>OY979673.1:13804656-15178598 GCA_963855955.1 Luperina nickerlii
ACCTACTCAATAACCAGAAACTTACCAGGAAACATTGAGCCAACAACGTGCAACGGTGAGTTCGTAAACCTTCAACCGCTATTTTAACAATGGCAGTTAATAAATGAATTGAAAATATTAGTAAATAGAAATCATGGAAGGTAAACAAAAAGAATAAAGTGTGTAAATCCATAATTCATCAACGATCAGTAAAGGAATGAAGAATGCAAGAATGCTAAACATACTCATTATACTATATAAAGCTCGATTACCACTCACTCACTCACTGACTGACATAATTGTTCTCCCAGATGGTGAAGGGGGAGGTGGGTATATTTTTACAGATACGTATACAAGTAACTCTCACGAGTATGGGAAAAATCCCAAACCTCCCCTTTTCCACCCCACTCTCCCCCCTCCCTATCGTATCTCGGAAACTAAGAGTCCCGTGTTTTGTTGTTTTACGGATTCGTATAGAGGAGGCTCGGAAAAGTAAAATCCATTTTTCAAAGTTGCCCCCTTGCCCCCCTTCTCCCCCCCCTCTAGGTAGATCTCGGAAGTTAAGAGACTTGGAACATTTTTTTTTTCAGATTCATATCAAGGGGCCCAGAGTTGGTCAAAATCATTTTTCAAAACTCCCCCCTCTCCCCCCCTTCACCCCTCCCCCCATCGTATCTCGGAAATTAAGAAACCTGGGTTTTGTTTTATTACGGATTCGTATAGAGAAGGCTCGAAAAAGTAAAAACCATTTTTCAAAATTCAAACCTCCCCTTTTCCATTCCACCCCACTCTCCCCCATCCCTATCGTATCTCGGAAACTAAGAGTCCCGTGTTTTGTTGTTTTACGGATTCGTATAGAGGAGGCTCGGAAAAGTAAAATCCATTTTTCAAAGTTGCCCCCTTGCCCCCCTTCTCCCCCCCCCCCCCCTTTCTAGGTAGATCTCGGAAGTTAAGAGACTTGGAACATTTTTTTTTTCAGATTCATATCAAGGGGCCCAGAGTTGGTCAAAATCATTTTTCAAAACTCCCCCCACTCCCCCCCTTCACCCCTCCCCCCATCGTATCTCGGAAATTAAGAAACCTGGGTTTTGTTTTATTACGGATTCGTATAGAGAAGGCTCGGAAAAGTAAAAACCATTTTTCAAAATTCAAACCTCCCCTTTTCCATTCCACCCCACTCTCCCCCATCCCTATCGTATCTCGGAAACTAAGAGTCCCGTGTTTTGTTGTTTTACGGATTCGTATAGAGGAGGCTCGGAAAAGTAAAATCCATTTTTCAAAGTTGCCCCCTTGCCCCCCTTCTCCCCCCCCCCCCCCTCTAGGTAGATCTCGGAAGTTAAGAGACTTGGAACATTTTTTTTTTCAGATTCATATCAAGGGGCCCAGAGTTGGTCAAAATCATTTTTCAAAATTCCCCCCATTCTCTCCCCCTTCCCTTTAGGCGGATCTCGGAAGTTAAGACTTGGAACATTTTCTTTATCAGATTCATATCAAGGGGCCCAGAGTTGGTCAAAATAATTTTTCAAAACTCCCCCCTCTCCCCCCCTTCACCCCTCTCCCCATCGTATCTCGGAAATTAAGAAACCTGGGTTTTGTTTTTTTACGGATTCGTATAGAGGAGGCTCGGAAAAGTAAAAACCATTTTTCAAAATTCAAACCTCCCCTTTTCCATTCCACCCCACTCTCCCCCATCCCTATCGTATCTCGGAAACTAAGAGTCCCGTGTTTTGTTGTTTTACGGATTCGTATAGAGGAGGCTCGTAAAAGTAAAATCCATTTTTCAAAGTTGCCCCCCTTGCCCCCCTTCTCCCCCCTCTAGGTAAATCTCGGAAGTTAAGAGACTTGGAACATTTTTTTTTTTTCAGATTCATATCAAGGGGCCCAGAGTTGGTCAAAATCATTTTTCAAAACTCCCCCCATTCTCTCCCCCTTCCCTTTAGGCGGATCTCGGAAGTTAAGACTTGGAACATTTTCTTTTTCAGATTCATGTCCGTGGAGTAGGTCAAAATTAGTTTTTTCAAAACACCCCCTCTTCCCCCTTCACCCCTCCCCCCATCGTATCTCGGAAACTAGGTAGCGGTAAAGCGAAGCGTAGCGTAGCGTAGGGATAAGGTCACAATAGCTTTCCGGTGGTAGGCAGGTCCTGAGTGGAGCGAACCTGCGAGACCGAGTGGAGCGAAGGGGGCAGGAATACTAACATGGCGGACAGCGTTTTTGTTTGGGGTGCGTTTAAGTCAATTTTTCAGTTTAAAATTGACTGCCTAAGGGCCGAGTTCACGGACTGTCATTTGACCAATGTTAGAGTAATCGGCCGATGAATTCCTAAACATCGTTTATGCAGCCGGTAAGTATTCACTGCTCACCACGAATATTTTAACCGTGATTATTAAATCGGGCAATCAGCATTCGCTCAGAGTGAATGAACGAATGCTATAAGTGTACTCATTTGCGAAGTCATGTCGTTAGATTTAGTCAACACGAGTTTTGGTGACATCTATATTTAGTAGCATAAAATAAAACGCTTTCAACTTGAGAAGTTCGAAAACGCATTGGGATCATTATGCTAGCCTGTAGTGTCTAATTTGGATGGGTAATAACTTCACAGCGCTGTCACTGTCAAATGTCACACGTGCTAATATTATTCTCCGTGTTGACTGTTGAATATTAATAAGTTGTGTTTGTGTTGTGAAAGTGTTTAATTCTATCCTACGACTTACTATTTACCTTCTACTTGTAAAATGGCAGCTCAGAAAAAGAGAACAAATAATTTTTCAAGCGATGAGAAGCGTATTTTAACGGAGTTGGTGTTAAAATACCAAGATGTTGTCGAAAATAAGCGCACCGATGCCACTACGAATGCCTCTAATTAAAAGGGTGGATTCGTATAGTAGAAGAATTCAATACTGTCAGCACGTTTTGCCATTGAACTCACACAGTCCTAAAATGTTGCTGGGAAAATATTAAAAGGCAGACGAAAAAAGATCAAGCGGACAGGAAGAAAAAGCTATTTATGACTGGTATGTACAATAACAATTCACGTGGTGTATTAGGTATCTTTTAGGATATTGCATAATAATGCTTTTCTTGTGTGTTTTTGTATTGCAGGTGGTGGAAAACCGCCAACACCGCCACCGTCTAATACCGAGTCGACAATAGTGGAGGCCATATTAGGACCAGCACTAAAGGGAATCCCAAGTGATTTCGACACCGACAGTCCCACATTCAGTGTAAGTACTTTATTTCTTCCTGTTATCCAAAAGTGTGAGTTCAAATCTGATAATTGACCACTATACCTATAGGTATAGTGCACTCAACAGAGAACCTAATTCCTCCTGATTCTGCATCCAAAATTGTTGTATTTTGACTGATATAATTAATGTTTCAACAGGAAATTATAGAATGCAAGACACTGGATCAAAATGAAACAGTCTATGTAATAGAAGGCAATACTGCTTATGCAGGCATAGAGGATAATGTGAGTTGATAATATTTAGGTATAAGTTATAATTTACACACCTACTTACCTGTTATCAATTTTAACTTATTATTTTTTACAGGAAAACATTGAGACTATTGTTTCAACGGTTGATGAATATGAACAGAATGCTCACACAAGTACTGGTTTATTGAAAGAAAAGAATGTAAGTTAACACAGTTTATAAGTTGAATATACATGAAACATCATACCAATTAATAATTCTCCTAAAATATATGACAATATATTTTTTATTACATGACATAGTGCTTTATTATGGTATTTTTTGTGAACAGGACAATGATACCTGGAGTTCATGGACTCCGAAGAATTTAAAAAAACCAGTATCAGGTCAGAAAGTAACCAAAGAATGCAAAGAAGGGTGGTTAAAAAGAAGACCTAAAATTGACTGCTTGGGTGACGAATTAGTAAAAGAAAAAATTCGCTTGGTAAAAATTTTACAAGAAAATGCTGAGAAGGAATCCCGTATTCGATTAGCCATTCTGGAACAGCAATTACAGCAAGAAAAAATAAAAACCCAAAAACTTAACGATAGTTAATTATTTTTTAGCTTTTAAGTATTAGTAATAAAAAAATCAGTTTATGCAAAACATAGTTTTATTTATTGGTTAATATCTGGAACAGCAATTACACCAAGAACAAATAAAGACCCAAAAACTTAAGGATAGTTAGTTATTTTTTAATTTTTAAGTATTAGTAATAAAAAAATTCAGTTGATGTAAAACATAGTTTTATTTACACATTTACACATACATATATACCTACATAACTTATTTATCAAACAAGACTTTGATAATAATTTGATATTAGTGATCTTCTGCTGAGATTTACATCTCTTATACTATTATCTAAAAAGCGCTGTACTCTTCCCTGGTGTAATATTTCTTCCCATGGTGCTGGCAAGGCTAGATTTGGGTCGTCTAAAGGCATTTCATCTCCTCTCATTTGTAGGATGTTGTGTAATACACCCGTAGCCACTATAATAGGTGGTGTATTTTTCAAATACACCCTAATCCCAAGGGCTAACACTGGGAAGCGCCTTTTCCAAACCCCAAATAACCTCTCAATTGGGTTGAGAGTCCTGATTTGGGATTCATTATATAATGATTCTGCTGGTGTAGCAACTCGATCTAATGGCATCATCATGTAACTCCTATTCATGTAGCCACTGTCTGCAACAAGTACTGAATCATCATACATTCCCAATTCAAACATGGCATGTCTTCTAGATGCACTGAATATCCGTTCATCATGGTTACTTCCTGGCCACCTAACTACTAGGTCAGTTATTATCAATTGGGCATTACAGATAGCTTGCAAATTTATTGACATATAGCCTTTTCTATTCCTGAAGGTTTCAGCATGGCTTCCTCCTGGTGATATTGTCTTTATATGTGTGCAATCCAATGCACCTATAACTTTTGGAAATCTGGCTATATTGTAAAAGTCTATTTGCGTTTTTCTAATATCTGTATCAGTCTGTGGGAACTTGATGTAATCCCGGCTCAGGGAAGCTATTGCTGCAGTTACTTGGTGGATGACACGATTAGCTGTTGGTCGACTCACTCCAGAGAAATCACCCATGGTCAGTTGATGACATCCAGTTGCGTAGTACCGTAAAGTCAATAGTAACTGATTTATAGGTGCCAGGGAATTATTCCTACAATAAAGTAAAAGGTTACAATGCATACATAAACAATCTAAATTTTCATAAATTACAGGTTTGTGAAGAAATTTAAAAAAGTTGCATTTATTGTCAACTATTTGGTAACTGCACACAAACTTAAGCAGGCACTTTTTCTTTTTTATGAATTACTGGTACCTACAATAAATAATCTGTTTGTCAGGCAGCAGGGGTAGCTTTGAGTTAAAAGAACTTTTCAAACTAGATCTGATCTATCTTTCCCCCAACATAGATACAAACACAGTTTTACCTATTTTTAATAAACATTGATCATAAATAATGCTTGTAGGTAAGTACTTACTTATCGTTCGGGAATTCTAATTTATTCTCTATTAATTGTAGTACGTTCAGTGCAGAAGGTTTTGACAAACGGAATCTAATTTTAAATGCTTCCTCATTATATTCTTCGTAATAATTACGACGCACTTGAAATAGTCTAGGTTGTTGTAAATTGTTCTGGTCTCGATATCTTCTAGATTTTCTAAAAGGCTCATGTAGTGATCTTGATTCTTGATAGTTATCAATTAATACATTGAACACTGACTGCATGTTTATCTATTCTCAAAAACTGCGAAAAATCGGAATAACCTAAACGTATTGTTGCAACTCTTGTAAAATCACAGCAAATGTCAAAATAACGGACGGTTAAACGATGCTTTTGAGCTCGGTTAAAATGATCGGCTGTTTAACCCTAGAACCGTACCCATATAGGAATTTCTATTCTTGAAAACTTGCTTATTAGTGGCGTTTGATGAATTGACCAATATCATGGACATTAATGTACTCTGTGATCATGGAATTGATCCCCACAATATTTAATATTCCATAGAATACACATAGGCTCCAGCGGCGAGTTTTGCATGACACACTATACGTATGACAATTGTCAGGAATAAAAAAAGAACAGTTAAGTGCGAGTCGGACTCGTGCACCGAGGGTTCCGTACTTTGTAGGTATGTAAATAGTTTATCACGGGATTTTTTTAATGTACCTACAAATTTACGGTTTTCGGATTTTTTCTTTACATGTACATGTACTACATGATCTTGCTTCTTGCCAAATTTCAATTCTAGGTCAACGGGAAGTACCCTATAAATTTTAATTCCCTTGAGAGTGTCGAAATATACGTTTTTTTGCGGCATAAACGGTCGTATCTTTTTTTTAAGTTAACTTAGGTTTTTGATTTTTTCACAGTTTCAAGGGACTGCTCGATTATAGACCTGAGTATATGGTTTTAATTACAACTCGATACCTACACGCGTTCCCGAGATAAAGGGTTTTGACAGACAGACAGACGGACGGACGGACAACAAAGTGATCCTCTTAAGAGTTCCGTTTTTTTCCATTTGAGGTACGGAACCCTAAAAAGAAGACAAAAATATAAGAAATAAAATAATAATCAAAGAATAAAATCTAATAATAAACAATCTATTAATTGATTATTTATTAATTATTCATCTGAACCTCGAAGCCTTTCAATGCTGGGTATAGCTTCCAGCAATTGCTGGTCTTTCATAATAATTTTATGAAACTCTTCACATGATGTGTTCTTCAGATTGAAGTACTGTGTCAACAGTAGAGCCTTAACAGAAGCAAAGCAGTCTATATCTCTCCTTTGTCCACTGCGCACCCATTATTGAAAAATGTCAGGAAATTTATTGCAAAGGCAGGGATTTTTCCAGGAAAACTTATTTTCGGATCTGGTAACCCTACCCTGGGGTGCTTGTGTACCCCACAAGCAGCGTGTCACGTCCACTTATTAGCAGGACCGCCGTCCGACTGAAGTATCTGCGCGTCCCTTCACCCCGCGTAAATACACGGACGCGCAAAACAAACTATCAAAGAGTATAAATTTTATAGACAACTTTATTTTATTTTTTCATTTGTACCCCAGGGTACGATTCTAGGGTTAAGGGCTGTAAACACTGGTTAACGTGTGGTGAACAGTAAAAATGATTTAATCAGTTGTTCAAGTGATAAACAGCCGTTTTAAAAGTCGGTGAACTCCGCCCTAAACGTCAAACACCCCGTTTAAGCACACCGCGAGGCGCAAATTAAACTATGGATAATTAACGAACTTTTAAAATAAAGTTTTCCTGTTTTCTAGGTCTCAAAAAAATATGGTAATATTTTTTTGAGATAATCGAGAAATTATTAATCATTTAAAAATATGACCTATTTAAAAAAAGAGTCGATTAACATATTTCCAAAAATCAAACAATCGACCATAGAGTTCATCAATTTGAATTTTGAACTTGACATTGAATTTAAAAAAAAACTTGAAAAGAGCGCCAAAATAAAGCGTCGTGAATCGAGGTTTCTTGTTGCAAGTTGCAAGTTGATATTGATTGATAATTATTATCAAAATAATCAATTTCCAACATGAAACGAGCAAGTACTGAAGAGTTATCAACTGTTCCGCGTCGCGGAGGCACAGCTGTGGAATATTCAGAATGTCTTATTTCTGGTGAGTTTCTGAATAGTTTTGTTAAGTGAATAACGTAACCTTATTAGCAGGCTTCCAAACCTAGGTACTGGCGTCTCGGGAGCTTTGGACCATGGACGTTTGTGTTGCAGCGTTTAGCCTTACTTGCTCATGGACAACAAGTTTTAGTGCATCTATTTTGCGTCGGTCTTTGAGGCTAACCGTACCTACATGTTTTTGCGCCATACAGATATATTGGAAAAACCAAACTTCTCGGCAGGCGGTCTTTTGTGGCTTTGCTGATATTATGATTGGCCCAGACTCTTTTGAGCTTATCAACGGCAGATGTTGTGTTAGCACATCTCCTTAGAATCTCATCCTCACACCCCCCAGTGTGTGATTAATTGATTATGGAACCAAGGGGTAAAAATTTCGAAATACGTCGCCATTTTAAGGGGTTGTGAGTGGTTGGGGGAGGGGGAGGGGAGGGGTCAGATCCCCCCCTCACCATTTTCACCCGCCGGAAGTACTTGGTTCCCTTAGAAAAAATAAAAAACAGAAATTTGTACAAAAATTGTTTATTCCACTTTATAAACATGTTTTATCGCTTTTATTAATTCCATGAATGGATCTTTCTCGTATTTCACGTTATTTCGCCGCCATAAATATTCAAAAATAACATCTGCAAAATTTTCTGTGTTATTAAAATTGTCCTTCCTAAAAAATCTTTTAACAGCTCTCCACTGGGACTCAATTCGTTGAGTATGAGTCCCATTTTCAGCTATGAATGGGTTGTCACGATCCGAGTGGTTGACTTTTTTGTGTATGTAGTATGTAGCCATGTACTGACAAGCAATCATATGCTCTCCAAAAATCAGTGTGGATGGTGGTGCCAACTTCTACATTCTTTAATATAAGTGGCACCAAAACCTCAGCAGAGCGAATATTGTCTGGGCTCACTTCCAACCTCAGATCTTGAGATCCATCCTCAATCATACCGAGAACCCAATGGCCCTCAATATATATATAAAAACTGGCTTCAATTATGAGTCGACGGAGCCCCGCTACGCGGGGCTCCTACTATTGGGTGGTTTAAAAAAAAATAACCACGATGGCTAAGGCGGGAGCTTCGCTGCGCTACGCTCCCGCCTTAGCCATCTAACCTAACCCAATGAAGTCGGATTGTGCCAACTCGGAGTAATACATTGCTATTAATTACCAAAGGAATAACGCACAAATTTGACATTAGCTGTCAATATCATCCATCCAAGATGGCGGGTTGCGTTTCGTTTCACGTTTTTCACATAAAACCTAAAAATTACATTTGAAAAACTACTAAAGCATAAAAATTACGTTCCGTTTTGCATAATTGCAATAGTATTTAAGAATTTTTGGAAATTGTTTAAAAATATTTAGACGCAACTCCGGCAGCCAAAATTACTTTGGGGGGATTAAGACTAACTCCCTTAAGCCCCCTACACCACCAATACCCTCAAATTCAGGCGACTCGTTTTAAAATCCAACCCAACCAAGGTACTTACTTACTTACTAACATATAAGATTGACCAATCTCACAGTTGCCAATCACATGAACAAGTTGGTTTAGTCAGGTTCGGTCCACGATAACAGACATAGAGACAGAGATAATGATCGTTAAATTAATTGGTTGCAACTAAAAAGCCACTCACATATTTTAAAATCTAGCTCAAAAGTAAAGTATCAAACATGTAATGAAGGCAAAATGAAGGTCGTATACATGTACCTATGTATCTTTATTTGCATAAAATGTGAAGAAATAGGACATTACAGTTATTTCAGTGCAGAACACACAAGTAATGAATATTACATATCACAGTACCTACATCATAGCTATACTATCTATGTAAAAATTGTAAACAAGACAATATGTAAATAATATCTACTTACACACATCATTTAATTATACTTAATACAAAAAAATACTAAAGTACAAACATCTGTATCAATAAATACAATAATATACACAAATACTTTCTTCAAACAAGGCAAAATTATCAATTATTGAAATACTAACATGAAAATCAACGTTAAAATTAAAGACGATCGGCAGGGTTGTACGGGAGTTTCGTACACCTAATAAAATATCGTGTTTTGGGATACTTTTGGTAGTCAATACGATAGGCAAGCCCTTTTAAAATACTTAGATTTTTAGAAGTTGGGACCAGTTTTATTTTTGAGGTTATGTCCCAATACATATTATTACGTGCAGGCACATAAACATTATTTTGGTGAAATAGGGATATATTCTAGATAGCTGGTGCTATCTTTGTAGTGTTTTACTTATCCTTACTTTGGCAAATTGATATGAGAATTGTACCTATTCAGTAGGGTGCTTTAGGAGAGACCTACGTCCAGCAGCGGTCTGCAATAGTTTGATGATGATGAATGATGAAGTGCTGATGGAGTTTTGAGTGTGGGTAAATAAAACAACTTTGTTTTTGTAGGAACATACATTTATTTATTATATTCATAATTAGCCTCCTGTCTATGTTAGGAGCAAATACGAGCACCTCTTTTGTATAAAATATTGATACCTAATCAACACATCTTGCCTGGTTTCTTCAGGCACAATATTTCTCTCCGGTTCCATGCACTCTTGGAAAATACAATGTCTTGGTGTTTCAGCCGCTCTTCTTATATTGGGCAACACAATATGTTGGGGTCTTTCTTCTGGTCCTTCTGGAACATTGAAGCTCAAATCTCGAGCTTGGCCCCAGCAAACTCCACAAACTTCATTCATGGATGACTTCTGTAAATATAAATAACATTGATGAAATAAAAATTAAACACGACGTTTGATAAACATAAATTGTGCCCATCATGACCAAGCTACAGAATAGTTCTTGACATACAATGATTGGTTTTTACCTTTCAGAAAACCTTTACCAAAAATATCTATGTTGTGTTAATATGAGTGAATAGGTTTATTGCTCACTGGAGTAGAGAAGAAGGGCTATGTGACACTGGAAAAACCAGTATCCTTTTGTTGTTAGTAAAGCCAACATCATGCCTGTCCCAGATTTATCAACATAAAATAGTAATTTAAAAAAAAACTTTGCCCCACACTAGGAATTTCTCTTGTGTCGTGAGTGTGTTTACAAACATAGAAACTCACATACACAAACATCCAGACCCTGAACAACTACTTGCAGATCATACAAATATTTGTTCCGTGCGGGGATTGTTGAACCAGCAACACACAACGCAATTGCTCAGCCATTGCGCCAAACGTGTTGTCAAAGTAAAAGTAATTGCCCTTTGCATGACACATGTTTATAATATAAAAGTTATAATAGGTACATGTTGTTATACCTCTCGTGGTTGGATCCAAGTAGCAAGTGTGTTAGCCATTCTTTGTTCTTCTTTATTTGAACCTTCAATCAAAATCCTGTGTCAACTGATTCTTAGTATGGATCGTCCGCATACAACACAAACATTTTGATGGCCTATGCATCTCCTCGGCATATTATCAGAAGAACGTGGATGAGTAGCTAGCAGCCAACATGCATGGCAAACATGGTCAGCATCTGGAAATAATGAAGTTATTTTGAGTACAGTTCAACATTGCTTTATATGACTGACAGTCATACTAACAGAGAAATAACTATTATAACAATGTTATGCAAACCAAGTTAGGCAACCAAGTGTTAGGCAGTAAACAATACATGATCACTTTTGTGTTTGTAAATTAACAAACACATAAGTGATCTTTTACAGGACAAATTGTAAATATTTTTAGAACCACAACAGTGTTTGTTATTTTTTCAAATACTTAATGTTTAGATTAGTTTTAGTTACATATGGTAAGTCTACTTTTTAACATGTAAAAGTTATCACTTCGTAACTGGCATACTCGTACGCAAAATGTTATTTGGAAACTACTTACATCTCTAGGATATGTCCACAGCCGAATAGTATTGACGATATCTTCACTCTCATCGGATAAAGCGTGCCTTCTTATTCGCGATAAGCGAACGTTGCAATTGATGCATTGCAAACTCGTCATTTTAAAGCACGTACACACACAGCACAACTAATAAAGCGTCCTTTCGCAAAAGTACTATCAACAGATAAAGTACGGCGGAGCAGTTGCTCGACTCAACGTAAAAATGGCCAGATAATTTGCTAAATTGCTCAGATGCAGTTACAAACCACGGTCCAAAACTACAGCAAAGAAAACAGAGACTCGGAAAGATTTTCGTAACCTGTCAATAAAATAATTGCCAATACAAACAATTCATATCATTAAATAGTTAATAATTAAGATTGTATGCAATAATTATTAATTTTAAGGTATAATGTGTAATTGGTTTATTATTTACTGTTATTTCTATTTTTAAATAATTATTTATCATTTCGAGCCTCGTGATATTTTACAAATGGCAACTTCTAAAAACAGAACTACGTTTAGTTGCGTTTAGTTTAAGATTATATTACGTTTAATTACTTGAATCTTTTAATTGGTATAATTAATTAATCCGGCTTCTAAAAATACTAATGTTTCATGAAAATGAATGGTTTAGTTGCCTTAATAAGTGGTACAAATTCTATCACAAAACAACAAAAAAAGTATGTTGTACGAATCCTGCTGATTACCTTTCACACTGCATTTTTAATATAGGAAGAATGAGATGAATAATGGTAACTATGTTAGTGTGTTACTAACATAGTTTTTTGTAAGTACATATTATATTGTTAATAACACTATCGAGTCTTGTTGCTTGAATTAAATGATTTAATTTGGTTGAATTTGCCATTGGTACAAAAAAAATATAGGATTGGTTAACTACTTTCTTCGATATAACATTATAAATTAATGGAATAACTTTAAAATAAACGGGTAATTCTCCTTCAAACATGTTTCAGTTATTCAAACCTTGGTTGATGAGCTTTGTATACTTATTGAATATTTTGGAATTATTTTGCACACAAGCATTTCTTTTGTGTCACTTAAACTTGTAATAACTCTGCTGTGTATCCCTTACAACTATAGTACGGTAATATTAAATATTGGAACACTGCGATTACATACATTTATATTGAAAGAATCTTATCAATATTACATACACTACACTATTTCACTCAGTTTGATTTTCTGCTTGTCCTTTGTCATTCTTTTACTGGTAGTCCCCAGCTCCGTGGAGGTCGGAGGTTCTTTTTAGTGTGAACAGCTCGCTACACACTACTTCCCAAAGCTTTGGTATGGTACGACACAAGGAATCCGCATGATTAAAATGAAAAATCCCTTGAATCTGCTTATTTCTGTATCCTGACGGAATACCAATGTTTCATGCAGCTCCTACAGCCATCTCTTCAAACACATTTTTGTCGAATTCCAGTATCATTTCGTAGATACTCAGACGTCTGTAAATCCGCCCCAAAGACGACCCACTGACCGTGAATGTAGAAGTATATCCAGTGGGGTAGCAGCTTCAGCCACAAAGCAGAGGTACTGTACTCTTAGCTATCAATAAAAAATGCTTGAGAAAATACCATTGTCCATTGCACAGAGTACATTTTTATACAGGTCCATTGTTAATAGAACAGAAACAAAATAAACAAAACGTCAAAACCAATGACTTGACAAGTTTGACACTAAACCAATGTTGCAAGGAGGCAAATTTTAATTTCCTTAAATATTTAATATTTTTTATTTTTTTTACACGTTCGAGTTTTCATGTAAAATAGTGCCTTCAAAATAAGGCTTTTATTATAGTCTATTTTTATTGAACCATGTTTTCTATTTTTCCCCATAATCAAGGAGATTTTATTTTCGTTTTTCGCTGCCGTACCGATTTACTTTTATTATCATTGGTACCGATATGTCAAGTTATTGTACATCTTGGCTCGCTAACTTGGATGTAGAGACTTGCGTTTCTCACGAGCGTCGTTATTGCAACAGAATTTTTTCGTTATTAGGTATTATTACGATCGCAAGTTTGCGACAGCGACATTACCTACTAATGTCGAGACTGCTGAAATAGTATTCAAGTATAAATATATGATCTCATAGCTCCTTCATCAAATAATTCTATACTATTACAAATTAATGTTTGATTAATTTAAGTAGGTAAGTACATATCAATTAATAAGTTATAGGTACTTAAAAAGCAGTTTCATCATCAGCCAGCTAATATACTTAGAGATATTTTTTTTGTTGTTTTGTTTTTAAATAATTTAGAAAATTGACATAATTAGGTATTGATCATTATAAATAATGCTTATAAGAGACACCATATTATTAGCCATGCAAACTTTTGAGCTCATTTTGCAATCAGTTCAATGTCATCCTGTGCTACAATGTGAAATAGATATTTTTCGAATATTTAATGCATACATAATGTTTTTGGTTTTTTCCTTTGTTCTGCTCCTAAATGTACTGCACAAAAAATGAGTGGGAAATACATTTTTTTTTTAAATATATTATAAATTTTGCTTTGTGCCAGAAACCCTCGCGTTCTAAAATCCTACCAGTTTCTTCACAACCTGATCAATTGTTTAAGACAGTTTAGAGGTAAAACATACAAACATTATTAATTGTTAGGGTGCCGTACCTGAAGGGTAAAAACTACAGAATCTTGTTATGTACTAAGACTGCTGTTCGTCCGTCTGTCCATCTGTCTGTTAGCGGGCTGCAGCTCATGATCAAGAATGTGGATTTCGGTTGCCGCTATACATAATAAAAATAAGTTAAAAATCGGAAGCAGGTTCCCCAGTAAATAAAAATAAATATGTTGTTTTTTGCTTACTGTCGTCTCTGTCAGCGAGCTGTCTGTAACCCATTAATCCAATCAATGGGGACAAAAAAGACGCTTTGCCTTACAAAGGGTGGTGTAGATGATTTTTGTCATTACAAAATATTCTCCCTCTTGTAACATTATATCTACCTTGCACTTGACCTTGTATTTTTGTTAATGTTTTAGGAACTACACACCAAGGGAGTAGCAATTATAAGGGTAATAACGCTCAATGCGTGGCAATGTCCGCTTGCGCGTCAGTATTGTCAGTTTGCAGACATCGGAATCTGACTTGTCATGATATCGATGTCATTCTCCAAAGTGGAGACACTTTATATATGTCGCTTAAACCAATTCTACCGAAGGGTGTCATATTTTTGAACCCCGAGGAATTGCCTACGGAGATTGTCGTCGGAAACAATAGAGCTCAAATTGAAAATATGACCGCCAATTGGATTACAAATGGATTATATCCTCAAATTTCAGAAAATGAATACGGTATTTTAATTCTTGCAAACATAATTGAATCCAATGTTTTCGACGCAAACCACAATGATGAGACGGATAGCGTGATATTTACCGGGCAAGACTATACAGTTTCTTTTTGGAGATTCGATAGTGCATTCTATTTATTTAACAGTCACGCAGTAGATGAATATAACAAATTAAATTCTACATGCGGAGTAGCACGTTTGTTTAAATGTTATTCGATTCGCGAATTAGCCAGATTGCTGTTATTGCGAAATATAGGTGTTGGTCAGTATTCAATACACAGACTACGCGTTCTCAATTATCAAACAATTGAAAATTTTGTTGTAGGATCTGCATTGCCATTGCCAGCGTCTGTCGAGTCTATAATAGACTTCGAATGCCCGGCATCAACAGATCATAGTCTATCGGATTCGGATTCACAATCTATATTGCTTGGTTTTCAAAAAACCCCTGAACCGGTAGTAGTTGACACCCATGTGGCGTCAACAAAGAGAGGTCGACCCAAAAAACAAAAACGTGGCAGGAAATGTAGTACAGTAAACGCCCATTTGGATGCGGTTAAAAAATATAATAAAAAAAAACCGCAAATTCATCGCGATGCCGTTAAAAAATATACCAAGGAAAATCCAGAAATTAATCGCGATGCCGTTAAAAAATATACCAAGGAAAATCCAGAAATTAATCGCGATGCCGTTAAAAAATATACCAAGGAAAATCCAGAAATTAATCGCGATGCTGTACACCGTTATACCAAGCAGAACCCTGAAATAAATCAAATAGCCACTGACAAATATAATAAAAACAGCCGTCGTATTGACATACCACTACGTCAATCTAAAAACCTAATAGCACAGAAGAGGGACGCTGAGTTAGACGTAATAAAATTATTTTCTTTAAAAAAAACGTCCTTGCTTTTTTCAGACACTTTTAGGTGTCCATCTTGTAATGCGCGTCTGTTTGAAGAAGAAAAATCTCGAAAACAATGGTGTTGTGGGTCGGGCGCGTACAACATACAAAATTTAATTCCGTTAACCGAGGAGTTTTACTCTCACCCATCTTTTCTGAGTAGACCGCGAGCTTACAATAATTTATTTGCCTTCAGTGCCTTGGGCGTTTCTCACGGGTACCAACAACCAACGGGAATATCTTTTCTTAAAATTCAAGGTCGAGTCTATCATAGAGTTTTTGATTTAGCTTACACTGGTAGCGTAAATAATTTAGGACTATACATTAACGATACAAGCGAACGCGAGCAAATAGCCGCAAATATGAAACTTGATAGGCAGGTAATTAGTTGCATAACTAACTTTTTACATAACGTCAATCCGTTTATCGAATGTTTTAAACGATTAAGTAGGGAACCATCCGATCAGGCCTTTATTAAATTTCAGCAAACGTCTCGCTCAATCCACGGTAACATTTTAGGAGATTTACCTGTTGGTAAAGAAGTCGCGGCCATTATTAGTACAGAACGCGAAAATTTTATACCTCATTGCATAGCAGTTTGGAAAATCGGTGATAGGAAACCGCACACTGTAGATATAATGCATCCGTTATATGAGAGTTTTCAGTATCCATTATTATATCCTGAGGGTAATGCGGGTTGGTACCCGAACAAAGTAGATAATAACGAAAATAAATTAACTCAAGCGAAATACGTTCGCTGCTTGTTATTGTCGGAGCCACGATTTTCCGATATAGGTAGGCTATCGGAAGAATGGTTAGTTGACATGCATTGCCGAATCATAGAAGAACGCTTACGTTTTATATCAAGTCTACAAAAACATAACTCGAGTAGTGCACTGAGGTCCGCTCCACTTCAAGAAGTTGAAATGAGCATTGAAGTCGCGCGTCAAATTCGTCAAGATGAAACCATTCAGGGAGAGGGATTCGTACCAGGTCGCGTTTATTTGCCTAGCACTTTTACGGGGGGGCCGCGATACATGAAAGGAAAATATAGTGATGCTATTGCAATAGTAAGCAGATTGGGGAACCCATCATTTTTCTTGACGTTTACTTGTAATCCCAAGTGGCCAGAAATTCAACAATCCACTCAAAGCAGCTATGTAAATCCTTCTGTATGTGCTAGAGTTTTTAATTTAAAGCTAGCAGAATTATTAAGAGATATCCGAGGTGGTAATTGGTTTGGCAAATGTATTTATATGATGCACGTAATAGAGTTTCAAAAGCGAGGTTTACCACACGCTCACATTTGTTTTAGGGTTGAAGGTGGCGGGCCTGTCCAAAATATAGAAATTGATAAATTTGTTAGAGCAGACATTCCTGATGCATCAGAGGCAGAGGGAAGATTACGAAAAGCTGTTTTGAATCATATGATTCACGGTCCTTGCGGTCCCTCGCACAGAACTAATTTACCTTGTTGGGATAGTGAGAAAAGTAAATGTTCAAAATTTTTTCCAAAACGTGAGACAGCCACCACTTTTTCTGATGAAAAAGGATTTATTAACTTGTGTAGAGACAGTAAAAACGAAGCAACTATAAAATATCGCGGTAACGATGTAATTGTAAATGATACTTGGGTAGTTCCTTATAACGCAAGTCTTCTTTTAAAATACGATGCTCATATCAACTTGGAGGTCTCCTCGCAACGCACGGTCGTTAAGTATTTGTTTAAATATATCACTAAGGGTCCTGACGAATCGCGTGTAGCTGTCGTACCGGAAGAACATGAAAATAACGAAATAGAGCAGTATGTCACAAAACGTTATATAGGCTCCAGCGACGCCGCTTGGAGGACGTTAGAATTCGATGTGACCGCGCGCGAACCCAACGTCAAACAGCTGTCAGTGCATTTAGAAAATCAACAAACCGTTTATTTTAAACCAGGCACTGAAGTAGAAGCCGCGCAACAAGCTGGTTCGGACCTTATTACCTATTTTAACCGCCCCGTAAGAGACGAATTTGACTCATTGACCTACTTGGACTTTTACGAACAGTACATTGTTCATTCCAAGCGTCCCTCAACAAAAAATACGGAAATTTTTGAAACATCAAATCATAAATTCATTACTAAAAGACAAAAGGGTGAGCTTGTCGCGCGTCTATTTTGGGTCGCACCTAACAGAGGTGAACAGTTTTATCTTAGAATTCTATTAAAAAAATTCTCGTGTCGTAGTTACACCGATCTTAAATCTCTTGGTGGTCCCGATTGTAAAACTTTTCAGGAAGCTGCTAAAATAGTTGGTCTTGCCGATGACGAAGTCGAATACGAAAGAGCTATGTTGGAAGCATCAAACTTTTTAACGGGACCACGCCTTCGTAGCTTCTTCGTTTGTTTGGCTGTAAACGGTGTTCCAGTCGCGTCTTTCTGGGACACTTTTAAAAATCAACTCAGCGAAGACATCTCATATAGGTTAGGTGCGGATGCGGACATGGAAAGAGTACACACTTTGTGTCTCATTCAAATAAATAGGTTGCTTCGGAAACACGGATCGACGTTACAACAACACGGTTTGCCAGAAATCGAAGATACCACTACCGAGTTAGGCAGGGAACGCGTAGAACACAACCGCGAATCATTGGAACATTTTACAGATCAATGGATTCCTCGCTTGTCTCGAGAGCAAAATTGTATTTTTGATTACGTTGTAAAACTTTGTAACGATACTGACTTCCGTGACGTTAATGATACCGCGATTTTCGTTGATGGTCCCGCGGGTACCGGTAAAACGTTATTGTTAAAAGTTATTTCTGCGTACGTACGCGGTAACTTAAACGGAGTAGTTCTTTGTACTGCGAGTTCTGCCATCGCGGCGCAAAACTACGAAGGAGGGACCACGGCGCATAGCATGTTTAAATTCCCCATAGATCTGGTAGACGATAATGACTTCTGGAATATCACAAACGGCACGCAAAGAGCAGAATTAATATCACACGCGGACGTTATAATATACGATGAAGCCCCTATGGCACACAAATTTTTGATTCATCTACTGGATAGGTCGTTGCGTGATCTCATGCGTAATGATAAAATTTTTGGTGGCAAAATTATTATCTTTGCAGGGGATTTTAGACAAATTCCCCCTGTAGTTACAAATGCAAAAACTAATTCAGATATATTAAATGCATCAGTAAAAACATCGCGCATCTGGCAAAGTATAAAATCTTTCTCCCTAGCTACTTCGCAAAGATGCAGGGATGACGTAGAGTTTGCAGAATTTTTATTAAATTTAGGCTCAAATAAATTAACATCTCATCCTTTTGTAATTGGCAAAAATATTCAAAATTTAGTTGATTTAGGTGGTATTGAAATTGTATCAGAATTAGACGATTTGATTGACTTTGTTTTCCCCGTTCTAAATATAGAATCCTGTGCTAGCATACATAGAGCAATTTTATGCACACGGAACGACGCCGTTCGAGAAATAAATAACTTAATACTCGATCGGTTAGATGGAGAAACACTGCATTTCTACTCCATCGATAAAGTCGAAAATGAAAATGCAGATGAATTATTTTTGGGGCCAGATGCGCTTAACAGAATGCAACCAAGAGGTTTTCCAGAGCACGATCTTAAGCTCAAAATAGGATGTATTTGTATGATCATGCGTAATCTCAGTTTTAACGACGGATTGGTAAACGGAACTAAAGTAATTGTAACAGGTACGTCGCCACGCTTAATTACCGTTCAAAAATCGTCGGGTACAGAGGAATATTTAATTCCTCGTATTATTTTTAAGGGTCCTATTGATCCCAAAAGTCCATTTGAAATGTGCCGCCGTCAATTTCCTTTACAGTTGTCTTACGCGATGACTATTCACAAAAGTCAGGGCCAAACCCTGAGCCGGGTCGGAGTAGATCTTAGGTCGGACATGTTTAGTCACGGGCAATTGTACGTCGCGCTAGGTCGAGCAACCAAAAAGGAATACATCAAAATTTTAATTCACAAAGATCGGGTTTTAGATGGCAAACCGTACGCGAAAAATGTAATAATACCGGAGCTCCTATAAATTAATTAATGTAGAGCTTCCTGAATAAGTCTAAAACTGTTTACCTCTGATCTTCGTAGGCAAATCAATTAAGTTAATCATTAAATCATGTTGACATTGCTATTCAATGAGCGTTTTTTATTTAATTTGTTTTAGCTTTTTTAAATTAAGTAATGTAATGTCATCATTCACATTATATATTGTTGGCATATATGTATATTATTTACATTACACTAACTGTGAAAAATAAATATTTTATAACCTGTGTTTGTAGCAGATGTACATTGAGCGTTATGTCGAATAATAACTCTGGTCTAAGCTGTTTATAATTATAAATAAATTAACGGATCAAAGAGGTTAGTTTTTGATGATATGCGTCTCAGTGTGAGATCCGTTGAACCATGTTGGTCTGTAGGGAATCTTTCCGATTGTAGATCGGAAGCGGGTAATTGCCGGGTTAACTGTCCGATCTGTAAGTAGTTGGTTTTGGATTCTGATCAGAGTCGGCTTACTGCCGAGAACATGCTCCGTTTGGTGATGAAGTCAATAGAACGGAGTGATTGCGAATTCGTCGTTGTGGTGAGTTTTCGTACCGGTGATGGGGGGTCAGTAAAGTGTGGTCGGTGTCGGTTGATTGCTAGGATGTCTTGCATTGTTTGTGGCGCGAAAGTCAGGATGAGATTCGATGTCAAGTTGTGGATGCTATCTGACTTGTGGTGGATCGGTCGGGACGTATATGTCCGTTAAAATGGGTAAAAGTTGTTGTCTTATCAGTATGATATTATTAAAGACATTAATTTTGAGATTTCGTCACTTATCGTAGAACGTATTACTGACACGTTGCCAAATGCACAAGTGGACGTATCTCAACTCACGCATCTCGAGATGTTACCGCTGGCAAATTCTGACTTTGCGCAGCCGGGAAACATCGATGCCCTGTTAGGGGCCTCCATATTACCACATATATTTTTACATAATGTGGTACGCAGTAAACAACATAATATACCTCCCGCTATTGAGACGGTATTGGGATATGTGATTATGGGTACCGTACCTACGTCACATACTCCTAATTATACCATGTCTTGTTGTGCTGTTCTTCAAGAAAATAATATTGATTCTCTTCTCAAGCGATTTTGGGAGCTTGAAGAGATTTCCGCACCGCCCTCGCAGAGCCATAAGGAACTCGAGTGTGAAGAACACTTCCGCGCCACCACTGTTCGCGATGACAGTGGCAGATATATTGTGGCGTTACCCTTCTGTGGTGACCCGTATTCTCTAGGCGACTCATACGCTGCCGCGCTTAGACGCTTCTATTGTTTAGAACGCAAACTTGATACATCGCTCAAGTTACGCGGCGCCTATAATGCTGCAGCAGCTGTTGCCACCTCCGCTTTATATATGGATGACATCGCTTGTAGTGTCACATCCGCTCCGCAAGCAATTTCGCTTTGTGAAGAGCTTATTCAGCTCTTCAAACGAGGCCAGTTTGATCTTGTCAAATGGACAAGCAATTGTAAAGAGGTTCTCACGCACCTACCTGATTCTCATAAGGCTTCTCCAGACATTGAGTTTGAGAGGTCTGTACCGCATAAAGTTCTCGGTTTACGCTGGGATAAATCCTGTGATAGTTTTCGATTTGACGTCGCACCACCTGATAATAAGTGCACCAAACGCACTATGCTGTCCACAGTGGCTCGACTATGGGACATACTGGGTTTTGTGGCTCCCACAATTTTGTACGCCAAGCTCTTGATCAAAGAGCTTTGGTTATCAAAGTGTGAGTGGGATGACGCACCTCCCGACCATGTGATAGTTTTCGATTTGACGTCGCACCACCTGATAATAAGTGCACCAAACGCACTATGCTGTCCACAGTGGCTCGACTATGGGACATACTGGGTTTTGTGGCTCCCACAATTTTGTACGCCAAGCTCTTGATCAAAGAGCTTTGGTTATCAAAGTGTGAGTGGGATGACGCACCTCCCGACCATGTGATAGTTTTCGATTTGACGTCGCACCACCTGATAATAAGTGCACCAAACGCACTATGCTGTCCACAGTGGCTCGACTATGGGACATACTGGGTTTTGTGGCTCCCACAATTTTGTACGCCAAGCTCTTGATCAAAGAGCTTTGGTTATCAAAGTGTGAGTGGGATGACGCACCTCCCGACCATGTGATAGTTTTCGATTTGACGTCGCACCACCTGATAATAAGTGCACCAAACGCACTATGCTGTCCACAGTGGCTCGACTATGGGACATACTGGGTTTTGTGGCTCCCACAATTTTGTACGCCAAGCTCTTGATCAAAGAGCTTTGGTTATCAAAGTGTGAGTGGGATGACGCACCTCCCGACCATGTGATAGTTTTCGATTTGACGTCGCACCACCTGATAATAAGTGCACCAAACGCACTATGCTGTCCACAGTGGCTCGACTATGGGACATACTGGGTTTTGTGGCTCCCACAATTTTGTACGCCAAGCTCTTGATCAAAGAGCTTTGGTTATCAAAGTGTGAGTGGGATGACGCACCTCCCGACCATGTGATAGTTTTCGATTTGACGTCGCACCACCTGATAATAAGTGCACCAAACGCACTATGCTGTCCACAGTGGCTCGACCATGGGACATACTGGGTTTTGTGGCTCCCACAATTTTGTACGCCAAGCTCTTGATCAAAGAGCTTTGGTTATCAAAGTGTGAGTGGGATGACGCACCTCCCGACCATGTGATAGTTTTCGATTTGACGTCGCACCACCTGATAATAAGTGCACCAAACGCACTATGCTGTCCACAGTGGCTCGACCATGGGACATACTGGGTTTTGTGGCTCCCACAATTTTGTACGCCAAGCTCTTGATCAAAGAGCTTTGGTTATCAAAGTGTGAGTGGGATGACGCACCTCCCGACCATGTGATAGTTTTAGATTTGACGTCGCACCACCTGATAATAAGTGCACCAAACGCACTATGCTGTCCACAGTGGCTCGACTATGGGACATACTGGGTTTTGTGGCTCCCACAATTTTGTACGCCAAGCTCTTGATCAAAGAGCTTTGGTTATCAAAGTGTGAGTGGGATGACGCACCTCCCGACCATGTGATAGTTTTCGATTTGACGTCGCACCACCTGATAATAAGTGCACCAAACGCACTATGCTGTCCACAGTGGCTCGACTATGGGACATACTGGGTTTTGTGGCTCCCACAATTTTGTACGCCAAGCTCTTGATCAAAGAGCTTTGGTTATCAAAGTGTGAGTGGGATGACGCACCTCCCGACCATGTGATAGTTTTCGATTTGACGTCGCACCACCTGATAATAAGTGCACCAAACGCACTATGCTGTCCACAGTGGCTCGACTATGGGACATACTGGGTTTTGTGGCTCCCACAATTTTGTACGCCAAGCTCTTGATCAAAGAGCTTTGGTTATCAAAGTGTGAGTGGGATGACGCACCTCCCGACCAATTCACTTAAATCATACGATGTAAAGGGCCATATAGATCTATATTAAATGAACAATGTATTCAAGGTATTTAATTGGTTAAGGATTAATGCTGTATTGGTTAAAATCGCTTCGAAATTTAGCCATTATTTGTCGTAAAAAGTAAATGACAAAAAAAAGTTATTGTGGGTTATCCATAAGAGATAGACATATACCATCACGGACTTTTCTGTAGACCTTTTCAATGTGTACAATACTTAGTACATTATTTTGATAAAACTCGTAGGGCAGCCTGCGTTTGCAATGTAAGCGGAAAAAATGTTAATGGAATTTACGACATCACATTAGAAACCTCAAAAATAACAGTACTTCTCCACTATTTAATGGATGTTATTATACATATAAACCTTCCTCTTGAATCATTCTATCTATTAAAAAAAACCGCATCAAAATCCGTTGCGTAGTTTCAAAGATTTAAGCATACAAAGGGACATAGGGACAGAGAAAGCGACTTTGTTTTATACTATGTAGTGATGATGATAATGATGATGAGTCGTAGTGTGCAAAGGTGTGGGTAGAGTCATTGTATTGGTTGAATGAGTTATATGGCATGGAGTTATGAGTTATATGGCAGATACCGAATGTCTTAGTTACTGTTTACTAAAAAATAATAAGCCGTGGACTGCTGTGTTGCACGAAGGTGTGGGTTTAAATGGCAGATACCAAATGTCAAGTTGTGGATGCTGTCTAACTTGTGGTGGATCGGTCGAGACGGATGATAATTATTTCCGTTAACATAACATGGGTATGCGGCATGAAAGTTGAGCGCTGACTTGAGACCCCGTGACTGCGCGGTAAGGATAATCGCTATCGCGCAGTTCACATTGGTCTCCGCTCACCATTCTTGCAGATATGATTTGTTGTCTTATCAGTAACAAGTTGCACTGGCAAAGGTGTAGGTAGAGTCATTGGTTCATTCAATTGGTTATTTTCTTTGTACTGGAATAAAAAGATGATGGGATGTAAAGCGATGTATGTACTACCTATGACGTGTTTGTTTGTTTTAATTACCATGCGAGAATTATGTTCATCAATATGCAAATCTTATTCTTTTTATAAGGTTTTTTAAAATCAGTTTCTTGTGATGTATTCGTCATCGTCTCAGTTTAAAAGCTTTTTAGAATAACTACACTCTTTAATTTAATTATTCCTTTTATATTTTGAGTATTTAATAAAAGACAAATTTTAATTATTCAAGAATGCCGTATTATTTGAAACTATATGTTGTAAATAGAAATAGATTTTTATGAAATTATTTAAATTCGAACAGACGGACAAAATATGTATTGCTTAAAGGTTCATGTTAACAAAAAGGTCGAATTTGGAAAAAAATGTGAAAATTAGAAAGAGAGTAAGGAGTATCAAAATGGCAGTCAAAATGAAAATTGGACATGACTTTCTGTGGCTTTTACTTTCACTACTATACTCTGATTGGCGCACTCAATCTTTTCATCGTTAACTCTTTCCGTTACTCTCACTGTTTTTTACTCTCAATTTGATTTTCTCTCTTACCACGTGCAAGAAAGGAGCCTCAAAAGGCGCACTTAATCTTTTCGCTCTGTCTCTTACTGTTTTTACTCTTAAGCTGCGCATGAAAGAAGCCTAAACACTTTCATTGGACTCTTATTTCAACTTTCATTCTGATTTTTATTCTGGTTCTCACAAACTCCAGTTTCAACCCCAACTATTAGCGTTTAAATTTTAATGTAAACGAAGAACTGAGATAATAATGAATTATTATCATAATTATCTTAGTTTGTTTCAAAGTACATTCATTATGTTGAATCTGTAATAAGGTGTTAAAATAATTAATACCGTAGTTTTCAGTACTTAACTGTCTCTGCTTCTTATGAAATAAGTTTAAATACAATGTCTAACGTTGCTGTCTTAACTAATGTTTATTCTTCGCCATTTTTTTAAACTGTTTTTTTTTTTAATTACATTTAATTTTGAGCATGATATTAAGCTCAAGTAGTTTGAAGCTTAAGTAGTTTGAATTATGCTGAATTATCATAACGCTTTTCAACTATTTGTATGCGAAATTTCTATCGACAATAATTTTTTTTTTGACAATATCGACAATAATGTGAAAAAAGATTTACATTATTTATTAATGTATTAAATAATTTATTACGTTCCATTCTGATGATATCCTGATGTAGATTACATTGCATATAAAAATACACAAATTGTTTGGAAGAAAGAAAAAAGAAAGAAAAAATTGATTAACCGTCGTCGTGTATTAAATAATTTATTACGTTCCATTCTGATGATATCCTGATGTAGATTACATTGCATATAAAAATACACAAATTGTTTGGAAGAAAGAAAAAAGAAAGAAAAAATTGATTAACCGTCGTCGCATAAAGGCAAATTCAAATGAAACTTCCGAATCTTGATGGAACTATGCGAAAACTTGTTTGAAACATATTTGAAAAAACATTTCATAAAATAAATTGTAACAACGTAATCCAGCTTTGAATTTAAATTTTGAAAATTTTGAAAACAAGAATCTAAAAACGTGTTCCAGGCGTCGCTTTCTGCAGAATATCCACAAAACCTGACCACTATATTATTACTTCACAAACAAACATATTTTTAGTTGCGTCATCAGCCTTGATTTTTGTATAGCATAGAATATGAGATCTGGATGGAACTCCATTGATGCCGTAGTAGTCTACTTACTTATTCTGCAAATTTACACGGTGACATTCATGTCGTTACAATCTACGCATAGCAATTTCATCATGACGCATTCAAGATCACTGATAGAACGCACTCCAAATTCAAGTTGCATGGATCACAGAACAGAATCCGCAGAACATTCTTTCGAATCATAGACATAAACTTTGGATACGCTTTTACTATTTCGACGACGATGCTCAATTCGTATCATCCTTTGACCATGAACAGAAGACACAAGATTGTAGAAAAAAATATAGATATTGCAAAAAAAAAAATGCAAAACAAACAAAAAATAAAACATGCAAAAAAATGGGTCATGTATTAAAAAAACAGCATGCAAAAAAAAGAGTCATGCGTGTAAAAAAACAAAAAAAAAACGAACTAATATGTACACTATACTTACTTAGTTATTATAATTGCTCTTTATAAATTTTAACTATAATACATATTAAAATGTCAGTAGTTAGCTAAGAAAAACGCTAGAAAGCATATTGCAAATGTGGTTCATAAAGAAAACTTTCCAAACCGAGTCAAAGTGTAAAGGCCTTTTGAATTGAGACGGGTCAGATTTTTTATATTTACCTATATTTTTTTACCTATATCTTTGAATGGAACCTACAAAACTTATATTATTAAAGAACTAACTTAAGAAGAAAAAGAATTGCATATTGAAGCACTTGTTCTCGCGTGTCACTGAAAATAGTTACATTTTGATTCATACATTTTTTGGTCTGCTTATTAATTTATTTCACAACTTAACCGTATACTAAAAAGAATATCATGCAAGATTAATATTTTATTTAGTTTACACTTTAGGTGTACCTATTTAATAATAATAAACAATTTATTTCAGGTAACAAAGACGCATAGATAAAATACCTTAACCTAAATATACATACCTACTAATAACAGTTTTGTTACTACAGCACACACACCTTCATGCATTACAGCTGTCCACGGCTTATTATTTTTTATTTTTTAGCAAAAAATAACAAGACATTCGGTATCTGCCATATAACTCATAACTCCATGCCATATAAATCATTCAACCAATACAATGACTCCACCCACACCTTTGCACACTACGTCTCATTACTGATAAGACAACAACTTTTACCCATTTTAACGGACATATCCGTCCCGACCGATCCACCACAAGTCAGATAGCATCCACAACTTGACATCGAATCTCATCCTGATTTTCGCGCCACAAACAATGCAAGACATCATAGCAATCAACCGACACCGACCACACTTTACTCACCCCTCATCACCGGTACGACAACTCACCTCAACGACGAATTCGCAATCACTTGGTTCTATTGACTTCATCACCAACCAGAGCATGTTCTCGGCAGTAAGCCGATTGATCAAAATCCAAAGCCTAACTACTTACAGATCATTCGGTTGACCGGGCAACCAACCGTTCCCGATCAACAGTCGGTCAGATTTTCTACTGACCAGTAACATGGTTCAATAACGATCTCGCATTGGGTACGTATTCATCTCGAACTACCTTACGTTCCGTTTTATTTATTTATAATTGACGAATAGTTTGGGTTGGAGTGTTTGTTTGCCATGATTATCAATGACAATTTGTTGTAATCATAGATTTATATTTATTTATTTTTCATGTACATATACACTTTGCACGCACATAGTCCGTATTATGTCCATTGCTAGCAATTAGTACGTAAAATGATGATTGTAAGGGTTATGTACGAATGAAGTCAAGGGGAAGTAAGTGTGTGTGTTTAAATGAAATTGCTAGCAATTAGTATATAAAATGTTGATTGAAAGGGTTATTAATGAAATCAAGGGGAAGTATGTGTGTGTATATGTGAAATTGCTAGCAAGCAGTATGTAAAATGTTGATTGAAAGGATTATGAATGAAGTCAAGGGAAAGTATGTGTGTGTGTATATGTGAAAAGAAGGATAATAAGAGAACGTTGTAGAAGTATGTTGTGAATCTTGTGAACTTGTAATAGTTTAAGAATATATTTGAACGTATTTGTATAACTTTTATCATATAACATACTATATCACACTTGTCAATGACACTGACTTACAGAGTATTTATTTTTAGGTATTACTTATTTTTTTATTTTCTATTTAATAATTATTTTCTAATTTATTTTTTTGTTTTTTAGTTTTTCGTAATAATATTTACAATAATTTGTTATCTTACCTAATAGTAATAATATATGTAAGTATACCTACCTACTGCGTGATCGAAACTGAATGAAAATAAGATGATTAGAGAGTGATGGTTAAGTGGAAATATATTATTTGCTATTAAAATCTAACATACCTACACTAACATAATATTTATTTAATCCAGTTTATTTATTAATATTAAGAAAATATATTTTAACGTAATTAGGCTACTTTGATTTTAGAAAATTGTAGTATAATGTATTAATGTATGTAGGTACATAGACGTAGTTTAGGTGGATTAGGCCTATTTATCAATATCAAGTAAATATATTTTAATGTGATTAGCTACTTTGATTTTAGGGAAGTGTACTATAATGTATGTAGATACATAGATGTAGGTGGATTAGGCCTATTGGGGATACCACGTAAAAAAAAACGCTCCTAATACCTTACCTCTTCGGGTGGTGTGGAAAAAGGTTTGTAGTTAGTTATCTGTAGTTTTGGATAAATACATACTTAATATAAATGAAGTTTAGATTTGTTTTAGTGTTATGTAAATCGAGTAGTTTAGGTGGATTAGGCCTTTAATATTTTTAGTTTTGATATACATACCTACTTAATATATGTAGATGTAGTATAGATATGATTTAGTGTTATGTAAATCGAGTAGTTTAGGTGGATTATGCTTATAATGGGGATACCTTGAAATAAAACGCACCAGGAACCAAATCTTCTGGTAGCGCGGAAATTACTATCTTGTGATTGAATCGAACCAGGAAATAAAAAATCAATGCGACCTTGGTAATATTGCATACTCCCATACACATGCTAATTAAATAAATAAATGTTACCCTGGGGTAGAGTAGTTTTGAAAAGCATAAAAGTAGGAACTTATTTCATTATTTACTTACCCCCGAATACTGAATCGTCACTCAACATTTAAGGGCTGCTTAAAATTTGAGCAGTTAAACTTAAACATTAAATTTTGTATGGCCATACGTCACTTTTGAGTAACTGTTAAATTTAAGTGCTACTTAAATTTTGAGTGACGTTTCAGCATTCGGGGGATAGTCACTTACAAGGAATATTATTTTATAGTTTATTCGTACTGACTTTTATGTAAATCAACTGTAGGAATAAAAAAAAACATTCAGTTGATTTACTTAAAAGTCCATACATAAATCCGTACAAAATATTTAAGAGATTTTATTAAAAAATCCAATAAGTGCTAAGGATTACTGTCCAATTCTCAAAATTTTACAAGGGTAAGAAATACTCCTCAAAACCACGACCCCGCGAGCTGCTTGCAGCTCGCGCAACGCCCAAAATCTAGTTTAGTATATAAACTTGATTAAATTTCACAAGAAACTGTATTGTTACACATTTCATTTACATCTTAGCAAGTTTCATAATATTAACATTTCCATATGTATGTAGATTTCTTCTGAATTTATTTGTGTTCATTGAGTTTATCTTATAATATTATATATTAATAGAACGGAGAAAAATACCAACCGTCCAAGTGTATGTCGGATCACGCATAATGAACGGTTGCGTAGTTGGAATTAATTTATCCCAAGAACAAACTTAACATTGTAGTTGAAAATCATGTTCTCTCATACATTGCAACTACAAATTTAAATTGGTCGACTATTACTCGTAAACTTGTGAAGCCTACTTAGATGTGATAGTTTTCCTTTTAATTTCGTTATATGTATGTTACGGCTAATAGCCGAAGTGCGGCTACACCTAATTTTAACCAAACGTAACCTCGGGGTGCTCTTCGCTCGCTCTTGCATCCTACGTTGCCTCCCAAAGTACACACGAACCGCATGTGGCCGGCTGCTCGTAGTTGTACCCGGCTAAAACTAGGTGTAGCCGCAGTTATACCCGGCTAAAACTAGGTGTAGCCGCACTTTGGTTATTGGCCGTGACATATATACTACTGCCGTAATTTTTTTCACATATCAAAAAGCAACCAATTAGATTGATGTCAGGGGGACACGTGACTCTAACAAAAATTAGCACTTTAAAGCTTAATATTTCACAAACGGATCTCTGAATCGAAAAATGGCTTTCACAAACCTGCAATATTTTGAAAGACCTATCCAGCGATTTCCCACATTATGGGGTAGACGAGAAAAAAAGAAAGCAATTCTACTTTAAGTGTAGGTACAGGAGGTACCCTAAAACAAAATATTTTTCATAATTTCATTTTATCACTTTGTCGGCGTGATTAATATGCATCATTATCATTCAAGCCGAAAGACGTCCACTTCTGACATAGGCCTCCCCCCCCAAGCACCTCCACTTCGACCGGTTCTGTGCTTCTCGCATCCAACGGGTTCCCGGCCTGCGGTTAATATGTACGAGTATATCCATACCAAATTATAGCTTTCTAGTAATAAAAGTCTCTGAGCTACGCTGCGGACGGACGGATGGACGGACGGACGCACGGATGGGCGGACGGACGGACGGACGGACGGACAGACGGACGGATGGCCGGATGGACAGATGGACATCATAAGCATAATCAGCCTATAATGTTCCCACTCCTGGGACACAGGCCTCCTCTCGGTGAGAGGTAGTCTCACCTGGCCTGTGTCCTAATATGTGATAGCAAATAGACATAGCGAAACTATCAGGGTTTCTTGTTGAATACGGAACCCTCAAAAGTGTTTTTCACATTTTGTAATTTTGACGTCTTTCAAAGCCGTAAAACTCAGGATATACGATAATCCTGGCGATAATTTAAACAACAATGCTACTGAATTTCAATAAATAACTTCTGAAGAAACACCGACATATATTTCCTGTACATATTATGTTTCCACAGTAGATACAACTTCTAAATAAATAATATATCATAGTACCATGACCCCTATTCAGAGAATTTTCACCCTTATCCTTGTAACTTACAATGTTCAAACGTTCCTTTCTTAACTCTTCAGGCTTGTAATCTTTACTGGCTATAATACTGTAGCAAAGAGTGAAATGCAACAGAACATTAACTTCAGCATAAAGTACAGCTTAAATAATTAAAATGCGCAACCCGCTGATAATCCTAACAAACGCCAACTAAGGTTGTACCTACCTAGCCGTATCTAATTAACATCACTTACTAATTTACAAAAAGGGCTTTTGTACAATTTCAGGATTCAGTTTAACTTATCCCCCGAGAGCTATTAATAAAAAAAGAGATACTTAACTTTGTACTTTTAAAAAATTCAAGCGAGAACTCTTCCTTTTATTTTTGAGACGCATTTACGCCCCTTAGCTTTAATTTAACAAAACATTGCGCTGTATTTTCTTTAACATTTTCGAGGACATGAACTTTACAAAATTAGTGCGCATGTTGCATGCAAATTATATGGGTAGATCATGTTAAAAGATATTATATACGTGAATGTGCTTATTTTGATGCAAGTATCAGGCTTACACTTGGCCAAAATGTTTGCTTCTTTCGAGATTTTTGATAATTCATAACATTTTAGTCTTAGCTAAGACTTTACGTGAGTGGTTATCTGATAAATAAGATAAAACCTTTAGAATAAATGGTTTTAATCAGAAAAATTCAGAGAAAAGATTACAGTCGTAATGACAGAGATGACATTAACAAATTAATAGTTTTATTTTAAAACCATAGAAACTCCAATGAGTTTCTATATCACCACACTATCTATATCACTATAAAAGTGCCTGTACAAGGTTTAATTGAAATAAATGCTTTGAGTTTGAGTTTGAGTTATCAAAAGGTCATTACATCTTATAATAAGGTTTCTTTTTATTAAGTGCCTACCTACAGTAAAGAAAATTGCCTAGATTCTTATTGGTTTTTCATAAGACCTATTGTAGAACTTACTCAACTTGCATCAGTAGTTTATACATCACCAGTTTACGAGTATTTAGAATGATTCCTTAAGGCTACATTAGGCCAGGCCGCGCCGCAATGCAAAAATCAACATATACCTAGATATCACTTTTGTATATCGTCGTTGCGCGTGCAAAAGTAGCTATGTGTTATTTAGTTATTTTCGGTTCTTTATGCAGTTTTAAATGTTATTTCAATACACACATACTGTAAAAACAGCTATGTGATAAGTGCATTATTTAAAGAGTTACGGAATGTAGCTATGTAATATTCATACATCAAAAGTTCCGTATAAACACGCTAAGTGTTTTTTTTTTTTCATATACCTCAAATAAGTTTACTAAAAACACATAGCGACTTTTGTACGCGCAACGACGATATTTTGTAGAACCATTGCACACTACTGGCCTTTTTCGTACCCCAAAGGGTGCCAACGGGATCCTATTTACAAAGGCTCCGTCTGTCCGTCTGTCACAGGGCTGTACCTTTTGAACCGTAATAGGTAGACACTTGAAATTTTCACAGAATGTGACTAATATGGCTGCTATAAGAAACAATAAAATTAAATTGAAAATTAAAGGCGACGTCCTTTTTTTGACCTCGTTTATATTTCAAGTTTTTTCGCATGCAAGAAACACGTTTTTTACATTGAAATGCGATGCGCTACGGCCCGAAGTGGCTGTAATGTGCGCTTAGATTCCATACTCACATTTATACTCCTTCCTGGCTCATTTTCTACAAGCTGCATGGCTATATCCTTGCAGTCTTTCCTGACAGTGGGGGGTACTCTGCTGTCGTCTTCCCAGTATCTGGACGGCGCATGCGCGTATAAAGCCGCAGGAGTTGCGTGCGTTATCCGCGCTGTTGTGACAATGCCACTGGATTTACCTGGACAATGGATTTATAAATAAATAAGAAATTGAAAATAAAAGCAATTGATTGTGAGTTGAATGTTTGAAATTATATTAAAAGGTTTAGATATTTTTGGAATTTTATCAAGTTTACGTTCAAAATTCCCGTTTTTTACAAATAAAACTGGAAAACTTTATTTCTGCAGCAAATACTGAATTTTGAATGATATATTATTGATCAGAGAACGGATAATAATAGTTAGGTACAGAAAACATAGTAAAAAAACAGTGTCAATCAATTATGCTTACTGCTCAATTAGGAAAAGTTCATAATGACAAGGTCAATAAAAAATTAAATACTAGCCTTGAACCTATCATAGCAACAGTTCAAAATAATAGTGAAAAGAGGATCATGGCACAAAATATCTAAACTACAGAGCATCAGTATACTTTCACGCACATTTACCCTCCACTATTCAAAAATATTACATGCAAAATTGTAAAGAGAAGAACGACTGAATATTTTAAGAACCTTGAACGATGAACTTTAGTAAGCCTATTTGGTTGAAGCTAAACTGTTTATATAAAATATAAAGTTAGCTTTCAGTCGTTTTCAGGTTTATGATTATGATCTAAAATGTAACTTAGAATGTGGTGTGACGTCACGAAATGGAAATTGTTTCGACAGAATAGACGGGGGCTTAGGCATTAAATGTTCATGTTTTTTGTCGTTTTTGCGTTATTAAAATAAATAGCGTTAAAATATGATATTTTCAGTTTCAGAGTGAATATGTTTTTACAAAGTTCTTCCCTTGAAATTGTTCAGGAAAATCACAAAACATTTTGTAAACTATTGATTTTTTTCTATTTATATTATCATCATAGTGTTATTGTAAAACAGGAGAAATAGAGCTTTATACAGCATTCTTGTATTTTTTTAACTCAAATACAAAACTATCTACTGTTATTTGAATTGCCATGAAACAAGCTTGAAAACATTTCCCACAAAATGAACTACCAATCACAATTCACAACACAACATCATATTCCAGAAACGTAATAAACTAAAACAATATCTTCACAATAGCAATATAGCACATCGTATAACTAGATATAAACATGGCCGAGATACGTTCACATACTTGTCCATTGAGTGCCAGTCCATCGAAGCGAATGGACCACACAATGGCACTCGACATAACTATTACACCCATATTTTACCAACGCGACAATTTTGCTTTACTCAGAACATTTCACTCTGAGAGTTTGATATTTAATGTTTGAGGTTTTGTGTTTCTCTCAGCATTATAATATGAAGCCAGACCTTTTGGTACGTAAGCTGAGCAGGCACGAACAATTTTGAAAGTTTGGAACAGATGAATAACGAATTTCGATACTGAGGGATAAGCATCTAGCACTCGATGTAACTATTGCACCCATATTTTATCAACGAGACAATTTCGCCTTACTCAGCACGTTTTCGCTTTGAGAGTTTGATATAATTAATGTTTGAGGTTTTGTGTTTCTCTCAACATTAAAATACATATGAAGCCAGACCTTTTGCTCGTACGTAAGTTGAACAGACACAAACATGTCATGTACAAACAGACCGAATTTCAATATTAAGGGATCAGCATTCAGATTTTAGATTCTCAATGTTGCGTCGTAATATGCGATAGAGATTGTCTAATTTAAAATTGCCACGCCCTTCGATTGCATATATATTTCCAATGTTGGTATATACATTTTAGTGAAGAGGCGTGTAGTACCTGAATTGAATAATTACATTAAACCTGACCTATCTACATTCAATTTATCAGTAGTATTGGTTCCCATGATAATTATAATTTTCAAACTAATATTGAAATTCCAGAAAAAAATATTGTGTTGCTTTCACCAAATAATGAACATTTGATATTCGTAAATATTTAAGTAATTCATATCCACTATTTCTATACCTTTGTACATTCCAAATAAATATAAAAGCGAAACGATTGAATTCAAACTCTTGAGATACATTACACAACAAATATTATTGAAAACGTTACGACGTACTTGATAAAATCAATGATATCAATTCGTCTTCAGTGTTCCCTTGGGTAAATATCGTTGTTATTGCATAGTTTCCTTCTGAAGGGAAAAGATACACAGAATTCCTTATGAAGGGTAAAATAAAAGTGTTTTGTGACGTCACTCATAAGTGACGGGCTCACAAGGTTGGTAGGAATGGAAAAGAGGTCAGATTAGGAAAATATAAGTATTATATATAGGTACTCGGAAAATATATTATATTATGTGTGTGTTATAAAGAGTCCTTTTTGACATCTTTTGACGGTGCACGATCTATTACCATGTGGACGTGACGCTTATTTTCAACCAACTTGTTCTTTTAGTGTTTCTGGTCTTTCTCTGTTTACCGCAAGTAAACGCATTTCTTTGCTTTTTTTTTCTTATACCTAATGATCCATACTAATATTATAAATGCGAATAGCGGAAGTGACATTTTCTGTCTGTTACTTTTTCACACCTAAGGCCTGAGTTCACCAACATTCAAACCGCCGGTTAGGTTATACAGTTGGTTTATGTCAAATTTCCTAAGGAAATTTAAATATAGAACTGATTAAATATTTAACCTGTTGATTTAAATTTTGGTGAACACAAGGCTTAACCACTTAACCAAAGGTTATGTTTGACAGGTAGTTATAGCCTGGGACCGGGACAGCGGGGTTACTTTTGATCATGGATATTGTAAAGATTAAAACGAAGAATTAATTTTCACACAGACGATGTCGCTGGCAACAGCTAGTAATTATTAATAAGCATAGTCAGCATATGATGTTCCCACTTCTGGGACACAGGCTTTCTCTCTTCGAGAGGGATAATAATCTCCCGGCATGTCCTAGTAATAAATCTCACTCCCTCTAGTAATAAATAAATATAGTAAAACTAATAACATTATATTCCGTTATTTATTCTTTCCGATCCGGTATCGAGTGTACAGATTATACTATAATACCGCTATCCACAACGTGACCCCGGCTTAAGAAGTGGGCTTAACTGAATCTTTGCTGACATTGTTAAAAATGGTTTTATAGTTATCACAATCTAGGGTTAAATTGGATTACTGACCCTTTTTTATGGTGGGAAATCATCAAATGACCCCTCCCGCTCTGGGTGGAGCGGAACGGAGTGTCACACACGACCCCCGCGTAAAGCCTCCAACAGGAGGCGTTTGGCCCCCTCAGGTTGGGCAAGAGCCGCTTGAAGGCTGTTCCGGCCCGTTCCAGTTTGGGGACCAAACGTCGGAAGTGTTCGACGAAGTTCCACCGGCTGTCGAGGACGAGACCCAGGTATTTCATCGTTGTCTCGACGCCGATGTGAACCCCTCCTACCATTAGTTGGGATCCCGAAGGTGGCCTGTTCCGGGGCCCATGAAAAGACATGGCCTTGGACTTGTGCAATGCCAGCTCGAGACCCAACTGCCGGATCCTCTCCACGACTATCGCAACCCCGCGTGTCATCGCGTCGGCCGCCGCCTAATGCGACCTCCCCTGCGCCAGGACCAGCGTGTCGTCAGCGTAGCAAACCACGCTGTCGCCATCAGGGAGGTCGGCCCGCAGCACTCAGTCGCGTAACCTGATGTCGAGTGACACTGGCACGACGACATTCTATCTCTAAATTACACAGTCTATCTCTAAATTATTCAATAGGTTTTTAAACCTAAAAAGCTTTATTGTTTATATAGAAAATGGTAATCATGGAATCAATCATCGATCATGGAATCTGGAAGCCGATCCCAACATAGTTGGGAAAAGGCTAGGCAGATGACGATTGAAAATGGTAATCATATATGAATAAAGGTCATTCTGCAGTGCGATTCTGTAACCATCTCACCGTGAAAACTTAGGTGAAATGAGCGTGGAGTGAGCTGTCAATAGTGACAATTCCTAGCAAAAACAAACTCACATCACCTAAGTTTTCACGGTGAGATTTTTACAGAATCGACCGGCTGTTCTTTTTTCATTTATCGGTTTTTTAGAATATGTTTGTAATAGTCATTTTCGCGTGGATTTATATACATTAAACCATGTTTTTCAATAACAAAAGGTAAGAATATAATAATTAAGCTTTCAATCCTATTATGAAACTAATATCTCTAGGATACATACAGTATCTGGTATGATACGTAAGCCCAACCATCAATTAATTTTATAAAACGCACAGTAAGATATATCCTTTTTCCTTCATTTGCGAATATTGTTTTAGGAGCGATCAAAATAATGGCATCAAAAACATAGATATAATGCTTACCGGCTTCATGTGCCCAGTCAACCAGTGACGTGACTTTGGAGTTGATAGTAGAAGCACAGCTGTTAAATCTGCCTCCAGCATCCAATCCCAAGGTCTCGTACCGTGCTTTCACACCACAGAGAAGAGCAGTTGCACAGGCTGAAGACTCCCCAGTTTGGGCATCTATGTTGTAAGTCTGGAGAAAAATGTATATTTAGAAGAAAGAAGCCAAAATCCTAATAAACATGTAAGTTTCGATGAACATAGACATGATTGGACGGAGTGGATAACGGAAAGGGACAAGTCACGGACGGCCTTCGTCGTCCAATGCATTTTAATCAATGGCACAATGCTTACTGAAGAGTTGAAGGGTCATGGTCGGAGAATAGATAATTATACTTATGTAAGTAGTGTGTAGTGTGTGTGTGTGTGTGTGTGTGTAGTGTGTGTGTGTGTAGTGTGTGTGTAGTGTGTGCGTGTGTGTGTGTGTTGTAGTTGTGTATGTATGTGTTATGTGTTTGTTGTATGTTGTTGTGTATAAATAAAGTAAGACCAGTGGTGGCCCAGTGGTAACAGCCCCAACTTTCAACTTGTAGATCGTGGGTCTAAACTCAGGCAGGCGCTTTCCTTTTTGTAAATAATTTCATCAACACTGCTCTCAAAACGGTTAAGGAAAACGTCGTAAGGAAACCGTAGTCCTAGAATCACACACTCGAAGAGATGTGACATCTACCAACCCGCACTGGGCCCGTGTGGTAGATTACAGCCCATTCCCTCTCGAAGAGAGGAGGCAGGTGTCCCAGCAGTGGGGACAATATAGGCTGATTATGGTATTGAAAAAATCATGTCGTTGCCCTATCTAAGTCCAATATAATATCAGGGGGCACGGCAGTGCCCCCGCCAAGTCGAGCGTGAAGTTTCATTACTTTTTAGAGATAAACAAGCAGCTCCATCGAGACTTGGCTAGTTTTTTACAGAATGTTTTTGGTGGGATATGCATTGTCTATTTGCATCATGTCTAAGTTTCTTTCAAACTTAGGGAAATAACTTACTTTTGCTAAAAATCTTAAGCAACTCCCCAATAACTCAGTTTCTAATCTTGCAATAAAACGATACCTAGTAGTAACTGTTTGGAAGTATTATCATAATAACGGCCGGCAAGAAAGTATAACAATCTTGAAATACCATTTCTGAGTGCTCAAAACCATACTGCGTCATTTGACGACTGTTTGAAACATTGCGGTCCCAAGTTGTTATAACACCACGCACAGATGGGATGGTGATCATAATATAATGATATTTGTTCACAGGTTGATGCAGTCCCAGAATAATCCTTTAATCAGCGCTTACGACACACATGAAAAACAACGGGACACTCTCATGCCGGAAGCCTGAGCATAACTGTTTATGTGAAAATATAAGAAGGGATTTCAGAAGAATTCAGAATTCATCAGCCAGTAGATTCTGTAAAAATCTCACCGTGAAAACTTAGGTGATGTGAGTGTGATTTTGCTAGAAATTGACACTATTGACAGCTCACTCCACGCTCACTTCACCTAAGTTTTCACGGTGTTATAGCTACAGAATCGCACTGCTGATGATTGTTCCACAGCACAAATTATAAGTAAAAAAAAGAAAGTAGGTTAGTGTGTTGAGTGAAGTGGGAAGCTGCAACTATTTAAGGCTCCTGCAAACAGGCGCGACGCGCGACCCGAATCGCGCGCGACACAAAGTCACCGCTCGTTGCGCGACTTGCGGTGCCTTTGTGTCGCGTGTCGCGTCGCGCCTGTGTGTACGAGCCTTAAACACCGTAACTACGTACTATAGAGAATCTCGTGAAAATTCAAGGCTTATGGTCTGCCTCAAAGACCGCACCAGGGCGCGAGTTTGTACCGATAATGCCGTAATCCATACACTGCCGCAATATTGATTGATTATGTCAGAGAGTTTTACAATAAACATTTTGAGGAAAGTAATTGATTCTAGGCAGCTACGAATCTATAGGTACTAATAATAAACCTGATGAGTTTGTTTGTATGAACGTGCTAATGTCTGGAACTACCATTCGGGTTTGAAAATTTTTGTTGCACTTGCTACATCACGCTAGGACCCTGCAAAAATAAAAAGACAGAAAGAACCTGAAAACGAATTAATAGCGCGGGCAGGCGATGCGATGCGGGGTGGGTTGGGAAACAAGAAATTTCACGCGAACGAAGTCGCGGGCAAAAGCTAGTAACAGATTAAAAAATAAATAATTTAAAAACACACTTGCCTTGTCAAAACGCGAAACTTGACTTAATTTTTTTTAAATAAGCTAAATGATTTTAGGCGATTGGCACACTGCACCGGATTACGCAGTAGGGTGCGTGAAACGAAGCCAAATTCCAGCCTATTTTACCCGGTATAATGCAACGCTGCTAACGATATCACATACATTGATATCGGGTAAGCCGTTTAGAAGTTATGGTGGAATAAAGAAACTCGCAAACATACATGAACCCTGAAAACATAACACTCCCTTTTTTGGACAGTCGTGTAAAAAGTAGGGGAAGATAAAGGTAACAATGGACGGATTGAGTGAAAAATAATAGGGAAAGCGAGATGACGGTTAATATAGTCAGATCGTGACAGATAGCATGTGAATGTAAGAAGATATAGGTACTGCGTCAAGAAACAAACTGGAATAAGAGCAGGGAGCCTAAAAAGGCCACTCTGGTAGAATCATAAAAGGATAATATGAATATTTTATAAATCTATTGACATTGTGTATTTTCATGACATTTTCCTTATATTGTTACGACAATTTTATGACTTGACATGCCTATAATATGTTTTTTTCACATTGTTAATTCGTTTATAACTGCTGCATGTGTTTTTTTTGTTTTAATCTTTACAAATAAGTTTACTAGCTTCAACTCAGATTTTGTATGCCTATCGGCGGAACATGGTTTGTGCACTTGACATTTATATTGAAAAACACCTGTAATCACCTATGTTCACAAAACGTTTTAAAAAAAAATAACATTATGAATCATAATGCACAGTTAACTGGTATCAAATCCCATTGGTGAAGGATTTTTCAGTATTTTTTTTGTCTGTGCTAATATACCAATCCAATCCCAATCTCTTTGATTATACCTACGTAGTGTAGCGAAAAAAAGACAAACACGGACTGTCTTCGCCATATTATGATTCATAATGTTATGCTCTTATTATTCTGCCAAAGTGACCTTTTTAGGCCCCCAGGTCGATGATGTTATGTTAGTGAGATTCCTGCAGAATATAAAATGATGCTATAAGAGTGGATGCTATTCAGTCTCAAATTATCCTGATTAGCATCAAAAGCCTTCGGAGTGTTCTCTATAAAAGAAAAATGAAATGTGAAAGGAGAACACAAAAAAATGCTCTCTGAAAATTGACTGGAAAAATTAGCAGAAGTTGGTGATAAAGGCACATGAAAAGATAAAATAAAATGGCGTCCTATATTCACTGTTTAGCATAGTATCGTTGATGATATGTATTATGCATGTAGATGTTATACGTTGCTTTAACTGTATCTTTGAATGAATTTAATCAATTCAAATTTTAGTGGTATTCAATTTATTAAACCAATTTGTGATCTTGAAATATTCAAATAAGTGATACAGGAATTTCTGATAATACAAAGAATCGTGAATTTCTTATGCTGGATAGTACTTTTTAATTGCCAGCTTCGAAAAAAGGTTGTTGTTTGCACGTGTGTTAAATGAATACCATTATTTTGAATGCGTTGATGCGCCTGAGAAGATTTTCCTTGGAATACTTTTTGGCAGATTACTCCACGATGCCCACGTGTGGAAAAGGAGTGGCTAAATTGTGCCAAGTGACTCGGAACGATCTTTTTTCTTTAAATTTTGTACACAATAATAATTTAAATGATCTTAAAAATAATATGAGCTAACAATAAAAAAAAAATACAAATGGTTAGTTATTGTTTTGTCATCACATCAGTGATCGGATTGGATTTATAAAATGCATTCATTCTAATCACAAACATTTATTTTAAATATTCTTATTTTTGAGATTTTTGATGTTTTGCAAATAACCCTATATAGTTATTCCTAATGAATACTTTTTTATTATTTTAGTTTTCCGATTTATTTCTTTATGAATAAAAGACTAACTCACTATACGAATAAAAACAAAAGACACTTATGAACGCTTTAATTTATTAGAAAAAAATATTTCTTACATACAGTTGAAGTTTTATAGTAAAAAAATTAAACAATATTATCTTTAGTAAACCATTGTATATACGCTATTTATAATACGCTGATTTGAAACTACAACATACCATATTTTTATCTGATCAATATAAACAATATTTTATGGTTAAAGGTTAAATCAAAATTGATCAATTTCTAAATCTAAATTAAAACGATGTTTCATTGTGTTTTAATCACATCACTAGTAGAGATAGTGTGGCAACATTTTTTAACAAAATGACAGTAAGAAGTGTCATTTTACTGCAGCTCATTAAAAGTCCGACCATAGATTTTTTGACAGATTGAGATTGGACTGAGATTAGAATGTGAACGTTATTAAAAATACGAGAATTGCCCAGCATCTGAAGGCCAATTCTCGTAATTATACGGGTCGTTCTTCTTTTTTACCGACAATGAAACGATGTTTTTCTGTTTTTTTGGTTTTTGAACTATCTATAATTTTGTTTTCTGTGTGGGATTTAAAAAAAACTGCATCTGTATTTCATTAGGACCAATTAAAGTTTCCTTTCTGGCTAATATTGATTTTTTTTTTATGTTAGTTTTTAAAGAAATAATGTGACAAAGTGGCCTTTTTCTGTAGAGACTACATTTCAGTTTACCACTCTGTCACGCCATTTTACGGAAAACAACGTATAAAATATGTTGGTTAGAGAACATGAAAAATGGCATAATATTAATAGATAAGAAAAATATGGACGTTTATTCGAACCGAATTAAAAAACCGTTTATATTAATACTCCAACGAGATGCCATAATAAGACCAAGGACAGACTATTGTCGGTAAAAAAGTAGAACGACCCATACAGCATCTGAAGGCCAATTCTCGTAATTACCCAGCATCTGAAGGCCAATAATTATCGTAATTTAAAACGTTCAAAATCTAGTTGAAGTCTCATCTCGGTGACAAAGAAATTTCAAAAACTTGTCAAAATGTAGGGAAATTATAGGTATTTTTGACAGATCGACACCGAGATCTGACTGTAAACGTTCCTAGAATTACGAGAATTGCCCCTCTGGTTTCATGATACACGATCATGCGACTTTCATAATACATCAAAACATTAACCCTGTAAGTACGGAAACTATAAACAACCCTTAAACAGGGCTCTTAAACTTGCTCACTATATATGTATTTGCACTCATTTAAAATTTAATACGTTCCTGCTGTTGACTTAATCTTCATTATAACAGTGTACTAAATACATCGTTCCGTATACATGTTGTTTAAAAACAACCTTGATTACATCCTCTAGTTAAGTAAGCAAAAACAACTTAATTGTGCACTATTTTACTTTAATTGTTAAGCTATTCATTGTAAATGTATCCCTCTTTTTATAAATAAACGATTATTATTATTATTAATTAGTTTTAAGTCATGTCGTCATGAAGACGTGATAAATGATAAACGAATGATAAATGATTTTATTTTTGTAAGTAGGTTTGCACAAACACTTTTGCACGTCAATCATATATTTTTTAAACTAGATGAGATCGGCGTTTCCTAACTGACTACTCTGAGAAGAAAGGCCGAAACAAAATCAGAGGTCATAGTCTCTTTTAAAGTCCAGACATAATCTTGGTCAGGTTATATGAAGACCATGTAGGTCGATATCTGAGATGGTCTTTTGAGGAAAGAACCACACAGATTGAGAGGACCTGTCCAGTCAGTGCACGCATTTGTCAGAAATCGTGCAGCTCAACTCAAGACTTATGTTATCTCGGTAAGTAAGAATCATAACAAAAGACCATTTCCGACCCCAATCTAATGCTTTTTTTTATTGTTTGTATTTCCTGTGCGTGTCCCAAATAATATATTTTTCTTTCATTCTATCTTTCAATCTACATGGTTTTCACTGACCAAGATTATGTCTGGACTTTAAAAGAGACTGTGATCTTTGAGTTTGTTTCGACCTTTCTACCCAAAATTTTCAGATAGGAAACGCTGACCTCATCTAGTTTTTTCTTAAATATGACGGACGTCTAAAAGTGTTTGTACAAAACTATTTACAGAAATAAAATAATTTATGAAATTAATAAAATATAATTAGCAAACTCAATATAAAAGTCAATATCAGAAACATTAAGATCATTTTTATTTCGTAAGATTTAAAGTTTGACTAAAAACCAGCTCGGAATGAAAGGTTCTGGTCGAGTTTCAATACAGTGGAGAATTCTCGAAAAAATGCTTGTGAACAAAGTTATAAATATTGCAAATATTAAGATAAAAATTATTTAAAAGCTAATGTTTTCCCGGAATTAAAAGTCTATGCATTCATTTTATGGAAATGGAAAAAAAATGCTTAGCTATTAGGATATTAGGTAGGTATCTGGAAATATTCGATACGAATGGTTCGTATCAAATGTAGGGTACCTAGTGTAGTAGGTACGACACGTTTCATGGAATTCTGTAAACAATATTTTTGTACACTCGGCATAAGGCTGCCTGTCCATTAGAAAGGAGAGAGTAAGCGGAGAAGAGCGAGGAAGCAGTGTATAAAAATGTTTGTCTGCTTGGGTGGAGCAGAGAAGGCGCGTGGCAAGAGCGGACACTCTCTGTGTTTCAAATACAAGGTGGACACGAAAATATGTCAAATGTCATATTATTTTCTCCACGTTGTATACACAACTATTTTCCTTCTCTATCAGCTCCATTCCAGTAGTCATGACTACAGCAGCTGAGTGAAGCCATGAATTGATTGGAATTCGATCAGTTAATATTTTCATAGCTCTTCACTTCTCCGCTCTATGGACAGACAGCCTATAGCTACGGATTCACGCCTCGACGCCACATAGCGTCTGCTATTTTAGACGAATGACGTCACAGAAATATTATTTCTGAAGGTAAGTTGGTGTGTTTTACTAGAGAGCATTTTCTCACTCCATAGACTCGCACACCATTGCCATTATTTTCACGACAGCCGTCACTGCGGCCGTTATATGGCGGCCACCGCTCTTTTAATAAATCGTAGATTTAGGCTTTTAATTGGAAAGAAGTATATCATAAAGCCACTGATGAAACTGCTAAAATTAAACCTTGTGTAGCAAAAGTGACTCAATTATCACAAACGCAGTCATTTCGTTTAATTATGTAATTATTAATAAATGTGTTTCGAATTTTAATTCTCGATGAACGTTAACAATTTGACTTCCTTGCGTTGCTATTTTTTAATTTAGATAGGGTATTGAAATAAATAATGTTGCTTGTAAGTTTTTTTAATGTAGGTATGTCAAAACACATGACACGCGAACTTTTCCTATACATGTAAGTAATGGTTTGAACACGTATGTTATTTATGACCTAGCTATGGTTGATCTCTGTTCCCGCCCATTCTTGTCGATATGACGTTTTAGCTAGGACAGGCAGTGAATCCACTTAAGTTACCTACTGCATAAGTGGCTTTGAAAAGATAATACAGGCACGGATCACGGCAAGACTGGAAATTACCTAATTACGTATTCATTGCATCATTTACGTTCCCCAGCAGGCGAACTTTTCAAGAATATGAAGCAATGGGTTATGAATTTCTTTCAAAATCGTTCGGATTGTGATTAGTTACGCAATTGGGTTATTAACTCTATAGAACATTGTATATGATGATGAATTAATAAAGCATACTTTACCTTAGCCAAAGCGACAGCAGGGAAGGTGTCCCACGCCAAATCAGTATCTTCACCAGACTGCCCTCGTCGTTGACCTCTGAGGATCCTGGCTGCTGTGGCTGTAGTCAGGCTCATACCGTCTCCCACAACCAGTATCACGTTCCTGTACACAAAAAAGGTTTTATGTTTTATTTTTTTATGATAAATAACGTGGCGGTGGCGATAGAGAAATGTGTTACAAAAAAAGTTTGTGTTTATAAATATGTAATTTCGAACAAAGGTATATTTTTTTTAGAATTTTGCCTATTTGTAAACGCAAACGGATTTTTTAAAATTCTATTCAAAATTCGATTTATTTTGTTTATTTAAAGTACAGTGAAATATATTGTAGGTACAGAATTTATAAGCCAAGAGACATTTTCAAACATAATGTAGGTACACATATAAAAGGGGCAAAGGAATCATAAGGCATCAAAAAATTCACTGTCAGCGGAGAAGTGCCCAAAAGACTGGTAGCTTTGCCACGTTGAATGGCAATGCTAATCCTTTGGCCAAAAACACGATTGAATAAAATTATATTTCTTCAAGAAAAAGTCGTTTTGTCTAAGTATTAAATAAATAGCATTACAGCATTTTCTACCGAAATCCAGAACTTTTCAACGGATAATAAAAAACAGAAAACTATTTTTGTTTCAGTGCTTATTTTCTTGTTATAAAAAATCTTTGAAGAAACTGAGAAAGTCCTTGTAGAACAACTTTTATAAAAACTTGAAGAGAATCACACTAATATTATAAAGGCGAAAGTTTGTGTGTGTGTGTGTGTGTTTATGTGTCTGTTACTTCTTCACGCTCAAACGGCTGGACCAATATTGATAAAATTTTGTATGGAGGTAGCTAACACCCTAGTTTAACATATAGGCTACTTTTTATCTCGATATTCCCACGGGATTGACATTTAGGCGCGTGAAGCCGCGGGGCGCAGCTAGTGATTTATATAATTAAACATAATACCTACTTTGCATTGACTTGTACCTATAATTACTTTGTGAAAAAACAATTTTGTTATATATCGCTTGTCAAGTTTCTTAGAATAAGTTTTTTTCATTTCTCAGAATTATAATCGTCGCTTATAAATCTGAGAATAGTATTCTGTCAATCTATACGAATAATAAAGCTGAAGAGTTTGTTTGTTTAAACGCGCTAATCTCTGGAACGACCTGTCGGATTTGATAAAAAATAACAGTGACAATCCGGGAGTGCCGACAGAAGTGAAAACTTGAACAATTTACGAGTATATTTTGTGAATCGTCTTATAAACAAAACACGCGCGGTACAGGCTACGGCCATCCGTCTTACGAATTTTCGATCAGGTCATGTATCCTGACGCGAGTATAACATTTTTTACCCATTACAAAAAAAAAGTGTACAACGCCGCTAAAGAAGTTTTCACTTCAAAAATAATTTAGATTTGATAGCCCAATTCTTAAGGAAGGCTATAGGATATTTAACATTACGCTAGGATGCTTAAGAGCCGAGCAAAAAGAAAAAGTTAGAAAGAACGCGAAGCGAAAACGACGTAAAAGCGCGCGTACAAGAAATTCTACGCGAACGAAGTCGCGGGAAAAAGCTAGTACAGTAGTAGCTAGTATTGGCTCTACTATTGTAGTAGCTCAACTGTCACTAATGAGACACAATTACTTTTTCTATTGTTACCGATCTCTAGGATTTCTTGACAGTTGAAGGAATTAATTCAGTAGAAAACACTCGAATTTTCAATGCTTTGCATAACCATCTCCAAGATTCGGTTACACAATAAAACGAAAGTGTCACAACACATCCTTTTCCCTATTTTTTTTCTATCACATTTGTCAGTGTCAACGCTCCCTAAGACTAATGTAGGCCAATGCGAGGGCTTGGGGGCTTAACTTGTCTCCCAAAAGGGTCGAGTGGCAGATAAGTAAACAAAATCATTAATTACATATCAATCTTTTGTACCTGGTGGAGGGATTGGGGAAAATGGGAAGTTTTTCTTGCTACCATGGAAAATATTTTTCAACAAAATGACTTTGCTTTGTAATGATAAATGAGCTGAATGATTTGCTCGATTAACGAACATTGTTTATGTTAAGGCGCATACGTAGCAACTTTAGGTGACGCATCTGTTGACTTTTCAAAAGTTTTCCGTCACTGTTTGCCACTTAAGTAGCAGCGGGCAGGGCACAGTGCCCGCAGAACGGATGACCGATGGGGCCGAAAAGTTCTGAAACGCCATCTGCGTACCGGAAAATGAAGCATTGCGGGGCCTTCCACAAGTGGGACCAATGACTTTATGAAGGCCAAAGAAATTTATTTATTTAATACTTCAAGCACATAAATATACAGAGGCGGACTTAATGACTTAATTCCTTAATTAGCTTGATGCAAGGAGTACAGGGCCGGTCGATGTGGCGACGCTTGGGGGAGGCCTATGTTCAGTAGTTGACGTATTTCGGCTGTAATGACGATAATGATCAGTAAATAGTTGCCAGTTGCAGTAACTTCTACATCAGTTTTATGTAAAACGTCATAAACAGTTTCCAGTTGCCAAATTTCGAGGATAAAAATGACTTTGTCTGTGCAGTACCTAACAGTCTCGTCTCCTCGTTAATATTGAAGTGTAGTTTTTGTAGCCCAGTACACGACTACCTACGTATTATTCATCTTTTAAAGACGCGCTGGTGAAATTGCCTCTACAATGTTTAATTGCTTTTCATAGGACCAGTTCTGCATGTCCAAAAATAACGAACGGGGAACAAAAAATCTAGCATTTTTTGTAAAATGTGATTTTCTTCTTTACCAATGCTACGTGAGTTTGCTTGCTTTCTTTCTAAACTAATCTTTCCCCATAAAAAAGTAAAAGTACTCTTACTTCTTGATATTAGAGTACCTATCATTTACTCTTTATTGGTAGTGAAATTCTGATCCCCAGCCACTTGGGAGAGTCGCTAGGCGGCACGTTACGGGATGACACGACAAAGCATCAACAATCGAATGGCATATCGCAGCAGCCCGCGGTTACTAAGTCCCCTCCCTTGTGACGATATCAATCAAATGTGCTAACAAGGGTATGAAAATAAGACTAAAAATCATTTCCACTAAATAAAATCCTTGGCCAGCGTCGCCAGCGGGGTAATTGCGTAACACACTAACAGTATGAATGGGATTCACTTTGACAGTTCAACGACGTTGACGACGTCGTTGAGCAGACGAATTTTTCGAACATATGAAGCAATGGATTAGCAATTTCCTTCAAAATGATTCAGATTGAGATTGATAGTGAAAAAAAAAAAAGAAAAGAGAAGAGTGAAGAAAGAGTATTCTATTCTATTCTAGTGTGTCACGCGATTAGGGTACTGGTCAGCGCCAGCCGGCCTGTATCTTAGGTTGCATTTTGCGGTAAATACTAGAATGATGATGACGATGACGATGGTAATTAACCCAAACAAACCGATTTTAGCAGAAAATAACAGAGTCTCAGTAACAACCAACACCGATGGTAATGCACTTAATTACTAAGTGCGAACATATACAATCTGGATTAAATTACTCATTTAAATCACGTTAACAGGCAACCGGACACCGCATTGTGGAATACTATGAATTCAGAACTTATCCGGACCTACCTAGGATTTTCTAGAATTAAAGCTAATACGTTATGAACAAAGGTTGTACTGAGAACTGGACTCTCTGATTGTGGAATGCATTATAAGATTGAATGAGTACTTCTTCCCAGCTAAAGCACTAGGAAGTAGTGAAGGCCGGAGTTTTGGGGGACTATCTTATGTAATTTTGACATTCAAAAAGTGCTGATTCTCAGCATAATTTGAATAAATGACATGATTTTTTTATTGATTTTAAATAATAATAAGATTGTCAGAAAGTTCATGCAAATAATTATGTAGATGAAAACGAAATAGGTCCTCCTCACAACACATCTCACCACAAGTTGCATTTACTTGACTTCGGTCCATAAATGTTGCAAAAACCTGAACTGAGAAGAGAAAATACTTTAAAAAATAATAATCATCCATTTATTTCAGGCGACGCAGGCCCATAAATAAATACCTTAACCTAAATATACATATTTATATTTTAATTAAAAGAACAAACTATTGTGCACGCACGAAGTGATGGCTGGGTCTGTGTACACACACAGACACAGCCAGGATCATTAACTCCACACACACACGTGTGTCGGGTAAATGATCGTGGAAATGGCAGTAGTGGGTATCTGTTCCTATCAGTCCTTTATTTTCTATAATCATGCTTGTCTTAAGTTTTTTGTTTCTAACTGAGATAGTACATAAGTCTAAGCAATTTGTGTTCGTTAAAAATAAGGTTGTCTTTGGGTTTCTGATACTAAAAAGTCTGTCAAAATCACTGTGATCTTTATTCTCATCGCAATAATGTTGCTCTTGGGTTGCACCTGTCAGAGGTTAAACTACTGTGAAAGGACTTGTATATTTAGATTATTTAAAAATCCTGACATTACGATTTTATTTACTGTCTTTAATCTTCTTCTACTTCGTGACGCTGGCACGACTGATTTTTATATCTTGTTGGTCCCAAACTTTGCCACTTCCACGGCGTTGCCAGTGGCAGCGCAGAGGTCACTTTAACTGCATGGTTTGCGACATAGCTCCGTACTGTCTATGAAATCCACTGTCATATTTACCCCACTCTAGTGGAGTCAAAGGAGAAGACAAAATAAGAAAAGGTCAACGTTAAGTATATACTAAGTGTAAAAAAATTAAATAACGTCAATTTTGTAACACGTGCCCGCTTGCCTACTCATACAAGCGTGATTTTATGTTATTGTAGACGTTTACCACAAAAAAATATAACATTATTTCAGCCAAACTAGAACATTAATTTGTTTGTGTCGCGCGCGATACGCGTCGCGCGTCGCGCCTTTTTGCAGGAGCCTTTATTCCGCAATCCACTTAAGGTCTGAATAATGTTCATGGGAATTGCTGTAACCCAGAAGATATAGTTGTTACCTTTTAAAGGAATTACATTGAAAGTAAAGAGCCCATTAAGTACTAGAACTATTGGGACTAAACTAATCTAGACAAATAAATAAAATTAAAGTATCTGTAATGTCAAAATAACAGCTTTTTACTCATTAACTTTCATAATATGCCTATAATAAAAAGCTGTTACTTTGCGGAACTTAAAAAAAAAATGTGTTTGTCTATTTGTTCCGGCTGATCTCCGAAACGGCTGGACCGATTTCTGGCTGCTTGCTGCTCGGCTGGGACTTTCACTGGCCAGATAGCTGATGTTATAAGAAGTAACTTATGTTTACTTTTATTATAGATAACAAATTAGGTTTCGGCTCAAAAAAATTGAAACTCATGAAATTTCCAACATCCACAAGGGCGAAGCGTCGCGTCGTGCAGAAGCTAACTAAATTACGGAACGATTCAATTACACAACCGTTTCTAGTTTGTGGTGTTTCATTTTCCTTGTAGGTCGAGTTTTCATTAAAAGTAGGTATAGTACAGTATAGCCCATAACGGGCTGGTGGCCGTAACTCTACGACCAAGGAACTATTTTTCGTTCAAATATACGAAGTACCGGCAAAGAGTTGTCAGATATTTCTTCAAATGAATAAATCGGGCATCTTCATAATTGTTTTATTGTATAATTATTATATACAATTTACTTTCATACTTACTGCAAAACATATTTTTGTTTATACGTACACTATAAAGATAAAACATTGCTTTTATCTGCTTTTTATGAAAATTTATAATTCAATAAGTACTTTTAATGTTTGCTCTAGGGGAAATACGTTTTTGCACTTCATATTTCGTTAAAAGTCTGACGCATTTTCGATTTTACAATCGAATTAGCTGCGCCTCGTGGTTTAACCCGCATAAGTTTCGATACCGTGGGGATATCGGGATAAAAAGTACGCAATGTCCTAATCCAGGTCATTATCTACCCATGAATGCTTTATCCAATTTCATCTAAATTCAATTCAATTTCATCCAAATCCGTTCAGCCATTTTAGCCTAAAAGCGTACCAAATTAACAAATAATCAAATATTTCCACTACAAAAAATACAAAAAGTTTATTGCAGTCACTTGTACAACTTTTACAGTAAATCTTACATCCACAAATATATTAGTTTAGATAAGAAACGATAAATAGGTCAAAAGTTTATTTTCTTTATCTCGTATGAAAACAATCTTCCTAACATATGTACAATTTATGAAGACAGAAACCCTTCAAACGAAGGATTCTAGCTCAATATTTATTCACATAACATTCAATTTACATGTATATACAACGGGGACCCTAATATTTGTCTCTGGTTCCCTATTGTTTGTACTGTATTGTTCTGGACCCATAGATCCTAGTTCGGGTCGAGTATGTTTGTTCGAATAAACAAAACAAGTGCGAAAGTTGGTATTTTGCTGCGAATGAGGCAATGAGGCCAGAGGGAAGTACATTTGTGGAGGAGGAAGAGGAAAAGAAGGATTCCGTAATTTATTTTTTTTAGGAAGAATATAAGAGAAATTTCGTCATTCGCATTTTTTTTAGTAGGTCCCACATTTATTATATCTGGGTGTAGAGGGCAGTCAGACGTTTATGAGGCGTCTCTAAGATTAGAAGAGGTAATAATAAAAGCTATTTGAAAATTGAAAATAAATATGAGTAGATTTAGCTTTTTTATGTGCCTAGTATTTTTTAAATTTCTTTCATCAATCTTATTTTTTATGTAGATAGATAGATAGATGAAACGTTTATTCAGTGCAACAAAAGACACAATACAGTTATTAAAAACATCAAAAAAGGTGTATGTAACTTAAATTACTCTTACAAAATCTGCTTAGAACCAAAAACATTTTTGTTGTGGTCCTAAAAACTGTTTTCGCCATACATACACGTTAACAGTCACTATTTGGAAACTTCAAGTCCGATGTGGCCCATATACGAACTTGACCGAGTTTTCCACGTACCTAAGTATTGCTTTTGTGAAAATGTCGGTCATGCTACACAACCGACCGCGACATACAGGCATCCCAAATACTGGGTACTCGCCACGAAGCTGATTTATGTAGCTTTCAGATTTCGAAAAAAGCCTGAATTCTGCATTAGGAATTATTGATAAGTTCTGATGTGGTTTTTTTGCGCTTGGCCAGGAGTTTTCACATTTTAGTGGCAGAGATTTTTTTAAATGTCGGAATACTATAAACATGTGATAAATTGGCTATGAAACGTTTTACCTTCCTACTTAGTGGGCTGATGGGCTACCTGAAAGAATTAGGTGTAAGAGTAGTCATACGACTTCTACGACTGACTGTAGGAAGATAATTTATTTTTATGACAAGAAAAACCATAAGGGCTCCTTCAAACAGGCGCGACACGCGATAAAATCACGCGCGACACAAAGGTGCCGCAAGTCGAACAACGAGCGGTACCTTTGTGTCGGCACGATTCGCGTCGCGCGTTGCGTCTGTTTGCAGGAGCCTTAATTCCTCGTATCAATTTGTGCACTAATAATAATAAGACTACTTAAAATAAAGATTAAGTACTTGTGTGTACAAAAAAAATACATTGAAACAAAACTATTCTATTCACACTCACTTTGCGACAGGATTTTTATCAGCTGCGTACTGCAGTCGTTTCTGCAACGTTTCCTGCGCCTGCGCGTACCAGTAGTGGCGATCTGTGAAAGAAAGAATATAAAATTATACATATTTATTTATTGTACAGATTATGTACTCCCACACTGGCGCACTGGCTTGTAGTATTGGCGATGTGTATCACACCGCCAATTTCCAAACTCCGGGCTATTATCATGAAATTCCTAATGGAAAAATTCAATAACACTTTGCCCAATCCGGGACCTCACGCTTAACAGTCGCGCTTGCGACCACGAGACCAACGGGGCAGTTCTCATAACTTAGTAATTAACAACAAAAAGTAGAAAAAAAAGCGCGATTTATACTAAAGTATATATATTAAAGTGTAAAGAATAAAGTAAATACGAGTATACCAGAATGTTTCATACTAGTTTCTGACTTTGTCTGCGTGAAATTTCTTGTTCCCCCGACCCACCCCGTTACATCGTATCGCCTGCCCGCGCTATCACTTCGTTTTCGTTCAGTGTCCTTTCTGACTTTTTGCTCGGCTCCCAAGGGTCATAGCGTGATGTCAAATAGCCTATAACCTTCCTCAAGAATTTGGATATCAAATGCATAAAGAATATCTCAAATCCGACTGGTAGTCCCAGAGATTATCCCCTACATAGAAACTTGCAAACAAACAAATTTTACATCTTTATAATATTAGCAAACAAACAAATTTTACCTCTTTACCTATTTACATAAGGGTTAACAAAACTTACAATAGCGCTGTTTGTTTCCACAAAGAAGTATTTACGAGTAGTACACTAACAAAAACACAAAGTAGATTATATTACATACGTCGTTGTGCGAGTAATGCATTCAGTCACCAGTCATAAGGCTTCCGGCTAAGTAACTGTGTTAGAAAAATGTGGTAACAAGATTATTGTGCGCCTACCAACAGCTTAGAATGGAATTCTTGAGGTTTTAATGTCATTTGACTGAGTAAAGTACTCCTCTATTCTACTTTGCTCGAATAATTTTGTGCTAATAAATAAAGATAAGTACATATGTATAATTAATCACTTCAGATTAGAAACAATATTTTTTTTGTATGTACTTATCCGCAACCATACCAATATGGTGAACCTGATATAGTTAACGAGAAAACTTTTTCCAGCAACCAAAGTATACTACGGGTAATGGCTTTGGTCCTTGGCAGGTCTGGACAGAGAGAGGTGGAAGGAGAGTAAAACTAAAAGGCCTCCCGCCTTTCCCAGCAAAGAGACGTTTGACAGAGTGAGCTACAAAATATTGTGTAGAAAAATAAATGATGATCCTGAGGGGGCCTTCCTTAGATTTATGTGAACAAAAGGAGTGAGGTTTTTGGCCAACATCGTCTTCAATCTTCAACCAATCTGGTAAATTCTAAAATAGTCTCAAAGAATATTGAAACTTGATGAATTTCCATTGTATTTTCCGCCACACTAAAACCATTTCCCAGGAAGGTTTTACTTAATCTATTATACGTGTGGAGTCCACGGGCACTTCGCCAGTTTACAATCTAATAAATAAAATATAACTTCTACGGCCACCGCGCACTTTGTTGGTGAAAATGTAAACAATGCAAACTTTCAAGCGCACAGTTTTCGAGACCAATCAATTCCGTCTAGGAAATCGAGCAATATATTCATCAGTTTTTACCCATTTGCTTTAATCTTGGTTTGAGTTACAAATACGTCGACAAGTCTAATACAAATCTAATAGGTAAATGATTAATATAGGTAACTTTTCATACCTAGAGACAAGTCACAAGAAATTGACCTGTAAATAACTGAGAATGACATCAATAAACTCAGCTCAACTCAGCGTATCGCAGTCCACTGCTGGATATAGGCCTCTTCCAGGCTGTGCCACAACACTCTGTCCTCCGGCTTTCACATCCAGTCTGACCGAGCCACTTTCTTAATGAAGGTCGATCGAACTTAATGAACGTCGATCCATCTAGCGTCACACGCTACGCTTGCCGATACGCGGTCTTCACTCCAGGCCTCATCTGCTTCACTGGCCATCTGTCCTTCGATAAACATGGTCAGCCCTCTACCACTTCAGTTTACAACGACATAGACTCGTACAAATTAACTTAATTTAATTACTTTTTTTTTTATTTAAATTGATTTACACTCTGTAACTACTTAACTCACACCCTGACTTATTACTTGTATTTTTTATTTTATTTTATTTAAATGAAAATCGTTTACTTTTACCATGTTTGTAAATATGTGAGCACCATGCATCTATCAGATAATTAATTTATATGTCATGGTTTCATTTTTAATTATTTTACCTATTGTGGTATAGTAATTTTATTTTAGGTGCATCGTCTTCACATATTATTATGATATAATTAATGTATACAAAATATTGTAAAACATTTTAAAAGAGTAACGGTGGAGTTTCTTGCCCATTCTTCTCCATACGAAAACTACCTTTTGGAATGGGCGACTAGAATCAATTCTATTTGTTGTAATTTTTGACGTTCAAAAGTGCCTTTAATGTGCCTATTTGAAATAAATGCTTTGACTTTGACTTTGACTTTAACAAAGAACCCCAACCCCAATATGGGTCATTTAATGTGCATTGTGGTACATAAGCCACATAGTATAATTTCAGTGTCAAAAATCAATTAATTTTATGTCGCCTTCATACTTAGTACTAGCCTTTTTATTTACAACAAGCTGTTGCCTGCGACTTCGTCTGCGATCCATAATGAAAAGGAGCCGATGTTATTCCCTAACTCATGTGCCAATTTGCATCCAAATCTGTTCAGCCGTTGTAACGTGAAAGCATCACAAACAAGCACACATAAAACCAAATCATTTCTCTTTATAATAAAAGTTTATACATTTGTAGTAAACACAGCCACAAAGAAAATATTTAGAGAGAAAAAGTTTCTCAAGATCCAACATTTCAACAAGAGATCAATGACCGAGTGCCACACACTAGATACTGATCGGATAACTTTGTCGAGATTGCAGGAAATCCCTTTCGTATAAGCGCTCCAGAGAAGTTTATGTAGGTTGTTTCTATTGCAGGAGTTTATGATCAGAAGGTATAAATTTATGTTGGTGTATCTATCGGGAAGACTTACGACGTCAATGAAATATACAACAAAATGGGGCTTAAGCAAGCTAAGCCAAAGACAAAATTGTGAAAAAGAAAAAGCAAACAAGGCTACAGGTGACACGAAACCAACAGCTGGAGACGGTATTTTTGCATAGCAGTTGCTCAATAGGGTTGATAATTTTTTTTTCATTTTGGACTCTAAAAATATTGTTTGCAAATAAAAGTGTTAAAGCTTAAAAAAAATACTTTGTTATAAACGATTTAAAATAACTGCCAGACAAAGACGGCACTATCAAGGAAGTGACGTCACGACTATGTAACTTCATACAAGCGCTATAAATTGTACCGCGCGACAATAGGGATGTTGCCTGGGTAAAAATAAATCGATTCGATTTAGTCCCTCAGTAAGATTATTTAAAAATATTGAACACGTATTTTTTGTTTTATCAATTAGATAAAAAATGACAAAGATATATCACATCAAAGTTCAGGAGTGGGGGGCTTTGACGTAATAACGTGCTAAAATTTGTAGCACGGCGTGACGTCATACGAAATTTCCAAGCGCTGTATCTTCGTAATTTTTTGTTTGCCAGACAAAAGAAAAAATACGTATACAATATTTTTTAGTAATCTAACTGATGGACTAAATATATTTTCTTAGTCAACTACCCTATTGCTTTCTATCAACTCTCAACCTGTACAGTCACGAGCACTAACATGTCAACACTTGGCAACTTTCAATTGCGATTTTTTAGTGAAATAACGAATGCAACGTTGAAATACGACACTTTACACAAACCTATGGGTTCGAAAATACTTTGTTCGTCATCATCATTATCATCATCAGCCTATAGCAGTCCACTGCTGGACATAGGCCTCCCCTAATGAGCGCCATAGCGCCCTGTCTTCAGCTTGACGCATCCAACATCTGCCTGCAGTCTTTCGCAGATCGTCATCCCACCTGGCCGGAGGGCGTCCTACACTACGTTTGCCGAGTCGCGGTCTCCACCCAAGAACTCGTTTACCTCAGCGGTTGTCGGTTCTTCGCGAGATATAGCTGGCCTACTGCCACTTCAGCTTGCTAATTCTTTGAGCTATGTCGATAACTTTCGTTCTCTGTCGGATGCATTCGTAATAACATAAAATTTCATTCAAAACTAAAGTAGAAAATCGTCTTTGAATAAAGTCAAGTGTATACATACTTATGCTCGTGACTGTACACAGCCTCCTGCGTGAGCGTCCACATCTCAGTACCGTACGTCATGGTGGGCAGAACACACTTGTAATAGATTAGCAAGTCTAAAAGATCTGATGATGAGTTGGAAAGATCCTCCACTTTCATATAAGAAACTTTCTTTTCCGTCCATCGTCAATTATAATCAAATATTTATTTCGTGAACCGACTCCATTATTTTTACGAGCCTAATGAGAAACGAGCGTATTTAATCAGAACGAAAACAACTGGAAGTAGTTTCTGCCGCGTTGATGCCATTATTTAAATTTCCTTAGTATTGTTGGGTGCTTAACCAGGCATTTTCTTTATTTGTGCCATAAATACTTGTTATTTAATAACGGTTGTTTGACGTGTTTATTTTTTAAGAAGTTGTGTGGTTTTATCCCTAGTCATGGTAATGAGACTAAAATGCGAGATCATTTTGGCGCCTTTTTTGTGAAACTATAATAGAAATCTCCTATAAATCAAAATATATTAAATATTTTTGTGTAACTATACGAGCATATAAACTATTTATGTAATATCAAGGTGTTCCTATTTCACAAAATCATCATCATTATCCAAATAGGTTTTCAGCATGTATTAATGTCAATTGAATCATGAATTCCATTGCGGCATTAGATTTCTATGTATGCAGTTCTAAATAACTACTATTCGAAAGCTTAATAAACTGCAAATTTCGCCAATTTAACCCTTCAGAGCCAAAACTTAACACCTCGCAGAATATTTGCATCGCCAAAATCTATAAGCACACTCGATGCTTAGTACACGGACATGTAAATTACCTTGTAAGCCTTGCAATGGCGCATCGCAGTTTTGAGTTACGGTTATGGCATAAATTAAATTGTATAGTTGGAAAAGTAAAAATAGATAGTGTAGTGTATCTATTTAATAGATATACGAGTATGTACAGACGCCAGCACATCAAGCTACCCGAAACTGTAAAATTTTCCCAATGAACTTTGATCCTTATGCTTTAGCGATAAAGTTGAAAATCTATCAAAGAAATTTGACAGATTGTAGTAGGTTGATGCTGGCGTCTGTACAGTCCATTCACGTTTACATATTTTACCTCTGATTATACATCACTGTCAATATCAAAGTGATCTTTAATTTCATGACCATAAGGTCGCTGTTAGCCAACAGCAACCCTATGGTCACTTGTCAAGTGCTGCAACTGTCAAAATCAATGAAATCTTTATTGTTGTTGTAATATGGTTGCTATTGGATTGTTGCAGGTCTCAGAGGTAAAATAACTGTGAAAGGACTGTAAACACTGTCTCATTCACACAAGTAGTGAGGTAGCTGCTGTCACTAACGTCATCTGTCAGTCACCACGAATGGCGGGAAAAGGGTAAACGTGAAGTGGCCCTGCACGGTAGGCGTGAGGTGTGCTAGTGAGCCAGTACATAAACTAAAATAATATATGATCAACAGGATTCCAGGTAGGTACAGTCCGGCCGCCGAGAGAGGGTTGAGTGAGTGAGTGTCAGGTTCTTGACACCTGTCAGTTTTAACAAACGAATACGTGTTTTGCGAATTTGGTCTTTATTTGTTACTAGAATTGTTGCAATGACAGGTGTCAGGAACGCATTCTCCTGACGGGCGGACCGGGCGGAGTACTTACCATAAGCTTCCTTAGCCTCAGTCTTCTGCGGGGCCGGTGTTAGAACACTGGTACTGATAGTGGACATCATGATCGCGATGTAACACCAAGCACTCATGGTTCACAAGCCTCATCGGTGCTGCAGTCTTGTCCGGGCGTACCGAAGAAAGTCCGAATTACCGCTACGCACTGCGACGCACTGGTTGTGACGTAATCACCAAAGTTCGTATTTTATCTGTAAAGATGGAAAAGTTTAGGGTAATTTTTGTTTTTCGGTAAAATAAATTGTTTTTTGGATGTTCATTGTCTTTAAGGCAGAATATGAGAAAATTATAGAAAAATTGTATTTCAGTATTTTAGCAACAAAGGACAAATAAGAACCTACAGTAGAATAAATGGAGTTAATTTTTATATTTTCGAAATGATTCAATTTCTGTGATTTTATTATGTACGGTCAGCATCAAAAGTCGATTAACACTTAAATTTTTTAAATCTCAGTTATTGAGCAAAATATTTATTCAAAATTGCAGCAGAAGTACGATGCAATTTTCAACAAATATTTTGCTCAATAACTGAGATTAAAAAAACTGAAGTGTTAATATTTTGCTCAATAACTAAGATTAAAAAACTGAAGTGTTAATCGACTTTTGATGCTGACCGTACCAATATTGAGGATCCGTTTAAGTAGATATTTTTCCGTTATTACACAAAGAAAATAATAACAGCTGCACAGGTTGGTCGATCAGGTTAAGCTACGCTTGCCGCGGTTGGTCTGTCGGAAAGCACGTTAAGCCGTTGGTCCCGGCTGTCATTCGCGGATCTTTGACAGTCGTTACGGGTAGTCAGCTCAGAAGCCCGAAAGTCTGACAACCAGTCTTACCAAGGAGTATCGTATTACCCAATAACGGGGTTGTTGAGGTCAGATAGGCAGTCGCTCCATGTAAAGTACTGGTATTCAGCTGCATCAGGTTAGACTGGGAGCCGACCCCAATATAGTTGGGAAAAGGCTAGGCAGATGATGACACAAAGATCGTAACAATTTAGAATATCATATGAAGTATTTTTTTATTTCTGAGTTTGACAATTGGGGCTATACGCCCTAATTGTCTAGGTAGGCGAACCTTAGAAATAAAAGTAATAGTCTAGCAAAAACATTTAAGTATCAATATCTTATATTCTTATACCTACACGATAGCTGATTTATTATTAGTCTTTACTAATGTTCGCTAGACACGAAAATACCACAATTCCAATACCACAAAAACGCTCGTAAACAAACGGTAACAGAGTAGAAAAAAGCAATAAAGTGCGATCATGCGAAGACTATTTCGTTTTGATAAAAATTCCGAGAAATTATGACATGTTAACATGTCAGGTGCTTTTTCACAAAGTGCGTGTTCGGTGCCGGATGCCACCCGGTTGTAAAGAGTATGTAAGCTACACGTGCAATTCTCCTGGCTTATTCATACATTCACCACCGGGTACCCTTCGACAATCCGGTAGTCAGAGCGTGTGAAAAGGGAGGCTTAACGTCCATAGTTGGACATTAATACACATACAAAGTCACACACAGACACACACACACAACCCATAGACACTTAAGGTTCCTATAAACAGGCGCCACACGCGATATAATCGCGCGCGACACAAAGGCACCGCTCGTTGCGCGACTTGCGGTGCCTTTGTGTCACGCGCGTTTTTTCGCGTGTCGCGCCTGTTTCAAGGCCTATTTGTTAACAAGTTTTGTTTATAATAAAAACATCTTAGTATATTTGTTGTTGTCTTGGTTTATTATTTTTTTCCTAGTTAAAGTTGGTATGTTATTTTTTACTAATAGTTTGTTTTGTTATAAATTAAAAATACATTCTTCATCTAAGACATATATGGGTCAAAATGCTGTAATGGTATAAACTATCACACCCTTAAAGTTTTGCACTCAGCTTCCAAACACCCTGTATATACCTAAGTTCTTTTACTAATATTTACAAACTCAAACTAACTTCCTGCCCGGCCGTGCGATGTTGGGTCGAAATATATTAGAAAAGTAGTTGAGGCGAAAAACGCATCAATCAGACAAAACCACTTCGGCGTTTATTGTCACAGGACTGACGGTCGCAGACACAGTCGGAAGGCTAAGACAAAGTGGCATTCTATCAGCGTTAACGACGATGGAAATTTCGAACATATGGGTATTAATTAGGCTCACATAAGCTGTGACATAAGCTACCGGAAAGCTTATGTCAATACTGTTCAAAGTCGTTTTAGAAATACTAAACCCTTTGAAAGCGATTAAGTACCTACCACTTGTTTTAGCCTTCCGAATATACCGACAATTTCACCATGAATAGATGCTTTATTGATGTCAAGAAGTAAATAGATGTATCTATTAACGCTTTTTTTTTTGTTTGAGGATGGGACATCATCAAATGACCCCTCCCGCTCTGGGTGGAGCGGGAGTGTCAGACTCTTACTGACTAAAACCCACCCGTGTTCCTTCCTTACTCCTTTATGTTCCGAGCCAGTGGTAACCCTTTCGGACAATCCCGCTGACCCGGCAGGCTTCGGCCCTGACGGGCCCCTCCGAATCTATTAACGCTTTACACACGCTTTAACGCGATGGAGAAGACGAGTCCTGGAGTGGAGACCGTGTTTCGGCAAGCGTAGTGTGGGACCACAGATGTAGATAGACCTTGATAACGCAAGTATCACGATCCGTATGGAAACCAAGCGTGCCATTTTTTTGACTACCTACTATGACGTCACAAGCACTATTTAGTGATGGGAAAATAAAATCGATTCAAAGATTCCGCCGCGTGCGGCACCCGTCTTGCCCCACCTCCGGGGCCTAGCGCCAGCGCTCATGCTCATACAGCCAGCAGTACACAAAACTGAGCGCGAAAGTGGCGGCTTACAATTTTTGTACGTAAGCTAGTGCGATTTTTAGCACGTGAAGTAGTTACTCTGGCGTTATCTAGGTGTATCTATATCTGTGAAAGAAAGAAAGAAAGAAAGAAAATTGCGTTTATTTGGCAAAAAAAAAACCTTAAAAATAAACAAAACAAATTCAAAACGATTAAGAATAATAATGCCAAAAGGGCCTCAGCTCAGCATAATGCCAGATGGCAACACAAAGTGCACCACCTGACGCTGATTTTCAGCTGCTGCCCACGAGTGCCATACGCTCGAAAATATAAACACATTTAAAAATTATAAAATATTTGCAAAAAATAAACATTACATTAGAACACACTTCAAATTGTATAATTTACAAAATGTATAAAATTGATAAGCCAGACAGCAATTCAAAATTGCATTAAAATGAAAACAATAAAAATATGTTATGTGTGTGTGTGTAGGACGCCTCCCAGCTAGATGGACAGACGACCCAAGAAGGTGGCTGGAACATATTCTTTGCGGAAGGCGGTGGACAGGGTGTTGTCGCTCAGCATGCACTGAAAGAAATAAGCAGTAAATAAAAATGAAATAAATTGATCTGAACTGCTTTAAACCGTTCCATATGAGCCTAACGTTCAAAACGGATATTTTTACTGATCCGAAAACAGTTAAAGCTTGAGGCAAAGTGTTACCATCATGACAGTAAAACTTTGACGTTTTAAGTAGCTGTTCATTAAATTAACTGTTTTATTTATTTGGTGATATCGTTCAAACCATTGAAATTTACTTACATTACGGTAATTGCGGTTTTCCTTTTTTTTTGTTTCATTAAATAGTATATTCAATCATTAAAAGTTACTCTTTTGTCTTTTACTGTTTTACAAACATTTCTTCTTACTGTACAAAGTCAGTAAGTCTCAATGAAATCGCTTTACGGCTCTTACAAACAGACGCGACACGCGATGTAAGTTGATTGAACACTTTACAGAAACAAATATCACTAATTAATCATCATCATTAATCTTTCTTCTTATCAATGAACGAATGATTGATTGATTCATTCGGTGTTATATCATTTATGTCAATGGTGTTATGTAGACAATAGTAATTAATTACCTCATTAATGTTATAGAGCTTCTGAATCTCGATAATATCGTTGATGTGAAACTATAGTATACCTACTCGTATATTGTGTATCGTCAATGGGATTCCGTATAACGTACACAGGGTAACCCTATTCATCATTTGCTGTAGATTTATATGGAGACGAATAATATGCTCCGTACCTACGACTGTAACTGTCTAGGTTATTTAGGTTGAATATTTCACATCACTATTTATACTAAAGAGTATAAATAGTGATGTGAAATATTCAACTCAGGTTTAAAATAATTACTTATGAAAACATACTTCTTACTTAAAAGCAGAATCCAGCCTGGATTTTCGCGGAAAACATTTCGATAATATAATTCTGTACGTACAGACGCCAGCACATCAACCTACTACAATCTGTCAAATTTCTTTAATAAATTTTCAACTCTATCGCTAAAGCATAAGGTTCAAAATTGATTGGGAAAATTTGACAGTTTCGGGTAGGTTGATGTGCTGGCGTCTGTACAATAAAAATTATTGGGTGAAATACAAACGACTAGACTACTGAATGTTTACTGAATCATCAGAAATAAAGAAAATTAAAAACATTGTGGAAAATTATTTGTCATTCTATAAATAAAATGAAACGCTGTTCGTTGGTAAGCACATCACTTGAAAGCGGCTGGACCGATTTTGCTATTTTTTGTTGTAAAATGTTCGTAATCATCTGAATTATGAAGAAAAATTGGAAAAAATTCTCGGATAATCTTCAAAGTCTGGAAAAACTTAACGTTCTTTTATGTATGAATTATTGAAATTTGGACAGGACAACGTCTGTTGGTCATAAACCTTCTTAATAATTTTGATCCCTGAATAAAATAATGTTAACAAAATGACTACTAAACTAATTTTAAGCTGCATTTGCCTATTATAAACTACAAAACAAAGGCTTTTAAAAACGTAATGTTAACTGGAAAAGAGCTGGGTTAACAATAGGTATTACATGTAGCCAGTCTTCCCCAATTTTGTACGTAGATAATTAATTATATTCTATTTTACGAAAAAGGTTGTGGAACATTTTTCTATTGTTTTTGTAGTTACCTTGTAGTTTAAAATTGTTCATAACGCACGTTATGGTAAACTGTTCTGAAAAGAATTTAATGTAATAACCGCTAGCGGAAACTACTGAATCAAATTACATTACATCTATACTAATATTCTAATATTATAAAGCTGAAGAGTTTGTTTGTTTGTTTGTTTGGTTGAACGCGCTAATCTCTAGAACTACCATTTGGATTTGAAAAATTCTTTTTGCATTTAATATCCCAATTCTCGAGGAAGGCTATAGGCTATTTAACATCACGCTATGACCTTTAGGAGCCGAGCAAAAAGAAAAAAAGTCAGAAAAAAGGTAAACGAATTAAAAACGCAGGCAGGCGATGCGACGGGGTGGGTTGGGGGAACAAGAAATTTCACGCGGACGAAGTTGCGTGCAGAAGCTAGTTACATTATAAATCTAGAATCGTGAAGGAGTCGCTTGGCTATTCTGTTTCGGGCTATAGCTACAATTACACCCGGTTTTTGAAAAGGTGATAAATTTAACTAACGCACTGACATTATCTCAGGTTAACTGCTCAGGGGGCCTCAAAAGGCCACTTTGGCAGAATCATAAAAGGATAACATTATGAATCATAATGGACAGTAAACTGTTAAGTTAATCGTATCAAATCCCATTGGTGAAGGATTTTTCAGTTATTTTTTTGTTGTCTGTGCTAAAATACCAATCAATCGAATCCAAATCCAATCCCAATCTCTTTGATTATACCTACGTAGTGCAGCGGAAAAAAGAAAAACACGGACTGTCTTTGCCATATTATGATTCATAATGTTATTCTTTTATGATTCTGCCAAAATAGCCTTTTTAGGCCCCTAGATTAGGTGTTTTAAAACAGTGTTAGTTGAATTTATCAGCGTTTCAAAAACCGGGTGTTACTTAGTTATAGCCGAAACAGAACAGTCAAGCTACTGTTCCAGGACACTAGTTTTAAAATTGTTAATCCCGCTTTATGGCAAGTGAATAAGGAAAACTAGATGCATAAAATAAAATAGCTTTAAAGGCTTTGCAAAGAAAATCAGTTTTAATGTTCAAAAAATTGACTTGTGAAAATTTTATGTCTCAAATAGGTTTCAACAAAGAGACTTCGCAGATGACCTTAATAATCGAAACAAAGTCAATCTGCCTAGCCTTTTTCCCAACTATGTTGGGGTCGGCTTCCAGTCTAACCGGTTGTAGCTGAATACCAGTACTTTTTCATGAAGCGGCTGCCTCTTCGACCTCGACAACCCAGGGTGACACAATATATATAAATGGTCACCCCCCTACGAACCAACGATGATCGACCCGTGCGGCTGTTGCCACGAGCATAAATTAGAACTACAACAGAAACATTTGGCCAAAAATACCGCATCACCGCATTGGGGTAACGGAAATAATGGCCTAATATCAAAGCGAATCCCAGCAATAAAAGATACTCTGCCTAATCGAGGTAACAGGCACGATACATAATAACGCAATAAAGAATTAGCACAAGCCTAAATAGGATATAATATATTTTTAATCTTTGTTTTTTTTTTCACCTTTTTTGATGTTTTTTTAATACCTGTATTGTGTCTTTTGTTGCACTGAATAAACGTTTTATCTGTCTGTCTAATATTTTCTCTTAAATTACAACTTGAGCCACAAAGAGTTCTCATTTCCTCTATACATCTAAGGAAGTAACCAAAATTAAAATGTTGGTGCTTTTGAAAATAAATCTTTGCACACATAGAGACAAAGCGATTAAAGAACAAGAGAGAATCTCATTTATCTCGGAGGAACTGGGAGTACTTTGATAAGGACAAGTTTCCCGAGGTTGGCAGCCGACAACCATGAAGTTCGAAACTCCATTCTTCTGAATGTGGTCAGCGAAACGGCGAACTTTGAAATTGTTTTGTAACCGAACGCAAGTCCAATCAATAGGGTTTGTATTATCAAACAATTAATTTATATTACATTACGATATTAGTGCGTTAAGATGGTTATAACATGCGAGGCGGAATTTCAGCCCGAGCCGAAGGCGAGGGCGTAATTGAGCCGAGCATGTTATAATAACCAATACGCACGTATATCGTACGACGTTTTTTAACACATTTGCGAGGAAACAGAAAAAAAAAACATTTTATATTTTGTTCATTTTTAATTATTGAAACAGTGAAATTACAATTATTAAAATGATACGTAGTTGTAGTTGGTTTTTTAATTATGTTTTTATTATTATTATTACTATTCATAATGTCATTGTTTTGTGTTAGGGTAAATGTTGGAGACGACGAAACTTCTTGAAAGGCGGCAGAAGAGCATTGTAATTCGTCATTAGTTGTATTTTTTTTTTAATTTTAAATAAACTCAATCTATGAATGCACACTGTTGCTTTCCCGCCATTTTAACAGCGCGCTAGCGCTGCCTTCTGACTGGCGCCGCGCGGCGATTAGTTCGAAATTTGAATAGCAACAGCGCGCTGCTCACTAGCTGGAGTCGTGTGGCGGCGATCAGTTCCAAATTTGAAATGGCAAATAATACTGTTATGGAATTTGTATGGCCTATAACTTAACTATTTGCTTTGATAACACACGCGTTTTTTATGACCCTCTTTACATATTTAAAACCGGTGGAATTACATCAGCTTTACGAGCAAGGGTGTTAAAAAATCCCTTGCGTCTCTCCCTGTTTAATCTGCGATTTTCATGTTAACAACTTCGTTATCATGGTTCCGAAAGAAATGGAATGGCAAGGCATTGTTGTTGTTAAGAAATTGGGTTTCAATACTCAAATTAGACTGTTCGAAATAGTTACCTATGTCAAGATATTTCTGTTTTCACTTTGCTTGAATGAAAGTCTGTGTTTATTTAATTAAAAAGAAACGAACAAGGTTTGGTTTCCTATGTCCACCAGTGGGCTGCTATAGGTTGATGATAATGAACGAGGTTTATTTATTTAGTAATTGGTTAAATTAAAAATATTTTTTGAAGTGAAAACTTCTTTAGCGGCGCTGTGTACTTTTTTTGGAATGGGTAAAAACTTCTAAATTCGCGTCAGGTCACGTGACCCTGATCGAAAATTCGTAAGACGTAAGACGTAAAACGTAAGACGCGCGTTGTTGAGGACAGCGCCATCTATGCACATCGGGAAGAACTACGAGGGCCTCGCGTACTAACTACGTAGTTCATCCAACAACGACGAGATGGCGCTGAACCACGGATATATAACTGACGACGAGCTCCATGCGAGACCAACACCACGAACTGAAGTCTATCCTGTGTGCTTATTTGTAAATCTGAATAAATTCCTTTCACGAGAAGAATAAACCAGTCACTTTGGTCATCATACCTGATTTGCAAAAAACCCTATAAAATAAGGAACACACCTTAACACGCGTGTTTTGTTTATAAGACGATTCACAAAATACACTCGTAATTATTCAAGTTTTCACTTCTGTCGGCACTACCGGAGTGCCAGTGTTTTTTTATTTATAAAAGCGTGCGGCATTGCTAAGGCTTCATAATGAACTTCCAAAGCCTTCAACGAGATTGTGTCACAACGGATCCTGTATGCGGCACGGTGATAATAATACGTGCGTAGGTGTATGTATCAATAGGTACATATACTACCTATGTAGTTATATGAAACAGCTGAAGTGACATGTTGCAATGTGTAGTGGGAGCGGGAACACAAATGATTTTAGAGGCACGATACTCGGTCAGCTCCTGTTTTTTATACTACTTAGTGACAGATTCCAACTATCGATAACTACGTGTATTTCTAAATTATCGTACTATGTTGTATTTTCACAGTTCACAGTTTATATTCAAGAGTTTAATTCAAAAGTGAAACAATGGCTTAGAAACAATTGTACCACAGAGGCATTCCATTTTCAAACTTGTAACAGCTATTCGAAGTTTAAACACGTTCTATTACGGTCAATAATCTGATTTGAACTGCACGAAATCCCATTCCGTTTATCATATTGTAGCTAATGAGGTTTTTGAAACAAAAATGGCTTAGAAATACTATGGAACTAATAAATCTAATGCTTAACAAACGATTGCGGTATATTTTAGTTCGACCTGTGGAGTTCGTGGAAGTTTTTGGTTTATAACTCTCTCAATCAATCAATCTATCATATTCATTGTGGATCATAGGTATAGAAATAGATACAGGTGTTAAGAATTACAGTGATGTTAATCAGCTGTCCCGCCTTTTGGGCATACAATACAAATTATTCAAATTAATAACATATGTGTCCTATTATTCTGTAAGAAATGAACATTACTATTTTAATAAATTAACAAAGAAAAAAAAATAATTATTGCAATTTAAGGAAAAATTAAATTAACTAGTTAGGGAGGTAGTTACAATCTAATATTACAACAAAAATAATCAAAAAATATAGATCAGTTAAAGATCTTAATATTAATAGTAAGCAGCACTGACTGCACCATGGTCTTGGTCAAAATATAACTTAAAGGGACTTGTCTGACATAAAATTTTTTAAACAGTAATAGCATTTATCGACTAACAGGTCATGAAGTTTCTTTATAAATAATTTACTTTCTGAGATGCTTCTAATATGTTTTGGAATGTTATTAAATATTGTTGGAGCAACCCACAATACACTTTGCTGCAGAAAAAGTGTCTTGCTCGTGATTGTGCACAATTTATCCCGATGGCGTATTCGGCTACGGTATTCAAATAAGTGAATATTGCTCTTTATAAGTACCGCGCATTCGAATATTTCCAAACATAGTAAAGTTAGTATTCTAAGGTTTGTGAAAAATGGCTGACAAGAATCGGTCGGATGCAGATTAAACATAGACCTGATTCAACGCTTTTGAGCCTTGAATGCTCTTTCCTTGTCAACGCTGTTTCCCCAGAATATTAAGTCATATCCGAGAGTGGAACTTACATATCCGTGATACGCTGTTAATAACACTGCCCTGTTGACCACCTTTCTTAATCTGTGGAGTGCATATGAGTATTGACTTAGTTTTTTGCATATTTTATCAATATGTATTTTCCAATTAATTGTAGGTACTATCAATATTTAATCCTAAAAACTTTGTTACTTCGGTTTCTGCTTTAAAGGGGGTCCCCCTTTAAATATTATATACGGCTGGTTCTTATTCGGAAATTCATAACTGTTGTGTTATCAATATTTAACCTAAGATTATTTTTATTCATCCAATTCATTATGGAAGTCAAAGATTGATTAATGTCGTTTTCTAGATTATTGGAATTGTTATTGAATAAAACAGTGATGTCGTCTGCGAAAAATATGGTTTCATAGTCTAACACGGAAGGCATATCATTTATAAAGACGAGGAAGAATAACGGGCCTACAATAGTGCCTTGTGGAATACCCAGCCGAACAGTTCCTGTTTCTGAAGCATAGACTTCTTCAGTTTTTGTTGCAAGATTTAGCTTGTTTATTTCAGTGAACTGTTTCCTGTTTGTGAGGTATGATTTAATGAGATCATAAACATTACCTCTTACTCAATATGCATATATTTTTCTTAGGAGGATGTCGTGATTCACGCGGTCAAAAGCTTTAGAAATATGCATGTATAGAGCTACAGCAGGGAGTCCTTTGTCCAGGTCATAATTTCATACAAAAAGTTATATATGGCCACATTTATTGATTTATTTTTCCTAAAGCCATATTAAGTGGGTGTAAATATACGTATATTGTGAGTATCAAAGAACCTATACAGGGAGTTAAATATAACTTTTTCAAAAATCTTATCAAATATAGGTATAATAGCTATGGGCCTATAATTACTGACGTTTAACTAATCACCTTTTTTTAAAAATTGGCTTTATTACTGATACTTTTAATTTATCTGAAAATATACCCTTCTCAATACATAAATTGACGCAGTAACTTATGGGTTCACTAATCACTAACCGTCACATACAGTGTGGTTTTCAGAAATTCAAGGTGAGTGGGGTAGTTCCATGAAAGTTTGTTTAAGAGGTAAAGGTGAGGTTCATGTAAGGCAAACGCGACATAGTTTGTCGTGTTCGCTTCGTTAATATTTCAGACGGAAAAACATAAAGCTGTCGTTTTTTTAACAAAAAGTGAACGTTTTTATTTCGTATGAGCATTTTTACGTCAGCTGGCATCCGATCGCTATTATATAGCACTTATAACCCGACACTGCCACGAAACGCAATTCTAGAAATATTGTTTTAACTCCAGACGAAAGAAAATATGTTTAGTACAAGAAATAGATATTCTTTTAAAACACTCCCAAGGATACTTCAGCGCTGTTTCTATAAATAAAAAATATTGAAAATGTAAGTAAAGATAGGAATTGTATCTCGATGTCTTGAGACAATGAAAATAATGTACAACGGAAAAAACGAAATATTTAGTTTCTAGAAAAAAATTGTATTTTGTTTGTTTAGTCTATAGATACTATTAGTAAGAAAAGTTCACGTTATGGTAATCGTACTATAATCTATCTATATACAAATAAATAAAATTTAAGCATTTCGAAATAACAGCATTTTACTAAATGCTTATGAAAGTATACACGGAACCTACTTATAACAAACAACATTTTTTTTAGTCTGTCTGTTTGTTCCGATTAACCTCCGAAACGGCTGGACCGATTTCGACCGGACTTTCACTGGCAGATAGCTGATTTTATAAGGAAAAAAAAAGGACTTCGCACAAAAATGCCCATGAAATCCGGTTTGTTTTCCGTCATGCACGTGAACGAAGTCGCGGACACAACTAAAAAAATGAGAAATATCATCACCTTTGTACCTATTTTGATGTGAAACATCTATAGCCGCACGTAAAACAAATTTCTGGCGTGGCGACGCATGCCGTGGCGACGCGTCGCCACGCTATATGATGGTGTATATACAAAGTTGATACGACAGAGGGGCTTTCCTTTAAACTGCCTATACTAGATACCATTTTCAAGCTCTGTACCAAAAATCAATTAAATAGGAGCAGTAGTTTAGTCACAAATGATTTTTGAAGTTTTTGCTACGTTTGAACACGATGTATATTTCCTAACAGCTGATTATCTCATACGCATAGGTCATGCACCTTAAAACGATAATCTGAGTATAAGATACATTGTTGCCGCACAAGTACAACCAAATATTTCACGAAGCAATAAATACACACACACTTGCACTTTCACTATGAGAGTGACAATCATAGCAAAACCCCCGCGCCTTTTTCCCGCGCGTAAAAGGAATAGAAATAGGTCAGTGTGTTGCTATTGCATCCTAGATCCTTGCGAATTTGCTAAAAAACTTTCTTTCAGTGGACAGTGCGCATGCGTCATCCATTCGGGACGTACGTTACGTAATACGGGAGCCCCCGCCGCCGCGCCTTTATGTTTTGTCGAACTCGCTGACAATAATTGTGATTTTGTTTTGTTATTGTGATAGACACTAAATAAGTTTAACTTGGGAATATTATTATTTAGTGTTAGTGTTTTTTTTGTGTTTGACTGTTTTTATTGTGATAGGATACGTAATTAAACGTTGGTTGTGTGTGTGTGTAATCATTAAAGTGTTCAGCAATGCCTCGTGTAACTTACACGGCGTCAGAATACACTTACATGATTTTAATTTACGGTGAATGCCGTGGAAACGCAGATTTAGCTCTGCGAACATACCGAGAAAGGTATGGTGACCGGCGCAATAGCCCTAGGAACGCCGCGCGCCGGCACCATCCATACAATTGGCAGTACAAAGATTACGGGAATTAAAGTGCTTAGCGACGGACAGTGATTTAATTAGAAAAATAAATAACAATATTCTCCGTCGGTATAATTTGTGCATTAATATGAATCGAGGACACATCGAGAATTTAAAAATTTTGTGTTTTTGTGTGTGCGCGTACTTAACAACCAGCCGGGCGCGGGCGGCGCGAGCGGTCTAAACCGCCCGCCCCCTGCGCCCCCGCCAAGAGAGATAACACACACGCACACGCGCTCCTGCGCGACTTTGTTACCTAGGCATCTAAGGTCAGTCAAATTTATTTATAAAGGGTGGTTGCGTTTCACTCTGACTTTAAGCTATTTAGTTTGTTTGAAAAAAAAATAATCTCATTTTTGGCGCTTTCTATTTTTGTACTGTATCGAATTAATACTATACACGTATAGTATACGTAGTGTAATTTAATGCCCCTCTGTCATATCAACTCTGTATACAGTCACAGTCTTGTGTACTATGTGGCGACGCGTCGCCATGCGCAATCGATTACAAAATGAAGTTGTATAAATTGTTTTTATATTTAATGAAAATAAATGTTTATTAAATAAACAGTCATCATTTTCTGGAAAAAAACGTAATATTTTATTTTATCATTATGCCATATTTAGTTTATATCGCAATCTGTTCTTTTCAATCATATTACTTTTACAAAATAATGTCGATGTTTCACATCTGCCAGGCGTCCCGTGACGGCTCACTTTTTTTTTGTTATGTTTTTTCTTGTCTGTTTATATAATATGTGTGTACATAAATGGTAAAATAATTAAATAAAGATTGTATGTTTGGATTTGGATGCAATTTGGCACACAGATATTTTATAACCTGGATTAACACAGATTATTTTTTATCCGGGTAGTATGTTCCCGTGGGATCATTTCCATCATCCACGTGGGCGAATCCGCGGCAAAAGATAGTAACCTATCTAGAGGCAATAGCCTCAGTCTAGATATCTATACTAATATTATAAAGCTAAAGAGTTTGTTTGTTTGTTTGGTTGAACGCGCTAATCTCTGGATCTACCAGTCGGATTTGAAAAATTCTTTTTGCATTTGATAGCCCAATTCTTGAGAAAGGCTATAGGCTATTTAACATCACGCTATAGCCTTTAGGAGCCAAGCAAAAAGAAAAAAAGTCAGAAAGAACGCTAAGCAAAAACGAAGTAATAGCGCGGGCAGGCGATGCGATGCGACGGGGTGGGTCGGAGTAACAAGAAATTTCACGCGGATGAAGTCGCGGGCAGAAGCTAGTATAGATATATAGATAGGGATATAGTAGATAGGGATGGACAATAGTCCAACCCTAAATATAAATCTCACAAAAAACAAATTTAAAAAAAAAAACAGAAAAGAAACCAAAACACGGCCATAACAAACACTAGGTATCATCATCTGCCTGGCCTTTTCCGAACTATATTGGAGTTGGCTTCCAGTCTAACCTGACGCAGTTGTACCAGTATTTTTTTTGGAGCGATTGCCTATCTGGCCTCCACAATCCAGTTACTGGGTAATACGAAACCCCTTGGTAAGACTGGTTGTCAGACTTTCGGGCTTCTGACGACCCGTAACGACTGTCAAAGATCCACGAATGACAGCCGGGACCAACTGCTTAACGTGCTTTCCGAGGCACGGAGGGGTCTTGGTATGTAAAGATGGTCACCCATCCACGGACCAACCGCGGCAAGCGTAGTTTAACCTGAACAATCGACTCGTGCGGCTGTTATTATTTAGCCACAAACCGTTCCGACCAATCAAACACTAGGTATGTAAAAGCAAATTGATGGTCACAGTATGTTGACTATTTTTTATTTAATGCTTTAAGTATCCTACAAACAGGCGCGACACGCGATATAATCGCGCGCGACACAAAGGCACAGCTCGTTGCGCGACTTGCGATGCCTTTGTGTCACGCGCGATTTTATCGCGTGTCGCGCCTGTTTGAAGGAGCCTTTATGCCAAAGTAAATACGGCATAAAATCAAACCAAATGCCATCGGCCAAAGGCATTTTCTATCAATGAAGAATACACTGCTACCCGGACTGACACATTGAAATCTGCTGCGAGGGACCGATCTTCTTGAAATCAACCCATGTACGATTTCACATAATAGACAATAGGTAGATATTCTGCGTTAAGACTTATTAGACGAGTAAACAACGTCCCTTGGCTTAATTTCAACTATATATGACACACACGAGAAGAGAGATTGTGGCTATTATGGCGATAGGCTCGACCCTATTATATGAGACTTACCTAAACATAACAGGCGAAATCTGGGTATACTATTAGGTATATCCGTCGGGGAATAGAGGCTTAAATAATCAGCCTAAATATTTCGCACTAATGGGACACAGTGCCTCCTCTCTGTGAGAGGGAGTGGGACGTAATCCACTACGCGGGCCCAGTGCGGATTGGATGTCACATACTTCGAATTTTTGGTCCAAGGACATACCGGTTTCCTCACGATGTATCCCTTCACCGTTTTGAGAGCAGTGGTGGTGAAATAATTTACACAAACTAAAACGTCTGTCCAGGTTCGAACCCACGACCTACAACTCGTTAGTCGGGGCCATTACCACTGGACTACCACTGCTTAATACAGGTGTGATATAATGTGTCTAGCCATACAGCGAAAATAGACGTCATAAGTTCAATTCCATTTGTTGACCTGTGACTAACTTATTTACATAAAATTATTCACCTCCATGCAACATAAATTGTTATAACTAATTAAGTTCGCACAAAAAACTGAAATGCCAAAGAAAATTACATCTAACACAGTTGTAAATTTTCAATTCAACATGCACTATAAAAGTTACTGCTGGCTATTATGTCAAAACTAACATAATAGTGTAATTATGTAGTCGCAATTACCTCGCCGCAGTTGACTTTAAATTGTATGGAACAATTTGCACTTATCGAAAGGTTTTTAGTCTACGGGTTCTGTTCCCGTTCTCAGAACAAAAATTATTGGTTAGACGTGACAACTTATTTAAAGGTATTCTCTGGGGGGAAATCTGATTTTGAATTTTATGGCTATGTTCAAATCCGTTAAGGCCACGGACACAAAGTCAGCGATTGCGGGGCGGTGGCGGCGGCGGACCTAGCAGACCTGGTCTCGAAGCCAGCGGGCAGATTGCGCGGCGCTAGAACGGCGTAGGGTTGTATTATGAGAAATTTCGCGAATGAAATGTCTAAACAGCGACGACAACATCTTTTTGATACAACATTTTGAAACGTCGGTCATTAAATTACAAAAAATAAAATGCACAACACTATGTCAATGCAGACGCGCGGGCGCCGCTAGACTGGCGCGCACCGCTCGTACGCCGTTCTCCGCGCCGCGCCGCGCCGCTGCCTTCGAGGCTAGTTCCATATAAATCTATGCATTGAAACGCGCCCCTCCGCGCGCCGCCGCCGCCCGCCGCCACGCCGCGCCCGCTGACTTCGTGTCCACAGCCTAATAGGTCATCACTTATTATAATAGAAAACTACCCATTGTCGCGAGAACGGTTCCCTCTCGGCCCCGACCCTTGCTCGATGAAGTGCCAGCCCACGCCGTAGCTGAGCCTGTAACTTTAAATTCCCGAATGTGACCGCTGAGTTTGTTTCGGTATTTCTTCTCAGAGTAGTCAGATGGGAAACGCCGATCTCATCAAGCTTTAAATAATACTAATTTGTTCCAGCCTGTCCCATCTTGCTGTCCTCTCTCCAGCAACGCCCTTTAGCCGAGGTCTGTACCCCACAGGGTGTGCCCTTAACGGGCAGTCGCTTTATCTATAATCATTATAGTACATGAAATTTGAAACCAGTTATCTCAAAATTTTACTTTGGCATTAAGAAAATATCTTTATTTAATCAGCTACCTAGAACAAAGAACAAAATTTAAAAAAAAAAATGGAGATGGATAATGCTGGCAAAGGTCGAATTTGCTAATTGTTGAAATATTTAAAAATTGTGTGATCATCTAAATAATTAACTGATTTATGTTACCTTCCTAGCACCTAGCAATCCTTCCTTTGTTATGTAGCCAGGTCGTTGCGACCAGGTCGCAAGTTTATTGACATAAACTTGTTCGTTTTCTCGAATTCCATGGATTTTCGCCTAGGCTTTATTATGCTTAATTGTTGCAAATGACTTCTGACTCATATTGCGTCCTGAAATGAATACGTCAAATTACAAGTCATCCTGTATATTTATTATTCAAAGTATTTGGGTAAGTCTTCTATAGTTATATTATCTTGATATAAATGTAGTAGATGTATGTCCCTTTTTGAGATAATAATTAATTTTCTGACAATGTTACTCCGGAAATAAAACACCTGGAAAACCGCAATAAAAATGTTACAAGTTTGTCAAAAGAAATATTTTACGTATATTTGTCGTTCAAACATAAATAAACATAAACAAACTTTAGTTTTAAATAAACTAAAGTTTTACCAGTCCAAGGAACAAAGACAAACGAATTGATTACTGAGAACTCACGGGAAAACGAACAAATGGACGGACCGAGGGGCCGACTGAATGATATCACAAAAGAAGGGTGACTCACTTCCCAATGAAGTAAGATAGACAAAAGAGCTTCCGTAATGATATCCCCATTTCAACGGAACCTTAAAACTACTACAAATATAACCTGAACTACGGCTTGTCACGCAAACCGAAGTGATTACGTGAATCAGATTGAGTTCGAAAAAAATGCCGAACAGTTTTCTTTTAGTCAAAGAAAAATATAATTCAAATCACTACTGAAGTTTTAGCTATTCCTTTTTTCGATAAGCCTTGTTTGAAACAAGATACAAATAAAATTTTGTAGGTACAGAATCTAGGTCAATTGAACGACCAAGATTTGTAAAGTTATTTAAGAAATTGCATTTTCAAGATAAAGTTGAAATAAAGCATGGAATCTATAAAAATAAAACAATGTTCGTTGGTAAGAGCATCACTTGAGTACGGCTGAACCGAATTGGTTATTTTTTGTTTTAAAATGTCCACTTAAAATTAGGCTTTTATAGTAAGAATTTCACGGAAAATTTTAAAATTCGGAAATAATTGAACGTCCTTTTTTCTATGAGATTTTTGTATGAACTATAAAAATATGGACAGGACAACGTCTGTCGGGTCAGTTAGTTAAATATAAAACACTGACACTTGCCAATATTGATCTCAGGGCCAAAACTTCATATTCATAATAATCAGCCTATATAATATTTCAACTGCTGGGACACAGGCCTTCTCTCTATGAAAGGAAGTGGGCCGTAATCCACCACGCGGGCCCAGTGCGGGTTGCTAGATATCACATGTCTACTAATTTTAATTTCTAGGACATGCCGGTTACCTCACGTTGTTTTCCTTCACCGTTTTAAGAACAGTGGTGATGAAATAATTTACACAAAGTAAAGCGCCTGACTGGGTTCGAACATACCGTCTACAACTCGTAAGTCGCAGCTGTAATGCCTAAAACAGCAAGTGCAATAAACATTGCTTATAAAGTAAAGTAAGTGGTAATAAAGTTTAAATTCAGATCACAACTAAGATCACAATTAAGTCTACAAGAGAAACTGTGTCAACGGCGCATATAAACAAGTTTCAATTGAAAATCATAATAATTTAACTACAAAATTCTATTCGCATTTACACTAGAGTTACTGCAAACAATTGAGTCTTGGAAGTTTCTCGTGCTGTAGAATGGATGCAGAATAATAACTGGTGACAGAATTGACTTAAATTCTCGTAAAGTAGGTACCTATACAGGGTAATTTTCATTGCAACGTGATACTATTTATTTTTTGGATACTTTCACGTTATTTGCAAACATATTAAATTATCTGCTGGGGCACCGCAACATGTCTACATGTACTCATTTTATTTATTGCAGGCATTATAAATGGAATCAAACTATCAAACAATCACATATCAAACAAATAACTTAATTTAGCAATGTAATATACATTTAACTTAATTTAGCAATGTATTTAACAAGTGAGCAGCAGGTGCACAGGCAGTGCAGCAAGTGGGCAGGGCACATTTCTCGCAGAACAGATGGCCGATGGGGCCGAAAGGTTCTGGAGTGGCGACCGCGTACCGGAAGACGTAGCGTTGGAAGGCCTCCCACAAGGTGGTCCGACGACCTTGTGAAGGCCGCAGGAACCCGTTGGATGCGAGAAGCACAGAACCGGTCGAAGTGGAGGTGCATGGTTAGGCCTATGTCCAGCAGTGGACGTCTTTCAGCTGAAATGATGATTTAACAAGTAAGAAAATAGAAAAAAAGAAGAACGACCCGGACCTCTGGTCACGTGAAGTGCCGGCCAATGACGTGAAATGGGCCCGTGATCCGAGCGTCTCGTTCCCAAACTGCTCAAAACTGTAGTTATTCATAAGGTTATAGTATTTGCGCCGCTCGAGTCTCAACAGCACGAATATAATTAATACCTAAGTCAAAAAAAATAAGACAGGTTTTGCTAACTTGACACTCGGAAAAATAAAGAAGGAAAGAATTGTTTATCTCCAAAAATTAATTGAAAACATTATACGCGGCCACAGCTGCTAAGGTAATTAATAAGTCGGCGAACTTGTAGTCGACTTAGGAAATGCCTCGTTTTATGGGCACATAAGTCACAGTTATAGCCTTTAGATTAGCCCTAAGAAAAAGAAATATGGTTTAGGTACTAATTCTATAGGAAATCTTCATTTAGGCTAATATTATAAAGAGGTTCATTTTGTGACGTTGTATGTAGAGGGTAATCTTCAAAACTACTGACCAGATCCCTCATGAGCAAGTCACCAGATTTTCAACTCACTAGATTCTCAACTAACCAGATTTGCAATTACAAAAATTATTCAAATAATGGTAAGCAACAGAATCTCCAAGTGTCATAGGACATAGCTGAATCAGCCAGTAATGTTCTCACCGCTGGGACACACGCCTCCTCCCGGTGACAGGGATTGGGCCGTATTCCACTACGCGGGCCCAGTGCGTGTTGGTAGATGTTTCATGTCTTCTAATTTTCGGTTCTAGGACATGCCGGTTTTCTCACGATGTTTTCATTTACCATTTTGAGAGCAGTGGTGCTTAAATAATTTACGCAGAGTAAAGGCCCCTTCAAACAGGGGCGACACGCGATATAATCGCGCACGACACAAAGGCACCGCTCGTTGCGCGGCTTGCGGTGCCTTTGTGTCGCGCGCGATTTTATCGTGTGTCGCGCCTGTTTGACCCAGACCTGACCAGACCCAGACAGACGCTTTTAGTGCACACGGCCACAACTACTTTCTAAGATATATTTATGTTAAAGTTAGAAGTTAGGTAGTGAAAAAGTATACAAAACAAATCCCATTATATGTTACGGACACATAAAATAAAGTTAGAAATAATAAAATTATGAAGCTAGACGACCGTAATTAATTTCGCTAGCCAAGTAATAAGCTGCACTTTTGCCACCAAGATAAAATTAATTAAAGACATATACACACGTGACGTTAGTTAAATAAATTTCCTTTGTCTCACTAGTGTCTCTGAGAATGAAAAAAAGAACCGCTAAGGATCTAAAATAATTTCATGTTGTGTGAAGTTGCTTTGGTCTTGGTTTGTAAAAAGTAAAAAAAATAAGTTAAATAAGGGTTAATTGAGGTTAATTGTATTTTTTTTTGTTATGTATTTTCTGGTGCACAATAAAATATATATAAATAAATAAACTTTTAATATTCTCAATGACGTTTTTAATTTATGCAAACATTACATAACTATAGTATAAGTAAACCAAATAGAACCGTGTGGGCGACTGTCACGGGCTAATTACTTTCGACAAGGCAGAGAGGCGCTTTAATTTGTGTAGATTATTTCATCACCACTGCTCTCAAAACGGTGAAGGATAACATCGTGGGGAAAAACCGGCATGTCCTAGAACCAAAAAATCGAAGACAAGTGACATCTACCAACTCGCACTGGGCCCGAAAGGTGAACACTGAAAGGAGGCGTGTCTACCAGCAGTGGGAACATTACAGAACGACCGACTAAGAGCCAATTTCACCGATGATACTGAACGCGATCAGCAAAAAAATCTGTCAGTGTCATCATTGTTGTGGAATACTGACACTAACAGCACTTGAGCGCGGTTTAAATGTGCTGATCGCGTTTACTTTAATTGCTTAGTTTAGAAGAATTCTTAATAAATATAAAAAAGTACTCATAAATAAAGTAACATACACCAATGTCATAAACAACAGTTTCATTGTTCAAATTCGCCATAAGTACGACTTGAATCTTACTTTTTATGGCTTGCGCAGCTGTTAGGCAGAGTTCGCCGCGATCGTTCAGCCTGCCATTACAAACTTATTGAGTGGCTTACTTGCCCTTAATATAATACCCTACTTACTTATTTTACATATTTGGATATAGTAGACTGAACACTTCGTCTGCGTGTATTTTTAACGAATTAAAAAATGGAGGATGGTCTCAAATCGACGTTTATACAGGGTGTGGCGTAAGTAGTGGTCCACCGTTAGGAATTCGATATACCATATAATTTACTATAACATACTACAATTTTAACCATTTTAGTAGTAATTTTTTTATACAAAAATCCCTCTTGAATTTGCATGATTATGTGAAAAATTATGGTTAAAACAGAGAACTAACTTTTTCTTCAAAAGCTCTAAATTTACATATAAACCATAACTTTACACGACAGCTCTAGTATTTCAGCAGTAAATAGCAGAAATCAAAATGAAAATATAATGGTTTTTGTTGAAACTACAACCAAATTTGTATCAAAAGGTAGAAATTTCATAAATAAAAAACAAAAAAAATATATTTTTGGAACCATTGGGTAAAAATGGTTAAAATTGTAATATGTTATAGTAAATTGTCTGGTATATCAAATCCTTAACGGTGGACCACTACTTACGCCACACCCGTATCAATTATACAATTATATTTTTATTCCAGCAATTTTTTTTTCAAACAAATGTTCGCCAAGTAAAATTATAGTAGCTTGATTGAACTTCGTTGATTAGCCACAGATAAAAAAAAATTGTAATTTACATTAATTTAGGAGCTTAGACTGAAAGGTTGTACAAATTTTTCGCTATTCAGTTTTTTTTTTTTTTTTGTTAAAACGTTTTTGTAATTTATCATTCAGCTTGTAGCTAAATAATAACAGTCACACAGGTCAATCGAATATAAAGCTACGCTTACTCCTGCCGGATCAGCGGGATTGTCCGAAAGGGTTACCGCTGGCCCGGAAAATAAAGGGCGAAGGAAGGAACACGGTGGGTTTTAGTCAGTAAGAGTCTGACACTCCCTTCCGCTCCACCCAGAGCGGGAGGAGTAATTTGATGATTTCCCACCCAGAAAAAAAAAGCTACGCTTACTGCGGTTAATTCGTGGATGGGTGATCCACTACATATCGAGACTCCTCTGTACCTCGGAAAGTACATTAATCCGTTGGTCCCAGCCGTCATTCGTAGACCTTTGACTTTCGATACGGGTTACCAAGGGATATCGTGTTAAGGCTCCTGCAAACAGGCGCGGCGCGCGACGCGAATCGCGCGCGACCCAAAGGCACCGCTCGTTGCGCGACTTGCGGTGCCTTTGTGTCGCGCGCGATTTTTCGAGTGTCGCGCCTGTTTGAAGGAGCCTTACCCAGTAACTGGGTTGTGGAAATCAAATAGGCAGTCGCGCCATGTAAAATACTGGTATTCAGCGGCATCTGGTTAGACTAGAAGCCGACCCCAACATATTTGGGAAGAGGCTAGGCAGTATTTCATACATTTTTTAATCCAGGATAAAAAGTACCGATTGTCCTTTTCCAGGACCCAGGCTACCTATCTGTCTTTCATAGCGTTCGGTTCAGTGGATTTGGCGTGATGAGGTAACAAACAGAAAGAGAAAAGAACAGAGTTACCTTCGCATATAGAACATTAGTCCCTTTGTACACATGAAAAGATATTGAAAGTTTATGTCCACAAGGATGTTATAGCTGAGCTCCGTTTAAATAATAAAGGCTCTGTGGATATTGTACATTTATTTTTACGGGATTATTTTTCTGCATTTATATAGGTTACGGATTAACGTGAATGGCAAACAATGTGTTTTGAATCGGTTTATACCAATTGGGTTTTCATTACAATTTGTTTAAATGTACTTTTTTAGGCCATGGCCTGTTTTGCAGGCCACTAGCTACCCTTAACGCTTGTCATAAGTTTACATACACCTGTGCCCGCTTGAGTTTAGCTATTTATTTATTTAACACTTCAAGCACATACATGTACAGAGTCGGACTTAATGCTAGAGTTCCGATGTCCACAGAGTTGTAGTATGTACAAGTAAAAGGCCCTTTATAGACATATGTTTTTCTTGCCGTGAAATACTACGGTTTATTCGCCGTGTGTAGCCACGGTCGTCAGTGTTATATGGATCACTATGGAAGCTTGTTGACGGACACGTTTTCTTACGGCGCGGTTTTTAGGCCGTACCGTAAAGAAACCGTGCCGTGTACAAAGGGCCTTATTAAGGCTCCTTCAAACAGGCGCAACACGACACGTGACACAAAGACACCGCAAGTCGCGCAACGAGCGGTGCCTTTGTGTCGCGCGTGATAATTCGCGTGTCGCGCCTGTTTGTAGTAGGCTTTATGGGTTATAATGCTTTTGTTTGAAAGGCCACGACTATCGTAAAAAGGAAAACGTGGTGATCTTGAAATAGGGATTATAATTCACTTCAAAGTTTTTGAGTGGTTTTGAATGTTTGACAAGTTAATGTTGATCTTGAGCTGATTCATTTAAGTTGTCTGATGTACTTAGACAAGCTTACATTTTAATTTTAATCCAAAAATATCTCGCTAGTTTCTTTAACATATGCCAAAAAGACTATTTCTTAATCGTTTGCATTAACACTAGGCTCCACCTAAATGTAATGTGTAAACGCGAAGGGCAGATTTCACCAATGAAACCGAACACGATCAGCAAAACTAAACTGCATTCAAAAGCTGTCAGTGTCATCATCATAGAAATGTTCTATGGTCATCAACATTGTGAAATATTGACGCTGACAGCTCTTGAACGCAGTTTAGATGTTGATGAAATTGGCACCGAGCAGTTACTTAGTACAAAAACAACACAACTCACAACTAAAGTTACGACACCGATTCGCCGATGCGTAATTTAGAAAAGTTTTATAGGTTGCCTGCCTAGCAACAAATTTCAAATATTATTATTTTCCATATTAATTTACTACCGAATTATACAGGGTGAAATTAAATTCATGGGCATCCTTTTAAGGGGTGATTGTACTCATCATTATGAACAACTTTTACTATGGGACCAAACCTGAAAACGCGAAAAAAAATCAGCTGTTCCCTACATTTTGACGACTCGTACGAACATAAATGTAGGGACCAGCTGATTTTTTTTTCGCGTTTACAGGTTTGGTCCCATAGTAAAAGTTGTTTATAATGATGAGTACAATGACCCCTTAAAAGGATGCCCATGAATTTAATTTCACCCTGTATTACCGAACTTGACTTGAAAATCGGTCCCGAACAAAAACGCATCTCAACAGTAACGATGTAACATAAACCATCCAATCATAACTTTCGTGGTAGGTATTTGACTTAGTTTCCAAACATTTCGGAATTCAATGACATACACGTCCGTAAATAAAACCTTTTTACTGTATCTCTGTCGTTTGTCAATTTGTTAGCAAAAAAGTTAGGTACTATACCCACAAAGCTGACTGGCATATTTTCCATTTGATTCACAAATATAAAATACGCCAGGCGAATACCGGAAAAATACTCTAAATGTACTGAAAAAAATTATTAAAACTCCGCTTGTGCGGACTAAATTTAATACTTAAAGCTAGCTAGCATTTCTATGAAGTTTTAGTTAATTCTTTCTTTAATTGGATAAGTGGTTTTGGACATAAAAGTTCACTAACGACAGATAGACAGAGAGACGTTACATTTTATAATATGAATAGAGGGGTAGGAACCTAAGTATAATACCGAAAAAACTTTTACTGTCTGGCCACAGTGGGGCTAGTCTGACCTCCATTAGACTTAGCCCCCTAAGCCCTAAAGGAATGGTAAAAGAGTTTTTCTTCCCGCTTCTAATTACCGCCCAGATTACTTTGTCTACTTAATTGTTAAACAGTTGAATTGACGCCAAAGGGTTTAGGGTATTTAATTTTTTCCTTTCTGATTCTGGCTGTGGAATACCGCTATCACAAAATCGCAATTGTTTGTTCTTTACGAAGTAAGAATGTTACCGACAGGTAGCTTTAGTTTCTATATATGGAAAAAGTGAATCTGGATATCATGCATTCTGTTATGTATTTTCACCGTAAAAAGTACACAAATGTACTTTACATACGCACCTAAAGTGAACGTTGAAAACAATTTCCTTTGCAAAAGAAGTTTTGCACCTTCAAAATATGTATAGTGGAAAAACACACACAGAATATTCTCAGTAACTGTATAATAATAAATTATTCACTAAGGGGATAAAGCAGTGTCTTATGTCATGCGTGCCATATTGATTCAAGCTCTTCTAAGACGAAGATACCTTTATCCCCGCGGAGAAAACTCCAGTTTTCACACGTTCTGCGATGTAATAAAAAGCAATTAAATGTACGATTTTTTTTTTATTAATGAGTTCTTGCAAATTTTTGATTGAGGTTCCAAATTCAAATTACATTATTTACCAGCGGGTTATAATGAAATTCAGTACAGCCTGGGTGGGCAGCCTGACCTTACTGAGCAGATGGTGTGATAATATTTTTACTTTGTTACATCTAGAGGGTTCTGTAAAAGTAAGGCGGATCACACGGCCGCGGGAAACGAAGTCAACTTCCCCACGTGGTAACGCGCTTTTAATGAATTTGCTTGTAAAAAATCACTCGCGAGGGCGCGTTATAGTGTGTGATCTGCCTAAGCCGCAATCAACGTGGCCACCTACCAGACTCAAACAATATGTATAAAGAAGTCAAATCAGTACCCTGGACACAAAAAGAAGAAGAAGGGCTCCGTACCCAAAAGATGCCAATGAAACGTTAGAGGCAAAGACGGAATTACATTAAGTCAAACAATTTTTTTGTTAAGAGCAACCTGCGTAGGATGATATTTTCGATAAATTGTAGATTTGTTTACTTATTTATTATATACAGACATAAAAACCAAAAATAACAAAAACATTGTAGATATAATATAATATAACATTTGTAGATAGGTAAGTCAAATAATGAGGGTGTTTATTTTTGCGAAAAACTATTTTTACCTACACGTTGGTGGTTGATTTTAGTTGTCGTGAATCTTAATTACCTAATTATAGAGAGGAATATCCCGTGGCGGTACCACATAAACCTACTTCGGAGTATCACTTGAAATTTAAAAAAATTGCCATCGGTGATGCTAGTGAGTGGTGCTGTCGACTGTTCAGCGATGCAATTGCGTAACTCACATAAAAAGACATGTGATCGCAATGGTTTCAATTTAGACAGTACACACACGTTTATTGCGTTATTTAAGTTGTTGAGCAGACGAACCTAAAAAGCAAACAAACCTATGAAGCAATGGTTTAGCTATAGATATCTTTACGAACTCTTGGATTGTGATTAAAAGTGTGTCATGCTATTAGAGTGCTGGGTGCGCCGCATGTACTTAAAAACGTAGATATTAATAATTATTAATTTAAATATTTATATGACGGAGAAGGTATGTGTGTCTCATTATTATCAGCCATATTTTAATTACTGTGGGTAGTGTTGGTTATTGCACATAGCATTGCATATTGTACATTGGGCCCTACCCAATGTATTTCACAAACAAATTAATCACACCAGCGAATCACACCCTGTAGGTAGGTACACGACACAACCAGATACGGAACGCGGGACAGTTTCTGAGCACATGCTGTCCCTACGTTGTCCAATGTCCATGCTCCATATCGTTTTGTCGTTTTGTATAGTTTAAGTTTGATATTACTCTCTTACTCAAGCTTTCTTTCCTTCAAAAATTTAGTCAAGTTCAAGACCAAGATCGATCAAGACAAATGTCACAATTTTCCAATTTTATTAGTTTTCTTGATATTATCCAGATATAGCTTAAGGAAAAGCCCTTTTTGGAATATCAGAGAAACCCTCTTGAATAATTTATTTCTAACTTCATGTAAGTTGTTTGTTCCTCAATCTAGGATAGTGCTTTGACTTGGGATCAATGAGAGAGTGTTTTTATACTTGATTCTTACTGGATAAGCATAATAGGTATCAGACGTGAGACAAATCATATTTGACAAGTTAAGTCATTCTGTATTATTATACAAGGCTGACTTAACTTATACTCGTATGTATATAATTATAGTCACCTGTATATTATACAGGATGACTTAACTTGTGATTCGATGTATGCCTTCCAAGACGTGATAGTATGATCCCTTTGCAACACTTAATCACTTCATATATCCTAGGAGAAAATCCAAATTTTCCATGTTTTAGGGAAATCTGATGTTTTGAATGTCAGCTTCTGGGAAATTTTCAAAACAAGTAAAAGTTACATAAAACACGCATAACCGATCCTGGATGGAATACCTCAAATTATAAGTCAATCTGTAAATAAGATGCGATATCCAATAATTATAGAATACGTTCCTGAAAAAGTAAATTAAACAACATAGTAGTAAGAGTACCAATTTACTGATAAAAATCTTCCAAACAACCGACAATGAAGAGATTACAGGAACACGAAAAAGATTTAATTTAGGTAAAGTTACGCAAAACGTTAATTAACAAAAGAAGAGAGGAATACTCTCTACTATGAAGAATAATTTCATGTGTGACCCCTTTTTCCTCATTTTCAGGAAATTGCGACGACGATTTCTCCGACTTGTTGAGGAAAATTGACGTGTGGAGGGTAAGTGAACGTCATAAGATAGGAAAATAACAGTCTATGACACGTAACTGTGCCTTCCTATTACTAGAGAGAGTAAAAGAAGAATCCGCCGTTTACCTGAGGGCCTGCAAAAGTGATAATGGGTTTCAAAGCGTTTCTTATATTTCAAAAATGACTATATTGTCTCATACATTATGTGCACGAGAGTGGTGGCGGCTCAGTGGTAACAGCCTCGACTTACGAGTTGTAGATCGTGGGTTCGAACCTAGACAGGGTAGTTAGCTACTTTGTGTAGTTTATTTCGTCACCATTGCTCTCAAAAACAGTGAGAAAACATCGAGAGGAAACTGGCATGTCCTAGGACCAAAAATTTGGTATGTGACATCTATCAACTCGCACTGGGCCCGCGTGGTGGATTACGGGCCAATCCCTCTCACAGTGAGCAGGCCAGTGTCCCACCAGTGAGAACGTTATAGACTGATTATGCATATATTTATGACTGAAAATGTAGCTTTGTATAGGCTCTGTTAATGAAAAATAAACAAAAGAAAACCTGATCATTGACAGAAAAATGGTGATGGAATATTATACAGGGTGGCAGACACATCGGCGCGCAAATTGAAACGATTAATTCAGCACATGATTGTAGAGCTCATAGCGTAAATTTGCGTCGATAATTAAAAAAAATCTGCAGTTATATTTTGAACGGGTAGGCACGGCCCTTTTCTATTAAACAGCTGTTTTGATTTTTGATAACCGACGAAAAATGTCAACGCGTGTTCAGAATCATATACAGAATCCTTGGTAACAGGTTGCACGTCGATGTCCCTGCCACCCTGTATAAGCTGACTGATTTTTTTTTTTAAATAGAACGGCTGAAGCCAATTAGTGTAATTGGCTTCGGCCGTTCTATTTAAACATAATTTATTTCACGAAGTCAAGCATTCTTCTCACAAAAATTCAAACATTCTGACAGTATCATCCTTCATTCATTTGCATACATGTCAAGATCTGTGTTTGAGTTTAGGAGAGCGTTAATAGCGGCTTATGTTCGAGGAATAGGTGATTTGGAGTGTGCGACAATACGGCAAGTTAGAACAGCCTGTAAGCGAACGGTGCCACGACAGTGTTTGTCTGGGACAAACAGATTACAGATTTCATTATGTAGATCAGGAAAATCACTATTCCTCCTAAGAATTTTAAATATTACAGTCATCTGATCACGAGACCGTCTTACTTCTAGAGAATTGAAAATTAAGCAACTCAACAGGAATTTAGTGGGATACAAGCTTCGATCACTAATAGAACTAGATACCCAATGCCATGCAAAAGTTCTCATAAAACGGTCGCCAATTGTATGTACAGACGCCAGCACATCAAGTTACTACAATCTGTCAAAATTCTTTAATAGACTTTCAACTTTATCGCCAAAGCATATGGTTCAAAGTTGATTGGGAAAATTTGGCACTTTCGGGTAGCTTGATGTGCTGGCGTCTGTACCTAATTCTAGTTGAAATAAATATACGTTAATGTAAATTCAACCTTAAACGCAAGGCTTAAAGTTGTATTCACAAAGCTATTACGACCGGTGCTCGCTGGCCGACAAACATCAAAACAAATTCAACCTTACGTAAAACGTTTTAAAGTCAGAATTACAATGTGCCAGAAAAGAACAATGAATTTTACGACCGAGACTCGCCGCTAGGACAAGGAATGAGTGGAGTCGAATTGTTCAATATTTTTTTGTTTTTTATTGTAATAATTTAGTATGGAATTTTTTGGATTGGTATTTTTTTTTTAATCTATACATGTCATGACATGACATGACAAAAAATTTCCTTAACGAAAAAACGCAAGAAAATTTTAATTTCGCGGGCTACGACAGCGGATCAACCATATCTCTTATATTTCCCTCCTCATAAAATTTCCATACCGGGGGCCTTATATTAAAATCGATTTATAAGGAGTAAACTCCACTAAAATCTCACATCTTTAATTTTATTACATGCACTTAATCAAAATTAAATTTATTAAATGTTACTATAATATTTACTTATAGAAACAGTAAAAAAGTCTAATTAAACAAAAAAAAACAATCATACTTTAATAATAAAAAAAAACTTAAGAAACAACAGCTTCTCCAAATGGAACAGAATCAATGTACATAACCCCTAACAATTTAAGGCTCTTCAACAGGCGCGACACGACACGCGACACAAAGGCACCGCAAGTCGTGCAACGAGCGGTGCCTTTCTGTCGCACGCGATTATATCGCGTGACGCGCCTTTTTGTAGAAGCTTTTAAGTGGGCATGCGATACTATGATTAATACGTTTAGTAAGAACCTTTATAATTGAGATGCTTAATAACTCCTGCTATTTATTACGACTTAATTTAAAAAAATGTTTTTACCATGATCTCTTGACAAAATATCAGTATTTACAATACAGTGATAACAATAGGTAATATAATGACAATATTAATACTTACCTACCGAAAATATGAAACTCCATCCTTTTTTAGCGTCCTGGATGTGTGATTTTTATAGTTTTTAAATGAGCACTGAGGCGTGTTTACCGTCGGAGCGTTCGAATGCTACCAGATTAAATGTGAACCCAAATGTTGAATTGGGTGCACATTCGATGAGGATTTTTTTTGCCGCTGACTGTGTATCTAGTTCTATTAGTGATCGATGTATACAAGAGAGGATAAAACCCGTACCTACAAGTGCTTGTAAAGGTACTTTTAAAGGGCTTTTTGATTTTTTTTCTAAAGTTAACGCATATTGCTTCTCAAAAAAAATCCATACGAACGCACTAGATTCAAGTTTGCTACGGACCAATGCCCCAAAAAATATATGCAAGCTGCAGTGCAAAGAGAAACAGAAAATCAAAATAAAAAGCCCTAATACGTAAACAAAAGAGATGAGGACAAAGAAGTAACTTTAGCTAATACAAACATTGAACAAAGAAACATTCTCACAAATTCAAACATTTGCCAGATTAACTAAACAGTACTCTATGTCACAAAGTACCTGACAGACTGACTTTAATCCTGTGTGAAAACAAATCGAATAGAGTAAAAGAAACAAACGTTGAACAATACTAAGCAAACTGGCAAACAATTCCTCATGTAATTAAATAAGTGGTGCTTCACTTACATAACCAAAGGTTCGAATAAGTTACCGAAAAATAATAAGGAAATAATCTTGTTTTCCCTTATCATCCTCTTCGTCGAATATTCGATTAATGTTATCGATAATCGAAAGTTATATCGAGAATCGCGGTACTTGGGTATCGTAGCATTTTCTGTAATCGCTTTCCGGGGTCTTGGTGAGTTTAACTTGTTGTTTTACCTAATTTATTTTGCGTAAAATTTAGGATATTATTATAAAGTTATAATAATAAGAATAATATTAATAATTTTATTATCAGGCAACTAAGCCCCATAGGTAAAATACACAAAATAATCTTATACAATAATAAACTAATACACAACTATAACGCGCGCGTTATAAGAACACTTAAATTGTTGAGTCCAATACACTTTATCACATACAAATACATATTCCAAACTGAAAATATACTACAAAAATAGGCTATTTTGAAATAAATTGAGGCAGACTAATCTTTGTTAAAATTTCGAAGTAAATTGAGGTAATTATGCCTTGTTATTTCATCAGGAAATTCTTGCAACAATTTCGTGTATATAATCAATCTATAATGTTTCCACTATTGAGATACAAGCCTCCTCTCAGTGAGAAGGAGTGGGCCGTAATCCACCACATGGGCCCAGTGTAGGTTGGTACAAAAATATTGTATGCCATGCATTTTCTCTACATATTTAAAAAAACATTTTTAGATAGTTTTCTCAACAACGGTACCTACTGTTTATAGCCATTTCCTTTCTCGAAATATTACTCCATAATAGCGTGGGTGTACGCAGCAACTAAAACAATTTTATTTTGTTTTTCTTTAATTTTCCGTTCATTATGGCGGTCACCTGAAATGGAACGACATTTTCGTGAACATACATTGCGCCGGTGGTCACGGTAGACACGACCCGGGATGCGGGTGTTAAAATTTTAATAAAACACGAAATAATCTGTAAAAGCGTGTTTTGTGGTCGCAGACTTGCATTTGTTTTATTTTTATTTTATTATTTCTAAGGGCTGATTTTACCAAAGTCAGATATATTTTACCCATGGAATAAAATAGACATCTGACAGGTCTAGTATTGACAAACTGTCAAAAATTCAAAATGTATTCTAAGGATAAAGACTCCTACAAAGAAGCGCGACACGCGATATAATCGCGCGCGACACAAAGGCACCGCTCGTTGCGCGACCAGCGGTGCCTTTGTGTTGCGCAATTTTATCGCGTGTCGCGCCTGTTTGAAGGAGCCTTAAGATTTAATCTAGATATAAAGATGGTGAAATTCGCCCTAAGGGACAATGTTACTTGATTTAAATCATGATAAGATTTGATCAAATATTGCAATATTTCAGAGTTATAAATCGTAGAGAGAGTTGTAGATATACTTACCTCTGCAGGATTTGTAGTGAATTGTATCCAGAACAAAATAAAAATAATATCATTCTTCGAGAGATACGATTCAATTTATTTTGCGGTCATGACAGTACGAAACTGTTACTGGAAAACAAATGCAAAAGAGAGACATTAGCAGATATGCATTGCTTGAAAAAGCAACAAAACGTAATAAAGCACTGCGATAAAAAAACAATCTTGTGACTACTTTTCGAACGGAAAAGAATTTCTTTGACAAAGTTTCTTTAACAAGTATTGCCATTTTGGATAGTACCCAACCCAAGTTGTAAACTTTCTTTTACATCATTTCGTGCTGCGGTTTCACAATTTTTGTGATACACCAATTGTTATGAGAAGTCTTAATATGTAAGTGTGAGTAGGTACTGCAAAGTCATCATAAAAAATCAAAGTAATTGTTAAATACTACATTGAAAAATAAGGCAGTTAAAAGGATTAATAATAATTATAATCATAAAGTTTATTTTAGAAACATAGGTATACAATAGGTCATACATATGAAATAGTACGCTATGTGATACGCTATGATTAGTGTTGGTTTTTGAAAGACAAGATCCCAAAATATTTCGGTGATAATTGGTTAATTTATTCAAGCCGCAGTGGTAGTACCTAAAAGTATAACGTTAGGCCTTTTGTACACGACCCGGTTTCATTCCAGTACGGCGTATAAACCGCGCCGTAGAAAAAACCTGTCCGTCAACAAGCTTCGAATAAACCGTAGTATTTCACGGCAAGAAAAACGTGTGTGTACAAAGGGCCCTTTACTTGTACATACTACAACTCTGTGGACATCGGAACTCAAGCATTAAGTCCGCCTCTGTACATTTATTTGCTTGAAGTGTTAAATACATAGATAAACTCAAGTGGGCACCAGTGGCGGTACCTTCATAGAAGCCGAAAAGCCCGGCTTGCCCTAATAAAATCATAATTCACAACAACAAACTTACTTAGACCTATCAATAAATAAATATATTAAAAAATACCAGTCAATGAACTCGAACACAAACATTAATAACTGAAAATCAGCCAATCCCTCAGTTGGGCGTTTTTTTATACGTTGAAAATCTGTGGGCTTGCCCTAATTTTGACCCCTAGGCACGCCACTGGTGGGCACAGGTGTATGTAAACTTATGACAAGCATTAAGGATAGCTAGTGACCTGAAAAACAGACCATGGCATCAAAATAATACATTTGAACAAATTATAATGAAAACCAAATTTGTATAAACCGATTCAAAACACATTGTTTGCCATTCAAGTTAATCCGTAACCTATATAAATGCGGAAAAATAAATCCCGTACAAATAAAAGTACAATATCCACAGAGCTTTTATTATTTAAACGGAGCTCAGCTCTAACATCGTTGTGGACATAAACTTTCAATATTTTTTCATGAGGCGGAACGAGCCAATCTCTCCGTAGTCCCCAAACGGGATTACACTCAACACCGAGCATTTTATTTTGTTTTGGGGCGTTCAGTTACTATTCAACACAAACGTTATAAACCGCTGAATATTCAAGTGAATGAGCAAGTTTTGTTGAGTACAAAAGTTACTGAAATCTGTGCTACGAAACTCAACAATTGAAATAGCGTAGCACTTTCGTAGACGCGTGCTACGATAAACTTATATGTGCAACGAGATGCAGCTACGGCACTTGTTACGTCATGTCTACTTCCCAAAAGTTACATTTCACTTTTTTGTACGCGCTTCTATATTTATGTGAAGTTGAGAACGTGTGAATTTTGGGATAGAATAGGCTATCTCCGGGGATTGGTTTAGTTATGATTGCCAATCTACCTGTGTGAGTTATGCCAATATATTTTTTCAGTACTACATTGTCCCGGTTTAAATAATACTCTTGTTTATTGCCGAAATCTACAGCTTGATATAAAGTTAGTTCCTACAGTACAAACATATTGGTACAAAAACGAATGTAGGCTGATTATTAATCTGTTCTATTTAAAGTTTCGTCGACGCGGTTCTTTATCATCAGTAATTATAGTTTACGGGCCCAACTTCGATTAAGAAACCTAATATCGCTGTAAATAAAAAGTTAGTTTGTTCAGTACTTAAAACTTGAAAACTATTTTGTAGAAAAATTATTTTGAACAGATTTTTCATAAACAACAGCGTCAGCACTGTGTTTCCTACTAAGAAACTGAACAAGTTAAATCATTTGTACATAGCGTATTTAGTGACCATTTTCACATCGCGATTTTTCGTGACGCTTGGTTTTACAAGCCCGCAAATCTTACAAAGAAAGAAAAATGTTGAGCAGATTTTGCATAAACAACAGCGTCAGCACTGTTTTTCTTACTTAGAAACTGAACAAGTTAAATCATTTGTACATAGCGTATTTAGTGACAACTTTCACATCGCGATTTTTCGTGACGCTTGGTTTTCCAAGCCCGCAAATCTTACAAAGAAAGAAAAATGTTGAGCAGATTTTTCGTAAACAACAGCGTCAGCACTGTATTTCCTACTTAGAAACTGAACAAGTTAAATAATTTGTACATAGCGTATTTAGTGACCACTTTCACATCGAGATTTTTCGTGACGCTTGGTTATACAAACCCGCAAATCTTACAAAGAGAGAAAATAAGAATGCAGTGAAGGATTTGCGGGCACTCCACTCTTTTGTTTTCAATGTCAAGTTTCTTGGCTAGAGAAAAAAACTTATGAAATAAATAAAATTAGTTTCATTTCAAGTAACAAGACTCGTATACAAACAGATACATAAAAGGATACAGACAGGATAACAAGCACTGAGAAAAACGAACACTGACAAGGTAACATTATGTCTACTGCAGCATTGCCGGATATAAGGGCAATCTAGTCTGTTGGCGATCATCGCCAGGAAATGCTTCGACTATCATTTCCACCAAAAAAAAACAAGACCCCAAGAAAAACCTACAGAGCACGAAATTCCCATGCCGGCAACGTACCACATCTTGCTCGAAGATAAAATCACCATTACTTAGCTACTTCTCCAGACATTTGTTAGATTTTATACTGAGCGAAAGATTCAGGATTTAGATTACAAGTTTCCTTATAAGGGCAATCTAGTCTGTTGGCGATCATCGCCAGGAAATGCTTCGACTATCATTTCCACCAAAAAAAAACAAGGCCCCAAGAAAAACCTACAGAGCACGAAATTCCCATACCGGCAACGTACCACATCTTGCTCGAAGATAAAATCACCATTACTTAGCTACTTCTCCAGACATTTGTTAGATTTTATACTGAGCGAAAGATTCAGGATTTAGATTACAAGTTTCCTTATAAGGGCAATCTAGTCTGTTGGCGATCATCGCCAGGAAATGCTTCGACTATCATTTCCACCAAAAAAAAAACAAGGCCCCAAGAAAAACCTACGAAATTCCCATGCCGGCAACGTACAACTTCTGCCACGGACCGCCATCGCCATTCAAAGCCAGTCAGTTTTTATACGTCACTTTTCTCGTAGTACGAGTAAACGGTAACTCGTTTGGTTTGAATCCCCGGGGATAGCCTATTCTATCTCAAAATTCACACGTTCTAAACTTCGCATAAATATTGAAGCGCGTACAAATGTAGAATGTCACTTTTGGGACGCATTAATAATATCGTAGCATGTGTTAACGAAAGTGCTACGCTATTTCAATTGTTAAGTTTCGTAGCTCAGATTTCAGTACGTTTTGTACTCAACAAAACTTGCTTGTAATAATTTAGCGGTTCATAACCTTGTATAGCAACGCCCTAAAAAAAAATAACAAGTTCCCATGAAAAGCCCACAGAGCAGGAAATTGCCGTGTCTAGGGACAGCAGTACTTACTCATGAAATTCGTGGCGCCGAAATTGCATTGAGTGGACCGCTTCTGCCACAGACCGCCCTTCAAAGCCGTTATTTTAAATACATCATTTTTGTCTTGGTGCGAGTAAACGGTAACATGCTTGGTTTTTATAGAAAGTGTTGGCAATGATGTATCTAGAAGCGGCTGTTGCGGCAATTTCATTCTCGGTAGAAAAACCTGTCACATCATAAAACTAACAACAACTTTAAGACCCAACAAGGGTTAAATAAAGGTAGATTACGGAGACAGAATACAAATATAATATAATATAGTATATATAATATGTATAAAACATATACCTTTCCCTTACAAAGTAAGGGACCAACAACAACTCACCTTCATCATTTCCGTTTGTCGTCACTTAACTAAACAGCCAGTTAATAATGAGCAAGCTCTTAGTGCTAACCATTTACATTATTAACATTCATGTCTCTGACCCCATTATTACGAGAATAAAAAGAAAGAAAGAAAAAGTATTTTTTGCGACTTGTACAGGAAGATCACTAAACTTAACACAGACAAAAATATAAAACCAAATTACATTTAAAAAAAAATAACAAAAAGAAAAATGAAACTGAAAGTCCTATACGAGCCCAAAAGGCTCCTATCTCAGCATGCGAAGATGTGTGTCTTTCACTAGCTTGGTGGATAACTCCCGTTGATCTCGTGGTCGCAATCTTAGGTCTGTATCCTGCGATGGGATTCTGTAAAAATCTCACCGTGAAAACTTAGGTGAAGTGAGCGTGGAGTGAGCTGTCAATAGTGTCAATTCCTAGCAAAAACAAACTCACTTCACCTAAGTTTTCACGGTGAGATTTTAACAGAATCGACCGGCTGGCTACGTTTTGGTGACCTCTTCGAGGAATTATGCAATTATGGACGAAATTATCTTGATGAATAACTATCGGAGACATATTATAAAGGACGGGAAGGGTGTCGTGTATCGGGCATGTCACCGTCCGGGTGAGTTATCAGACATATTATCTCTGGTTGATTTCGTCTGGCTAACGACGAGTACTTGCACAGGCATAACCGAGTAGCCAGGATTATTCACCAGAAACTTGCTTTGAAATCTAATCTTGTGGATTCTGAGGCATCATATTACAAGTATGTGCCCGACCCAGTTCTTGAAAATTACTATGTCGCGTTGTACTGGGATCGGTCTATCATTACTGATAGTACTATTGTCGCCAATAAGCCTGATATAGTGGTGAGAGATCTATTAGCGCGCCGCAGAATGCTTGTCGATGTTACCATTCCAGATGACTGAAACCTCGTGAAAGCTAAGAAAGAGAAACAAATTAAATATCTCGACTTAGCACACGAGGTTGTTGACATGTGGAATGTGAGCTAGGCTGTCATTGTGCCGATTGTCGTATCAGCTAATGGCCTGATGGCCGAAAGCCTCGATCAACATCTGTCGAGGCTCTCGTTAGGCGGTTAGATCAAGGGCCTGATTCAAAGGGCTCGATACAACTCGCATTGTGAGAAGGTTCCTGTCTCTGGAGCCCTAACCACCGCGTAGCTTGGACCCTGCTGCCGACATCGGTGGATTACAATTTTTTATATATTTAGATGTTTTTTATACTTGATTTTTATATTTTAAGAAATATATAAAAATATAATAACTAAATAAATTAACGAAATAATAATAATAATACAATTTATTTATTTATTTTCTCCCACAAGTTTCAAAATGTACACAGATTATGTTTCATAAAAGTAGGAAGATGGGAAACAGGAGCCCATTCTAAGTAAAACCGGTCTCCTGGGGGCCTAAAAAGGCCACTTTGGCAAATTTATAAAAGCATTACATTATGAATCATAATGGACAGTTAACTGATAAGTTAATCGTATCAAATCCCATTGGTGAAGGATTTTTAAGTTATTTCTTTTGTCTGTGCTAAAATACCAATCAATCCAATCCAAATCGAATCCCAATCTCTTTAATTATACCTACGTAGTGCAGCGAAAAAAAGAAAAACACGGACTGTTTTCGTCATTATGATTCTGCCAAAGTGACTTTTTAGGCTCCCTGTTCTCGTTATCTCGAATATATTATAGAGAGCCTTAGCAGACTAAGGACATAAATAACTACTGTTAAAATAAAATTAAAAAATAAGAATATAAAGTGGTGTTTCGGTAAGTTTGTGAATTTATTTTTGTATATTATCTATATAACGGTTTTGTGGTGTGTGTGTGTATGTGGGTGGGTAAAGATATTTGCTGAAAAAGTTAAAATGTACTTTTAACTTTTTTCAGCATACAGTAACACAAAAGGTGGAAAGAATTATGTTTTTAGATTCTTTTATAGTTACAGTTCAAGACTCGGCTCCAATGCTGGTTATAGGCATACATACCACACGAATAATCTCCACGTCAGAGAGACAGATTGGCTACCACTTATTAACATTTTCAGACGACACCCACTAGAACACATTTTAGGGTACTATTCTTTCCAGGAAACTATTTAGAGTAGGGACATACTTTCGAGCCACATCATCAGCATCATTCTCCTGTCCCTATCCCAATTTATTTAGGGTCGCCGCAACATGTATTTTTCTTCCATACTTCTCTATGAAGAAAGAAAGAAAGAAAATACGTTTATTTGCGGCAGACATGACGCATAAAAATAAAAACACAAACAACAGAAAACCAAAAATAAATAAATAATTTGGGAGAAAGTATGCGTCATATCTACGCAAAACGGCCAACGCTCAGCATAATGCTAAGACCCTATACGAGACAGAGCCCCAGCGCTGGTTTTCAGCGACAGCCGGTGTTGACGTGATGACGTCAGCCAGTGCAGCATTAGATATAAATAAAAACAACAATCAAAATAAGAAATAAAAATATACATTACAAAAAGTTGTATGAACATGAAATATATCAAATGGTAACATTCCGGGCAACGACTGGCGCCACCGGTTATTAATAAATAATCTGTGCGCGAGCGCAACTGTCACAAATTCGCAAGGCGATTTGACGTCTATTACGCCGCCATCTCGGCAGGCACCCTCTTTCTAACCATATCATCATTCACACAGTCCATCCATCATTTCTTTGGTCTTCCCCTACTCTTATAGCCATCGACATTCATACCTACTCAAAACCTTCCTCACGACATTTTAAGGCTCCTGCAAACAGGCGCGACACTCGACGCGAATCGCGCGCGCCTCATGCGCGACTTGCGGTACCTTTGCGTCGCACGCGATTTTATCGCGTGTCGCGCCTGTTTGAAGGAGCCTTTACTCATTCTTGCTTAACACATACCTTGACAATCGATTTCCACACAACTTTTCAATTACCGGTGCCACTTTCAGATTTCCTCTTATATACTCATTTCTTATTTTATCCATTCGTGTAACACCACACATCCCTCTTAGCATTCTCATCTCAGCTGCATGCAATTGCCTTTCATTCATCCCTTTTGTGGCCCAACATTCTGATTCATACAAGACAGTAGGTCTAACCATGATTTTATTTTATCTTTTGAGCCACATAAGGTACAAAAATACTGAAATAAAATATTTAATTATTTTAACGTCGCCATAGTGGACAAAAATATCAACTGTAACAGTAAGACAATCCCTTAGGCCCTTTGTATACACACGTTTTTCTTGCCGTGAAAAACTACGGTTTATTCGACGTGTGTAGGCACGGTCGTCAGTGTTGTATGGATCACTATGGTAGCTTGTTGACGGAAACGTTTTTTCTACGGCGCGGTTTAAACGCCGTACCGCAATGAAACCGCGCCGTGTGCAAAGGGCCTTGTATGGAATATGTTCTGTACGGATTCAGATTTTCTACCGTAAAACACAAATACAAAGCCGATTGAGTAAGCGTGAATCCGAAGAAAAAATGTAGCTTCAGGGTATTGTAAGCCAAACTATATCCTCCCGTAGGGGTTTTAAAAGACGACTAAAGGATTGGCAAAGGGGAAAGTTATATGTTGCTTTAGGTGTTTTGAGATTAGACGGCACACGTGTATCATAAAAAAACTTTGCTATTTTGTGATTTATGATTGAACAACTAAAGTCTATCCAAATCCTTGTTTCCAATTGATGTCACTTCCGCTTAAACGAATAGCAACTTTATGTCAGTATAAATTGAGCTGATTTCAGAATAACTACTACTACTGCAAAGTCATAAAAATATTTGAAGTGATAGCGCAAACTAAACTCTATGTAGGGGATTCAAAGTTGTTTGTTCATAAACATATATTTGTTTACGTTAGGTTAGTTAGACGCATATCACATGAGTCGTTGTGGTGCTGCGAAGTCCGTATAGAAAAGTTGAAACAATGCTGTTGCAGCGCCATATTTACCGTGTGGGAGTGCGGCTAAAGAATGCAGTGTGGTGCTCTACTTTAGCCAGGATGCATCGTGTGACTTTGCCATAATTGTTTATCCATCTATCTATCTATACTGATATTATAAATTCGAAAGTAACTCTGTCTGTCTGTCTGTCTGTATGTTACCTTTTCACGCCTAAACCACTAAACGGATTTCGATAAAATTTGGCAGAGAGATAGATTGCATCCCGGGGAAGGACATAGGATAGTTTTTATCGACATGCGGCGGATGCTAGTTGTATATAAAATTCAATGTCCTGACTGACTGATATATCAACGCGCAGCCTAAACCGCTGGTCCTAAAGACATGATATTTGGAAGGTGTGTTCTTTGTGAAAAGTAGGTATCCACTAAGAAAGGGGTTTTCGAAATTCCACCTCTAAGAGGGTGAAATTTCACGTGGACAAAGTCGCGGGCAGAAGCTAGTAAAGCATAATATTGATTACATGCTCCACTAGCTACTACTGGCTACTTCTGCTAAATGATTTATTAGAAGTAGACCTTTCGTACGTTACCGGAAATTTTCTTTTAGGACATTCTAAGTAACAGCACATTGAAAGTTTTTTACCCGACAAAAGGCTTTATTTGCCTTTTATTGTTACCAACTCCCAGAACTCTCACAATGTAACATTTTTTTAACTGAATATCGGCGAATTTATGGAGATGCAATTCCCGGTCATGTAGGTACCTATATTATCGATTTTTAAGAAAAACTCGACTCTTTTAAGATAAAATTACACAGGTTGGCGGAGACATAGACGCGCAGACTGTTCCCATGACTACAGCACTTGATTCTAAACCCCTTATAATAGACATCTTTAGAAAGTTATCAAAAAAAAACAGCATGTGTGCAAATCCATCCATCCATCCATCCTTCCATCCACACGCACAAACACACAAAAACACTCAACAACACTCAACAACACTCGACAAAACTCAACAACACTCAACAACACTCAACAACACTCAACAACATTCAACAACATTCAACAACACTCAACAACACTCAACAACGCTTAACAACGCTCAACAACGCTCAACAACACTCAACAACACTCAACAACACTCAAAAACACTCAATAACACTGTATAATGCTTTCTGTCTCATTTTCTCCCACGTTAAATCTTATGTCTCTTTTTACTGTCGCTTTTTCGTTTCATAAAATTTCGATGCTAAAGAAGTTTTCACTTCAAAAAACTGCTGTTTCTTAGAAAAGTGCAATTCCAAAATGTATGGTAATTATTTTCTTTTTTATAAACGACGAAAAATTTTATTACTAATATCATAATATTGAATTCTTGGTAATAGGTTGCACGTCGATGTCCCTGCTACTCTGAATAGAAAAATTCAAGCAAAGAAAATCATCATCATCTACCTAGCCTTTTCCCAACTATGTTGGGGTTGGCTTCCAGTCTAACCGGATTCAACTGAGTACCAGTATTTTACATGGAGCGACTACCTATCTGACCTCCACAACCCAGTTACTGGGTAATGCGAAACCCATTGGTAAGACTGGTTGGCAGACTTTCGGGCTACTGACGACCCGTAACGACTGTCCTTTATCCACGAATGACAGCCGGGACCAACTGAAATAAATAAATAATTTATGGAAAGAAAATAAAATACATTATTTAAAAGCATTTTTTTAATCCGATAATTTTAAAATTATCAGTAATCTTTATTTTGGTTTTCATGCTTTTCCGTTTAATCGAATTACTCTTCTTCGTGTCAAGGCGTATTTAATTACGTTAAGGTATCTCCTTCACAGGATTTTAAGTGTTGAAGCAATTCCTGTCGACTTCTCTTGAAATCCGGTTTAGAAGTGCTTTTATAATCAAATTTAAATATTTTTTACGTATTTACGTTCAACAATGCGTGAAAAAATGCTTTATTAAGCTATTTTACAATTTTCAATTGTTTCCTGCAGCAGAGCAGTGGGACCCAGGGGTAACAGCCGCGACTTACGATTTATAGGTCATAAGTAGGGAGACCCAGACAGCTGCTTCATATAGAGTAAATTATTTCATCACCACTGCTCTCAAAGCGGCGAAGGAAAACATCGTGAAGAAACGGGCAGGTCTTAGAATTAAATATTAGAAGACATGTTACATCTACCAACCCTGGGCCCGCACGGTGGATATCGGCCCACTCCCTCTCACCGAGGAGAGGCCTGTGTCCCAGCAGTGGGAACATTACTGAGGCTCATGCTAATGGTTTTCTAAAGAAATGCCATATAGCCATTTTTATGAATGAATAATATAATGAGATGCATAATACACTCTTCGTGCGTTCACCTTAGGCCCTGAAACTTTCAGAAGTTATTTGAAATTCCTATGCCATGAAAAACATAAAGGCTCCTGCAAAGAGGCGCGACGCGCGACATAAAGGTACCGCTCGTTGCGCGATATGCGGTGCCATTGTGTCGCGCGCGATTTTATCGCGTGTCGCGCCTGTTTGAAGGAGCCTTGAATTGTAAAAAAACTAAGTCTCGCAACTCAGTTCTTCTACCGTAAAAAGTTGTGAGATCCATGTAATACCAAGACCGTTAATTTATTCAGTCTCTACTTATGGGAACTTCTGTCTTAAGTTATTACGTAATTAGCTAACCTAACAGCATCTTTATGATGACCATATCAATATTAAAAATGTTTATGTTTATGTTTTAAAAATTCAGGCTTCTAGTTTTATCAACAAAGAAGTTAAAGGGGGTCGAAAATGGCCTGAACTGTTTCGAAAAAAGGATTGTACGGCCGTGCCGCTTTTTGCTCGACTTCTTGGCGGGGGCACTGCTGTGCCCTTTTTTTTTTTTTTTTTTTTATTTTTTTTTTTTATAAATGGCATCTCGTAGTTGACCTTGAGAGGTCGTGACTACTTAACCGGACAATACTGCTGTGCCCCCAGATACGTTTCTATTTATTCTTACAAGGAAAAGCCATCGACACAAGTATTTATTTCTCTAACTCTAATTCTTTTTACGAAGTTAGTTACATAATAATAGAAGTTTTCGTTCCTATTATCAGAGTCATAAAATACTTGTTTTATAGATTGTATCTTACTTAAGTAGTAAACTTAAGGGGCTCACATGATTCAGCGGGATTGTCTGAAAGGGTTACCGCTGGCCCGGAACATAAAGGGCTAAGGAAGGAACACGGGTGGGTTTTAGTCAGTAAGAGTCTGACACTCCCTTCCGCTCCACCCAGAGCGGGAGGGGTCATTTGATGATTTCACATCCTGAATTTACTTAGATACTTACATGTAAGCTTCTTTATTTATTTTTTTTAAGTCAAGACCTAAAGCGTGGTCACTGTCGGACTGCATAGAAAAGAAAGAGAAGCGCGATGACACAACGCTGGTAATTTATTGCAAAATATAAAGCAATTATTTAATTCCATAAAATCTATTGTTGGACTAAAAAATTAAAACACTAGAGTTTTAGTATATTGCTTGTAGAATAATCTGACAAAGAATCAGAATGATTGTATTTATATTAGTATGGTTTTTATTGTAAAAAGAAAGTTTTAAGGGGTATCTTCATGATTTTTTTCTATCGTATAAAATAAGTTGAAATATGTTTTCAACACACTATCTACCTAGCATATATCCTGAAGAATATCATATATTTTTCTGATTTTGTATAGTCTATAGTCGATCATATACTTTTGTTGTTTCTAAAACTTGCGTTTTTTGTCCTGTTTCGTTTAGGTCCTGTAAGCCCCTTAATCTAAATTGAACTGACTGATATATCAATGCACAGCCTAAACCGCTGGTCCTAGAGACATGAAATTTGGAGGGTGTGTTCTTTGGGAAGAGTAGGTATCCACTTAGTAAGGGTTTTTCGAAATCCCACCCCTAGGGGGGTGAATGGGGGGAGGGTGAAATTACTCGCGGAAGAAGTCGCGGGCAGAAGCTAGTCGTGTGATATAAGTGGTCAATGTTTCGGAACTAAAAAAGATAAACCAGAAGGGTATTCAACCTTCTTTTATTGCCTTGTTGGTCGAGTGGACCTCAAGCACGACAACTGAGCATGAGGTCTTGGATACGATTCCTGGGTAAAGTGTTACTGGGTTTTTTCATCTGGAATTTCTCATTAGCAGCCCGGTGTCTGAGTGCCCGGTTGATGGCAATAATCTTGCCCCGTTTTACAAAGGACTTAAACATAACTGCCCAAATATTTGGTGTACTACATTTATATCTTTGTCTCCCTTCAGGGATATAAAGGCATGAAGTTAAGTTATGTAGTTAAGTCCTGAAACAGTTGTTTCATAGATTTTATCTTATTTAAGTGGTACCTACTCCTAAACATTATTCGTGTGAGATTATGTGTCGAAGTTTCGAAACTAAGGGAGATAATCCTACAAAGGTAGGAACTACGTATATCCTATAACTTTATTGTACGACGCATGATGCGAAGTTTTACTCCTCCTTTTATTTTTTAAGCGTTATACTCCTGCTAGTACACAGAACCTACTTAATTTATATACCACTAGCTGACCCGGCATGCGTTGCTGTGGCTAACGTTTTTGTGCAATAAAATAATATTGCGATTATAAATGGAGATGTGAGCTATCCTATCTTTCAAGTTGGATCAAACTGCACACGGTGTACAAATTTGATTAAAATCGGTTAAGTAGTTTAGGAGTCCATCGCGGACAAACATCGTGACACGTAATTTATATATATTAAGATTGTATAGATAATTTAATGGAGCACAGCACCGTACATTGTAATATTTTTGTATTTGCGCGTGTGATAATGCGGGCCGCTGCACGCGTCGCCTCTCTATAAACGGAAAAATCGTTCAACGCGCCGCGAGATGTCACGCAACACGCTTCGCACGACGCGCCGCGAGACGTCACGCAACACGCTTCGCACGACGCGCCGCGAGACGTCACGCAACACGCTTCGCACGACGCGCCGCGAGACGTCACGCAACACGCTTCGCACGACGCGCCGCGAGACGTCACGCAACACGCTTCGCACGACGCGCCGCGTCTCCGTAAATGAGCCCTTACCAAGGGGTATCGTGTTACCCAGTAACTGGGTTATAGAGATCAGAAAGGCAGTCGCTCAATGTAGAATACTGGTATTCAGCTGTATCCAGTTAGATTGGAAGCCGACCCCAACGTGTTTACGAATTGATTATTCGATTGTACCAACCTTTGGAAGTATGTAGAATTTTGGCAGAATTAGATACGTTTTCTTGGTTTTTCACTGATTGATTGAATTGAATCTACGTGTTACGTGCTTTTTTCAGAGTTCATAAATAAAAATCGGTTGTTGTTACTTTTAAGGAACTAATTATTTAAGATCAACCATATATACCACGTATAACTATTATATTATATAATATACGCTGTGGTCGCTGTGTATTAAAGTAACATCAAAGGTTGTTTATGTATGTTTCGTTTTTAATAGGATCTTAAAAGAAAAACAACCTTACCCATATACTTTTCAACAGTATTTTATTTAATAACATTATTTTTAATTACACCCCGAAGGCTTTGTATATTGTTATGCTACCCTTACAAAGTTTCGACTTTTAAAATATCGCATGACACAGGTATCGAATGACTTATTCATTGAAGCTGTTTTTACGATCATAATGGGAATACAATTTTTTGTCTATAAAAATGTCTCTTAACAAGAAAAAAATAGGTATGGGTACTATTTATTCCTAATAATATTTAGGAATAAATAGTACCCATACCTATTTATTTCGTATTTAGAGACATGACTTACAACAAAATGTTTTGATGATGAAACAAAAACTCCAGCTAGGATTTTTGGGTACAAAATATGGTCACGTTGTACGATGATACGAAACCCTTAGTGTGCGACTCCAACTCGCACATGGCCAGTTTTTCCAACGAAATGTTGGCTAATCGGATTATTCTGTTCACAGCACCCCTTTTATGTTCAGGCGATAGGCTAGTTAGGGGATTTCAGATAACTAGAGAGCTAGTTACACTAAAGCACGGGATTGTGGTAAAGTTTCCAAGTGTATGTTGTGTGAATTGCAACTTATATAATAAGTACGTAGTAAAGGTTCGGCTTTAAGCTTGAACACGAGTACAGCTTACAGACCACTAAACCGGAGCATAAAACTGATATTTTATGAACAAAACGTCTGTATTTCTTTTTGTATTCAAGACCTTTATCCGAAATCCAAAAACTTTCAAAGGCGGGATTATTGGCCTACTAAGACGTAATTAACTCTTCATCTATACAAATAAATAAAATCGAAGTAGCAGTTTGTAATTTCAAAATAACACCTTTTTACAAAATGCTTATTATGAAAGTTTCTGTAACAGTAATTATACTTAACAAAAAATCAATATTAAAATAATTTGGCTGTCTGTTCCGGCTAATCTCCGATACGGCTGGACCGATTTTGATAAGACTTTCACTGGCAGATAGCAAATATTATAAGGAGAATACTAATAGTTCTGACATCCACGCGAACGCAGTCGCGGGCACAGCTAGAACAAAATATGACCTTAGTATCATTGGGTTTGTTGTACGTCATTTCATCGACCAACCACCAAAACTATATGTTTTTAGGGTTCCGTACCTCAAAAGACAAATCGGAACCCTTACAAGATCACTTCGTTGTCCGTCTGACCCTTTTTCTCAGGAACGCGTGAAGTTGTCAAGTTGAAATTAATATCAAATACTCAGAGCTGCAATCCCTTGAAGCAGTGAAAAAATCAAAGTTTCAGATCAACGGAATCAAAACCTATAGGGTACTTCCCGTCTACCTAGAATCATGAAATTTGGCAAGAAGTAATGTCATATAGCAAAAGTAAAGGGAAAAATTCAAAAACCGTAAAGTTTCAGTTACATTACAAAAAAAAATCCAGTAATAAACCATTTACATACCTACAAATTTGTAAGGAACCCTCGGTGCGCGAGTCCGACTCGCACTTGACCGTTATTTTTTAATTACATCGAATCAAGATCGCGAAGAAAGGGAAAGCCTTTATTCACGTTCTTGATTCGATGTAATTTTTGAGACATATGAGTTAGGTACTCCGGTACCGGAATAACCCATATGAATGCATTAGATTCTATTTGCAAAGCAAACTCCCAAAGTTCAAATAAACATGACAGTATACTTATAAAGACAAACATTAAACTCAAGTCCAACACAACTTAGACTTAGTTTAATCAACAATTATATTAGTTACTTAACCACTTAAAGTCAAAGATAAGTTAGTTACTAGGCGATGTCGAGTTGATTAATTCTGTGATCCAAAACTTTGATGATGAAAGTGATCCAAAACTTTGAGTACGACAAAAATGAATTTGCGTTGAAGTTTTAGCGGACGGTCAATTAGAAACTAACAACGGTTTCCCAAGGCCCGTCATCAAGGATTCACATTATTTGGGCCAGTCACAGAGCAATGAGAGAGTGGAGTGTTCATATTCAAATGTCGACCGTCTTTCTGAAGTCTATATAAAGCGTGGTAAATAAAAAGTATTCCTGTTACTCATTAAATATTTTTTTTACAACATTTTTTCTAGCTGTAACGAGCATAAGACGATAATCAGCCATTTTCTGCAAAAATGCAGGGTGGAAATTCAGTGGAAGTTTACAAATGTAATACGATCACAAAAAACGACTAATCCAGTCTCAATTCGAAAATTATCGAAGCAGATGATTAAATTGATTATGATCTTCTAGTAACAGACTCATTTCCTCTACTTAAACCAGCTATTACTGAAACTATTTTTTCCAAGAAAGCTAGGAAAAGGTGGCCTTTTAAAAAGGCCGTCGTAATAAAGGGGTCGTATGCATGTCGTACGTATACGTTTTTGGGTCTTTTATAAGGCCCGTCGCTGGATCTGCATTAATTCTTAAAGTTAAGAGCAGAATTTAGATTATAAAAAAAAATAAAACAATATCATACTCTTACTAACTTTTTTACCCGACTGCGTCAGAAGGAGGGTTTTGTTTTTTACTACTGACTGTACTAACATTCTATGGATTTGGATTTAAGTCTGAATTAAGAAGTTTCTATTTTATTTTATTTTTTTTTATTATCCCTCCAGTGACTCACTACTCTGTGGTACCAGCTAATTAATTCATCCTTCACGTTTGTTGAACATGGCCGCTGAAATACAAATAAAATTTGAAATAAACAGGACTTTAGGAGCCTGAGTTTTACATGTATCTTTGTTAATATGATGTTACGTCGGATTTGTGCGTAATAATATAATGGCTTTCAATTTAGGTTGAATTTTTAAAAGCATTGTCTGATCACTGGTGTCAATGTGAAAATGTCAACTGAAAAAGCTGTAGTGTGTAGATATATAAATGGGCTTTACCAACGAGTGTAGAATTATCAGCCTATATTGTTTCCACTGCTGCTACAAAGGCCTCTCTTTGAGAGGGAGCAAGCTGTTATCCACCACGTGGGCCCAGTGCGGGTTGGTGGATGTCAAATGTCTTCGAATTTTTGGTTGTAGGAAGGATACGCCGGTTTCCTCACGATGTTATCCTTCACCGTTTTGAGTAGTTTTAATTTTGTTAACATTTTATAAAACCTGATAAACTATCATCTTTAGTTTCCTGTGCCCTGTAAAGGGTTTTGAAGGATGCCTTGTCATAAAATATTACATCTCGAGCTTTACTATCCTTGACTTTTAATGTCACTAGAGTTCAATGAAGACAAACTTCTCAGGGTGGCAAAGACATCGTGAAACGTGCAATCTGTTATCATGGATTCATTTCATGATTCAGAACCCGCTGCGTTCGTCAGTTATTTAAAAAAAATAGCTGTTCTATACATTTTGAACACATAGGTATTGCACTTTACTATGAAACAGAAGAATTCTTTTTTGATACCCGACGAAAAATTACTTCGCTAGAGAAAGGTCTAGAATCATGTTCTGAATACATGCTTACAGTTTGCGCGTCTATGTGCAGACGCCAGCACATCAAGCGACTACAATCTGTCAAATTTCTTTAATAGATTTTCAACTTTATTGCTATAGCATAAGGTTCAAAGATGATTGGGAAAATTTGACAGTTTCGGGTAGCTTGATGTGCTGGCATCTGTACCTGTCACCCTGTATAATTCGCATATAAAGCGGTATATATGCAAGTCCAGTTTTTACTTTGAACAACTTTTCCTTCATTTCAATCTTCTCTGTGGTACAAAGAAAAAAGATTCACAGTAGTTTGCTTAACAATCCTCATTCAACAAAAACTATACTTGGCCGTCATAAATGGTGTTCCACTAAGTACATCAAACTACTTTTGCTTCTTGTAATATTAGCTTAAGTGGACAGGAATTTCTTTTAAAAAGTACCGTTATTATTAAAGTGAAACTATTATGGAAAACTCAGTCGGAAGTTTTTAAATGTCCTTCTTTCGCATAATGAATGCAGCTACACACCTGGGTAATTTTCTTAATAAAGAATCTTAAGGGGTAAAGAAGCCATATGACAATTTTTTGACTCTTGCAACATAACATGATGCTTGTTATCCTCTCCTTACATATTTCACCAGTTATGTTTCCCACCCCACATTTCACCAATTAAGTTTAAGTCTCTTGTGGGACACACAGGACTTAACACGTTCACCGCGACTGTATCATTTTCGTACACGCTTATTATCACAGTGTGTATCAAAAATGATACACCGTGCCGTTAACGTTCAAAGCATTGTGTATCATAATATAGTCCTCAGTGTACCTACCGGATGGGTTGTGTGATATGTATCATATATCATGGCCTAACAGATTTGACAACTAACAAAACTGTTTGGTAGGCCAGTGTATCATTTAGGATACACAATATGAAAAACCTGAAAAAGAGCACAAGAAGGGAGAGGGTAGATTTTAACACGTATAGACCATACAGCAATATAAAAAAAAAATATTATATGGAAAAAATGTGTCACTAGGTCGACTACGCTTGGCGGTGAACGTGAAACATAACTGGCGCAAATGTGTAATGAGCCTATTGCTATCTACCGGACACAAATTCAGCCCCGGGCTGCAGCACCTAGCAGTAAAGATGATATTGATCGCATTATAATGTCCGTTAGATTTCCGAGAATCTAAATCACAAAATTCGCGCTTTCTTTTTTACTCCGCTAAGTTACGTTTAGTTAGAAAGAGAGAAAGCGAATTTCTAACAAAATCCAAACGCAAACTGTTGTTTTAGTTTGCGTTTGGATTTCGTTTGGTGATGATCTAGTGATTTTATTGTCGATTCGTTTGGTGGTAGATCGTTAGCGTTTGGTTCGGCTAGGTAGATTTTTGAAATCCAATCTTCAAGTTTTAGAAATCGATACGAATCGATTTTTGTATGAAATCGGATTTTGAATTCGTTTTGATATATCGGACTCATGCCTAGTGAGTGACGAAGTTTATGTAAGCGTACTCACCCTCACCCCTATCAGGGAATACCAGTCGTTATGTTACGTGTTTCCGATCAATTCCGTGATAATTTAGATTGCAAATTTAAGCCACCTAAACACGTCAGAAGTGCTACAGGACGCGATGCGATGCAAAATGTAATTACAAACACGACACGGTGTGAGAGTCCAATACCTAATTAATATCAATTCGTATTAGTAGAAGCCGCTTCCAAGGCCGTAACATTGTCATAATCATCACATGTAATATAGGACGATAGGTTACATTTGCACATAGACACTCATGTCTTTATATACATGCCTATTTTGTTTTTCTTAGGCTCCCCTGTATCTTTTTACGCACACACCAACATAGCTGTAAATAGATTATTATTTACACGTGAAACTATCAATGAATAACTAAGTTTGCGCAGTAAATTGGGCTTTACGGCCTAACGTTCAGGAATTGGGGCAATACCAGAAGAGAAAATCAGTCAAGTGCAAGTCGGAATCATGCACCGAGGGTTCCGTGCTTTGTAGATGTGTAACTACAAATTTACGGTTTTCAGATTTTTTCTTTACTTGTGCTAATGTCACGTAGACATTGATTCTTGCCAAATTTCATGATTCCGATATCCACGCGGGCGAAGCCGCGGACAAAAGATAGTTTTCAGAATAATTTTGTGTCAACATAGATGATGTGTAAAACTAGCAATGTAAACCCACTTTTGCGGCTGACCGTAAGTACCTACCCACCTAATTCACAATTTAGGCACCTACAACAGACTTAAAACTATCTCGTAACAGAAAACAAGCTCATCAACACATTAGAAACGTAACCAGAGTTACGTAAATGAGTCAACAGGGAGCACATTTGGTCATAACGATTGTTCTCCGTTCACAGTTTAGTCGGTTGGCGGTTTTCGGTTCACGGAAACGAAAATGTACAGTACCCGGCGATAAATATTGCACATCGACCTTTACCTTTTTTGTATTTTATACAAAGAATAAAAATAATTAACAAAAGAAGCAAATCATAATTGTTTTAACAGCTCCTAATAGATACCGGACTGTTTGTATTTCGTGAGACAGAGATAACGCTCTACGAATCCGAAATTAGCCGATTGTCTCTTTCCAAAGGTCGATGTGCAATATTTATCGCCGGGTACTGTACTGTGTGTTGGAAACTCATTGCCTAATGGTAATTTAGTTCGGTGATGAGATTTCCCGCTGCTTTTGGGTACTGGGTCATGATTAATCGGGTTTGGGAAGTATTGTAAAGTAGGTGGTATCTGCAACTTCACGTCCAAGCGAGTATGCGTTTTGTGTTTAAACTGAGACGGTTTTGGAACACCTCCATTCAATTACTACTTATTACAGTCCATTGTTGGACGTTATGCATCTCCTAGGACCTAGGAGACGTGACAAATGTCCTAGGTCATTTATTAATGAGTATAAAATATAAACACTGTATAAACTTCTTGTACTAAATTACTTATCAAACTATTAAAATAAAAATTAATATCCTAACCTAACTGAAATTATTAACAAACTAAAATATGGTGTCGAAAATTTGTCCGCAACGCTGTCGACCGGTAATATACCCAAGAGACTGGCGGCATTACCACGTTTTGTGGCAATGATTGGCCAGAGCCCAGGTAAAAGCCAGCTCTTGCGTTACAGGAAGTATTAACCAGCCATTTCGAGATTTCGTTGAACAAACCATGAGCCCTCAGATCTCCCCCGTCTCCTTAGATGAGTCCCACAAATCAGATTTTCACCTTCCAAGTCCAAAATGTTTCAACCAGAGGGTAAATGCAGTATTTTAGTCGCAAGTACAAATAGGTATGCTGTTTATGGAAACTACTATAAAAGTCCAGCATAACAGAATTAGCTATGCGTGCACAAATTAATCGACTACCTCTGCGCCATTTTAAAACAACTGACGATCTTTGCCATTTTAAAACAAAAATCGACTGCGACCAACTAAAAGTTCAACGCATGAAATAAACGCTAGCACAATTTGTGTTCAAGCAAAGGTCTGTTTGCCGACAGGCTACTAAACTGTCCCGTTTTAGTACATCGCGACACTGCTATCTCGGAATTCTATCACTATCTAACAGCCCCCCTACTATTTAATGAACGTTGGAAGTCTTAAAATTCCGTTGAAGAGAAAATATACCTGTGGAAGGTAGCCGGTTTATTGCTGTTGAATATTCGTAGTGTTTTTGGCATTTCGTTTTGTAATTTGCATATTTGGCGAGGTTTAATTTATCCCACGTTTTTATTATTTATTTGACCTCTGATCGAAGCAAATTTAATTTCTGAAGGAGTCGAAACGAACACGGCCGCATTGAAGCATTTTCAAAGCCAATTCAAACATACAACTTTAGACGGGTGTCCAAAGTCTATTTCCCAGAATTAAAAATAATGTTTGTAGGTGCCACACCGCATTCGAAGTTGATAAACGAAATGAACCCTTCAACTTTTACGACAAACGGACAGCCGTCTTCAACTAGCTTCGAGCACCAACATATATATAACATAGGTACAACAGATATGATTGTATACAACAGAGCCCATTTCCTTCAGACTTCTTTTACGACTAGCCCAAGGACTTATCTGTAATATACAGTTTCTATGCTTTTCTCACAGACACAAAAGTTAATATTCTTATCAGCTTATTCTCATAATACTTTATACAGGGTGAAATTAAAACATGCGACAAATCGAAATGGGAGATTGTACTCATCATTATGAACAACTTTTACTATGGGACCAAACCTGAAATCGCGAAAACAAAAAAGACCACAATCTATAGTGGTAGGTGGCTTCGGATCTGAGGTATATTATTCGGACTCAGGTGTTCCGCAGGGATCTCATTTGGGGCCGCTTCTCTTCCTTATCAATGACATAACTGCTCACATACGACATTGTAGATTTTCCTTATTTGCTGACGATCTTAAATTATAAAATGGTAAACTCTATTACTGACGCAGTCCTAATTTAGAATGATTTGAACAATATCTTACATTGGTGTAACGTGAATAGTATGAGTCTAAACGCTAAAAAATGTCATCACATAAGATTCACAAGAAAAAAGACACCAGTTCAAACAAAGTATGATATTGGTGGTGTAACATTTGAACAAGTGAAAGAAATTCGAGATCTGGGTGTGATCGTAGCTGTTTCAGCTTGCTGTCAAGCTGAAATTTACTGTGCACATTGATGAAGCAGTGACAAAGGCCGCCCAAATGCTAGGATTTTTGAAGCGCAATTCCAGAGGGTTGAAACGCCATCAGACCAAGGTGTTACTCTACAGTGCGCAGTCAGCTTGAGTATGGAAGTAGTGTTTGGGTCCCGCTTATTATGCAGTGCACTCGCAACGGGTGGAAAGCATACAGCGAGCTTTCACGAGACTTCTTGCTTTTGCAACAAGAGGCTTCTCCCATAGAAAGCCATACATGGAGAGTTTAAAAAAAATTTAATTGATATGACTTCGCGATCGCAGACGTTTGCTAGATTTATGCTTCGTCCATAAATTAATTAATGGAAAAATACAATGCAGTTGCCTTTTGCAAAGTGTTTCTCTGGCAGTTCCAAGAATTTATCCAAGGGTTAAAAAAAATAAAAAGGTATTTGATACACCTTTTGTAAAAACTAATCTCGGTTTACAATCGCCAGTTATAGGAATAAGCAACGAATACAATAATACTGTATTAAAAATATTTGACCTTGATATATTCAGCGATAACCTACCGGTATTCAGAAAGAAAATCACGCTATCCTTGCCGAGTTGCTTTTAATTTCTATTTTTAAATAAATATTCTTTAATTATTGTTTTTTTTTCTTAACTTTTTGTTCATGTTTATTACCCATCCTACTTACTCTAGTCTATTTTAGTTTTGTATTCGTTTTAGTTTAGCATAATGTACTTTTCAAGGTAGCAAGATATATAATCAATGCTATTTACGCCGTAATTGTTATGTACATTAGTCCTTAAGTTATTAAGATTATTCTAGCCTAAGTTTAATGTACGTGATGTGGCTGTGCTTTTTTAAAATAAATAAATAAATAATCTGACAAAAAATCAGAATGATTATATTATGTATATTATTAGGATGGTTTTTATTGTAAAAAGAAAGATTTTAGAGATATCACCATGATATTTTTCTATCATATCAAATTATTTTATTGTATTATGTTTTCAACACATTATCTACCTAGCATAATTATATCCTGAAGAATATCATATATTTTTCTAATTTTGTTTACTGTAGTCCATCATATTATTATACTTATATTGTTTCTAAAACTTACGTTACTTACGTTTTTTTGTGTTTAGATCCTGTAAGCCCCTTAAAACAAATGTACCGTGATTAGGTTTTCCATTTAGATTGCGTGATACACGACGGTAAAACTATGCTCGTAATATAAATGTAAATAAGAAAGGCAAAGGAAATCGGCAGCTGGTAATTAGAGAACATTATAAGGAAAAAAATACCTGTAGTAGCGAAATTACATCCAAAATAAGTCTATTCGTCACCATAAGGGCTATTTTTGTCTGCCAATTGCACGATAGAGACGTGAAATATAATTACTTTGGTGGTAAGCTCGAAATATCGATAAATAGATTGATTTCGTCGATCCCCCGACTTTCGATTAGGTGCATCGTGATAAAACCGGCCAAATCAAGAAATGGCCTATCCAGGCAGAACACGATACGGCCATTTGTACGATCGGACGAAATTGCGTCGTTGCGTCATTGCGTCGTAATGTCAATACCGCAGAATGATATTCAGGCAACTTCATTAAAAAAAAAAAAACATAAAATTGCCAGACCATGAAAAAGGCTTTAAGATGTATTTCAATGATATCAACTAGACATTGGTCAAAAGTGTATGATCTTTCTTATCAAGTAATTAATATAGTTTTCGATGCAATAGTCCTTAGTGTCGTAGCTTCAAAAGAAACTATTTATCCTTGGTCCTAAAGACTTTACTGCCTATAAATATTTTTACCAAAGCAGAACAATCTGTTTTATTCGTCGTATTTCTTTAATGGCTTTGGGTGTGACGAGTTTGAGCAGCGATAACAGATGAAGAAATCCAGTTTTGAGAATTATTGTCACGTTAGGACCGTTTGAGAGCAGCACTCTTAAACTACCTGTCATAGTGATCAAGTAGTTACTTTTATAGCTGTTAGTTTTTCAAGTATTTTTAATCACAAGTCCGAGCTTCATCTGTTTGGAAATTGATTACCGATGGAATAGAAATTATCATCAAGAAAGAAAACTATCGTCTATTCCTATCTCATGGATATTGAGGTAATTATGTAACTACAATCACCTGACCTAAGTCATCATCTGCCTAGCCTTTTCCCAACTGTGTTCGGGTTGGCTTCCAGTCTAATCGAATGTAGCTAAGTACCAGTATTTGATATGGAGCGACTGCCTATCTAACCTCCACAACCCAGTTACAGTACCCGGCGATAAATATTGCACATCGACCTTTGGAAAGAGACAATCGGCTAATTTCGGTTTCGTAGATCGTAGAGCGTTATCTCTGTCGCACGAAACACAAACAGCCCGGTATCTATTAGGAGCTGTTAAAACAATAATTATGATTTACTTCTTTTGATATTTTTTTTTTTATTCTTTGTATAAAATCGATAGGATCGAATAGGTCGATGTGCAATATTTATCGCCGGGTACTGTACCCTTGGTAAGACTGGTTGTCAGACTTTCGGCTTTCTGACGACTGCCTCTTAACGCCGTCAAAGATCCACGAATGACAGCCGGGACCAACAGCTTAACGTACTTACTGAGGCACGGAGGGATCTTGGTATGTAAAGATGGGCACCCATGCGCGGACCAACCGCGGCAAGCGAACCTAAACCAGATCGATCGACCCGTGCTGCTGTTATACTAAGCCACATGCCCCTTCACCTAACCTAAGTAGCACCTTAAATTACCAGCTGCCTCAGTTAACTTGCAAAACTGATTCTTATTCAGATTACATGGTAACTTGAAATCGAGCCAAAGTCAAAGCGTACTTTTAATGTTAAAAGTTAAAAACCTTTACACTTTTTGAAGAAATTATGCGTATAATATTAAAATAATTTTCAAAAGATTGATACTACTTACGAATTTTATAAATAGTTATTCAAACTCCAACGACTTTTTCATTAGTTTTACAAACAAATGAACAGATCTCTGCAAAATATAGATAAGATTTTATTTTCGTTGTTTTTGCTCTTTTTGAAAACTATAAGTTATTTATAATTTTTTCTTGTAGCTATTACTGTTGAAATTGTTAGAAGAATAAAATTAAAACTTTCCGATTCTCACATTTTTAAAGGAAACAAACAATGAATGAATCACGTACGTAATTATGACTAGGCAGTTCTATGAAACAAGTTTAGGTTTAACCAGACCACATTTCAATTCTACTGAATGTGTCTGTATTTTTGTATTTCCAATGAAAACGAGAGAATGTGTAACAAAAAAAAATTGTGAAAATTGGAAATAAAAATAAAACCTTTAATCACATTCCCATAACTTTGAATAACATACCAACCAGTTACCAAGAAGCGCTCCGATACAATCAAAAAGAATCGTTTGTTATTTTATTACAAAAAACCTCGTCGTCAAGACGAACACAATTCGCCCTAATCGAATTTTTCTCGTTCAAAACGAGTTTACCGTTTTCTTCGACGAATTCAATAAGCCCTGTGAGGGTAACTCGAACAACAAGCCGATCTAAATCTAGCATTGAAGGCAAAGTCAAAATTTGACAAGCCAAGTCATTTAACTTTGTTTATTTCCCTAGGCACTTGATTTCAAAGGCGTTGACGGGCCGAAAAATGTGAAGAGCGTATTTTGCTGACGAGAAAACAATAAGGGTTCATTCAGCAACAGTATTTCAAAACGCGTTGGAGAAATCTAATAACGTAAATAGCTGTTACGTACGTGTTTTCTTGTTTGTCATTTTTAACAAGAATAAAGTAAATCTACATGAATAAAAACTTTGTGTAAGGGGCGCGCACTCGTGTGTGTGTTGGTCAGCGGGATTCTCCGAAAGGGTTACCGCTGGCCCGGAACATAAAGAGCTAAGGAAGGCATACGGGTAGGTTTTAGTCAGTAAGAGTCTGACACTCCTTTCCGCTCCTCCCAAAGCGGGAGGGGTCATTTGATGATTTCTAAATCTCAAAAAAAAAAGAACAAAAAGTGTGTGCACTTAAGTAGCCCTCGAAATTCAAAATTTCTCACGTTTTTTGCAGTTTGCGGGTCAGTATCAGATTGCATGTTGATCAAAATGATTGACGACAGACCCAAATATGCATTTATCAAATTATAACTAAGTCAGAATTGGCTTCTAATGTCATGATTTCATGAAATATTCAATAGGGCAATTTGAACTTAGAAACCCATTATTATTTTATATAAAAGCATACTTTTAACGGCCGTGAATCATAATTTGATCAACTTAAGGCTCCTGCAAACAGGCGCGACGCGCGACGCGAATCGCGCGCGACTCAAAGGCACCGCTCGTTGCGCGACTTGCGGTGCCTTTGTGTCGCGTGTCGTGTCGCGCCTGTTTGAAGGAGCCTTTACAACCTGATACTGGCTCGCAGATTGCAAAAAACTTAGACATTTTGGATTTCGCGTGCTACTCAAGCGCTTCCGTCTCAACTTCAGAATGAGTCGATCAATCCCGACCATATACGATTGTAAAAACGTTGACAATCATAAACATGAATGTGTCTCCAAAAAGTTTTAATCCAAAAGGTTTATCGTTTGATTCCGTTGCCAAAGATAACAAATAACAACTACTTTTCGAATCGGCAAAAGTCAATCAGGTCTTCTCGTCTTGTAAATACGTACCTAACTTTTATGGCTTGTTTTCATTAGCAGAAAAGAGAAAGTATAATATTGGTCGTCTTTCTCGCCAGTTATTGAACGCGGGTTGTAACCTTCAGAAAAACAATAACACTAACTGTGTGTGTACGTTTAACAAGATTGAGAACAATTAAAAATCAATCAAAGAATTGACGATGATATTGTTTCAATAAAACAAACTTAACAAGTTTTGTCCTTCAAATGATAGCATTTGAAGGACAAAACTTGTTAAGTTTTAATAGTCAAAAGCTACTCTTGCTACGATTGTCATGGTATCTCCGAAAATCTGCCAATCGGCCGTGATATCACTATTTTTCTTTTCGGGACTCAAATTTTTACACATTAATTTTCCGTTGTAAGCAAGAAAACTATTTAGAATCTCTAGAAGGAAATTGAATCAAAGATCATAATGGTAAAGGATACCAAGACCTGAAGGCCAATTCCCGTAATTAAAAACGTTAAAAATCGTCGCTATCTCAGCGATAATCAATGTAAAAACTTGTCTAAAATGTAGGGAAATTAGAGGTATTTTGAAGGATTGAGACTGAAACTCAGACTGGAACGTAACTACGAGAATTGTCCCTCAGAGCAAAGTTTTGCAAGTAAAGGATTTGCCTTAATGTGAAAACAACTTCCCATTGCTTAATGCACCTTTAAATTTATGACTGCGTATTTTCACAATCCGTATCTGCTTCTGTATCAGAAGCTGCAACGCAACGCAACGTAGCGAAACGCAAACGATCGCGATGTGTTCAGCGTTCGCAGATAACTATGTACGTGCCTTTCGTGGCGCTGCGCTTTGTATTGAAACCTTTTGCTCTTTACTAAGGCATTTTAAGTTTGCAAGCCGATACGAGACCAATCCCATACTGTGTTGGAAAATATTCTGTGGTGTTTGAAAGGGAATACGTTACTTTTGTGTTTTTCGAACGTGCAATGTACCGAGATTTTTGTGGTTTAGGCCGTGCATGTCAAAGTGACGAGCCGTGTGCCCGATAGAATTTCCCTTCGACAAAAATCTTTCATCCCCAATTTAACCCTTTAACGAGCCGAATGTCAAACCTATAAATTGGAAGATATGTGACATCTAGCAACCCGCACTGGGCACGGGTGGCGGATTACGTCCCACTCCCTCTCACAGAGAGAAGTTCTGTGTTCCTGCAGTGGGAACATTATATGCTGGTTATGAGGAAGAGCCGAATTTACATAAAGCATAAATTTTTTCACAATGGTTCCCGTTGGGAAAAAATTTATGCTTTTTGTAGGCCCAGACGTTTAGCCTGTGCGTTGACTGTCAGTGAATGAATGAATTTAAGAATTTCATTTTTTTATAAAAGCTAGTTTGAAAACATACCTGCCATAGTTAAGCGCATTACTTTACTTATTTTGCTTACATTGCATATTGCACAAATCTAGCCTCACCAAGAACCGCATTAAGGAATTAATTATCAAGTGTTAATTAGTTAGGAATAATTCATAAGCAGTGGCAGGTTTCTGCTTGGTCGCTTTGATGTACCATCTGTTATTAACACGAAGAACAATGTAGATCAATAGTTTGAATGTAGATATATATGCTTTGTTGTAGAAATAGGAAAAGCAGCATAGATACAATGCATAAAAGTTTCATTTGAGAAGACAACAGTCTTCTTGTCGCTAAAAACCTTTGGAAAAGGCAAAAATGACTTGAGCTCCGATAAATTAGAGGTAGGTACAGACCGATTCAAACTTTATGGCGGCTTTGAAGTGCGCTAGGCTGCACACTCACAGTACCTCACCCCTCACCCCCGCTGCCAGGTGAATTTGTTAAAGGCTCCTACAAACAGGCGCGACACGCGATATAATCGCGCGCGACACAAAGGCACCGCTCGTTGCGCGACTTGCGGTGCCTTTGTGTCGCGTGTCGTGTCGCGCCTGTTTGAGGGAGCCTTAATGCGCAGCGACTCGCCCCATGATCCAAGTCGCCATAAAGTTTGAACCGGGCTGTATGTCGGTTTGGTCAATTTTATTCCAGTTAGGTAAAAAGTACAAGGCATAAGAAAAACGTGTTAGGAAAACCGAGCGTCAGTCAATTAAATCGTTATGGTAAGTATAATTACATTACTTAAGCTGATGGGAACTAGTACATCGTAACCAGACAAAACTAGCTAGATGTCTACCCCTTATACCATTTTGAATTTCGGTTCCCAAACAGTCAACGAAGATTAGTTGCAATGTTCACGCTGGTAGTTCGAAAGCTCGCATAATTTATTGTTCTATTTTGGGCAAGGACCTACATTAGTATTTGTAGTTCGGAATATGCACATAAATAATTATTTCTGATTGGATTAATCAAATTAACTTTATTTACATACATTCCGACTGACATAACGTTCTTAATACAAAGTTGAGCACACAGACACTCAGATTTTGTATTTTAGGACTTAAGCCTTGTCGGTATGAAGTTCGAAATTCGACTATACATCGATGGTTTAAATCTTGACTTAAAACATAAAACTTGTTTTGTAATAAGACCGATAAGTAATAACATTGCGTTACTAAGCTAGAAGCAAGAATTAGTTTTCTTAGGTTATTAATGAATCATTTTGTTAACTAGAAAATACAGTTCCATGAAGACTTATTTGGAGTAGTTCAACTAAGACCTCGATAGGCCCATTAAAAATCTGCACGAAAGTATTGCAGTAGAAGGAAGTCATTCACGAAAGGCTTTTAGTGTCATAAAAAATATTCATTCATCATCTCCCTAGCCTTTTCCCAACTATGTTGGGTTCGGCCTTCAGTCTAACCAGATTCAGCTGAAAACCAGGATTTTAAATGGAGCGATTGTCTATTTTACCTCCACAACCCATATACTGTATAAAGCGATACCCCTTAGTAAGACTGGTTATCAGACTTTCGGGCTTCTACCTACCTACGACTACCCGTAACGACTGTCAAAGGTCTACAAATGACAGCCGGGACCAACGGCATAACGTGCATTCTAAAAAATATTCAATCAATGAGAAAATTTTATTCAACCTCTGAGGGGCTTACATGACCTAAAGCGTGGTCACTGTCGGACTGCATAGAAAAGAAAGAGAAGGGCGATGACACAACACTGGTATGAAGCAATTATCTATTTACAAAAAATCTATTGTTTGGACTAAAAAATAAAACACTAGTGCTTTAGTATGTTGCTTGTAGAATAATCTGACAAAAATCAGAATGATTGTATGTTAGTAAGGTTTTTATTGTAAAAAGAAAGTTTTTAGAGGTATCTTCATGATTTTCTATGATATCAAATTAGTTGTATTATGGTTTCAACACACTATCTACCTAGCATGTAAGCTGAAGAATATCATATATTTTTCTGATTTTGTTTACTGTAGTCGATCATATACTTTTATTGTTTCTAAAACTTGCGTTTTTTTGCGTTTAGGTCCTGTAATCCCCTTATGTGCTCTACCACTACTCAGTGCTCAACAAATAGGCCAACGCAAGGGGAATGCGCTCAAACTATAATAATTGTCTCCGCTGTTTGTAAAGCCAGTTCAAGTCTGAAGTTTGCTTTGAATAAATATCTCGATGAAATGGACTGAACCATTGTTTTCTAAAGCAAGGCAGTTAGAATGATATTGTTGTTGAGAATTGAAGATATGATACAGCTTACTAGTGGTAATGTCAAGATATTATTGACTTAAGCTAAGGTTTGCTAAAAGAACGGTAACGGCTGAATTGAATTTAATACAAGTTAACTAAGTAATTTATTAAAATAATATTAAAGTATGTAAAATTTTAACGCCAAAATAATAAGTGATTGATGTAATTATCTTAAGATCTTTGTGTAGGTACCTAATTTATGCAAATAAATGATTTTGTTTTGATGAAAATGTTGAGGATTGACTTTACTTATGTTGTCAAAAAACGCTCTCTAAGAAAACACTCAAACTTACCTTCATAAATAACGTTTCGTTCGCCGCGGCCGGTAAATTGCATACGCTATGAGGTGGATATTATTTTTTCATGCATTTAACACTTTTGTTATTTTGTATAACTGTAGTTTGGTTAATATGTGAATATTTACAGAATTGGCTAACGAATTTGATGTAGCCCATTTTCTATGTATGTCTCAATCAACACGAAAACCAACAATAGTCAATCTGTTTCGATACTATTCTATTTCACAACAAAAAAAAGGTATGATACCTAAACGGTGGTAAAATATGAATCCAGCCCTAAATGAAAACTAACAAAAATGTGTCGTCATCAATATGAATCATTGGAACTAAAAGATTGAAAATAACACTAATTGTCGTTGTGATATTTTTGTCCTAACTGCAATCATCTGCAGTCTTCTTTTATTTTCGTTTCTTATATATTTAGTATGATGTATATATCTGTGTGTCTATTTTAGTGTATTGTATAGATCATATTTGCTCCAACTACAACCCCATTTTATGTCCAGGAAAATCACTGTCCATTCCAAGGTTGCCTGGAAGAGATCGCAGAAAGCGATGGTGCCCATTGATATATTTTGCAGTGCTTGATGTATTTTTCATGTTATATATTTTTGTGGTTTACATTAAAGTATCATCATAATCATCATAATGAGCCTGTATTGTTCCCACTGCTGGGACACATTTCTACTCTCTTCAAGAGGGAGTGGGCTATAATCTACCACGCGGGCCCAGTGCGGGTTGGTAAATGTCACGTCATGTCCTCGAATTTTTGGTTCTAGGACATGCCAGTTTCCTCACGATATTTTCCTTCACCGTTTTGAGAGATGTGGTGATGAAATAATTTACTGTAATAGGTAATACGGGCTGGTGTCCGCAACTCCACGTCAATGCGCGTATTTTGCGTACGGTTTACTCTAAGTAAAGCGGCTGTCTGGGTTCGAACCTACAACTCGTAAGTCGCGGCAATTACCACTGGGCCACCACTGCTCTAATAAAGTATATATAAATAAAATAAATTTAAGCTTAGTTTATCATAATCTTCCTGACCTATGTCCTATGTTACTTGGGGTCGGCGCAACAAGTTTTCTTCTTCCATTCTTCATTTTCAACTGTCACGATATCATTCACTCCCTTCTCATTCATATCATTCCTCTCACAATCCATCGGTCTTTTATTTGCCCTTCCTCTCCTTCTCCATCCATCAAGATTTGTTCATTACTCTTTTAATCAAAATTAATCTAAGTTCATTCAATAATATATTTTATTCATTCACTCTTTTCTTTATTTATTTTTCTTACAAACTAATTACATTTTTAAATATTCTTTACAAAAAACAATAAAAAAATATTTAAAAATATAAAAAATTGTAGCCCACCGGTATCGGGAACATGGTCCAAGCTACCGGCGGTCAGGGCTCCAGAGAAAGGAACCTCCTAACAATACGAGCCGTGTCCAGGAGTACCGCTCTCTGCATCAAGCCCTTGGTCCAGCTGCCTAACGAGAGCCTCCTCAGGTGTTGGTCGAGGCTCTTGGCAATTAAGCCATTGGCTGTAATGACTATCGGCACAATGATCGCTGAGTCCACATCCCACATGTCGACAACCTCGCGAGCCAAGTCAAGATACTTGATTTGCTTATCTTTCTCGGCTTTCACGAGGTTCTCGTCATGCGGGACGGTTATGTCAACAATCATTGCGCGCCGCTCTGATCGATCCACCACCACTATATCAGGCTTATTAGCTATAATAGTCCTGTCAGTGATGATGGATTGATCCCAGTACAGTGTGATATGGCCATTTTCGAGAACTGGGTCGGGCGCATACCTGTAGTACGGCACCTCCGATTCCACAAGGTTGTACTGCAGAGCAAGTTGCTGATGGATAATCCTGGCTACAAGGTTGTGTCTATGCAAATATTCTCCGTTAGCGAGACGAGAACACCTGGAGATAATGTGACGGATTGATTCGCCCGGACGGTGGCATGCTCGACATATGTCAACCGTACCGTCCTTCACTCATCATCTTCATTCATTCTTATTATTAGGATCTTCGAATTTATAGCCTCTGTGCATTATCGCCATCGTAAAATGAAGAATGTGATAAGTTCCGAAGGGTAAGCTCGTAAATTCCAGATAAAGATTTCGATATTATTATTAACTTTTAAATATCATTCTTAAATAATGTTAACCTTTATTTATTTATATGACGGAGAAGGTTTGTTTGTCTTGTTTTATCAGCGATATTTTAATTACTGTGGGCGTACTATGGGTAGTGTTGGTTGTTGCGCAATAGAAAAACCGTTTACAGTTCAAATCAGATTATAATTTTACAAACAAATTAATCACACCAGCGAATCGCACACTGTAGGTACACGACACAACCAGATACGGAACGCGGAACAGTTTCTGAGCACTTGTTGTCCCTACGATGTCCAATGTCCAAAAGAGCCGCCTGACATTTTGGGTAGCAATCTAGATCATGTGTATAGATGGGAATTCCTATTGGTAAAAATTACGAATTTCCAGTCAGTTCATTACAACTTTCGATTGATACTTAAGTATGAGTGCAGTTACTAAATATACTGGTTTATATTTTCGGGCAAGTAGCCTGCTTTGTTAGATTTTTATTGTTTCACCTCCTGGTGATAAAATGTAAAAATCATCATCATCATCATTATTTCAGCCGAGACGTCCACTGCTGAACGCTGAACATACAGGCCTCCCCCAAGTATCGCCACGTCGACCGGTTCGGACCTGCAATGGACAGGGCAAATGGCTCGCGAAACAGATGGTCCATGATCTCGAAAGGACTGGCGACCGTGTACCATAAAATTTTCTTTTTTTTCATTAAAACAAGAGAAAAATAAATGAAAAAAAAATAAAGTAAAATATAATAAAATATCCGATTAGTTAAGCGTACTCTCAAAACATCTTCCTGTCCCGAATTTTCACTCAGGAAAATGTATACCTTGAATTCCATTTTAGGTATCCTTTCTTGAGCACATGAAAAGTGTTTGAGGCCTGTACTTATAGTACGGGAGGTGGCGCTGCATTTTTTCTAGTAATTTTATACCGAATAAATTTTATTTCAAACAGTTGTTTAATGGTCAGAAATCGGTAAAGTGAGCGTCAGTTGTCGCACTAACGGTGGAGCTAAAGGAGACAGCATGAAAAAGTCATTGGAAAAAAATCAGCTCCGATGATTTTTATACCGAGCAAAAAATTTATAATATTATTGTTTTAGTCACATTTTATCAAAAAATAGTCGTCAGCTGTATTGACGAGGGGGGATTATATGTCAGTCACGTGCATGAACTTCATTGAAAATTTGAAAAAAAAAATAATTTTATACCTTATGAAATTTATACATCTCAATTTTTATACTTTTAAAATAATAAAGAAAATCGTCAGCCGTATTTTTGACGGTGGTAAAACCGTCAGTCAGCCTGATAAACATTTTGCGCGCTCAATGCATTTGAGCGTTGCATAGGCTTTTTGGAAAATAAACTGACAATCTTTACGCTCATAAACAATTAGCTGACGATGAGTTTTTATTTTTTAATATTTAAATCATCTTAAACTTCGAATTCAATAAGTATAACATCAATTTAATATAAAAAACACCACATTTTATTTATTTATTTTGTGTCAGTTTCAAATTATATACAGAAATATATATTTACTAGCTTCTGCCCGCGACTTCGTCCGCGTGAAATTTCTTGTTTCCGACCCACGCCGTCGCATCGCATCGCATCGCCTGCCCGCGCTGTCACTTCGTTTTCGCTTAGCGATCTTTCTGACTTTTATTCTTTTTGCTCGTCTCCTAAGGGTTATAGCGTGATGTTACATAGCATTCCTCAAGAATTAGGCTAGCAAATGTAAAAATATTTTTTTAAATCGACTCCGAGAAAAATCCGACCGATTAGCGCGTTCAGACAAACAAACTCTTCTGCTTTATTATTAGTATTTACAAATTCATCTTAAGATACGAAAATATGAAATATTATTTATCTTCGTCGTGTGTGATAGTCCATTGAATTGTATGGCGAGCGATATTGTATCTTAAGGGGGAAGCGCTAAGGTAGCCCGCGAAATTCAAATTTTCTTACGTTTTTTGCAATTTGCTGGTCAGTATTAAGTTGTACGTTGATTAATATATGAATCGCGGCCGTAAGAAATATGTGTTTACAGAATTATAATCATTAAAGTCATCAACACAACTCTCTAAGACCACGTAAGTCCAAAGAATAACTGTTTCATGAAATCATCATTCTTTGGACTTACGTGGTCTTAGAGAGTTGTGTTGATGACTTTAATGATTATAATTCTGTAAACACATATTTCTTACGGCCGCGATTCATATATTAATCAACGTACAACTTAATGCTGACCATCAAATTGCAAAAAACGTAAGAAAATTTGAATTTCGCGGGCTACCTTAGCGCTTCCCCCTTAAGTTGTTATTACAAAATTAGATCGTCGTCCGATTCAGCACCAATTCCATGTTGTATATGTATAAAAAGTTATTGTTTATTTTCCACAACGCACACAATGAACGGACACTATTATTACACAAAGACGGGTCTTTGTTAGTGAATAAGAGAAATATAGAATAAAAGATCAGCTAAAGAAACAATTCAGGAATTTCCCTAGAGAACAAAACTCAGATCGGGCGTCCTTGTTCCACTTTCCACGGAAACAGCTATGCTATCCTTGTCATATGCAATTCAGTGTTTATAGAATTCGGATACACGACACGCATTTCCATAGATAATTAATTGATTAGAGGTGCGTTCTGAAATTTAACTGTTTTTTAGAGCGTGCCATTGATTGGTTTTGTTTTTACCAACGTGCGTGATAAATTGTCGACTATTAAAAATGCGCTAGTTAGGGGACTAGGCACTATTATGGAATTTTGAGCGCTAAAACATCAAGAAATGCACTAGATCTAGTGCCGAAAGCACTAAGTTGGCAACATTCGAAATCTCTGTAGCAGATGGTAGTATTTCTCTCTTATTCATATAAGTTTGTCTCACTCCAGTAGGGTATACTTACTTCAGTCTACCTGAGGGCTAGAAAAATAATTTTTAGAAAAGGTATGTTAGAGTCGTGAGACTTTAACTGCTTGAAATTCCTTGATGCTACAGTACATATTAATATGATTAGAAACCGACACAAAATAAATAAATAAAATGTGGTGTTTTTATATTAAATTGATGTTATACTTATTGAATTCGAAGTATAAGATGATTTAAATGTTAAAAAATAAAAACTCATCGTCAGCTAATTGTTTATGGGCGTGAAGATTGTCAGTTTATTTTCCAAAAAGCCTATGCAACGCTCAAATGCATTGAGCGCGTAAAATGTTTATCAGGCTGACTGACGGTGTTACCCCCGTCAAAAATACGGCTGACAATTTTCTTTATTATTTTAAAAGTATAAAAATTGAGATGTATAAATTTCATAAGGTATAAAATTAGTTTTTTTTTCAAATTTTCAATGTGGTTCATTCACGTGACTGACATATAATCCCCCCTCGTCAATACAGCTCACGACTATTTTTTGAAAAAATGTGATTTAAACAATAATATTATACATTTTTGCTCGGTATAAAAATCATTGGAGCGGATTTTTTTCCAATGACTTTTTCATGCTGTCTCCTTCAGCTCCACCGCTATCGAAGCAGCTGACGTTCGGAGCTATTATGTGTTAGGGGAAAACTATTATTGTTATGATTTTCAGCCGGTATAAAATGACTTGCTCAAAAATAGCGCCACCTCCCGTACTATTAGGTACAATTATGAAAATTCGTGTTCTCAAAAAAATCCACAAATACTTAGTATTCCACTAGAAGCTAAAATTCAGAGTGACACTTAATTAGTGTGGGACTGGGTGGCGCGGACCGTGCAAAGTGGGTTAGATAGGGCAGCCAAAACGGGCTATTTTTTCAGTTAAACTTTTTACCCTTCGGGTATTCAATTAGTTAAATTAAGCAGCGCAGTCGCTTTGCGTCCATATTTTTTTTATTCAGATCGTTTTTGCAAACGAAAATAGTCGAAAAACATTGATGAAAATGTTCATTTGAAACGCAACCTCGGTTTACATCGAATTACGATCCTAAAATAATATTTGGTAATGTAGCGATTCCTCGCCCGGTTTCGATGTACAAAGAAAAGCAAATACAAGTATTAAAATAATAATGTTATTTATACAGGATTGCTAAGATAACGGGATTTGTTAAACATTGTTGTGATTGCCTTATGAAAAAAAATTTATGTACGAAAAATAAGCTGATTTTCATTAAACAAATACCTGTATTGCTATTCTGTAAAAATCTCACCGTGATAACTTGGGTGAAGCGAGCTTAACATGAGCTATCATTGGTGTCAATCCATAGCTTCAGCCGGTCGATTCTGTAAAAATCTCACCGTGAAAACTTAGGTGATCTGGGTTTGTTTTGGCTAGGAATTGACACTATTGACAGCTCACTCCACACTCACTTCACCTAAGTTTTCACGGTGAGATGGTTAGAGAATCGCACTGCTAGTGGAATGACAGCTCAGTTCACTTAACTTCTCACGGTGAGATTCTAACAGAATCGACCGGCTGATTATCTTACCTTACCTTTGAGTACCTTAGTTTCTCAAAACCTTGTTTTAATGCTTAGTAGATATTTTTCAAGAATTACCTTCATCATACCGCTGAAATTTGAGCCTCGATTTACGTAAGTAACTAAGTAGTTATCTCCTTAAATCCCTATAGACCGAACTTTAAATAGAAAAGCTGAATAAATTTAGGATAATAATTATAAACACAATCTTCTTACAATACACGGTTTTGCTCATTTTCTGAAGTGAATTTTGGTATTAGAACTTTAGCCCGCGGCTATATTTGAGTGAAAGTTAAATATTTTAATCGGCTTGAATTTTTTTCTGGGTTGAAATAACTTTTCATGGCAGTCAGAGAATAATGGCTTTTATGTATACAATACATTAAGATACGATACGAGGACGTGGGAGTGTACAATAATTTATATTATGCTATGGAGTATTATTGGTAAATGAGCTTGCATTAAACCTGGACTTATATTGAATAGAATAGAATACTCTTTATTATGTACACCATATAAATCTACCTCTTAATCTCCTCTCTCTCTTTTTGTTTGAACTAACTAACTAGCTTCTGCTAGCAACTTCCGCGTGTAAATTCTTGTTCCCCCGACCCACCGCGTCGCATAGCATCGCCCGCCCGCGCTAATACTTCGATTTTAGGGACGTAGCATGACATCACACACAAAAAAACCTTTCTCAAAAATTGGGCTATCAATGGGGATTGTCCAAAATTTCTAACCATTATATTTTATTTTATTTTTTGTAAATTTAGAGCATTTTGAGAAACTAATTTGAATATTTTAATGATTGGCTCAATAGTTATTTTAATAAAAATTATTTAATTATTTTAAGTTTTTAAGGTAGGTGACGTCATCCAGTGGCATAAAGATTAAGTGCCGTTGCCTTACTAGTACATAATTAAAAATTTTAATCTGTCAACACAACGTCAACAATGTCACATCTGTCAAAGTGTCAATAGGCCGAATAGACGTCTTAAATAATCGAATCCTAGCTTAGCGTATTTATTTACAAATGGTTTTTTTATGTGTAAGTGTCCTCCAAGGAATATACTACTCTCTATCGTCACTATAACAATCGACGCGGCGAGTTAGAAATAGAATAATAACGCACGCGGCGACATTATTACTATTATTGCTGCAAGTTGGAACAAAGCACTTCCTGTATTCCACAACTCTTCCAGTATATTAAATATTGTCGAGTGTTGAAATAATGTATGTAATGTAATAATGAGATATAAACAAGAATGTTTATATTTTTGACATATTTACAATAATTTGACATTTGACAGATTGTAGACAATACTTGCCTCTTACTTTTTATTTTCTGAGGCAACGATACAAAACTGTACGGCCAAAGTCGTACGTAATTTGAAGGGCAAAGAAGGTCAATCGTATTTTATCAAAAATATAAATAACATATGAATATTTTTCAAAATTAATTAGTCCGTAATGATCAGTAACGCTATTCCTCGAAATGGTTTTGCAATTACAACATTTAAAAAAATATGAACAATGCCCATTGCAAGGGGATAGAACAACGTCTGTCGAGTTAGCTAGTCTAAACTAATATTAAAAAGAGTAAAGAGTTGTTTTTTCTATATTTGTTTGTTACGCTTTCACGCTAAATACGGCTGAAAGAATTTGGCACAGGGGCTGGAATATCGGGATACTTTTTGTCCCGATATTCTCACGTGTTCGAGACTTATTCGCGTGAAACCGCGGGGGCAGCTTGTATAATATATGTGCATTAAATAAATTGAACTTTTTTATTTATATAAACGACTTTTTTTTTGCCCCAAACGTTTTTTCAGGTGAAAAGTCAACAGGTTTTCATACCAACAGGTAAAAATCCGCTCAACATCAACACGAAAACAGACTAATAATTCAAAGGATTAAAAGCCAATTCACACATCACGTTATTGACAAAACCTGTCACTGGTGACGTGAATAAATATTGTCGCGTACATTTTGCTCGATTTGTGCGGTTGCAATGCGTTGACAAGCGGCGAAGCAATCCGGGCACGTTCCGACTGTCGATTCCGTGACGTGTAAATACACCAAAATTAGGGATGTCCAAAATGGAATTTTGTACGGATTTCTCTGAGTCATCTAAAGCGTTGGTTTCCTAAGAAAGCGATGAACGGTCACACAATTAGAGCTGTTCAAATACGATTTGTTCTTTTTTTGCATAAGTTGCTGCCTTCCTTTTTGCACGAAAGACTTCATTGTATAGATTTTAGAGGAAAGAAACTTCTTACCTTTTTACTCCATGTGTTGCTCGATTTCGTCACATTCTGCAAAAAAGAAAAACACGTTAAACGTATCAAAAATTGCAGCACAATTTTATAATAGTCCTCCAGACCGTATTTCGGCCTTGGCGGCCAATCTCAACGGAGAGTAGCTTTCGGCGCGGGAGATATTATAGTGTACAAGTGTGTGCATAGACATAGGTGCACACTCTCTTCCCTCACTGTCAGTCTGATGCGACGGCATGTATTCCGACACGACCCGGAAGAGATCAGGCGACGGATCAACGGCTTTAAAAAAAAAGGAAAAAAAAAACGTGCTTATCGAGGCACACCGTCAACTTCCAAACTCAGGGCTGTTATTAAGAAATTCCTAATAGAAAAATTCAATAACACATTGCCCGATCTGGGACTTGAACCCAGGACCCCACCCCACGGTCAGTTCAATATGATATATCTTGATAATGGAATAGCGTAGATAAAACAGATTTTCCAACAAAACGAACTTCCAAACAAAAGTATTTGCTTCTGTTCGGAAGTTCGTTTGTGGAATTCTTTTCTATGCTAGGTGCGTGCACATCTAGGTTGTGAAGGTCAGATAGGCAGTCGCTCCATGTAAAATACTAGAATTCAGCTGCATTCGGTCAGACTGGAAGCCGACCCCAACATACTTGGGAAAAGGCTAGGGAAAAGATGATGACGGAAAAACATTAATTCTAAATGCTTTTCCTGTGGCAACCCTACTTAAAAGTAAAGATAGAAACGACTATCAAGGAACGTGCGCTACATGCACATTCAACTCTCTCGCAAACAACTAAACAAATCACCCTACTTTACTTTGTATTGTGCACGCTTTTGTTGAAGATCTACTTTATCTGTTGTGAGTGGAACTTGCAATGGTGCAACACAATCATCAAAATACTGCGACATAATTTATGTAAACGTTAGAGAAATCAATAAAAGTTACTTAAAGTTGAGTGACGTTTACACGTCAAAAATATATGGATAAATAATTCATACAACATCATATCCAGTCTCTTGGGTACATTACCAGTCGACAGCGATGCGGATGAATTTTTCGACGCTATTTTTTAATTATCTGTATAGTTTTAGCTAAGTTAGAATTTAATTTTGTTATTGTTCCTTATTATTTACATAAATAGTTAAATAAATAAATCAATTCTTATGGATAAATATAACAGCAGTTGTCACGCCCTTTACGCCTGGAAGTTTTTACTTAGGTATTCAGTTTTGTTTTTTTTGCTTGAGTACCTATACTTTTCATTGTATTTGTTGGTATATTGGCGTGGCTAATTGACATAATGTTAAATAATTTAATTCAATGTCCTGTGTCTCGTCATGTTAATTACTTGCTTATACATACTAAGAATTTTATCGAATCAAGTTTTTCTAACTGAATAGACAGCTGTGCTGTTGAGGAGTTTGTTGCGCCACTTCTTCTTCCCAGCGAAAGCACTAAGAAGGAACTAGTTCCTTCCCGTGTGTAGTGTAGGGCGGGCGTTTTGTGGGACTGCCTTATGTTATTTTGATGTTCGAAAAGTGTTGATTCCCAGCCTAATTTGAAAAAATTACATTTGATTTTCCTAATCATTACTTACTTTAAGCAACAGTAACGTTTATAAATAGACCCCAAATGTTAATGAAATTCACAACCTACGTAAATTTTCCGTGTTATAGCCATTTCATATACTTAAGCGGACAATTTCAGTTGGTATTCATTTGCTTAGGAACTTACTTTTTCCTCACTTTACGTGACGTTAATGGCGCTAATAGGACACATAGAGAAAGAGACTTTCAAACAGGTATGAGTGAGAGGAACGAAGCTGTATAAAGCCAAAGTTTTTCTGAATTTCAATGTGCCATGTTTACGATCGGATACTGTATGCAGTGATTGGACAGAAAACTATTATTTGAGAATCATTATGGCCGACAAGGTAACCAGGAAATAGCTACGGTTTCTTAGAAGGGCGTTTCTGTCATGTTTATAATGGACGTCATGAAAATCTGTCATTTTCACCAGTATTTGACATTAAGGTGTCAAAAAACGTTTTGTATTTAGAGGTTACGGCCGCATATGGCGATCACCGCCTTTCTAGGAAACCGTGACTTTAGTTAGTGCTTACCGACTGCCAACCTTTATGAATCAGCGGGGTAATTGCGTAACACACTACCAGTAACAATGGTGGTACCAGGTGTTGTGTACCGCCGGTTTCGTGGCCTGCTACATGACACCAGTGAGCGAAACACGATGCAGACACTTCGTGTGCGTTAGTTTTTAGTTAGTGTAATTTTAATGTTGTATGTATTTATAGTATTTTTAAGTTATATTAATATTGTATTGTATGAGTTTTATATGGGCCTTGAATAAATGGATAAATAAATGGGTTTAATTTTGACAGTTCAACAACATTCATTGCGTTATTTACGTGTTGAGCAGATACATTTTGCGAACATATATTTATTTATTATTTATTTATCACAAACACAACTATCATTACAGGCAATAATCCTAATGCGGTAGCGTGGTCTAAAGCAATAGGTGGTAGACCACCTAGGTGGTGGTGGTGGTGGTAGGTGGTAGGGGGTGGTGGTGGTAGGTGGTAGGAGGTGGTGGTGGTGGTGGTGGTGGTGGTGGTGGTAGGTGGTGGTGATATGAAGCAATGGATTAGCAACATCCTTCAAAATGATCCAGATTGAGTTCAATATTTTGTTACGCAATTAGGGTGCAGTTTTCATCCACAGCAAGCATAAATTACACTGTTCATTCATTGATTGATTGGGGCGGGAAACCCAACGTAATACTGAAGTGGATCTTTTACATCAGCTGACTGTAATTTATAAAACGGATACTGAACCCTTTCACGACTAGGTATAATCGACTGTTTCTCGCCCCATTGTATATGTAGGTAACATATACAACGCAACAGTCGATTAACTCTCAAATCAGAGTAAAAGCCTCCGTATTTACAACAGCACCATACATTCTACACTACAGCTACACCACAAAATAGATAGGTTCAGAAGGTTGGCTCCACACAAAGAGCGAAAATACCCGCACACATAGACACGCTTCACGTAGGTACAGACAGTGCAAGCGCACTCGCGAGGTTAGAATACAGTCACGAACATATCTTACACATATTTCTAGAGAAAACGTTCCTTATTTTGCATCAATCAACTCAGTCCACTACTGGACATAGGCCGCTCCCAGGCTGCGCCTTAACACACCTTCCGCAATCAGTCTGTCCCAGCTACTTTTTTATGTCGTCGGTCCATCTAGCTGAGGGGCGTCACACGCTACGCTAGCCGATACGCGGTCTGCACTCCAGGACTCGTCTGCTCCACTGGCCATCGGTCACAGCCACTTCAGTTTGCTTACTCTGCAAGCTATGTCGGTAACTCCGGTTCTTTTCCGGATAATGCCCACGGCTGTACGTATGCGACTTAATGTGCGTGCGCCCTTTTTTGCTCAATGTATGGAGCCGACCTTCTGTATCTATCTATTTCGTGGCTACACCATCAGACTTCCACTAAGTCTCACACTTATCTCCATTTATCACAGGAAGCAATAAAGACGCGCACAGTTATATATTTGCGTCTCGCTCCCGTATATTGTTGCTAATGACACTGTTCGCAAATAAAAGGAAAGCTTTTAGAAATTGCGGACACGTTCTCTTTTTGCTGGAGGCTCTTAATAGCACGTGTTTATTTCGGGTTTGACAAATCGTTTCGTACCCATCGTCGTAGACGAGTGATGTGAGGCGAAACATCACGATGGAGATGAAAAAAAAAAACAACCGACTTCCAAAAAAAAAACACTACCAAGTGAAAAATAATTTAATTTCGGAAGTCGGTGTCATTGGTTCCGCATTTTCATTTTTTGACTTCCGAAAGTTATTTTTCACTTTGTAGTTTTTTATTTTTTGATTTCGGTTGTTTTTTTGTAAAAAAGTTTTATTTTCACTTTTTAGTTGTAGGTACCTACCTACCCCAGACAAATTCATATAACATTACTTGCTATGTAAATATCAGTGACAGGAAGTTATTAAGAGCGTTTACGCCGTACGGCATTTCATACAAACTCAAGTCCTCGTTTTTCGAAATGAATCAGCCGATTTTAACGAAACTGCATACGAATAAACAGGATACAAAGGTCTAAATCGTTATTTTCAAGAACATTTTCAAAATGTCTTATTTAAAAAAAGATGACTGGAAATATCTGTTTTTATGGTAAAAACCTCATCAAACTCTATTGTATGCGTTAGAACATCTAAGCAGTCACACAGACAGGCACGAAAAGCACCTATATTTTATACTACGACTATGTTTTTTTTTTATGTATAACCGACGAATTTCTACGCTAGGGGTCTAGAATCATGTGCTGAATTCATGATTACAGTTTGCGCGTCGATCTCCTTGCCACCTTAAGGTACTACTTGGAACCGAGCTGCCAACTGCAACTGCCGACAACACGTGCAGCGGCTCATGCCTCGCTCGTGTCTGGCTCGTGTCGGCATGCAGTCACGTGCAGCGACTGCATGCCACGATATGCCGACGAAAATTAAATTTATAAAATTTTCGCATCGCATTTGTCGCTCACAAAAGCTCAATATCATTTCCCGTATGCTAGGTACTCTACGGCAATACATCGTCGCATACTACCTGATGCAAGAACGATTAATCAAGATGAACATCGCGTAAGACGATATATTACTTAAGCCTGTCTGGTTTTACAGAACGGATTGCTAAAGTGGATTATACAGCGTTATTTTCACATGTTGGCAAGGGTTACGTTTTGCTTTTATCTTCCTGCTGATATTGTTGAGAGAAAAGTTTTGTTTGTTTCAGATTCCAATCGGAGTTGTAGACGGGGTAATAAAGTGCACAGTTGACATTATAGGGGGTATAATACTTTTTAAGCTAAAACAAACTAATCTTGTAAAGTAATCATATTATTCTTTGTACAGTCAGCATCAAAAGTCCATTAACACTTTAGTTTTTTAATCTCGGTTATTGAGCAAAATATTAACCCTTCAGTTTTTTAAATCTCAGTTATTGAGCAAAATATTTTGTTCAAAATCGCATTATACTTCTGCTGCAATTTCGAACAAATATTTTGCTCAATAACTGAGATTAAAAAAACTAAACTGTTAATCGACTTTTGATGCTGACCGTACCTAATTATAATGTTCATATTATGAAATGGGATTGGACGGGTCACTTCAGCTGCTTACCCAGTGACCGCTGGGTATGTAGCTGACGTGGTGCCCGAGGATAAAAGGCGCCGCCAAGACCAGCCCAGGAAGAGGTGGCGAGACGACTTAGACGCGTACCGCAAGGGTTAGATCGAGGTGACTCTAGAAAAGGATGCCTGGAATGATTTGGGGGAACCTTTGCTCAGTAATGGGACAGCGTAGGCCAACTTAAAATAAAAAGTATATACTGTTCGCTAAAATTGTATATAGATAGATATTGTATTGATACTAGATAGTCATGTGTCTTTCCAAGCAAACATAATGTACGTATATTATTTAGCATTACATGTTGTTTTAATAAAAGATAAACACATTTGTATTAAATGATAAATTACTACGTATGTAGGTATACTAATGAAAAATAAAACGAATAATGTCATCCTTATTTTTACAAAAGAAATATTATTCTGAAACAACACAAGCATTAATTATCCCAAAAGACATTAATAAGGCCTAAGGAAATTAAAAGAAGGACATTTTTATAGGAAAGTTTTTCAGTAAACAATGTTGTAAGTACTATATAATAAAGTCAAAATATAAATATTACTCAGACAGTCTTACAGATGAATAAGAACCTCATTAATTTTTTTAGGAAACTAAAATGAAGTTGGAATAAAGTATACCTACATCATTATTTTGAGCTTTATAACAATGTAGGTATACTTTATTCCAACTTAAGGCCTGCAGCTGACGTCTGGTATTAAGTCTAAGCAGAATTAATCTTCACGATAAAGTAGTACCTATTGGTGGGCTCATGGCTAAGAATAACAGCTTCACATGCCGATCGATCAGGTTAAGCTATGCGGTCGATCCATCGATGGGTGACCATCTTTACATACTGAGACCCCTACGTGCCTCGTGGCTCAGGTCGTCAGAAACCTGACAGTCTGACAACCAGCCTTAACAAGGGGGATTATCGTATTACCCGTAACTGGGTTGCGGAAGTCAGCTATATAGGCAGTCGCCCCATATAAAATACTCGTATGTAGCTGCATCCAGTTAGACTGGAAGCCGACCCCAGCATATTTGGGAAAAGGCTTGGCAGATAATTATAAGTAGTACCTGTTGGTTCTTTGAGTGAGAATTGTAAGTACCAACCAACAGCTAAACTGATTACTATAATGAAAAATATAATACACTGTTCAACTTATGAAACTACCAGATAGGAATGTAATTTGGTATTTAACAGTTCAATATGGCAACTTTCGGGGGACACATCAATTTTTATTAAATCCTTTAAAGTTTTTATTTCTGGTTTTTGCTTAGGACAAAGCTCTTAACCGTGTGATCCTCACGGCAAAAAGCACGGTAACCGCAGAAAATTGACAAAATCAAAAGATATTAAAAATTGTGTAAAGTCAGTAACATAAGGCGATTAACATTTCAGTTTTAATCTTAAATAATGGGCTAAATATTTATTCGGAACGGAAGTAAAATTAAATAGTAGATTATTGACTAAGGGGCTAAAGCAGTGCCTTATGTCACGGGCGCCTAGTTTGAATACCGAGCGTAACGAAGGATTCGCTAAGGAGTTAACTTTCGTACTTAGATTCTAGTCTGAACTCCTGAGTGCAGCGAGGAATTGTAGCTTGCCCCAGATAAAGACACCTTTATCCCCGAGAAGAATACACTTCTTTACAGATATTTGAAGTATTAAAAAACAATTAAATTGTCTTTTTTTGCAAAAGTTTTCATACGAATTTATTGTTAAGATTTCCAAATACAAATCATTATATTAACCGCTGGTTATACTGAAATTTAGGACAATATTATAACCCGGCTAGACCCCATGGCTATAATGACTTACTTTATAGGTGTAGGTTAGACATATACCTAATGTGACATTATCGGGCAGGTGGTGTCAAAAGAATATCATATCTTAGCTACTATAATTATCTTATATTGCCTTAGCTATTATATATAATGCTAAAATACAATGTATCCAATGTATTTATCTCTATTTTGATGATGTGTAAAAGTAGCAGTATTAATAATTTTAGTCACTGACCATACCTCTATCTATTTCAGGCTTCAAATTGACAGTTACCTTAATATGCTGTCATTTATGTATTCATGGAGCATAGTATACTTAACTATTAACAAAAGCAATTCAAATGAAAAGTTACTGAACTCTATAACACACACGATTACGAGTACACAGTATTTTAATTAATCCCCTAATTGCCATTTAATTACTCACGCTATTAGATTATTAATTACACTAAACAATAATGGTGGAGCTCTTTGTAATGAACTGCAAATGATTTCGTTTGACAACACGCAAAACTAGAATTATATACCAGAGTAGTAAGTTAAAAATGATTAAGTCAACTGTAATAAAGAACAGTCCCATAGGAATAGTGGTTGCAATCGCGACTGCTGATAGAAGGAAAGAATAGTAGGTTTATAGAATAGAATAAAAAGCTTTTATCTCAGACACCGTCGCTCGCATGACTAAAAAAAGTCCCATCTCATTTATCTCATTTTTTAGCTGATCCGAGGTAGGACAACTACATTCCTATAATCGTGATACTTTACATTTTTCACTAACCGTCGTACGGTCAGCAACAAAAGTCGATTAACACTTCAGTTTTTTTAATCTCAGTTATTGAGCAAAATATTTCTTCAAAATTGCAGCAGAAATACAATGCAATTTGGTACAAATATTTTGCTCAATAACAGAGATTAAAAAAATTGAAGTGTTAATATTTTGCTCAATAGCTGAGATTAAAAAAACTGAAGAGTGTTAATTGACTTTACTTGCTGACTGTACCTCTATATTATTTGGATCTCAAAATATAACCATTTTGAAAGGCAACAAAATGTAAAGAATCACGAATAGAACAATCCAGCTGTCCCAACCCAAATCAGCCAAACAATTAGATAAGACTTTTAGTCATGCGAGCGACGATACGAGTCATAGGGTTTTCTAGTGCTAGTAGGTTACAGACACAGATATGTATACAATTAAAATTCAGCGTGGAGCTGCATCCACCTCCGCAACATCGGGGAATCCCACCGTTCTGCCAACACACTGAGAATACTGTTGGTGCTGCTGCGAATACGCGTCATCTGAGATGTAAATGTATTCTTAATAATGGCGGTAAAACCCTTAATATTATTATCCGCAAACATCGCTGATGTACTACAATGCCACGGCAGACGCAGTAGTACTCTCAGTGCATTACGTATTGATCGAGTAGGTCGCTGTATGCCCACTGAGTGAAGTTGACCGACAGGCTGCACGTGTAGAAGGACTGACAGTAAGAAATCAAAATCAAAAGTCATTTACTCAAACTAGGCTGAGAATAACCAAGGTAACCGACATAGCCCGAAGAATTTCCAAATTTAAATGGCAGTAGGCAGGGCACATTGCTCGCAGAACAGATGGCCGATGGCGCCGAAAGGTTCTGGAGTAGCGACCGCGTACCGGAAGACGTAGTGTTGGAAGGCCTCCCACAAGGTGGTCCAACGACCCTGTGAAGGCCGCAGGAACCCGTTGGATGCGAGAAGCACAGAACCGGTCAAAGTGGAGGTGCTTGGGAGAGGCTTATGTCCACAGCAGTGGACGTCTTTCGGCTGAAATGATGATGATGATGAGGCTGAGAATCAGCACTTTGCGAACATCAAAATTACAAAAGACAGTCCCCCAAAACGCTCGCCCTTCACCACTTCCTAGCTTTGAAAAGCGACAGTTATTGCGTAACGTTGTAAATTTTTTTTACCCAGTTTAGAGCAGAAACCCTTGTGGCACCCAGATCTTTCAAATATGTTCTTAGCAGACAATGAGACGTAAATAACTTCTGGAGGAAGGTGGGCTGGTTGGAATAACCACAGACGACCGCCATGGTCCACGCACAATGGCCCACCTGAAGGACTAAGTGCGGAAACTAAACCCTCTAACATAGAACATAGGTTTATTTTTCCATGCAAAGAGATCAGTTGACTCGAATAATAAAGAAAAAAAAATAGCCCTGAACTGACACTAAAACCAATTAACGCGGAATTCAAATCCAAGAGGATTTGGATCTCCGTTTTATGCAGCGTTATTTGGTTTGTCCTTACGGAATTTCTCAGTAGCTGTCGGGAATTTAGATTTAAAAACAATCGTATATCAACAATATATTCTTAATTCGTTATATATAGTTTTATTTCTTTCATTTTTTTCTAATGACTATGTTAACCACATACAAAACAAAGACTAACTTAAAAAAAAACCCATCGTTAGATAAAATTATGAAAATATTTATATATTGTTTATTATTATTATTCTACATACATAGGTCCTCGGATTTATAGACTTCATACAATTCAGAACCTTGCGTCTTCGTTAGCTAAACTAACATAACCAACTGTATGGTAAGAATCACGTCCTTAGTAAACAGAACATTATCTTGTTAGACACTTATACAGCTTCAAGAACAAAGACGAATTCAGTAAATACTAACCTACATTAGGTCTATTCACGTTTCTAATTGATGTTATTTCAAGTTAAACAAATATCAACTTTATTTCAGTGGTAGTTAAGTTGATTTCAGAATAACTAGCATTATGTCTTAAAATGTTTTGAAGGTGTAGCGTAAACTGAACTTTATTGTGTAGGAACTAGAGTTATTTTTCCAATAACTCATTATTTGTTTACATGATTGGTAAGTAAATCGCAAACGCAGTGTTACACACTTAAGGGCTGGATCTACGCCATTGACCTTGCTCATGTGGGCGTTACTAAGACAAAGCCCCCCGCGTGCGCCTCCCCACCCCTAACAATAACTTCGTGCAACGCGTATATAATTTTGTGCTAAATGTTGCATCATCGCTGCGCCCGGCGCCCGGCGCCCGGCCCCCGCCGCCCGCCGCATGCTATCGCTATCGCTTCCAGTAGCTGTATCTAATGCAGAGGTGTAAAACCTTTTGAATGTCCAAGACCGAAAGCAAGGGAAAATATAATTATGTATATTGTATAATTTATAGTTTTTACGCGTTTTAGGTTTAACTATGATGAAGAGACTTTTACATGTTACCATTGTATATCTTGATTTACTCGATAAAATTTACTACTTACTTTAAAAAAATCTGGGAATTATGAACCTGGAAGGACCGGTCAGATTTACCAAAACTGTCAATCTGACTCCATCCTTCCGAGACCGGGTTACCTATAACATCGCCAATTTGCGTGATTTTGAAGGGTTCTATTATACTAACAAAATGTATATGATGTTGCTGTTGTGTTACCATGACAACAAAATTATACCGTTGTCAGACTACTAAAACTGTTGTTGAAAATATCTATTACTTATAATTACATTGGTAAAACTTATTGCAGAAGTATTAAAGGAAAATAAAAAATCATGGAACATAATATGTATATATGAAAAAATTAAATTTTTGTTTACAATGTTCATATGATAGTCGTACATTTTAGGCCGGATGTGATGTAATTTCTTGAAATTGATCGTGTCCACATCCTGCGACTATTGTACCAACCACACCACATGTATTTAGGTTATTTTTTTCTGGACTATTGTTTCCATCGATTACAAAATCATATTGCATAAACGACACTTCAGCGTCAATTTAGTCATTAGACCTGTCAGTGGTTCAGATATAATTTCAATCGACTGTAAGCCGCAATTCAAAGGCTCATGGGATGATAATTATATTCTGTAGTTCTTTAAAAAAATGGCTTACATTTACAATACGTCTACCAATAGATTTTAGTCTGAAACAAAATTAATTTAAGTTAATGGAACAAACTGTTCTATCTATTTCACTCAAGATTGTTAAAGAACATAAAGAACCTGGTATCTTCTGTTTCTTTATCATCTGTTATTTGGTTTCGATCTTGTTGCAAACTATGTTCAATAAATACCCAACTAGCAAAAGATATCGTAAAAATGCCAGCAGCACGTTACTATTTCAGCTATTGGTGGTGAGAAAATGTCGAGTAAATGATCTGTGCACGTTCTCTCAACGCGATTTGGGCGCACTTCTCTCTGCTTTAAGTGATGTAAATATCGTAAGATTATCGTCTGAATAGCCAAATAGTCGAAAGAATATAGAGTAATCGCAGCTCGAAAGTTACTAGTATTATATTAATCATCACTATGCCATTTTTCAACACATTAGCTTTTCCCAAGTCGGTAGAAGCTCTTTCATTCGACAAAATTATTGTAATATAGCAGTGCGGTTGCAATCACTCGACTCTTTGATCGTGTGAATGCAACCAAGCAGCATTCATAGACTATACAGAGTGGGGAGGACAATATGATCATAAATTAAACTTCGTATAAGTCATGATATGACCAACCTGCACACAAAAAATCAAATGAATATATCCAGTAGTTTAGCCACAGGACATAATTTTTGATTTTATGTATTTTCTACATGCTGTATTTGTAAACAGAAGAGCACGCGACAGGTTCAATGACACAGTCGCAATTTCAAAAATCTACGCCTTTACTTTAAAATTTATGTTCTCAATGCAAATTATACTTTATGCCTGAGCGTTAAGACTCATAAAGCGTGTCATCACAACTAGATATGAAAAATGCGGAAGAAGCGAAGCGGCGAATTCTTTCTGTTACGCACTCATGCACTGAAAAAAAAGAATGGTTGAATGTACTAAAGTAGCGTAGGTTGAGTAATAAACTGCCATAGTCAACCCTTTTCATAGTTAATTTTACCTTTTCATAGTTAATTTTATCTTTTCATAGTTAATTTTACTATAACAAGAGTGAATTTAACAAAATCCATTGGTAAAAGCAACAATTTCGTGTGTAGGACCTATATAACCCGCGGATTTGATAAAATTTACGCGGAATTTAGTAAAATCAATCATTCTTTTTTTTCAGTGTGTCAATCGCAAAATATGTATGTCCGAAAGAGATAGGTAAGTTTGCTTGTTTCTACTTTGCTTACTTGTCGAATCCTGCAATTACTCGTGTCTAGGTTACGCGGTCAGTATATCACCGGACTTCGTGCCTGTGACGCGTTTTATTCGCTCTGAAATTTCGGATGCGCCCGCGCGCGCCCGTTTGATGTCGCCGCGCGAGTGTTATCGATCTTTCTTATTGTGTTGTGCGAAATTGACGCTTTGTTTTAACAGTGACAGGACACATAACGTATCATAGGTACTTAGTTCATTAGCTAAGTAAACTTTGCGAAATTAGACGCTTAATACTTGTTTAAAGGTTTTATTATTAAATAATCATGCCTCGTTACAATTACACAGCTTCGGAGTACACCGATATGATTTTAATTTATGGAGAGTGTCACGGAAATGCCGCTTTAGCTGTACGGACTTACCGTGAGAGGTATGGGAACACTCGTATGTGTCCGAACCACGGGCGGACTATTGTACCAAGCTGTCCAGAGGATACGGGAAAATCAATCCTTGATCCCGCACGTAGATGGTGCTCCTCCACGTGCAAATGTGATTCCAGACGAAAGAGTTATTGATTATTATGATCGTTATCCGACGTCCAGTCTACGTAATACAGGTAGACATTTTCGAGTAAATCATAAAACTATTCAATAAGTTTTGAAACACAGACTTTATAAGTACAAGAAATTAGGTACAAGCATTGTTATCGAGAGATTAAGCCAATAAGAGAAACTTTCTGTCGCTGGTTGAAAACCAAACATCTCGAGAATCCTGACTTCCTGTAAGTACCTACAATGTGAAATAACATTATACGTCGGTGTAGTTTGTGTATTCAAGAACACGGCGGACATATTGAAAATAAAAAAAATTAATGAGTGGCGGCATAAATAAGTGATCGAAAAGTGATTGTGAATAATAAATTGATTAGTGAATAACACGCGGGTGGTTAATGCCCGACTATTTGGTTAATAATCTGTGATTTGATTTGTGTAATTGAGAATTATTAATAATGGCGCCAAAATATTACGTTCGCTGCTTCGGTGGTCGGCGCGCGGTAGTCGGCGCGCGCGACAGGTCAGTGAACCAATTTTCTAAATGGTGTTTTATTTTGTTTGCAGTTTTATGCTATTTAGTTTGTTAGAAAAAATAGTTTTTTTAATTTCGATGTTCGGATATATTTGATAGTTTACAAATGTTTCTATACACCAGTATTGCCCGTGTTTTCATTTAAAGTCATATTGTCATCCCCACACTGTATAGTTTGTGAAAAGAAATAAAATAGTTAAATTTAATATAAGTATTAAATTTTGCCATATTATTTGTGCCATACAATTTTACAATCATATTGACAATTCGTGAACTAAAGTTAGCTCAAAGGTGTTTACTTTCCTATGCGGGGTTAAATTTTTCGTCTATATTCCTTACATTTTAGTTAATATTTTCATGGGCCGTAAGATTTCTTAGTAAATAATGAATTACAAATAATATTAATGTAATTGTTTATCTAATTCGCCATTAATAGCAATTCACTTATCATCACAAAGCATTCACTCGGCTTTTAGCTGAGAAATAGAAATGAGGTTTCAACTTTACGACTTCTAAGACCGCCATTGCAGTTAGTTTGGGGTTCCTTAGCGCAAAATGTTAAATCCTTAATATTAGATCAAAATACTGTTATTAATACTCCAGAGGAATTTAAAAGAAAATTAAACACAAACAAAATATTTTAGTGATTTTTATTATATGAGTGACTTTTCCAAATTATTTTAGTGGCAATTTTTGTTTTAATTCTGAGACCATTTTCAAGATCTTTCATTTCCCTCACATACTGTTCTAAATATTTATCTAAGTCCGATAGTTTTCTTGACCTGCATATATTCCGACAACTAGTAGCGACAGTGTCGGAATTTCTAGTATTTTACACAATGTTGGCCAAAATTGAAGTTTTGAGCTATTATAATACTGGCAGGCCGTCAATGTTTTCAAGCAGAGTCAAAACATCAGAATTGCAATCAATAATTTCTAAACATTTTTGCAAAGGTTCTGTTAATCCGTTGTGCCAGTAAAATCCAGAGCCAACAGTTAATACATTAATCTTTGATGTATTCGTATTCAAAATAGACCGAGGATCTTTTGGCAGTAAATTAGGAATTCTTTTATTAAAAATTGTTGTCAATTTTCTTAAGCATCATGAGAAATATTGAAATGGAGCACTCACTCTTTAAAATTAAAACGTAACTCATCATTTAAATTTTCACTATCCCCGGACTCTGAACTATAATTGTCATTATCACTACTATAAGAATCAGAGTCTTGATCAGCGGAGATATTTTCAAAATTAGAACACACTTCACTAGCTGACGGTTCACAAATTTCATAATCAGTAGAAGTGTAAATATTTTCTACAGAACCCGCACTTGTATTATTTGATCGCTCTTCATCTGTGGTTACTGCTAATGTAGATGTTGATTGTTTCAATCGTGTATAAATCTTGTTTGCTTTCCGTCGGAACCCTCCGCTTTTTTTAATATTTTCCACCGATTATAATCGATTTTCACGAAATAAAAACAATACGGTTGTTGTTGTAACAAAATGGCGTTTATAGTGCTGTAAAAGATTTTATTCAACTTTCATACCACAATTATGCTGTAAGACGGCTTTCAAATGATGTTTAGAGCACCTTTGGGGCTGTAATAGATAATTTTAAAGCGTTTTCTCAACTTCAAAAATTAAGCGGAATGAAAGCCTTGTAAAAAGCTATTATATGACATTAAGTGCCGGTATAGTAACTGAGATGCTATTTTGTCGAATAAACAGCGTTTACTCTATAATTATGCTGTAATAAATACATGTCGAAAGATAGTGCTATAAAAGCTAGTTTTACGACAAATTAGCAATTCAGTTGCTTTCAAAGAGCTGTCATAGGACTTACTGTTGCATGAAGGTGATCGAGAGATATCTTTATATAATTATCGAGTAAGTGCAATATGAATTCGTCGAGTACACGTTTACTAGACATGTTTATAGAGTCAAAAAGCGTTGAAGGCTAAAATATCTAGACAGCTGCTTTTAAACGGCTTTTTGAAATAATAGGATCTTTCATACGAGTGTTTTTCGATTCATAGTCGTGAGAGTAATTGCTTATACGATCTCTTTGCTAGTTGGGTAGGTGGTGACTCTTGAGTACTTGGGGGACTCTTGGTAGTAGAACTGAAAAGTCACGAAGATCATTGTGTAAGTGTAATAAATAAATGTCGTTGTTGCTATTACCCAATTTCTTTCCTCAATCTGTAATATCTTGAGTCGTGAGTTTATTTAAAACAAAATTATACATGTTTTCTCCATAATTTATTATATGCACCGATTTTTGTTGTACGTTGGGTGATAATAATTTATTTATTTAAACTTTTCGCACAAAAAGGTACAAAGGCGGACCTAATGCCTTAGGCATTCTCTACCAGTCAACCAAGGGTGGTGAAGAGATTGGATGGCAGGTGCTTTGTTTGAGAGGAACAATGACAAAAAAATTCTATTAAAACTAGGCTATTTATTGGCAGTGGAGCTGTAAACAAACAACGATTTTATAATGCAAAATGTTGGGTTCAATCACGGAATAGAAAAAAAAGAGTGAAACTGTCGATATTCATAAAATAACCGCTGTCACCAAACTGACACAATATTTGAGTGTACGTCATCATTGCGAAGTTCATTACCGCGATGTACGTTACTGCGAAAGTTTGTTATTGCAAACTTACGTTGCAATAACAAACTTTCGCTGTAACGTACATCGTAGTAAAGAACTTTCGCGATAACGTACTTCGCAATCAAGAACTTTCGCGATAACGTATTTCGCAGTAAAGAACTTTCGCGATAACGTAGTTCATAGTAAAAAACTTTCGCGATAACGTAGTTCGCAGTAAAGAACTTTCGCGATAACGTACTTCGCGCGCCTCAAAGAGCTCTCAGCAATCTGACGGAGCCCCCATAGAGGGCCAAACGCCTGCCCGGGTCGTGGGACTGTCTTATCAGGTAACCGTGACCCTGAAACGTAAAGGGCTATTGATGAACTCATTGGATGATACCTAATCGTACAGTGATTGTATTGTAATTCATTAATGATTGTATTGTGATAAAATTTAATTAAAATATTTTTGGAACAAAATATAACATGGGTGTAAAAATTATTGGAATCGATTCAGTTACTGATTCTGAACAAACTAGTATATTCAGGTTTCGCATATCCTAAAAATAATGTTGTAGATATCTACACAAACTTTATAAAAATAAAATTGAGAAAATGTTTAACATCCATGTTCGTTACTTATACTTTCATACTTTTTGTTGACATAGTTTTACGTTCATAATACCGAAATATCAACCATAAATGATTTACAAAATAATAGTGCCCTTCAAAACATTTTTGTGTGACAATGGCGGATTGGCGGTGGCTAACGGCTTCTACAAAGGCAGACAATACGAACAGAATAATAAAACGTTTCTCCCGTTGAAATAGAGTTCATTATTAGTTGCGAGGTGCTCTTTTCTATGAAAATATTGGGCCGAAATAAGACCTTATTTTTATAAAGTTAACCGTGTAATTCGATTGTGCATCGGATTCTCAGAATAATTTTAGTAAACTGCGTACTTACCTAGTTTAGAAAAATTTTTAGTTTTCACCGTTTATGGTTTAGTAATAAAGACCTAATTCTCTTTTCGTATTAGTTTATGTTATAGAGTCTGTACCGTATACCTACTAATTTTGTGTATACCTACTTTAAAATTCTAATTGGTTGGGCTACCGACAATAATTTTGTTTCTTTCTTTCTTTTTAAAGAAAACGTTGCCCCACACTAGGAATTACTCCTGTATCGTGGATGCGCGACACAAACAGCCAGACCCGAAACAACTACCTGTAGGCAATACAAATATTTGTTCCGTGCGGGAATCGAACCCGCGACACGCAGCGCAGCAGTCAATCGCTCAGCCACTGCGCCAACCGTGTCGTCAAAGTGTGTTTGCGGAGAAAAGTATCACAGGTCCGTTCAGCACAGCGTCTCGTCCCGCACTGATTTATTGGGCGCCGGAGGGGTGGCTACGCGATCTGCGAGTAGCGATTACGTAAAAAAATCGATTATAAATAATTAAGAAAGTTATTGGCAAAAATAAGCCGAAGGGGACATCGGCATTACTTAATATAATATATTGGTGGCAATTAAAAGATCCTGTGATTGATAGTTTAGGAGAAAAATGGTAGTAAGTTACAAAAACAGAGGTCACTTTGCGTATTTATTTATGATATTTCAAATATATTTTTATTTTTTTTGAAGCGAAGAGGACATGCTTTATATTGTGTAGATTAATATATATTTTTTTGAAAAAAAATCTTGTAAGGGTTACGGAATAAAAAGGTTCTAATGTATCCTAAATGAAGCCCAATTCACGTCTACCCACGCCTTAAATAAATTCACGCCTGCCAATGGATCAGCAAGGAACTACAGAACGCCATACTCCTTACATACTCATATTGCATCGTTTACGTTCATACATCTGGTCATACACGCCGGTTGCGAGTACTGCGCACCGGACCCTTCTGACGAACATCGCCAGTATTAACACTGTAATTTGAAAACATTGTAAAAGCCAATTAATTATTTTTAAAAGAGTGACCGTGGTGTTTCTTGCTGGTTCTTGTTCATAGGAAACAACCAATTCCAACAACGTCAAACGTCAAAAGCTAGCTTCTAACGTTTATGCCTATGAAGGTTTATGTGAAATAAAATATTCTGAATTAGATTTTTAATCTACCTTCCATCTTTAAGTAGAGAAAAAATATAACTTGATATGGAGAACTTTGTCCTCAAATACCTAGTTTTATGCTCATTACAGACATGTTACCTGTCAGCGACTGGCCTTGTCTTATCTGTTGATATAATAATACTAATAAAATACAGAAGTACCGAACAGTTAATGACTGATGATGTGTCGTTATGTCTATGACATACTAATGGGCAAGAAATGTCATTATGTACTATCGGGAATTTCCGGCGTTTGGCGTTATTGATTGGGTTGAGATTAGAATCAGATGTTATTACTACATACGAGCTGTTTTCCGCGGCTTCGCCCAGGAGAGGTCAGAAATTATCCTAAGAGAACGTATTATGGGGATATAAAGTATCCTATGTGTTAACCTAGGTTATAAACTATCAGTGTGCCAAATTTCATCGAAACCCTTTCAGCTGTTTGGTGATTGAGTAACAAACACCCAAGCATAAAAACTTTCACATTTATAATAGTAGCGCTTCGCCCGCTGTTTCGTTCGCGTGGATTTCGTATTTTCCCTCAAAACCCCTTTAAAAATGTGGTAGAAAATGAATGATTACCTATTATAATCATTATAATTTAGTTAGATATGATTGTATTCGGGCCCAGTTTTAAGTTCAAGAAAAAGAAAGAGAGAGAAGGATCAAGGAATTAGTTTTTTCATATAAACTGTTTCCCGCCCTTCCCTCTTTAATTAGTGAATTACCAAGAACCCGTCGTATGATAAAACAAAAGAGAAGGAAAAAAAGCTATTTATTTTTTGAAGCGACAAATAGGCAAATGTTCAGTCAGGCGTGTATTTTATTTTGTTTTTGTAAAAACACGACCGTAAAATCTAAATTACCTTTCCAGACAATGTTGTGTAAAAGACCATTTTTATAAACATAAGAATTTCCCAAACGGTAAGCTTTTACGATAATAATGTAACATTACCTACTTAAATTGCTTCGTGCTGATTCATATAATCTGCGTTAATCAATAAAAAAGAGTGAGTGAAAGAGTTCTAAACTCCATTTCATTATTTGTCTTACCCCAAGGCTGATTTGAAACCATTGTTTACTGAACTAATTTTTTTTTGTTTTTTTTCGCACACACATAACCTTTCTTTCGTTGGGTTTTTTTGTCAGTTGTAGTTTGTTATTAGCTGGTTATTTTTGTTTTTTTTTCATGGCTTTTTATTGTTTTTTTTTTTTGTTTGGTTTTAGTCGCTCCTTGTAAAATACTGGTATTAAGCTGCATCCAATTAGACTGGAAGCCGACCCCAACATTGTTGAGAAAAGGCTAAGCAGATGATGATGGTTTATTTTCATCTTGAAGCTATTATTTTTCAGAATAAAGTCAGTAGCCCTAGCAATGACTATAAGTAATGAGTTAAAATATTACATTTTCATTATTTTTATTTGATTTTTAGTTTAATAATCAAGTTTAGTATACTAAAAATGTTAAAAAATAATATTACAACCATATAAATATTATAAATTCACAGAGATTATAAACGTCAACTAACTTTTCGCGGCTGAAATTCAAGTCCTAAGTCAATTACTAAAAGGCGGTAATATCATAAAAAAATAATCAGGTAATCCCTTGTCATTGGTAGTTGAATTAGTCAATAAAAACGTTATAGTAAACAGTTCAAATATTTGGAAATTGAATTTTAAATCATAATGTGGCATTAGAGCTGAAGTGGAAAAATGCCAACAACTTTTGGAGGGCACTGTATATACATATTGCTGCTGAAAAAATCAATGAGGCCTGGAAGGAAACTACTTTAAATCCATAAGATCGCTCAGAACAACTTATCAGTTAAGCTATTAAAATGTAACAAAATTGTAATTTTAAATAGCTCATGTAGGTACATACAATGTCTTGCTAGGTAATAATTTTATTTCATGTTTACGTGTCCTTCATAAAATAAAATTTATGTTACATTTCATGATCTTTTTTATTTCTAAGACAGAATATTTATTGGAGAGATTTTATCCTGAACAATAATCCTATTGAAGAATAAAATATCGAGTGTTTATTTAATTAATTTTGAGCTGGTTTTATTCCCGGTTTAGGTACCTAAGCTTGTCGAGAAACCTGTAAAAGCAGTTATGTTTCTTTTAAAAAATAAAGGAATATTGTAAGTAAAATAATCAATCTTAAGGATTCAAAGTGGTTTACCTTCAGGGCCCATTGATTTTTTCCACCCTGTATACGCAACCTGCCGGTCAATTCTGTAAAAATCTCACCGTGAAAACTTAGGCTAAGTGAGTTTGTTTTTGCTAGGAATAGACACTATTGACAGCTCACTCCACGCTCACTTCACTTCAGTTTTCACGGTGAGATGGTTACAGAATCGCACTGCTGTTCTCATCTGAGTAAACAGCTAAAGAGGACCGGTCTACCATCGTCTAAAATTTAACGAGGGTGGACATATCGATAGATATGTACCTAAAATGTCGATGGAGGTACCATCTGAAAATAACACCCGAATTAAATTCCTTTACAGCCTTATTTACCTAACTATTATAGAATTCAGTTTGAAGACGACTTTAGGAAAACAGAAATTTCGCCTCAATTTTAAATTGAACCTTATAGAACTATTTTTCTCCTCGGCATTAGTTGTATCCTCTGAACTCCGGCTGAACTATCTTCGTAAAATACCGAGGTAAACTTCAACAAAAGGAAACTTTGAAAAACAGTCGACCACCTCTTTGATAACTTGAATGTTATTTCATTATCTATTGTACCGAATCAATGAAAAGTTTTCATCTAAAGTTACAAAATTTGGAAGAACTAAGCACCCATAAAATTAACTTTGTGAATGTTTTCGCTGTCATTTCGATCTAATTTATTGATATATTTGATCCGACAGTTTCGCACAGTAGTTATCCAACAAGGTTAAAAATGGCGTCGGTGATATGCGAATGGAATAAACACAATACAGTGTGAGTGATATACGTTTATTTTTTTTGGTTACTTATTGTGTCCGTTTTCACTGACATTGGGCAAAACGACAAGCATGCTGTTGAATTTGTAACGCTCGGCTCAGCGCCGTAAGTTGAAAATCCAACAGCGCATTTTGTGAAATGAAAACTTCTTCAGACTCACTTTGCGCCCTTTCTCAACAGTGAACGAAACTGAGCCGTCACGCTCGGGTCGGTGACCCTGAATCGGGTACACTCGGCTCCAGTTGGTCGGTGACGCTGAATCGCTGAATCAGGTAGGTATACTCGGTACCAATCGTAAGTTTTCACATCTATCGTGTGGTCATAAGCACACAGCCGCCTCTTTTTTTAAGCATTAATTAAGGTGTTGCCTAGTCTTAGTGAAAACTGGCATAAATACCTTTAAATTCCATCATAATACCTGCACAGATGGAAAACAAAGTAATAAATACAGTAAAAGTGCCTTAAAATCCATACAGCAGTACATTCAAAGTTGAAAATTGCGCAGTTGGCCCGGTTCCTAAAAAGACAGCTCTTATATAAGAAGCGGTATGAACCGTCATTACTAACAGCCGCCGTCAATTTGCACGTTGGCTCAGACATTACACCTTCTATACTAGAGATTCAGTTAGTTTTTTTGCCGAAAGGTTACCTAAGATAAACATCTAGACTATATATTCTATTCAGGTAAAGAAATCTCCTTAGGAGTTTGTAGAAAGTAAAATGGTGACCTTTTCGATATCGTATAGTGATTTATTTAGGTAGGATTTTGAGTCTACCTCTGTGTTTGATAAAAAAGCAAATAAAATCGACGATGCTCTCTGATGCCAAATAGGTTAAGAATGAAGACCAGCACCCCCAATTACGTATCATACTTTCGTTCACAATCCGGAAAATGTGGAATAACAAACATGAAAAACATGTTATGTTTCAAAAATTCGTCTTTTCAACAACGTTCATATCATAATGAATGTTGTTGAACTGTCAATACGAATAGTGATATGCATTGCTATAATAAGTGTGATACGCAATTACTCCGCAGATTCACAAAAGCAGACCTATTAGGACCTTAGAAGACTTATTTTTCTGCAATGGACTACGATTAACAGAATTATGAATATCGTTCGTTATTTCACTCCGAAAAATCCGAAGCTGAATTCATATTCAGCCTCAGATCAACGCGGAAATTGCTATACTTAATAATCACGAGTGGCACATGAATTGTTGATTCAATTTATTGTTATAAGAGACAAAAGGGAAATGCCGCTTAGCTTGATACAATGTGATATTCTGTTACATAACATTTTCAATAGAGATAAAATGTTGACTTTTTTTGTTTTTTTTTTTTGCGGTTGGGAAAGCATCAAATTACCCCTCTTGCTCTGCGTAGAGTAGAAGGGAGTGTCAGACTCTTACTGACTAAAACCTTAAATGTTGCCTTGCAGGATTTTTTGTAATATCCTCGTATTCGCAAATCTAAATTTCCACATCCATTTACATTATCATTCAAACCCGGAACAATTATTCTATATGCAATAATACAATTATGCGTATGGGAATCAAAACCAAACTTATCAATCAAAATTTCCTTTAAACTTTGAAATCATAAGTAATTTTGAAATTGAGAAAACACAACCTTCTTTCTAGAGAAGTCGGGTAAAAATAATCCAATAACCAGGTCAAGCTATAATAAGCCTTCCGTGACGCTATAACTAATGATTTGAAATAGTAAGCTTCAAAGCTAAAGAAATAATTGGATGATTATAAACTACCGTAGAAAAAACCTACCGTATAAAAACACGCAATACTTTACCGTCGAACATAGCTCCGATGAAAGTAATCAACTTTTTATAAACGAAATGACTAAGTTATTTTCTGTCTAGATGACGTGAAATGAGTAACCTGGTAATTTGACTAATTATAGGCTTACCACCAAGTCTTAAATTCAACGAATCAAGCGCTGAGCACATCATTTTATTTCATTTTTAGGTTAGAAAGTGGAAATGAGGGTAAAACTGGTTGAAATCTAGCATTAGATAAATTTCTGACTAAATTATGAAAATATTACTAATATTATAAATGTGAAACTTTGTGAAGACATTTGAATGTTTGTTAGTCAATCACGCGTAAACCGTAGAACAGATTTAGATGAAATTTGGTATAGAGATAGTTTGAGTCCCGGGAAAATTATTTCATTACCTACTACTACTCTCAAAACGATAAAGGACAACATCGTGAGGTAACCGGCATATCCTAGAACCAAAAATTCGAAGACATGTGACATCTACCAACCCGTACTGAGCCCGCGTGGTGGATTACGGCCCACCCCATCTCACCGAGAATCCCAATGTATGCAATGGGAATTTTATAGGCTGGTTATATAATCACATCGTCCACACTTTTTAAATCAGTACTTAAATAATAAAATTCATTTAAAAGTTCTTAATAAATATTCAGACTTGATTCCGCAAAGTTCAATCAGCGTTGCCTATGTTTACCAATTCGCGGTCTGCATTCAACAGATTTTGCTCAAACCAACTAATTACTTTCAGTGTTCCACGTTTCCGGGCAAAGTTATTTACTTACGTATGTATGTTTAGTATGTAGTATATATACTACATACTAAAAATTGGAGACGCCATTTTAATAGTAAGTATTTTATTATTAGTAGATTTCCTATCGGCATAAATTACGAACTTCCATACAAACTTTTAACACCCATTTTTCATTTCCATCCCAATTTCTACTTCAATTTTTCGAAAATGTATCTTTATTCTACAGCTACATATATTAGGAATTCGCTTCTAGACCAGCGCTTTAGGCTGTGCTTTGTCTGATAGTGAATTTAAGATTTAAATAAGTGGATAGATATATACATATATATTGCTATTTCTTATATAAAAATCGCTTAAAATTAGTCTCAAAACGGAATATATTACGTTTATTAATAAATTAAGGACTTAGGACATGTCCTACATCTTTAATTTTGTCCATTGGGAACACTACACGAGTAAATCCACCCACAAAGCTCGCGCATATGTACAAGTGCTTTTAAATTCCATTTAAGCATTATGAAACGAGTGCGTCAGACGACTCGTTAAAAATGCATGAAACCCTTTTTCTGTCACAAAAATTATTTACCAACTGTATTCATTAAAGTAATTACACTAATATTATAAAAGCGAAAGTTTGTGAGTGTGTCTGTGTATGTGTGTTTATATGGTTGTTACTTCTTCACGCTCAAACGACTGGACCGATTTGAATAAAATTTTGTATGGAGGTAGCTGACACCGTAGATTAACATATAGACTACTTTATATCCTGATATTCCCACGGGATCGACATTTACGCGGGTAGAACCGCGGGGCGCAGCTAGTAATGTAATAAAGATAATAGAGGCATTTGCAAAATAAGGCTCACTTGCTCCAAAAATCAGTTTAGTCAATCGTTTGAAGATGGCAGACATCAGAGACAGAATAATGTTTTAAATATGTTTAGCGTTGTCGCGGTATCGCCACTGGCGAACTATGGATCATACTGACGTCACGCAAAATCCTGCAACGCGTAAGCAGATTTAGCGCAACTATAAAACGTCCCGACATCAATCACCCATCAGGGGCTTACTCTCCAAACTAATTTTAATTCCAATGAGATGCCAATATGATTCCAATGTTAATTTTACAGTCACGTGATTCGGTACTCTTGAAAACAATATTATCAACAATAAAATTACCCCACGCCAAGCCAGAACCCAATTCCACTTAGTTCTCCAAAATGGACACCCAATCTAAAAATCATTTGGCGCTAACATCGAACTCAAGAGTACGAAACGTCTCAATTCCAATGTCGATCTATCGGAATTAAATTGAAGAGTAAGCACCCAGGCAGTGGTGGACCTTAATGCACAATGCGGGCCCAGTGCGGGTTGGTAGATGTCACATGTCTTCGAATTTTTGGTTCTAGGACATGACGGTTTTTCACGATGTTTTCCTTCACCGTTTTGAGAGCAGTCGTGGTGAAGTAATAAATTACACAAAGTAGCCCGCCTGACTGGGTTTGAATTGAACCTACGACGTACAACTTGTAAGTATTGTATGCTGCTATATAAAAAAAAAACAGGCCAAGTGTGAGTCGGACTCGCACACAAAATGTTTTGTACAGACGCCAGGAAATCAAGCTACCCGAAACTGTCAAATTTTCCCAATCCATTTTGAACCTTATGTTTTAGCGATAAAGTTGAAAATCTATTTAAGAAATTTGACAGATTGTAGTAGCTTGATGTGCTGACGTCTGTACCATAAGGCAAAAATCGCCGAAAAAACACGTTTATTGTATGGGGGGTCTCCCTTTAATTTTTATTAAGTTTACTTTATTTTTGTTATTTGTTGTTATAGCGACAATAAAAAAACACAGTCGGTGAAAATTTCAACTGTCTACCTATTACGGTTCATGAGACACAGCCGGCTGACAGACAGACGGACGGATAGCGGAGACAGACGTTCCGTTGGCACCCTTTGTGTACGAATCCCTAAAAATGGATTCGTACACAAAGGGTGCCAACGGATAATAAAACTTGTAATGTATATGTCTTTACATGTATTTTTTACTTACATTTTTGGAAATATTAACCTGAAATTTTAAGCATTCGTCCTCCCTAGGTAGCTTCATGCTCATTTCCTGGAGGCTTATCATATCTTTTACCTGTAATAAGTTTTTCTGTAGATTTTTATCTCTTGAATCTTTGTTTACCTTTGTAATGTCAGTTAGTGACAGGCCTAGTTTTATTTTTAATTTATTACTGGAGCTAGTTGTAGGTCGTATAGGTAAATCACATCGACCTCATTATTTTTTACTTTTTATTATGTTCTAGAATTTCTTTTCAAATGTTAAAAAGTCGATGTCAGAAGCCTGGTGGTGAATTTGGTCAGTCTACGTTGGGAGCTCAGCTCAGCCACAAGCTCAGGAAAATTAGGAGTGTTCTTGGAGGGTAGTTTCCCTCCTACGGACGAAGTGACTATGAAGACGCCGTAGCAAGGCGACTCCGCACCGGGCTCTTCGGGCTGCACGGCTTGAGGGTCGTCGTCCCTCGGCCCTCCTCTACGGCTTGAGGGTCGTCGTCCCTCGGCCCTCCTCTACGGCTTGAGGGATTGACGTTCCCTCGGCCCTGCTCTACAACCTGAAGACTGAGGTCCTCCTTCGGCCCTCTACAGCCTGAAGCTGATGTCCCTCAGCCACTAACAGACCAGAGGCCCGCTTTTCTCCAGTTCTATTTTGTTCTCATTTTCATTCACCGGTTTCTCTAGTTTAATTTTGTTATCTAGCTCCAAATAGGTAGGCCCTAGCTTATTCAACAATAAATTCTTATAACTTGTCCTCTTTATTTTCTTTAACAGTGCTCCCCTCCAGACTGAAAGTTAGGTAGGTGAGTGCTCACAATGCGACCTTACAATTTCTTGGACTCTACCCAGGAAAATGTAACGTTACAGACTGGCGCCCAACTTTATACTAATCCACCCCTCTTAATTTATTTCTAGGCATTCTGCTGTTCCCAAAATTCAAAATTACACTTCCTCAAGTGAGTATAATTATTTGGTAAGCATTTTATTATTTTCATCTTTCACCCGTCTCATCTCTTACTCAACTCTTCTACAACTAAACATCATCTAGGTATTCTTCACCTCACACACATACCGTTATCGAAAGATAATTGGCACCCTTTCGGCCTCTTGGATGTGTTAACCCACTTGTGGGCACTACCAAGGTTGGAGATTGGTTACTCTACAGCGGCTATTGGACAATATCCCGTAGTCGTTTATCTCATATTATACTTGAACTCTCTACCAAATCATCGCTATACTGCATCCCACAGACTTGCACACCACTACGTTTACCCTCTGGTATTCGCACCCAATGGCCGCTTGATGTGCTAATCCATTCGTGGACACTCCCAAGTTGGTTGTTGGAACACTTCACGACAGAAACAGGACAATATCCTGTGGACGTTTATACAAACCTATACACCTACATAACTCCTATTACAAATACTTCACTATCCTCCTAAACACTTTACTTCTATCTGGGAATCGTACCAAAATTTCTTGTAAGACTGTGTCTTACTCTTAAATTTTTCTGAACCATGTCCAACACTCCCTCTTAACGTTTTACACTCGGAGCTTACCGACTACTGTATTGCGGGAGCTGCCCTGACGTTTACTCGGAGCTTACTTACTGCTGCCCTTGACGTTTTACTCGGAGCGTACCGTCTACTGTTTTACGGGAGCTGCCCTGGCGTTTTCTGACTGCGGTGTTGCGGTTCAGACCTAACCCCTCTTTCCCTCATACCCTCTTCAACTCATCGAGTAATTCAAGTAACTTTAGAATCCTTCTTCAGAACTGAGATCCTGTAGACTCTTATGTTTATACTCTTATACACTCTTTTGCTATTCTTATATTTGTAATTTTGCTATTTTCGTATTTAACAATATTATATATTTTTTTTATAAGTCTTAGAACTTATCACTTATAATTAATTCACCTTATTCCTTGTAAAAACCATTTAGATTTTAAGTTTTGTAAATACCCCACAAGGTTTACCTTCCCCTAAAACTTTTGGCTTAGTTAAATCCCTTTATTTATTTTGTAGAGCGGTGCACAACTCTTTAAATAAGCCATTGTGTAGAGCGGTGCACAACTCTTTAAATAAGCCGTTGTGTCGAGCGGTCTCACAACTCGTAAAATAAGCCTTAGTGTACTTTTTTTAACATAGATATTTTTTTATCCTTGACCCTACTTGAACCTTGACTTGAAGCTTGAAGGTTTCTCTTAAGCGCTTTATGCTCTTAAACCTTGGCTGCTTCGTGTAAGCAGAAATGACTTGAAAGCTTGAAGGCTTCTCTTAAGCGCTTTTAAATGCTCTTCAACCTTGGCTGTTTCTTCTAAGCAGAAAAACTTGAAAACTTGTAAATAATTTCTTTTAATTTCAACGGGTTTTAGAACAGGTGCGGATTACGACACCTAAATTAAATAAATAAGCCTTCGTAAACCTTAAAAATAATTCCTTGTGGAGTATGCGTCATTGAATGTGAACCATATCCCCTAAGTATGCTGGTGATGTATGATTGAGGAAGTGTGTAGGTTAAGTTGTTGAAAGGTGTATGAAAGAGCAAGGTTTTATTTCAACCTCGAAATTTTTCTAGTTAATAATTTTCTGGGGTTATGGGGAATCTTTGTTTTAATTTTTTATAACTTACTGTATCTCTGTAAATACTCATTTAGCTTAATATTTTCTGATTAATGCTCTTGATGTTAAATAAGAAAATTTTTTCATTGTATTCAAAAATTTTCCGGGGTTTTTGGGGTAATGTAATGTATATGTCTTTACATGTATTTTTTACTTACATTTTTGGAAATATTAACCTGAAATTTTAAGCATTCGTCCTCCCTAGGTAGCTTCATGCTCATTTCCTGGAGGCTTATCATATCTTTTACCTGTAATAAGTTTTTCTGTAGATTTTTATCTCTTGAATCTTTGTTTACCTTTGTAATGTCAGTTAGTGACAGGCCTAGTTTTATTTTTAATTTATTACTGGAGCTAGTTGTAGGTCGTATAGGTAAATCACATCGACCTCATTATTTTTTACTTTTTATTATGTTCTAGAATTTCTTTTCAAATGTTAAAAAGTCGATGTCAGAAGCCTGGTGGTGAATTTGGTCAGTCTACGTTGGGAGCTCAGCTCAGCCACAAGCTCAGGAAAATTAGGAGTGTTCTTGGAGGGCAGTTTCCCTCCTACGGACGAAGCGACTATGAAGACGCCGTAGCAAGGCGACTCCGCACCGGGCTCTTCGGGCTGCACGGCTTGAGGGTCGTCGTCCCTCGGCCCTCCTCTACGGCTTGAGGGTCGTCGTCCCTCGGCCCTCCTCTACGGCTTGAGGGATTGACGTTCCCTCGGCCCTGCTCTACAACCTGAAGACCGAGGTCCTCCTTCGGCCCTCTACAGCCTGAAGCTGATGTCCCTCAGCCACTAACAGACCAGAGGCCCGCTTTTCTCCAGTTCTATTTTGTTCTCATTTTCATTCACCGGTTTCTCTAGTTTAATTTTGTTATCTAGCTCCAAATAGGTAGGCCCTAGCTTATTCAACAATAAATTCTTATAACTTGTCCTCTTTATTTTCTTTAACAGTGCTCCCCTCCAGACTGAAAGTTAGGTAGGTGAGTGCTCACAATGCGACCTTACAATTTCTTGGACTCTACCCAGGAAAATGTAACGTTACAAACTCGCCTTTTAAATAAAAATACTCTATTACGCGCAACGTGCGCGTAATAGAGTATACGCAAAATCATAATAAAACCAAAATATTATGTTATTTGCAAAACCTTAACACATCTATATCAGAACAAAAATCTAGTCATTAAAGAATGAATGAATCACAACTGGATCGTGATTTCCAGAAATAGAGTTCTCTGAAATTCTATTAGCTTTATGATACTTGCGACACTATTCCAGGTATGTTAAAAGATTATTATCGTGCATGCTATAAATGAAAATATGATGTGAACCTGATATTGAAAATAACATAAAATATCGTCTGCATTCGACGAAGGAGCACGCAGAAGTGGATTGTAAATGTCACCTTTGAAAATATTTAAATGGTGAAAATTCCGACTGGGGAAAGGCTGTCACTATTGCACAAAAAATAAAAATAAAGTATTTAGCGGGACTCGCACTGGTCACAAACTAAATTAAACACAACCATAGAGTAATAAAAGAATGAAACATTATCAAAAAAAAAAGAAATAGTCACGAAGCCAATTTATGCAGAGATATTAAAAAAATACATTGTCTTGAATCAACACGTAAAGTTTTAACTCCGTGGTATAAGAAATAGTGGTTTTAAGTCAACTTGCAAGATTTAACCAAAACATACTAACAAGATAAGTTAATAAAAGCTTGTAATAAAAAGGTAACATTTGCGTAACATAAAAACGACACATAAAAAGCAGCTGATTTAGAAATTATAATACCTACGTAGACCTAATTCTCACCATATATTATGAGCAATAAATCATCACGTAACCTAATAAGTTGCAAAATTATGTCTCTAGAGAAAATAGCTAAGTACTACATTTTCTTTTCAAACAATATGATACACAATCTTAAAACTTAATATAAGCGCAATCTCAAGGTTCTTACCATGAGTCAGCACTTAAGTTACTATTGTGAAGCCACTCTAAGCAACAATTTACTTAATTTGAGATCGTTAACAAGAAAACTTAAAGCACAATTCACCTTACCTACTTAAATAGGTATACAAAAAAGCTGCTCATTATATTACATTACACCGTTTTATGGCTCCTTCAAACAGGCGCGACATGCGATGAAATCGCGCGCGACACAAAGGCACCGCAAGTCGCGCAAGTGGTGCCTTTATGTCGCGCGCGATTCGCGTCGCGGGTCGCGCCTTTTTCCAGGAGCCTTTATAATAATTACTAGCTGCGTCCTGCGGTTTCGGCCGCATAAGTCTAAATCCCGTGGGAATCTCTGAATAAAAAGTATTATATGTTCTAATCCAGGCCATGCGAAAGCGCCAGGGTAGCCCGCGAAATTCAATATTTTTTACGTTTTTTGCAATTTGCTGGTCAGTATTAAGTTGTACATAAGTTGATTAATATATGATTCGCGGCCGTAACAAATATCATCATCATCATCATCATCATCAGCCTATAATGTTCCCACTGCTGGGACACAGGCCTCCTCTCAGTGAGAGGGAGTGGGCCGTAATCCACCACGCGGGCCCAGTGCGGGTTGGTAGATGTCACAAATATGTATTTACAGAATTATAATCATTAAAGTCATCAACACAATTCTCCAAGACCAAGTAATCCCACAGAATGACATACGGTGGAGGTATGCCCCGCTTGGGCGGAGCACCGCCGTGTCCTCGTAGAGGCGATCGGCAGCGGCGGCGACCTCACGTGTCCGGGCCTAGTTTAAGCTATGGTCCGGGGCGAGAGGGAGTGGGGGGCAGTCGCCTCCTTCTGCGAAGCAGTCATGCTAGCGAAGGAGACGACGGGGCGGCTGAGGGAGAGAGCCTCCCGTCACAGCCACCGCGGGAGACGCTCCGGGCGTCGGGAGCCGCGCGACGACTCCCGGCCACCGTAGGCGCGGGCCTGCGGGCGGAGAGTAATGGGTAGCTCACCGTCCGATCAAGACCGGGCCCGTGCCGGACGGCGTGTACGTGTTCCACGCGCGCCTCAAAGAGATGTCAGCATCAATTGAAGGGCCCCGTCAGGGCCGAAGCCTGCCGGGTCAGCGGGATTGTCCAAAAGGGTTACCGCTGGCCCGGAACATAAAGGGCTAAGGAAGGAACACGGGTGGGTTTTAGTCAGTAAGAGTCTGACACTCCCTTCCGCTCCACCCAGAGCGGGACCTCATTAGATGATTTCCCATCATGAAAAAAACAACCCACAGAATGACTATTTCATGAAATCTTGGCATTTTGGGATTATACTAATATACTAACCTAACAAGTTGTATTAAGGCTCGTACACACAGGCGCGACGCGACACGCGACACAAAGGCACCGCAAGTCGCGCAACGAGCGGTGCCTTTGTGTCGCGCGCGATTCGCGTCGCGCGTCGCGCCTGTTTGCAGGAGCCTTTACTGGTTAGCAGCCAGGGCTGCTAATGAGATTTTCCTTATGGATTTACCAATGGAGCCGAGAATTTACCTAATACTTTGAAACCTTCTGAAATTGTAAATTAATTTTCCTAATAGGATTTTAAATAAGGCCATATTTGTGACTCTTAATGAGAAGGTAGCACTCCTAATTATTTCGCTTTATGAAATGAAACGGAATTTAATTAGCAGAGAATTTGATTTTTGAAAGAAAACTAGTCAAATATTTGAGTGAGTACGGTACCTATAATAGAAAAAAAATAATTATAATTGTTTGTCTGTCTGTTTGTTCCGGCTAGTCTCCGAAACGAATCGGTGGAATAAAATTTATTTTTGGCTGATTTTGTATGGAACATCTGATAAAAACTCAGAATTATTTTCCTGATCTCAAAAAAAAATGGGCGTCTACCTTCATGCCTTCGCCCGCATAAAGCAAATACCTAGAAGTTCAAGAATCGAATAACGCCTTAAGGGTCCTTCAAACAGGCGCGACACGACACGCGACACAAAGGCACCGCTAGTCGCGCAACGAGCGGTGCCTTTGTGTCGCGCGCGATTATATCAAGTGTCGCGCCTGTTTGTAGGAGCCTTTACACCAGTACCACACACCAGTGTACCAAATGTTAGCCCTTGCCTTAGGAAAAGTATAAACGTCTGAACTGGGTCTCCCTTGTTTCATCAAAAAGATATTAACAAATTATCACTTCCCAAACAATTTTCCGCATAATTTACAAGGAATAGTTCAACCTTGTAGTTTGAACCTTGTCATAGTTAATTTACTTGTTTCAACCTTGTATATTCAACCTAACATTTATCTTCGTATCAGCCATCTTTATTCCAAAGAAACCAAGAAAATAGGTCTGTTCATGAATTTGTAGTAATAATAGCCGCTTATTATTATCATTATTAATACTTTCTGCCCGCGACTTCGTCCGCGTGAAATTTCTTGGTCTCCCGACTCACCTGGTCGCATCGCATCACCTGCCCGCACTTTCATTTTGTTTAAGCTTAGCGTTCTTTCTGACTTTTTTTCTTTTTGCTCGGCTTCTAAGGGTCATAGCGTGATGATAAATAGCCAATAGCCTTTCTCGAGAATTGGGCTATCAAATTCAAAAAGATTTTTTCAAATCCGACTGGCAGTTCCGGAATTTACCCGCTACATACAAACAAACAAATTTTACCTCTTTTATAAATATAAGTATAGAAGTATCTAATATAATTTATCGCAATCGTGTGACGTCATTTCTGAATTTCCTTTTCAAATACTGCGAAAGGTCACACTCTTGAGCTCTTCCGAATACGAGAATGACATGTAATGATGTAATGAGGGTTTTCTGAAATGACGTTCGCCAGGTGGCAGCACTGACACGTCAGGTCCAGACATCTGTCAAACAGCCTATATTTTCTTTAGTCATGACCAAGTCATGACTGAATGATGAACGAATGAATGAATCGAATGATGAACGTCATCATATATTTTATATTGGAAGACCTCTTGTCACAGTGGTGCCAACTGGTGTCGTAAATTTTCACGAAAACCCTCATTAGCACGGTTCAAAGAATTAACTTAATAATTAGTTATAACTTAACTTTCCTAGCACGGTGGGCTGTGCTGGAGCGGCGGCTCCAGGAGCAGAAAACCTCAAACGGCGCAAATATAACAACCTTATTGGGAGCTATATGTTTGAGCCGTTTGGGGTTGATAGGGGCTTGGGGTCCGAGTGCTCATCGAATATTTCGGGACATCGCCAAGCGGTTGGTTGAGTCTTCACGTGACCAGAGGGCTGGCCTATTTTTGTCCAAAGAATCAGCAATGCCATCCAACGTGGTAATGCAACGTGTAAATGCGGATGAATTTTTTGATGCCCAATGAGCTCGTGCCTTTTTATTTTCTTCTTTTTTTATTATATACTTTTATATAATATATTATATATAATATTGTTAGAACCGACGTAAAATCACCATTAAATAGAAGAATTATTTGATATCCTAAAAACTAATTACATGAATTATAAAAATAATTATCAACCATAGCAAATTTACTATCAGAGGAACAAAATCAGCACTAATCAAATTAAAGAAATCTTAAATCATGTAAATACTAGCGGCGCCTCATGGTTTCACCCGCATAAGTGTCGATCCTGTGGGAATATCTTGATATAAACTATCTTATGTCCTTTCTCGGGACTCAAGCTATCTCTCTTACCAAATTTCATCTAAATCGGTTCAGCGGTTTAAGCATGAAGAGGTAACAGACATTATAATAATTATTAGTATGGATATTTTTTTTATTATACTTAATTTTGCCCGCGGCTTCGTCTGTTTTGAGGGCAGAGATTGTCTCATGGTAACGTATTACTTGGAAAAAAAAAAAAGATAAAAAGTATCCTATGTCCTAACCCGGGTCATGTTTTAGCCGTGTGCTTTTAATTCAGATCCGGTAACAGACAGGTAGAGAAAATTGCTTTCGCATCTATTAATATTAGTATGGAAGTATGGATAAGTTGCTGAGAATCATAATCGTCATCATTTCAGCACAAAGACGTCCACTGTTGGACATACGCCTCCCCCAAACATCTTCACTTCGACCGGTTCTGTACTTCTCGCATCCAACAGGCTCCTGCAGCCTTCACAAGGTCCACCTTATGGGAGGCCTTCCAATGCTACGTCTTCCAGTACGCGGTCGCCACTCCAGAACCATTTGGTCCCATCGGCCATCTGTTCTGCGAGCAATGTGCCCTGCCACTGCCACTTAAATTTGGCAATTCTTCGGGCTATGTTGGTTGCCTACTTTGGTTCTCCTGCGGATCTCAATCATAACCATAATCATTTATTTGTCAGAATATGGAACCTACATTATTATGGTCTTAAGATTAATCAATGGTATTAACACATTCAGCCAAGTGTGGCGTGCAAATATTAGGTACATACATTTTTTACAGTTGCATTACATTTATGCAGATTGGTATTACGTTGGTATTAGCATTATTGATTGCGAAATTTTTAAAGAAATTACGAATTAAAATTACAATTTGAAGTATGTCGATTAAAAATAATAGCATAAGCACACAATTTATTTAGGATATCAAAGTATCATTTAAATGTTTGAGATGTAGATAAGTAGTTGTGTAGTTAGTAGTAAGTATTCAGCACACTGGACACTGACAGCTGGTCCACAAATTTAACTTCGCTTAGCGCGCTGCGCTTGGAGTTTCTTTGGAGGAAAATATCAGAAGCGAAGTTATCCGGAGAAGAACCGGAGTTACCGACATAGCTTGCAGAGTAAGCAAGCTGAAATGGCAGTGGGCTGGCCATATTTATCGAAGAACTGATGGCCGTTGGAGCAGACGAGTCCTGGAGTGGAGACCGCGGATCGGCAAGCGTAGTGTGGGACGCCCCCTAGCTAGATGGACAGACGACCTCAAAAAGGTGGCTAGGACAGACTGGATGCGGAAGGCAGAGGACAGGGTGTTGTGGCGCAGCATAATTGGCCTATGTCCAGCCGTGGACTGCGATAGGCTAAGTTGAAGCAGTAGTAAGATGTATGTATGAAACGATCCCAATGTATTCTGATTCCTAAAAAAAAACAAGTGCTTGCAAGGTCATTGACTCCAAAGAATGTGAATTTGAAGGCATGGTTGGCGCAGTGGCTGAGCGATCGACTGCTGCGCTGCGTGTCGCGGGTTCGATTCCCGCACGGAACAAATATTTGTATTGCCTACAGGTAGTTGTTCCAGGTCTGGCTGTTTGTGTATGTGAATTTAAATGTTTGTAAACGCACCCACGATACAGGAGTAATTCCTAATGTGGGCAAAAAGGTTTAAAAAAAAAAAAGAATGCTTCAAGATTCGCCAATACACGAAATAGCCCATAAAGTACAAAATAAAGAACCCATTTGCATCGACTCGCAAAACACGAAAACACTTTTAAAATAAGTGGTTCCCAAAAAAGGCATTACGAAACTCCTTTTGTCTTCCAAAGCTAATTCGGCTTCCGTACGTATTTGAATGGGTTCCGAGTTAGTGCTGATTCAATAATCCCTATAAAACAAGTCTGAAACAAAGCGAGTCGAGAGGGAACGGGGGATTATCAGTTACTATCCCATTGTACCGCGACCAGCTACTGAGCAGTTGGGCTCAATTAAAACAGGATTTAATTAAAGTTTACGGTATAGTAGGAAATATCCTTTAACCTTTTCACCGCCAACGCACACAGACCGCGATGCCTCGCCAGGCGCCAAGCTATAAATGTATAACGAAATATACAGTAAACAGTAGTGATGAGGGTATCGTCATATCGATGAATGAAATTTATACGCGTTAAGTTTTATTTATAATTTTACGAATATAAATAAAAACTGATTAAATATTTCCATATTTGTTTTATGTCACAGTATCCCTAGTAAGAAAAACCAGTATAAATTATAAGTATCAAAGAAACAAACACACAACTCAATTGGAGCTATAAGAAATGAGGTACATCTCTATTTCTTTCATGACGTCATTCTTGGACTTTATTTCAAGTTCTTGGCGCTCAGAGCACGTTAAATTCAACTTTGATTAGGGTTGTGGTCTATGGTCTTTCTTTCTATTTTTATTTTGCATTCAGAATCGAATCTCACAAATAGGTATAATGTTTTATTTTATTTGAACTCTTATCTCTTGTTTATGATAAACTCCTCAAACTGTAAGGCCATTACAACTTTGTTAAATTCGCAGTCCAGAGCCACCTACAAGCGATGCTTACGGCTTAGTTTGTGGCTCACCATACATTTCACTTATTGAATTCTTACTTTTTGATGAATAAACGTTATTATTATTATCTAGTTGGACATACCTCAAACTTCAGGCCCAGAATATTTTCCGAAAATACTCCGAGTCCGATTCCACACCTTGTAAAATGTTTAAAAGCTCATCCAAATCCAGTTCTTCATTAATTTCATTTTTTGTTTACATAGCAGTAAAATAGAATAGTATTACTCGATTTGTGTCGCACTATGCCAGTGACCTTGACAGCCGTTCGCTTATGACGTCACAGAACGACTTCTATGATAGTACGTGGCGCCCGGGGCACTGACAACCAATTGTTTTGTAGAGATGGGAATATAATTATCGGCAAGTTTTGCTAACAACTATTTAATTCCGGATCGGCACCCATCTGAACTTAGAAATTCGTCTATTTTCCCTTTGTTATAAAGTAGTTAACTAAGTTAATATTTTCCTGTCCTCAAATTGTTTTCGATAGTAGTATTTATAAATATTTTAACGGGCGAAATACAACAGTTGTAATTTTCGCGTCACATCACTGGCCGACTCTAAATAAAGTCCTTGGCGTTCTGGGGACATTAAAAATATTCAGAGTTTTTGTTTTGCCGATTTTAAGTCAAATAATGGCTTCTTTTGTGTGGAAAATATAAAATAGGGTATTAGACAGTACTATATTAAATAATAAAACGAAATAAAGCTTTTAAATACAGTAAATTTATTTTTCTAAAATAGTTAAAATGAAGAGCTTCTAATGAAGTCGTGGCACTGGTGGCACGAAAATCTGGAACTTCTATTGATGTCCGTGGCGGTGAAAAGGTTAATGTATATACCTATCTGATTTTAAGGTTTACGTAACGCAAAGTAAAAGAAAATAATTGTATATCAAATTGACACAACTAGGTACGTCTATTTGCCATGGTTGTAGCACCAGTTTCTTAAAAGAACAAATTCATACTTATAGTAGAATATCTGGTTGAGTCATGATTATATGTTGATGTTGTACAACAATAAATCACAATAAGAACGACAGCTGTTAGATGATAATGAAATTGACGTATGGTAACGTTCCACTTCCACAACATTTTATTAATTAAATTCCTAAGTACTTTCATACATACCTATTAAATAACTAGTAACCATTCTGACACTCGAAGTTAGCTAATGTAGTTTTCATCCAATTTCACAACTATTTTACGATAATTTTCGTTCGAGAAAAAAATTTCACACAACTTTTAAAGAATGACAGTTGTGAGTTGAACATACGAACAATTTAAGTAGGTATTCAATTTGTTTAACAATTCATTTCCCTGGCGTTACAACACAACTAATCAATTTTTATTTGAATTATACTTTCTGTTTGTAGAATTTATGGTCCACTGCCTGTCAACGATTTTCCCTTTTAACCAAACCTTTTGTACAACTTGAGTCGTTTTAACAATCTGTTTATACAGGGTGTCCCTGGAAGTATGAATCAAATCGAATGGGGGCGCGGGCAAGGTTATTTCCAAACTTTTTAACCCTGAGAATGTCGGTGAATTTTTTTATGGTTGAAATTTATGACCAATTTTTGTATTTTTCATTCATTCGCATAGTGCTCAAAGAAAAAAAAATTAAAAAATACTATCAGGGCTGTCAATTTAATTTTTTAAGACAGACCTGATAGTTTTTTTATGATTTTTTTCTTTGAGTAGCGTAGGGTAGGGTAGGCAGAAACGCCAACTGAGCAGTGATCCTTACATACTCCTTTTGGTTCGTTTATGTTCAAACGTATTATTACCGGGCCGGCCATATTAGCCGTAGAACCGATGACTGTTGGGATAGACGTGTTCTTGAGTGGAGACCGCAAATCGGCAAACGTAAGGTCGATCCACCTAGCTCGCAGGCTAGATGGATCGACGATCATCGCAGGGTAGCTGGTAGTAGCTAGATCAGAGTTGCCGAAAAACGAGCTCAATGGCGTGGAATTGAAGAGAACTATGTCCAGCTGTGGACTGCTGTAGGCAGACTGATGATGATGACGTCGTTTATACATCGCACGCCGGTTGCGAGTATCTTGCGATTGTCTTGCGAGTCATCATCTCATCATCTGCCTAGCTTTTTCCCAACTACGTTGGGGTCGGCTTCCAGTCTAACTGGATGCAGCTGAATACCCGTATTTTACATGGAGCGATTGCCTATCTGACCACCACAACCCATTTACTGGGTAGGTAATACGATACCCCTTGGTAAGACAGGTTGTCAGACTTTCGGGCTTCTGACTACCCGTAACAACTGTCAAAGATCCACGAATGACAGCCGAAACCAACGGCTTAACGTACTTTCCGAGACACGGAGGGGTCTCGGTATGTAAAGGTGGTTACCCATCCACAGACCAACCGCGGCAAGCGTAGCTTAACCTGATCGATCGACCTGTGCGGTTGTTATTTTTTAGCCACGGGCCCCACTATCTTATATCTTGCGAGGTAAAGATCACTGTAATTTAGGCTTATCTCTTTTGAGTCTAGCAAGTATCCATCATAATCTTTTCGTAGTAAAGTATTTACGTTAAATCAATGAGATGTTCTCATTATACATTTTATGTATTCAATCCTCAAGGTGCCTACTTCTTATTTGTTGAAAAACAAATCAATCACGAAGCCAGAATGTAATTCTGTAAAGAAAAGAGCCTGTCATTTACATATTATGTAACTTGTTCGTGACTTGTTCTCAAGCTCTCTGTCAGTTTTCTGGAATGAAAATGTTAGTAGAAAACATTGTTCCTTTATTTCCTTTTTTTTTCTTATGACGTATGCGGAATACTCGTATGTAAGTTGTTTTCCCCTTATTTTGTAAAGAAATTCAAAAGGAAATCTGCTCTTAATTACTCACTAGTAAAACATGCGACCCAGTTTAATTGCAGGTTTTAAAGCGTGTTTCTTTTTTTACGTTTCCTAGTTTGTAGTAGTTTAACCATTTCAAGTTTGTAGGTATTCGTAGTTCAGAAACATATACGGTAAACCGCAGTACACAATTTAGGGTACACTCTTTTAATTATGTAAAATACACAGTGTTGAATTTCCTATCAAATTGTAGGTAGCTAAGAACAGAGTGTTGTAATATCATGCAGTTTTTCAAATCGATGAGAATGAAGTAAGGGGGAATGAGCCATTTATACACGGCGCGGTTTCTTTACGGTACGGCGTATAAAGCGCGCCGTAGAAAAAAAGTATCCGTCAACAAGCTTCCATAGTGAATAGATCACAATACTGACGATTTTGCCTATACACGGCGAATAAACCGTAGATTTTCACGACAAAAAAAAACTTGGGTAGACAAAGGGAAAGGGCCTTCGTCAGCATTCTCATCAATTTTATAAACAAAACTTTGTTAAAAGACCAAAAACATTACGAATATTAATAATTTATATATATATTTTTTATAAGATAAATTATGCAAATATGCTGAATTATACATAACAGAAATCTCAAGCGGGTATTTGATCGACATCAACAATTTTTGAATAAATCATTCCAAAAAATACAAGCAAAGTTACGGCAAATATGTTTATATTTTACGTTTCGCACTCTGCTTCCAGCTTTATGCTCCCATAGAAAAACATCCTGTGTCAACATTTACCTATTCCGACATCTGTTAAAGATAGTCAAAGACAGTCTGTTGTTAGTAATAGATTGTAGGTACAGTTCGTTTACAGTTATTTTACCACTGATTTTGTATCACTGTCCAAATTACAGTGATCTTTATTCTCATTCTAATAAGGTGGCTGATGGATTGCTGCCACTGACAAGTCTATCAAAATCATTATGATCTTTATTCTAGTATCAATAAGGTTACTGTTATAGATTGCTGCTGTAAGAGGTAAAGTTACTATGAACGAACTGTAGAGAAATAGAAAATAAACGATCGAGATTCCACTTGCTGCGTGCATCGTCAGTGGCATCGTCAGATTCTTGAGGGCAAATGTTTATACGTCTGTTTGTTTGTGTAGTCGACCGATGTTTATTCCTGTTTGAGTAGTCTTCCATTTCTCGTAACTTTAGGATTTTTGTTATGCTTTTTGATGGAGGCGAAAAGGCTGGCCAGCATTAGTAAAGAACACAAGGGTGTGGAAAAGGGGCTCGCACCTACATAAAAACAGCTGCACGGGTTGATCAATCAGTTTAAAATAATAATAATAATCATTTTATTATCTGGCAACTAAGGCCCATAGATGAAATACACAAAATAAACTTATACAATAAGCTAAGCTAAGCTTACCCACGTTAGTCCACGGGTGAGTGACCATCTTTACATACCGAGACCATTCCGTGCCTCAGAATTCGTAGATCTAAGCTAGTAGTTACGTGCCGTCAGAAGCGCGGAAATCTGACAACCAGTCTTACCAGGAGTATTGTGTTATTTAGCATCTGGGTTGTGGACTGGAAGCCGATCCCAAAATAGTTAAAAAAAGGCTTGGTAAACGATGAAAATTGTGTCGATAAGGGAAGGGAGGCCGTTTCACTGCAGTGCGATAGTACTGGCTAGATAGATATGGCGATAAAGTGCATCCAATTCTGTCTATTGACTCGTTTTCGACGATCGATACGATCGATACACAGGCCTCCTCTCGATGAGAGGGCCGTAATCCACCACACGGGCCCAGTGCGGGTTGGTAGATGTCACATGTCTTCGAATTTTTGGTTTCCTCACGATGTTTTCCTTTACCGTTTTAAAAACAGTGGTGACGAAATAATTTACAAAAAGTAAACCGCCTGTCAGGGTTCGAACCTACGACCTACAACTCATAAGTCGTGGTACTACTGGGCCACCACTACTCTCAAGGGTTGCGTTCGAAGGGTAGCGTAGGTAGGATGAATTTATCCCAAGAACAAACTTAACACTGCGGGGGACACTGAGGCTAAGCGCGCACCACGATTTTTTATCGTGCAATATTTTTGTCGCAGGAATGCAACATAATTATGAGTTAGTACGGCATGCGGCAGCGGGCGCACATTCGAGTAATAAACGCAGAGATTTTAAATTTGTAATTTGCCACAATTTGCTGCGTTTGCTCGCGACGCGATTTGAGCAAGTAAATTGTAGCGTATGGAATTATTGTATGGTACCGTGCGCACTGCGACAGAAAAATCGCGCACTCGAGCCGGTCGGCGCCCATTCGTATTCCGTTTTTTCGAGAATACACATGTCCACTGGAGTCTCAATACAAAACGATAGCCATATAATTTTTTGGAATATAGCCGAGGATCATTATATTTCTGATAAAAGAAAGCCTAAAAGATAAAATAAATCTATCCGCTGAAAATGGGTGAGTCCAGTATTGACGATTTGTTTTCTATTATCTTTTTTCCCTCCGAAGTAGTAAATAGAGACAAGCAACTTGTACCGAATCCATGGTGAGACTGAGCAATGACCAACGATTTTTTTATCGCAGTGCGTGCACTGTACTTTCTGCGATATTTTACAGCGCGAGTCTAAAATCGTGTCACAAAAAGTAAAATCGTGGTGCGCGCTTGGTCTAAACGCTCCCAGACGTAATACCACTAAAACTTCTATTATATCTCGTTCAGTGACCTTCGATCGGTTAACGGTTGTGGTTGAAGAACATGTTCTTCCATACATTTCAACTGCAAATATTAGTTGGTCGACTATTACTCTTTAACTTATATAGCCCACTTAGCTGAGATAGGTTTCCTTTTAACTTTTAACAAACCCAAAAGCAACCATTCAGCTGGCCGAGCCCGGTGTGGTACGATATCGCCCCATTACAATAGAGCGCAGAGTGGTACGATATCGGCCCATTACAATAGAAAATCAATTGTGTCTCATTAGCGGTGATTAAGCGGTTAACTTCATTATTTATTTTATTTCTAAACACTTAACCTAATTCGCGTTTACTTTTATCCCCACAACGAAAACCTCGCAGGGTTTATTTGCATGTTGGTGAGCCGTTCATATCGATTTTATAAACAATGTTAAACATTTATACATACATACATTATGAGAAATTGTGTGTAAGGAAACGCTTTGATTTGTACCTACTTATAACTTTTCGAACTCATTTTGTATATCGCTTGCAAGTCTTCTGGAAGTTTATTGAGATAAAAAGGTACTAAATATTCTACAACCCTCATCTCGTACACATTATTGAATTTTGGTAAAAGAAGTCAGGTTTTGTTTTTTGAACACATTCATAACATTACCATATTTAATAAAGAGGTTTTCTTCACTGTTTCTGAATTCCTTGTTTAAATGTTTTGGCATAATTACTCTTAATATTCTTAGTTGTAACTTATAAATTACCGGTCAGGTTTGTATTGATAAGTTCTCCCATAGCTCAGGAGTCCGTAGTTGATAACCGAGGCTGCTAGGGCCATATTATAGCATACTAAGCATTAGACAGTTTATATTTCAGTATGCTAAGCTTACCTAAAATAGAACTCTAGTCCCTAAATCGAAAAATGGTTTTCACACAACCGCAATATTTCAACAGCTTATCCAATGACATCCCACACCATAGAATAGAAGAGAAAAAAAATTCCCACTTTATGTGTAGGGGAGGTACTTACCTAAAAAAACTATTTTATTTACCACTTTGTCAAATAACAACTTTCTAGTACTAAGACTATCAGAGTAAATCCGCGGACAGACAGACAGACGGAAGGACATAGCAAAACTATAAGTTCGTCCGTCTTTCTGTCTGTTGTCTACCTTGTTGACTATGGAACCCTAAAAAAGACTTAGTCACTCTGCTTCGGTTATCTGCATTGAAATTTTTTTGTTTGAAATATACCTAATAAATATTATAACAACCAATTCAGCTTGACTCTTTTATACACCATAAGTGTAGGGAGTGACAGTTCAAACTAAAACATTTCTTTTTCTAGCGAGAAGTCTGGCGAAATTAAATAAAAACAAAAATAATAGACATATTTTTGACTTCATTTTGCCAGACTCGACGTTGTTGTCTGTTGGAATCGAATTCTAGACGGATGGCTCCGAATATTACTTTTGCTCGTCAAGTGAAATAACGAACTGTAATGAAAAAAAAAAACTCCCAAGGCCTCCGGACGGATACAGAAGAATAAAATTACAATTTATTGAACAAGAATATGGTACCTACATTATTTATGTGAGGATTTTCTGGTCTAATAGACTTCCAATAGGTCAGGCTATAGTGCTGACAAATGAGGCAGAACATCGGAATTGATGAACTGTAGATATACGCAGGCCTTTTCGGTTAGTTCAATAAACACGCGTTTTTTACCCAAGGTATATTAGAAAACGAAGCCATATCAGTATTTCATATATTTAATTTTATCACCACTGCTCTCAAAACGATGAAGGAAAACAAAGTGAGGGAACCAACATGTCCTAGAACCAAAAATTCGAAGACATGTGACATCTACCAACCCGAACTGGGCCCGCGTGGTAGATTACGGCCTACTCCTTCTCATCGAGAGGAGGCTTGTGTCCCAGCAGTGGGAACTTTATAGGCTGATTATGTGGGACCAGGAAGCCTACTCCTAGCTCAAGAAATGTAAGCTCTTTTCTAGGCTAAGCGTGCTCCTCCTAAGGGGTGGCCTCACCCTCCTTGTCTTAGTATAGCACTGTTGTCCCTAAGCTGCCTAAGAACATAGGTTTTTTTTTACAGAACGCCTAACTTTAAGTTTGGAAACCAGTTAATCATCCATCCTTTTTCCTTGCAATACAGCAAGAAACACAGTGACTTCCAACAAAGGATGTTTTCCATCCGTTTAAAGTCCAACTGAACCAAAAACTTACTAAATTGAATTGGTAAAGTGCCCTACTAGTGACAATAGTCCATTTCTCTTAGTGGACCCCCACAACTTGAGAAAGAGCAGCTGTCGCATCCAGTTTGTAGATATTTTTCTTTAGCTGTTGGTTAAGCATTAAAAAGACGTTATGAAGTTGAAAAACTTTACGTTTTCCTAGAAGAGGATATTCTCTTTGATAACAAAATGAAATTTATGAACAACAGAATTCTGTTTGTCTTATTTTATCATTACAGTATTTTTTACGGTTTCAAGTTTGAGTTTTTTATTTCATAAAACTTTATGCTATTTTTATTAAAGCAATAAGGTGTGTTGAAAAATCAAGCTTGTTTAAAAAGTAACTGTTTAAAAATTGTTAGCGTTAAGAAACTTAAAGGAGATTATTACAGGAAAACCTTTTAATTACTTAGGACTTTATATGAAGTTTCCTAATCTTACTTATATGTATGTATTTCAATTAATATTATAGACGCGAAAGTTTGTGAGGATGGATGGATGTTTGTTACTCTTTCACGCAAAAAATACTGCACAGATTTGGATGAAATTTGGCACTTATAACCAGAATTATGACCAGTGGTGGCCAAGTGGTAACGGCCGCGACTTACGAGTTGTAGGTCGTAGGTTCGAACCCAGACAGGCGCTTTACTTTGTGTAAATTATTTCATCACCACTGCTCACAAAACGGTGAAGGAAAACATCGTGAGGAAACCGGCATGTCCCAGAACCAAAAATTCGAAGACAGGTGACATCTACCAATCCGCACTGGGCCCGCGTGGTGGATTACGGCCCACTCCCTCTCACTGAGAGGAGGCCTGTGTCCCAGCAGTGGGAACATTATAGGCTGATGATGATGATGATGAACCAGAATTAACACATAAGATACTTTTTATCTCGATATATATTATGCCGAAACTTATGCCGGGCGCTGCTAGTATGACATCACACTAATATTATAAAGGTGAAAGTTTGTGAGTGTGTTTGTATGTTTGTTACTTCTTCACGCAACAACGGCTGGACCAATTTTGATAAAATTTGGTGCAGAAGTAGCTGACACCCTGAATTAATAGGATATTTTTATCCCGATTTTCCCACGGGATCGATAGTTATGCGGGTGAAACCGCGGGGCGAGCTACTTAGTACATAATTATGTACATAACGCCTGTATACCAAATTTTGTGTGCTATTTCTAGCTATAATAGGATTCAGGGTGACTTCTTCTTTATTTCAATAAAAAATGCGGATATATTAAATTGATCTATTCTTGAACAAAGCTTAAAGTGAAGTAGTACAAAAAATGGTAGTTGAAACTTAAAGTTAACCGTACACATGGAGTATTAGGATTGGTTACAAAAAGCAACGCGATTGGCTCTCCATGACGTGATAGGCGGTCATCATTGGTTGATGAAGATGACGTGGTTATAGGTGCGTTCATAAGCTTGAACATCCTCCCCGGCCTTGGAAGTGGTAACTTTCAAGCGACTCGAACCAGGCGATCCCGCTGCAGCTACTCATCTCGAATTGGCAGAGGGCAGATCTTGGAAAAAGCTCGTCGTACGATGCCAGAAGCGGTTTGGATATCGGCAACCCTGGCCACTCCATCCTTGCCTGGAAAAACGTCAACAATACGTCCTAAACCCCATTTTAGTGGAGGCTGATTGTCATCCTTCATAAGGACAAGCATGTTCTTCTTCAGACAATCTTGTTTTTCTCTCCATTTTCCTCTGGTCTGTACTCACGGCTCACGCCTTCTTCCCATGGGGGTAGGCTGAAAATACAGAACGCCACCAGCTGCAATCCTTACATAGGTACCTGCTCCTTTTGCTTCGTTTACGTTCATACATCTGCCGGTCGATTCCGCAAAAATCTCACCGTGAAAACTTAGGTGAAGTGAGTTTGTTTTTGATAGGAATTGATACTATTGACAGCTCACCACGCTCACTTCACCTAAGTTTTCACGGTGAGATTCTTGCAGAATAGCACCGCTGGTCATAATAATATGCACGCCGGTTACGAGTACTACGCACCGACCTCTCTGTAGAACATCACCAATGTCCCTAACATTACTACCACAATTACATAAAAATGAAAATATATTAATTCAAAAGTACTCATTCAAGTTGCCATCAATTGACATAGAGTCAGAAGCCAGGTGCACATAACATTGAAACTTATAATTACTTTCAAAAATATCCGGAACATTCACTATAATCTCAGCTAATTTCCTCAATACGCACGGAGATCATAAAGTAAATGTCTTGTCGCGAGTGTTGGGGACTTTCATTGAAGTTGGCAATGCCATCACGTGTGTTTAATACTCCTTAATTCTACTTCGGTGCCCGTTACTTTTTATTGCTCTAGTAACTGTTCTTAATTTCTTTCGCTCCTACTATTTCTCCGTCCCTAAGTCCAGGGATCAGTTAGACAGAAATGACCATGGGCGGTGAAAGGCTCAGTAATTTATAGTTTCTCATAAAAAAGATAGATTTATGGGTCATTTCTTGGCCGTACAGTTTCCTTTGTCGCCCGGTCACATAAGTGTTATAACATCACAATTCATGTATTCGGTTATAACCGTTATTCTTGCAAAAGGATGACACTATCAGGTTTTTATGTTTGCCACTTGAACTTTGACTGATATTGGTCATCTGTCGCGGAATCATGACGTACGAAATGTCTGGATTTTTTCATCGGGCACTGTTTTATGAGCTTTGAACTGTCTTCGTTGTGGTAGCTGTCTATAAAACTGCCCATTAAGTTACAATCGCTTTAAAATGTTAACTTTTTGCTTCGTTCAAAGCTAAAAATTTAATTACCAAAGAAAATATATAGCAAAATTTATAATTTAACCGCACACCGGAGAATATGAAAAAAAAATTCTCTTTCAAGTATCGTGTCCCTGTCCAATCCGACCTTTTAAAACAGTTGAATAAAATTAAAAAGTTATACCTTGTATAAAAATCATATTCGAAATTCAAATAGATAGGTACCTACCTACTATTTTAAAAACAAATCACGTAATCCATTTCGGTATGGACGTGTGGAGTTCCATTTGATGTTGATCAGCGGTGCTATTCAGTAAAAATCTCACTGTGAAAACGTAGGTGAAGTGAGTGTTGAGTGAGCTGTCATAAAGTCAATAAAAATCAATAGTGTCAATTCCTAGCAAAAACAAACTCACTTCTCTTAAGTTTTCTCAGTGAGATTTTTACAGAATCGACCGGCAGCTCTTCTGTACACGGTGTGACCGGGTTTTCAAACCCAAATTCGGTTTGCAAGTCATCAGAGGGGCAATTCTCGTAATTTTAAGAACGACGTCTGATCTCAGGCTCAATCTGTCAAAATACATCTGATTTTCCTACATTTTTTACAAGTTTTTATGATTGATTGTCGCTGAAATGAGATTGCGACTAGATTTTGAACGTTTTACATTACGGGAATTGGTCTTCACATAAGAAATAAAAATTTGTCTGAATCTCTGTCGCCGGATAAATAAAGAGGACTATAATATTTATTAATCGGTTCGTTCATTTTACTCACCGATTTCAAAATACCTGAATGATTTGATTCTGAAAAGCGTGTTTGGGTTCAAAAGCAAATTCGGTCTTGCAAGTCATCTGAGAGCTTACATTTATGAAATCAAATATTGTCTGGGTCGCTGTCGCCGGATACGGTGAAGAGGGTTATACTTATAAGGAATTCCATTTATTATTCGGTTCGTTCATTTGTTTTTACTGATCGATTGCAAAATACCCGAATGATATGATTCTGAAATGCATACCTACTTATGTTTGTTTTTGGCATATAAAAAACTCTTTGTTCATAGCGTCCACTTTATAATCTATAATAGCTTCATGAAGTACCACTATTGCGTATAAAAGCCCTAGTAAATCCTGCCAAGCACATCAGTCAAGTTATGGATGTTTTCTTTGAGAACACAATTCCATCGGATGTTTCAAGATGATTACAAAGCCTATACGTATTTCCGAACAAACAACGAACGTTCGAGAACATTACCCTCTTTATTCGAGTGTTAGGCTGTATACACAAGATATTGTACCAACTGTACTTACTATAATTTACAGACGCCAGCACATCAAGCTACTACAATCTGACAAATTTCTTTAATAGATTTTCAACTTTAACGTTAAAGTATAAGGTTCAAAGTTGATTGGGAAAATTTGACAGTTTCGGGTAGCTTGGTGTGCTGGCGTCTGTACGTTCTTTTGTATCCAGTGTTCTTCAAACAACCAATTGTTGAAATGGAAACTTCTTTAGATGTACATTGCGCTCTTTCTGTAAAGTGAACGAAACTGAGTATACCCCGAGCCGAGTGTAACGGGCTCGGGTCGGTAACGCTGAATCGAAGATTTCACTTCTATTCTGCAGCCATAAGCACACACCCACTTTTTTGGTATTGTAGGTATATTTTTGAAGTCTACACTACAGAAAAGAAATACAAAATCTATCACACTAAAGGCTCGTACACACTGGCGCGACGCGACACGCGACACAAAGGCACCGCAAGTCGCGCGACGAGCGGTGCCTTTGTGTCGCGCGCGATTCGCGTCGCGCGTCGCGCCTTTGTGTAGGAGCCGTAATACTAAAAGCCAAAAATTTGTGAGTGTGTGTGTGTGTGTGTTTATATGTTTGTTACTTTTCTTCACGCTCAAACGGCTGGACCAATTTTGATAAAATTTTGTATGAAGGTAGCTGACACCCTGGATTAACATATAGGCTACTTTTTATCCCGATATTCCCACGGGATCGACATTGACGCGGGTGAAACCGCGGGGCACAGTTAGTCATTACATAAAATAGTATGAACGGATAATTTATTTATTTATTATTTATTTATTTATTTCAACCACAATTATAACATCAACAATAATAATAATGGAACAAAAGGATCAATCGCGGGACAAAGGCTTAACTAGACTTGTCGTTCGATAGCTCTTAAAAGGGTTCCGTTTATGCTTAATTTATATTATACTTAATTTAAGCCATTCGGTAGGTACGCATCACTATGAAGATTGCTGTAAAAAATTATCGTTTCCCACTCCGTGCTAGTAGTAGTTTTACGTACATAATCTGGCTATAATGCTTCCACTAGCCCACTACTGGCAGCTATTATAGCTAATAGGCCCGAGTGCCAACCCGGGCCGCCTCTCCGTAAGAGGTAAGCCATATTCCACCGTGAGTCGTCTTGAGTCAGTTGAAGCTTTTAAATCACATATCTATCCGCTGTGTGTTCACACACCAAATATTGAAAAGCGTACAGTTCCACGTTCCATGTGATGAGTAGTATGTACCTAGCCCTAGGCAACGAATCCACGCAATATCATGCTTGGAGTGAAGTCGATTATCTATAAGCGTTATTTGCTCAATTCATAGCATCCAGTGTTTAATTAAATGCGTTTTTCATACGAAATAGTCGCGTTTAGCTGTGTCTACGATTTAGAATTTAATTGAACTGTCTACTAATTTCTTGCAGGAGATGATGATGAGAAGTTTCAGCCACACTTTACAAGGCAATTTTGGACGCTACGGATTTGTGTGAGAGTAAAATTGGTTGTTTTTAGTCTCATTGGGTAAAAGTGAAAAGGATGCCTTGTATATAATTTAAAGACTTTGAATGCGATGTAAATGGACTGTATGTATAAATGGCTGGTGGAATGAAATAAAGCCAAAGCTGTGTGTTATAAGAATTTTAGTGAATAAAAATGCATATTAAAACATAAAATTGGAAACATAAACCTTTGAGAGATACAAGAAAAAAGCAATGAAAAAAGAAAGAATATCATTAAAATAAAAACTATAAAAATCTTCTAAAAAGTTAACCTTAACCAAGGAGTTTGCAACAGACTTATTTTTAATAAATCGAATACATCATTACACAAAACATCACTCCTGCCGGTCGATTCTGTAAAAATCTCACCGTGAAAACTTAGGTGAAGTGAGTTTGATTTTGCTAGGAATTGACACTATTGGCAGCTCACTCCATGCTCACTTCACCTAAGTTTTCACGGTGAGATGATTACAGAATCGCACTGCAGTTTTGTTGGGCAGAGGTGTACTTACTTATAGTACGGTCAGCATCAAAAGTCGATTAACACTTCAGTTTTTTTAATCTTAGTTATTGAGCAAAATATTAACACTTCAGTTTTTTTAATCTCAGTTATTGAGCAAAATATTTGTTGAAAATTGCATCGTACTTCTGCTGCAATTTTGAATAAATATTTTGCTCAATAACTGAGATTAAAAAGCTGAAGTGTTAATCGACTTTTGATGCTGACCGTACCTACACCCACATTTCGACAGTTATGTTTAAGTCCCATGTAATAGAGGGCGAGCATATTGACATCACAGAAACTCCGGGCAGAAAAACCTTAGTCCGAACAGGGAATCGAATCCAAGATCTCATGCTCAGCAGTTGAGCTAAATTAAAAATCAAATATGTCACTTCATTATCAAGACTTCTGGCCATGCAAAGAAAGAAAAATCTAAATCTTTTATTATTCAATATTCGTGGCCATAATAATATACAAAAATCGTTTTAAGGCTCCAACAGACAGGCGCGACACGCGATATAATCGCGCGCGACACAAAGGCACCGCTCGTTGCGCGACGTGCGGTGCCTTTGTGTCGCGTGTCGTGTCGCGCCTGTTTGAAGGAGCCTTTAATATGGATCATTTTCAATAGAATAGCGATGAAATTCAAACTAAGTAAGTTTGTGATAGAGTCAATAACCGGACCGTTGAATTTATTCAAGAATATAGACTCGAAAGCGGTAGGATGACGGGGATTTATTTGATTTATTTCAACTGAGCTCGAAAAGCTTTATTACTCAGCGAGGAATAATCCTAAAGCGACTTACAGCAGTATACATTTTAGGAAAATCATCTAATTTTACAATATTTGTAAATATGTGAGCACCATGAATCTATCACATAAGTAATTTACCTGTCATCGCTTTATTTTTAATTCTTTTTACCTATTGTGGTACAGTAATTTTATTTTAGGTGCATCGTCTTAATATATTGGTAATTATTGTATACTAAATATTGCCGCAGGCCGCAGGAACCCGTTGGTTGCGAGAAGCACAGAATGGTCGAAGTGGAGGTGCTTGGGGGAGGCCTATGTGCAGCAGTGGACGTCTTTCGGCTGAAATGATGATGATGATGAAATATTGCAAAACATTAAAAACCTAACATTATTAACCTTTGGATGGGGCGACTAGAATCAATTTTATTTTCTTGTAAATTTTGACGTTCAAAAGTGCCTTTTATGCGGCTATCCTACTTTCCTATTAATATCATAGATGTGAAAGTTTATTAAGATGTTTGGATGTTTGTTACTCAATCACGCGTAAGGGCTCCTACAAACAGGCGCGACACGCGATAAAATCGCACGCGACACAAGGGCACCGCAAGTCGCGCAAGGAGCGGTGCCTTTGTGTCGCACCTGTTTGTAGGAGCCTTTAACTTTAAAGTTTTGTTTTTTCTTGAGGCTAGAGACTGACGGCTGAGTGAGTTGTCATTAAAACTTTTACTCACCTATTATAGGTATACAACACATTATTGAAAAACAAGCACCGAAATGGGCCATCATTTAACTAAGAATTTAAGCAATAATTACTCAGAACAATTTAATAAAAATGTTCACGGGTTTACCCTCACATAAAGGTACTAAAACTAACGCTGTACATAATAACTTGCAACTACGGCAAACTATAACAAAGAGAAATTTCCCCTACAACAATTACATAGCAATAAATCTGAAGAAAAAAGAAACTGCGACACTTATTGGAATGTGAATATTCATGGTCCAGACTTTGTCTAGAATACACTGTCTTAATGAGGTTAATACTGCGAGTTTTCCTAACTTTTAATGTTCCGCTGTACAGTCCCTGCATTGTAGTTTCGGAGTATATTTTAATAATAATTGCAGTCGGTATAATGGGTCCTTTTCTTGAGAATATTACTTGCTGCTACCTGCGCTTTCTTAACGAGACAATTGTCTAGTTTTTGAGAATGTCTCTGCATTGACCAAATATTAAAAGCCAAAGAATAAAATCTCAAATTATTATTTATCAGCCATTGTACTCGGGCCAGGTAAGACAAACTAATTTGCGGTCGCTGTTTTCGTAATAGCTCCTGGAATGGCCAAAACACGCCTTCCCAGGGGGTAGTACTTCTGGGACGGACCGCTAGAAGCAACTGAGGCACTGAGGGATAATCCAACTAAACGACCAAAAATACCTACATCAGAAAGATAACTAATAAAAAAATAAGTTTAAAAAACTGTAACCCGACTACCACACTAATATTATAAAAGCGAAAGTTTGTGAGTGTGTGAATGTTTGTGTGTTTATATGTTTGTTACTGCTTCACGCTCAAACGGCTAGACCAATTTTGATAAAATTTTGTATGGAGGTAGCTGACACCCTGGATTAACATATAGGCTACTTTTCATCCCGATATTTTTACGGTATCGAAACTTATGCGAGAGAAACTGCGGGGCGCAGCTAGTGGAGAAATAAAACTGATCTAAAAAATACGAAACAAGAAAATATTTCAGACAGAAATCAAGACAGGCACAAAAATGGTCAAGGTATAGCCGTGGTCGCATGCCTGTACACCAATGGGGTGGCAATGGCATTACCCATCGTATTTTATTAAGGCTACGCCGACCGCCTAGTGGCGCCCTCATCGTTTGTTTGGTTATTTCTTTTATTTTAGAATTAAAATGCAGAAAATAAGCACGTTAAGTTGTGCTCCACAAGATTATACGTTAATATTATTATAAACGGTAGTTATACATTGTTTAGTTTGATTATAATTACTAAAACGGATAATGGTGGAACTATTTTGGGGAGGGCGCCACTGAGCGGTCGTCGTTTGGTCGGCGCCCTCTTAAGATTTGATTAAGTGCGCGTTGGTCTCATTTTAATCATGCTTTTTATTCAATTTAAAAATTAATGCTCCAATTTAATTGAAAAGTAAAGTGATGGCTTGAAACACAGGTTTGAATAAACCTATTTCGGGCGGGTCGCTACCTAACACTCTAATTCCGAACCATCACTTTTTGCACTTGTAATAAAGAAATATTTTAGTTTTAGTCTATTTTTAGACACTATAATTGTTTGGAAAATTTGTTCCTCTTGGCTAAATGTACTACACCTTATGTAAACGATTTTATTTAATTAATTATTATTTATTATACAGACACCAGCACCTCAAACATCCCGAAACTGTCAATTTTTTCCAATAAACTTTGAACCGTATGCTTTAGCGATAAAGTTGAAAATCTATTAAAGAAATTTGACAGATTGTAATAGCTTGATATGCTGGCGTCTGTATATTAAGTACTAATTGTACAGCCACGCCGTAAGTAGCGCAGTCTCACTCTTTGCTTATTTTTAACAGTTTCAACTTATTTACTTGCTAAGCCAATATGATATACATACATATTATTTGTAATCTGCTCGTTAAGACCTATCTTTTGATATTAAACATGTAATAACTATCTCAATAAGTATATTTTTTTCAAGGTCAGAAATTTACGTATAAAGTCCAGCATATTTACTTTAAGAAGAAGTTATTTATCCTCTATTTTATACCTCGTTCATCAAAATCGGTTCAGTAGTTTAGGCGCTACGGTGGAACACTCGCAATTACAAACATACGAGTAGGTATATAGACTGCTAAAATCATAACTCTTCCTTTTGGTTTTGCTGTAGTCGGGTAAAAGTGGTGCCAATTCTTTGCTCAGTTACTTCGATCAATCTCAGTTATTAAACAAAAAAGGGACGGACATAATATGAGCCTACGATAATAGCTGGCCATTTCGGTTGAACAAAAAGTTTCGTACAAACAAACTTAGCATTTCAGAACGCAACGACAAATTGTTATTAGTTCTAATATGTCACCGTCATTTTCTCGATATGTCAGGGCCAATTCCACCAATGAAATAGAACGCGATCAGCAGATCTAAATCGCGTTCAAGAGGAATTAGTGTCAAAATTGTTGTGAAATATTTACACTGACAGTTGTTAAACGTGATTTAGATATGCTAATCGCGTTCAGATTCATTGGTGAAATTTGCCCTAAGTCAGTAAGAGATGTTACTTAATTCTCCAATTTAAATTTTGTTTGTGAACAAAGGAATCGGAGCTAATCTGGGTCAAAAAAACAAGAACAAGAAACTGCTCACAAAACAATTTCAATTGTCTTTTTTTGATTGTCTGTCCATGGTCCCTCCGACTCCCTCCCTACCTATTATAAGCAGCAATTTCAATTTATTCTATCTTCACAATATACGAGCATGAAACTATGGCAATTTCCCCGTAAACAATAGATTAGATCAGCCGGAAGACGCTCCGTCCATTATTGAACAGAACACGTTCAATGGTCGCTGTGTTCCACGTGATACTACGCATAACTTGGTCTTGCGTATTACATTATTGGGAAATAGCCGGCTATCTTAATTGGTATATATATAGGTCATTTGTCACATTAGATGTCGGACAGGAAACGTGAAATGTGATTTAATGAATACCTAAATAAATAACGATCTCTATCAGATTGATACATTCATTCTGTTGAGCAACGAAATTGACTTAAACGATTTTTTAAATTCATAATTCGGTGATTTGAAAATTTTATGAAAAGGTTTTATACTTCCAAAAAACAAAGAAAACGGATACTGGGTTACATAACATGCATAATTAGCATAGGCCTGTGTCCCAGGCTTCCTCTCTTCGAGAGGGAGTGGGCCGGAATCCACCACGCGGGCACAGTATGGGTTGGTCGATGTCACATATTATGTCTTCGAATTTTTGGTTCAGGGACATGCCAGTTCCCTCACGATGTTTTCTTTCACCGTTGTGAGTGATTAAAAGATCAATGGGAACGTAGTGGTGCACACAGGGTTAAGTCACAGTTAATAATTATGTTATGAATGTGATAACCCTATCTATCACTAAGTATCTGTGCTACAACACTATGGTACTAAAAACCTTATCATTAATCTAACTTAGGGCTGATTTTACCAAAGTCAGATATATTTTATCCTTGGAATAAAATTGACGTCTGACAGTTCTAGTATAGAAAAACTGTCAAAAATTCAAAATTTATTCTCAGAATAAGACTTATTCTATGTAAAAAAGTTTGGTGGAATGCGCCCTTAGTGGGCAGACTCAGAGTACACACACACAGCAACACACCTACATTCACACTCTCATCACACATCTGGCCATAAACATGCTACCCTACTTTTCAATTCTAAAACAGAATATATTTTATAATTATGGATAATTTTTTAAATTTGTTTTATGTTCATTAAATCTTTGTATTTTCTTATTTCTATTGTCTAATTTGAAAATCACTGTAAATTGAACTTAGTCTAAGTCGTCTTATGCTGATCTATGTAACTTGAGAAACCTCGATCATGTCATATTTCAGATATGGTCTTCACATGATCTGACCAAGATAATAATAATAAAGAAAAATAAAAACAAAATATATAAAGTACTTATCTATAATTACGAGCACAAAGCAGAGATAGTCGACGGCTGCACGTCATGGCTGTGAGAAGAAGGCTTCCACTCATCATGATGCTATGCTATACGATCCACAGCACAGCGCTGATTTTCAGTGCTTACGCAAAAAGGACGTACGGAAGCCAAGTACTTATAATATAAAGCAACTACATACACAACCAATGATATGAATAAATATTATTAAATAACGTAAAATTGAATTTATCCGCATGCATCATCGTGGCGTTCATAAAAGAAAAATAAATTACTGTTACCATCACACCAGGTTTCCCCTTAAAGAGAAAATGCATGCAGAAAAGCGTCAGTGTTAGAGAAACTATGCAAATAGTTAGACACAATTATGTACAGTAGTTTGATTTAATAATATGTATTGTAATGTTAGCTCAATTTTTCCGCTTCACGCCCGTGGTTAGACGCCCTTTCGCATCGTAATGAAAAACGAATATACATATTTCATTTTGAATCCCTGGGGACATATCCATCGTAATGGGGCTTTCTGCGGCCTTCTCAGTCATGTATATTTCTATAAAGGTATTATGGTTGAATGGATTTGGTGTTATATGTCAAAAAGGAATCATTTGCTTTTATGAAAAAGTACTTTGTGAGGGATCTAGTGCATAACTGAAACAAATATTGTTGGTTTTCTGGTAAGTAGAAATAAAATAATATTTCTACTTAAGTCTCCAGTCATGTATATTTCTATAAAGGTGTTATGGTTTAATGGATTTGGTGTTATAATGTCAAAAAGGAATAGTTTGCTTTTATGATAAAGTACTTTGTGAGGGATCTAGCGCATAACTGAAACAAATATTGTTGGTTTTCTGGTAAGTAGAAATAAAATAATATTTCTATTTAAGGCTCCTGCAAACAGGCGCGACGCGCGACGCGAATCGCGCGCAACACAAAGGCACCGGTGGTTGCGCGACCTGCGGTGCCTTTGTGTCGCGCGCATTTTTATCGCGTGTCGCGCCTGTTTGAAGCAGCCTTTACCAGAAAACCAACCGATTAGACAAGGATAAAGCCCACATTAAAAAAAAAAAAGCTAGCTGAAAGGAAATCATTTATTTTTTCATACGGGCTATGGCAGTTCCCTGCTGGGCATAGGTCTCTCCCAGGCTGCGCCACAGAACCCCGTTTTCTTTCCGCATCCAGCCATAGAAATCTTTTTAAGGTGGTCCGTCCATCTAGCTGGGGGCGTCTCACATTACGCCCCCATTTATTTTTTACTTCAACTTAAATCCAGTCCCACATTAAAAGTCGTCTGAGAAAATATAAATTCAGTCTGTAAAATCAAGCACCACATATACTTAGATATTTATATCGTTTCAAGTATTGAAATTCCCGTAGGGGTGACTAACGTAGTAGCTAAAAGCAACAGTTCGTTGAAATGTCAATTGGATTGTACGTCAGCGTCGCTCGCTTTAGCAGAACCTTTGATATAGCCGAAACTGCAATATAGACGTGACTGTGGGGAATTTGAATAATTTTGGAACTTTATTATGCTTCACTGGAGATGAGAGTCCTGATATAGTGGCCTTTTGTGATGTAGCAATCGAAATAATGTTAACATAGTCGTTAAAATATCAACGTGAATTCTCATTCAGGGGATGAGTTATTCCTCACACTGCTCTTATTTCATCATCTTCTTTTCAATTAGAGTCGGAGCAGCATGTCTTTGCGCTCGATGCAACAATCTACTATTTTTGGCAATACTTTCTGAGTGGCCTGATATATAATAATATCTTTATCAGTAATTTCCTCAGTCACCAAACCCTTACATCATATTTTAAATTATCCATGCATCGTCGTTCCTGCTCTATAACTATAGCTATTACGTACATATATCTTATATACTATAGGTACAGTCAGCAACAAAAGTCCACACATTATCCACATTGCAATAGTAAAACTTGTAGTTTTGTGTGAGTTTTAATAGTATAATGTTTTAATAGTAAAATATTTGTTCAAAATTGCAGCAGATGTATAATGCAATTTTGATCAAATATTTTGCTTAATAACTGAGATTAAAAAAACTGAAATGTTAATCGACTTTTGTTGCTGAAGTACCCGCTGTTAATATCAAATCTAGAAATACTATTAAAACTCACACAAAACTAAAAGTTTTACTATTGCAATGTGGATAATAGCTTTTCCAAACAATTCTTTATAGTCAAAGTGTATCTGCGATAGCTATTTATAGCTTAAAACCTCCTTGAATATTACAATAGTCACATCGTCCTACATTCCTTTACTTATATGATACCCTAGAGACGTAGTACATCGCCTCTACATATTGACACACCCTCCTTTGCAATTTCTCCCCTCGTCATCAGTTTGCTTTGTTAAATTCCTTACACTGTTACTCACCCTATTATAATTGAGAGTATCCTTGGTTTTAATACACCTTATGGTGTGTCAAGGAATAATTTTTCATTAGGATTGTTGCGCGCCACAATTGTGGCGCGATGCCTGGTACATTAGTTACCACTAGCGCCATCTAGTATCGGGTAGCAGAACTAGTAAGGTCAAGGTCCTAGAAATTCCGAGAACTATCGACATCGGGTCAGTCGGGACCGGTATGTACTCGAACGTTCTAGATGTTTACCTATATAGTAGCTCTGTGGCACTATACATATAAGGCCGGTGTGAGCCGCGAGACACATAGTTTTGAATAAGCGATACGAGCGAGTACATCGAAGCGACATTCAAGTGCGACTAAGAGTGATCAGTAGTGAAATTGTGTTGCTTAATTAGTGTGTTTGAGTTGTAATTAGTGTTGTGATTAAAATTTTTGGTTTTATTGTCACGAACCCCAAGCTCGTAACAGGATCATGCAGGAGCATACATAGTATTATCTGCATGATTGACTGTTCTGCAAATGTAGTGCTGGTTACTGATGTAAGGTAGTCTCTCTAGACTGCGTTTAATGACGAAGTAGAAGTGGAATATAGTGAATAATTTAATTTTAATAACCCTGAGTTTTCTTTACCAATGCATTCCTATATTTTCTACTAATCATTCATTCACTGACAGACAACGCATTGTCTAACCCCGGGTCAAGAAGCGTGACATTTTGCAAAAAGTTCGTTTTATAATAAAGTTAGCACTGAGGAAGGATTTTTGAAAGTTCATCCCCTAAAAGGAGAAATTGTATAGAAGTTTGTTGATTTGTTTAAACAAAAATTAGCCTTTGTCCTTCCCCAGGAATTCCCAGGATGCTATCTATCTCCTTGCCAAATTTTATCTAAATCCGTTCAGTGGTTTAGGCGTGAAAAATTACATACAAACAGGATTACTTAAGAATTTATAATATTAGTATGGATTGAATCGCCTGTGACATGTATAAGATTCTTATAAAAGATAAAAATAAAAACGAGTACCTACTTTAAGAATCTAAAATATACAACCTCCATCCAATACAAACGACAAGAAGGGATCAAACACTTCCTGATTTTCGATTGCCAAATTAACCTTATAAGAGAAAAAATTGTCGCCAAAACATGGATCACACTCATATAAATTCAAATAACCCAAATTTTGCCGAAAAAAAAACAACTTTTTACTTGTCAGTCACGTGTTTTGAAGGAAGATCAAGGAGTGCTTGCTGACACGCCAAGATAAATGCGTTTCCCTCGGAAAGATCGGGGGTCTTTACGAGAATACTCTATGAGTGACGACACTTTTACGAGTTGAATAGTGGATCTCATCGGTCGGTAACAGTCTGGATGGATTCAATCATCTGTCAAACGGCTGTATGATCTTTGACAGGTTTTCGTTTTGATCGTAAATCTTGGATGTATTACCTACTTACCGATTATGATTTTCTGCATTTTTCAAGTAGGTACGTTGTTTATACAGCGTGTATCAAAAAGGCGTGGTTATATTTAAGGGTGAGGTACTGACCATCAAACTGAACCACCTTCTCCATGGGACCAACATCGTAATCGCGAAAAATCATCAACGGTCCCATACAAAACTTCAATACCTGCTCGACTCAAATATATGGCCAGCTAATAATTTATTTTTCGCAATTACGCTGGAGAAAGTTGTTCAGTCTGTACCACAACCTCAAATATGACCACAGATTTCTAATACATTCTGTATACTGTTTTCTAGGTCTACCGAGTAGGACCTTTAGGTGGGTAGGTAGTTATATTAAGTATTTTTTTCTGCTGTATTTCAATATAAATAGGTATTTATTTAATATGACGAGGAGTTAAGGGTGCTTAAGTCAAGGGTAGGGGAGACTGGGTATGGTTGAAGCAGGGTACGGTTGAAACAACGCTAATAACTCGTAAACTATTAGCGATGTGGTGAGGAGTACAAGAGGAGAGAGACGCGGCCGGCGAGTCCGAACATGAATCACACTGATGTTGCACTTGGCACTCTGTGTACGTTCCCAGGGGACCCTATTATATTTTTTCGACAAAAAGTAAGTATTTTTTATTGCTTTCTTTCTCAAATTACTTTGTTGATATTATCATTTGCATTATGAATGATTTTCTACTTTATTGTTAGATTTTGAAGGTTCGAAAACCGTGATACGTTTTTGTTTATGTTGTTTTGTCTCGACGCTATGTTTGTTTTATTAGCGGTTGTTGATGTTGTTATGGGGACGGATGAAACATTATAGTGGGTACGTTTGAAACAACGATAACCGTTCCTTTTTTGTTTGTAGATGGCCAGACAACGTATTAAAAACTTCAAGAGGCGATTGTGATATAACTCACTACGAAAATGCGTATGAAGAAGACAAAAAAGGTACTTCTTTACGAAATGCTGCAGAGATCTACGGAGTTCACCTGTCGTTCAGCTTGTTTTTGTTCTTACAGATAATTTGAGATATGGAAATCTTACAATATCATTTAATTTAATTATTAAGATCGATTGTTGATTTTTTTAGTTATTTATGTTTATTCGTGTTAATTAGTTTAAACCAGAACAGAAGAGCTCTTATTATGTTCATTTGTCATTCAGGCAGGATACAATTATTATTAAGACTGATAGAAATGGTACCATATTAGAATTTAACTATTTCTTGTTGATTGTGAATAAAGAAACTGTTTTGTAGTACTTATTTGTTTATGTTTCAACTGACCCCCATCAGTTTCAACCGCCCCTGGTATGGGTATGGTTGAAACAGTGATACATTATTTTATTAAACTCTTCCTATCTAGTAAATATGGCAGTTGAACGTCTAATTCTGAGATGTATTTATTTGAAGACAAAAGTCTATTCTCTCATTTTAAGTGTTTTGTTGTTTGTTATTTTTCAAAATGGCTGTGCTACGGGCGTTCAAAGCAAAATTGTTTCAACCGTACCCAGTCTACCCTACTCATTATAGCAAATAAGGAACCCGATCCAGTCGAACGAGATCATAAATGCTAACTGCTAAACATGGACTTCCTAATTGATCATTATAAAAAAAAATATATTTAATGGACTTAAGGTTCCTACAAACCGGCGCGACACGCGATATAATCGCGCGCGACACAAAGGCGCCGTTTATTGCGCGACTTGCGGTGCCTTTGTGTCGCGCTCGATTTTATTGCGTGTCGCGCCTGTTTGAAGGAGCCTTTATTGGTAGACTACCAATCAGTTTAACAAACATAGCAATATTCCTAACAGGCCATGTTTTTGTAGTCCTAATAATATAATTATGTCACTATTAGTACAATGAATCTGTTTACATTATCAAATTATTATAAGTAGGTACATACTAAATAACAAAATGCTCAAAATTTTGTAATCAATATTATTCCTCGGATAAAATTATCTGGCGTTGGAAAAATCAGCCCTTAAAAGAGTGTCCGTGGAGTTTCTTGCCCGTTCTTCTCCATAGGTACCTATTACGCTTTGGAATGGGCATCTAGCTTCATTTTTCTGACTGATTGAGCCCTTGACAATTCAAAAGTACCTGTAATTGGTTTATTATTTGAAATGCTTGAAATTTAAATGGTTTGAGTTATTTTTTTTTTATTGCTGTCTGATCTTCAGAACCTAAACTCTTCTTGTGTAATTGGTGGGTTAATTGGTTTTATAGAGGAATGAGGGACATGATGTAAAGTTCACTCATCCTCTAAAGAAAGGGGATAATCCTCCGACAAGTCGGGTATTCGGTCTGGTGGGCTACTGCCCGACGGTTGACGTCGGGCCGTTGCTAGTTCCGCGATAAACTTCCCCTGCGCGATGTAGGATTTTGCGCAACGTCATTATGTGGCGTTGTAGATGTCGCCACAGTATTAACTAAAAATCACTAACACGATTTAAGACTAACCGCGGTTTAAACAGGCATTATTCGCATTTACAATACCTAATATAATTACATATTAGGTATTGTATTTGTTACGCAATCACGTAAAAACAGCTAAACGAATTTGATTGAAATTTGTCACACATGTAGACCATGACCTGGTTTAGAATATAGGATACTTTTATCGCTGTAGTTCATTCCCGTGGTACCTATAATGTCCGATTTCCACGCGGGCGAAGCCGTGTGCAGAAGCTAGTTAATTATCAACTTTCTAATCTGCGTTCGCGATTTATTTGCCAAAAATGTAAACAAATATGACTGAATGGAAAAATAACTTTAATACCTACACAATAAAGTTCAGTTTACGCTACAACTTCAAAACATTTTTATAACTTTTTCAATAGTGCTAGTCACTCTGAAATCAACTTAATTTTCATTGAAATAAAGTTGATATTTGTTTAACTTGAAATAGGGTGGGGGTGTGCAGCACTTAGCACTTTTACTATATAGCTACTTTTACTGATTCAAAGTTTGTTAAGTAATCAAGGAGTTGATGAAAGAAAACCCAGTGCCTGTTTTCATCAGAAAACTCTGAAGAGTTGAGAGGATAAGTGCCTACCTAAGTAAGTAAGCAGTATTAAATTAAAATAATTCATTCCCGTGGTATAGTCCGATTTCCACGCGGGCGAAGCCGTTAATGATCACCAACTATCGAACTACTTTCACCGATTGTAAGTTTGTTAAGTAATCAAGAAGTTGATGAAAGAAAACCTAGTGCTTATTTTCTTCAGAAAAGTTGAGAGTATAAATACTTACCTAAGGAAGTAAGCAAGCAGTGTTAAATTATAAGTGTAAAGCTTTTAAGTTGTGAAAAGAGGGAAGCAATATTTATTACATAACATATTCATGGTTATGAATATGTTATATGATAAATATTGCTTCCCTCTTGGTTAAGTTTGCACAAAGACGTCCCATAAATAACTCAGTAAGTGTAGCAGTGAATAATTTGAACAATACTTCCCATACTACCTTGACAAAGTTCCTCTCAACTGTAACTAAATTTCACACCAGAAGTTCCTGTGGTTTATTAAAACCACGTGTACACTAGAACAAAATGTTGGTGCCTCTAAGCTTAAATAGAATATGCCGCTACGAAAAAATACTCTACCTACCGAATTTTTGTTTTCAAAGAGAGAACATTTTTGTTTTCTTTTCTATATAAATAAGCCTCACATTACAAAAAACTGGCCAAGCGCGAGTCGGACTCGTATATGAACGGTTCCGTACCATAAGGCAAAAATGCCGAAAAAAAGCCGTTTCTTGTAAGAAAACCCCTTTTTAATATTAAAGCAAAAATTTCAACTGTCTACCTATAACGGTTCATGAGATCTGTCTGTCTGTTCAGAGATTCGTCTGTCTGTCAGCCTGCTGACAGACAGACGAACGTACCGACGGATGGTCGGAAAATAAATGTATCCAATGGACAATCAAGCACCATCTACCAGATAAATTCAAAGGTAATAAATTCATTTGTATGAATGCGTCGGCCAAAAGGTTAACCGGAACTAATTCGGAGGCCATAAAAGATTCAAATGTTCAATTTGCAATCAAATGACATTTTTACATTCAAAAAGCATCAACAATTCGGCCGAAGGTCCCCCTGTTTCGCCATTTTGAATCATTCTGTTACGTCATTGCCTGTCCTTTGTGAAATTTACAACAAGAGATAAATCATTCAAATACATTAGCCCAGATCCAAAGCGATCTAGTGTTTAAAAAACAAATAAATTCCAAAAAACAAACTTTCTAATTACTCTAAATGTCCAAAAAGTTTTTAATCGGTCTTTACAAAGAAAACTTAGACTGTGCCTAATCTATTCAGCGCCCGCGGTTTCACCTGCATAATTTTCGATCCTGTGCGAATAACGAGAACTATTAACTAACAAACATCCATCCATCCATCCTCACAAACTTTCGCGTTTATAATATTAGTAGGATAGGATAGGATATTCTGGACTATCCAGATGTAATTTCGAATTACAGTGACAGTTACTAATTAGGTTAGTAATTAATACGGTATTTGCAGAATAGATATTCTGAAAATGACGTATTATTCTTCGATATTGATACAATATTTTCCAGATACATTTCATTTGGATGTCTAGTTAATTAATATTAAAACGAATAACAAATTAATATTATCATTTTAGGCTAGTATGTACGTCTTCACCAAAGCCATTGAAATTCATGGAATTATTGAATCGGAGAAGGAATTGTCCTTTGTTCCACGATATACCTAGTAGAAAATATAAACACATGGGTATCAACTACCCGCATTTTGCAAATATTATTTATTATATAAACTAGCTTTTGCCCGCGACTTCGTCCGCATGGAAGTCGTAAGACACCACTATACATATACTAAAATAACAAATAAGCACCGCATCACCCGCCCGCGCTACTAACTACTTCGTTTTCGGTAAGCGTTCTTTCTGACTTTTATTCTTTTTGCTCGGCACCTAAGGGTCTTAGCCCGGGGGGTTCGGTTAGACTGGAAGCCGACCCCAACATAGTTGGGAAAAGGCTAGGCAGCTGATGACCTAAGGTTCTTAGCGTGATGTTAAATAATAGCCTATAGATTTTTAGTACCTAGTTCCAGTGACAAACGCTATCAAAAAAACTCTTCAGTTTTACTATTAGATTAGTATAGATGATACAGATAGATATACATATATTAAATCGCAGAAGGAATTCTCCTTTATTCCACGATACGAGGGTGACACTGAAAGTTCTTAGAAAATAAAAAACTGAACAAACTAGCAAGTTATTAGTTTTATTATATCTTTTCAAAATAGTGTCCATTTACATCAATACATCGCTGCATCCGATGGAGAAAAGCACTTTGCCCACTCGGACGAGTGGGCAAAGTGCTTTTCTCAGTGGTTACTTACTTCAGAAACTAAATATTCGCATCACCTCCACGACGCTAGCGAAACGGCGAAGCCATACATTTTTACTGATATGTAGAATTTGTGAAGTTAGGGTCGGTAGAATTAGGCCGTGTAGATTCAGAAGCTTGGCTCTACATGAGATCTGATATCTTTTTCACAGGGCAAACCTTATGTGGTCGTCTTGGCAACATTTTACATGAAATGTTTTTGGTGGGATCATAACTTTCTTGTTGACTTAAATGACACCGAAAGTTATAAAAAATCATTGTACGAAATTTTCTCGCGTTAAATTCATACTGACGTGACACAGACAATTTTCAATTTGCCGCCAAATCGTAAACAAATGACAAATTAATAAAATACATACACAATAATATTGGCAAGATGTTCCATTTTAAAAATTTGAACTAATTTTTTTATTACAACTGAAAAAAATGAGGATGAGGGCTGTTATCCGAAAGTGAAATAAATATAAATGAATATATTTATTATTTTAATAATATTATCGCATAATAAGTATCGAAAATTTGTATTTATTTCAATTAAAATATACAATTAACTTATTTTATTAGAAACTATTTACACTAGATACTAAATTAAATGACTAACTAACTGACTATACTAAAAAAAAACAAAAATAAAGGACAAATCAGGCGTCGAAGTATTCGTCCGCATCGCTGTCATCCGGAAACGTGCCCAGAAGACTGGCAGCATTTATTTTAATGAATATAAAGAAAATCACACTTTTTGACAGCAACACAGAATTTAATTTTTTTTTTCTACATTCTGTCTATGTTGCGGAACATAGACAGAATGTAGAAAAAAAAATTAAATTTGAAATAATAAGGAAAAAGTATAAAACTCCAAAGAGTACGTAACAATAACGTTTACAAGTGGCCAGTTCTAAAAACTTTCAGTGTCGCCCTTCTATCTATTTCTAGTTGATGTTAAATACATAAGTGCCCGACCTCTATTTAATATATCAATGTATGTGCCCACATAAGACAACATCACTGATAACGCCAATTTTTTCCGCAAAGAGTAAAGCAGAGGTGGATACTACCCACATTTCGCTAATGTTATCGACTATATAAACATAATAAATACTATAAAATTAGCCCAAAACACGGAAAAGTATACACACGAACCAGTCAAAATTTGAATCCATATTTGCCAGACTCGTTAAAATTGTCGGCTTTTAACAACAGCTCATGATACCCACGGTAATGAGATGATTTTAATTAACAAATGTATCCCAGTAACAAATTTTATAATAAAGCAATACCCTGTTTCAATGAGTTCCCATCAGAAAACAGACAAATAATATCGTTAAACTAGGTAGGTACAGAATTTATTACATTTTATTTTAATCAAATCGAATATCGAAACAATTTTAACAATAAATTTAAATCCTTCTTTTGTTTTAATTCATAACTAGCGGATTGTGACTAAATAATAAAACAGCCGCACGGGTCGATTGCCGTGGTTGGTCCGTGAATGAGTGATCATCTTTACATATCAAGACCTTTCCATGGCTCGGAAAGCTCGTTAAGCCTTTAGTCCCGGCTGTCATTCGTGGATCTTTGTCAGTCGTTACGGGTCGTCAGAAGCCACGAAGACTGACAACCAGTCTTACCAAGGGGTATATTATTATTATTACATAGTAATTGGGATGTGGAGGTCAGATAGGCAGTCGTTCCATGTAAAATACTGGTATACAGCTGCATCCGGTTAGACTGGAAGCCGACTCCAATATAGTTGGGAAAAGGCTAGGTAGATGATGACGAACTTGAAACTAAAATCCAATCATGAATTTCATAAACCAAAATTCGTCGCCAAAGATTTTATCTAGGTATACCTACCAACCTGCTCTATTGACTATGGACAAATTGAGAGGACTAGATAGATAATCCAATAACTAGATTATCATTTCTGACACAACAGACAAATAATTTTAACAACATTTATGAGATGTCTTACTTGGATTAAGAAATCATATTTACCATAAAATAAAATAGATGAAAGGCCGACTACAACTATTTCCCTTTTTTATCATTTTCTATTTATCAAAAGATACGAATACTATTAAGCATTATATGTAGTAGGTATTAGCATTATAGCATTTATATATAATGCGAAACAAATAAAGAGATATATTATATCTATTTTATACGCTTATCAAAAGTACTAAAATCGATTTCCATTCATAATTAAATGTATTACTAAAAATAATGGCAAATATACAGTCTAAGAATTGAGACCGTTTTGGCCTACAAGGACAAATATTTACAGTCTGTAAGGTCAAGGTCAAAAGGTCTGAACTCTCAATTTGTTATTGAATTATTTCGTATCATTCCATAGCTAAACAGTCTAAAAAACTGGCCAAGTGCGAGCCGGACTCGCACACAAAGGGTTCCGTACCACAAGGCAAAACGCCGAAAAAAACACGTTTGTTGTACATGGGAGCCCCCCTTAAATATTTACTTTATTCTTTTTTTAGTATTTATTGTCATAGCGGCAACAGACATACATCATCTGTGAAAATTTCAACTATCTAGCTATAACGATTCATGAGATACAGCCTGGTGACAGACAGACAGACAGACAGACAGTGGAGTCTTAGTAATAGGGTCCCGTTTTTACACTTTGGATACGGAATCCTGAAACGGCACTGTACACATTTTGAAACCCACAACGGCATCTGTTGACGCCAAATGTAACTAAAATTCCAAACACGCCACAAAAGTATAAAAAATTCAATAGCAGCAAAGACCCTTTACCAATTAAACTTATTTGTCCCCAGATTGTACTATTCGTACCACTTTCCATTTACAACACCCTATTTATCTTTTCCATGAAAATTCAGGCAACGTACCTCTTGGGGTTACGTAACGATTGTTCAGATTGTTAAGATGCCAAGATATTTTACCCACAAATGATTCCGCGTCAGAACCACTGTGTGGCATGGAAGATTTTTCTTTGTCATAATGTCAATGGGAAGGAAGTAATCGCGAAGATGGTCGTTCACAGATTGAAGAGGGGGGGGACATAAACGAAATTATGTAAGAAAGGTTATTTGTAATTTTATTACTTGTTATGTACTTGGGTTGTAACTTATTTTTATGACTTTGTTCGTGAATTGTGTTCGTTTTCCGTTGGTCTTTCACCTTTTAACCATTTACGGCCGGATTAATCCGACAAATAGTTCGTGTCCATTTCGCCAATATCGTATATTTACGTCCAAACCACAGCTCGTACATGATCACCTTTTTTTTTTAAATTAGGCTGTATTCTATCAGGTATTTATTTTTTATTTCACTGTGCTGGGCGCTGAGGGCACGCCAACTAAGTAATATGAATTCTGACGGTTAAAAGCTTTTGGTGTCTGAGTATTATGAAAATCGTCAATTTTACATCATAGATTGTGTTGCCGAGTTCATCAGAGAATAGGGAATATGCATGAATTTTTTTCATGGCATTTATTAACAAAATATGAGAATACCGTAGTAGAGATGACAAAAAGTGAAATTAAAATTAAAATCGGCCAAGAAACACGGCCGATATGAGCATTTAAAACTATTGATTACACACCAATTAGACAGAGAGATCCGACATAGACTGTGACGTCACATGTCACTACGACCATATAAACTCCGTGTTAAATTTCGTTTTGCGAGAAAGAGATAGAAACAAATCTTCGATGGCTCATATCTTTTTTAATTTCATAGTTATCCGAAAAACAGTTTTACTAAACTGTTTATTACATGAATGAGGATTAATTTTTTAAATAAAAAAAAATCATGCATATTCCCTATTGCACAGCGAATCCCGCGTGGTGGATTATGGCTAACTCCCCCTCTGCACAAAGAGGAGGCCTGTGACCCAACAGATTAAGTTCCACATAAAAAAGAAACCAACTAAAATAACCGAAACACAGTTGTTTTTTTTTCTCCTGCTACAGCTGGATCAAAGGCTTGATGAGAAGATAAAAGCATTACAATTTATTTTACGCAGTACCCTCAGCTTATAGGCGCGAACGAAACGTACATTAGCTCCGCGATAATCGTCTGCGTGGGACACAGAGCAAAAACAAAGTACCTAAACGAGGGAAAGTTTTTGCGTGGCCGACACCAAAGCAACGCGCTCAGAATTTCCCTCATTAATTTTGTCCACGGAAATCGTTTGACAGACCACTGGGAACGTCATCAACCTATTCATATACCTTATTCAGACAGAACACTGATAATTTTATGGTTGAAGTCAGAATAAAGATACTGGCTTTTTCAGTTCTGCAATACTTGTAATGTTCCTATAAAAATATCAAAGAAAAATACTTCCCATTTTGTTTGAAAAAGTTTTTGTTTTAAAAAAGCTTGACCAATTTGACAGATGACGGAATTAGCCGTCAATACTTGAAAGAAACAAGTCAGTGAATTGAAAATGACGAGACTTGGACTCTACATTTTAAACTCTTAACAAATTCTTATACCTAATAGCAAAATTCTCTGGTTCGAAAGATTAAGAAGTACTTGAAGAAAAACGCTTAATGGTTTCAACAAACAAAGAAGTAAAACGCACGAACCGAACTTTTGTGTTCGCAATTACCCACATGCGCACCGGAAAACAAGTTAAAAACACTGTCGAATTTCAACATCGTTGCCTTTGTAATCAAAAAACGTCAACGTCAACGACTGTCGATTAAGCATCCTTGTTACATAGGCTGAAAAACGCATGTTCTGTGATGGACGAATAAGTTTTATAAACATTCTGATAAAAATAATTTGGCGCAAACGTCAAAAGCAGAGCGTTTACGACGTTCGGCATTTCATACAAACTTTCAAGCCCTTGTTTTTCGAAATGAATGAACCGATTTTAATGAAACTTAAAAAAAAGCATAGGTGTGGGTTTCGTGTCTGTCTGTATGACCGCGTTGTTCTTCTAAACTTCGCAACGGATTTTGATGTGGTTTTCGACATCATTTAGAGAATTTATTCCGTCATCATTTAGTTTTTATTTATTAGTTTATTTATGTAGTTAATACATTAATATTTATTTGTAACTCGTAAAAATCGTGCGAAGCAGGGGCGGGTCGCTAAAGAATAAAGCATCACACATAAAACGTTATCTTTTTGCTGAAATATCAGAAGGCATCCAATTGTAAAAGGGTCCCGACCCTTTCTTGAAAGCTGCGGCTGAACGTTTTGTAATTAAATTGTGACAGCTACGTGCCTTTTTAATCTAAGATCAATTCAATATTACAAAGAAAGAGGTAGAATAAAACTGGAGATTATTTTGTTACCATAAACTTCTACAAGCACACAGTTACGCTTGTCGCGGTTGGTCTGTGGATGGGTGACCACCTTTACATACCGAGACCCCTCCGTGCCTCGAAAAGCACGTTAAGCCGTTGGTTCCGGCTTTCATTCGTGGATCTTTAACAATCGTTATGGGTTGTCAGAAGCCCGATAGTCTGACAACCAGTCTTACCAAGGGGTATCGTATTTCCCAGTAAGTCGGTTGTGGAGATCAGTTAAGCAGTCGCTCCATGTATTCATCTGCATCCGATTAGACTGGAAGCCGACCCCAACATAGTTGGTAAAAGGCTAGGCAGATGAAGAAACTTCTACAAGTAAACAGAACTTTATATTATGTATGTAATGTATATCTCTATGTATTTCTTCTTGTATTTTATAATTATTTTCGTGGTATCTATCCCTTAGGTATGTTGCATCTGACATATTTTCTCTCCACATCACCCTAAGGTTGACGCATAGAAAATGCCTCAGGCATTAAGTATTAAAAAGTAATAAGGTGTAACAAAGCAGATGTGGGTGTAAAGGCCGGGAGGGAACGCCCTGGTACAAAATATCGTGACCTTATTAGTGATGTTTTTCAGAAAGGTGTGTAGTTCTGGCAACTGGCGTTCATGTAGGTATGAGCATATTTATATACAATAAGAACCTGATTTATCGGTGCTACACGTGTTTTATATTTTAGCGAGAAGAAGAAAGGTTTTAACGTTGTCAATATTATAATCGGTTATACGGGCATAAGCCCGCTCGGAAGCCTCGGAAAACCCGTGAATTGCAATTACATTCACGTTTGCAAAATCGAAACGTGGAATTTGAAAATTTGATAATACAGGTAACTCGTTAAGAAAATTAGACCATGCATTTATACCTAATATCTACAGGAGGTGAATCATCTCAGTCGATCACTGACATCCATAAAAACTGAATGAGATGTTTCGCGTATGAGCAGATATTATATATTAATTATGTATCTGCTCATTACTATACGCACATTCATGAACGTAAACGAAACAAAAGGAATATGTAAGGATTGTAGCAGGTGGCGTTCTGTGGTATGTAACTTCTAAGATATTTTATAGAAACGACAAAGTCATAAAGGCTTTTCTTTGTTTACATGTAGGTCATCATCATCATCCTATAGCCTTACCCCAACTGTGTCAGTGTCGGCTTCCAGTGTAACTGAATGCAGCTGAATACCAGGATTTTACAAGAAGTGACTGCCTATCTGACCTCCACAACCCAGTTACTGTAAAACACGATATCTCTTGGTAAAGTCTCGTTGTCAGACTTTCAAGCTCCTTTCGAAATACAACGCGGTCACACAAATAAAGTCTATAGGCTATTCGTGCCTATCTGACTTTATTTTATATTATTTATAAATATAGAATGGATACAGATATCTGTCAAACAAAATCTATTACCGAAGATTGGAGATAAGTATTGTGTTAAGGCTCTTACATACAGGCGCGACACGCGATAAAATCGCGCGCGACACAAAGGCACCGCAAGTCGCGCAACGAGTGGTATCTTTGAGTCGCGCGCGATGCGCGTCGCGCGTCGCGCCTCTTTATAAGAGCCTTTTATTCTCACTATCAACTCAGCCTATCGCAGTCCACTGCTGGACATAGGCCTTTCCCAGACTTCGCCACAGCACCGTGTACTCCGCCTTCCGCATTCACAGCACAGCCGGTCCATCTAGTCATTTTCTTACTAACTACTATAAAAATTCCTAGTTACGAATGAATAAATTAAGGTTAATTCTGAATTATAGGTTTAATTTAGGATAATTGGAGACTGTTTTCACTCTCATTGTGCGTTTAACTTCATTACAACAATGCTTTTGACCTTGTGAAGGTCCATAACAGCTCCATAATAGCTTCCTACCTACATTCAAAGGAATCGACCGAATGTAACAACCAAATGTATAAATAATTATGTGTTTGCAGTTCAATAAAGAGTTTAACGCAATTCGAAAATCGGATTACGGTTTCAACATGATTGCAAGTTTATCGAAATGCTCGAAATGTTCATTATCAATCTATTATTTAAATAAACTTGTATCAATCCTATAAGCATTAAGGCTCCTTCAAACAGGCGCGACACGACACGCGACACAAAGGCACCGCAAATCGCGCAACAAGCGGTGCCTTTACGCGATTATATCGCGTGTCGCGCCTGTTTTTAGGAGCCTTAAAAGTGCAATACTTCCGCGGTCAAAATGTATAACATTTTTTAACAGAACCCGCTGTGTTCGCCCGTTATTTAAAAAAAATTGCTGTTCTATACATTTTGAACACATATGTAGGTATTGCAAATTTCTATGAAACAGAAGAATTCTTTTTTGATACCCGACGAAAAATTTCTTCGCTAGAGAAAGATCGAATTTATGGCTACAGTTTGCGCGTCTATGTACAGACGCCAGCACATCAAGCTACTACAATCTGTCAAATTTCTTTAATACATTTTTAACTTTATTGCTATAGCTTAAGGTTCAAAGTTGATTGGAAAAATTTGACAGTTTCGGGTAGCTTGATGTGCTGGCGTCTATACAAGTAAACTATACATACAGGGTGGCAGGCACATCGACGCGCAAACCCCTAGCGTAGAAAATTTTCGTTGGTTATTAAAAAAAAATGTTTATACATTTTGACCGCGGAGGTATTGCACTTTTAAGGCTCCTACAAACAGACGCGACACGCGATATAATCGCGCGCGACACACAGGCACCGCTCGTTGCGCGACTTGCGGTGCCCTTGTGTCGCGTGTTGTGTCGCGCCTGTTTGAAGGAGCCTTTATATGAAACAGCAAATATTTTTTTGATAACCGACGAATGTTTTCTGCACTAGGGTGTTTAGAATCATGTGCTGGAATTAATAGTTACAGTTTGCGCGTTGACGTCCCTGCCACCCTGTAGTGACAGCTATAAAAATCTAAAATTATTTATAAAGTAAATTACATTGTGCTGTAATAACACAAACAATCAGCAAAACGTAAAAAGAGACATTTTAATTTCGCTGTGATTAAACGGGAAACGACGCAACAAGTTTGGCAGGTACAAACAATTCGTAAGAAAACAAAATATGCAAAGTAAATTGCTTGTTTTGCTTCCCCTAAATAATGTGTCACTCCAATGTTCATTTTGAAATGAATTATTAATCTACTTATCTGTCTTCAATACATAGTATAAAACAAAGTCGCTTTTCGTGTGACCGCGTTTTTCTTCTGAACTCCACAAGGAATTTTGGTGCGGTTTTCACCTCAATTAATCAATTTAGCGCTGATTTTTCAATCGAGCGATAATTTTTATTCGTGGAATAAAATTGACGTCTGACAGTTTTTATAAGGAAGAACTGTCAAAAATTCAAAATTATTCCTCTGATAAAATTATCTGACGTTGGGAAAATTTGGTTATATTCTGGAAGGTTTATAAATGATAAATGATTTTATTTTTGTAAGTAGGTTTGCACAAACACTTTTACACGTCAATCACATATTTTTTAAACTAGACTTATATTAATGTGTATTATGTTACCGGCCAAACCCGATTTTAGGATGAACTAGTTTCGCCTAGGCCCTTATTCTCATTCGCTGGCTCTTGCATCCTATGTCGACGGTCCGCTTTGCGGGGCTCCTATTTCTGTGTAAAGGGTTTAAAGTAACCTAACCAAACCTAACCTCGGGGTGCGCTTCGCTCGCTCTTGCATCCTACGTCACACATTGCCTAACCTACCCGTGTAGGCTGAAAAAACATTTAGCCGATAACACATATACATTCATATTAAACCTACATGCATAATCAGCTTATAATGTTCCAATGACACAGGCCTCCTCTTTCTGTGAGCGGGAGCGAGAAATTCAACTTACACAACATAGAGAAATCCCGATGTACTGTCAAGGTAAAAACCATGCGAAGCAGAACGGGTCGCTGGTACCCTGATAAACATAATACCGGTGTCCTTTCTACATAGCTGGCGAAATTTAGGTGACGGGTGTACTCCTCTGCACAGCACTTTGGAATAAACAGGCGTGATGTTATGTTATTCTCAATGAGTAAAATAAGGAAATAATAATACCTACTTACGTAAGTAGGTAAGTGCTTACATTCATTATTGTTTGCTTTAACAAGACCCACCGCAAGATTATCACCCTAATAATAATTGCCGAACACACTATCAATCAAAATCCGAATCATTTTGAAGGATATTGCTTATCCATTCTTCGAAAAATTTGTCAGCTCAACAACGTAAATAACGCAATGAATGTTGGTGTCGAAATGAGTGTTACGCAGTTAGGCCTTTTTTTTTTTTTTTTTGTTTTCTGGGGGAAACCTTCAAAAGTATGAACGAACGAACGAACGACGAACTGAACGAACTGAGTAAGGACTAACTAGTAGTGTACTGTCACAACGTTAACCTCTAGTGTTGTGGTCAAGCAGTTAGTTATGAGGATAGCCTAGGGGACTGACGGCTTCATTTATAAGCGGTGTTCCAAGACAGAGGGCGTAACGGACTTGCTGTAATAGGTAGGTATGTCACTTGTCCAGTGTCCACACACTTAGGCTTATGTCAAGGAGCATGAATTAGCGGATATGATAGGTAGTCTGTAGACTCGTGGGTAAATAATAACAGTCGCACGAGTTAATCGAAGGTTAAAACGCGGTCAGTTTGTGTATGGGTAACCATCTATTACATATCGTGACCCCGTGCTTCGCAAAGCACGATAAAGCCGATGGTCCCGGGTGCCTTTCTTGTAAATCTTTGGCAATCGTTATGGTATTTAGGTGCTCTCCATACCTATATACCGGGCCCCTTAATATCGTGTAGTATAAATAGATTATGTAAATACGAATCCACATCCAAATCCATGCTACTAAGAAATAATAAGTCAATAATAAAACAATACGTAAGTATTTTAAATAACTCTAACCTGTTTCATTTAAAATATGTACCGTACCTATTAATCCATATTTTAATGACTGCTTTTAGTTTTTATACACCCGGAGTTTACAAAATAAAAACTAAACTAAGTAAATAGCAACACATTGCGACCTCATATTGAACATTTTCATCGAAGAATTCCTAACATTGTCTTAGAATAATAATCTAAAAATAGCTATCGAGTATCGACGTAGGTTGAGAACTCCGAGTCACCACATGATCGATTATGCGTAACCTAATCGATCCTCACGATTAGACGTAACAAAAGAGATGAGCTTAACTTCGTTCGCGGTCACTAGACAAATTGACAGCGGGTACAATGTCGAAACTTATAGGTTCTTTTTTGTTGACTTTTATGCCATTACTTTTTCATACATAGGTACTATACGATAATGTAAGATTTATCAACATATTCATGACTTTCAAAGTCCTGTGGCTGTTAAATGTGAAAGGCAATTTAAATCATGCCTATATTTCGTTCGTTTAGATGAATTTTATTAATCTCTAATTTTATTTTTACGTTTTATTGTTATTTACCTACTTTTAGCTAAAAATACAGTCCTACTATAAATCGTGCGATCTTTCTAATGAACGTGTCTGCACAACGATATGGCGTATGCTTCTGAAAGCAGGTTAAGCTGTTGGTTCTTGTCATTCGTAAATGTGTTCGTAGATTTTTGGCAGTCGTTACGGGTAGTCAAGAGGAGCGAAAGTTTGACAACCAGTCTCGCTAAGGGGTATCATCTGACCCAGTTACTGGACAGTCTTGCTATGTAATGGATGGTCACCGATCGACGGACCGACCTCGATAAGCGTTGCTTCACCTTGAACATCGACCCGTGCGGCTGTTATTATTAAACCACGAGCCCCTATGTACAGACGCCAGCACATCAAGTTACTACAATTTGTCAAATTTCTTCAATAGATTTTCAACTTTATCGCTATAGTTATAAGGTTCAAAGTTTATTGGGAAAATTTGACAGTTTCGGGTAGCTTGATGTGCTGGCGTCTGTACCTATTCTATTAACTCATTAATACACCATTCAGCCCCTAGGGGCTTAACTCAAGTATAAACATTCCAAAAAATCTTCAAAGCGGCACCGTTGTGCTATGCTTCTATGTATTTTTCTCTAATGTAAATAAATTAGTGCCTTGGTACATACAATCAATAGGTACCTTTCAAATATGTTTCTTTATCGTCAACGTACTTCTGCCCGCGATGCCGTTTGCGTGGGACCATAAAGTATTATCCTAAAGCACTCGGCAATAGTGTTATGTCAGTTATCAGTGAAATAATTTTTGAAATCGGAAGAGTAGTTTCGGAGATTACCTCCTACATCCGAACTTACAAACTAACTCTTCATAACAGGGTGACAGAGACGCAGGGTTTAAGTGATACATGATTCTGGACCCCGCTGCGTTGAAATTTTATGACAATCGTTTTTAAACCGGTCAAGTGCGAGTCGGACTCGCGCACCGAGGATTCCGTACAAATTTTTAGGTATGTAACTAAATAGTTTTCGGATTTTTTCCTTTACTTATGCTACCTACATGATATTGCTTCTTGGAAAATTTCATGATTCTAGGTCAACGGGAAGTACCCTATAGGTTTTGATTTCGGAACATAATCGCTCGTATAAAGATATCTACACAATCAAAAGTGATTGCGTTGACTTAGAAGTTTGATTTTATCACTGCTTCAAGGGATTGCAGCTCTGAGTATTTGATATTAATTTCAACTTGATAACTCCACGCGTCCCTGAGAAAAAGGGTCTTGACAGATGGACATACAGACACAACGAAGTGATCTTATAACGATTCCGTTTTTCCTTTTGAGGTATGGAACCCTAAAAATGCTGTTGCATAAGGTTTTCACTTTTCTATGAAACGGCTGTTTTTTTTTTATAACTGACGAAAAATTTCTACGCTAAGGCGTTTAGAATCATGTGCTGAATTCATGATATCTATTCATGATATATATTCATGATATTATTAGAGATAAATGATTTTATTTTTGTAAGAACTGATTTTCCAAAGCCAGATAATTATATCCGAGAAATAACTTTGAATTTTTGACAGTCCTTCCATATAAAATTTGTCAGATTTCAATTTTATTCCACAAATAAATATTGTCTGTCGATTGAAAAATCAACCCTAGATAGGTTTGACACTTTTACACGTCAATCATTTTCACTTTTTAGTGGGTCAGTTTGTAATTTATCTAAGTTACAATAGCCTAATGTCAACTGTTCATCACCTTTTACAAAATATTGCTTTTCCCGATGCGGGGACGTTAATTGTTGAGGAGTTGTCCTAGTAAGCACCAGGAGAACTAGAGCTGAGAAGTCACCATCAGCTCCACTTCACCATACGCATTATGACGAGCATAAACTGCTTAGCAACCACATTAAAGTTCCTAATCGAATGCCAACCCGTGAAATACTTATTATTGAGTAGTTTCGATGGCCATCAGTAGTCTTCATCATCAGTTCCACTTCACCAAATGGTGCTTTCCGAGAGCCAATGCATGAGTTACTATAAAATATACCCAAATCGTTATAGGTGTGCCTATAAAATTTGAGGGTTTCCCTCGATTTCCATGGGATTTCCTCATCAGATTCCGACTTGGTGAGAATGGGACCACCACGAGACCATAAACCACCCCAACCAACCCCTAACCCCTTTCAAACAAAAAAAAATATTTTCGAAATAGGTCCACAATTGACGGAGAGATCGGTGAGCATACATAAAAAAAACGTACATAAAGTCGAACATATAACCTCCTCCTTTTTGGAAGTCGATTAAAACTAGATTAGGTCGGCGTTTCTTATCTGACTTCTCTGAGAAGAAAGCCTGAAACAAACATATAGGTAACAGTCTCTTTTAAAGCATAGACATAATCTTAGTAAGATCATTGCAGACCATGTAGATTGGTGTTTGAAATGGTTTTTTCAGGATAGGACCACACAGATTCAGTGGACCTGTCCAGTGTCGATGGAAGGTATGTACTACAGTTACTCTTTACACATAATAATGTAAAAATACCTATTACATGCACATACTCTCTACTCTACCCTTAAGGCTCCTACAAACAGGCGCGACACGCGATATAATCGCGCGCGACACAAAGGCACCGCTCGTTGCGAGACTTGCGGTGCCTTTGTGTCGCGTATCTTGTCGCGCCTGTTTGAATAAGCCTTTATACGATCGCTTCTGATCATGAGCTTAATAATGAACAGCTACAAAAAACGGATAAAGCGATTTATAGCTTTAATTACCTCGCTTGACAAGCGAGTAAGTGATGGTAGAATGGCGTAATTAGCACAAAGGGATGTAGCACACTGATAGCCTTTTACTTTTACCGATATTTACGGCACCCATGAGATAAGTAGGTACCTAGTTCACTATTCCGTGTAGGATTTGCAGGATTCTGTGTATTAAGAAAAACCGCCTTCATAAAGATTAAAATTAAGCTGTTTTGTTCGTAATGTACATACTTTTTTGGGGTGGTAACTAAATGGTTTCTATAGACAAGTTTAATCCGATACTGCAATAAAATTGGTAATTTTTTAAGTCTTCGCTCCATAGCGCCCCTAAGACTAAACTCCAACCTTTTATAGTTCATTTTATATTATTAAGATATAGTATCAATAATAAATAGGCTAATAAAATTTTAAAGAACATTACTGCCGCCGTAAGTAAAAGGGGCGCATCTGAGGAAAGGGAATAGAGTAAAATGAGCCTTAATGGATGGCGCCTTTTTTGTTTAGTAAGGTTTAGTTTTCTTTAAATTTTTGGCCAATATTCGTCCTTTTCGCTAACTGCGGCAGATTACCTATCCAATATTACCAGATTACCTATCTGGCAAATAATACTAAGTATTAATAAATTGAGGACATCCTCCTTTTCACAGTCGGTCAATTAAAAGTAAAATCGTAAAAAAATAAAAGTTAAGTATATTTTCCTTCATAACCATAACGACTTTCAGCTAAAATTCGACATAAAGTTTTATTTTATTTTTACTACAGTAATAAATTAGGTCCTTTTTAACATTTTACGGCAATTAACTGAAATGTCATTATGTCCTTTTTTTCTTAAAAACTTTCTTCTACGTAAATGGACGGAATGTTTCATGATTACTATTAAGAATCCTTTAAACAGGTGCGGTGACTTTTTAATGGATGCAATTATATTATTTAATCTGATTCATTTGATTGTATTAATATTAATTTATTTGACTTTATTATTATTAACTTATTTTGAAAGGAGGGGTCCGTGGCTAAATAATAACAGCCGCACAGGTTGATCGATCAGGTTAAGCTATGCTTGCCGCGGTTGGTCTGTGGATTGGTGACCATCTTTACATACCGAGACCGTTCCGTGCCTCGGAAAGCACGTTAAGCCGTTGGTCCCGACTGTCATTCGTGGATCTTTGACAGTAGTTACGGGTAGTCAGAAGCCTGGTTGTCAGACAACCAGTCTTACCAAGGGGTATCCTATTACTCAGTAACTGGGTTGTGGAGGTCAGACAGGCAGTCGCTCCATGTAAAATACTGGTATTCAGCTGCATCCGGTTAGACTGGAAGCCGACCCTAACATAGTTGGGAAAAGGCTAGGCAGATGATTACCTATTGGTATTTTTATCACCTTAATTAGGTACATACCTAGTAAATCAATTAAGCAAACTATGTAAGTGCCGTGCACACCTTTAAGTGATAAGTTCACTGTAGTACTTTATATAATAAGGCAAAGCTTTCTGTTAATATGTATGTGAACTAATCGTTGGAGTGCCATAATAAATAAATAAATGATAAATCCCTCAGGTTCTATTATAATTGCATTAGTTTTTTTTTTTTAAATTGCATTGTAATTTTATTCTATTCTGTTGCAATAATGTGAAATTTTATTTTATGTAAAATATAAATATATATACATATACATATACTTATTTAATATATATTTTATTTTATTAATATATATATTTTGTGTTAAATTAAATTATCAAATCATTTTTATTTTTGCCTGGATTATTTGAATGAATTTTCTATTTTATTATTATTGACTGAATCGTAAGCCGGACTTGCCAATGGACAATTACCGCACAAGTGTGACAACAAATTTCTAACTATTGCTGAATTAGTTTTTTATTCGGCCTATTATATAATATTCCCACTGCTGGGACACAGGCCTCCTCTCTTCGAGAGGGAGTGGGCAGTACTCTACCACGCAAGCCCAGTGCGGGTTAGTAAATGTCACATGCCTTCGAATCTGAATCCGAATTTCTAAAAAGAGAGATTGACCAGACATAATCAAGATTATGTCTGGACTTAGGGAGTTTGTCAAGCCATACGTAACTAAAATCCTAAACCGGGCAGAAAATCCTAAACCGGGCAGGGAAAAATTTAAGGCCAATACTCTACTCGGTAGAAGTAAGTACCTACCTAATAATTAGTATAGCTTTTTACTCTCTGAGATTATAAAACCTAAATTATTACTGCATAATTCAGACGAGTACCTAGGTAGGCACTCGTCTGAATTTATGCAGTCTATAAACATCATATAATTATTACGACGCGATTAATTATTAAAACTCACATAAATTTAATTAAGTATTCATAACACGTCTATTCTAATAAATTAACTGAAATAATTGCGGCACTGACATCATAATCTAAAAGTTACTTGTAAGTACAGCCTACTTAAAAACTTTCTCAAATTCTTGTCTGTTTCATCAATCCTTCACTTGGCCCATCTTACGTAAATTAATTACACAAGAGTGCAATTTAAAACCTTCAAAATAGGGAGAAAATACTTTGCTTGAACCATAATTTTAACTTTCAGGTTATTGAACAATTCAAAATTAAAACAGTTCAAGTCACCACTCATCACAATGTACCGATTTAAATTTTAAATCAATGCCCTATTTTTGAAACCAGATATTAAAAAGAAGTGGATGTAAAATTCGTGAGCAAATAAAAATTGATCGTATATTTTGTCCATTTTATTTTTTTCGCAAGCTTTTCTCAAGTAGAATTACCTACCTACAATTTTGAAAAATTTTGAGAAAATTATGTTTAGCTCTGCATAAGTACACCGTACAAAAGAACTATATTATGTAAGGTACATACCCATAATTCTTTAATTTATAACAATGAACTTACCAGTTTCTCTAAAAGTTTTTACCACTTTAAACTTCGACCACAAAAACAATATTCTGCATTCAAAACACTACAGCCAGTCACACAGTAAAAAAATCACTTTAACAATGTTCTAGAACTAAATTCAAAGTTGGCATTTATTGAAAAAAAAAACACATTTTGCTTTTATTTACGTCACTAATCAGTATGTTCCATTTTTGAACACGAATTTATTCGGAGTCGTAGTTACGTGAGTATCTCGCGACTCGAATGTCGAAACACCCCAGTCCGCCTTCAGGCGCGTTTCGGAATAAACTAGCTCAACAGAAAGGGTGCTAGCATCGCGCATGCGTAAAGCGGCAGATGACATTCTTAACAGAGAAATTAAAAATTAAGCCTACTGAACTTTACTATGACAGAAATAAAGAAAATATTATATAAAAATAATTGTGGGAAATATGAATTCCATTATTTCAAATAGAGTTACAACTATAGTAGGTAACAACAACGTACACTGTTGTTGTAGGTAGGCTATTTAGCGAAATAAATTTGTACTTATAAACTCAGATACTCAAAATTTTTTTGAATGTGTGTTATTTGATTTTGACTTCTGGGCTAGCCAATTCTTACTTTATTTAAATTATAATTTCATCAATGTTTTGCTTGTAGGTAAATGTTTACGTCCCTAAGAGGAACAACAGAGTTTTTGTTACATATTGTATAAACTTTATTATTTCCTTTATTTAACTACATACACATAAATTATATTTTTAAATATTAGTATAAAAAAATATTAAAACATTTAAAAATATAAAAAATAGTAGCCCACCGGTGTCGGGAACAGGGTCAAAGCTACCGGCTGTCAGGGCTCCAGAGAGAGGAACCTCCTAACAATGCGGGCCGTGTCCAGAAGTACCGCTTTCTGGATCAAGCCCTTGATCCAGCTGCCCAATAAGAGCCTCCTCAGGTGTTGGTCGAGGCTCTTGGCTATTAATCCATTGGCTGTCACGACTATCGGCACAATGATCGCTGAGTCCACATCCCACATGTCGACGACCTCACGAGCCAAGTCAAGATACTTAGTATAAACTATTTTTATTTTATTTCATAAAATAAAAAGTTTACACGCAGATAGAATTAATACTGTTTATATTAGGTAGGTACCTGCTAGATTTATATATTGGTTCTAAGCAATTTAAAGTTTGGAATCGTTTCACCTGGATCTCTTTTAAATGGGCTGAGATCGGACGCCTTAAAAGCGTTTCAGGCTGACAGGACGCTTAGGTGGATACTAGAACTAGCATAGACATTGTTACTTGTCGCTAGAAACGAACATTATGGCGAAAAAATGTAGGACGTGGAAATTCAGTGCGTCATTTTGGTGAATTTCACTGGCCTGAAACTGAACAAGTTAGGGAGTGAACACACTTATCGATGCAGAATCCGCTTAAACGAATGCGCCTTCTCCTAATGGTGCATACACGCTACCTATATACTTTTTTCGTAGGGCAGTTAGTACCTACCCTAGTCATTCCAATGTAACTCTTACCTCATTGTTATCTATTGTTATTGTGTTGTTGTTGTTATGTATATATATAAAACAAAGGATTAGTTACTATTTATAACTCAAGAACGGCTGTACCGATTTTAGTGATTTTTATTTGTTGGATTTGTCTTCGCCCCGAATAGCAGAATAATTAGTAAAATATGGGAAAAAATAAAAAAAAACACTGGCACTCCGGTAGTGCCGACAGAAGTGAAAACTTGAACAATTACGAGTGTATTTTGTGAATCGTCTTATAAACAAAACACGCGTGTTAAGGTGTGTTCCTTATTTTATAGGGTTTTTTGCAAATCAGGTATGATGACCAAAGTGACTGGTTTATTCTTCTCGTGAAAGGAATTTATTCAGATTTACAAATAAGCACACAGAGCTCGTCGTCAGTTATATATCCGTGGTTCAGCGCCATCTCGTCGTTGTTGGATGAACTACGTAGTTAGTACGCGAGGCCCTCGTAGTTCTTCCCGATGTGCATAGATGGCGCTGTCCTCAACAACGCGCGTCTTACGTTTTACGTCTGACGTTTTACGTCTTACGAATTTTCGATCAGGGTCACGTGACCTGACGCGAATTTAGAAGTTTTTACCCATTCCAAAAAAAGTACACAGCGCCGCTAAAGAAGTTTTCACTTCAAAAATCTGAGGCGGTACAAAGTTCGCCGGGTCAGCTAGTAGTTTATATTAGAATGACACCGTGAGTTTTATACAACTCTTGGCAAATAATTCTAATTTATACTTTAACACGAGAAGAGTTATACCTATGACAATGACTTATACTAAGGGTTTTACGTAAAAAAAATATACCTATTGTGAATGTGCTCTCTCAATCTCGTGGGTTTGTTTCCTTTATGGCTCCAACATACAGGCGCGACACCGGATATAATCGCGCACAACACAAAGGCACCGCTTGTTGCGCGACTTGCGGTGCCTTTGTGTCGCGCGCAATTTTATCGCGTGTCGCGCCTGTTTGAAGGATCCTTTATGTCCATGCAATAGCAATAAAGATAATAATATGTCACGCGTCATTCGTCTCGCTTCTGTTCGGACGACGCGGCTCGACACCGCGACGAACTATTCGCTTTATCGCTAGGACAATGGACATAAACTTTTTGTGATCGGCTCAAGCCGATTCCACGTCGATAAGTCCTACCGCAATAGAATTGAGATCTTCTCCTTCCTCTTCTTTATATTAGTACGAAGTATACTTAGTAGTTGTTCGGAGTTTCTTTGAAGGATAAAATCAGAAATGAAATTATGCGGAAAAGATCCGGATTTACCGACATAGCTTGCAGAGTAAGCACACTGAACTGAAGGAACGATGGCCGCTGGAGCAGACGAGTCCTGGAGCGCGTATTGGCAACCATAGCGTGGTACGCCCCCAGGTAGATTGACCGAAGACCTTATGAAAGCGGCTGGGACAGACTGGATGCGGAAGGCGGGGGACAGGGTGTTGTGGCGCAGCCTGGAAGAGGCCTATGTCCAGCAGGCTCACTACTATAAATCAACTCAGCACCCAGCCCCCCCGGGAGGGGGGGGGGGTGATTTATAGTAGTTGCCAAGGTTCCAAATATTGTGAGAAAAGCATGGTTCGTGGCAAAAATATTAGCCAGCTTGCATAGTGATAGCGGGGCTGAAATTCAATGTAAGTATCAACGATGTATCAGAGATAACACTAATAACATAACATCAACGCTTGTTTTCCCCGAAGGCGAGGTGACCCTCACTCATATTTTGCCAGTTATGTTTGAGTCCCATGTAATAGAAGACGAGCACATTGCCATCAAGCAGGCACGGATCCCCTGGGCTGCTCCTGAGAAATACGTGAAGGAAAACCCAATAACACTTTGGTAAACCTGGTAATCGAAACTAAGACCTCATGCAGCATAATCAGCAGTAGCGCTAGCAACCAGACCAACGGGACAGATAACACTCACAGTTTAAAAAAAATATTTTGACATTTTGGAGCCTAATCGTTAAAGTGCACCTTTGACAAGTTTTTCAAGTTATAAAATGAATTTTAAAAAATAGGTTTAATATTTTATTTTTATTAAAAATCAAACATTGCTTGGACCAACACTAACAAATTACTAATCAGTAGGTAGGTAGGTACTAATAATTTTATACTATTACTAATTTATCCAATTTTTTCTAATTATATTTGTTTTTATTTTTCTCCTGCAAGTAAGATTTATTTTATCTTTAATAATTTGAATATTAATTTAATTGGTTTTAATTTATGTTTTAATTAGTTATAATACTAGGTATATAGCTTAGGTTTCACAATTATTAAAATAATTTTATTTATTTCCTGGTTTTTATTTTCTGCTTACTATCAGGAATTGAAACAAAAAATAAGGCTTTTAAAAATGTGCAAACGACGTACGGCATGTCATACAAACTTTCAAGCCCTTGTTTTTCGAAATGAATGAACCGATTTTAATGAAACTGCATACACATAAGCAAGATACAAAAAAAAAATAAAAACTAAAAATTTACTTAAGAACATTTCAGAAATACAGTGTTACAGCCAAATTAGACCGATTTTAAATTTTCCATAGAAACAGAGATTTCCAGTTATTTTTTTTTAAATAAGTCATTTTGAAAATGTTCTTTACTAACTTTTAAGACCTTTGTATCCTGCTTATGCGTATGAAATTTCATTAAAATTGGTTCATTCATTTCGAAAAACAAGGACTTGAAAGTTTATATGAAATGTCGTACGTCGTAAACGCTCTTAAACATCATCCAATGAGGGTGTTTTTTCGTTTTTTTTTAATCATGCAGCTGGTTGAGCTGTTGTTCTATCTGTATCTGATTTTTAACAGTAGCGCAAAATTCGGGAGTTAGAAACCGTTCACAAGCACTTTCAAAATCTTCAAGTGTCAAGAGGTGGTCAGGTTTTATTTGCTTCGGCGCTAGCCTACTCGCATTTTTGCCACATCTTAAACATTGCTGGAAACAGAGATTATTTTTGGGTATCTTAAAGATAACTACATCATCAGTTTGAGATCGTTTGTGAAACATAATCCTTTTCGCTCTAGATTTAGTTTCCTTTTTAATTGGTGTCTGTGGTATGTTTTTATTGCTTAGTTCTACCCTGGTTTGGTTTTTAAGCCCCTCGCTTAGCCGTATGAAGTTATCAATGGACATATCGGATGTTTCGTTGTCTGATTCTTGTTCACTATCTGTTGATATTTGTATAACTTCGATTTCTTCTTCTGTCAGTCCTGTCTTGTCTTCTTTTGTTTTACTTTCAGATTTTAGTTTTAGTTCATCACATTGAAATTGAATATCCTTAACTTCAAGGTTATGATTAGCACAAATAATAAATTCTTCAGTCTGTGTTTGGGATGTTTTAACTTCTATCTTTTTAAGATCAGGTAATTCACTTATATCTGGGGTAGGCCCTAAGAATTTTAAAGATTCCCATGTCTGTGTGCCAGAATCCCGAGAATTGGCTGTCCCATGTAATGAAGGGGTAGCACATCGATGTAGGTTTTTATACTTGTACATAGATTTTGGAAAATGCAAACCGCATACAAATTGGTTTTTGAAAAAAATCGGGGGTTTATCCATTAAATCTGTCCTTTTGCAAGCTATAATCCAGCCTATGCGCCTGTAAAAGAGAATTTTGGATAAATACATACAATACCACAATATGGAAGCAGCAGCTAAGCAAAATGCTTGAGAATCCTCATCCCACATGGGCCTAATAACTACTCACAGTACCTACCTATAAAATAACCGGGTAGTTTAGTGTCATAATACAGTTATGTATTTTTAAGGATTACTTGAGTATTAAAATATTATCGTCAATGAATGAACATGCTACAAACAAAGGCGGTGGCGAGCTTTTCTGTGGACGTTAAAGGCTCCTTCAAACAGGCGCGACACGCGACATAATCGCGCGCAACACAAAGGCACCCCTCGTTGCGCGACTTGCGGTGCCTTTGTGTCGCGCGCGATTTTATCGCGTGTCGCGCCCGTTTGAAGGAGCCTATAGGAATATATAGGTAGTATTGTACTGTATTTTGGGTCTGAGTAGTGTTGAAGAAATTCATGGTACGCAAAAATACTATATTTTAACATTTAAAAAATTTATAAAAGTGAGTTTATATTAATTTGACTGATGCGGTAGCGTGTATAGTCGAATCGGAGAAAGAGTCATAGTCCCACCACACAGATTTCCTATAACATAGTACTATGTTCCCCATCACTCGATAGAAAACGACTCTTTCTCCGGTTCGACTTTATTGTATCCGAACGTATCTACATTTATTATATTATAATTCGAAGTGGCTAGAAGAAAGAGACGTAGTATCTCATTAATAAAAAATGAGCTTTTGATTTATATTGATTTAAAAATTTTATGTGATAAAGCGTATGACACTTTTATTTTAGACAAAAAATGCAAGTAGTGTAACAAAATATAGTTTTCACGAAAATAAATAAGTAACAAATATTTTGTCTATTTTTTGCTTTATCCATAATATACTACATTTTTTGAAGTTTACTATATTTTTTTTATAGCTTATTTGGAAAAATACTACATTTCGTCGAAGAAACGTTGGCAACCCTAATGTGTGTGTGCGTTTATATGTTTGTTACTTCTTCACGCTCAAACGGCTGGACCAACTTTGATACAATTTTGGCTACTTTTTATCCCGATATTCCCACGGGATCGACACTTATGCGGGTAAAACCGCGGGGCGCAGCTAGTATTATACCTACATGTAAAAGTTTGTGGAGATGTTTGTTACTTAATCACGCGTAAACCGTTGAACAGATTTTGATGAAAATTGGCTAATAGGTAGACCATTTCCTGGATTAACACAGGATACTTTTTATCCCGATATTCCCACGGGATCGAAGCTTACGCGGGTGAAACCGCGGGGCGCTGCTAGTATTTTTATATTTCTATGTATTATCACTCTAAGGAAGTAACGGGAGAACATTTTTTCATCTACGAACTAAGTAGGTACAGACGCCAGCACATCAACCTACCACAATCTGTCAGATTTTCCCAATCAACTTTCAACCTTATGCTTTAGCGATAAAGTTGAAAATCTATTAAAGAAATCTGACAGATTGTGGTAGGTTGATGTGCTGGCGTCCGTACATACTAGTAAAATCTGGTCTTTGCCTAATTACCATTTTAGGCAAAGACCAGATTTTACTAGTAGTATCCAGTAGTAGGTAATGATTTTCATCAATTAATTTCACTTTGTTTGACTAAATATTACAAAAAAATTAAGATCTTCTAGGGTAAGTAGGTAGGTACGGTCAGCAACAAAAGTCAATTAATACTTCAGTTTTTTTTAATCACAGTTATTGAGCAAAATATTTTTTCAAAATTGCAGCAGAAGTAGGTACAATGTAATTTTGAACAAAAATTTCGCTCAATAACTGAGATTAAAAAACCGAACTGTTAATATTTTGCTCAATAACTGAGATTAAAAAAACTGAAGTGTTAATCGACTTTTATTGCTGACTGTACTTCTAGGTGACCTCTTTTATTTGAGACAGATCAGACAGGGCTAAGGTACCTATTGTATATTATTTGTGCAGTGTTCACTGCTGTTCAATTCAGTGGGAATAATAATTGGAATTAGTGATAAAAGATGACGTTACTATAAGTATAAGCACGAGAGTCTGCGAATTATGATTCTACTTTAGAATGATTCAGGCTTGTAGATATTCATGATTTTTATGATTCATCGTCATGAGTCATCATAATTTCAGCCGAAAGAGGACCGCTGCTGGGCAAAGCCTCCCTCCCCAAGCATCGCCATTTTTATGATTATAAATCTGTAAATAGTTAAATAGGTTCCAATGAGCAATCACAGAGGGCGCCACCTCGGTCATTGACCGTAATTGGTCGGTACCTAAGAACAGACGCCAGCACATCAAGCTACTACAATCTGTCAAATTTATTTAATAGATTTTACTAACTTTATCGCTAAAGCATAAGGTTCAAAGTTGATTGGCAAAATTTGATAGTTTCGGGTAGCTTGATGTGCTGGCGTCTGTACTTCAAAAACAAATACTTAACTCCGTAATATTGTGATTTTAGTATTCTTGCTTGAAGCATTTCCATTGGCTTCATAACGCAAACCAAAATGAAAATATTATATGTAAGTAAAAGGTAAGTAACTCTTACCTTTCTTCATCACACGGAATTTTATGAAACCTCAAATCCTTATTGTTTCTTGGAGACGACGTACAATTTAGTGCCATACAAGTCAAATTTGCCATTATTTGTCAACAAGTTGGTGGTTATGAGAAATAAAACAAACATGCGTAACCCTGAAGTCACGTCCCAAGTGACACTACTCTAGAAATAGAAACTAGCATTAATTCATATTGTTGTAGCTCCCTCTAACACAGCCGCGCGTTACACCATCTCGCTCTTTTTGTTATCACGGGGACGGAACGCGAGATGCATTCGCGCGCACGTGCTAGAGAGAGAAGAGACGATCGTCCAGCCGATAATGTCACGTGCCAGGCTGAAGTGCGCATTATTTCTATTAAAATACAGTACAATTTTCTAGGATGCTGACCGCGCGATTCCGTCGTCTTGTACCTACCGCATTGTTATTTTATTAATTCTTATTTTTATTTCGAAACTCACGCGAGTTTGATATAATGGTTCAAATTCACACTCGTGTTTGATTTGTACACCGAGAAGCGTAAAGCGAGCGGTTTTGCCGAATAATTTGCCTTTGCGTGGGACACGGAATTTTATGAAACCTCAAATCCTTATTGTTTCTTGGAGACGACGTACAATTTAGTGCCATACAAGTCAAATTTGCCATTATTTGTCAACAAGTTGGTGGTTATGAGAAATAAAACAAACATGCGTAACCCTGAAGTCACGTCCCAAGTGACACTACTCTAGAAATAGAAACTAGCATTAATTCATATTGTTGTAGCTCCCTCTAACACAGCCGCGCGTTACACCATCTCGCTCTTTTTGTTATCACGGGGACGGAACGCGAGATGCATTCGCGCGCACGTGCTAGAGAGAGAAGAGACGATCGTCCAGCCGATAATGTCACGTGCCAGGCTGAAGTGCGCATTATTTCTATTAAAATACAGTACAATTTTCTAGGATGCTGACCGCGCGATTCCGTCGTCTTGTACCTACCGCATTGTTATTTTATTAATTCTTATTTTTATTTCGAAACTCACGCGAGTTTGATATAATGGTTCAAATTCACACTCGTGTTTGATTTGTACACCGAGAAGCGTAAAGCGAGCGGTTTTGCCGAATAATTTGCCTTTGCGTGTCCCGCCATTTTGTATCGCCGTCACTCAAGTCATCGACTGATTTTTTCCGACTGCTCCTGAAGTAGGGGTATCTATCTACTTAACGTTTTTCGAGTGTATGTATGTTTAGAATCTAATGAACCTAGTTATGCGTTGTTGTAAGTACTTAATAAAAAGTAAAGACGTGCTGTCTTTCGCCGTCGTCGTCTGTTAGCTTAAAGGCTCCTACATACAGGCGCGACGCGCGACGCGAATCGCGCGCGGCACAAAGGCACCGCTCGTTGCGCGACTTGCGGTGCCTGTGTATCGGTGCTTGTTTCTAATTGATGTTATATATCCACTTAAACATATATAAACTTTTTTCCATTAGCCTATATCGTCCCACAGTTGGGCAAAGGCCTCCCCCATATTGTTCCACCCTTCTTTGTGCTGTGCCTTCTCTCTCTGATTAGGAACGAGTCCAAATCGTCACGCCAGCGTTTCTTATGCCTGCCTCGGTGCCTAGCAGGCACCGAGGCAGGCATAAGACGGGTGTAGGCACTGCCTACACCCGTCTTTAGGCACTCACTGTGTGACGACTTTGGTCCATGTCTGGCATGGGTGTGACTCGCCCAGTCCCACTTCAGCCTCATAGACTTATCACCAACATCGGCGATACCTGTCTTGGAAGGTATTGTGGTGTTGCGAATGTGGTTGGTGAGTTTAATTTTTAACATGCTATGCTCCATCGATCCTTGAAAAATGTATGAAGTTGTAACGCAATCTGAACTTTATGTGTAGGTTTAAAGGTTGTTTTTCCAAAACCACATATTTGATTACATGTCTATCATTAACGGCTGCCATAAATCTTCCAATGACAACCGGGACTAAACTTGGCCTCGGAGACTATGATGATGATAATTTTTATAGATATAATTAGCCGTTTTTATAGACCAAACGGTAAGAAATCTTCATACAGCGGGAATCAAACCCACGAAAATAAGTTATGTCCAGTAAGTACAACATTTATCCCCCCTTGACTCTCTTTCATATACGAGTACTATCGAGAATCGTACCCACCACAGATTTATGTAGTGCAGGAATTAAAAAAAAGGATAACACAAAAATGATAAAATATATTTATTAAAAAAAAACATAAATATATATTTATATAGAGACTTAATAATAGAGGAACTAGGCTACAAATAGGTCCTTTTTAAAGCGTCTTTTTACTCCCGATATTTAATTCCAACTGAGTTGTTTATGAAGTACCTAAATGAGCATGTCTTTTTATTCGGAATTGGGTGGGTCTTACACATGTTTATAAGGGCCATCATAACAGAATGTAACCCATTCGATATAATCTACATACAAGAGGAAAAACAAGATAATTTGAGAAAAAACGATACACATCACAATATTTTCAAACCCCGTAATCATAAATCGTCTTAATCATCCACACACTAACACAGGTATACGAAAATGAAGATAATTATTGTGCAGAACGCTTCCTTTTCCGACAGTTAACATTAATACTTGATGGGAGTATTTGGAGGGAGTGCCAATCTGACCAACAGCCTTCGAAGCATATAAACTCGTTGCAGGTGACGCATGAAGAATATACCATTTTTTGGATACCTTTACGAGAGCAAATGAAACAGCGCCATCGATCAACGACGTTGGTGTGGTATTTGGGAACGTGAACTATATCCTTCCTCAGCCGCGTGTATTTTTCTTTGATAGGAGCTGAAATTTCTTTTAGTGACTGGGGACTATTCGCCAGGAGAGAATTGGCGAGAACTTCTCGAAAATCACGATCTGTACAAAGAGGCATACCTCGACGATTCAAAGAGGCGGACAGGAGAATGAAAGCGTTGCGCACACTTACATTCAGCAACCTTACGAAGATTTTCAAATACCATTTCAGACTTCTCTTTAATCTCTTTTTTTCGAAAAGATACATTGAGAGTTTTTTATCCTTGTGGTTAACTCCTTTCATAGTCTTGTTGTAATCCCTTATAACAATGGGCTTCACAAGTTCACGATCTATGCACGTTTCGCTGGTGTGGTAGGTGGAGATCATAGTCACCATTTTAGTATCTTTCCATGCAATACATGAAACGTCACCACAATGGCGAGCTATGGTGGACCCCTTCGCCATATTCTTCGGAACGTTCTTGATCTCCAAAGGTACATTTTTTCGATTTGGACGCAAAGTTCCCATACAATCGAAGCCTAGAGACTTGAGATGCCGCGCTAACGCGGGAGAATTATAAAAGTTGTCCATCGTTATGCAGTGACCCCGAGTCTCCAAGCCTGTGAGCAAGTCCATCACGACTTGTGTACTCTTTTCAGCTAAGGCCTCACTGAGAGACGAAAAATTACCTTCTTTACTGTTCTTCTCCGTATAGATCTCGAACTTGTATAGATATCCAGTACGTGAATCATAAAGTTCGTAGGACTTTATGCCATTCCAGGCAGTCTTTGACCTAATTGCTTGTCCCCAAGACAACCGACCCTTGGTTAAAGACTCATCTATGGCTATATCGACATGCAAGTTATACAAGTTAGAAAACTTGTTATTCAAATGTCCGACAATTGGAGCTATTTTGCGCCACTTCGCAGTGAGCGCAATCCCTTCACTTTGAGGCAAATCTAGACTCGCACCCTCAAAGTGAAAGACTCTGTTCAGCAATAAGAAGCGCTTATACTTCATCAACTTTCGGAATTTAGGCATCTCGAGATAGCCAGAAGACTTCCAGAATTCCTGTTGTGTGGTCCGTTTGTCCAACCCCATAAGTATATGTAATGCGAAAAACATGTAAACCTCATCTTTGTCGGTGTCAGTCCAAAAGCGAAGATAAGATGACGGTTTTAATGTTCCAGCTATCGTTTTCTCATCTTTCAGCTGTTTGGCGTACCTGTTGGTTTCAATGACTATATGATCTATGATGTCATTACTCCATATAGCAGTAAAGGCATCATAGGGCGTATCGTAGTCTTCGATAGGCCCTGGGGTAGGACCAGAAAATTCTTCGGGCACACCCTGGAATGTATCGAAGTTTGCGCTCCAGTTGAAATCACTAGGGACGCCAACCAGTTGATCGATGGCATCATCCATTACTCTCTCAATCGAATTAATGATTTTACTCATAGACTCATCCAAGTCATCATCGTCCGGGATATTTCTAGCCATGTTAACCCCAGAAGAAGTGATTTCGTCCAGATCGAAGTCTTCTCCAAGATCTGAATCCAATTCGCTACCTTCGGCTAGGTTTTCTAAAAAATGTCTTACAATTTTGCGTTTTCTTTTCTTAACGGTGACGCCAGAGGCCTCTGAGACTAAGCAAGGTATGCTTTGGAGAGATCCCGGCGGTGAAACGTCACTCACCCTTTGCCTTACATGATCATAGTGATCATTCCCAGTCACATCCCAGTCCTGCTTGTCGCACGCAGCAGGACGCTTTGGCTCGACACTGCAAAAATAATGTTATGATTAAGTAAACAAAGGTCCTTTCCTCGTGACAATAGCTTGGAGCTTAGTACGTCGTCTTACTCTGTGCAGTCAACCTCCAGCCTTGTTTGCTGGTTTCACCACGTCATGAGCTGTTTCCATGGGAAAATTGGAAACTAGATAAATATAGGGTTAATGGTTATTACTCACCATCTCATCCTTTTTCTTTCACGGGATCGTGAGCAATAACCAGTAACCCTGTATACAATATTACGAAACGAATGACTATTTGGGTCAATATCAACAAACTGAATATTTTTTCAATTTTGGTGGCGAAATTTGTATCTTAATACAAAAATAACAAACAATATTTGTATTGAACATTTAATGATTTCAGATGTCTTACACAATGTTAAGGGTCAATATCAACAAACTGAATATTTTATCAATTTTGGTCGCGAAATTTTTTCTTCAGTTTACGTGAAAAATAAGGACCAGTGGCGTGAAAACGCCACCAAAATCACCAAAATTGAGCCACCAAAATTGAAACCAGATATAAAAAAAATCTCTAAAAATAGGGGTTTTTAGTTACAATTAAATTAATATCACTGATGTATGCGTAACCCAAATCACTATCTATAATGTGTAGCTTACTATTAAAACACTTTAAAATTAACAGCAAATCGATCCACCAAAAATTGAACAATTTTGTCCCCCGTGCCACCCAAGATGATACTTACGTTTTTGGCGGAAAATCATAGCACTAATCACACACCTGTTACGCGCAAGTGCACAACTGAGAGATGTGAAATAATAAAATGTGATTGATCGCACACGCACGAACACGAAGCTTCATTTTATAGTGTGTTGAAAAAGTGCCACCAAAATTTTGATTTTTACTTGGACAAACTTTGATCGACTACCCTGTGCTTTTAAATTAGATTTTCTAATATGGTTTAATTGTTTTTAGATAATGTGTCTTAAGCATATACTAACGAATTTATTTATTTTTTATTGTACAGCAAATTGTTGCTTTGGTGAATGCAATTATATCAAAAAATGGAGCTGGGACAAGCCACCTAACTTGAATTTTAAGGCGATTTATTTTTTCCCTATTTATTTAAATACACAGTTATAAAAAAAAATGTGGCCCTAATTGAAACAAGTTACGTAGCTTACTATAAAAAAAAATAAGAAACATCCTATCATTTAACACCTCGATTCTCAACGTGGACGCGTAAAATTTGCTGCTGGGATATTCACCCATTTGTGACACCCGTATACAACACAAATGCAATAACGTTGACAGGCTGTTGGTGAACTTTGTAAAATTGTTTTGTCACTTGAAATGTATTCAAAAAACAAGATGGCGCCGTCAGTTCCAATTTTGGCCACGCGCCACAATAACCATGTAGCGGTGTAAGTGAGACCCTGCAAGAGACTGCCTCGTTGGTCTACTGTCACAAGCGCTACTGCTGAGTATATAGTCTTAGGTTCGATTTCCAGATCGGGCAAAGTGTTATAAGTTTTTATCAGGAATTTCTTAGTAGCAGTCCGGAGTCTGGATTTATAGTAATTGGCTCGCCCCTTATTAGATGGGATTTAAAATATTGAAGGTCAAACTTCCAAATTTTTTTGCAAAAGCAAGTTTTAAATGACAACTTTAAATACTGGGAGTATTACGATACCTGCCCATCAGTGATCATCTTTGTGTGCATAAGATTGATAACCTTATTTTGTGAGTCGGTTGATAAGTCGGTTATCAATTAGAATTTATATGGGTCGTTCTTCTTTTTTACCGACAATGAAACGATGTTTTTCTGTTTTTTTGGTTTTTGAACTATCTATAATTTTGTTTTCTGTGTGGGATTTAAAAAAAACTGCATCTGTATTTCATTAGGACCAATTAAAGTTTCCTTTCTGGCTAATATTGATTTTTTTTTTATGTTAGTTTTTAAAGAAATAATGTGACAAAGTGGCCTTTTTCTGTAGAGACTACATTTCAGTTTACCACTCTGTCACGCCATTTTACGGAAAACAACGTATAAAATATGTTGGTTAGAGAACATGAAAAATGGCATAATATTAATAGATAAGAAAAATATGGACGTTTATTCGAACCGAATTAAAAAACCGTTTATATTAATACTCCAACGAGATGCCATAATAAGACCAAGGACAGACTATTGTCGGTAAAAAAGTAGAACGACCCATATACAGTGTATTAAAAGACCCATTACGTAGCCGTCAACTTCTGTACATCAAATTAAGTAACTTTGTGCAAAAATAATTGCTGGGAAGGACTTTCGCATGCAACGGCACATGGGTCGTAGGGGTATTTAAAGTTGTGTTCCGACACAAACGTTAAAAATATTTTCGTAAAAAAGTCAGTAAAAGTTGTAATTTTGACCTTCAGTATCTCCGTAACTCCGTAATGATGGGGAGAGCAAGTGGCTCTCGGCTTCGTTAAGTGTCTTTTTGCACCCGTTATTATGTCACATATGCGAGATAATCACGCGTCAATCCACATGACAGCAACAACACCCTTAACCCGGGGCCTTGATACTAAAGCAACTTACCTTTGAGCGCAATCAGTCGCACTTACTACTGCACTTGCTTTAACATGGTCAATAGCGTCCAAGTCAGTTTCAGCGCTATCAGCAGCAGTTTCTGTACTAGCAATGACGACATCAGGCGCAACCACTTCCCCGCATCCAGTAGCATTCAATTCAACACTCTCAGACACCCGCGTTATACGCCGCCGCACTCTACCACTGCTTTTGGCTTTGGCTACGTCATCTAAATGCATTCTTCTTCTAACAGCGATGGCAAAGTTTGCAGACAAAAATTTACTGCAAGCTTTATAAAATTGCAGACGGGTCATGCCAAGATAATTGTTTCTTTTGCATCTGCATTCTTCAGGATTTATTGACCCTGCACTCCCATCGGCATTATGATTCAAAACAATTACTCTATCAGTTTGAATTGATTCATCCATTTCTATTTTCAAGATATGCATCGTAGAAGTATTTATAGGGTAAGTACTAGTTCTGTTTACGATAGGTGCTGTTAAACCCTGATCAATATCTTGTAAAAGATTTTTAGCCTGAGTGCTAAGTGTTTCGTCATCTTTCGTTATTTCGAGATCTACATATTGTAAAGACTGCGTAGACTTCAATAAAGGTAATATTTCATTTTCAACTATTTCTGTTTTAATTTCTACATCTTCTTCAAATGCTTCCGAATCACTATTTTTATCAGCATCATTATCATATTCTGTTTTTATTTCTTCATCTTGTTCAACAGATTCAGACCCTTTAATCATCGTATGAGTTATTATTTCTTCTTTTATGTTAACGTGCTTAATATCGCATGGTAAAGAGTCTTCTGTTTGTGTATAAGCTGTCGTAGAACTCATTACTACCTCCGGCATGACATATAATATAGATACATCATTTTCAGATTGTTGATTAGCGTATTGTATGGATTCTACAGTTTGTGTGGAGGAATCGTGTTGTAAAGGTTTTTCTGATAAATGAAGTGATGGGACTGCAGATTTTTTGAGATGTTCCTTTTTGCTGTACATACATTTCTGAAAATGCAGGCTGCATAGGTATTTGTGCTTGAAAAAATCCCAGTCTTTATCGATTACATCGGATCTTTTACAAGCGGTTATCCAGATTTTGCGCCTGCAAAAGAAAAAATGATTGAATATTAAGATAGGTTTCTTATCTTAATCATAAATATAAAATATATAGATATACACAGACAAACAATGTAGGTCTGATCACAGCGTACGGTCCTACTGAATCAAGTCCAATGGGCACAGTTACACTCAGTCACACGCGGACCATCGTTTAAATAGCGCATGTCGATACAGCTCAATAATTTTAGTTTTTGTATATAAATAGTAAATACGTATCAAAATGCCTTACTATGTACCTATTTAATAAGTGTTCTAATCGCTCCAGAAAGAAAAAACTAAGACACACGGAATTACTTTTCACGCGTAAGGATTGTCAAAAATGTTAATTTTGTAGAAAATTTTAATTTTATTTATTGTTTTCTTCGCCGTTTTTGTGCGAGCGAGATAGATAATACAACACATGCGTGTGATACGGTGCGGCGCACCACGCGACTGTCGCCGACGACTCTACCTCGTCATTCATAAACGTAAACATTCGGGGGCTAACGCGTTTGGGCTCGCACGATTATGTCGAGACCTTTCTCTGCCCTCGTCTATCGGTAACTGTAAATGCAACTGTGACCACAGCCGAGTGAGTGTTTCATTACATGTAGGTGTGCACCGAGCCCAGGTCTAGAGATTGCTATGTTAGAGCGTACCGTATCTTCCGCTTTTAAATTTATCTAAGACTTCGGGGCCGTTTCTCGTACGAAAATCATCGCAAAATTAATGTGACAAATTGTCAAGTGCCCTTAAACTGGTGCGGTTGGTTGAATGATTTATCAATAAACAATATGCGCTTGTATAATTTAAAATGGGACGATATAATTGTAGACCTCCACGTCCACATCGCGGCATCACAATAACACAGGGAAGACAAATTTATCGAAATATAGGAAGAAGCTTTAAGATTTCTGTCCACATTAACGTAATTACGTGCCCGTATCTCCATACATTTTATGATGAATAAACGTAATACCTGTCACTTTAGTTGTCATTCTACGTCACAGATGTACTCTTCAATTTAGCAACGTTATCTCATTCGATGTATTTTTTTAAAGGTTTAGAGTGTCCTGTCCTGTCTTTTTGGGTTCTTTCCAATAGACGGACACAACATAATAGACGGACAAAATATATTATTATTATAAAACAACACGGTTACTCTTTAAAAAAGAATTGGCTTTTACAATGTTTTTAAATTACAGTTAATTACCTAAACCAATATTCAGCTGCACGTTAGACTGGAAGCCGACCCCAACATAGTTGGGAAAAGGCTAGGCAGAGATACCTAAACCAATGGAGTAGTACGTTTAACTGCACAATTTGGCATTACCTATTCTGTCTGTGTTGGTGTGGTTTGCGTATATTAAAATGACTACGTGTAGTTTTCGGTAAAACACTATTTAAGCTGGTGGAAAAATATTACGTCAGAAAATGCTGTGTTGATTATTAGAAATTTTCAGTATTTTATTCGGTCGTTTCTTTATTTTGTATTCGCATATAAGTTGTCAGAAAATTATTATCTCAAGCAGTGATACATTATTTTATTCGTTTGTTGCCCCTGGTACTACCAGTAGTACCACGCGGGTAAAAAAAACCCGTAGAACTACCAAGCGATCCAGTAGTACCACGGGAATTTTTTTTTTGCCCGTGTTACATTCTTAGTCGACATTTCACAGTTTGTAACTTTGACACCTATCCCTTTGACACTTCCCATTTTGATTTTTGCTATTTAGAAATTTCCCTGGCTCAGAGTGAAGGTGGGTCAACCGCGAACATTTTGAATAATAAATTTAGGTTTTTTAAGTATATATGTTTTATTTATAATAATATCATAGAAGTCGAAGCGTTTCATTTGTATTGTTGAGGTTTAAGTTGATTTTCTAAATAGGAAAAATTAATGGTATTAATGATTTTTTTTTATTTTATTCCCTTTATAAAGTAGTACAATTGGTGATACTTTATTTACATTACAATCTAGCCTATTAGCTAATAAGTAATTTAAATATAACTTAAACTGCTAAGTCCTAACAATAAAATTAAGAAATCGTCCAATAACGTCTTTCTTATTCACTATAAGTTAAGGGGAAGACAATTCACGTGTTCTTAATAAGATTCAGCACTTGCACTACAGTTGTTCACTTACACTACACTAAACTAACTCAAAAGGTTTTACCCTGCTGAATCACGGTCGAAAGTTAATATTAATAACCTCTGAACGGAATAAACAACAGTGACCACCTTCAGACCAAATAAAAAGTTATTCGGTCTGAGTGACCACCATACTCCGTCGTATCATGTTGTATTTAGTGTTAGATAGATACTTCGTCAAAATCGTAAGTAAAAATATTAGGTAGTTTATGAAAACAATCAGACAAAATCTTACCTTTCTGCGTCGTGAGGAAACTGATGGAATTTCAAATCTTTATCCGTGTGCGAAGATGAGAGGCAATGAAGGGCTGCACAAGTCGCATGCACCATTTTAATCAATATTTTTGTAAAACCAACAAAGAAACCAGAGAAATTCAACAGATTTTTTTTTACCGAAGACGCGCGAAGCCCTACTTATACGTCCCGAGTAACTGAGGCTCACTCGGTCGGTCCGCACCCCACTCCGCACCGCACTCCGCTCGCTCCGCGGAGCCCGCGGTCGGTAAACGGTCGGTCAAACAGACAGATGCGGCCGATGCGGGGGGCTGGCGGTTGACCCCCCCATCTGGCACATTCATTCATGCCATTGCCGCACAACTCCGCGCGCTTATTTCAGTTGTCTACTTGTCTGATTATGGCACCACTCCAGTCATGCGATCGCAAACCTGCAAAAGTATTAAGGGTGGACGGTATTATTTTCTGACTGACCGACTTCTTGACAATTCAAAAGTGCCTGTAAATAAATGCTTTGAGTTTTGAGTTTGAGTTTAGACTTTTATTTACTTCCTAATAATAATAATAGTGACGGATTAGCAGTCGACTGTCAATGTCAAACTTACATGATAATTATGTTATACTTTTTTGACCTACCTTAAGAAAATTAAATACCGAATAGCAGACGCTAGTTTGCTGCTCCAATTTATGTAATAATCATTGAACGAGGAAAAAATTTCAAGGTATGCACAACATGGCGTAGGTAGGTACCTACCTATATCCAATAGAAAAATATGTACAAAGTACCTAAGCCAAGAAAATAGAAAGCATAAAGTAGGTATGGCTTTTACTAAAGATGTATTATTTTACCAACCAACCTTACTCTTTATTTTGAGCTATGAAAGCGTTACTGATCCCCCACATTCATTTTGATAATCAGCCTATAATGTTCCCACTGTGGGGTCACGGGCCCCTCTTCAAGAGGGAGTGGGCTATAATAGTAGTAGCCATCACATTTCTTCGAATTTTTGGTTTTTGGACACCTACTTACCGGTTTCCTCACGATGTTTTCCTTCACCGTTTTGAAAGCAGTGCAGTGGTGATGAAATTATTTACACAAACTAAAACACAAACCCATGACCTACAACTCGTAAAGGCTCCTTCAAACAGGCGCGACACGGAAAAATCGCGCGCGACACAAAGGCACCGCAAGTTGCGCAACGAGCGGTGCCTTTGTCGCGCATCGCACCTGCTTGCAGGAGCCTTAAGTCGGGCCGTTACCTCTGGGCCACCACATCACATCTCATCATTTATTTTGTTTTATTAAACCTAGTCAAGTGAAAGACGCCTGTGTCATTTTTCTTAGCAAAACGTTGCTTCCACGAGTGTGTCTGCCAATCTTATGTACCAGGCAGCTGCGCTGGGAACGTAGTGAGATGTAAGGGTTTAGAAAGACTTTGAATTAGTTCATGGTCTAGTCATGATGATAAAGGCCTTATAAACCGGCAGTACTTTTAGTATAAACAAATAAAGGCCACCAAGGGGATTTATCTTTTTTAGTAGATACCAAAAAAATACATTGTGCAAATACCTATTACTTTACAAACCGAATAAGACATTCGATACTATCAAAAATTCTTTCTAAAATCTTGTTTAAAGTCTTGTTCAAAATCTTGTTTGAAATCGTGTTTGAAGTCCTGCTTGAAGTCTTGCTGTTGTTCGAATTCTTTCTTATATCGTTGCCTAAACTCCGGTTGGAAATCTGGACTGAAATCTTGAGTCAAATGAAATTTTTTCAGCGGATAACAACTCATCGTGTCTTTAATTGGGATTCTTTTTATTCGGAAATAATTGGAATACAAAGTTAATTTGCTCTTTTTTAGCAACTATTGATACTATTCACGTATTATTTGATGAAGAGAATATAAGAAAAAATCACTGTGTTCAACGAAATCAATAAAAAAACTTTTACATCATGTCACTTCTCAGCTGTCATTAGGGGTCCAATACACTGACAACTGACAAGTATCTTCATTATTGAGCGTTCAACGAATGAGTTCTTATGAAAAGTGTACGATGGCCAATGAAAAAGAACGGTTCATTATCAGCCGACAACTGCACCCTAACTGCGTTACACACTTTCATTCAAAATCTGAATCATTTTGAAGGATATTGCTAAATCATTTGGTACTTCATATCTTCGAAAAATTTGTCTGCTCAACAACGTAATTTATAACGCAGTAAATGTTGTTGAACTGTCATAATGAAAATCCAGAAAATATGACTGTTAGTGTTACGCAATTACCCCGCCGCGCTGGGCTGGTGGACATAAGCGCGTACGTGTTCCACGCGCGCCTCAAAGGGATGTCATCATCAACCAAAGGGGCCCGACAGGGCCGAAGCCTGCCAGGTCAGCGGAATTGTCCGAAAGGGTTACCGCTGGCCCGGAACATAAAGGGCTAAGGGAGGAACACGGGTGGGTTTTAGTCAGTAAGACCTTCTTCCGCTCCACCCATTTGATGATTTCCCATCCTGAAAAAAAAAGAAAGCCTTTCCTACTGTTCGCCCATAGCAACTCTCATTGATCTACTGCCAGCTACCCTGTTATGATGACGATCTTAGCGTTCTACCGTACGCTGGCCGATTCGTGGTAATTTTGTTCGTCATTTTTCGTTAGTAGTCCTTCATCATCATAATCATCATCATTATCCTACAGCGGTCCACTGCTAGGTATAGACCTCTCCTAGTGCTATTGCATGCCATTCAACACGATTTTCGGCAACTCTCATACAGCTGTTATACCAGCCCCTTCTAAGATGGTCGCTCCACCTAGTCTGGAAGCCTACCTTACATTTGCCGATTCGCGGTATCCACTCAAGACCACATCTACCCCAACTTAAATAACGTAAAATTAACATGGGGTATGATTGATACTTTCCGTGATTTTGTCATATAAATGCAAATTACGGAATCTTACAATATTAAATTGATTCAAGATCAACATTTTGCAAAAAAAGAGAGCCAATGAAATTGAACTTTACAACCTGAAATGAAACTGTCATTATTGTCGAATGGTGGCCGATTTTAGCATTTTTTTTTTCTGTATCAACAATGCAAATTTATCTTTTATCCAAACTCATCCAAATACTAATTATTCTTATGAATAATATCTGGGATTCATACTTTAATTTCCGTTGCGGCGATTATAGGACATTTTGTTGGAATGAGATTTAAATTGCCTTTTGTCCTGTTTCCGAATGATTGGGCTTATCAAGATTTGTAACGTTTGCGATATTTAATTATTAGGAATCATTGCAGCTGTAAATTCAACGAAACCGGTTTTATCAAAAGGAGTGCACATGGTGGTGACTGGTGGTTAAGTTTGTGGTTTTCAAATCGAAATAATACCCATGTTAGGGCGTGGTAAGAAGAAATTTTTTAGGTACCTACCTACTTAATTGACAATAGCACATCGCGGCAAAAAAATAAGGTTCAAAACAGAGAGAACAGAAAGTGAGAGAGAAACACGCAAATAAACTTCGATCAACAATAGCACTAGATTAAGGATTAGGAACAAAAACACATCACTCAAGTGGCCGCGATTGCATACAACTTGATTATGAACCTTAAGTTTCAAACATAAAGTTCACTATCGTTTGCAATATATTTACTAATTTGATTAAAAAGTAAACGTATTTTTAAAATAAGTACAACAATATTTATGGAAAAATAAAACATAATTTCTAAGCAGTAAGGTTGGAAAAACTATGTTGCGAAATAAGACCACAATATTATTTGTGGTCTTATTTTTCCGGCCGTTATTGGTGCGCTCATCGGAAATCTAGTACTATTGTTGATCGAAGCAAATAAAAGTAATTTTTCTATTTAAAAATGTAATTAAAAAATAAATGCACAGCTCAGTAGAATATTTTTTGAGGTATTTCATTAGTTTATTGAATTATGTACCTTTATTTTTATTAAGTAAGTACATAAAATATTGAGCTCTATTTTACGATTGTTTTATCATATACTATTTTATTTTTATGATTTTTTTTAAATAAAGTACACACGCCAGCACGTCAAGCTACTACAATCTGTCAAATTTCTTTAATAGATTTTCAACTTTATCGCTAAAGCATAAGGTTCAAAGTACATTGGGAAAATTTGACAGTTTCTGGTAGCTTGATGTGCTGGCGTCTGTACCTAAGTCTTTCTTTTGAAATTTTGACAAAACACGCAATTTTTTTCTGGCTTGCAATATGTACCAATAAGCCTAACTGCGCAACAAAAAACTAAACGTATTACGGTGTCCTACGATTGGGCAGCACGGAAAATTTTTAGACTTGACTGCATTAGGTATCATTATCGCATGGCAACGCGAAGCAATGCGCGATCGCTACTTAGAAAATTGCTACATTCTCAATGTTTTTAAGACTAGCTGTTGCCCACGACTTCGTATATAATCCAGGATGAAAAGTATCCATTATTTACCCAGGTCATGGTCTATCTGTGTGCCAAATATCATCCATATCCGTTCAGCCGTATTAGCGTGAAAGTGTACCTAACAAACAAACAAACTCACTTTGCATTTACAAAGTCAAATCATTTATTTCTAAGAGGCACATAAAAGGCACTTCTGAACGTCAAAAAATACAATAAAATTGAATTGGTCCTAGTCGCCCCTTCCAAAAGATAGTGTTCGTATGGAGAAGAAAGGCCAAGAAACTCCACCGTTAAGGCTCCTACAAACAGGCGCGACACGCGATATAATCGCGCGCGGCACAAAGACACCGCTCGTTGCACGACTAGGACTTGCGGTGCCTTTGTGTCGCGTGTCGTGTCGCGCCTGTTTGAAGGAGCCTTTACACTTTTAAAATGTGTTACAAGGTTTTTATACATTCATTACTTACATAATTATATTTTATGTGAAGACGATGCACATAGAATAAAATTAGTCTACCACAAAAGGTAAAAAATTAAAAATAATGGCAGGAAAATCAATTATGTGATAGATACATCATGGTGCTCACATGGTGCACACATATAAAAACTACCGACTCGCAAACTGCACTTACTACATACTACGCCTACGCTCATGCATGGCTCAGCTATGGCAGTATAATGTGGGGAAATAGCACAGATGCTCCTACGCTTTTCATTCTCCAAAAGAAGTTAACTCGGATTATAGTCAACATAGAACAAGCCGACAGCTGTAAACCCTTTTTTATAAAACATAAAATACTCACCTTACCATCTATCTATATCCTGGAAATATGCAAATTCGTCGGGAAATACATGAACTTTTTCACAACCCGCGGCGATAAACATACCGACCGATCTGTCAGATAGAAAAATATGTTAATGTTACCCTCCTCGCGCATGAAACTACTTTCCATTCCCCTCCGTAATGTCCATAAAAATATTTAATAAACTACCAGATGCAATAAAGGATGAAGCCAGCGATACGACATTTATAAATAAGCTCAAGCAAATATACAAAAGCATACTACACGATAAACGAATATATAATATGCATGACAAAAAAATCTATCGAACACAAGCAGACATCACACACAGTTAGTTGTATAAATACATTCATACATGCATAGATAAATAGATAGTAAATGTTTAATCACCTTACCAAATAATATTATGTACCACAAACTATAATAGGCTGATCTCAATAAAATAAAAAGTTAAATTACTTATTTAATTTTAATAGCATATTTTAAAAATTGCTTATTGTTAATTTGTGTCCTAAATTTATTATAAGAATACATTTTATACCTTTTGCTGTGCCCTACAGGGTCCATAATTGTACCTTAGTTTTAAGCCATTGTAACACCTCACAACATTATGGAATGAAAATAAATATATGAATATTTTTAATTATTGTAAAAATAGATGATTTTCCTAGAATTTTAACACTATTAGTTAGGATTGTGAAATCTAGAATACTTCGTAATTAGTCAGTTTTTTTTTATTAAGTATTTGACGCAGAACGGTACCTATTATTTTACACGAAGAACAGACGACACGCTTTTTATGCACCTTAAGATTCCTAAGGTAAGATTATCTATAATGTTCGTTCGTTCCTACTTGGTGAATGGTGGATTATATTTAATTTGGCCTATTTAATCTAAGATTTAGTTTTATGCAGATAACGGCGTGTTTCGAACTTATGAAGTACCTACATCGCACTGGTACGTAGGCAGTGCATCATTTAAGGGGCTTACAGGAGCTAAACACAAAAAACGCAAGTTTTAGAAAAAATAAACGTACCTATATGATCGACTACAGTAAACAAAATCAGAAAGATATATTATATTGTTCAGGATATGTGCTAGGTATATACCTAGTGTGTTGAAAACATAATACAACTAATTTGATACGATAGAAAAAAATCATAAAGATGACCTCTAAAAACTTTATTTTTACAATAAAAACCATAATAAAATACATACAATCATTCTGATTTTTTGTCAGATTATTCTACAACCTACATATTAAAACACTAGTGTTTTATTTTTTTTGTCCAAACAATAGGTTTTTTGTAATTAAATAATTGCTTCATTTTTTTGCAATATATTACCAGCGTTATGTCATCGCGCTTCTCTTTCTTTTCTATGCTGTCCGACAGTGACTGCGCTTTAGGTCATGTAAGCCCCTTAAAGACAATAAGGAAGAAGGCAATTGTTTTCCTTGTAGGTATTTGATTTTGACCTCTTGTTTTAATTACAAAATTCTCTTGAGTCTAAAGTGAAGAAAAAATTAGGGAAGTAAGTAGGTACTTAAGTATTTATTATTTTGCCTTTTATTTTACTTGCTAAATTTCATCTAAATCTGTGCTAGGGTGAAAGTGTACCGAAAAATCCTTATAATATTCGTTTTGATAAGTGAGGGTTGACTGTTTAATCCCTTCTCTGAAAATGTTGTAAAAGGCAATCAAAATTACATTAATATAAATGTAACCCTATTAGATTCCGCTAAAGATCATTCTATAGGTATTTTTACTTGCTAGTATAAAACTCCGCTCTAATTACCAAATGATTTTTCAAACGTAGTGATTAAAATAACGTAACAGTCTAAAATGTTCCTACTGCTGGGGCATAGGCCTCCTCTTGGGGAGTGGGAGAGGACTTTAATCCACCACGCGGGCCTAGTGCGGGTTGGTAGATGTATCTATCCATGCTGAGCAGTAGTGGCTCGGTGGCAAGGACCGCTACTTACGAGTTGTTGTTCGTAGGTTCGAACCATAAATATAAGAAAGATTTTTTTTTTTACTCTATGTTTCGAACCCTGAGAGGCGCTTTACTTTGTGTACCTAAATAAAGTCAAAGTCAAATCATTTATTTAAAATAGGCACATTAAAGGCACTTTTGAACGTCAAAACTTACAGTAAAATTGAATTGATTCTAGTCGCCCCTTCCAAAGGGTAGTGTTCGCATATTCGTATGGAGAAGAAAGGGCAAGAAACTCAACCGTTACTCTTTTAAAATGTTTTATAAGGTTTTGTATACATAATATAATTATATGTGAAGACGATGCACCTAGAATAAAATTAGTCTAGGTACCACAAAAAGTAAAAAGAATTAAAAATGAAGCAATGACAGATAAATCAATTATGTGATAGATACATGGTGCTCACATATTTACAAATATTGTAAAAGTAGATGATTTTCCTAGAATTTTAACAAGTGTATAGAGGTATGAGGAACAGGGTGTAAAGTTCACTCATACTCTATAGAAAAGGGAGGATCCTCCGACCAGACAGGTGTTGTGTCTGGCGGGCAACTGCCCGTTGATTCATGTCGGGCCGTTATATCTATGCTAGTTGCGCGGTAAACTCTGCTTGCGCGATGCAGGATTTGCGTGACGTCAGTATGACGTGTTGTTTGTATGTGGCGTTGTAGATACCGCTACATCACTCCCCCCCGGAGACCGGAGGTCGATAGTGGGCTGAGTCTTGTATCTTGCGATGCTTGCCAGGCCAACTGAGGTTCCAGTGAGTCGGAACCGGTTGCCGCATAGTTCACGGTGAGTCGGAACTGTCTGCGAAGATGTCCCCAGTGAGTCGGGGTGGCGCTGCGTTATGCTCCAGTGCGTCGGATGTAGTACAGCGCCGAGTTGAGGCTGGCTGCTGCGTCGACCAGGAGAGGAATTGAGCTCTTCTTGTTTGACCGGCCGAAAGTGCAGTGTGCTGTGCCGAGGTTGCTGATGAGGCTGAGGGTGATGACCAGGTATGCGCGGTCGCTGCATGCTGGTGGTCAAGGATACCCGTTGAAGCCGTGGGAGCTGGCTGGCTGGGTGACTCGCCGCTAACGCTTGCGGGAGTGATGATGATGACGTCACGCTGAAGTATTTGCACGAAGGCTGCGCTGACGTTCATGTTCGGGGTCACCAGTATAGAGGTATGAGGAACAGGGTGTAAAGTTCACTCATACTCTATAGAAAAGGGAGGATCCTCCGACCAGACAGGTGTTGTGTCTGGCGGGCAACTGCCCGTTGATTCATGTCGGGCCGTTGTATCTATGCTAGTTGCGCGGTAAACTCTGCTTGCGCGATGCAGGATTTGCGTGACGTCAGTATGACGCGTTGTTTGTATGTGGCGTTGTAGATACCGCTACAAGTGTGCGAGTTACTGTAGTCACAGATTGTAAAAATCAATGTATAAAATTTAATTTAATTATAAAATAATTTGCTCTCAAAACGGTGAAGAAAATAAATAGTAAGGAAACTTGATTAGTATGTAAGTTGTCTATTATTATTGTCATCTAGAGAGGACAGGAAAAAGTTCTTTTATCTGCGCCCTGTGTGATTTTTGACGCTGTAAGTGGCGACCTTGAATCTATAAAAAAACAGCATGTGTACCTAGACTAGAGTCAAGAGCAAGCCCATTTCAAATAAAAAAAAAAAAAAAAAAATGTGTGCAATTCACGCGTGGTAGAAGTGAAACCTTCAAAAACACTGTACAATGCTTCCTATCTCATTTTCTCCCACGTTAAATCTTATGAATTTACATGTCTCTTTTTACTGCCGCTTTTTCGTTTCATAAACTTTCAAATCACAGCGAAGCTAAAGAACATACATACATCCATCCATCCATCCATCCATCCATCCATCCATCCATCCACACCACACCCACACCCACACCACACCCACACCCACACCCACACCTACACCCACACCCACACCTACGCCCACACCCACACCCACACCCACACCCACACCCACACCCACATCCACATCCACATCCACACATCCATTAAATGTGATGTCATTTGTACTAATAAAAAACAAAAACACTGTATAATGCTTCTTATCTTATTTTCTCCCACGTTAAATCTTATATGTCTCTTTTTACTGTTGCTTTTTCGTTTCATAAAATTTCAAATCACAACGATGCTAAAGAAGTTTTCACTTCAAAAAATACACCTATAAACAATGATATTATATATCCTATAAACATCCAAATTGAGAACCCCGTCCTCCTCCTTTTTTAAAAACAGTCAAATAATTTATACGAAAAACAATATCTTACCTATCTACGGAGCTCCGAAATACTCTCGCCTAGAGAAAGCCAGTTAGATACATAACAGAGACACTGAAAAAAATACTTTCCACACAAAAAGGGCCCGGGGCGACATAATTCAGTTTCCACCTACCATTCACTCCATATTTTGAACATGTGTACGTGTTATTCCCAACCCTGTATTTGTGTTGTGAAAGAGCATTTTGATTTTGTTTTTTCTTCCGGAAAATGTGCACGATAATAATTTTGCCTTTATGAATATTTTATTTGATGTTAAATGGCTTTTTATTACTTAGAGTTATGTTGGTGAATAAGGAAACAATTTCCTTGAGGATGTCGAGTTAATCATTCGTTATTACAGTCTTTGACCTACTCGTATGTTTGACCTAGATAATTTATCGGTGTTCTAATATATTTTTTCATATTAGGAGGAAAATACTACCTTCCCTCCGTCATGGACCCCTCTGAAGGAAATGGGCGTTCAGGTAAACCTCAGCAAAGGTCGGTGTGACTGATTGCCATACATACCTTTTCATTCGGTTTGTGATCAAAGTGTATTTATTATTGATAACCCACAGGTGGTCGGAAATGGTCATTCCTCTTTTGTAATCTCTTTGTTACCAATAACGATACTCGTGGGGGCCATCGGTTTTAACTATGGGGTATCTAGTCCGTAATTTGGGGCAAAAGCTTATACGTTTTTAGGGTTCCGTATCTAAAGGGCGTTAACGGAACCCTATTACTAAGCTTCCGCTGTCTTTCCGTTCATTCGTAAACTGACAGAGGCTGTGCTGAATCTCGTGATGGGTAGACAGTTGAAATTTTCAGAATGTAAATTTCTATTGCCGCTATCAACAAATATTAAAAATAAAGTGAAACTTCACTTTATTTTACAAACATAAAAAATACGTGTTTTTGGCGTTTTTAGAGTTCTGCACCAAAATGGTAAAAAGGAACTCGTGACTGACTCAGACCGTCTGCCTGTCTGTCCGTCTGTCACAGCTGGATATCTCAAAAACTCATAATGCTATCCTAACTTGAAATTTGGCATAGTTTTAGATGATGTTTGCCCAACTATTTTGCAAATGAGAAAGAAATAAATAAAATTATGTTTTCTTTTTGCAACAGGGACTGAAAGGTAGTCTTAAAAATTCGAAGAGAGGCAATCATATTTTCAATCAATTTCAATATTTTTTTTCTTTTTGTTTAGGCATAGAGAAAAATCTGAAATTATTCTATGTGCATGTGATAGGACGTATACGTAAAGATTACAGGAAAAATAAAACGATATCTGTAAATAGCACACTTATTTTCACTTTTCACTATCGGTCAAGAGATGGCGCTGCCCTAAAACTGCAAAATTCTTTACCGCAGTGTTAAAATTCTCTGACGAATATAGGCCTCGCCGATGAAGATTTAAAAATATTTATGATGGTACGGAACCCTCGGTGCGCGAGTCTGACTCGCTCTTGACCGGTTTTTAGGGTTCCGTAGTCAACTAGGAACCCTTATAGTTTCGCCATGTCTGTCTGTCCGTCTGTCCGTCCTCGCTTAATCTCTGTGACCGTTAGCACTAGAAAGCTGAAATTTGGTACCAATATGTATATCAATCACGCCGACAAAGTGGTAAAATAAAAATTGGAAAAAAAATGTTTTATTAGGGTAGCCCCCCTATAATTATGTAAAGTGGGAAGTGATTTTTTTTTTTAATTTCAACCCTAACGTGTGATATATTGTTGGAAAGGTATTTAAAAAATAATTTCGGAAATAATCGCTCCAAAAGTAAAAAACAATGTGTCCCCCCCCTCTAACTTTTGAACCATAAGTTTAAAAAATATGAAAAAAATCTGCAAAGTAGAACTTTATAAGGACTTTCTAGGAAAATTATTTTGAACTTGATGGAAACAACAGTTTTTGTACAAAAAAGACAAAAAGTTGTACAAAATAATTTCTGGACTAAGTTTGTAGTATAATCGTATATGCAAGCATTTTTTTAACTTCGTTTACATATTTTATTATCCTGAACGTATCCCTTTGTGTTCGCGCTAAAAACCGTCACGAGTTGGAGCGCCTGCCGTACGTGCGCGAACACGGAGCGTGCATCATTGCACGCTCCGTGTTCGCGCACGTACCCACTACCGGGAGCAGTTGCAGGAGCGCGAAGCGCTGCTGGAGCGCGAACATAATGGATACCCACTTTTAAACTTATAAGTGGGAACACTTATTGTGACGGACGGGAAACTACGGAACCCTACACTGAGCGTGGCCCGACACGCTCTTGGCCGGTTTTTTTCCTTGTGGTACGTCCGACTCGCACTAGCTGGTTTTAATGGTTAGGTAGTAAGAAAATATTTCGGTTGAAATCCTCGATACTAATGTGTTTACTTTTACGTTTTGTTATTGGGTACCTATGTACCCAACTATGTATGTAACTACTAAATAGGTATTATAGTTGTTAATTTTTCTTACATTGCTTAGGTCTAGAAACCCGATTTAATTAAGTAAGTAGGTAATTATAATAGTAGGTCAGGTAATACGGGCTGGTGTCCGGAACTCCACGTAAATACGCGTATTTTTACTTAAAATATATAGTACTTATTCTTAACCTAAATATTCTCAAACGATCAAGTTACAGTTATAGGTACTGTGATGAGTATAATTATTAATTATCATACATGCGGGGGCTATAAAATGATACAATTTTATAATTATTACGTTCAATAAAAGCGAACGTGTTTACACCAACGCGCTAATACTATTTCACTGTTGATCACTGTTTTTCTAAACAAAAAACCTATAAGAAATAATTTGAAAGCTCATTCTAAATTCGCTTGAATGTTCGAATTCAACCAGAGTAATTTTTCTGTCAGGCTCCACAAAAGAAGGTCGACTTTTGCAGACAACCTTCACCTATTGTATTACTGAAGCAACGCAACTTCTCTGGACAAGGCCTGACCCAAACAGGAAAGATAAGAAATCATTACGCGTCATTAGCATTTTAATTGGTCCAATTTATTTAGCCAAGCCCATTCTCCTAAACGTCTTCCTTCTGAAAATAATTGAGCTTAAACAGCAACGGTCGTAAATGTTCGCTTTTATCATTTCTAATGTCATGATATTATCGTGTTCGTGGACGATAATATCGTGACGGCCGAGGTATCCTTCGGCATGTGCGTGCGTGTCTCATCATCATCATCATCATTTCAGCCGAAAGACGTCCACTGCTGGACATAAGCCTTCCCCAAACACCTCCACTTCGGCCGCTTCTGTGCTTCTCGCATTCAACGGGTTCCTGCGGCCTTCACAAGGTCTTCGGTCCACCTTGGAGGGAGCGGCCTGGGAGGCCTTCCAACGCTACGTCTTCCGGTACGCGGTCGCCACTCCAGAACATTTTGGCCCCATCGGCCATCTGTTCTGCGAGCAATGTGCCCTGCCCACTGCCACTTAAGTTTGGCAATTCTTCGGGCTATGTCGGTTACCTTGGTTGTCCTGCGGATCCCTTTATTTTTGATTCACGTGTCTATTAGAATGCATTTGTTTTACATAGTGGTTTACATCGAGGTAGCGAGCCAAACCGCGATCGCGAGGTATCGCAGTGAGGTATCTTCGATATATAATTAATTAATTACCCTAAGGCTCCACGTGTCAATGTCCCTCTCCCACCAACGCCCACTATATTCCATTTCTGACACCATAATAACATGGTCATGTGCAGGATAAATACGGGAATAGTCTTCGGGGAGATCATGTGTATATAAATCATCACACTAATATTATAAAGGCGAAAGTTTGTGACTGTGTTTGTATGTTTGTTACTTCTTCACGTTCAAACGGCTGGACCAATTTTGATAAAATTTGGTATGGAAGTAGCAGACACCTTTGATTAATATAATTATAGGCTACATGGGACAAAAAGATAACTGGCGATTCTTCCCGTAGTCTTCATAAAAAAAGTCGCTGGGAGAAAATTACAACAAAAGTAATTAGATATAAAGATAACAAAAGTACCTTTTTTAAACTAGTGCAAGGAAATAGCTGTGAGGAGCATCTAGACAGTCGCAGAGAAAAAGTTAATTTCTCAAAGAGCCCGCAACGAATTTAATCAAAAGAAAGAAGTCTAAAACCTTCCAGCATTTGAGACGGAAGTTTACAAAGTTGACTTAAGGGGCTTACATGACCTAAAGCGCGGTCACTGTCGGACTGCATAGAAAAGAAAGAGAAGCGCGATGACACAACGCTGGTAATTTATTGCAAAATATGAAGCAATTATTTAATTACAAAAATTTTATTGTTTGGACTAAAAAATTAAAACACTAGTATTTTAGTATGTTACTTGTAGAATAATTTGACTAAAAAATTAGAATGATTGTACGAGTATTAGTATGGTTTTTATTGTAAAAAGAAAGTTTTTAGAGGTATTTTCATGATTTTTTTCTATCATATCAAATTAGTTGTATTATGTTTTTAATATACTATCTACTTAGCATACATCCTGAAAAATCTCATAAATTTTTCTGATTTTGTTTAATGTAGTCAATCGTATACTTTTATTGTTTCTAAAACTTGCGTTTTTTGCTTTTAGGTCCAATAATCCCCTTATTAAAAAAGACAGCATTTTACCGCTAACCAATTGAGTGGTATTAGCCGTATGCTGATCTATTGATTTTCTTTGTCTAGGATTTAGCGTTTTGTTATTAACATTTATTTAATAATAAATATATATCGTTTATTGCGGATCACACATAAAAATACACATAATCCATTATAGTATTAGCACAGAATAACTAACAGCACTAATGGTATTAGTAACAACGAATTGAAAACTATGTCAGTAAGGGAAAATTTTTCAATCATCTGATAACTTTATTCGAGGAATAATTTTGAAATTTTGACAGTTATTTCATACAAAAAAACTGTCAAACGTCAATTTTATTTCTCGAATAAAAGTTATCCGGCGACGGAAAAATCAGCCCTTACACATACAAACTAACCTAACGACAACTAATAACTACGAGGCTGAACACATGTTGGCACGTGGCTCTCCACCCAGTGCCTAAATAAAGGGGCTTTCCACCTTGGCAAACAATGTCTTTGGGACGCTGTTGGAGCTTCCACGCAACCTACCCATTATTGATGCCGCCACCCAGTTTTGATTTGAGAAAAATGTTTGGGACAGTACAAATATTGAATACCATGCCATATTATCGATGTAGTTAATTAAGAGGATTGAGGGATTTAGCCAATAGCATTAACTAGTAAGGGTGTAGGGAGGGGCTCCTGGCCAGATGAGAGCAGCCGCACAGGTCAATACTAGTATGTCGGTTCATGAATGGGTGAATCCATTATACATATGTATATCGACCATTGACAGTCATAACGGCTTCTAATTAGAAGCCCGAAAGTCTGACAACCACTCTGACCAAGGGGTATCATGTTACCCAGTAACTGGGTTGTGGAGTTTAGATAGGCAGTCGCTTGTAAAATATTGGTATTCAGCTGCATCCTTTTAGACTGGAAGTCAACCTTGATATAGTTGAGAAAAGGGTAGGCAGATTGATATTGAAGTTCTGCCGGACGATTCTGTAAAAATCTCACCGTGAAAACTTAGGTGATGTGAGTTTGTTTTTGCTAGGAATTGACACTATTGACAGCTCACTCCACGCTCACTTCACCTAAGTTTTCACGGTGAGATGGTTACAGAATCGCACTGCTGTAGAGCTTTTTGAATTTTGAGTACCGGTACACGAGGGTCAAACCGGAATGAGAAAGTTTATAGTGGATAAGACAGAGATTAAAACAGAAGACGAACAAGCAGAGGATCGAAGAGGGGGGTTGGAGGGGGATCAGACCGGAATAACTCGATTGGAATATTATGGTGATGCCCCCAATAGGACGCTATGATGAACTTTAATTTAATTTCAAGAAGGCGTGCTCACCAGTTGTATCGTACTATAAAACAAAGGCTTCTTTTAAATTCGCTTGAGAGCTCGAATTCAACCTGAACCATTTTTTATTTGATTTGAACTACGTCACCACAGTCGCCTGACGCCTGTGTTTTTGCCGTCCCAAGGGCATTCCCAAGTTCAGCAGGGTAATTGCGTAACAAATTATCGGTAGGAATGGTTTTCATTTTAACAGTTCAACAATACCATTGCGTTATTTACTGTTTAACAGGCCAATTTTTCGATCATATGAAGCAATGTATTAGCTATATATCCTTCAAAATGATACTTACTATGACTGTTAGTGTGCTATAGTACCCGGCGATAAATATTGCACATCGACCTTTGGAAAGAGACAATCGGCTAATTTCGGCTTCGTAGAGCGTTATCTCTGTCGCACGAAATACAAACAGTCCGGTATCTATTAGGAGCTGTTAAAACAATTATGATTTGCTTCTTTTGATAATTATTTTTATTCTTTGTATAAAAAACAAAAATAGGTAAAGGTCGATGTGCAATATTTATCGCCGGGTACTGTACTCAATTAGGGTACAAAACCATGTTTCTGCTAGTCAGCATGATGTAGGGTTCTATTTTGCAGATAATCTTAGAGTATATACAATAAACTGCACGTTTTTGCCATTCCAAGGGCACTCTGACGTCCTGGTTCAGCTGTAAATATTTCCGATCTCATTATTATAAGAATTATTTTGTTTGACGTAGCATCCGCGGGATTCTTTCCTGTTGTGTGTTGATTTTGTTCTTTGTCTAGTTATGTAGTGATCATTTGAAGTCCCTTGTACAGCTTTAGATAATATAATAGGCTAATAAACAAGAAGGATTTCGAGAAGCAGCCCTTCGCCAGTGGATATGTGATATCAAGCCCATGTTTTCCTGTTTTCACGAAACATCCAGTCTCAATTCCTTTAAAGGCAACAAAACTAAATCAAACCATTTGACCAACTCATATGTCAAAAAATTATAAACACCAACACCACAAAATATCGCGGAGACAGGCGTCAGTTACCTAAACGGGCAGACGCTATACCTACCTTAGTTTATCTAAATAGTTGTAACCCGACAATCGACACCACTGTAAAATGGCGGCTGACTCCTACTCAACTACCGGAACACATCAACAATACGACGTGACGTACCCTTCATATTTGCTGACGGACTTTCGTGGTTTCCCAGATTACCAACCCTCACTGAAAATCAAACTTTATTTTGAAAGCGACATGGTCTGATCTTCCTCGATGGAGTACTTACCAGTTTCGGCCATCTTAGTCAAGGTGTACTTTAGCTATGTAATCTATAATCCGGCCTGCTTCCGTTACGGGCTTGCCGGATAAAAGTTGTGTTCGGACTTATAATGAGCTCTCGACATGGCTCGGAAAACTCGTTTTATGCAAATACAATTTGAAAATATGTGGGCTCAAGTGTGTATTACGTAACCACTTAAGTCGTTAGGAGTAACTTAGGAGGTTCACCTGGATTAATATTTCGACGACGTTGCTTGTAAAATTCTGCGAAAAAAAAATTTTTCGACCGATATTTGGACAATATTCTGACATGTATTTAATAAAGTGTGACCTCATTTTTCTCAGTATTTTGCTTCTCAGTATGGAGATTCAAATCTTTGGGCAGGGGGTTGGGCTTAATATCAAATACTAATATAAAAGACAGATTTTCATGACGGCCATTATGTTACGACGGAACCGCTTTCCTAGGACACCAAATCTTTACTGCCAGCCAAGCGTGATTCAGAGCTAGAGCTCAAAAAGCTAGAGCTAAAAAAGGGGGTAAATTTTTAGAAAAATATACCCCTTTTTAGCTCTAGCTTTTCTTATCTTGTCATCTTATCTCTCCAGAAGTAGACTTCGGCAGTGGAGACCAAGAGTAGGTAATGGTACCTATAGGTAATGGTGACGCCTGATATGGGCTCGTTAATTAACAGTGATTCTTGAAATATTTTATAACAAATCTCCTTTTTAGGGTTCCGTAGTCAACTTGGAACCCTTATAGTTTCGCCATGTCTGTCTGTCCGTCTGTCCGTCCTCGCTTAATCTCTGTGACCGTTAGCACTAGAAAGCTGAAATTTGGTACCAATATGTATATCAATCACGCCGACAAAGTGGTAAAATAAAAATTGGAAAAAAATGTTTTATTAGGGTAGCCCCCCTATATGTAAAGTAGGAAGTGATTTTTTTTTAAATTTCAATCCTAACGTGTGATATATTGTTGGAAAGGTATTTAAAAATGAATAGGGGTTTACTAAAATCATTTTTTGATAATGTCAATAATTTCGGAAATAATCGCTCCAAAAGTAAAAAACAATGTGTCCCCCCCCCCTCTAACTTTTGAACCATAAGTTTAAAAAATATGAAAAAAATCTGCAAAGTAGAACTTTATAAGGACTTTCTAGGAAAATTATTTTGAACTTGATGGAAACAACAGTTTTTGTACAAAAAAGACAAAAAGTTGTACAAAATAATTTCTGGACTAAGTTTGTAGTATAATCGTATGTGCAAGCATTTTTTTAACTTCGTTTACATATTTTATTATTCTGAACGTATCCTTTTGTGTTCGCGCTAAAAACCGTCACGAGTTGGAGCGCCTGCCGCGGAACGTGCAATGATGCACGCTCCGTGTTCGCGCACGTACCCATTACCGGGAGCAGTTGCAGGAGCGCGGAGCGCTGCTGGAGCGCGAACATAATGGATACCCACCTTTAAACTTATAAGTGGGAACACTTATTATGACGGACGGGAAACTACGGAACCCTAAACTGAGCGTGGCCCGACACGCTCTTGGCCGGTTTTTTTTAAAGTTATTTACTTACCGGATTATAATGCGATTATGATCCAATTTCGTTTAACAACCACAAACATATTCTGCAAATTGTAAGGCAAACTTAGGTAATTCGGGCAAGCTTTAATTAGAAAATATATGATACCTACATGTATGTAATTTGCAATGAAGAGCAATGTCTCAGTTTTATATTAAGAACGGCTAAGTAGGTGCAACGTTAGCATAAACAATGATTACAGGTTTCATTAAGGCTACCTACAGTCCTTTCACAGTTCCTCTACCTCTGAATTTGCATCACTGTTAAAATTGTAGTGATCTTTATTCACGTCGCAATAAAGTTGTAGTTGGGTTGCTGTTATTGGCATTGGTGCGACGGACTCCCCCCCGGTGGGTTCCCGCATTGTCGAGACGGGGGGTTCAGTAGCCGTGGCTTGGTCAGCCACAGTGAAGAGGAACCCGAAGAGGGGCCGCAGGGGAGGAGGAGTGTTGGTATGACGTTGGCTGCTCTCCCTATCCTCTGCGGCCGAATATTGGCAAGCGGCGGAGCCAATGACCTGACCCGTCGCAGGGGGACCAAGGGTACCCAGACACGGGGTCGTCTGGCGCCCATGTGCTGGTTTAGACCCTGGGGTGGTCACGGCGTGCTGTGTTCTGGTGCGGTGATGGGGAGTACTCCCTAGAGGAGGGTCCGGTGATGGACAGCCGTGGCGGGTTCATGGATGAGTGCTAACGCATGCCCGTGTTTCCGTCGTAAGCGGCAGAGGAGGACACCGTGGAATTTTAGTGGGTCAGGGTCCCACATAACTGCACCATCTCCCCGTGGTAGTGCAGAATGCATGAGCAATTCTCCTAGATAAAAAAGGGGTGATGGACTCGGGGACGTCCATTGCCCCCCCCCACACATCAGGACCCGAGATGGCGGCCCGTAGTGTTCTCTTACACGTCGCAGGGGGAGTCAAACACCTCACTCCCCCCCATGACGGGTTGCGGACGGATCGTACGTTCCCGCGTAGGTGTGAGATGGAACACCGGGGTGGTTTTGGCACACTACAGGAGAAATTCAGAGAGTGGGGCAACGCTTAAAAAAATAATATATATATACCACAACAATGGTGACACTGACAGCTCTTGAATGGCGTTTTAGATGTGTTGATCACTTTCAGTCCATTAGTGAAACTCACCTTTAGTCTTTTCAAGCAAATATTGTTGATTTTTAAGTCTTTTATATTTTAGGTCGTCATTCGATTTCTTCCATTTGGTTGCAGCTGACCCAGACAAGAGGGACTAAACAGTTCAGCAGGAAGACTTGGCAAGGTCAGCCAGAGTAAAACCATAGACAATGTAGATGAATCCATGAAAACAAAATGCAGATACCTACACTCAAAAAAAAAACGGCCGTTAAAGGTCCAAAATCCCTTTGTCGATTTTTTTTTGTGCTCCTGACGTAGCTTTTAGGCCATGCGTTCGTGGAAAATCTAACGCGACGATCAACTTTTTTTTGTCAAACGCATTTTTACGACTTTTTGTCACTGTGCAAACGTTCTTTTGAACGTAGCGTAATATTTTTTTATTTTTTTTGTGCGATTTGACACAGCCACATAAGCAAACTAACGCAGAAACAAATGATATTTAGTATTTTGTCACTTCGTTAATTTGCCATTTGTGCCTACGACAAAACACTTTAAAAAGAACTGTTGTTCAACTGACAAAATTACTTTATCAAATTTCGTTTTGTGCTTCAGACATAGTTTTTAAACCGTGCGTTCAGGTAAACATTTACGTGACGACAAAGTTTTTCTTTGCAATGGCTTTTTGTTACTGCGTTGATGCTACTTCGCACGTAGCGTCAAGTTTCTTTTTTTTTTACTACGACCTATAAGGCTAAACAATCCGTTAAAAGCGTAATTTAGATAAACTATAACGGGGAAACAGAGTAAATCTAATGCTTTGTTACTGTGTTAGCTTAGCTTGCCATTGCGTCTACGGCAAAACTCAATTTACTTAGATAAAAAAAATATTCCTTTGTCGCTTTTATTTATGCCGTGTGTTTTAGTAGACATGGACTCCGCCACAGAGTATTTTATAATAAAAAATGTTTTAAGGTATATAGGTACACATCTACCTAGTTCTCAATATTCATAGATAGACAGACCTAGACCAGCTTATTTTATTCATACTTATCTACTTATATCCCTAGTCTGTTGTAGCAAGTAGGTAAGATAGGTATCTGCCTAGGTAGGGCTTCGAATCACAAGCAGATGTTGGGTTAGCATAGCGGGTTCGTTACATAGGATACGTACCAGCCTACCAACTACAAAAAGTTATGCAAGTAGGTAAGTAGGTATACGTACCTACCTAAGTAAGTATTGTTTGTCTTGAGACACGACCAGTCCAGAGTGACTACCTACCTACCTAGTTTTAGGGATACCTACCTATGGTTTTTGAAGTGGATATTGTATTAGGTAGGTAACATTACTTCTCTGGGAGCAATGACGTTTTCAAACGGGAATTAAGTACATATTATGAAACCATCATTGTCTGGGGGACGGGCGTTTATCTACAAGAATGAAACACTTAGGCAGGTAGGTACCTACCTACACACCTAGACCTACCTACCTACACGCCTACCTACTTATTATAATAACTATCTACTTAACTAATTGCTACCTATATACCTAGGTACTACAAATCCAGGTCCCACAACCTAGTTTGATCTTTAGATAGCTCTAGGTGAAGGCAATCAAAGCCCATTAAAATTTGTCCGTCGTTGCGTCGTGTTATACATACTCGTAACAAGGTAGGCGCTGCAACAGGCATTATTAGCATTAGCACAGAAGAAATAAATAGCTGACCATGTGTAGGTAGGTATATGATCTAAGCTAAGGTAGTAAGCATATAAATGTACATATAAACCTTCCTCTTGAATCACTCTATCTACTAATAGCTCTGTGAGCTGAAGACCTCCCGAGCACACTAACACATACCTATTGAATCGTTTATCTAAAAATATTGTTAGGTTCCTACCTATTTTATTTTCAAGTTTTGGTTTTGGGATAAAATTTCCATTACTGGACAAAAATTTCGAAGTTCATTTTTTTTGTAGATAGTACACATAAAAAGAAACCGTTTTACAAATTTTCAATACGCGGACACCCACAGTTTACGAGATAATTCTTTAAAGTTTCTATACAGATTGGAAAATATCACGACAACACAGTACAGTAACAGCACACGGCGGCGCGACTTTTTTGTGTGAAAGGAGGTTTTTGATTGTTATAGTTGTAGTGTGTATGAATTGTTATAGTCCTAATAATTCTATTAAATTGTCCACTGTGTACTACCCCGAGCCACTGTATTTATTATTTAAGGCCTAGCCACTGTGTCTGTGACGCTCCATGGTACACAGTGGCTCATTTCTAACTAAAAAAAACTGATTTTTATTTTTTCCTATGCCATTACTCAATAAAATATTTTTACAGAATCAAACTAGTTGAACTACACTACACATGAATGTATGTACACATGAATGTATGTATGTTTTCAATTTCAATGTCCTAGCTCTATCCAGAGCCGAGTTATGTCTTTCAGAAAAAAAGTGATCCACTGTTGACCACTTGACCTTACCTACAGATAGAGGAATACCTAAGTGATTATTAATATTTTGACTTAGATTATTAATACATAGGATTAAGTAATATTATGACGTAAAACGTTATGGTTTTCAAAACTATGTTTCTATTTTTTTGTTAATAATTCCATACTTACCTAAAAATATTTCACAAAGGCCTTTGTCAAAATGTTAAACAGGACCAAGTGCTGTTGTGACTTCGTCTAAGTTACTTGGCAACATTGAACAACACGACAATAGCACATTGTCAAATCGTTCACAGACGACTAGGAGTCAGGACAGGACGGCTTTCCATCAGCGCATTCATTCGTTCGTACTCATCAGAGCGGCACGCGTTCTTGTCTTGTATTTATTTTATGTTTAGCCCACTGCATGTCTTCAAAAAAAGTTAAAATAGTAATATGTTATCACTTAAAACGTTGGTATAGAACAGTTAAAACAGTAAAACCAGCGAGTGTAAATATGTTTTCTCCAGAACTACATATGTTTTTACGAAAAGCTGGATTGGAGCATCTTTACCAAGTTTTTACTGGTAAGTACCTGTACCATATATTATTAATAATTTAATATAATTTTGCTCTTGCTCTCTATGTCTAACTGCTGGGCAAAGGCGTCCCCCCATTTCCTCCATTCTGTACAATCATGTTGTGCAGTGCTTATGCTTTATGTGGTCAAAACTATTTTCTTACAAATCAACGACAAATGTTTAAAAAAAAGTTTTCAAGTTATCTGCCTATAGTTTTCAATTTATCTGCCTCTGCTTGCATAAATCCCTTTTACTGGACTACTTACCTGACGGACAATTCTGTTCAAAATTGCTAAAAGCATGTGATCCGCTCGTGACCTCTTGAGATAATCAGACCATGCGTCCTATAAATCCTTGTCTAACATTTATTGTGATGATAGCCCTGTGTAGGTTGGTATTTTTTTATGCTTCCTTGTCCTCGGTACTACAGTCGTAAAATATAACCTGGTCACATTGAGTTGGAGTCGCGTCGCGCCCGCCATCTTGTCGTTCTCGGTTTTCTTGCCGCGTGGGCATGGTTTCACGTTATAGAGGGGTGTTCTTATTTTTATAGTTTGAAAGTTTGTACTTTGAAAGTACTTTTTCTTTTACATATTATTTTTCTGTATGTCCCATACATGTAAATGAAATCAAAATAGTGTTTTTTTCCCCTTATCCAAACCATGTTTTAACTGTAATACTCTTTCAGGATTGGGTATAAGAAGAGTGGCCGTTCGTGCAAGAAATTGGCCCTTTGGAAGACAAAAAGCAGCTGAAAGAGTTACTAGAGCTCACAACCTTCGGAAAGTGTCTGTTGCAGAAACAGGGTCAGCCACTCACGCCCAAAGATCGAAAAGGTCTAGTGCAGTTGATTGCGTTTTGTGGAGCACCAACTCCGCATCTTGCCTGGCATTAAAAATACAATAAGACAAGAGGTTTGGAGCAGCTGGGCCAATGAAATATGCACCTTATTTGAAGGGGAGCACCCCGATGTTTATTATGTGCCCTACCGAGTAACTGAGCGACAAGCGTTAGCTGCCTCTGGCTTGCTGCATAATAGACTGATAACCCACCGCCGTTCCCTGAACCAAAACACCTCACGCAAACGAAGCAGTAGCAGCGGAAGCAGTACCAACAGCGACAGAACAACAGATGCCAGAAGCTCAAAACGATTGCGACCTCTTCCACCTGCCCATAACTTACCTGTTGAAGACGAAGACTCCGATGCATCAATAAAATGGCTAGAGGCGTCTTCATCGCCTTATGAAGTTGTTATTGTATAATGGATGGCTTCATTTCAAGCAAGACATGAAATATTAAAAAATAAGTCAATCAACGATTATTTTAGCCAGTTTTTATCTCTGCGGCTACCGACCGGTCACCAATTGGTTAGTAAAAATTTAATTAGTAGATAGTTAACAATAGTAATATCTTTCTTTGTATTTGTGGCCAAACGGGTTAACGTTTTGATGTTTATCTTTTTTATTTAATTTATTGTTAACGAACTATGTTTGTACTAATTCAAATACATACAGACTAAACTAACTGTTTTCAAATAACTTTATTGTAATGTAAGGCCTTCAAAAATATTAAACCCTTCTGTTTTTATTGTTCATTCTATAACTATAATAATTGTTTATGTAAGTGTTAAGGTAGACGCGTACACTTGGTCTCTCTTATGTTAATTATGACATTTCTTTAATAATTAATAGAATTGTATTTAAACTACTACACTGGCTTTTTTTTTTTTTTTTTTTTTCACGTGGAGAAATGCTCATCCATACTACACTACCACGGGGAGATAGTGCAGTTATGTGGGACTCTAACCCACTAAAACTCCACGGTGTCCTCCTCTGCCGCTTACGGCGGGAACACGGGCACGCGTTAGCACTCATCCGTGAACCCGCCGCGGCCGTCCGTTACCGGACCCTCCTCTGTGGAGTACTCCCCATCACCGGCGCACCAGAACACATAGCACGCCGTGACCACCCCAGGGACCAAACCAGCACATGGGTGCCAGACGACCCCGTGTCTGGGCACCCTTGGTCCCCCCTGCGACGGGTCAGGACATTGGCCCCGCCGCCTGCCAATTTTCGGCTGCAGAGGATAGGGAGAGCGGCCAACGCAATACCGACACTCCTCTTCCCCTGCAGCCCCACCGCGTCCGCCATCTAACGGTGGCGACCCCGTCAAGGCCGCGGAAGGTAGGGAGAGCGGCGCACCGTAATACCGGCACTCCTCTCCCGCCGCGGCCTCCAACCCTCAGCCGCGATGCCTCAGGCACGACATCGCGGCCCGCCTCAGTTGCGATGTCGCCCAAGCGACACCGCAACCTACTTTTGGCCGCTACGTCGTTGGCTTGTCGGCAAAAGCCCTGACGAGCGGCCCCTCCTCGGGTTCCTCTTCGCTTCACCGTGGGTGTCCAAGCCACGGCTACTGAGCTTCATTTATTTTGCAGATCTGCTATCACGACGATAGCGTGTCAATGCCTAACGGTGTGGCCTCGAAAAGTTCTGGAAAACCCAGTGACGTCACCTTTGTGGTAGGAATATTATTACCTTAGACGTAGGCACAAAGGCACATTAGGATAGCATTAAAAGCATAATAATTTATATCGTTCTCGCTTGCACTTCTAAAGCGGGATGCAAGCGAGAACGAGATAAATTATTATGCTTTTAATTCTATCATAATGTACCTTTGTTCCTACGTCTAAGGTGATAATGTTCCTACCACAAAGGTGCCTTATCACAGGGTTTCCCCGAACTTTGTCGTGGCGACAGTATAATATATACCTTATACGTAGTGACAAAGGTACATTGTCGAGAGACAATTTACCTTTGTGATAGGGACATATTACCTTGGACGTAGGGACAACGGTACAACTGCACCAAACGAAGCGTCAGAGGTACATTGTCGAAGTGACGACGCACCTTAGACATGGAGACAATATACCTTTGTGATAGGGACATATTACCTTAGACGTAAGGCCAACGGTACAACTGCACCAAACGAAGCGTCAGAGGTACATTGTCGAAGTGACGACGCACCTTAGACATGGAGACAATGTACCTTTGTGATAGGGACATATTACCTTAGACGTAAGGACAAAGGCACAATTGCACCAAACAAAGCGTCAGAGGTACATTGTGAAAGAAACGATGCACCTTAGACATGGAGACAATGTACCTTTGTAATAGGGACATATTACCTTAGACGTAAGGACAAGGCACAGCTGCACCAAACGAAGCGTCAGAGGTACATTGTCGAAGTGACGGCGTACCTTAGACATGGAGACAATGTACCTTTGTGATAGGGACATATTACCTTAGACGTAAGGACAAAGGCACAACTGCACCAAACGAACCGTCAGAGGTACATTGTCGAAGTGACGACGCACCTTAGATATGAAGACAATGTACCTTTGTGATAGGGACATATTACCTTGGACGTAGGGACAAAGGCACAACTGCACCAAACGAAGCGTCAGAGGTACATTGTGGAAGGAACGACGCACCTTAGACATGGAGACAATGTACCTTTGTGATAGGGACATATTACCTTGGACGTAGAGACAAAGGCACAACTGCACCAAACGAAGCGACAGAGGTACATTGTCGATGTGACAATACAGTAAAAACACATCGCTAATAAACCTTTAACAAAATTACAATACCCCGTATACGAAGGAACAAAGTTACCTATCGATGCTTTACCCATCATATTGCATTTTCATGTGAACAATGTCAAAGTTTACAGCGCTAATACGAGGTGACAATATATTGCGTCTAAGTTCCTTTGTCGGTGACTTGGTTAAGTGTTCAAATTTCCTCTGACGCGGGATCTGAGGCCTTTAGACGGCTCCCATTTGTTAAGGGATTTTAGTCGCCACGTTTAGAATTTTCTTTGAGTGTACCAATTTTTTTTAATTTTTTTTTGTTTATCTTATACCATCCCAGTGCTGAGCAAAGGCCTCCCCCAAGTCCTTCCAGAAACTCTTTTGCCTACATACTCGTATGTTTAATTAATATTTTTGCAGATTAGAATCAGTCGTAAATATTTTATAGTTTATCTCGGAGAATGGTTAGTACGGCAAATTGTCTCCCTTATGAAGTATTAAATCTTTCAACTAAAGAACATAATACCATTGTTTATATTACACGTTTGGATGTCTGCCAGATGTATTTGGTACTACTACACTTCAGTTGTCAAGGAGAATGCGAAACTGTTCATATTGTAAGATTGGAACTGCCAGCGCCAAGTGACATAGAAAAAGTTGGTCATGTGATAATTTCGGAAGATAAACGTTGGATTAAACTAAATACAAAAATGAGATCTAGGACAATCACAAACTCGTAAATCGTACAACTTTGAGATATTGCAGTAGGTGTTGGAGAAATAAAAGAGAACTATCGGGTCATCATCATCTGCCTAGCCTTTTCCCAGCTATGTTGGTGTCGGCTTCCAGTCTAACCGGATTCAGCTTAATACCAGTATTTTACCTCCATAACCCAGTTACTGGGTAATACTATACCCCTTGGTAAGACTGGTTGTCAGACTTTCGGGCTTCTGACTACCCGTAACGACTGTCCGAATGACAGCCGGGACCAACGGCTTAACGTGCTTTCCGAGGCATGGAGAGGTCTCGGTATGGAAAGATGGTCACCCATCCACAGACCAACCGCGGCAAGCGTAGCTTAACCTGATCGATCGACCTGTGCGGCTGTTAATGTTTTTATCTACGGGTCCCTCGTAAAAAATAAAATTAATAGAAAATACTTAGCAAAATTTTATTATTTTCTCCCACAAGTTTCAAAATGTAGGTACAGATTGATTGACACTATTGACAGCCACCTCAACTACTTTTCACGGTGAGATTTTAACGGAGTAAATCCGCTAAAATAGGACCTGGTGTCCTATAAAGTGCTATCTACCTTCGCAACAATAAAAGTCGAGGCAGCTATATGAAAGTATTCAATTCATAAATTAAACGTAAAAAAAACCAGTAGTAAACGTAAGTAATTAAAATTTTTCTAACTTAATCGAAACTGAAACCCCTGAAGCACGTTACCAAAGAGAGCTTAATAACTTTGTATACAATGATGCATTTAAATTGGCGCCAACGATAACGCTACTTCAAAATCGAGGCAACTATGTTATTTAAAGTCCGGTTCTCCTGAAGTACCTAATATTATTATGGGCCGACTCGCTAAAACGAGAAGTTTAGTTAGGTGGACGAGTTAACGAACTATAACTACTTAATAATGTAAGCAGCTCTTCTGGTGTTAATCTGAGGGATGATTGCGTAACACACTAACTTACAGTAACAATGGCTTTGATTTTGACAGTTCAAGAACATATAGCGTAGCTGAACCTGATCGTTGTTATTATTTAGCCACGGGTCCCTCCCGTCCCATCCCTTAAATCTTCACCTTACCCTTACATCTTTCATCGCTCAAATAAAGGAGAACGTAAAGGTCGCACCGCATTAGGACGTCGAGTAAATGGGCCTCTGTACATAGGGCTGGAAGGAGCTGCGCCAACAAGAGCATAGCTACTAAGGGGAAAGCGCCAGGGCAGCCCACGACGTTCAAATTTTCTTTCGTTTTTTTTTTGCAATTTGCAGGTCAGTGTCAGGTTTTATGTTGAACAAAATATGATTCGCAACCGCAAGAAATATGTATTAACAGAATTACAATAATTAAAATCATCAATACAACTCTCTAAGTTCAAATAATCCTATTGATTCTCATTCGGTCATTCGTTTGACTATTTGGAACGCCAGCGTCATCTGCTGGCGCTTGACAGGCTCTAGCTTGAGTTCGTGGCAGTCGAGGAGAGCGAGCAGCGAGGTGGAGCGGCTCTCATGGACAATGGACATCGTACTGACAATATGTGCTCATAAACTGTCCTGTGTTCCGTATCTGGTTGCGTCGTGTACATAAAGTGTGTGATTTGCTAGTGTGATTAAACTGTTCGTAAAATTATAATCTGGTTTGAACTAAGCGGTTTTTCTATTGCGCAATAACCAACACTGCCCATAGAACGCCCACAGTAATTTAAATGTGGCTGATGATAACGAGACACACATAATATGTACAGACGCCAGCACATCAAGCTACCCGAAACTGTCAAATTTTCCCAATCAACTTTGAACCTTATGCTTTAGCGATAAAGTTGAAAATCTATTAAAGAAATCTGACAGATTGTGGTAGCTTGATGTGCTGGCGTCCGTACCTTCTCCGTCAAATATATCACTGAAAAACATGGTTGTAGTCGAGCTTAGAGCTTTTAGATTTAAACGATGTTCCCAGATCAGTATATACTTAAATCAAATCGGAAAAGGTAAGTTACCAATCAATGATTTACTTAGGAGTGATTTATCAATCGACAGATAATTTTTATTCGTGGAATAAAATTGGCGTCTGACAGTTTTTGTATGGAAGAATTCTCAAAAATTCAAAATTATTCCTCCGATAAAATTATCTGGCGTTGGCAAAATCAGCCCTTAGACAGTACATCTCTGTCTTCATAGATATTTTCAAATTCAACCGCTGGATTAAATTAAGTTAGAAGCGAGCGAAGAAGCAGGAAAGCCACTTACCTACTATTTCATATTTCCGAAGCTTCAAGTACCTTGTTAAACAACAGTTAGATACTCGTAAGTTGTAAACTTACCGTGTGTCGTTTAGTTAAGGGGCTTACAGGACCTAAACGCAAAAAACGCAAGTTTTAGAAATAATAAAAGTATATGATCGACTACAGTAAGAATAAATCAGAAAAATATATGATATTCTTCAGGATATAAGCTAGGTAGATAGTGTGTTAAAAATATAATACAACTAATTTGTATTATATTTTTAAATTAATTTTACAATAGAAAAAAATTATGAAGATACCTCTAAAAACTTTTTTTTTACAATAAAAACCATACTAATATACATACCTACAATCATTCTGATTTTTTGTCAGATTATTCTACATGCAACACTAAAGCACTAGTGTTTTAATTTTTTAGTCCAAACAATAGATTTTTGTAATTAAATAATTGCTTCATATGTCGCAATAAATTACCAGCGTTGTGTCATCGCGCTTCTCTTTCTTTTCTATGCAGTCCGACAATGACCGCGCTTTAGGTCATGTAAGCCCCTTAAGAGGACTAGTAGAGCTAAGTATCCTTGAGAAACGCATGCACACATATACACAACCGACGCGTACGCCATCTAACGACGACGCCCATCACAATTATGACATACAGCATACGATTTACGATTACGCCCGAGTATTCCAATAGATGACGCGGAAACAAGTAGTTATGACAACAAAATTATTAACCGATTTCTAAAAAGGAGGAGGTTCTCAATTCGGATTTGTTTATTATTATTTTTTTTATTTATGTTCGGGTCCTATATAGACGACCTCCATCATAAATAGACGGATTAGCAAAATTCTTTTTTTGTTCGAAAGAGGTTTGTTTCGAAAGGGTCACATTTAAATTTCGTAAAGATCTGATGATGAGTTTCGGAGACAGACAACGGAACTCTTCAATAAATGCCAGCAAATCAACCGCGATCGCTGCTATCGCATTTGTATGCATTATTTACGCAATCACACAACATAACATCACGCCTGTACCCTTAAAAGTGGTAGGCAGATGTGTTTAATAGCTTCCTGTCGCTGATATTCACATAGCAAGTAGTGTTATATGAATTTGTGTGGGGTAGGTAGGGACAACTGAAAAGTGATAAATAAAAACTGTTTTTACAAAAAAAAACAACCGACTTCCAAAATAAACCACTACAAAGTGAAAAATAACTTTAATTTCGGAAGTCGGTATCGTCGGTTGTAGCTTTGTAGTGTTTTTTTTTTTTTTAAAGTCGGCAATAATAAATTATACGTTGTACGAGTGACTACCCATTCGAACTGCTCCTAAGAAAATATTGTTGGTACGCGTCAAAAGTGCTCTAAAGTGTCGTTAAAAGTGCTGATCGTGTGAATAATATCAATAACAACAATCCGACTACAATATTAATAAGTAACTTAGTGCTTTGTGTATCAATTCTAGACAAAAAACGTATCAAAATAGTTATTCATCTACCGTCAGGAGTAATTCACCAGTTATAATAAAACGCGTAAGCGCCGCAGATAGCACGGCGCATACGACGTTCTTCTCGCGAGCTCGCTGTTAGCACAGTTAGTTCGCTCGTTGTATTGCGCAGGGCCTTTATTAGAGTGCACTTTTACCAACAAAGATTGAAGGGGTCTTTAATAGTGTGCTTGGAACAGTATACATTTTTTTCTTTTTAATAATTATTTCGGCATTGGAATTGTTGTGAGACTGACTATTAATTGGAATGGCTTCGTCAACATTGTTATGGGGATGCTGTGCTAATGAAGACAGCAAGGATGGAAAAAAATCGATTAATTGTTCCAAATGCAATAAATTGTATCATTTTGAGTGCCTGTCTCTTCCGGAAGTTTCCGAGGACACGGATGTCTACTGTAAATGGAGGTGTTCTAATTGCGGGAGTCACATCTCGAATACCTCCAAAAAGGAATATACTCCAACCCGTAATGTCTCCACCTCTAGGGGGAACAAGAGACCTGCTTTGAACTCGCCCCCTGAAGCAACCTTTGTGACTCGTGATGATGTACGCGATATCCTCCAGGAAGTAATACAGGCTGAATTCGCTTCTATGCTTCGTCAAATAAACAATACAATACTCAATGTCGTAAATAAAGAGCTTGAACCGATTAAGAAAGAACTTACGGAGATGACGGCGTCATTGAATTTTCACATACAGGAGTTTGAAGAATATCAGTCTGAACATAGGGCTTTGAAAGTCTCGGTAAAAGACTTAGAGACAGAAAATACTAACCTTAAGAGGTCAGTGGCGGATATGGGCCAGCGAATCAACTATTTGGAGCAACAGGCACGTTCGACTTACCTTGAAGTTCATTGTTTGCCCGAAAATAAACAGGAGAATCTCTATACAGTCGTTAAGCAACTAGGATCAGTCGTTGGATGCAAGTTGAGCGACACCGATATCCATCATTGCACCCGTGTAGCCAAACTACAAAATTCTAGTGCCCGCCCGCGCTCTATCGTAGTCCAATTGGCCTCCCCAAGAACTCGTGACCTGCTCTTGGCTTCTGTCATTAACTACAATAAAGGCAAGAATAACATCGAAAAACTAAATACAGCGGACCTTGGAATGGCTGGTGAAAAGAAGCCAATATATGTGCAAGAACATTTGTCTCCTTCTAACAAAGCGCTGCATGCTGCTACTAGACTTCAAGCAAAAGAAAAAGGATATCAATTCGTCTGGGTTAGAAATGGTAGAATCTTCGTCAGGAAAAGTGATGGGTCAGAACATATCCTCATTAAGAATCTAGAGTCCCTAAATAAGTTGACGTGAAAAAAAACATACTTTATATTTAAATTAAAAATACATGTAATTGTAACTTGAATATAATACAAAATTCGATAATTTACAAATTTATTACCAGAATTGTAGAGGCGTGAGAACAAAAACGCATATTATCATCTTTCGTAATGTATGCTGTAATAACTATGACATTATCATTTTTACAGAGACTTGGCTTAATAATACCGTACTGAGCAGCGAGCTGTTCGACAACAGATACATTGTATACAGAAGGGACAGAGAAAGTTCTTGTCTACAGAGTAGTAAAGAAGGTGGGGGTGTTTTGATAGCCGTAAAAAAATCTATAATTTCCAAACGAGCAGAACAATTTGAAAGTAATTGTGAAGACCTTTGGGTAATTTTAGATCTACCTGCGGCTCGATCTGTACGTCGGGCAGCTCTCTGTTCTGTATACCTGCCACCACCTGTACGTATCTCGTACTTGGAACACTTTTTGGACAAATGTAATGCAGTGTTTGAACAGTTAAACTTATGTCTGCATCGCAGGTGATTTCAATATCGGTGATATCGATTGAAGTATAGTCAATAATTCTGATAAATGCCTTAAGTTGTCCAATTTAAGTCAAACTTTGATAGATTTCACGTATGTTAATAGGCTTAATCAATTTAACAATGTATGTAATGCTTCAAGCCGCATTTTAGATCTTATACTATGTAACCATTCATTGTGTAGAGTGAGTCAAAGTGAGGATCCGATTGCTAATATTGACCAGCATCATCCACCCCTCGATATCGTGATTTCTCTAAATAAGGAAGCTAAACTCCCATATAACATTACCTGCGGTAGACCTAATTTCCGAAAAACGAGTTACATACCAATTCGGAAATATTTGAGTGAAACTGACTGGGATGAGTTACTTGAAGCACAGCAGGCAGATGAGATGGTGGAGGTATTTTATGACGTTATTCAGGAAGGTATAGAAAAATTTATAACTAAGCGAGTGCCAAAAAAAAGTAAATTTCCACCGTGGTTCAATCGAGATCTAATCAAATTACTTAATTGCAAAAATAAGATCAGAAATCGCCACAATATTTACAAAAACCCTTTAGACAGAATTGAACTGCAGATTATAACTAAGCGCTGTAATGACCTAGCAAAACTTTGTTACAACAATCCGAAGTTTTTCTGGAGTTACGTTAAAACTAAAAGAGGTGGGTCAAGCTCTTATCCCGTTATTTCTTCTAGTACACGTTTAGATGAATATGTACTTTTATCAATAACTTCACAATCGTGATCTTCCTGTGGTACCACTGTTTCCAATCTATAAAAAAAATAACATCACATATCATCACTTATCATCTATCGCTTTCCATCAGGCGTGATCGAGGTCAAAAGCGGGCCGCCCATTCATCAATAATAAAATGAAAAAAATAGAAGATTTTAAATTACGTTTTTAATTATTTTAAATTAAGTTAAAAGGAGGCTCAATAATTTAAAAAAGTGCATCATTAGAAGCGCAAAAAAATTTTAGAGGTTCATTAATTTCAAAAAGTGTCCATCATTAGCAGGTCAATAAGTTTTGAAAGGATAGGTTAAATATTTCCTTTTAATAAATCAATTCAATTTCCTCACATAACTTTTTTCTCCAAGTGAATTCAGACATGCTGTCTTAGGATTAATTAAGCAAACTACTCCATGAGGGCAATAAAGATGAACATAGTTCATAATGCTGCAATTAACTTTGTGTCTGGGTACGGTCTACCCATTCTCCTTTGTCAAGTAAGTAAGGCCTTTTACACATTATGCCGTGTCTGCGGCAGCGCCGCCGCGCACCGCCCGCCACGGTATTTTTATCTATACAGTATTCTATCTTCATAAAAACGGTCGGAACGCGAATCATACCTACGCGCCTCGATTTCGGTTTACACTCGGTTAACAAACAGTCTCGAATGCTCCGCAGTGACGAGTGGACGCCGGACGGTGTGACGGTTTCGTAAGCAGTAAGCGTGCAATTTGTGACAAATATTCATTGAAATAAGTACAAGTACTTACTTAATAATATGGCAAAGAGACTATATTGTGCTGTTTTTGGTTGTTTGAATTCGTTAATAAGTTTTTTTAATTAAATCTATTGATCAAAAAGACCATGTATTTTTATTGTACTCTTTCTATTCCATTCACAACGTGTTTCTATTTTATAAATGAAAAGTCTTTTTTACAAAAAAAAAAAAAAAACTACGGACTTCAAAAAAAAACAACACAAAGTAATTAACTTTAATTTTGGAAGTCGGTGTCGTTGGATCTGCATTTTCGTTTTTTGACACCGACTTCCGAAATTAAAGACTTTATTTTTCACTTTGTAGTATTTTTTTTTGGAAGTCGGTTGTTTTTTTTTTTGTAAAAAAGTTTTATTTTTCACTTTTTAGTTGTACCTACCCCGCCCAAATTCATATAACACTAATTGCTATGTTAATATCAGTGACAGGAAGCTATTGAACACATCTGCCTACCCCTTTAAAGGGTATAGGCGTGATGTTATGTTGTGTGATTGGGTAAACTGGCATGTATTGAAGAGTTCCGTTGTTTGTCTCCGAAACTCATCATCAGATCTTTACGAAATTTAAATGGGACCATTTCGGAATAAACCTCTATTGAACAAAAAAAGAATTTTGCAAATCCATCTACATATTTTTATGACGGAGTTATGTCCGAACATACATAAAAAAAATAGAAACATCCGAATTGACAACCTCCTCATTCTTAGAAGTCGGTTAAAAAAAATATTTACCTATACCTATAGGTAAATATTTTTTTTAACTTCTTGAGTTTCTTTCTAGTTTTGTGACTGTAGGTACAGTCACAAAACTAGAAAGAAACTCAAGTAGGTTGATGAAATTAAAATACTGTAGGCGGGAGGGGTTATCGCGTGTTTACGTACCGCGCGACTGTAGTACATTATAAAAAAAAATTATATAATACAGCGGCGCCGCCGCCGCGCGCCGCCGCGGTGCCGCTGTATTGGTTGCCCTTGGATTTGCATGAACCCTTGCACACGGCGGCGGCGGCGGCAGCATGATTCGGCGGCGAGTATTGCTACGGTTTTATCAAAACTCGTCGCCTCCGCCGCGGCGCCGTGTGTTCATCATCATACAAATCCAAGGGTGACTGATGCAGCGGCGCCGCGGCAGTGGCGGTGCCGCTGCAGCTGCGGCATAATGTGTAAACAGCCTCAAAGATAGGTACCTAACATTCATACATAATATTATGAATCTATTTATTATAAACGAAATCAATAATAATAAAAACCAAAATCTTGCTTGTGATAATTTTCATCGCAATTTTTAGATGAATTTGTTATTTCGTTATGCCCAATATCAATAAGTTAGGTGCTTTTAGTTTTTTTTTTAAATTGTAGTTTCGCATTAGAAATAACTTCCGTGTTGATATTTACGACTGTGTTTCTCCTGTGAAAGAGTGAAAGATAATTACATTGTAGACGTTTTAATTATTATTTATAAAAAAATTATAAATACATAATATATAAATTCAAAATACATTTAAAAAGAAAACTTCGGTTAGAGAATCCCTGGGAATCGAACCCGGGGACTCTTGAATACAAATCTACACATCGGCCTCACACGCTAACGTAACAGTTACGAATGTAGTCGGAAAAGTTGAGCTTATGCGTATATGCGTCATGACTGCACTATCTTAGACGTTTCTAAATTCATAGTTTTATTGTTAAAAAAATAAATATTCAATAATAATAAAATGCTCTTATTTTTTAATTTCGTATATATATATATATATAATATGTTCAGCGTTTTATATGAACGTTTTGTAGTCCGAACGGAATTTTTCACTTCATATTTACAATAAATGATAATTGATAACAAGGTTACGCTATTTTAACTTCAAAGTATTTTATATTTACACGAAATAAAAATATTTACGCAAAGAAGATTATGCAAATAATAATAAACAATGAATTTACAAATAAAACTTTACAAAAACATAACAATCTTGGCGGAAATTATTGCGGCGAAAAGAGCGACACGTCCGTTTAGCATCAGGCCTCGGCCGGCAGTGTCGCTACACAGCGTTTACGCACACATGCGCACGTATTTTGTTCGAAAATAAGAATATGCGATTTACAAAGAATCTATTGTTTGGACAAAAAAATTAAAACACTAGTATTTTAGTATGTTGCTTGTAGAACAATCTGACAAAAAATCAGAATGATTGTATGTATTTTAGTATGGATTTTATTGTAAAAAGAAAATTTTTAGAGGCATCTTCATGATTTTTTTCTATCGTATCAAATTAGTTGTATTATGTTTTCACCACACTATCTATCTAGCATATATCCTGAAGAATATCATATATTTTTCTGATTTTTTTTACTGTAGTCTATCATATACTTTTATTGTTTCGAAAACTTGCGTTTAGGTCTTGTAAGCCCCTTAAGGCGCGATCGTTAGTGAAATTTCTCCAGTATGTTTTTAAGCATCAACGTACTTGCAACGTACGTATTTTGTGTTTCACGAACTGTGTCCAAATAAACTTTATTCTTTCTTTCAACGAGGTCTTACGTAATGTAGCGTAGGTACCTACTACCTGAGGTATTTTATATTATAGAGGTAACTTTATATTATATCTTCTTCCATCTTTATCATATCACTACGCTTCCTTAGTCTAAGTACTATAATAGACTATTAAGTACCTACTGATATATTATTATATCCTTAGAAATACACTCACATTCATTACGTTATTTACGTTGTTGAGCAGAAAATTTTTTCGAACTCGCATAAGTTCGAAAAATTTGTCTTCAAACGAACATAAAAAAAACGACATTTATTCAAACTAGGCTGAAGATCAGCACTTTTTAAACGTCAACATAACCTAAGACAGCAAGATTAGCAATATCCATAAAAAATCCCGGATTGTGATTGAAAGTGCAACGCAATTGGGCCTAAGTCACGACGTCCCACTCGTCAGTCCGAGATACTCTGCATCGGTATTCAAGTTCCGTCATCAATTCTACACCCTAGGAAAAAGGGACACTCTCTTTTTGTTGGGATTAACACTAAACGCAATTCAATAATGAGATTCTCCAAAATATCCAAAAGTATCGAAAGTAAACTTGTTGATTCGTCCACAAAGTTTAATTTACCTTCAAGTTAATAATTCTAGCAGAATGCAGATGGAGTAGTAGTGGCCCGGTGGTAACGGCCGTGACTTACGAGATGTACAGACGCCAGCATATCAAGCTACCCGAAACTGTCAAATTTTGCCAATCAACTTTGAACCTTATGCTTCAGAGCGATAAAGTTGAAAATCTATTAAATAAATTTGACAGATTGTAGTAGGCTGATGTGCTGGCGTTTGTACTTAGGTCATAGGTTTGAACCCAGACAGGCTCTTTAGTTTGTGTAAATAATTTCATCACCATCCCATCTCTCAAAACGGTGGTGGAAAACATCGTGAGGAAACCGGCATGTTCTAGTACCAAAAAATCGAAGACATGTAACTTCACATGACAGACACAGACAGATGACAAACATGTGATTTCAGAGTGATTAGCACTATATAAAAAATTATAAAAATGTTTGAAGTGGTAGCCTAAACTGAACTTTATTGTGTAGGAATGAGGGTTTTCGTGAAAATTTACGACACCAGTTGCACAGTATAAAGACTGTGCCAGTTGGCACCACTGTGACAAGCGGTCTTCCAATATAAAATATATGATGACGTTCATCAGTCGATTCATTCATTCGTTCATCATTCAGTCATGACTTAAGAAAATATAGACTCTTTGACAGATGTCTGGACCTGACGTGTCAGTGATGCCACCTGGCGAACGTCATTTCAGAAAACCCTCATTGAAATCTAGTATCTTTAACTATCAAAATATTACTTTCACGTAAAACGAATTCACATTCCTCTCCGTTTAACTATCAATTACAACTATTAACTCAACAAATAACTGCCCAATAGTGAATTACGATACGGCCAAACTATTGAAACAGCCACTTAGCGAACAAACTGCAGAACTTCCATCCATATTCCGACCAGAAATAGGTGAATATTAGAAAACGATTTTCTTAATCCGAGAAAACATTAGCCATGAGCCACGAGCCTCGAGCAACGAGCCATGAGCCATGATTCACCAGAGTTCTGTGAAAGAGACTGTAGAAAACATTAATCTTTTGCAATGGAAGGTTTAAATATGTCGTTATTAGGTCTGGATGGGCGCCAGCGCCATTTTTATTGATCTATTAGTAATGCTGGTATATGCGTCTGACTCTGCTGTGACTGATTTTCTATTGTGGGACAGTGACTGATACTCCTTGGTAGTTTAAAGGTCAAGTCAACTGACGTCTGTTGTAAAGACCGGTTACTGCTTCATATGTTTGAAAACCGATTAATTTTGTTTCTTTCTGAATATCAAAAATTTAAAAAAAATACTGACTTCCAAAAAAAACACTGCAAAGTGAAAAATAACTTTAATTAAAACAATTTCGTTTTCTTGAATTTCTACCAGTAATTTTGTTTTAGACCAAACTACTGAACCGATTTTGATAAAATTTCTATAGAACTAATCTGAAAGTATATCCTTTCAAATAAAAACATAATTTTGCTAATCGGTTTATAAATAACGGAGTTCTGAGGTAAAAACCTCAAAGAAAAAACATATTCTACCGAATTTGATAAACTCCTTTTTTTGAAGTCGGTTGAAAATAATACAAAGTCATGTTAGCGAAGCCGCACAGAAGAAACAGTGGGCACAGTTACTTAGTCGTGAATAATGCAATGAATATTGTTGAATTGCCACAAAGAAAAGCATCGCAATTTTACGCAATTAAGCTGCTTGGGTTTAACGGCGGTACAATGCGTGCCACGTAAGAAGAGACTTGACCCCGCCTCCCCCGCCTCTTTCCGCCGCCCCTATGACGTCCGATCCCGTCCCGCACTCAAACCTCCCCAACTAACATTTTGGTAATAAGAATTGGTGATAAAAGAGTTATTTAAAAGTGAATTTGGCAAGCAAGAGTGATACAATGGTTTTAGCAATTGGTGTTAGAGCACGCTCTAACCCCTTACAAACTCTCGATTGGGCCCACGTCTTATAGCGCTATAAGTAATATAATAATTCTAATGCTCACTCTTTTAACACTGAGAGTTACATAATACTTATAGGGTGGCGTTAGTGGCAAACAATTTCTTGTATTTATAATGGTGGTATAATATAAATCAAACTACCTCAAGCACTTTAAAGTCTGTATTATGGTTATAATAAAAACTATAGGTGGTACACAAGTTCTGAAGTCTACTGGTATAAATTTTATAGTAACATATTAGTTCTTTTTTAGGTCCATTTTTTTCTTGGATTTGCTTTATGTATCTTGATCAGTGTTGATTAGCAACTCAGGGCTGTAGCGTGTTTTCTTTTTCTATTGTTTTGCATATACATTAGTTCCAAAAGTGTTACTTTATTTCTCAAAAATGATGGCAAACTAAGGAGTTGACATTAAGTGAATTTCAAGTTACGGATTGCCAATATCTCGATGAGTCAAGTTTGATTTCTTTATCACATGGCTAAAATTTATTGCGAGGGTTACTTTATTGAGAAAATAATATATGTTTTGCGTCTCAATTTTGCAGGGCCTTGAAAATAAGTGATATTTAAAGTAAAAATAAATTGCATTTTATCATGCGGGGCATACACTCAATCTAAATTTAGATAAAAACAGGATATTGGCTCTGTCTTTTACATTCATTGTGTATTGTGGTAAATATTTTGCGTTTTAAAATGAGAAAATTAAACAAAATATGAGTTTTAAACTAGTTTTTTTCTGATTTATTTTTAGGTTATGTTTGATTTAAAATGGTGTCTACTCCTTATTATCCTAGGTTCCTATTATTAATATTAATGAACAAGAAGTACTGGATGGGCTGTAGTTAGAACTATTGTAACACTTGTTATACCAGAATAGGGTTTTAAATGTTTAAATTCCGTGTTATTATGGCTTAGAATAACATAAAAGTAAATTTGAACCCCACTGTAACGATTAGGGCTCTAAAAATAACTCCATAATACCAATTGCTATCATAAATAGGGGTTTTTGATTACTGAATTAAGTAGCTGTAAATAAGTTGCAATTAATACTTTTATAGCAACGTAGGTGGTAAAAATATTTTGCTAACTATTTTCAAGAGCTCTTGTCGGTAGAAAGAGTTATAACAAACTATAATATTACTTTTAGTAATTTCTGTTACTTGAATTTATAAAAGCAGGTGCTATGATGGTTGCGACTGTACCGTTTATACCTCCTTAAGTAATAATACGTTTCCTAGGCAAGATAGGTGGTATAAAACATTTACTTAGCACTCTTTAAGAACACTTGAAAATAGTGAGACTTATTAGAAATCCAACTATTACCTTAGGTACTTATTGTTACTTGAAGTTACTATACCTAGTGTTAATGTGGTTCAGCTTTTATCTTTTATACCTACCTTAGTCATATTATGTCTTCTTGTTACCGTTACTCATCTTGATGAGTTATTTAGTTATAGTCATGACCATTGAATAAACAAAAGTTTTACTGGGCGCTTTTATACACCCGTTAAACCAATACAAACAATAACAGAGGTGGAAATTAGCGTCAAAATGTTGGTTGGGTCATACCGCTAAAGATACCTAAAATCGTGTTCTGCGCATGTCAGACCACGTGGTGTGTCAAGTCTCTTCTTACGTGGCACGCACTGTACAAAGAGTCGTACCGAACATGGATCCACGCGAGACACAATGACTTTTAATTGTTTCTGTAATTACGGCATTCAACCGGTTAATCGACATTCACACACCCAAATGAAAGGGGCGACTTCTCTCAAAGACAAGTTAAATCAATATAAGCTTAGCTGACGTATTCCACATTGGGCACCCGCTTAAATGGCACCTAAGTGAATGTGCCACTATGTGTCAGGTGTATTCACTCAGGTGCCATTTAACGGGTGCCCAATGTGGAATACGTCGCTCAGCTTACAGTTTATTTCTCAGATGGAGTACCCGCTTAGTAGGTATACATTGTCGTATCACTTGGCGTTCGGTCCTGCAGGTCTTATTTGTGTGACTTGAAAACAAAATTGCATCTTCTGTGGAGTTTAGATGCAGTTCTTTTATAGAGTTCTGGGAAGATACTGCTGTTACATATTTATTTTAATCAATCAACAATCGACTCAGCCTGTCGCAGTCCACGGACATGGGCCTCTCCTGGTCGCTCCACAACACTCTGTCTTCCGGCTTCCGCATACAGAAGATCATTCTATTTGATGATGTTGACCTCTAATCACATAGTTGTGGGTTAGAATAGGTGAAGAAAATAAAGTCAGTCTTCCAGTAATTATTAAAATCTCTTTTAATTTTTTGTAAGCCAAAAATAAACCGTCCTTTCGTCTTAGCGTCGTAATTCGTATTCCTCCCTCCCCTTCATCCTTTTCCTTCCGTTCACTCTCTCTCTCTTTCACACATACTGCACTTGCTCTTTCATACCTCCAGGTGCGTTCCGATTCCCACATAGTTTAAGCATAATTAGCCTAAAATATTCCCACTGCTGAGACACAGGCCTCTTCGAGAGGGAGCGGGTTGTAATCCACCACGAGTGCACAGTGCGGGTTGGTAGATGTCGCATGTCAAAGATTTTTTGGTTCTAGGACGTGCAATTTTCCTCGCGATGTTGTCCTTCATCATTTTTAGAACATTGGTGGTGAAATTATTTACACAAAGTAAAGCGCCACTCTGGGTTCGAACCCACGACCTACCTACAACCCACAAGGTATGTTCTAATAGAGCTTAATATATTATTCTGAGACTAATTAGATAGTTAATGGTTATTTTCCAAGACAGACTAATTGCGAGTCGTAAATATTCATTATAATAAATATTTATTAAGTAAGAAGCTCCTACCACAGATTTCTGCAGAGTTCATACTTCGTTGACTAACTAAGGTTATTGAACTTCAAGACTTTAGTCTTTTGGGGACTGCAGTTGAGATTACTAGTACGAACTTATGCTGTGCAAATTGCCATGCCAAAGCACTAAATTATTTAATTTTGATTTAGAAACTTCAGTGTACTACATCGGATTAAAATCAGCTGATGTAAGCACACTTATGCGTGGAGGATATTTTAATAATCTAATTTTATACATTATTTGAACAGTGTTCCAAAAACAACCAATCAGAGCAAGAACCAAGCGCCTTCTTCCAACGAAATCCGCAACCTCCAATCCACATTTATGAAGTAGATAGATTCATGACATAGATACATATTTCGTTTTTAATGTACAGACGCCATCACATCAGGCTACTACAATCTGTCAAATTTCTTTAATCGATGTTCAACTTTATCGCTAAAGTGTAAGGTTTAAAGTTGATTGGGAAAATTTGACAGTTTCGGGTAGCTTGATGTGCTGGCGTCTGTACTTATCTGATATACATAATATTAATAATAGTTGATATCAATACTATCGAATTAATCTAAGATTTTAAAGATATTGTAAGAAAATAGTTATTTGTTATACAAGAGTGCAAAGTTGCTTTTTAACCGCGTGCTCAATTTTGATGACCGAGCAAGCGAAGGATTCTAAAATTGAATCACGAGCGCAGCGAGTGATTCAAAAATTAGAATCCTGAGCGTTAGCGAGGGAATCAAAAGAGCACGAGGTGAAAAATCTTTGCACTCGAGTGCAACACGTAACTTTTCATCCCACCTCAGCGAGGAAATTAGTAAATGCAAAAAAAAAACATTTACAATCACAAGATACTTTTATTTCAGTTAGGTATTAACTACTACATTATGATAGGTAAGTATTACAGAATAATCTTTAAATTACAACAAATAATACCTACGAGTAAATATAATTAAGAAAAACCTTCGATTTTTTTGGTTGATGACCAGATGAGGATCTTTTTAAAAATGCCACTAGTTTAGGATAGGTGTCTTATGTTTTTTTTTCATCTTATTGTTGCTTTTAGCATTGAATACGTACTCCATAGAGTGCTTGATTTCTTGTTCTCGGATAATTCAATAAAATATGCCAGCAAAACGTTTTCTGATAAAGTTTTGGCTCCTTTAGCTAGTCGCCACGTGTTAAACATATCGTACTGTTTCAAATACTTCTCGCGTGATTGTTGAGGGAGAAAGCTCATTTGCGCATTTTTTACAGTTTCAGTCAATTCTGTTGGCGTCAAATAAACTTCGTCGTCGCTAGATTCACTCATTTTAGATTTTTCACTTGTTTACAAGTTTCTTGTTTTTATTTTTAACCTAAGGTTTTAACAATATGACGTGAAAAGAAAATTGCGCGCGCAAAGCAAATTAAAAAAAAGTACCTACACCAAAAAGGTTCAGAGTCTGAGTTTTTAAAAAATTAAAAAAAAGTTGTATGATAAATTCGGCACCATGGAGGTAGAAGTAAATAGGTTTAATGATGTTTTGAATTCACAAACTTAGTGCACACGATGTTCTAAATTCAATTTACTTTATCCTCTAGCGGATAAAAACAGCTTTTGCACTCAGATATCGAAGAGCAAAAATACTCTTTCCGAGATGGGGGGATGAAAAAAAACTTATAGCCCACTCAAGCACATAAGTAAGGTATACACTGTACAATTCGTACATATTCCCTGATGAGGAGTGCTGTCCTTATTCATTATCTGCATAAAACAGTATTGTGACGTCATTTAAAAGGTAAAATTGTTGTAAAATGTCTCGAATTCCGCGGTTTTACAGAGAGGGGAAGCCGTAAGTGGCTCAACGAATATATTAAACGCTTGGCATATTTGAGTATTGGAATCTTCAAATCTGTGGTGAAGTGGTAAAGGAGTCTTATTAATTATGTAAAATTTTGAGAGCTTACTGAACCTGTTGTTTAATACCTATTTTCTGGACTTTTCTGGCTTCTGAGTAGGTACTAGCTGCTTTTATTTTTTAAGACGCCATCTTGAATTAGCAAATGCATGAAATACGTAGGTAGGTACAGACGCCAGCACATCAAGCTACCCGAAACTGTCAAATTTTCCCAATCAACTTTGAACCTTATGCTTTAGCGATAAATTTGAAAATCTATTAAAGAAATTTGACAGATTGTAGTAAGTTGATGTGCTGGCGTCTGTACTTAGGTACTCAAGTACGTACCCACCCCAGATATACAGGTTTATTATATCTGGAGTACTTAGGTACTTACTTCAATTAATTAGAAAGATCAGTCTGCTCAGGACCCACGGCCTTACGAGACAACAGTGTATTTTTAACATGCAAATAGACCTGCCTCAAATACTTTGAAATTCTTGTAACAAGATGTTCTACTAAAATAAATGACGATAAATTTTTACATAATAAACATGATTGATAAAAAGTCTATGTTTCGGTATAATAATAATAATCATGTCAAACGCCTACTAAAAATTTATAAGCAAAACAATGCCAGCCTGCCAAAATAAAGGTATTAACACCATAGGTGTACACATCATAATTTCTTTGCCCCTTTTGATAACAATTCCCCATAAATTGAAAGTTGAGTAAGGTTGAAACTATCTAACGGTCACATAGACAAACATACCTTGTTGTTTTATGACTGAACTTTTATGAACATTCAACTTTAGGGTGATATCTAAAGCAATAACGTGGTGCCTCAATAACGGGCTCCTGATTCAGTGTTGAGGGTTCTTCTCCGCTGGTGGCCACCAAACGCACTCGTACAATAAGCACATATTATGTAAGTCTATCTATGGTATTATATTTAATTAGATGCGGGTTGATATAATATTAATTTTGAAGTACCTAGGTATAGAATTGCAGATCCCCAAGAATTACGAGATAATGCACATAAGTTTGTAGTTTTATCGTACGTGATGAATTAAAGTTAAGATGCGGTTTTTTTTCGAGTTCGAATCTAATCAGACACTTTAATTAGTATGAATCATTTCATCACCACTGCTCTCAAAATGGTGAAGGAAAACATGGTGAGGAAACCGGCATGTCCTAGAAAAGAAAAATCGAAGAAATGTGTTATCTATCAACACGCACTGGGCCCGCGTGGTGGATTATCACTCCCTCTCACTGAGGGGACGACTATGTCCCAGCAGTGGGAACATTATTGGCTGTTTATGCTAATTCTTATGCTTAAGCTGGGCGTACAATGCGTGCCACGAAAGAAGAGACTTGAACCTGCCTCCCCCGCTCTTTCCGCCGCCCCTATGACGTCCGGTTTCGTCTCGCACTCAGACCTCATACGGCTAAAGATACCTACAATCGTGTACTGCGCATGTCAAACCACGTGGTGTGTCAAGTCTCTTCTTTCGTGGCACGCATTGTACAGTTGATTGCCATCGAATCAGAAAACAAAATATTCCTGTCATTCAAACTTGGGAAACAAATCCACTCACTGTCTGTTTTCCATGAGGATTTACAGCATATCAACAAAACAATAAGTACCTCTCAGCTACCTACAATACATAATTAATCACACAAATGATAATGTAATCCGTCGCCAATTAATAACGAGCTAATTAAAGCGATTAGGATCATAGCTCTGCTGTCAAATGCTGCAACAGAAGCTGGTTTAATTGCTGCGGTTGACTGTCGCACTGCGCTCGACCCTAAGCTGGCTACTTTATACCTATTTGACGCATAACGCTTTGCAGCTTTTTACTGAATTAGGGTTGCGCTGTTTTGAAATATTTTAATTTATATTCTAATTCCAGATCAAGAACCCAAATCTTGGATAATAAATTAATGCTGCATAGCTTATCATGCATAGCGTAGCATGCATAGCGAAGCATGCATAGCGTAGCATGCATATCGAAGCATGCATAGCGAAGCATGCATAGCGTAGCATGCATGGTTTTGCTGTAATAAATATATTTTTTCCATCCAATTTTTTTATTTTTTTCTGAAATGCACACAAACGAAGTCGCGTGCACAGCTGGTCATTAATAAAGCCCAACTCAATTTACAATATTCAATACAAATTCATACAAATTTTCAATATTCTCTGAACTGTATACATAGTAAACAAACACACGTCTGTACCGATTAACGCCATGAGTACACGGTAAATACGATTCTAGAACTAAGCATGTGCCCGAAGCCTTACAAAGGGTAGGCTTAAGGATGATTTCCACTAAACGGATCCCATCGCATCGGATCGGAACGGGTTTTACAATCTTTAAATGATATTAAATCGTGTACACAGTATTTAAAGACTATAATATTACCATACCGCGCACAGCAGTTTGACCGCCGGCGTCTTCCGCGACACGTGATCGTAGCCGAAAGTATGCTGCGACGCGCGTACGGCTCCTTTTGTTTGTATCCGATTGAATCCTTTCGGCTGTCTTCCAAATTTTTTGTTTTCCTCTTCTGTTTTATGATTCTTTTCTTCTTCTAAACCAATAACAATACTACTTACGTCAACTTCCATTTTTTTAAATTAGAACACGTCAACACGGTAAGAATGAAACTATTTGACTAGGCGCAGAAACGTATACGTTTGCAAGTGCGACGCGACGGTACGGAGTCGATCGTATGCGTCGACATGTTGCCGGACGCGATCGGCTGTCGCCGCATCCGTTCGTATGGGCGAGGCCACAACACTGCGTTGCGGCTTGCGGTGTCGTATCACAAAAACTACGTCGTACGGGCGAGGCCACAAGACTGCGTTGCGGCGTTGCATCGTAAAAATCTACAACGCATTGTATTGCTGTGTGACGTCATTATTGCGATACGACGCCGCAACGCAGTGTTGTGGCCTCGCCCTATCCTTACCGATCTGATGCGGTGCGAGCCGTTTGGTGGAAATCATCTTTTAGGTACCTTCGACTGCACCGCTTCAATACTATGTCATGGTACGCGAGAGAGACCTAAATACACAGTGCTGGGGTGGAGAATATCATCTAAGAGATTGAATTTATTCCAGACAAAGACATTTAAATACCTATACTTACGATGGATGGTGACGAGGGAGGGGCTCGTGGTTAAATAATTACAGCGTCACAGGTCGATCGAATGTTAGGCTACGCTTGTCGAGGTTGAGTCGTGGATGGGTGACTATTCATAATATCGCATGCTTAATGGAATACTGACTTAACTCAAAAAGATGATTTTTGGGAAATTGCTAAAGAAGATCTTGCTATGAGGATTTATCTTATTTGTTGACGCATAAAATTTAAACTGATTTAAGTCGATTATTAATAATTAATCATGATGCTTGTATTTTGAACGTATTACGAACGATAATCTATTGATGATATCTGAGTTAAAAAAAATATTATTCTCTGACCTATCTACTAATGGGTCAATGTTCCATTAAGCATGCGATATATCGAGACACCTCCGTGCCCGGAAAGCACTTTAAGCTGTCGTCGGTCCCGGCTGTCATTAGTAGATCTTTGACAGTAGTTACGGATAGTCAGAAGCCAAAAAGTCTGATAACGAGTCTTACCAAGGGGTATCGTGTTACCCAGTAACTGGGTTGTGTGTTCGACATAAACCTCTTTATTCATAAAACGTTGCTTAAAGTTTAGTTAACGTATTAGCGAATCAGTCGCTAATTAATACGATATTTTCGACGTTAAAACGTCACTTATCTTTAATCACCTTGGACCAGGTCGCACCTCGGCCAGTTTAGTTCAAATGTCTCGTGTCATATGACCGTCGTATTAGGTCGCATTATGTGCAAGAGATTTTTTTTTTCTAAGAAAACCTATTGTGGTATTGCTAACCTTGTAGTGATGATAAAATGAGTGGATTTAACTACGTTTTATTTTTCTAAGTATTGTATTTAAATAGCTTTTGCCCGACTTCGCCCGAGTGGAGGCAGGAAATTATCCCACGGAAACTTATTACCGGAATAAAAAGTATCCTATGTGTTAATTCAGGTTAAAATTAACTATCTGCGTGCCAAATTTCATCCAAAGCATAATACTAATTATTGAAATACTATCGTCAATTCATGCAAGCCATTTTTGTTAGAATACTGCTCAGAAAGTCGGGTCATATATCAATCGTGATTCAAAAGACACGTAGCGCCATCTAGCGTCAAGTAATTTTTTTCAAGATGAAAGGTATATTATGTCCTTTTCTATACCCCTGACAACGTATACACAAAATTTTATGATGATTGGTACAGTGGATTAGGCGTTAAAAGGTAACAAACAAACTTACTTTCGCATTTATAATATTAGTTACGATTAGGATTTACCGAGTACTTAGATTAATTAAATAACTTTCTTAGATAAGTCAAACTATAATTATGACGGTTGGTAATCAAAGCTGCCTGTCGGTAAAAGTGTAATATCATCAAACTTGCATATTACGTAATTTTGCAATATTATGCTAGATGACGTTACTAAGATCACAATTTTTCTATGATATTTCATCTGATAGCCTCTCTATAGTATCTAAAATACCTGAGATTCCCGTGAATTCGACTTTCTATGACTGACGAGGAAAACTTAAATAAAAGGCAAGTTTGAACTTGAGGAAGACTCCGATTCTGGGTGAATTTCCAGGAATTCATGATTGTAGAGAGGACAACAATCTGAATTTTTATATCGAATGTGAGAAATTTCCCTTGCAGCCCTCCCCAGAGACGCCCTAAGCCGAGGTCTGCATCCCACAGACGATGCCCTTAGCGTGCAGTCGCTAAGTTTTTTTGAGGCACCCACAATCAAGCCCGCGGGGTAATGAGGGTTTTCTGAAATGACGTTCGCTAGGTGGCAGCACTGACACGTCAGGTCCAGGCATCTGTCAAAGAGCCTATATTTTCTTTAGTCATGACTGAATGATGAACGAATGAATGAATCGAATGATGAATGTCATCATATATTTTATATTGGAAGACCTCTTGTCACAGTGGTGCCAACTGGTGTCGTAAATTTTCACGAAAACCTTCATTGCACAATACACTATCAGTAGTAATGGGTTTAATTTTGACAGTCCAACAACATTGACTGCGTTATTTACGTTGTGGAGCAGACACATTTTTCAAACATATGAAGTTATGGATTAGCAATATCGTTCAAAATGAGTCAGATTGAAATTGATACAATGCGTGCCATGAAAGAAGAGTCTTGTCCCCGCCTCCCCCGCTCTTTCCGCCGCCCCTATGAGGTCCGGTTTCGTCCCACACTCAGACCGCTAGATACCTAAAATCGTGTACTGCGCAAGTCAAACCACGTGGTGTGTCAAGTCTCTTCTTTCGTGGCACGCATTGTAGTGTGCTACGCAATTAGGGTGCTGGTTTAGCACGGCTGTCCCATTTCAAAACCTAGTAAGGGACACTTTTTACAAAAATCGTTTTATTGCATAATCTTACTAACCTAGAAGGTCTCTACCAAATACAAAAAACACCAGCGTTTTAAAGTTACGTAAAAGGTGATATATTTAAGCATCAATAGTAAGTGCACCATTCCATTATAAAACCTAGTAAGTCACTTTAACTAATTCAAAACCTCTTAACATAAATACTTTCCATAGGCTGACCAATATTACGTTTATGCGCTCTCCTGTAAAATTTCATTTGATATCCTTACTAGGTTTTGAAATGGGGCAGCCGAGCAGCCAATAACCTCCTATTTTGACGTGTGAGATGCCATTTCATTTTTTTTTTGACTGCTTTTGTTCTCACTTACGTGCGACTTACTATACAATCAGCACTATCATTCATCTTGATCTGTCAGTTCAGCGACAACATTTTTGTTGCGAATAAGTACTCCTCTGATCGCATTTTTCTTTTCATATTATCAAGCTTTAAAATCGTAGCAAAGCAAGTTTCCGACTCACATTCTGCCCTTAAAGTAACGACCAATAAAAAAGACAACGAATTACTTAACGTCGCAGATAAATCCTTTATCTTAACTATCTTGAGACGTAAAGAAAGGACTAGTAAAAGAATTATTAAAGGTCAAAACATGTTTTCAACATACCAAGTCGCAAGGTGATGTATGTTCTAGAAGTGGATTCTTCCTTCATGGATTGAATTATTTATATGTCCCGTGTTGAAGACAACAAATAAAAAGGTAAGATTGGGTACATACAAAAAAAATACTGGCACTTTGGCACATGATATGAAAACTTTGAAGTATGAATGAGACAAGGCAGGAAATAAGGACGCCTGTCGCCTGCAGAAGTTTTAATTGCTGCACACACTAGACTTACTACGTACGGTTTTAGTTCACGTTATTCCATGTAAAACTTTAACAAATACAAGCAGCTTACTAGATTTTAAGTAAAGTAAGATTTTTAGTTAAGTAAATAATAAGTTACAAGTTCGCGAGAGAGAAAAGAAAAAAAAGGAGAAAAGTGGCTATTAACTCATGATCGTATTATCTCTATGTTGATAATAATATTGATTAAGTATCTACCTAATCTGAAGTTATACAGGGAGTAACTGTAACAAGACCCATCATATTTTATAGCTGTCAATTAAGCATTCTGCATAACATAATGAGATTACACAAAAATAATGGAGGGAAGAAAGAACAAGTAGCTCTCGGCTTCGTAAAGTCTCTCTACACCCGTTATTTACGTAAAATACTCGTAGTATTCATAAAAAGTCGTCTTATTTTACAGGCCTTTCGTTGATTACTCAATATATACCTTTATATTTTAAATCCTCAACGAAATTATTTAATTCCAAAGGTTGGCCCATCCGTCGTTAGCCCTTGGCTTATTTCTACTCAAAGGAACTCATGAGATAGAAACATTTGATCTGGACGACATCGTCCGTTATTTTCGCGTCCCAAAATCTTCGCAAGGGAAGCAAAACGCTCGAAATAGTTCAGAGATAGATGATCTAAGGAATTCATCTTTATAGGCGACCCCGTTGCCGCCTTAGCGCATTGGAAAAAGTGCTATCTAGTTCCTCATGCTACTTTAGTATTATCCTGTACAATAAATTGTATATTTATCACTAGCTTCTGCCCGCGACTTCGTCCGCGTGAAATTTCTTGTTACTCCGACCCACCCCCGTCGCATCTCATCGCCTGCCCGCGCTATTACTTCGTTTTTGCTTAGCATTCTTTCTGACTTTTTTTCTTTTTGCTCGGCTCCTAAAGGTCATAGCGTGATGTTAAATAGCCTATAGCCTTCCTAAAGAATTGGGCTATCAAATGCAAAAAGAATTTTTCAAATCCGACTGGTAGTTCCAGAGATTAGCGCGTTCAACCAAACAAACAAACAAACTCTTCAGCTTTATAATATTAGTAGGTATAGATTTTTATGTGTGCTGTCGTCCTTCACGTGATTGGTTTTGAACAGAAAAGGCCAATCCCCGTAATTAAAAACGTTCAAAATCTAGTCACAAACTCATCTTAGCGATCATCTATCTGCCTAGCCTTTCTCAAATATGTTGGGGTCAGCTTCCAGTCTAACCGGATGCAGCTGAATACGGGTATTTTACATGGAGCGATTGCCTATCTGATCTCCACAACCCAGTTACCAGGTAATACGTCGTATTACCTAGTAACGGGTTACGGGTAGGGAGGGGGTGTCGACGACACCCCCTCCCTACCCGTAACAATTGTCAACGATCCACAAATGACAGCCAGGACCAACGGTTTAACGTGCTTTCTGAGGCACGGGGATCTCGGTATGTAAAGATGGTCACCCATCCACAGACCGACCGTGGCAAGCGTAGCTTAACCTTATCGATCGACCGGTGCGGCTATTATTATTTAGCCACGGGCCCCTCAACGACGATATACAAGTATAGTACAGACGCCAGCACATCAAGCTACCCGAAACTGTCAAATTTTCTCAATCAATTTTGAACCTTAAGCTTTAGCGATAAAGTTGAAAATCTATTAAAGAAGTTTGACAGATTGTAGTGGCTTGATGTGCTGGCGTCTGTACCAAAATATAATTATACAAGTTCGGAAACAGTTTTTGAACTCGTGTTATTCCTTGACCCTACTTGATCTATAATTATAATAAGCGCTGAGCTATTGGACAATGAACTTAATTAGTTAATTGTCATGGTGAAAAAATTTACTACCAAGCTAAATTGTCCGTTCCTATATTCGATTCACAAGTGTCACTTTTTGACAGTTCTATGAAACAGCTCTAACACGGTAAATTAACGTATAGTTCGTTCGCGTTAAGAATGCAGTGAGTCATCAGTGCAACTGAAAGATAAAGGTGTATTCACAGTGGTGTTAAATTCAAACAATTTATATTTTAAAAGATTAAGTTAAAAGAAAAGTTTAAAATCAATATTAAATCATTAATATCATATTTTAATCACTATTGAGACAATGATGACTCACTGCATTCTTAACGCGAATGTATTGTAGTATGTTAAATTAATAAACAATGAATTTATCTGACTGGCCCTAAGTACAGAGGCCAGCACATCAAGTGACTACAATTTGTCATATTTTTTTAATAGATTTTCAACTTTATCGGTAAAGTATAAGCTTCAAAGTTGATTGGGAAAATTTGACAGTTTCAGGTAGCTTGATGTGATGGCGTCTGTACATCACATTGATTGGGGTTATTTGGTAGTGACTCATATATCAATTTATGTATTATCTGTACTAGTAAACGATGTATAGATCAATATACCAGAAAAGACACCAAAAGAGAGAACACTACATTGGCTAAAGGTTTTGGAACCGTATCAGCAACATAAAATTAATGTTGTTGCCTAAACTGACAGGCCATTAGTCCCTTTTTGCGACACCCATGGGAAGACACTTAGATTAACTACTCCATTCTTTATCGTCTTTAAGGTCATTGAAATATTTCACTTGAATACTTTTCGAAAAGGGACTAAAGTATTTTTTTAATACTTTACTTTACCTTTTTTAGGGTTCCGTACCTGAAAAGGAAAAACGGAACCCTTATAAAATCACTTCGTTGTCCGTCTGTTTGTCCGTCTGTCAAGACCCTTTTCTCAGGAACGCGTAGAAGTTGAAAATTAATATCAAATACTCAAGGCTGCAATCCCTTGAAGCAGTGAAAAAATCTAACTTCCAAGTCAACGCAATCAAAAGATATGGGCGTATATGTTCCGTTTATGGAACTACTCGATTATAGTTAATTATGATATTTTCAATCGCCTGTTTTTGTAAAAAAGTGAAAAATGTTTCAATACAAACAAAACGCACATAGCCTTTATTTAATCATTTCTTTGCAATATAATTATTTTAAATGTTGCTAAAGTTTCCATTTCTATTAAATACTTTGAGATTTCATTATAATTTAAGCTGCAGCTCCATGAAATTGAGAAAAAAATATTGATTATCATGACAATGCAATAACAAAACGTGTCGAAAAAGGTCAAATCTGTAAATGTCAGAATGAAATGTTTGTAGAATGCAAGCATTTTATTCTTCTACACTTGTTTAAAAAATAACGGGCGACTGTAAAAAAAATTAAATGCCTAAGAACATCAAAATAATTACCCTTTTTCAGCCCATATAGCTCAGAAGGCTGTTTAAATTTTCAATTATTTTAGTACCGAGCCCCCATACATTTATTAAACGTCTCCTTTGTAGTTACATACCTACAAGTACGGAACCCTCGGTTCGAGAGTCTGACTTGCACTTGACTGGTTATTTTTTCTCTAAGTAGGGACTTAATTTTTGAGGGTTTCCGTAAAGGCTTCTTCTGAAAGTTGACGCGGGTAGGTATTAACCAAAGGGTTGAGCCACACTGCCACAGTCAAGCACAAGTGTTCTATGGTAAGTACACCCAGTGTCAGTGTAAATATTATACCATTGTGTCGCTCTTATGTAAATAAAATAAACAATTAACAACAGGGAAAATTGAGTTAGTTACCTAAAACAGTTTACAATTATATTTTTTTTAAATATAGACGATTGAATTGAGAACCTCCTCCTTTTAAGAAGTCAGTTAAAAATACTAGCGACCCGCCCCTGCTTCGCACAGTTTGTACGACTTCACCAAAAATTATGATTTCTATAAAACCATGTAAGTGTAAATGAATTCTCTAAATTATGGTTAAAAACGTATCAAAATCGGTTGCACGGTTTAGGAGAACAACGGTACCACTGTAAACGATAAGCGACTTTAAATGTACAATATGTATAGTTGTAGACGACACAATAAACTTTACAGCCTACAAACGGTAGCTATATAGTTATGTGAACACTGATAAAGATGCCACAGTAACCGACAAAATAAAACGTACCTATCTGCAAAGCAGTTTATAGTAGAAAATATGGCTCGTGGCTGCCACAGGAACCGCACGGATTTATGAACCCCCCTAAATAGCGCAACTTCTGCCCGGAGTAACTTATACGGGATCCATCATTTTTATTCATTTAATCATTTTGTGATCATAGGGTACAATTATACAGATGTTATACAAAAAACTGTTGGTCCATGCTATGTCCCGCCAAAAGGCATACAAAATATCAAATAACAAAATTTAATGAAGTCGATAAGTATAAAGATGTCACAATTTCATGCAATAGTTAATATAATATGTCAATAAAAATCAAAAACGGCACATAAACAAATAGGTAATTAGTCACAATTTCGTATACAATAATAAATGCAATAAAAATGTCAATACATAATATTATCATTATCTTACGAAAGCAATATTTTAATTATAGAGAGATATACCTACAGTTACATAACTAAACTCTTGCAAAAAAACGGGAGCTTTAGATTTTTTTCTCTACTTCAATGAAGAAGAACAAGAAATAGGTTTTATTAATTTGACGATGTATTGGCATGTTATTTGAAGCATCCTGGCATGATTCTTTGCGTTCCAAATTTAAAATTTGAAATTAATAAAAGAAAAATAATGATTATTGTGGATTATACTAATATTGCTTTACTAATGGCGCGAATTGCTGAAACGATTTTTAACTGATTACGATATTTTAAAACTTTTTGTATATTTTCTGCAAATAATAAACAATTTAATCTTTCTTTTTACATTAAATACCACTTTTTGATATGAGTGATAAAGCGATAAGGGCCGGTAAAATTATAGCCCTACTTGAAGAATGTTGTTCGCAAACTTACGTGTCTCAGGGGCTAAATGTGAGTCGTTCAACTGTCCAGAGGACTTGGCAACGGTATCAAGAGACCGGTTCGGTCAAAAGAAGACCCGGTTCGGGAAGAAAACGATGCACAGAACCAAGAGATGACCGCTTCTTGGTGAGTCAGGCGTTGCGGAATCGTAAGGCGTCAAGTGTGGACCTGAAGAAGAGCCTTGAAGAAGTAAGAGGAGTAGAAGTTAGCTTGTGGACGGTCAGAAGGAGGCTTTTGGCTGCCAATATCAAGAGTTACCGCCCAGCTCGGGGCCCTAAATTACTCCGTGAGCACCGTGTTGCGCGACTTCAGTTTGCTCGGAACTGTGCTTCATGGACTCTGGAGGACTGGAATAAAGTATTGTTTTCTGATGAAACTAGAATCTCTTTGTGTGGAGAGGACCGACGCCGGCGAGTGTATGCGAAGACCACAGGAACGCTATGCGGAAGTGTGTTTCGAAGAAATCACTCCTTATGGCGGAGGCTCCGTTATGTTTTGGGCAGCATTTAATTCGACGGAGCGTACGGAGTTAGTTTTCATAGAAAATGGAACATTAAATGCACACCGGTACATAATGAAAGTCCTAATTCCATATGCACAGCCCACATTGACTGCACTTGGGGAAGATTCCATTTTTATGGACGACAATGCTCGCCCGCACCGTTCTGGCAAAAGTGGAAGCTTACATGCAAGAAGTTGGGATCCGTCGTTTAGATTGGCCAGCTCGAAGTCCTGACCTCAATCCAATTGAGCATGTCTGAGATGTTCTAAAGAGACGGTAAGATCAGTGCAACCTGCTCCACAAAACATCAGGAAGCTAAAAAGAGTCATTGCAGAAGAGTGGGAACGTATTCCTCGAAACGTTATTAAAAACATCGTGGAAAGCATGCCCAGAAGGATTCAAGCTGTGATTTTGGCAAGAGGAGGTCACACTCGTTATTAAGTTTTTACATTTGTAACTTTATTTAATTAAAAAAAGTAAAAAAAATCTTGTCTTTATTGCCGACCACTTCTTATTGTTTGGGCGTGTACATCGGTTTTAAAGAATCCATCGTTTTTTTTCTTTTAATTGCCCGAATTCACTTCACGCGCATTAATTTACACGATTATAAGTATACAGACTACGTCAAAGAAGTAAATTTCATTTAATTAACTCAAATCGACCTTAGAACGTAAATTTCTTTAGGTGCCCGTTTTTTTGCAAAAAGAGTGTATTATTTTAATTCAATAATCCAGCTAATGCCTCAGATATTTGAGCCCTTTCAATAGTTTTTTTTCTTTCTTAAAAACGTTGCCCCACACTAGGAATTACTCCTGTATCGTGGGTGCGTTTACAAACATTTAAATTCACATACACAATCAGCCAGACTCGGAACAAGTACCTGTAGGCAATACAAATATTTGTTCCGTGCGGGAATCGAACCCGCGACACGCAGTGCAGCAGTCGATCGCTCAGCCATTGCGCCAACCGTGTCGCTGTGATACTTATGGAATTTTATTGAAATAGAGGCCGTTTTTCCTCGGCTTTTTTAAAGAGGTTATTTTTAAATGACGGTGGTGCGACGATCTAATCATGTTTGCGGGGCCAACATGGCTTGAGATCGCTCGAAATAGAGAGGTTTGGAAAGAAAAAGCGGAAGCCTTTTCCCAGCATTGGGATACAAACTAGGCTTACAAAAAAAAAAGATAAATGCATCTATAATTTTTGGACATGCCGGTTTCCTCACGATGTTTTCCTTCATCGTTTTGAGAGCAAAACATTCAACTTTGCTTTACCGCTAAATAAAACGGAACTATTATATCTCAACAATACCGAAGGTGTTAACTTGCATCAGTTTTCAAATTCCAATTAGGACCATCCGTTCCATCACAAAGATAAATGGCACCCGGAGAGCTGCCACGCAAAAATTAAAATGGATTGGACACATCTGCCGAATGTCATACGACCAACGGGCCAAGCTCACGACCCAATGGATCCCTCTTAATGGCAAGCGAGATCGCAGACGGAGATGGCGGAATGAATTGGACTGCGTGACGAGGACGTGTCCTTATCAGCTTTAAGAAGTGAAAGAAAGAAGTGGAAAAGAAAGAAAGAAGTGGAAAGAGTGTAGTGAGGCCGTTGCCCTGCAGTGGAATAATAATAATAAATAGGCTTTCGTTGGGCAGCTGGATCATGGGCTTGATTCAGAAAGTGGTAATCCTCTCTGGAGCCCTGACTACCCCTACATTTTATATTTATAAATGTATTTTTTTAATGTTTTTGTTTATAAAAATATTGAAAAATGTAATTTATAAGAATTTAAATGAAATAAAGGAGATAGTAATTAGGTAAACTACCAATATAAACATCCGTTAATCTATTAAAATTTGATAGATCAGTTATTGAATACAAATCTACAAGAGATAACAATGAGCGTTGATGTAACAGTTTAGGTATCTCTAAACACAACCAAAATCATAATGTTATCCCAAATGCTACGTCAAATCAGGTCGTTGATCTGCTAACCACATCAAACTGACCACATCAATCAACCAAATCCATTACCTACATAACGCTAATGTAGAAAAATAATAAATTGGCCACCTTTATGTAATGGTATGACATGATAGATAATGTTAGCTAAGGTTAGAAATAGAGGATTAGATTCGGATATAGGATAGCTTTTATTTGGAGATTGTGGGCGAATTTCTAATCGCAATCTAAACAGCGGTTAAGAGCGTACCAGTGATTAATATTGTATATAATTTGTATATTTCTTTAAATTTTTTGTTTCTGAAATTTGTACTTCATCATTCATCATTTCAGCCGAAAGACGTCCACTGCTGGACATAGGCCTCCCCCAAGCACCTCCACTTCGACCGGTTCTGTGCTTTCCGCATCAATTTTGTAGGACTTGCTTACTTAATTGCAATTTTAACTTTCATTATACAGGGTTTCTTGTAAATCGACGTATATCCGTGGAGCTGATAGGGGGGTCAAAATGCAACAAATTGAACTCCCCATATGTATGGCCAAAATTCAATAGTTTTCGAGATATTTGAATTTTAAGGGATTTTCGATATAATTCCAAATGAAAAAAACGACATATTGAATGGGTACTATTAAACATGATAGTGTTGGTGGTGGCACTTCAATTAAGCTATGAACATAATTAAAAGTACTTATTTCAACAAAATAATTAAAATGATGCGCGATTTATAAATAATATCTTACCAATATTTTCATTTAACGCTTCAAAAATGTTTCAAATACATGGAAAACGGTGTTCAATTTGTTGCATTTTGGCCCCCTATCAGCTCCTGACGAATATAGGTCGAATTACACCTAACTCTGTCCTAACTCTGTATAAACTGTCGTATTTAAGAGAGTTGGTTAATCTGTAACTCAGGACCCACCAAAGACCTTTCTCTATTTAATATTGTGCATTATATTATTCAGTGCCCGTCATATGATGTTGGAGTTATAGTATAAAGATTTATGATTATGATTAATATTCCACAACTTCCTCAAATTCGCCCTAAACAGCTAAACATCGCAGGATTTATTTTTATAACAGGGATTTAAAATATATGTAAAGAAAGAAAATGAAAATATAATTATGTTTTATGATGATTGATGAGTGACGATAAAACTGCTTCCCCTGTTTCACCAAACTATTTACTTATTCTATTCAAGTCCGTGTTTCCAATTGATAGTCCAGTAAGCGAAAATCAACTTTGAGTTTATGAAAATTAAGTTGATTTCAGAATAACTAGTAGGTACTATTGATATTTGAAAAAATTGTATAAATGTTTGATTTTGTAGCACAAACTGAACTTTTCATAAAATGATAACATTATGAATCATAATGGACAATTAACTGTTAAGTTAATCGTATCAAATACCATTGGGAAGGATTTTTCAGTTATTTTTTTTGGTCTGTGCTAAAATACCAATCAATCCAATCCAAATCCAGCCCAATCTCTTTGATTATATCTACGTAGTGCAGCAAAAAAAGAAAAACACGGACTGTGTTCGCCATATTATGATTCATAATGTTATCCTTTTATGATTCTGCCAAAGTGGCCTTTTTAAGCCCCCAGTTCTGTGCTTCTCGCATTCAACGGGTTCCTGCGGCCTTCATAAGGTCGTCGGTCCACCTTGTGGGAGGCCTTCCAACGCTAAGTCTTCCGGTACGCGTTTGCCACTCCAGAAAATTTAGGCCCTGTCCACTGCCACTTAAGTTTGGCAATTCTTCGGGCTATGTCGGTTAACTTGGTTCACTAGGTTGGTTAACCAGTGTTACCATCTCACAAATAGGCAGTTTACATGACATGTGTTCTCAGAAATGCCTATGGCATTAAGTCCGCCTCTGTACATTTATGTGCTTGAAGTATTAAATAAAAAAATAAATAAACATCACGTCGTATTAGTATACGCTTCAGTTAACATTAGACTGGATAATTTTATTGCCTCCTATATCTGTGAGAAATGGCATAATTGAGCTTACAGTCCTTTCACAGTTCGTTTACCTCTGACAGCGGCAATCCTACAGCAACCTTATATTAAAGAAAATAAAGATCATTGTGGCTTTGACAGACTTGTCAGTGGCAACAACCCAACACCAAACTTATTACAAGGAGCATAAAGATCACTGTGATTTGGTCAGTGATGGAAAATCAAAGGTAAAATAACTGAATGGACTGTAGGAAGTTCTGTGTGTTTTGGTGAAATCGTCCAACATTTAGGTATTGGGGCAGAGAAGATTACGTAAAGGGCATAATTAATTAAGACAAAATTATGAAGCAAGTCTCTGTGGTGTCTTCTGAGACTATGCTTGATCAAACGCGTTTTTCATTCGGATCAAATTAATTCTAGCCAATAAAATCTCGTCGCAGTATAACCTTAGATATCTCGGCGATTTTCATATCTTCTCGCAGAGGAGGCGGGGCGTCCCCTTGTATAAGTTACGCTTCAGCAAACATTGCACTGGTTACATCATAGTATAAAGAGGGGAAGTAGGCTATCTCCGGCCCAATCCGCGATATAATTGCCTACTGTCTCAGGGTTGTCACTTTTAGCTAAATAATTCAGTGCCTATAAATTGGCAAGGGTCAGGAAGTTCCCTAAACGATGATCAAACCTTTCACTATGAAAAAAAGAGCGACGGGCCAGCAGACGGGCGGCGCGGAGCGGTGATGAGCACGAGAAAACGGTGAATGAATTATTAGGACATCCAAACACACAGCAATACGTTCTCCTGCGATTATCACACATTTTTCATTCATTTAGCGGTGCCGACAAGCCGTGACGCGCGAATTTCATGCGGTGTTAGCCCCGACTGGCGCACTGAGAAACGGGTCGAGATTTTGTTAAGTGTGCGTGCGGCGACGCATAGATACTATGACGCACACATACAAGCCGCGCGCGGTGCGTTTGTATGAAGACAACTTACTTCTTCTCTTTATACTATGGTTACATTCTATACCTATCTACATATCTACAGACGTAGTTAGTTTCTCAGGTCAGTTGAGTAATTGCTAAGAATACCTATGCAAAGGTAAAATGATTGAGGTGGTAGGGAATTTTGGACATACCTACCTAATTGTGAGCGTGTAAACATGGGATGAGGTAATTAAAAACTAGATAGAAAAGCCACACATAAATTATGATTCAAAAGACCGCGAGTCCACCTGACATCTGTCACAAATCATCATCATCACGAAATACTTACGTCCACTGCTGGACATAGGCCTCCCCCAAGTACCGCCACTTCGAACGGTTCTGTGCTTCCCGCAACCAACGGATTCTCGCGGCCTGGAAGGTGGACCGATGAACTGACATAAAAATTTGTTAAAAAATATTACGTCTGAAATACTTATTTGTTTTTCCTTAGCAAGTGTGTTGAAAATCATAGTTTGATACGCGTGAGCATTTGTCACTGCACTCTTGTCTCCATTTAGCCCTCGCTTTCCCCACCTCAAATGCATAACGCACACTGGCACCAAAATTTAGGTACCTACTAAGTGTACAACTCAGTATCAACATGAAATTCTCCTCTAAACCTATCGTGAATATGTTTACAAACATGTATACAAACCAATGTATGGAATAGTGCAATAGCCTGACTTGGATATTAGACCCGGGACCCTCAGATTCAGTAGCAATGCTGCGACCTTAAGATCAAAAGGTGGCTAGAATCAAACACTCGAAGACATGTGACATCTACCAACCCACACTGGGCCCACGTGGTGGGGTACACACACAAAGAGGAGCTCTATGTGCAGTGGGAACATAATTATAGGCTTATTATGTTATGGGACGGTCAGCGTTGACAACGGTCGCGTACCGATTTTAAATATGGACTCGCGCTTGCTGACCGGTGCTACTTCATACACGTCCATTTATCGTCAGCGTCATGGTGTGTGTGACTGACAGTGCGCTGACGTCAGCATAACACTAAATCCAGCCTTAGGGTGCTTACATAAAGAAGCGGGTTTTCGGTCCCGACTCCCGGTAAAGGTCTAACTGCAGATTCATCTTCAGAAGGAAACGGTTACATGTTTTACCTGTTTCTTTATGTGTGAGCGCATAAGTTAATGTGCGACTCTTTTTCACGTGCACTGATCGGTACCGACCTGCACGTTTTTTTTTTTTGTAAGCACCCTAACTAAGACCACAGAGTCGGTAAAAAAAGTTCCTAATTTCCACCAACAAGAACTGATTTTCAAATAGGTATTTACGCTACTATTAGGATAGCAATTGAACAAGTTAATCATGTTGGTACGGTGCTGTACTGGCTCCCGTGATAGCACTACTAAACGAGGCTCCCAGAGGGATGAGTTATAGTGCCAACGTGATGGCGTATACTGTAGAGGAAAAAAAATGAAAAAAAGAAATACTGCATGGATGGATCTTATTATTTCAGGCTAATATTTGACTTAGGTTTGATTGCCGTCTTTTAGGAAGACTTAACTGAAAAACTAAGTGTAACACACTAACGGCTTTCGTTTTGACAGTTTAACAACATTCGTTGTGTTGCGTTTGATTTGGTTATTTACTTTGTTGATCATGAAACAATGGATTATAGTCTGCGCGGAACTAGTTGGCCGCGTATTGGGTGAGGGCAGCGGGGTTGCCTATTATTCGCAACGCACGTACTGAGTCATGATAAAGCGCCCCCGCCCCTCCGTCCCACCGCTCACATACCTAAGGCGCGGCCAACTAATTGAGTCAAATTATTTTTAATAGATTCGTTTCATCCATAAGAGGAACCCTATTAAAAATGGCTCTCTTATTCAAAGTAGTTTAATTATAATTAATAAAAAGTAAGAGCTAAGGTATTCTAAAATCTACTATTTTTATTTTATATTTTTTTAAACGATCAAATGAGCACTAAGGCTAAGAACTCACGGAGCGATTTTCGCCCGCAACCGGCGCGGTCGTGGATCGCAAGATTGCAAGACGGGCGGTTAACGATCAGTTGAGGTCCAGACCGCCATGGACACACACCAGAAACGAGCCGTTGCGTTATACTTACTTCACAGAAGAATTAAAAAAAGAAGGCCCAAAAGGTTCTGGGTGCATCCACTGATTAAGGACAGAGATCGTTATGGATTATTTGTTACTCTTTTTAGGCTAAGAACTCACGGAGCGATTTTCGCCCGCGTCCGCTGCGGTTGCGGGCCCGCAGCTTCTGTAGAATGCAAATATTTATATAAAAAATTAAAGCACATTTCACGACGCGTTTTACGCCCGCGGTGTACGCGGTTGTATGCGGCTCCCGCTGTACCGGCGGGCAACTAGTAGAATCGCGCGGGCCGCGGTTATCCGCAGCCTCGGCGGGTGGCGCCCGCGCGCTTTGCGATCGGTTCTTTATAATAAGAGTAACAAATAATCCATAACGATCTCTGTCCTTAATCAGTGGATGCACCCAGAACCTTTTGGGCCTTCTTTTTTTAATTCTTCTGTGAAGTAAGTATAACGCAACGGCTCGTTTCTGGTGTGTGTCCATGGCGGTCTGGACCTCAACTGATCGTTAACCGCCCGTCTTGCAATCTTGCGATCATCGCCCGCGACGTTTGCGGGCGATGATCGCAACCGCGGCGGCCGCGTAACCGCGCGAATAACCGGTCTCGTGAGTGTTGAAATAAAACCGCAGATCCACGACCGCGGCGGTTGCGGGCGAAAATCGCTCCGTGAGTTCTTAGCCTTAGTGGTCGCCCGCCAACCGATCGCAAAGCGCGCGGGCGCCACCCGCCGAGGCTGCGGGTAACCGCGGCCCGCGCGATTCTACTAGTTGCCCGCCGGTACAGCGGGAGCCGCATACAACCACGTACACCGCGGGCGTAAAACGCGTCGTGAAATGTGTTTTAATTTTTTATATAAATATTTGCATTCTACAGAAGCTGCGGGCCCGCAACCGCAGCGGACGCGGGCGAAAATCGCTCCGTGAGTTCTTAGCCTTAGAGTCATGCACTTTTGGATTTTCTAAATTATTTATTTGATTTAGGAATATTTAAATGTCACGTTAGTTTCATTGCTATGAATATTACAAATAAAGTCACGTCATGGTAGCATTCATCCTGAATAAAAAAACAAAAAGCCACGTCATGTTAGCATTCATATTTTATAAACTATACCTACAGGTTGGCGTAATTCTGTTTCCAAAACGAATCCCCATCCATTTCCATATTTCCATTAATAATAAAGTCTGACAGCTAGTCTCGTTTCAGAACATCGTTTTATTTTCAATCAGAAACAATGTAAAAAAATAAGAATTAAATTCATTTCAGTATCTACACTGAGAGGAACACCATGAGGAAACTACAACCGTTAGAATGGAACAAACGATGGTCCTGGTTATCGTTAATTTTGTGACGAAAGATGATAATAGAACGCTGAACTTAAATAATTTATTTCAGATAACAGATCTCAATAAATATTTTCAGGTCAATGAGCATGCAAACAACAAGAGATTAAAAAAAATATCGGTCGACATTTACGCATCATAAATTCGAGCAATTCATTGCCTCTATCCGCTTTTTGTCACAAAATTATATGTTTTATGGAAACGTTACTTTAGTAATAAGTACATAAATTATCTTAGAATCTAGGGCTTCTACCAAAAGAAAAAACCTTGTTGTTCCCTGGAACAACAAGGTTTTTTCTCCATCTATGACTTGTGTTTTATCCGATACTGGATAATTCCTTTAAACAGAGATGACATCATGAGCATCGATCACCGCGCTTGCTGTGTGGTTGGCGATTTTTATACAATTATGCACAAACCCGCACTAGATCCCTGTGGTGGATTATGGCCCACTTCCTTTCACAAAGAGTCGGCCTTTGTCCCAGCAGTGGGAACATTATAGACCGATTATGCGTAATTATGACAAATATATATATATATATATGCGTAATTATAAATTCCGGTTTGATCACCTCCAAAGTCTAAAGTCCATATTTATACATAATATTATTATAAAGTCGGCCGGCTCGACTTGAAGATAAAGATAATTTTATTTGTCAAAACATATGTATACATCCAAATTAAGCAAGCAGGAAGTCGCAATATTAATATTTTGTACGTACATGTTTCACGCGTAAGGCGTACAGTCAATAAATGAGATAAGTATGCAGGATCGTCGGATATGGTTGAAGTTTAGTAAGAAACTGATGGATGTTCTCGAATAAAATATAAACAGCTCATTTATCAAATTAAATTTCAGTTTACAACGTCCATCGGTTTCTTACTAAACTTCAACTATATCCGACAATCCTGCATACTTATCTCTTTTGTTGACTGTACATTAAATTTACAAAAAAAAAAAAAAACTAAATTACTAAAGGCATTTCCATCCAAGTACACAATAGTCAAATAAACATTGATAAGTCAGAAAAATAAATAATGTTTTCTAAAGCTATTATACTCGTTAACTCGTCCGTTCCTCGTCGTCTAAAGATAGGGAAAGCTCTGGTATCTTAGATCTCCTTATGAAAAAGCAATTTCTGCTATCAAGCAGAATTTCTGTTGTCTCTCGCAGAACCTACATACTTAAGAGGTTGTCGGTTGCTTAAGCGGGCTCTCTTGCTTTAATGGGGGTGTTCATGAAAATTTACGACACCAGTTGGCACCACTTTGACAGGAGGTCTTCCATTTCGAAAATTAATATAAAACATAATGATGACGTTCATCATTTGTTTCATTCATTCGTTCATCATTCAGTCATGACTAAAGAAAATATAGGCTCTATGACAGATGCCTGGACTTGACGTGTCAGTGCTGCCACCTAGCGAACGTCATTTCAGAAAACCCTCATTAATTAGGCGTCCTGTTTACACGCTAAAGGCACCCCCTACGGGCTACTGACCTCGGCTTAGGGTGTCGCTAGGGGAGGGCAGCAAGGGACAGACTGGATCGGGATGAATTTAAAGCTACAGGCCCAGCGGCGCGGGCTGGCTCGAGCAAAAGTCGGAGTGTCAAAATTAGAGGCCCATGACACTATTTACCTTTATCTTCAACGGGTCAGCCGTTGACTTTTGATAAAATATTTATAAAACTTCCAGTAAGTTGATAATTATGTTTGAATATTTCTCATAAATAATTTTTTCAACAGTTCATGCTAATTTTAGCGAGCCACTCATTAAAATAGAAACCCAATATCATAACAATTCCACCACCGTATCTCGAATACGTTGACGTCGTGGTGGGGCTAGCGCGCTCCGAACGCTAGGCCTATGCCGAAAGAGTTTACTTTGCCGGAACAGGTCTAAGGTCAAAGCCAGACCAAGACAGATACAGAAACCCGCAGGGCAGCATGTGGCGAGCTGTTGGTCAGTAGCGATCCCACGGACCCTATTTCCCGGGAGAAGTCTTGTTCCTCAACTCTGGCTTGCCTTTATTGGCCGGCTGGTATAAACAATGACGAGGAACAGAGCTCCCACCTCATTCTTGCCTTTATTGGCCAGCTTGAATAGAGCTAGTAATTATATAAAGACTAGCTGCGCCCCGCGGTCTCACCCGCGTAAATGTCGATCCCGTGGCAATATCGGGATAAAATGTAGCCTATATCTTAATTCAGGGTGTCAGCTACCTCCATACAAAAATTTATCAAAAGTGGTCCAGCCGTTTGAGCGTGAAGAAGTAACAAACATAAACACACACGCACACTACTCACAAACTTTCGCCTTTCTAATATTAGTGTGATATCCTCTTTTGCATTGAACCATTCTCAATCCATATAATAATATACATAAATGTAAACATATTAATAGTCACGTCAAAACTGTAGGTACATTGAATAATAAAAAAAAAACAATGAGGGTTATCGTGAAAATTTACGACACCAGTTGGCACCACTGTGACAAGAGGTCTTCCAATATAAAATATATGATGACGTTCATCATTCGATTCATTCATTCGTTCATCATTCAGTCATGACTAAAGAAAATATAGGCTCTTTGACAGATGTCTGGACCTGACGTGACAGTGCTGCCACCTGGCGAACGTCATTTCAGAAAACCCTCATTGCTAAGACGTGTGGGAACGATTCTAATGTCGAAAATATACTTTTTAGAATTTGTATCCGTTTGTCTGAACGGTGAACGGATTTGGATGAAATTTGGCACACAGATAAGTAGACCCCCATAGTAGCAATGGGTTTTATTTTGACAGTTCAACAACATTCATTGCGTTATTTACGTTGTTGAGCTGACACATTTTTCGAACATATGAAGCAATGGATTACGAATATCCTTCAAAATAAATCAGATTGAGATCGATAGTGTGTTACGGAAATAGGGAACTGCGGTGCTATTCTGTAAAAATCTCACCGTGAAAACTTAGGTGAAGTGAGCGTGGAGTGAACTGTCAATAGTGTCAATTCCTAGCAAAAACAAACTCACTTCACCTAAGTTTTCACGGTGAGATTTTTGAGGCAGGACATAATAATTATTTTTAATTCCGGTAGTACGTTCCCATCGGATATTTTCCGACACCCACGCGGGCGAAGGCGCAGACAAAAGCTAGTACATGTATATTAATCATACTTAATACTTTAATATTAAAAATGCGAAAGTAACTCAGTCTGTCTGTCTGTTACCTTGCCACGGATTTCAATGTTTAGCACACAGATAGCCATGACCTGGTCTACAACATAGAAAACTTCTTATCCTGCTCGGTGGTACGTTCCCGTAGGACAATTTCACGCCTCCACGTGGTCTAAGCCGCGGGCAAAAGTTAGTGCTCAATCTATACTAATAAAATCAATGCGAAAGTGTGTCTGTCTGTTACCTCTTCATGTTTAAATCGCTGAACCGATTGAGATGAAATTTGGTATAGAGATAGTTTGAGTCCCGGGAAAGGACATAGGATAGTTTTTATCCCGATATTCCCACGGAATCGAAACTTACGCGAGTAAAACCGCGGGGCGCTGCTAGTAACCAACATATCCAAAGTACCTACTAGACAAACTTTATTGTCACTAACGATAGGTACCCATGTCATAGGCGTCTGATAACTGTGACCTTTGTTATCAAAAATGTAGTCACTTCAATTGTTATTATTATACATATCAGCTAGTTTAAACAAATGAAGGTGTAGTGATTAAGTCGTGGTCACTGGTCAGTTCTTAATTATTCTTCGTTTAGCCAGTACTTCTGCAACATGGCTGTTTATATGACCTTCTTATTGCTGTCGTTCACGTGTTGTGTCCTTTCGGAAGGAGGTATGTTATATTTTCTGATAATATTATTGTTAGAATCACTATGTTCATCAATAGTTTCCTTGTTGTTCTTTGTTACCGTTATATTCCTTTGGATTATTGTTTGTGAAGTGGAACCGTTCAATTGTTTTCCTGGTAGATACTTATCTGCGCATAAAGAAAAAATTAATTGGTAGAATTTGTTTGAAATTTCTTCGTTTTAATTGCGTAACCGATTCATAAATTCAGTTCACATTCACACTTCACATTTTCATCAGGTGAAAATGTGAATTGTCATCTTTTTAACACCAATAAGACTATGCTGATACTACTACTGCACTAAGCAGAACTTCTGGATACAAATTTTTTTTTAAGTAACCTTTTTTACAAATTTTTTTTCAAGCTATGTACTTTTTGCTTGCATATTTTCCCTCAACTAATTCTTTTTTTGTGTTTGTATTGCTCTGCGTCATGTTTACCACAAATAAACATAATTTCTTTTTTCTTCTCTCTTTATAGAAAAATAATTTTCTTTTTTCTTCTCTCTTAATAGAAAAGCTGTTCGACCCATGCAACAAAAATGACATCAAATGCTTGAGCGAGGCTACGCAGAACTTTTTGGAAAAGTCCTGCAATGGCTTACCAGACTATGACATCAAACCTTTGGACCCCTTGATCATCCCCGAATTAAGCGTCGTTGTCGACCCAACAATGGGACTGGCCTTTGATTTCAAGAACATCAATATCACTGGATTGAAGAACCAACAGATTTCAGACTTCCAGTAAGTTATTTTTGCTTCTATCTAAATTTATCATCATCATCATCAGCCTACAGCAGTCCACTGCTGGACATGAGACCTCTCCTATTGCACGCCATTCAACTTGACTTTTGGCAACTCTCATCCAGCTGCTATCAGCCATCTTGCGAAGATCGTCGCTCCACCTAGCCTGAGGACGTCTTACCTTTCATTTGACGATTCGGGATCTCCACTCAAGAACACGCCAACCAACCTAAATTTATATTGTTACATTAATTTTCCATACGCTATACTGAGTTCATTAACCTTTAACCGCTTACGCTGGATTAATCCGACAAATATTTTCGTGTCCATTTCGCCAAGGTTATTTAGGACCAAATGCCACAGGTCTTTTGATCTGCTTTTTTATTTAATTAGGCTGTATTCTATCAGGAATTTATTTTTCGATTCACTGTGCCGAGCGTTGGGGGCACGACAACTGATATGAAGTCGGGCGGTTAAAAGGTTAAGGAATTCAAGATATTTCGTAACTTTTGAAAACGCAAGGCTGAGAAATTATGAAGAATAATGTGCTACTGGCAGCATTAAGTAAATTCATGGTATAATCTAATTAATCAAACGCTTGAGTCAGACAAGAACTGACAGTTTTATTCAAAGGTTTGTATTACATACTTTAGGGTAGAGGGCGCTACTAGTTTCTTAATCTATGATATTGACGATACAAAACAACATATAAATATTACTTTTGATTAGGCCTAACGACTTTTAGTGTGAAGAATAAAAAAACAAAAACAAAAAATGAAACTGGTTTAAAGTAAAATGTGCATTCTTTTTGTAAAAGAAACCAGTTACTTTTTCCAGATAAGATTTTTTTTTTGTTTGAATGACTAAAAAAGTGGAGAATACTAAGGTCAGAAACATCTTAATCCTGTCTTTGAGACACGAGGAAACGTTTGAGACAGTATTAACAAAATGTAGTGTTACGACCTGCTATTTTTATTTGAATATTTTTTAAACTTAAAAGTGGCCAAAACAATCAATTTTTGGAAGCTAAGTAGGTACTTTGAAAGGTTGAAAGGTTTTATTTTTACAGTGGCCATTCCATTCGTATGTGATGTCTGACTATCAGAACCCAATATCAAATAAATTACTACACATATCCTGCAATAGGGTGCACTTGCATAGAGCGTACAGGGATAATCGTGCCTCATTTCACTGGAAGCGTCTAACGGGCCTCTGCCTGTTAGCTTCAGCCCCCTTGTATTTCTCTCAAAGTTCCGGGACCCCTGGGTCCCGATATATTATGTCAAGATTAAAGACACTATAATAATAATAAAGATGATGACAATACAAATTAACTCGGTATGCCACAAAGTTTTAAACCAATCTGTGCCAAAGTTCTTATACATATATATAAGAACTTTGGCACAAATATATATAACACCATCATCACCAAGTCTACAAATCACATAACGCGAGCTTTATCAAAGAAAAACAAGAACCGAAGATGCAACATTAAATCAAGTTTATTGATTATTACATACCTACCTCGTTATCTCATTGATAACCTTTTTGTATAATTTATTTACAGAATGGATACGGACAAGAAGTCGGTAGTATTAAAAACGAAAGCTGTTTTGAATATCGTTGGTGATCTTAAAATCACACTTACAAAGAAGACCAAAGTGTTCAATGGAGGCTACACAGCCTCTGCCAGTAAGTAGAACAATGTTACATTTTTTTGCAATAACATGAATTTGAGCTTTAAATAAAAAAAAAAAAAAATACTAAAAGCAAAATAAAACAATAGAGAAGGCAAGGATAGCATAAGTATAATGTTCCCATTGCTGGGACACAGGCTTTCTCTTGGTGAGAGGGAGTGGGCCGTAATTCACCATGCGGGCCCAGTGCGTGTTGGTAGATAACACACATGTCTTGTCCAAAAAAAATTCGAAGACATGTGACATCTGCCAACCCGCACCGGGCCCGCGTGGTGGATTACGGCCCACTCCCTCTCACCGAGAGGAGGCCTGTGTCCCAGCAGTGGGAACATTATAGGCTGATTATGATGATGATGATGACACATGTCTTCAATTTTTTTAGTTCTAGGACATGCCGGTTTCCTCACCATGTTTTCCTTCACCGTTTTGAGAGCAGTGGTGATGAAATGATTGACACTAATTAAAGCGTCTGACCAGCACCGCGATTCTATAAAAATCTCACCGTGAAAACTTAGGTGAAGTGAGTTTGTTTTTGCTAGGAATTGACACTATTGACAGCTCACTCCACGTACACTTCACCTGAGTTTTCACGGTGTGATTTTTACAGAATTGCTGGTTCGAATCTACAGGAGAGGGCCGCAATCCACACATTCACAGTGCGGGTTCGTAGATGTCAAATGTCTTCGAATTTTTGAATCTAGGACGTGGCGGTTACCTCTCGATGTTTTCAAGACAAGGATAAAATTAGGAAAATAGTTTTAGGTTTTTTGGTTTTAACTAAATAGTTTTTTGATAGTTCCAAATGAAATAAGGACTGTCGATGTGGGTGGGCTGCACATCAGGGGTAACAACGCCAGTATACGCTGGCCTCTTATCCAATTGAAGCTTCGTACTTCGCTAGGCCAGTTCAAGGTCAAAGTGACCTCTGGCGTGTGCTGACTGTACTATGCCGTCATGTTAAATTTTCTCTAACATGGACCTTTACCTCGTCAACAGCTGCTGTAGGAAGCTCACAATACGGCTACAGTCTGAAAAAGAAAGGAGATGAAGAATACTTCGAAATAGGTCCGGAAACCAACACTTGCGAAATTATTGGTGAGCCAGTCGTGAACATTGCTGACGTCCTACAAGACGCTTTGCAGAACGGTAAGTAGAAAAAAATGCATTTAAAATATATGTTGGTATATACAATACGAGTATATACTCATATACAGGGCGGCAGGGACATTGAGGCCGACGCGCAACGTGTTACCATGGCTCAGCCGGTCGATTCTATAAAAATCTCACCGTGAAAACTTAGGTGAAGTGAATTTGTTTTTGCTAGGAATTGACATTATTGACAGCTCACTCCACGCTCACTTCATCTAAGTTTTCACGGTGAGATTTTTACAGAATAGCACCACTGTACATGCCTCTCAACCCTGCGATAAATTTTTTCGTGGGTTATACAACATTTTTTTTTAACAGCGCGTATACAGAAAGTGGGCAACGTCGCAAACAGCTGTCAAATATTTCCCTGTTTTGATTAATTTGTCAATATTACTCTATGAAAATAAGAAATATGGCTAACTAATGAACTAGAATATTAAGAATGAATTGCAATTAAAACATTGAATTTGATGTTGTAACCGTTTTAAGTGTAAAATAGGCATTTGTAAAGTTTCTAAATACTTTTTTACATCTCAAACTAAATATTCGGTGTTACGATATTAATTATTGCATTTCATAATCAATATTCTAGTTCATTAGTTAGCCATATTTCTTATTTTCATACAGTAATATTGACAAATTAATCTAAACAGCGAAATATTTGACAGCTATTTGCGACGTTGCGCACTTTTTGTATACACGCTCTTAATAACCGACGAAAAACCTGTACTTACGCAGATTGGAATGCTGATGATTTTGTTTTTCAAACGTCCTTTCATGATTAGATTATTTTTATTATTTATGTAGATTTACCTACTTTCTTTTGATAAAATATACGAATATAATGTCACATATGTGATTTATGTCATATCCCTATGTATTTTACTGTGTGTATATAAAAAATAAATGAATAAATAATGTTTTCTTCGAGTGATATTTTGAGATATCAATATTTAAATTACTTCTCCTCCAGAGCCCGCTTTAACTTTCCACCCTGTATGCTCGTATTCGTGGTATTTTCTACACAAGGAGTTTCAAACTTATTGTGAGTGCAAGGAGGCATAAATATATACAATAAGAAAAACCGAGTCCGGGACTTCTCAACCTAATGCTTCTTGACCTTCTTTGTGTTGATCGCATTCAGATCATAGGTCAGCTACAGCCCGATTCAAACTTTATAGCGACTCTGAAGTGCGCTACAAACTGCACTGAAAAAAAAGAATGATTGATTTTACTAAATTCCGCGTAAATTTTATCAAATCCGCGGGTTATAATAGGTCCTACACACGAAATTGTTGATTTCACCAAATAGAACTGGTTGATAATGAAAATCAACAAAGTGGATTTTGTTAAATTCACTCTTGTTATAGTAAAATTAACTATGAAAAGGGTTGACTATGGCAGTTCATTAATCAACCTACGCTACTTTAGTACATTCAACAATTATTTTTTTTCAGTGTGCGCAGTACCTCACCCCTCACCCCCGCTGACAGGTTAATTTGTTACTGCACAGCGACTCGCCTCATGTTCCGAGCCGCCATAAAGTTTGAATCGAGCTGTACTTCTTACACATTACCTATCAGTAGTCACTATCTTCAAGGTACCTTTTCGAGCTCTGTCTTCGCAAAACAAACTTAATTATTGAAAAATTTTCAAGTTTTGCAATAAATTGTTTTTAGAATACCTCCAAGTCTGAACACACCAGTGTTACTACGTCCCTGGTTCTTATAATTATTCTATAACTACTTTTTTTCATTAACCTTTATAATACCTACTTTATCTCGATAATTGATAAAACTCACAAAATTACTATCATCAAAGATCATTAATTTAATTTAAGACACCTACTTCCCATAAACCTATTTTTTATATTTTTCTTGTTTGCTAACAGACTCAGACGCAAGAGACATGAAGCCAGATTATGAGACCAACAAGGTTTCATTGAGGAAAAAGGTGCTGTGCCAAATAGTGGAGACCGCCTACATCACCGTTATTCACAACATCAGGGCTTCGGCGAAAACCTTCCCGAAGTCTGCCTTCTTCAAAGACATATAAATAAACGAATAAATATATAAACACTTCCTACTGATGGATTTCATTAAGTCCTTTTCCTTACGATGTTTTCCTACACGACACTGTAGCGTAGGTACCTTTTTAGTTACTATTTACTCATGGTTGATGCTCTGTGATCACCTGTCGTGTAAGTTGGTTTTTTCATGTCAATGAAAAAAATATATTTTTCCTCACGTTATTATATCGCATGAACAGTCCTTGTACAGACTTTTACCTTCCTTTATTAATTTTAGAAGTTTTTATGTATGTGGACTTGGTAATTAAAGTAATTACTGAACGTATCATCTATCATTTACATACCTACATCACATACGTACTCACTTCAACACCATCACAGGATTATTTTCACGGGTCCCAAGCTAACTCATTATAGGTACTTTAAATGTTTCCTCTGCTTCGTTGGTTTAGTGGTCGCAAGTGCAAATGCGGAGCATGAGGTCATAGGTTCGGATCCCGGGTCGGGAAAAAGAAACGTTATTGGGTTTTTCCATGTGGAATATCTCAGTAGCAGCCTAGAGTCTGGATGTGTGTCGGGTTGAAGACAATGGGCTCGTCTCCTGTTACATGACGCTGAAACATAACTGGCTAAATATGGGTGTACTATAGGTATACGTCTGCTTAACCAATTTGGGAAATACAGGCGTGATGATATGGATATATGTATGTTAGATTGTTGATTCCTGCTCTGCAGGGACTCAAACTGTAACCGTAATAAGAGTTTTTAACACTGTTATTTAAAAATGTTTCAAAAGAAAAACACTTTTATATGTAACAGATACAATAATGTTACAGAATCAAAGTGTAACCTTTTAAATGTGTTAATAAGTGTAACAGAAATAAGCATTTGTAGGTATAATAAAATTGCACGGTATCGCAATAAGGTGCGGTGGACAGACAGAAGCGGCGATGGCAAAATAGCCTCAATCCAGTCGGAATTGCGGCTATTTTGGCAACGCCGCGTTTACCGGTTACATTTATTAACACTGTTAACACTTTCATATCAGTTACAGATAGATTACTGTTACACTTTTAAAAGTGTTTGGGATTAAAACATTTGTAAGGGTTACATATTTGATTCTGTTATCAAATCAGTTATGTAACACTTTAATTCTGTAACCTTTATGAAGGTGTTTTTTAAGTACCTGCTTCTCTCTTTGTAGAGAAGTGGAACAATTTTAAAGATTACTTACCTAGAATAATAATATAAAATTACTTACTTGTCATTTTACATACCTAGCAAGTTTTAATAAGATTCAAGAACAATCTAGGAGTTCTGTAAAGCTTTTATATAACATCTTCCCAATTAGAGTTTCTGGCATGAAAATGCGGGCTTGCATTTTAATGAGAATTTACTAAACAGATTCAAAAGGATCCAGTGTGTAAAAAGTACACTTACCTTACTGCATACTAAACTTACTCCTAGCAATAAAAAGAGAATGTGTGCTTACGACCACACGATAACTTACGGCTGGAGTCAAGTATACACGATTTAGCGTTACCGACCCGAGAGTAACGGTCCAGTTTCGTTAACTTTTCAGAAAGAGCACAAAGTGTGCCTAAACAAGGTTTCACTTTTTATGAAAACTAAACATTTTGTGTTTGATAAACTATATAGTACGTTTTTCTTTACATCATTTTTTCTTTTTCCTTTTCATTCATAGAATCATGAATCCCCGAGTTCAATGTATCCCTATTCAGTAAATAGGCAGCATTACAGTCAAAGGTACGATATTCTATTGATGTGTCGTGACCTTTAGACTTTAGTTCGGCTCCGTTTTCTAAAAGGATATTTATCCCATATTTATTCCATATACTATAATATATTAAAAATAAGTTAGCTACTGGTGTCGTCAAAGGTAACTGCTGACCTCATAGAATAGGTCTTACTAATATAGAGTAGGTAAGTTGAAATTAATTTTTTCTTCTTTTCTTTGATTAGTCAGATAGAAAAGGCCGACCTCGTCTAGTTTTTAAAATATGATTGAAACCTACTTACAGAAATAAAATTAGGTAAGGTTGAGCGACGAACTTCGCAGGGTGGCTGGTAGCTGCCGAAAGTATGTATGCCGATTGCCGAATGGCGAATATGTCGCTGCCAATTGGTTTAATTAGCCGTTTACTTAACCGCCTAGCCTTTTAACTAAACGGGGGCCGTTCAACTAACGGCCTGAATTATATTCAATATTATACACTGGCCTGCAAAACAAGTACTACACTTTAATTTTTTTTTTCTGAACTATAGAAGTTAGAGATTTAAAATAAAAACGTTATATAGAAAATTGTATCAGCTTTCTTTGAAACTAGTAAACTATACAATAGAAAAAAGTAAAGATAAAACAATAAAAATAGCCGTTTTTAGCTTAGTGTTAAAAAAACTCAATTAATATTTATAAGTATGTTTTACATGTTATTTAATTTTTCACAACTGGCAGTGCCTCCTCGGTCTCTAACTACCGCTTAGAGCCAGTTTGGCATACTGAACACGAGGTTTCGGAGCCGATGTTGGGGAATATTCTCCCATTCTTCAATCAGGGCCTGTTTTAGTGCTCTGAGGGTGGTAGATGGTGATCTGCGGCTTCTGACTAGCCTCCCTAGCTCATCCCAGGTGTGCTTAATCGGGTTGAGATCAGGACTTCTTGATGGCCAAGCCATCACGCTGATACCAACCTCCTGAATATACTCTTGCACGACCTGAGCCGTGTGTGGCCGGGCATTATCATGTCTCAGCATCGCTCCATCACCCATATTTGCTAAATACGGCCCTGCATACTCGTTGAAAATCTCTTGGGCATATCTTTCCCCAGTCAGAGTGCCATTTTCTATAGCTGGAAAGTTACTGAGTATCAATATAAAGTAGTACTTACGCAAATTTGTGTGAAATAAAATACAAAATAAAAACAAAACAGGAGTCCGTAATTTCTTGTCAAGGACTTCCCAAACTAAGGTTATTTTGCACTTTGTAGGGTTTTTTATGGAAGTCGGTTATATTTTTTTATAAACACATTATTTTTATCGATGGACACATAAATACTGTATTACATATAAAGCCACCCTGTACGGGCTTCACAATTTTTTTTCTGGTTTTCGGCAGTAAAAGATCTAAATCAAAATCATATCTAAAGTTTTCGTCATGGGTGTCATCTTTGTAGTTTTCGAGGGCAGCCGGTGTCAAATATAACCTAAGTAAATGGGTTGCTTTTCACACGGGCAACTTTATGTAGGAGCTATTTTGAGGGGCAAGCAACCTTTCCAACATCGTTTACAGAGAAATAGAAGCATTTTCTTAGCTACATAAGGTTTAAGATCATGATACTTTCAAGCATTCAACCTTTTGACTCGAATTTTTTTAGCCTTCTTTACCATGGTAACGCTTCAGCACACTCCGCCAGACGGGCAGTTGATTTATTGAGTAGGTACGACAGGTGCACACACAAGTAGCACTGCCATGTCATAAAAAGGTATGATAAATTATGTCTGCGAGACAATAACTAAATTCTTGGCCATTGACTTGGTTAAAACCATATCGACCCTCAAGATATCTTAAGGCTATCCACCGAGGTCAGCGGGATTGTCCGAAAGGGTTACCACTGGCCCGAAAGATAAAGGGCTAAGGAAGGAACACGGGTGGGTTTTAGTCAATAAGAGTCTGACACTCCCTTCTGCTCCACCCAGAGCGGGAGGGATCATTTGATGATTTCCCATCCTGAAAAAAAAAGAAATAAAGGCTATCCCCAAGAGAGAGTTAATGAAATGTGGGCACAGGTTTACAGAATAAGTTATGAAAGACTTTTTAGATAAACTTCAGTACGATTTAAGAGTCTCTTTGAACTATTCTTCCTTTCATCTTCTAGATATTATCTCGACTCTATAATAAAGGCATAATATTGGTATGTAAGATATCTACAATACCAAGTTAAGAATTTCTAAATTTACCGCACAGAAGAAACCAAGACTTATAAAAACTAACTTCAAACTTCACCTTCTAATTTCAGATGTACCTACTTTAGGTAAAATGTTGGTATAATTTTACAAGTTAGTATTCTTAAACAGATGCAAAATAAAATGGACATAATATGGCGGTTTCGTCATTATGAACCATGAAGACGCAGTGACTGCAGTCGAAAGGGCTGTGGTAGAGAACCCCAGGTAACAGAAGCGTTACCTTACCAGGCAAAATCGGAAGATTCTTCCTTTTCAATGAAGGAGTGGTAATAACAACTTTCCTAAGCGACACATTATTGTTTTCCGACATTCACGCGAACGAAGTCGCGGGCACAGATAGTTTGAAATAAATGCCTTGACTTTGACTTAGAGAAAACATAGCACGCAGAATTTTCGTCCCGTAATTTTTCGCAGGTGAGTCTACGCGAACGAAGCCAGAGACAAAGTCAATATCTATATAAACAGAGCTCATACATTTTTGCGATAAGATGTACCTTTCTTATTTGATGACTCGGTAAATATATCTTGGACTTTACTGCTTTCGATTTAGAATCGCATGATAAAATCTGGCGCTATCAAACGATTCCCATAAATATGGAGAATAATAGTACCTATATTGTACTTATAGGTAGGACATTCGGGTCATAGGCCGGTCAGGTTTTTTTTTATTTGAAATGGGTTTGCTCTTGACTCTAGTCTAGGTCAGAGATGACAGAGACAGACAGACGACAGCAGCAGACGCTTTACTTTGAGTAAACTATTTCATCACCACTGCTCTCAAAACGGTGAAGGAAACACATCGTGAGGAAACCGGCATGTCCTAGAACCAAAATTTCGAAGACATGCCACGCCGGCCCAGTGCGGGTTGTTAGATGTAACCAACCTGCATTGAGCCCGCGTGGCGGATTACGGCCCATTTCCTCTCAACGGGAGGAGGCCTGTGTCCCAGCTGTGGGAACATTATGGGCTGATTATGTGTTTATATTGTACTTAAGCGAATATTTTTGGGAGCTTTTGGTGTATAAGGTCAAATTAAATTAGCTAGAGAAACTCCATACACGTGATGGATATCTAAAGGCACATAACAAAAAAAGTTCTTCCAGACCCATAATTTCAAGTAACTAGTCAACTACAGCTGATTTTGTAGGTAGGCACATAGTGTAGAAATGTTTTAGTTCCCGTACCTTTTTTTCATAAGTCAAATCTTAGTTTGCCACCATAGAAAAGTTCATGTCTTTGAGAGATGTCTTCCAGCTAAAATCCGAATTGAATATCGCAGCTGCCACAATAAAAAAAAAAGCTGTTGACTGATCACCATTTACGATACACATTCAACCTGCCTAGCCTTTTCCCAACTATGTTGGGGTCGGCTTCCAGTCTAACCGGATGCAGCTGATTACCAGTATTCTACATGGAGCGACTGCCTATCTGACCTCCACAACCCAGTTACTGGGTAATACGAAACCCCTTGGTAAGACTGGTTGTCAGACTTTCGGGCTTCTGACGACCCACAACTACTGTCAAAGATCCACGAAAGATAGGCGGGACCAACGGCTTAACGTGCTTCCCGAGGCACGGAGAGGTCTTGGTATGTAAAGATGGTCACCCAACAATGGACCAACCGCGGCAAGCGTAGCTTAACCTGATCGATTGACCCATGCGGCTGCATGGGCAGAAAAAACCGTTTATAATTTGACTTTGTTCAAACGGCCAAATTCATCTTTTTTCTTTTAAGGCTTTATCTCTCTTTGCAGAACAGTTTCCGTACAAAAAGCTTCTAGATAATTCCGTTTTTATCGTTTAAATTTTATTTCTCCGACGTTCCTAAGCCCATTACGTTACAGCACGGCCCGCCCGCTGTCTCAGGTAACTGTACCGATAAACAAAGGAATCTTTTACTTTGATTAATGTTCGGTAAATATTACAAAACACCATTTTTCCTCAGTCAGCTGGATGTCAGGTGAAATTGGTATTTGCTATCATGAAATAAGGATAATGTGCTGATGTAGGAAAGCTGTTGGCTTATTTTTTTGTTATGAAACCTAACTGTACGTAAACCGTGACTTTATAACACAAACGTCTGCTGTATTAATTATTATTTGTTTAGACACACTAGCAGCTAATTAGCTGATGCGTGTGTATCCAATGTTCACCGTTTTATTAATACTGCGTAAATGTTTCTATTTGAATGTGCAAGAGAAGAAAGGCGTGAGTTCTGTGTTTGTGTGTGTGTATGCCATTTTATTGTAGTTTTTTTATAAGAACAACATTTTTTTAATTATGTTTTTTATGGATCATAAATAAGGCCCTTGGCCTGCAGTGGAACAGAACAGGTTAACAGAAAAAAAATCTGCAATAAAGTAAATAATTTTATTTATTATCATGAGTATTTTTACCACCTACTACATAGCTAGGTATAACTTTTAACTTTACCCACTAGTAAACAAGCCTAAAGTAACACAGTTAATAAAAAGAAAACATTAATGAAAGTGTTGCACCGGATGTTCAGCGAGGTAACGAACATCCAGTGCTACAATGCCACTACGAATGTCATGTGTATTAGAGAGAGATAAAAATATATAGGTACACTGGATATACTTCTTATACTAAATTAACTAACAAACGCAAGCGTTTTGGGCACCTTTGTGCCGGGAACAGTTCGGGGCGGTTTATTTGACTAGGTTGACTTGTGACTGTTTTTATTATTATAATTATTAATAATTTATGACATTGTATGGTAAATAAATGTTACTAACAAACTATTTAAATAAAAATATAGTATCATAGGTATAATGTATTTAATGTATAAAACTGTATTTTTTTTCACATATAAAAGCTAAAGTCTCCACACAATGGGTGCCTGAAGATGGACGGCGCCGCCACCAGGTCGGCCCAGAAAGCGGCGAGATGACCTGAATGCGTACCGCGAGCGCTGGTTCGAGATGACGCGGGAAAAGAGTTCCTGGAAAGACTGAGAGTGGGGGCACACGATGCGTTGCGGCGCCGCAACGCAATGATTTCACCGTATCAGCGGGCATACGAGCGGTGCGGCGCCGCGCCGCAACGTTGTTATGTCGCAGCGGCGCCGTAGCAGCGTTGGACAGAGTACACTAACTGTTTTTGCGTGAACAACTGAGCGGTGCCGCTCCGACGTCGCAACGCATTCACCCCTCCCCGCCTCGTCTCGGTGGTTGCAAGTCCGGTGCGGCGCCGGAGCGCATCGTGTGACATGCCACAGATATTTCTATGTAAGACGACGCAGCGACAGCGCTGCGGCGCCGCACCGCCGCCGCAACGCATCGTGTGCCCCCAGCCTTAGGGACTTTCCCAGTAGTGAGACAGTATAGGTTAAACCAAAAGAACGAAAAACCTGGACACCACGTTGTCACCACTGTCTTCAACTTTTCACTGCGTATCTTTGCAGTATTTCAGTGCGAAGATTAATTGAAACTCCGCCCGCTTTGGATATTAAAATTAGACTCTTGTTGCGTCCGATTACCAGCTGGGCCCACGGCGAGCAGGTGAACTAAAAGTTTGGAAAATATATGTATAGCGGTTCTCCTAAATTTCGCAAACAATCCTGAATGTAAGGCACGTGTTTTCGTTATTTCTCTGCAAATTCATAGTACCTATGTAACTCTGGATTCTACGGCACAAAATGGCGTCGGGATCTATCTATCAATACCTGTTAAAATACGTATATTCACAGTGGTTTCTAGCTGACACTCCGTTAGTGCAATCTGCAAAACTATACATCATATGAAATCATACGAGAACATCTCGAAATTGAAACATTTTCTGTACGTGGTTTTGCAGTCTCTACCTAACACTCGTAGTGTTGCAAGCAATGATAAATTAATGGGGAGGTGGCAGAGTGATAAATCAGCCTCTTTCAATGGATGCTTTAGACTGCTAATCTGCGTACTTAGATTGCCTTCAAAGATACCAATTTTGTTTTAAAGAATGTGTTTTATTTTTGTTTTAGCTTTTGCCCGCGGCTTCGCCCGCGTGGTGGTCGGAAATCATCCCACGGAAACGTACTATCGGGATACAAAACCAATTAAATTCAATATTATTATTTCAACAGGAACAAAAGGTAGTGTTCGTATGGAGAAGAATGGCAAGAAACTCCACCGTTATTCTCTTAGAAAACTCATCCTACTTAGAAAAGGAAGGATCCTCCGACCAGACGGGTGTTGTGGCTGGTGGGCTACTACTGAAGGTCGATTCTGTAAACATCTCACCAAGAAAACTTAGGTGATGTGAGTTTGTTTTTGCTAGGAATTGACACTATTGACAGCTCACTTCACCTAAGTTTGCACTTTGAGATGGTTACAGAATCGCACTGCAGCCGGTCGATTCTGTAAAAATGTCACCGTGAAAACTTAGGTGAAGTGAGTTTGTTTTTGCTAGGAATTGACACTATTGACAGCTCACTTCACTTAAGTTTTCACGGTGAGATTTTTATAGAATAGCACCGCTGTACTGCCCGACGCGTGATGACTTTGTATATATGCTAGTGGCACGGTAAACTTACTCTACGAGTATAATAGTTGAGGTATAGTCGACCTCATAATTGCTTTAACAATTTTTGACAACAATTCCCAGTAAATTAAAACTTCACTTAGATTAAAACTCTGTAACTGCCTGTCGATTCTGTCAAAATCTCAACGTGAAAATTTAGGTGATGTGAGTTTATTTTTGCTAGGAAATGACACTATTGACAGCTCACTCCACGCTCACTTCACCTAAGTTTTCACGGTGAAATGGTTACAGAATCACACTGCTGAAACTGTCACATATTAAAATAGACGGTCGTTTTTGACATGTAAGTGATATTCAACCTTGGGTGCGTTGATAATGCAATTGTTGGGCTGTAGTGGAATATGTTAAACAGGTCGAGGAATTTAATATACTATAAATATATAACACTTACAATAAATTCGCAACACAATTGTTTCAACGAAGCGTTTGTTGCTTACGAATCAGAAATTATATAATTCCCAATTTAGCTCATCTTCCAATAATTAAAGGTTTCAGCGACCTCAGCAATTATAAATTATCACCACCGCAATACCGGTACCTAATTTCTTTGTGGAGCCACAAACTCCATTAATCATCTTCAAAGTTTCACAGGAATAATTTCTATTATCCCCTTCTTAAGTAAGTACCACAGAAGGCGCGGATACTCAAAGAAAAATTGAAGTCATTATTATTTCTTACTAAGACGGAAATTGGAATTATAATTTAATCAAACTCGAAAGAAAATTTTCGCCAGGTATTGCCTTGTTATAAAAACAAAACTCTTTTGATATTCTATTTTTTTTCGCGACTAAAGGTCACCTACAGAATAAACAGAAACCCTTTTCGGCAAATGCTTTTAAAGGTAATGTTAGTTGTGTGCCTAAACAAAGATTGTCTATGTACACTGAAGTGAATGAATTTTAAAGAATCACAAAAAAAGTAACGAGATCTGAAACAAAAATTGTTCCTGAGTTGATGTTTCTGTTAAGGTGCTTCTAAACGGGCAATTTTTACTTCAATATTTGGCTGGAACACAGTGATAAATGATAAATGATTTTATTTTTGTAAGTAGGTTTGTACAAACACTTTTACACGTCAATCATATTTTTTAAACTAGATGAGGTCGGCGTTTCCTATCTGACTGAAGAAAGGCCGAAACAAACTCAGAGGTCATAGTCTCTTTTAAAGTCCAGACATAATCTTGGTCAGGTTATATGAAGACCATGTAGGTCGATGTCTGAGATGGTCTTTTGAGGAAAGAACCACACATATTGAGAGGACCTGTCCAGTCAGTGCACGCATTTGTCAGAAATCGTGCAGCTCAACTCAAGACTTAAGGAGCTCAACGATCCGACGAACAATACCAAAGAAAGGACATTTGGGTAGGCCACAAAAATTACTCAAACTGTCAGACCATGGAGAGAATAATAAAAAATATAAAATGAATAAAATAAATGACCCACATCGTCTTCATATTCAGTGGCCGGCAACATTGCCAGCAATACCAGCCAGACTATGCAATATTGTAGTAATAACCCCACAGACTCTGTGAATAACTCTAATTGCATAACACACTATTAATCACAATCTGAAGGATATTCATTTTGAAGGATATTGCTAATACATATTTATTTATTTCATTCGGGAAAACAAACAGTTACACAAACATCGTAATAAGCAGTTAGTGAGCAAAGAAAGACATTGGGTAGGTACATAATTATGTGTACCTAATTATCGTTATCCATGTTATGTAGTTATTTAATCTAGTTGACATTATATACAGACATGAAAACCAAAAATAACAAAATTTAATTCTAACTTAACTAAAACTATTCAAAAACTAAAAAAAATGCGTCGAAAAATTCATCTCTGCATCGCTGTCGACTGGTAATGTACCCAAGAGACTGGCGGCATTACCACGTTGTAAGGCGATGCTTAGCCTCTGGCCAAGGTAAAAGCCAGCCCTTGGGTCACGGGAAGTGTCAACCAGTCGTTTGGAAATTAATACATTGCTTCATAAGTTCGAAAAATTTGTATGCTCAACAACCTTAATAACGCAATTAATGTTCTTGAATTGTCAGAATGATAACCATTCCTACTGATAGTGTGTAACGCGATCACCCCGCAGGTTGTATAAGTTTCCGTGGAGTTTCTTGCCCGTTCTTCTGCATTGGTACCTACTACGCTTTGGAATGGGCAACTAGCTTCATCTTTCTGACTGACCACCGACCCTTGGAAGCTCCACAGACAACATACAGCCTGCAGGGTACAGGGAACCTGCAGGGAACTTTGATTGCGTTATTTACTTTTTTGAGTGAATTTTTCGAACATTATGAAGCAATAGATTAGCAATATTCTTCAAAATATTTCATACTAGCTTCTGCCAGCGACTTCGTCCGCGTGAAATTTCTTGTTACTCCGACCTACCCCGTCGCATCGCATCGCCTGCTCGCGCTATTACTTCGTTTTTGCTTAGCGTTCTTTCTGACTTTTTTCTTTTTGCTTGGCTCCTAAAGGTCATAGCGTGATGTTAAATAGCCTATAGCCTTCCTCAAGAATTGGGCTATCAAATGCAAAAAGATTTTTTCTGGTAATTCTAGAGATTAGCGCGTTCAACCAAACAAACAAACTCTTCAGCTTTATAATATTAAGTATAGATTGTGGTTGTTAGTGTGTTACGCAATGCGGGTGCTGACACTGTCCTGCAGTACGATTCTGTAACCATCTCACCGTGAAAACTTAGGTGAAGGGAGCGTGGAGTGAGCTGTAGTGTAGTGTCAATTCCTAGCAAAAACAAACTCACATCACCTAAATTTTCACGGTGAGATTTTTACAGAATCGTCCGGCTGCAAATTGCAAAAAAAAAAACGCACTTGGACGTTTGAATGTCGTGGACTACCCTGGCGCTTCACCCTAAAGCCTCTAATTAATCTCAAAGCGTTCTGATTGGTGACAATAAGATTAACAGACAATGAAACCAATTGCCAACAGATTAAATTGAAAGCCGTCGTAGAACTGATATCGGTTGTTAATTATCTCCGAGTATCTACCAATCCGGTTTCTCTTCACAATAACTTAGATATAAAAACATTAATGTGATGAATAATGAACAAAGTTTGAAATAAAAATAAATCTCTATTGAACGTAGAATAAAACCTTCGTCATACATTTCCCTGACCTATTTACCCGGGTTTGCTTGGCTTTGTCAGAACTAACTTACTCAGACCATTAGCGGCACAAGACGTTGTTATTATTTTATATTTTATTACAGAAGGACTAACAAGATTTATAAACGACTAGGTTTTACCCGCGGCTTCACTCGCGTGGAGGTCGCAAATGATCACACGGAAACGTATTACCGTGAGGCGTGATAACAAGTATCCGATGTGTTAATCTAGGTTAAAATAAACTATCTGAGTGCCAAATTCCATCCAAATCCTACTAAATGCATAATACCTACTACTGGTTACTATCGTGAATTCATGCAAACCTAGTACTTTTTGGTAGAATACTGTTCAGGAAGTCGGGTCATATTTCAATTATGACTCGAAAGACACGTAGCGCCATCTAGCGCCCTAAAGCAATTGTGACCGTCGAAAGTTATTGTTCATTTTCTCGGGAACAGTATTTTTTTTTCGGGATGAAAGGTATCCCATGTCCTTTACTATACACCTGACAACGTATATGCAAAATTTCATGATGATCGGTTCAGTAGATTAGGCGTGAGAAGATAACAAACTTAAATTCGCATTTAAAACGATTTTATTATGGAAGTAAGTGTTTTATATCCCGACTTTTCATCATTAAAGTCGTCCAAAATTCTTGAAGCTACTCGTAGTCGATATTTTTACAAAATGTATACCTAAGTGGTCAAAGGAATTACCAAAATCCAATCTAATGGTATTGATAGATCGTATTGATCATCGTATCGGCTGGTATCGACCAGCCCATCTAATCTGTAAAAACCTCACCGTGACAGCTTAGGTGAAGTGACTTGTCAATAGTGTCAATCGCTAGCATCAGAGGGCCTAAAAAGGCCACTTTGACGTATAGAGGTATGAGGAACAGAGTGTAAAGTTCACTCATACTCTATAGAAAAGGGAGGATCCTCCGACCAGACGGGTGTTGTGTCTGGCGGGCAACTACCCGGTGATTCATGTCGGGCCGTTGTATCTATGCTAGTTGCGCGGTAAACTCTGCTTGCGCGATGCAGGATTTGCGTGTCGTCAGTATGACGCGTTGTTTGTATGTGGCGTTGTAGATACCGCTACAGACGAATCATAAAAGGATAAAATTATGACAACCTCAACCTCAAAACGATTAATAGGTTCTGTACCTATTAATCGTTTATGTTCGCCAGCACATCAACCTATCCGAAACTGTCAAATTTTCCCAATCTACTTTGAACCTTATGCTTTTGGCGATAAAGTTAAAAATCTATTGATGAAATTTGACAGATTGTTGTGTCTGTACATCGACAATAATTCATTTAATTGAAATTTGTTGTACATTTTGTGCTCCATGTTACAGTCCGTTCAGTTATTTTACCTATGATTTTGCATCACACTGTCAACGTCACATTGATCTTTATTCTCATTTATTAAGGTTGCTGTTGAGCTGCTGCCACTGGCAGGTCTGTCATTATGATCTTTATTGTCGTTACGATAATACATAATATGGAATAATTCCAATTTCTGCATTTTGAGTGTTTGTGTTTTTTGAAGTGAAAACTTCTTTAGCGGCGCTGTGTTCTTTTTTTGGAATGGGTAAAAACTTCTAAATTCGCGTCAGGTCACGTGACCCTGATCGAAAATTCGTAAGACGTAAAACGTCAGACGTAAAACGTAAGACGCGCGTTGTTGAGGACAGCGCCATCTATGCACATCGGGAAGAACTACGAGGGCCTCGCGTACTAACGTCAGACGTAAAACGTAAGACGCGCGTTGTTGAGGACAGCGCCATCTATGCACATCGGGAAGAACTACGAGGGCCTCGCGTACTAACTACGTAGTTCATCCAACAACGGCGCTGAACCACGGATATATAACTGACGACGAGCTTATTTGTAAATCTGAATAAATTCCTTTCACGAGAAGAATAAACCAGTCACTTTGGTCATCATACCTGATTTGCAAAAAATCCTATAAAATAAGGAACACACCTTAACACGCGTGTTTTGTTTATAAGACGATTCACAAAATACACTCGTAATTGTTCAAGTTTTCACTTCTGTCGGCACTACCGGAGTGCCAGTGTTTTTTTTTTTAAATACACATTGGGTAGGCCACATAAATTACTCAACCTGCCAGACCATGGAGAGAATAATAAAAAAATAAAATAAAATTAATGCCCACATCGTCTTCACATTCATAATAATTAAAATAATGTAATACTTTACAAAGTAAGCAAATATCATTGTTTTAAAAAAAAACATTAATGTCAATATATTATATTGACATTAATGCTTTTTTTATGTTTATATGTTTTTTTTTAAAACAATGTTATTTGCTTACTTTGTAAAGTAAGTATTACATTATTTTAATTATTGTGAATGTGAAGACGATGTGGGTCATTCATTTTATTTAAAATAAAATGAATGCAATGCATTAATGTCAATATAATAATAATATATTGACATTAATGTTTTTTTTATGATTATATGTTTTTTTTAAACAATGATATTTATACAAATGCGTGCATTGACTGGACAGATCCTCTCAATCTGTGTGGTTCTTTCCTCAAAAGACCATCTCAGACATCGACCTACATGGTCTTCATATAACCTGACCAAGATTATGTCTGGACTTTAAAAGAGACCTCTGAGTTTGTTTCGGCCTTTCTTTTCAGAGTAGTCAGATAGGAAACGCCGACCTCTTCTAGTTTAATAAATATGATTGACGTGTAAAAGTATTTGTGCAAACCCACTTACAAAAATAAAATCATTTATCATTTAACTAGCGACCCGCCCCGGCTTCGCACGGAAACATTATTATTATTATACATATAAACCTTCCTCTTGAATCACTCTATCTATTAAAAAAACCGCATCAAAATCCGTTGCGTAGTTTCAAAGATTTAAGCATACAAAGGGACATAGGGACATAGGGACAGAGAAAGCGACTTTGTTTTATACTATGTAGTGATAATACATTAATCTGGAACAAAGATTATAAACCTAACTGTCGAAATAGGGATGGACTAAAAGGTAAGTACACCTCTGCTCAACCCTTTGGGTAATTGGTACAGGCGTTATGATGATAATGTGATTGTAGACATATAAATGAATTATTTTCGATATTGACATCCTTTTAATAAGGCTGATGGTAGGTACATTACCAGCAAATCATGAGTCGGCAAATAATACGAAGTTCTTTACAAAAAAGTAACAAAATGCCAAAGAAAAGAAATCCATTTAAGGCAATAACGTATACAATGTTCATATTTCTTAAGCATTATCATCGTATAATGTTCATGTAATAAAGATAAATAAAATGCCATTAGCGTTATGTCATTATGTGTATCTACCTAAGAACAAACAGGTATACCTACAATAATTCTTGCGTGTGTGATAAGCTCTTGCGTGAAGTCGACGAACTTTGGTGAATAATAAGCCTATTACGTAACTGGCAATTTGCTTAAATTGTACAATAATTTTGCGATCGTTGCTATCAGAAGATTAATGGGGTTCCTGGTTTGTCTTTCGGTTATTCTTTGGCATGTTAATTTAATACTGTAACAAATGAACGAAATATTGATGATTCAGGTCCATAAAATTCAATTGAATACAAATGAAATTCAAAATTAAAGTTGATGATAAAGAACAGTAATGTACCTATTATTTATCTTTGTTTGGTTAGTTATAATATGTGAACTAATAAAATGGTATATAACTACATATTTTCAGATCAGCCAGCCTAGCTAAATAGGATACCTGTTAAGTACTTCTATTCTGCAAGAGTTAAATTGGTTTAAGGCGTCCGTAAATAGTATCTATTGGTCACAACGACCTGGGAGGCGAATATAGCAGTGGAAGCTAAGCCGAAAGGTAAAAAACGTAAAAATTCAACTAATTGCATTCTCATTCAGGAAAAATAAAATTCACACGTTACTCGACCAGGCAGGCAGACAGGAAGTCTACGAACTGGGGAATACCCATAACTTAATTTAATAAACCAGCAAGCAGACTTGGTGCCATTACAAAAGAATAATCTCGACAATAATAATGAGTCTCGACATAATTGTTCAAGCCGACAACCGGTTGCCCGCTTCATTTGCGCCGTAAGTCCCCTCGAGCTTAAGTAATGGGGTTGATAATGTGCAAGAAACATAACAACTTCACGTCTGTAATCCTCGAAGGTTTAGACAGAGGGGTGCCTACAGTACACCCACACTAATAACTGTAACTGGTAAACCTGCAGTAATGTCAAAGTCCTATGTTGTCCCTACGACTTTCCCCCTGAAAAGTCTTGCCATCAACCGTGCACAAATCCAGACGACGGAGTCGCGTTACGTCCGCTACGCGTAGCGTCCGTTTATGGCCCTATTGTATTCTTGAAGGTGATTTATTCACGGATCAGTCGCGTTACAGCCGTTCTACCTAAAAGTACACACAATTCCAAAAGGGCTCGTGATTAGAAAAACATCACACAGATCAAATTAACATTTTGTGAAGCATTATTCGAGGCGAGCAGACTTATCAGGAGATACTTTGAGTTAATAATTATGGCGTTAAGTGAACTTTTAGGTAGATCGGCTGTAACGCGACTGATCCGAGAAAAATCACCTTCAAGAATACAATAGGGCCATAAACAAACGCTACGCGTAGCGGACGTAACGCGACTCCCTCATCCAGACTCCGGGCTGTTACTGCGAAATTCCTGTAGCAAAAACCCAATGACAGTTTGCCCAAACTGGGAAACGACTTCATTCTCAGCAGTCTGTAGTACTTGCGACCACTAGGCCAACGAGGAAGTCAAGAAAATGTTAACAATTTGAACTGCATCTCGTATAGTTTATTATCAAGAAATTGTTTAAGTATTTCCTTAAACCTTCACGTTGTTTTGCGAGCCTTCATTTTTTTTTATAGGCTGACCGGAAAACTTATATAGCGGACTTTCTTAAAGTTGAGATTGAAATGAGATGCCAAGCAACAAGCAATCTCTCTCCACTGAGCCTGGATGAAGCTACTCAATATCAGTGCTCTAATGTCTTGAAGAATAATAACATTATACTGGCACTAGCAGCGCCCCGCGGTTTCACCCGCTTTAAGGCTCGTACTCACAGGCGCGACGCGACACGCGACACAAAGGCACCGCAAGTCGCGCAACGAGCGGTGTCTTTGAGTCGCGCGCGATTCGCGTCGCGCGTCGCGCCTGTTTGCAGGAGCCTTTAGTTTCGATCCCGGGGGAATATCGGGATAAAAAGTATCCTATGTGTTAATATATGCATCCAAATCCATTCAGTAGTTTTTGCGTGAAAGAGTAACGAACATCCATCCATTCATCCATCCATCCTTACAAACTTTCGCGTTTATAATATTACTAGGATAAGATAATTTTCTATGTAAGGGATATCGATGCGCAAACTGTTACCACAAGAGCCTTAGCATACCTTCGACACGAAAATAACTATTTAGGTATATGCGAAACCGCTAAACGAATTCCGCTGCGCAACATAAAGGGCTTTAACACACCTCTCCGCCGCGACAAAATTGATGAGAAACCGCTTAACGAATTCCGCAAGAATCATTACTACATTATGTCGCGATTCGAGTAACGGAACATCATGAGACTTAAGTAGTTGAGTTGTAGCAATAGGAGCAAAATGTCGTTGCTTTCGACTTATTAGATACAGTGTAGGTCTACTTCGGACCTCTTCGATTAATATTTACATACGTAAAATCAACATTCATTTTACAAAAAATGGAAGTTTCGCTTTATAAATTACGCTGCGATGGTTTCGTGGCGGAGGTGTGATACCTGCCTTCAGGCAATCTTAAAATCTTACAATGACATGATTCTAGAACGCCAGCGTAGACTTTTTCATCGATAATTTTAAAAAGTGCAATATCCATACAAAGGAAGGTGGTCCGACGACCTTGTGAAGGCCGCAGGAACCCGTCGGATGCGAGAAGCACAGAACCGGTCGAAGTGGAGGTGCTTGGGGGAGGCCTATGTGCAGCAGTGGATGATGAATCATGCGTTGCATGACCACCATAGAAACGGGTTTTGTCGACGGAAGAATAGACAAATCTAGTCTAGTCTATTGCCAATAGATGACAGAGACATCAACTCAGCGTATTGCAGATTTGCAGTGCACTGCTGGACATAGCCCTCCCCCCCCCAGGCTGCGCCTTAACACCCTGTCTGCCGCCTTCCGGAGAGACATGCTTAACGAACCAATAGATGACAAAGACATAAACTCAGCGTATTGCAGATTTACAGTGCACTGCTGGACATAGCCCCCCCCCCCCCCCACCAGGCTGCGCCACAACACCCTATCTGCCGCCTTCCGTAGAGACATGCCTAATGGAAAAACCGAATAACATTTTGCCTTCCACGAACCTAAGAATCGAATTCCCGACCCTATGCTCACCTGCGTTAAGCACTCATGATTCCAGTATCAGGCAATTTTAAAACCAGTCGAAGAACTTGAGAGAGATGTTCAAATGTTTTATTTGTCATAATTAAACCAGGGCCTGACATTCAAAAGAATGCAATAAAATTGTAAATATGTTGTGAGGAAGTGAACCGACAGATGTTGCTAGAAATGAGTCGGTTATTGAGTTGATTAAACTCGTAATGCAAGCAGTGTTGGCCCACTGGTAACAGCCGCGAGTTACGATTTGTATATCTATGGTTCGAACCCAAACTGGCACTTTACTTTGTACTTTGGCATGTCCTAGCACCAAAAATTCGAAAACATGTGACTTCCACCAAACGGCGTGGACCATAATCCACCACACGGGCCCTTTGCCCGCTTGGTGGATTATGGCCCACTCCCTCCCACAGAGAAGAGGCCTTTGTCCCAGCAGTAGCAACATTATAGACTAAATGCTATGATTTAAGTGTGTAGTGCAGAATGATAAAATTAGTAGACCTGCATGTCGATTCTGTAAAAATCTCACCGTGAATACTTGCGTGGAGTGAGCTGTCAGTGTCATCCCACTGATGCTAGGGATTGACCAAGCAAACATTTACAATCATAAAAGAGATTTTAATAATATTTTTTAATGCTAATCCTATTGATATTTTTATATAATTCAAAGCTAGTATTTTAGTGGTCAAAACATTCGCCAGCGCCTAACGCGCTTGCGCGGCGTGAAATATGGCTCATTCCGAATTAAGTCATCATCGCTCACATGAATAATTTGCTTTCCGATTTAGATAAATGACCACTATGGCAGCTGAGAGTCAGTAATATACCTATTCACTTGAATAGTTACTCATGGTTGGATTATAGTATTTATTTGTGTATACACCACGAATTTCCTCTTCTTTGGTAAGGTGGCGACTGTAGCCAGAAGCACAATTTCGAAAATGCCACGTTAGTTTAAAGATCGGTGATAATTATTAATTTAGGGCATGGTCGGTAGTCGGCGTTATCGCAAGATGGCACATGCCATGACTTCATATATGTCGATTCACGGGACATCGTCATCGCGTTCACGTTAATTCAGAAAAGGGCCCTAATTCACTATGACCACTTAATGATTCATTACTTCGAAACCACGTCAATTCCTTAATAACCTAATCACTACATCTGCTATTAACGTATTCTCTATGACACAATGACCGAAACCGGTTTGAACTGTCAAAATACCACGCTTGACAACCGTACGGCGTGGTAAGATTATGCGGGGAATAATAGATAAATACCATACAGCAGAATTGGGGTCAAGGTGTAAGCACGCTGTAGTCGATTACAGTGCAATTCGGAATGTACCATATATCACTCCACTCGAATCTCGTAACCATGGCAACACCACCTCGGCGTCAACACCTCCACCAGCCGCGTTTTGATTGGCGAATACCTCGTCTTTTTCTACTTTAGTTACACATTTTGAAAATCGCTCAACGAAAACTTTGCTTAATCTGCCCCTTGGCAGACTCTAAGGCAGGGTCGCCATGAAATGTTGGGGGTTCAAGGGTCGTTAGAATTAGACAACCAGCTTGATACTTTAATGAATATCTAGTGAATTTATGTTACAATGCGCATTGATGTAAACTGCTTACTTATATTCTAAAGGAGTGTACTTACTACGTTATGCACTATTAGGGACCATACATACACTTCAGGACACCAACCACTTCTTCATTTAAGGGTTACTAGAGGTGCAGTGCAAACACGCGATGAGCGATAAAATATTTGCACTTATTTGACGTTGGTATTGCATTTTCCTAATGTTCTTATACATGACGCCTTACAAGTTAAATATGTAAAAACAAATCTCTAATGTGATAATGAGTGACTAACGCGCAAGCGCGGCGTGATCACTTCACCTTCACTCCACCCGATTCACGACATTAAATGTCGTGAATCGGGTGAAGTGAAGGTGAAGTGATCACGCAATCTGCAATGTGATAATGACAGTGATTAACGCGCAAGCGCGGCGTGATCTTATCACTTCACCTTCACTTCACCCGATTTACGACATTTAGTGTCGTGAATCGGGTGAAGTGATCACGCCACACAAACTACGTGGGATTACATTCTATGGTCCGTCAGCTAGGCATCCGTTAGCACTCGATGACTTGACACACTCGGTTATCTCTTCTAATTCAATAGATTTGGGTTAATAACAACGCTGAACATCGTCGCAGTCTTTACTAGACTCGATCTACAATTGCTCATAATAACCAAACAATGTCGATGCGTATTTTCATCAGTCTAGCTGTCATAAACGTGAATGTTTTAATTTTATTTACTGTTCGTGCGTGACGCGCTTGCGCCTCAGTCTATATAAGGACTTACTAGACTAGGGAAAAAATAAAAAAAAACAGGATTGAGATTCTGACTGCGCTTCTGTTTTGCTATTTTATTGTAAGTAAAACCCCACAAAATATTAATGTTTTGACCACTAAAATACTAGCTTTGAATTATATAAAAATATCAATAGGATTAGGCTAAAAAAATATTATTAAAATCTCGATTATGATTGTAAATGTATGCTTGGTCAATCCCTAGTATCTGGTAAGATGACACTGCCAGTTCACTCCACGCTCACTTCACCTAAGTTTTCACGGTGAGATGGTTACAGAATCGCACTGCTGCTTACCAATATAGAAACAAAGATTCAATGCAGGTATCGTCTCTCTTACTCTTACCTAATCGCTTATGTCCTATCTCTTACAAGTCAAGTCCAATTGCTGTCCCAATTCTGAGAGCCAGAGTTTGGAAGAGGGAGGAAGAGGTAAAATATTCATCATCATCATCATTTCAGCCAAAAAACGTCCACTGCTGGACATATGCTTCCCCCAAGCACCTCCACTTCGACTGGTTTTGTTCTTCTCGCATCCAACGAGTTCCTGAGGCCTTCATAAGGTCGTCGGTTCACCTTGTGGGAGGCCTTCCAACGCTGCGTCTTCCGATACGCGGTCGCCACTCCAGAACCTTTCGTCTCCATCGGCCATCTGCTCTGCGAGCAATGTGCCCTGCCGTCGGTTACCTTGGTTCTCCTGCGGATCTCTTCATACTTCTCTTCTTCTTCTTTGCTTTTGTGCTATCTAATACTAAAATATTAAATAGCACCAAAGCAGACCGAAAAGGAGCTTCAATTAAACACCAAAATTGTGAACCAATGGACAAGACTATGAGAGACGGAGTTCCAATACGACAAGCATATATTAGTCTAGATAAACACTGCGACAAAACTGAAGAAAACATCCAATAGAATCTCTTGACTCCACCTACATAGTAGGAATGTACAAAATGTTGCCAAAACGTAGCCCATTATTTACAAAGGATACGTATGCTATGCATAATAATGCATTTTATGAATGGAACGCTGCACATAATATGCTAATATGTCATCCTCTATCTTCGTTGATTCATATCTCTTGATATAGCATCCTGTTTTGCGTTGTTCTGGGTCGTATTTAAGCCGGTTTGCGTTGAGATTATGCTTTACTGTTCCTATGCAAGGTAAAATTAAACTTACCAGCGAAACTTCAAAACGTGGTGGCCTGGTCGGTATGGATATCTAGCTTATCTAGCTAATTACGATAAAACAGACTACCCATCTGCTAGAACGTTCTAAATGTCGGTTCACCTCCACCCTTGACGATCTGAACAACGCCTCTGATGCCGCAATAAGCAACAATGAATGCTTTTATTAAAAAAAATCTCTTTAGTAATTGACTCTAGAGTAGCTCTAGAGTCTGTTTAGTTTCGTCAGCTAATTTAATTTGACCTTGTATAGGCAGAGTGTACTACGTGAGCTCGACAAATGGATTCGTTGTTTTATAAAAACTATACTTATTTCAAATTCGATCCAAGGTCTACACGCACACCCTTTGTATGTAGATATGAATATTGAATATACATATGCGAGAGCACGAGACACAACGGACTTTTTATTGTCTATAATAGGTATATTGCAGGATGCCAGAGATGCCTCGCCGGAACAAAGGGACTTATTAACTAATGCATAAGTAAGGATCGTAGCTAGTGGCGTTCTTTCTGTAGTTTCTGTCTGTTTCTGTCTAATCCCATGGGAAGAAGACGTGAGTATATAGTCGCGAATCTGCATTCGCGATTTATTTGCCAAAAATGTAAACAAATAATTATGAGTTTATGGAAAAATAGCTTTAAATCCCACACAATAAAGTTCAGTTTACGCTACAACTTCAAACAGTTTTATAATTACTTTTTCAATAGTCCTAGTCACTCTAAAATCAATTTAATTCCTATTCAAATAAAATTGAAATTTGTTTAACTTGAAATAATATTATTTTGAAACATAACTTTGAACAGACTTTTAGCTTCATTTTTATTTTGCAAAAGAGAGCAGTCAGAACTACATATTTACAAACTACGTCGCCGCGAATTTATGTATGACGGTACCTTGCTAATTCATTTATGAAAATATTATATAAAATCAACATCTTTTTTTTATAAAATAAGTGATAGACATCATTTTAATAGGTACTAGAAATAAAGATAAATTAGATCAACTTTTTTCAGATTATCTTAAGTACCTACGTGGGAATATACGGATAAAAAGTAGCCTATATGTTAATCGTGGGTGTCAGCTACCTCCATACAAAATTTTATCAAAATTTGTCGAGCCTTTTGGGCGTGAAGAAGTATCAAACATATAAACACACACATACACACAAACACACACTCACAAACTTTCGCCTTTATAATATTAGTGTGATAATTAATGAAAACCTTGTAAAACATTTTAAAAGAGTAAAGGTGGAGTTTCTTGCCCATTCTTCGCCATACGAAAACTACCTTTTGGAATGGGCGACTAGAATTAATTCTATTTTATTGTAATTTTTGACGTTCAAAAATGCCTTTATGTGCGTATCCATATTAATATTATAAATTCGAATGTAACTCTGTCTGTCTGTCTGTATGTTACCTTTTCACGCCTCAACCACTGAACGGATTTCGATACAATTTGCCAGAGAAGTAGATTGCATTCCGGGGAAGGACATAGGATAGTTTTTGTCCCGATAATCCCACGGAATCGACACTTATGCAGGTGAAACCGCGGAGCGCTGCTAGTTTAAAATAAATTCAGAAAAAACAATAAAATTCACGAAAACAATTTTCAAAGTAAAAAAATTATCGTTATACATAGAATGCATTGCTTGCACTAATGAAATAGTAGTTTATAAAACTGTTGCATAATGAGGGGTATTAAACACGAGTGTGTGTTTACAAACCGAGCGGAGCGAGGTTTGTAATAGTATCACACGAGTGTTTAATACCTTACTATGTGCAGTTTTATACAACTTTTTATCTACTTTCATACATTGAGATTGAATATACTAAATAAAAGATCAAAGTTCAAAAAGTAAGACATACCTTACTGCTTATGATAATTATTGTAGTTTTGTATGAGTCATTTCCATCGCCGCATCTAAAATATCGGGCGGAGTCAAATTTCCTTCACATTCACTGGTATCAGACATTTTTAAGCAATAATAGAATAAAACATTAAATTCAGAAAAAACGTAAAAATGGCGCCAAAAACCCAGCTCTTCACCGCACTTTAGCGCAACCACAGATAAGTAAAATTTACACACCAAAACTTCACGCTCCCGTATATATGTAAAGCCCCATCCACACGCTGGCTGTTTGTCACAAACACCGCAAACAGCAAACAAAGTGCCAAACATCCTTTGATCTGGCAAGAAAAACCGACACCGATGCCGAACACTGCCCAACACAAACACAAACAGGCAAACAACGACAAACACCCATCCACATGTCCGTGTTTGCTGTTGGCTGTTTGCCATTGTTTGTCAAGCATGTGGATGGGGCTTAACGAGTTCGATTAAAAAAAGTTATGCATTCTCCTTAGTGATTTAACTTCTTGGTTAACCTGTATCGTAATGGAAAAAAAAAATATTTTATAACATTATTTTGTTCGAGAAATAGTGTTTTCACTTCTCATGCTCTGAAAGTGCTTCTTTGTGCAGGGTATAGGCTGCACAAAATCGAATTTTGTGCACAAGGGCATTAACGTATCTACTCATAAATGTATTATATTAAGGCAAAGAAAATGAGCCATACAGCCAAATGCAATAAGAAGTTCATAGATAGAATTTGTTATTATATAATATTTACTTTAATTTATTTGCCTTATGTGTTTTTTAAGATATAATAGATATTAAAATTTTAATTCAAGTACGGTAGGTTAGTTGATTTAAGAAAATTATTATTACAAAATTAATTTAATAGTAGGCTGTATAGGTCTGCAGCCTAATATCAATGTCGTAAGATTTAAAAAATAATAATTTCCTTCAGTATTCAAAACTGTTCTAATTTTACTTTGAATTTTAATTAAAGAAATGTTATGTTATACTACTGTTTTATTTCCTCGCAATCGAAGTGAAAAGCAGAGTTTATAACTCGTCCACAAAACCATTTCTATCCTCGACATTACTATCAGCCCTCGCCTTCGGCTCGGGCTGCTAAAAGTCTCGGATAAAAATGGTTTGTTTTGTGCACTTGTTGTAAAATCTACTATATAATGAAATTTTTTTTTTCTATTTCGGTATTGTGTTTATAAAGTATGTCAATATAAACTCGTTTAAAATTTTATAATTAGAATTTTAAGACATGAAAGTAGATAAAAAACATTGTCTCACAGATACCGCAGGACACTACTCTCTTTTGTAAAGACTTTTCAATAAAAATAAACCAGTGACTTTTAATTGGAACGGTCAGAATAAAACACAAACATTAAAAAAATGTATGTTATAAGCTTATAAGCTACATTAACATTAACTATTCATGACATTATAAACCGTAGCCGTAGCCGTGCGAAAATAATTCCATTTTCGTCATTAGGCTTAGCTAATGACGAAAATGGAATTAATTTCGCAAAATAAAATGACTGTTAGTAAATCCGCTTTGGGGGTTTTATTCCTAGATTCACAATAAGCTTTTTACCTTTTTTTTTAAGATTACCTTATCTTTTTAATTTTACGTAGGTCTAATGGTCGCAACTCGCAAGCTCTACCGCTAAGCACGAGGTCCTGAGTTAGATTCCAAAGTCGGACCGTGATATTGGATTTTTCTATCTCAATAAATCTCAGGTTTTTGAGCCATTTTACAGGCCATTTTACAGGCACTCTTGAATTGTCACGACGTCGATCAGTCAGAAAGATGAATCTAGTTGCCCATTCCAAAGCGTAATAGGTTTCTACGTGCGTGAGTGCGTGAGCGAGTGGTGAGTGGTAGGTGGGATTGGTCCTGCGCGCTGTGCCTGATATCGGACTATGAGAGCATGAGAGTGACGGAAGAGAGAGCGCACTGCAGAGTGTCTGCGCGCGCACTTGTGCACTATAATATCTCCCGAGCCGAAGGCCAGACTTCGATGAGATTGGCTGCCGCCGCCGGTGGAGGACTTTTTTTTAGGTTCACGGAGAAGAACGGGCAAGAAACTCCACGAACCCTTTTTTAAACCAACAAATAGCAGACCGGAGCCTGGGTTTGTCCTCGGTTGATGGAGATAGGGGGGGGTGTCCTATTACATGGGACTTTAACGTAATTGGCGAAAAGTAAGCACAAGCTTTTACCATATTTATCTCTCTCTCAATACATACACATGGTACTTTAGTAGGCCACATCTATGCATTTACTAGTAAGTAGTTATCATAATAATAATATACTGTGCTCGTCCTACAACTACTGATATACCATGTTCATTATAGGTGAGGACGCTGGTACCCTAAACATAAGTTAAATCTAACTTTGGGTGCCAGAGTTCATCGAAATCACTCTATCCCTTAGTTGTAATGCTGCATATTGTTTAGATAAGTGTTTTTGTACAACAAGACTTTTCTTTTTACACCTCTGCCTCTATCTCTGCCTCTATCTTCGGGGAAGCAGGGGTGAATTTTGTTATGGGTTCTTACTAAGGTAAGGTCTATTCAATGTATGTTCCAATTGTTGTTATTTCAAGTTAAAAAAATATCAACTTAATTTTAATGGTAATTAAGTTGATTTCAGAGTGACTAACACTATTGAAAAAGTTATAAAAATGTCTGAAGATGTAGCATACACTGAACTTTATCGTGTGGGCATTAAAGTTATTTTTCCAAATATGTACTCATATTTGTTTAGATGTTTGGTAAATAAATCGGGAACGGTGATTAGGTAGGTACTTATATTATGTTCTAAAAAAACCCGTTACCTAAATGATTTAAAGCGAATCCCACCCACTAAACAAAGGGTCCCGTTGTCTGTTCATCTCTCAGGATTTCACATAAAATGCGGTCATTAAATTTGCACAGATCATTTATCAACAAACCACAAACCTAATTAAGGGTGAAGGAAATAGTGAAATTCGACTTTTTTTCAACGTATTTCCTTGGTAAAAGTCTATGGTTCAACGGTTTTATTGACTTTCAAAGGAAATAAAATCTCTGTTCCTTGCGTAGACAAGTTTGAAAGCAGGATTATAAAAATCGAACTCCTTTTTTTTGTTTACTCTCCGTGGCTATAAAAATGGAAGTGGTTATCATTAAATCAAATCATCACAATCTATGCTCATCATAAGCACTGCATACGCGCACTTTGATATGCCTATGCTTACGCACATCTTTAGCTTCAATAAAAACTGTTTTCACTTCTCATGCTCTGAAAGTGCTTCTTTGTGCAGGGTATAGGCTGCACAAAATCGAATTTTGTGCACAAGGGCATTAACGTATCTACTCATAAATGTATTATATTAAGGCAAAGAAAATGAGCCATACAGCCAAATGCAATAAGAAGTTCATAGATAGAATTTGTTATTATATAATATTTACTTTAATTTATTTGCCTTATGTGTTTTTTAAGATATAATAGATATTAAAATTTTATTTCAAGTACGGTAGGTTAGTTGATTTAAGAAAATTATTATTACAAAATTAATTTAATAGTAGGCTGTATAGGTCTGCAGCCTAATATCAATGTCGTAAGATTTAAAAAAAAATAATTTCCTTCAGTATTCAAAACTGTTCTAATTTTACTTTGAATTTTAATTAAAGAAATGTTATGTTATACTACTGTTTTATTTCCTCGCAATCGAAGTGAAAAGCAGAGTTTATAACTCGTCCACAAAACCATTTCTATCCTCGACATTACTATCAGCCCTCGCCTTCGGCTCGGGCTGCTAAAAGTCTCGGATAAAAATGGTTTGTTTTGTGCACTTGTTGTAAAATCTACTATTTTAAACAGGCGAATTTTTAAATATAGTATTCACAGAAGCCTTTAATGTGCATATGATAAGCCTGAAAAACTCATTTAATTTAGCTAAGTCATTATGAACGAACACACTACAATTGGTTTCTTTACAAGCAGCTTAACATCCATTTATACTAATCAGGATTTACAAAATGTTTACAAAGTTATTTCAAGTTAAAAAAAAATATCAACTTTAATTTTATGCAAATTGAATTGATTTAAGAGTGACCACCGCTATTGAAAAGGTTATAAAAACGTTTGAAGTTGTAGCGTAAATTGAACTTTATCGTGTAGGAATTAAAGTTATTTTTCCTTAATTTCATTTGTTTTTAAATTTTTGGCAATTAAATCGCGAACGCAGAGTAGGTATTTTATCTATAAGCTATACCTACTGTATCTAACAAACACATGTTTTTTATAGATTTCTATGGTATCTAACATAACATAAAATCACGCCTGTAATCCTCGAAAGGTTAGGCAGAGGTGTACTTTTAGTACACCCACATTTCGCCATATATGGCGAAATGTAGGGGGCGAGCCTATTATATCTAATCCTTTGTAAAAAGGAGTTATGCATATGTATAATATGTACAGACGCCAGCACATCAAGCTACCCGAAACTGTCAAATTTTCCCAATCAACTTTGAACCTTATGCTTTAGCAATAAAGTTGAAAATCTATTAAAGAAATTTGACAGATTGTAGTAGCTTGATGTGCTGGCGTCTGTACTTAATACTTTATTGTTTACTTATGTTTAATTTCCTTTAAAACTTTAAACACATCTATAGGTCGACCGCTTAACTGAGGCGTTGCCTGAGGTAGCAGCGCGGTGCGGGAGGGGTGACGTGATCCGAGAGCTCAATGCTTCGTCAACTTGTGACAACTATCACCCCTCCCGCACCGCAGCTACCTCAGGCAACGTCTCCGGCCTATACAACAATTCACTTTTTTTAACTGTGAAGGCTTGTAAATAGCTCGTCGTAATTCATTTTGTTCTGGGAGCAATGTGCCCTGCCCACTGCCACTTAAGTTTGGCAATTCTTCGGGCTATGTCGGTTACCTTGGTTCTCCTGCGGATCTCCTCATTTCTGATTCGATCACGCAGGGACACTCCAAGCATAGCCCTTTGGATGACATTTAGCCATCTAATAAGGCCCATTGTGAGCGACCACGTTTCAGTGCCATATGTCATCACTGGCAACACGCACTGCATGCACGCAGATGGCCGATGGGGCCGAAAGGTTCTGGAGTTGCGACCGCGTACCAGAAGACGTAGTGTTGGAAGGCCTCCCACAAGGTGGGCCGACGACCTTGTAAAGGCCGCAGGAACCCGTTGGATGCGAGAAGCACAGAACCGGTCGAAGTGCTGGTGCTTAGGCCTATGTCAGTAGTGGACGTCTTTCGGCTAAAATGATGATGATAATGATGAATTTACTTTGCTATTACTTTATGTATCTATTATTAGCTGTAAGCTACCCAATAATGATTAATTAAGTAAACTTCTGTTACTTAGATGAAATTAAAATCATCATCTTGTCATAGCTTCGTCAATCTAATAGGAAGGTAAACCATTATTAATTAATTAATTATTTGTATTTTCCATTAATTTTAAACGTTCTTTTTGTTTTTTATCTTTCATTCCATTATCATTATCATATGTTAATACAATTTTGTATCAGGTGTGACTTGTCCGTGTAATTTGGAGACCTGGACACTTGTAACACAGGAATTCCTAGTACAGGCTCCAATCTCCAAAACATCAATTTATTTTTGTATAGGTAAACAATTATGTATTGTACCTAACTTATCATTAAGTGGTGGAGAAAATAGGTAAACGTTTTTGTTATTATTTATTATTATAATATCTACGTCAGAAAACGACCATAGATAATCGTTATTACCTAATAGGGATTAATTGAACCTTCCTATTGTTTGAATTAACAAAACAATACTTATAATAACCGCATAGGTATGTCATTTTATTGTCACCTTTCATAACTACTGGATCTATATGAATCAGTAGAATTCACAGAATTTCGCAGAATACCGCTATATTATTCAAAATAGTAATCTCATAAGAATTACCAAGAGCAGTTGATTTCAAGTCCTCATTCAAAGTGGACAAAGACGGGTTTTTTTTTAATATAAAAACGTTTCGAACGTTAAATTTTAAAACTTAAATAACAGAGTGAATCGACACAACGAAAACTCGAAACACAATGTAAACTCACCTTAAATTCGCTCCAGCGATTCGAATCCGGTTTTTTGTTTTTGAGAAAATAAGTCCCCTATATATAACGTTGGTGCTAACAACGGACTTTTCTTCGCGTTTATTAGTGCAAGCAAGATGGTACTCGGTTGTGTGCACTTCGCCTTTTGTGTTATACTTGTGTTCCAAACTTTATTGTATTGTGACGGTCAGCTAGTACATAAGAGTTATGATCCGAGTGAGTATTTTTGGTATTGTTATGACATTTTGTGCGGACAATCTTGTATATTAACTTAGAAGAATATTGTGGACTTGCGGTCCATTTTATAAGTATGAAAGAGTTCGGCAAATACTTGTTGGGAACAGCTTAACAATAGAACAAAGAACTTATGTGCTTGTTTTCGGGACCAATTTTCTGTACCGATAGATATTTAATGGTGTTACTAAATTCCCTATTCTCCTTTGCGTTTGCCTAACGACGGTTGTATATCACACCCAGGCCGGCCATATTCTCTATGACACAATTAACTAAACCGGGCGAAATGAACGCAAGATTGGCGCGATTTGCTAAGGAATTGACGTGGTTTCGAAGTAAAGAATCGTTGAATTAGGCCCTGAAGAGTGATTCTCGTCATTTTTAAGAACGTTCGCAGTCTAATCGCAGTCTCAATCTGTCAAAAATACCTCTAATTTCCCTAGATTTTTGACAAGTTTTTCCATTGATTGACGCTGAGATGAGATTGAAACTAGATTTTGAAAGTTTTTTATTACGAGGATTGGCCTTCAGATGTTAGTTTGTCATATTACTTCAACACGTAAGCATGTAACCAATGGATTTGATGAATGATGACGATGAATGGTGAAGGCATCGCTAAGGATTTTCACACAAAGACTACGTTATGGAAAAGCATCTAATCGTTTTCGTTAATAAGGATTTTAATTATATTTAAATACACTGGCCTACAAAACTTAGTATCTCACTTTTAAAATTGGAATAACTTTTTAAGTACACAAGACATACTTTCGAAATAAAAAGGACTCGAAAAAAGTTTAATTTTGTATATAAAAACTTCATACTCACGAACCTTCTTTTAATAAATGGCTGAAAATAGCTTTATAAATAAAATAATCCTTTTCGAATTACAATTTTACCATAATTTTTTGTTTCTGTTTTTGTTTTCAATTTTTTTTTTTTGATCGATGAGCCTTGTTACAAAAGCTAAATTAGATAACATCACATACCTAAATTTCATTTATCATGCCTCTTTCGGGTCCAACCTTTATAGCAGAACTTTTTATGTCATAATATTATTTTGCATAACAGCGTATAGCATAAACTTCATTTCGCAGAAAATCGTTTGGCATACACTCATTTATCATACATTCAAAACTCATAATATTGTAAGTCAGAATCATCTTTAGGCATAAATTTCATATCCATAATAATTAAAAAGTAGAACCATCATATCGCAGGAAGTTCACAGTCAGAATCGTCTTTTGGCATACGTGAGTTCGTGCGTAGGGGTCACAGTTTTAACCTAACATAACCATTTAAAAAAATAATTAGTTGGTGTCTAAGTTGATTTACAAGCAATAATAAATAAGACGTAATTTCCCACCCTCAGGGCTCCACCCTTCACCCTTGAACCACCCTCAGGGCCCTAAATCAGGCCCTGATTGAAGAATGGGAGAATATTCCCCAACATCGGCTCCGAAACCTCGTCGTGTTCAGTATGCCAAACCGGCTCGAAGCTGTAGTCAGAGCCCGAGGAGGCAATACCAGTTATTAAAAAAAAAGTAATAAAAAAAAATCGACTTCAAAAAGAAATTAACTCAAAATTATGAAATAACTTTAATTTTGGAAGTCGGTGTCTTGGGATCTGTATTTTATTTAGTTTTATATTTTTTGCCACCGACTTCCGAAATTAAAGTTATTTCATAATTTTAAGTTAAGTTCTTTTTGAAGACGATTTAATTTTTATAAATTACTTTTTATTTCGTAAGTACTTAATAGTTTTGATGTAAATATTGGACTAGAATTTGACCAAAGTTTTGAGATGTTTTTACCTTTGACACTACACCCGTAGCTCGTATCAATAAGCCGGGCCGTCACACTTACACGTATTAGTCCATATCTTGAAAATTACTGAATCAATTTTGATGAAACTTGCACTGTTCCCTAAGTTGAAGTAAATGTAAGCAAATAAATAAAATGGTCACGAACCGATTAATAGTTGCGGACAAATGCGTGGACAAACATACATACATACATCTATAAAAAATTGTATATTTCTTTAGAAGCCCTAATAGATTGTCATATGTGAATATAGGTAATGCAGTTCCAATAATATTACATATTATGTATACGTTTCGAATTGATAACCTCCTTTTTTTTGAAGTCGGTAATAATTAAATAACATGTAAAACATACTTATAAATTTTAATTGAGTTTTTTAACACTAAGCTAAAAATGGCTATTTTTATTGTTTTATCTTTTTTTAAGTTAAAAATGTTACTAAATGTATAGTTTACTAGTTTCAAAGAAAGCAGATAAAATTTGCTATAAAACGTTTTTTTTTTTATTTTAAATCTCGAACTTCTATGGTTTAGAAAAAAAAATATTTAAGAGTGTAGTACTTAGTTTGGCAGGCCAGTGTAGCTCAGATGAAACCAATATTGAAAGTTACGTCATCCGTGACGGCGCAACAGAACAGAAATGCAATACATCACATTACAAACGATTTCTGTTTGATGTTTCTGTTCCACAAAATGTTTGAAAATATCATGTAGTTACTCACATTATTTTTTTATTATACCTGTCCTGTCAATTTCATGAGAAATCTAATTCATGAATGGAAATTTTGGTTTGCTCTTTTAATCATCCTTTACACTTTGCTAATGACTACTCAAAACGGTGAAGGAAAACATCGTGAGGAAACCGGCATGTATACTAGAACCAAAAAATCGAAGACTTGTAACATCTACCCAATTTATTTCATCCTGATGCTCAGTGTCCAAGATGGTTCAAAGGAACAGTATTAAAAATAAAAGTCGTAAACAAACATCGCTGGAATTTAATATTACAAACAACAAACGGTTTAATTTTATTTAAATCGTGTAAATGGTACTAGACGAGGAATTAATTTGTTTTTTCTCTAGTAGGTTCTTCCCTTCTGCTTTAATTTCAACGATTCCCAGCAGAGGTTCTTTTCTATCTATCTCTAACTTGACCCAAATAATGAATTGCTTGTCGCAGATCGTTCCATTTATTTTTATTACCAGATAATGTTATGTAGATTTATTAGGAATTTATGTAAATATTAGCCATATACGTAAAAAAGAAACACATAAAAGGATAGAATTACTTCGTCGTCGTTTTATAACAAGGACGAAGTAATTCTTTCCTTTTCAGCTTCTTCAGCCTAGATCTAATACAGTGCAAATAGTATTAGATGTAAGCTGTAGGTCGCTGTGCCTTAGATAACTATAGGCAGACAGATTAGGACAGTTACCAATAAATTATATAAAATATAGGGTCCAAATTTATCTTGGACATTACTGACACCGGTGAAGGAAAACATCGTTAGGAAAACTGGCCTTATAAGTAATACTTAGTAGATTGTTTCCCAAGGGAGCAAACACCTATTTTGAAGGCGAGAGTGCTTCTTTGAATCGAGAGCGCCGCGAGGGATTCAAAGTACGTCACTCGAGCTTAAAATAATGTTGCTCCCAAGGTGGACACTCTACTTTTTATCAGACTCTATGAAAAAATAAGAAAGTGCAACCTATGAATAAGAATAGTACGTTTATTTATTTACACACAATTTTGATTAAACAGTTACGAACGAAGGCAGAATACTTTACGCGCGTTTTTTATTTTTTCATTTGGCCCGCGCGCGTTTTTCTTTAACATACAGCCTGTTACTTATCCATACAATGTTCGTGATTGATCTCTTTGGTGATTGGAACATTTACTAACAATATCCACATTCCAAATTCAAATCACTTTTAGTCCCTAGGGATTAAAGAGCTATTTTAGTCCCTGTTCACGGAGAATACACTAGCTCTTTTTGAATGGTTGTGATAAAAAAAAATCTTTACATAGTATAAAACGAAGTCGCTCACGCTCCCTGTTAACTTAGATCTTTTAAACTACGCAACGGATTTTAATGCAGTTTTCAGCAGCAATAGATAGAGTGATTCAAGAGGAAGGTTTATATGTATAATACATGCATATTACAGTAGAGAAAAGCCGAGATTTCAAAGATTTGTAATGTTTTGTCGTAACAAACATATTTTTGTGCGCATACATTGCAAACGCTGGCTAAATCTTATATGTACGAGATAGATCAAATTAATGTACTACAGAATTGTATATCTTAAAAATATCAATAAAAAAGTCCGCCATGGTATATGTTGATCTCCTAAGGATAACCCACACTAACCATTTTTAACTTTTATATATGACAAAAAATTATGGGTTATTTATCAAGCTATTTTACAGCTAGTTATTTATATACTTAAGTCTGTCATCGCCAACCCGTCTTGAGCAAGCGTGGTGCTCAATACCATGCCTTTTGTCTATGAGAATAGGCTTTTGCTCTGCAGTGGGATGATAAGAGGCTGGTATTATGGGGTCTTCTTAGGCCGAGAGCAGCGGTGGCCAACTGGTAGCGGCCGTAACTTACGAGTTGTAGGTCGTAGGTTCGAACCCAGACAGGCGTTTCACTTTGTGTATATTATTTCATCACCACTGCTCTTAAAACGGGGAAGGAAAACATCGTGAGGAAATCGGCATGTTCTACAAGGGAAACTTCTAAAACGTGCCATCCACCAACCCGCACTGGGCCCGCGTGGTGGATTACGGCCCACTCCCTCTCACCGATAGGAGGCCTGTGTCCCAGCTGTGGGAAAATTATATGCTGATTATGCTTAGGCCGAACTCACGTAGCTAGGAGCACTGCTTGGTACCAACCTTGATGAGTAGATAGTGTTGTTCGACCAAGTGATAAGTAAGCCAGTTAGGGCCGAAGCCTGCCGGGTCAGCGGGATTGTTCGAAAGGGTTACCGCTGGCCCGGAACATAAAGGGCTAAGATAGGAACACGGGTGGGTTTTAGTCAGTAAGAGTCTAACACTCCCTTCCACTCCAACTAGAGCGGGAGGGGTCATTTGATGATTTGCCATCCTGAAAAAAAAAAAGCAGCCATAAAGCGTGGAACCCAGTGTCAGTGTGACCATTGCAATACATTGCCCTGCAGTAAATCAATCACAATCTGAATCATTTTGAAGGATATTGTTAGTCCATTGCTTCATAATTATGTTCGAAAAAATTGTCTAGATACATAACAACGTAATTACCGCAATGATTGTTGTTAAATCGTCAATATTAAAGCCATTCCTACTGACAGTGAGTGTTACCTCGCAGGTATAGAAAAAATAATTTAATTTATTTTATTTTAATTTATTTGTTGTGTAGAAAAACTTGTAAAGCATATTTAAAACAAACGTGCACAACTCTGAGATGCTCTAATCACTAAGGCCTTCTATTGATGATAATGAGAACCTTGGAGAACGACAATGAGGAGCATTTTCCAGACATTTTTTATATTCCCCTTTAAAATAACGTCCATTGCAATCATAAAATCAAATCAAAATATTTTATTTCACATAAGCCTACATGGACACATAAGAAACGTCAGAAGCTAGGTGCACGGTTCCAATTGGTCGTTTCCTATGGAAAAGAGCCGGCAAGGAACTAAAGAACAATACTAAAACAATCATGAAGTTTTGACGGCACGTGACGAATAGTAAAACCATGCATTTGCTTGGAGCGGGTCACTTAAAAGGATTCACTCACTAAGCAGCCGGTCGATTCTGTAAAAATCTCACCGTGAAAACTTAGGTGGAGTGAGTTTGTTTTTGCTAGGAATTGACACTATTGACAACTCACTCCACGCTCACTTCACCTAAGTTTTCACGGTGAGATGGTTACAGAATCGCACTGCAGCAGTGCGATTCTGTAACACACATAGGCGAAACACCAAGCTGTGTGACTTCGACCTTTGAGAATTTATAAGCACCTGACCTTGACTTGGTGCCCCAAAATGAAACTAAAAGGAGCACTTAGAGATATTATCTAAATTCAATTTAGCGTAACTAGGTGAAGTGGGCCTCTGATGTGAACGTTGTCTTTGTAATGCTTCGGCTACATTGTCGCGATAACGCGAACTACACTTCTTGCGCTCTCTGTTGTCAAGCGAGACGTCGAGCGGTGTGCGAGAGAGTGCAGTAAAAGTAGTTCACGTTATTGCGACAATGTAGCCGAAGCATAAAGGATGTCACTCAACTGAATCTTAATTTTACGTCTCAAATTTACTTACATAACCCTTTTCTTTCTATGGTAAATTAAGTTGTTCTTACATACTTTATGTTTGTGAGTTCTGTTTTTCTTTCAAGGGGTATTTGCCCTTGCTGCTGCCATGCTTTGAGTGGGAGTCGGGTCTGAACTGGTCTGACAATAATCAAACAGGTTTGTTTTATCTTCCAGTCGCATGGAAGCTTTGGTCGAGGTGGTGCGTTTTAACATCATTTTATGATATTTTTAATTTATCAGGGTGGTTACGAATAGGTAGGCAGGTTGTGTAAAATTCACTTTGACGGTGGTCTTCATTGAACCATTTTCTTTTACGTGAGTTTAATAATAAATTCCTGTCCAATAACATGAAATCAATTAGTTTCTTGTCCATTTTTCAACTGTAATAGACAACTTTCCTCATCGAGAGTTGACACAGTACTGGTTCTTCCGCTCCAGGCTGAAAACTAGCTGCAATGTGGGAGCGCCAAGTCTGGACTAGTCTGGTCTGGCCGGGTCGGGTCTGGTACCCAGACCGACTCCGCTTCCAATGTAGGACCGGCCATTGCTTGAGTAACCGTAGAGTATACGTATAGAGTATCGATTTCCGTCATTGATTTAAATAAATATCAAACTAAATATACAGTTTATTACAACATTACGCGGTGCAGGGCAGTTCAACTATTACCATATTAAACCTATTATTTTTATGTCCCTACTGACATAAATAAATATAATCTTAAAATCTAACAAGCAAGCACTCTAATACTGTACGTCACTCAAAGCACTCGAACTATAAAGCTATGGCCACACTGAAGCGAATCCCACGCGGGATTCGGCCCGAAATTCACTCGCGCTGATTGTGCCAACTTGTATGGAATGGAGATGTTACAAGTGACATGAATTAGTACTAGCATAATCAGCCTATAATGTTTCCACTGCTAGAACACAGGCCTCTTCTCTGTGAGAGGGAGTGGGCCATAATACACCACGTGGGCCCAGTGCAGGTAGGTGGACGTCACATACCTTTGATTTTTTGGTTCTAAGACATGCCGGTTTCCTCACAATGTTTTCCTTCACCGTTTTGAGAGCAGTTATGTTAAAATAATATACGCAAAGTAAAATGCCTGCTTGGGGTTCGAACCCACGACCAAATGTAAGAAATACAAATCGTAAGTCGCGGCCGTTACCACTAGGCAATCATTGCTCTCAATAAATAAGAATAAGTAGTAGTGTGACTTAAGAATTATTAAAACAATGAACGCGTCACGTATCCCGCGCGTGATTTGCCTCAGTGTGGCCATATCTTGAAACAAATGAATGTAAAGATATTAATCTTTCCTTTACTAAGTATATTATATACCGTAACGGTGTTAGTAACCCTCTATGACCTCATTGAGTCAAGTTTTATGGATATAGTTAATGTTAATGCAGGCGACATTTATTTATTTTTCTTTATTATTTTCAGCCTCTTTTAATTAAATAAAGTGTTGGATATGAACATTATGGTACGATAACCTATAAAGATAACGGTATATTATTTGATTATTATCCAAAAAGGCTGTCAGGAACTCAAGAAAAGTCTTTTAAATAAAAACTTTTTAACAAAAAAAAACCGGCTTCAAAAAAAACTACAAAGTGAAAAAAAAATTAATTGCGGAAGTCGGTGGCAAAAAACTAAAATACGGATCCAGAAGACGCCGACTTCCGAAATTAAAGTTATTTTTCACTTTGTAGTTTTTTTTGAAGTCAGTTTTTCTTTTGTTAAAAAGTTTTTACTTCTCGCTTTTTAGTGGATCTGTTTATAATGTATCTAAGTTACAATAGCCCAATGGCAACTTGCCAATCGCCTTTTACAAAATATTGCTTTTCCCGACGCAGGGACGTTAATTGTTGAGGAGTTCTCCTGGTATTCCACCATCAGGTCTATTTCACCATTCGCATTGTGACGAGCATAAATTGCTTAGCAACCATATTAAAGTAATCGAATCGCAACCCGTGAAATACTTATTATTGATTAGTTCCGGTGGCTTTCTGTGGTCTTCTTCATCAGTTCCACTTCACCAAATGGTGGTTTCAAAGAGCAAACACGAGTTACTATAAAAAATACCCAAATCGCTATAAGTGTGCCTATAATAGTTGAGGAGTTCCCTAAATTCCTCATGGATCCCATCATCAGAACTGGATTTTGATAAAAATAGGACCAATCTGGAAGTATATCCTTTTAAATAAAAAAAAAAACACTGGCACTCCGGTAGTGCCGACAGAAGTGAAAACTTGAACAATTACGAGTGTATTTTGTGAATCGTCTTATAAACAAAACACGCGTGTTAAGGTGTGTTCCTTATTTTATAGGGTTTTTTGCAAATCAGGTATGATGACCAAAGTGACTGGTTTATTCTTCTCGTGAAAGGAATTTATTCAGATTTACAAATAAGCACACAGAATAGACTTCAGTTCGTGGTGTTGGTCGCGGCAGTGCTTCGTTAATCATTTCTAAAGTGGTAACTAGATAAACTAATAAGGAGCCTGTATGAAATTTTACACAATGTTACCTTTGTTCGATTACCATAATGTTTGCAGAGGCGTATTAGAAGAGGACGTAGATGGTACGATTGATATTAGTTACATTTTTACATACTATTGGCCTTGTACATAAAATGTATTTGAGCTCGTCGTCAGTTATTATATCCGTGGTTCAGCGCCATCTCGTCGTTGTTGGATGAACTACGTAGTTAGTACGCGAGGCCTACGTAGTTAGTACGCGAGGCCCTCGTAGTTCTTCCCGATGTGCATAGATGGCGCTGTCCTCAACAACGCGCGTCACGTCTTACGAATTTTCGATCAGGGTCACGTGACCTGACGCGAATTTAGAAGTTTTTACCCATTCCAAAAAAAGTACACAGCGCCGCTAAAGAAGTTTTCACTTCAAAAATAATTTTCCAAATCGGTATATAAATGACGGCGTAATGAGGTAGCAAGCAAACATAAATAAATAGATAAGAAAAAAAAATAAAAAAATTAAAACCGAATTGAGAACCTCCTCCTTTTTTGAAGTCGGTTGACACGACGCACAGAAGTTTGAAAAAAAAACTTATAGGTAGGAAACTTTTCAAGAGCACTAAGTAGGTACTGTGAGGATCTGAAGAGCTCTTCTAAAATCAAACAACGTTACGTTTTCTTCACGTTTATTTTGACTTTACATTTTCCCGACTAAACTATCACTTTTATTCTAAACAAAAAAAAACCTAATTCAAAATATTTGACACCTCGATCTCTTGACTGTTCGAATATGACCAGAGATAACTATTGCCAGCCTGCTCTACATAAGGTCGACTTAAGCGGACAATCTGTACAGTACTTACACCTACACCTAAGAGATTTTTAATTACACAAAGTTGATATCAGTTTGTAACTTTTGGTTTTCAGCGTATTAATTAACTACGATCTGCCATAAAAACTAACTTGAGATGAATTCTTCTCGTGATTATCAAGAATCGATTATTCTTCTCGTGATTATCTCGAGATTAGTAGGATTACATCCTTACGATTAGAAGTTGATTTTCTTTTTTAATTTATTCTCAGTTTTTGAAATTAACAAAAATGTTAAGTAACAAAAAACATTTGTTAACATTTTTAAAATTGAAAAAGAAATTCAACTCTGACTATTCTTTTTCTTTTGAAAGTAAATAAGGCAAAAGGAGTAGAAATGTAAGGATCGTAGCCTGCCCTCTATCGTTCTGCCTACCTCCATGGGAGGCGTACATTTATGTATGTATGTGCAGACGCCAGCACATCAAGCTACTACATCTGTCAAATTTCTTGAAAAAGTTTTTCAAATGTCTTTAAAGCACAACGATTTTCAACAAAACTTAGTTTACCTACCTAAGGCAACAGTAGCTCTGTGAGTACCGGGAGGAATCAATTAAAGCATGGTTTGTCGTATAAGTATCTATGTTCAATTTTATTCCTAGAAGTAGTTCTTCGCATTTTTACATTTTTTATAATTGTCACTTGGCTTATAAGCCAAATCTGACTCATACTGTTTTTATCTTCTAATTCTAAACTAAGGGCTGATTTTTCAATCGACCGATAATTTTTATTCGTGGAATAAAATTGACGTCTGACAGTTTTTGTATGCACGAACTGTCAAAAATTCATTATTATTCCTGCGATAAAGTTAACTGGCGTTGGAAAAATCAGCCCCCTAAATCAATCTTTGTTTTGTATTTCTATCATCTACTTTTCAAAGTATTCATAAAAGTGGCATTTAAGCAACAAATAGGCTATAATCTCTACAGTATAACAGTAGGTACACATAAATAGTACAAGATATTTTGCTTATTTCAACGCACCTTTTTTAAACCTGAGGGGCAATTCTCGTAATTTTAAGATCGTTCACAGTCAGAAGGTCAATTCCCGTAATTAAAAACGTCCAAAATTTAGTCGCGATCTCATCTCAGCGACAATCAATGTCAAAAATGCAGGGAAATTAGTGTTATTTTTTACAGATTGAGATTGATATCAGACTGGAAACATTCTTAAAATTTTTGACAAGTTTTTGACATTTAATTTTGTTTGTCGCCGAGATGAGACTGCCATCTAGATTTTGAACTTTTAAATTATACGAGGATTGGCCTTCAGTTCAAAATAAGCATGAATGCATTTCAGTGCACTTTTATGGCAGGAATTCGCATCAAACCATTCTTATACATTCATGCAGGTTAATATTAAAAGTAAAAGTAATATTGTAGTAGATTCAGACCTTGATCTTTTAACTGAACCAGTTACCTAGTAACAGGAAGAACAAAATATTTTGTTTTTAGGGAATAATGTGACTTCTGTGGATACTAGGTAGATAACCTCGTACAGTACCCGGCGATAAATATTGCACATCGACCTTTACCTGTTTTGTATTTTATACAAAAAATAAAAATAATCATCAAAAGAAGCAAATCATAATTGTTTTAACAGCTCCTAATAGATACCGGACTGTTTGTATTTCGTGCGACAGAGATAACGCTCTACGAAGCCGAAATTAGCCGATTGTCTCTTTCCAAAGGTCGATGTGCAATATTTATCGCCGGGTACTGTAAACCTGTTTACTATGTATAGGTATAATGACCTAGCCCTGCGGGACAATTGCGTAGCCATTATTAATCGGAATCGGTTTAATTTTGACAGAACAACAACATTCATTACGTTATTTACGTGTTGAGCAGACACATTTTTCGAACTTATGAAGCAATGAATTAGCAATTTGCTTCAAAATGATTCAGATTCCGACTGATGGTGTGTTGCGCAATTAGGGTGCTGTTCTTCAGCAGAATCAAAATGAGGAGCACGAATGCACTTATGGTCAATTCATACTATTCAGAGCCCAAGGGCATCGAAGCGTTAATCTGACACATAACATAGCAAATTCACCCTTATCTCCACAACGTAATTCATATACATATTTCTTCTGAGATAATAAGAAGACGCGTGAATTCGCGCGCATTCGACTGAAGTCGCGCGTCTGCGCGCGACAAACGCTGATTGGTGCGCGTTCATTACGTTGTGGAGATAAGGATGAATTTGCTATGTTAAGTTTCAGATTAACGCTTCGATGCGCTTCGATTCTGCGCTAGTAGGTATGAATTGACCCTAAATTACGCTTTGATTTTTATTCATAGTCTGCCCAGCACCTAAAATAATGCGTTGAAAATTGTGGAGCGCTAAAATGTGAGCGTGGAACCAAAGATAGAAACACGCTTGTACGATACAGTGGTTTCTATGAACAAAGTTTACGGCAAGAAGTGCTATCTATGAACAGAGGTCTCTGTCAACAGTGCTTCCTATTGACCAAGATATCTACAAACAATGTTTTCTATCAACAACGTTTTCAAGAAAACGTGTTGTCTAGAAATAGAGATTTCTATTAGCATTGCTTTCCGTATGTAGTTGTATCGTACAAACGTGTTTCTATCTTAGGTTCCACACCGCAAAAATGTAAGGGTTTGTCATTCTGAGTGTGTTACACAATTAGGATTGATGCAGAGATGCGTGAATGCGTGCATGATGGTGTTTTAACCTCAAATACTAAACCGTACGCAAAATACGCGCATTGACGTGGAGTTGCGGACACCAGCCCGTATTACCTACCTAACCTCAAATACTGCGGGGTAATTGCGTAACACACGAGTATTAGGTAACAATATCTTTCATTTTATCAAAAATCAAATATTCTCTTTATAATAGGTATTAGTTTAGTTATGCTGACGACTTCAATGTTACCACACTCAATGTAAAAAGAAAAATCCACATACAGAATAACTATTATTAGATACAATTTCTAACTACACCTTAGTTGAAACAAAATCAAAGTTCAATATCACGCCAGGTGTCGATAGAATAACAAAATTTTATGGTCCACATTTATTTTCTTTTCTTCGCTTCTTTTTACCGTTTTTAGAACCTTTTGCAAACTTTATTCAACGGTATACCAACGTACGAAATTATGTGGAAATGAAAAAAAATCTAATATTCCGTCCCCTTTAAAAGGGTCAACGCAAAATATGCACATTGTTTAGCAAAAGAAAAAAATGCAAAAAGGGTTTTAAGCGCATACCTACCCAAGGCCCAAGTTTACATATCTACTCAAAACTTCGTACATAAGCACCCCATTAAGACCTTTTTTCGTACTGCGAAATGGGCCTGCTCTTGACCTCGACCTCACCTTGTGGAAAGCGATCTACGATGGAACGAGCAAGCCCAGGAGATGCCTGTTCACTCTTTCTTTGGAGGCTGACTGACTAGGTTATACATATATAGAAGGGAACACAGACCGCGCCGGTAGAGTTTCACACCTTGGCCGTGCGCAGTGGCGGATTCAGGATTGTCGTTTGGGAGGGGCTTAAGCCGCTGAGGGGAGGTTTTAGCAAACTAAAACAGGCGCGCTATTCAAAATTCGTCACGTGAACAAAACATGTACTTAATAGTCTAAAACTTGAAAACATAAAACTCAAAGTTGAGGATAATTGATGACAATTATACCTTATGTAGGTAATGCTTGGTAAAACATTTACTTAGAATAATATCAAGTTTTCTCACGGAAGAACTCAGATGCTTATGTACTTTGGCTTGAGACTCTTAGTCCCCAGGATACGTCACTGGCCGTGCACATAATAAATGCCTCATATCTTTTATATATAGTGTTATAGGGATAATCACATCACACCTGACTAAATGTCCACTGTTAAAATTACATACGTACCTAGGCGGTAGGCCACATTGTCAGCAATGAAGAAGTTTCATGATTTTGTTAAGGGGGAAGCGCTAAGGTAGCCCGGGAAGCTCAAATTTTCTTACGTTACTGCAGTATGTATGTAGGTTTGTATGTATGGATACATACACTCGAAAAACATAACCCTCCTTCTGACGCAGTCGGGTAAAAAGAAATGGAAACTTTTTAGGTATTTGTATTGTTGCGATTATTGATATTTGTTGTTGTTGACCCAAGCCCTGCGGTTGCTATCTAATTTTACCTACTTACTTAATTAATTCTCAAACAAAACGTATCTAATGACCGAGTCAACTGTCCTAATTAGACTAGGCAAATAGATATTTCTAATTAGGCGGCTGATACGGTACCTACCTACCTAGCTAGACCTTGCAAAGCTTTGTGAAATCAAAAAGGTCTGGAACATCGGAGATGATACCACGGAACAGATAATAAGGGATGATACCTACGCAAGACACATCACATGAAATGTCGCAAAAAAAGGCAGATTATACACTCAAGAGCAACGAATTAGGGTCACATAAAGATACCTGAAATTCTCGGAAACTAGGAATGCTAGCTTAATAAAATAAATTGTGTTTAATAGACAATTAAATGTACATAGGTATAACTTCTAAGTTAATGTAAAGTTATGCTATAAAAATGACAAAATAAAAAATGGGACTTTTGTAAATGGAACTACGAATTTTCTGCATCTCCTTTTGCTTTTGTTTCTATCTGTCATATAAAAAAGTATGTAAACAGCGTTTCTGATGTTCAATATTCATTATTGAAGCTGCTATAATGTCGTTTACACTTGAAGAATGCACCAGAATTCTCACAATGCTGGAAATAAGGAAGAAGTGAATATTAACTGTATGGAGTGGCCAGCACGCAGTCCTCAACCCAATCCTACTTGGAACGAGCTCAGACGATGTGTGAGACACCGAAACCATTCCCAATCACGCTTCAAGAGCTCAAAGTTGCACTCGTAGAGGAATGGAAAAATATTCCCCAACATCGTATAAGAAACTTGGTGTACAGCATGCCAAACCGCATAGCCGCATTGATTACAGCACGTGTGGTTGTAATACAAAGTACCTACTAAAACTCGAAAAAATTTTAAAGAGGTACAAAAAAAATTGCTTTATAATATTTTTGTTATGAGGTTGGGTATTTTTTTGTTTATGTATTTTTTATGAATAAAATACAGAGCGACATATATTTTTTATTACTTTCATTTAAGGAACATTTGATTGTCTATTAATAGACAATCAAATGTTCCTTAAATGAAAATGTTCCTGAAAATCTCGGAAACTAAGAATTAAAAAAATTGTAATTAAGGTGAATGGGTAGTGGTAGACCGCGAAATTCAAATTTTCTTACGTTTTTTGCAATTTGCAGGTCAGTGTCAGATTGTATCTTGATCAAAATATGATTCGCGACAATAACAGGTACATATTTAAGGAATTATAATCATTAGAATCATTAATATATCTTTCTAAGTTAGATTTCTACCACCAACCACCAATCTCTTATGGAAAAGTGTTAGTGGTAGAAATCTAACTTAGAAAGATGTATTATTGATTTTAATGATTATACTTCTCTAAATGTGTACCTGCTATTGTCGCGAATCATATTTTGATCAAGATACAACCTGACACTGACCTGCAAATTGCAAAAAACGTAAGAAAATTTGAATTTCGCGGTCTCAACTACCCACTCACCTTAATTACAATTTTTTTAATTCTTAGTTTCCGAGATTTTCAGGTAACTTTATTATGTGACCCTAATTCATTGCTCTCGAGTGTAGAGGTCATCTGCCTAGCCTTTTCTAATTACCTGTGTTGGGGTCAGCTTCCAGTCTAACCGGATGCAGATGAATACCAGTATTTTACAATGAGCGACTGCCTATGTAACCTCCACAACCCAGTACTTAGGTACCTGGGTAATACGATAGGTACCCATTGGTAAGACTGGATGTCAGACTTTCTAGCTCCTGACTTCACGTTAGGACTGTCAAAGATCAACAAATGACAGCCGGGACCTACGGCTTAACGTGCTTTCCGAGGCACGGAGGGGTCTTTATGTAATGATGGTCACCATCCACGAACCTACCGCAGCAAGAGCAGCTTAACCTGATCTATCGACCCTTCCGGCTGTTATAACTTAGCCACAAGCCCCTCAGGAAAGCAGATTGTGGATACTAGAATAGAATAGAATACTCTTTATTATGTACCTACACCATATAAACGACACTACGGATACTACGTATTTTTTAATTATTTGTGCGAAACTTCACAAACATTTTGGGTAGGCATCGTAACCTACCCATCTAATACTTAGCAATGAAACAAAAATTATTAAGTTAAGTACCCAAAATTATAATTTCACAAGTAATCAGCAAGATACCCGTGATTAGCTGTCGCCGTCCTGCGCATGAAATGAAGGATAAGAGCAAATATTTTTTTTTTGTTTTATTGGCATTGTAATTGGAGCCTGATACCACGGATATCTATCACGATTGTGAATTTTACCAGAAGGTAAAAAAAAAAAACTGTGGTGGAGTAATAGAAGTCTTCCTAACTAAAGGTTCCTGCATACAAGCGCGACGCGCGACGCGATTCGCGCGCGACACAAAGGCACCGCTCGTTGCGAGACTTCCTGTGCCTTTGTGTCGCGTGTCGTGTCGCGCCTGTTTGAAGGAGCCGTAAAGCTCCGGCAAACAGACGCGACGCGCGACGCGAATCGCGCGCGATACAAAGGCACCGCCTGTTGCGCGACTTGCGGTGCCATTGTGTCGCGCGCGATTTTATCGCGTGTCGCGCCTGTTTGAAGAAGCCTTAACACCAAATGGACTGCAGCTGTGCTGCTGCCGTTGCCGGTCAGTTCCAAAGGGAAGAAGAGTTTTGTTAAAAAATTGTGATTATAACTTACTGCCCATATTGAGCCCTACTTAAATACACACTTAAATATTTCTACAAACACCATTCAATCCCTGTGGGATACATTATTACTTTTATAATTTTACTTTTGGGTCTACAACTTTTGAGTTAAAAACTGTCGAGACCACTCGGAACATATTTCAAAACAAAAGTTAGATTATATAGGTACCTAAACACCGTGATTTTTTTTTAAATTTCGGTTAGACCCTTCTCTAAATCTCTTTAGGCACCTACTTACCAAGTGATTTATACGGTGTCAATGACCTCGCATGAGTCATTGATAATTAATAATTCCGGTGTTTTGTTTTTATCTCCATTAAGTATTATCTTCAGACGATCGCGCAAATAATTAAAAGAATATTTTATTAAAAAAAAAGGGAAATACAAAAACCGTCGGCAAACCTTGACAATTTAGCATAACCAGTATTGTAGCTTTTTTTATTTTTATTGTAGAGACTGTATAGAAACCATATTTTTATCAAGTTTCAATTACTCAGACATTGAAATTTATCATACAAAAAAAAAAAAGAAAAAAATCAATTCCTCTAAAATTATTAATAGCATCTCAAAGGGCTAGTCTTCCTCTTTAAAATGACATTGAGTTTACTCAAATATCTTTTTTTTTTTCGCTGAGAAATTGCATTTTGAAGTTTTCCAATAGACTGTATGTGTATGAATTGTCAAACGTAGAACAATCCACGTACACGAAAATTTCATTATGCGATATCTCAGCGAAAAAAAAAAGTCATTTGAGTAAACTCAACGTCATTTTAAAGAGGAAGACTAGTCCTTTGAGATGCTATTAATAATTTTTGAAAGAAAATAGGATCAGCCGTGCTACATAACCTCAAAAATAAGAAAAACGGTATTTTTTGCACTTTTAGGTTAGGGTATCTCAAAACCCTGAGGTGATAGAGCAATTTTGAGTTCAGCGCCAGATTTGAATTCAGCGCGTCAAAATCCTTCGGAAAAGTATAGTCTGGTTTCTGGGAAAAAAAAATGTTGACCTGTTTGAAGGAACGAAAATGATATTCATAAAATTTTACGACCGAAACATCATCGGCACCCTAATTGCGTAATACATTATCAATAATAATCTGAATAATTTTGAAGGATATTGCTAATCCATTGCTTCATAAGTTTGAAGTCTGTTCAACAATGTAATTTTTGCCTATTAGGCTACTAAGTTTAGTGGAGACATTCTCCAGAATTTCCTATTAATCTTGCCCAAAGAAATCTAAATAATATTACTTAGATGTCTGCGACCTTGCCTTTAGAATAATAAATGGTTCGCTTCTCGTTCAGCTAACCTACCTTACAGACTTACAGATGGGTACGTAAGTCATTAAGGGCGCTGTTAACATTGGCTGTGATTGGGTTAGACTGTACCTAATCTAGGTAGGATTGCCGCGCCTGCGGGGTAATTGCTTAAAGGCTCCTGCAAACAGGCGCGACGCGCGACGCGAATCGCGCGCTTCACAAAGGCACCGCTCGTTGCGCGACTTGCGGTGCCTTTGGGTCGCGTGTCGCGTCGCGCCCGTGTGTACGAGCCTTAACACACCAACAGTAGGGATGGCTTTCATTTTGACAGTTCAACAACATTCATTGCGTTATTTACGTTGTTGAGCTGACAAATTTTCGAATAGATAAAGCAATGCATTAGCACCAACCTTAAAAATTATTCAGATTGTGATTGATGACAGGTCATAAGTAATACTAGTGAGCATACGGTCGTGGGTTCGATCCCTCGGTCGAGCAAAAAGTTACCTACAACTTCACACTCACTAGGCACACGTTGCGTGTCTATTGTGTGCTGAGCGTGATCAAGGTGTTTCTGATTTAATTCAAAATAAAAAATATTTATTCAAATTACTCTGACAATCAGAACTTTTGAATGTCAACAATTACCTAACACCCCAAAACACTTCTCGCAGTTCAACCTAGGAGGTTGAAAAAACTAAGCGACTACACGCTAATTGTATCCCCTAGCTGGTGGGGTACTACGGACCTCGGCTTAGGCGTCGCTAGGGGAGGGCAGCAAGGGACAAGCTGGATCGGACGCCCTTGTCCACTGCCAAACCAATAACATGAAGATTTCTTTCTTTTCAGTGTCACCACTCCCGTTCCCCACATGCAGAGTGGACAATATCGACTGCCTCCGCCGCAGTCTAAGGACTTTCTTTTTTTTAATGGACGGCGGCCACTTCGGCATGCAGCCTATCGACCCCGCCATTCTTAACAGTATAGTCCTATCCTTACCCGAGCACCAAACGACATTTTCTCTGAGAAGGGTCAACGTTACCGGCGCCAGGTGGACGAAACTCGTCAATAGGAGGTCTTAATCATAATTCAAACAGAATTTACTTGTATTAAAGAGATTTGTGGTATTTAATCTTGGAAGTATTTGACGGGATTGGGCAATTGTTAGACGCAAAGTACTTTTTTTAGGGTGGGTAATCATCAAATGACCCCTCCCGCTTTGGGTGGAGCGGAAGGGAGTGTCAGACTCTTACTGACTAAAACCCATCCGTGTTCCTTCCTTAACCCTGTATGTTACGGGCCAGCGGTAACCCTTTCGAACAATCGCGCTGACCCGGCAAGGAGCAAAGTACTTGACTTAGTTTCATGGGATTTGACCCTGTATACATGGTATAATAGTATATACTTATGTATGTACTATATATTATAGGTACATGGTCAAATTAAATTAGCTAGCGAAACTCTGCAGACGTGATAGGAAAAAAAAATATCTGAACACGATAAAATATTTTTATTTTTAATAACTTAAAAAGATTTAAATGTAATTTTTTGGGGGTCAACGACCGCAGGCAGTTTTGCAACTTGAAGTATGACTTGAGAAAATCTGTTTTATCGTTTTAAGATTCTTATTGATTACCATGACGCCAGTAAAATATTTTTAAAAAATTGTAGGCTATTTCAAAATATAATCATATTAATTTAATTTTGTATTATCGTGTTTAGATACGTCTGCGAAGTTTCACTAGCTAATTTAATTTGACCCAGTATAGTGCCTATATATTCAGGATTTGAGGCCTACAACCATAAAAAGATAATCCCTATGAGGCTATGATTGACACGCAGCTGGCTAGTACTCGTTATTTTTAACGACCTTTCCCATCGGGGATGTAACTCAGTGGTAGAGTGTCTGCTTCGCATGCTGAAAGTCCTGGGTTCAAATCCCAGCATCTCCATATTAATCTTTTTGCTTTTTGTTATCAAGTCTGCTTCGCATGCTGAAAGTCCTGGGTTCAAATCCCAGCATCTCCATATTAATCTTTTTGCTTTTTGTTATCAATTAAATTAGAAGTAATTAGAACTACCTACCTACTTTTAGTTTTATTTTAAAAAGTTTATCGAATTTGATCAACAATATTATGTTTTCTTTTCAGATTTGATTTGGAAGAAGGCAAAAATGGAGTGATTTTCACCAGTGACTTGCATTTGTCCGGACAGATAAGTATGGACGTGGCTGGAAGAAAAGAACCGCATAACGCTTACATTACAATGGATATTCGTAAGTAGAGGGAAAAAATCCCTCAATAATTTTGTAAAACAAATATAAATAAAGAATAGTTACCGAAGTACCGTCCTCAGATTATTATTTTGACGGTAGGTATGGTTGGCGCAGTGGCTGAAAGATTGGCTGCACTGCAGGTCGGCAGATAGGTATCATTCTGCTGTCGCAGGTTCGATTCCCGCATGGTACAAATATTTGTTTGTCCATAAAATATCATACATTATTCCTACTAAGATCAACGTAGGTAAGCCAATAGCTATAGGTACACTAACACTAATCATACCATACCTACATTAGGGGACGTCCATTAATCACGTGAGGCTCGAAAGGGGGGGGAGGGGGTCCATAAAAAATCACGAAATATCACAAGGGGGGAGGGGGGTGTAGTAATATATCACGTGTATTTATTTTTTTAAAAACATCCTGCAAACTTTCTAATAAAATTAGATGATTATACCTGTATTTTATAAACATAAAAAAAAGGTCCGATTCTTTGTAGGTACTAAAGATACACGTAATATGAGGGGGGGGGGGGGTAAGTCTTAAACCTCACCATATATCACCAAGGGGGAGGGGGGGGTTAAAAATACCAAAAAAAACATCACGTGATTAATGGACGGCCCCTTACCTACTTAGTAAGATCAATATCGGCAAGGTAGAATTATAAATAGACTACCTGCGTCCCGCGGTTTCACCCGCGTTAATGTCGATCCCGTGGGAATATCGGGATAAAAAGTAGCCTATATGTTAATTCAGGGTGTCAGCTACCTCCATACAAAATGGTCCAGCCGTTTGAGCGCGAAGAAGTAACGAACATATAAACACACACACACACAAACTTTCGCCTTCTTAATATTAGTGTGATTTCCTACTTATAAACTGGATGATTGTTCATTGTCAATTTACCGGTAATGAGGCAGATGCGACAGGTAGGCGTGGACAGCTAAAAAAGCTGTTTTATAATTAATGATAAGTAGCCCTATAATGGAGCGTTTACTAGTAAGTAGTATCTGAACTTTCCTGTTTATTTGTTGCAATTGCAATTACAACTTGAGTCAGAGAGTAGGTACTTAATGAGTAGGTAGGTACAATGTAGAATAACATGATTACCTTTATTGGAAGGAAAGGCCCAATCCGCCCAATAACTACCTACATAAAAAATTACGTTAGCTAAAGGAATAAAAGTTATTTTATTGTAACATCACCCTGATGTTTCTGATTTCTAATCATAGTAATTGATGAAAATAATAAAACTATTCCCTTTCCAAATGGTTATCATTAGTCGATTTGATGGCCCATTTACCTATGGATTAAGTAATTAGATTATAGGTATGTGGATACCCCTGTGTAGGTAGGTAGGTATTTCAGATTTGTAATACAAACTAAAACACATATGTCCAAAGTAACTAAGTCCAATGTACCTACCTAAACGCTAACACCACCCCGTCTCGTGCAATTAAACTTTGTTGAACTGCAGTTTAGCGCACTTTCGGCAATTTCTGATTACCCACATAAAAACAGCAACGGTTTAAATTTCAGACGGTGCGGAGAGCAACATAAGTTATGCGTGGATGATACAACGGGGCATCGATAATGAGGATTACATTGTAATCGGTCCAGAGAGGATAGCTGTCAGGAATAAGCGAATACCTACGTATTTTTTGCAACCAAGTAAGCCTTGATTTATTCGTTCCTGCTTTGTTTCGGTTGTTTTCGGTGTCCAAGTTTTAAAATACTCGGGGAATGACTGCCTTGCAATGCAACACACTTCCAGTAGGTATATATGTATCTATACATAGCCATTCGATACGTGCCGAATAGAACACCAATTATTGTTATCGAAGGAGTCCTCTAAACGCTATTCAGAAATCTAAAGCCCAATTTTTTCTCAGAATAACCGACCGCTTTGCGACAGCTTTTTACTCTCAGGCAAATCAACTGCCTGTCGTGTCGAACGGATGTGCATACTGGGTTAACACGAAAGCCAACTATCAATCTGATAAGGGTATTTACTAATCATGGATTAGATAAAATAACAAAATCGGGTTAAAAATATTGTTTCCGAGAAATGCAGAAATCAGTCCGAGCATCGAGAGAATGCGTTCCGGGCACCTGTCAGTGCGACAATTTTTTTAGCAGCTAATTAACCTTTTAATCGCTCGACTTTATATCAGCCGGTCGATTCTGTAAAAATCTCACCGTGAAAACTCGGAGAAGTGAGTTTGTTTTTGCTAGGAATTGACATTATTAACAGCTCACTCCACATTCACTTCACCTAAGTTTTCACGGTGATATTTTTACAGAATAGCACCGCTGTTGTCGTGCCCCAAGCGCCAGGTACAGTGAATCGAAAAATAAATACCTGATAGAATACAGCCTAATTAAATAAAAAAGCAGATCATATGAGCTGTGGCATTTGGTCGTAGATATACGACCTTGGCGAAATGGACACGAAAATATTTGCCGGATTAATCAGGCGTAAGCAGTTAAAAGGTTAAAGGTCAAATTCGCAACACGTATTTGTTTGTACGAAACTGACAGGTGCCAAGAACGCATTATCTCATCGCCCGGACAGCGGTCAGCGTGCAGAGCGGTCAGAATGCTCATTAAAAGCAAACTATCCATACTAATATTATAAATTCGAAAAAAACTCTGTCTGTCTGTATGTTACCTTTTCACGCCTAAACCACTGAACGGATTTCGATAAAATTTGGCAGAGATAGATTGCATCCCGGGGAAGGACATAGGATAGTTTTTATCCCGATATTTCCACGGGACCGACACTTATGCGGGTAAAACCGCGGGCCGCTGCTAGTGATATATACTTAAATCATTCATGGCGGTTACACACATAATACTACTTTACTTTAGCCGAAATATCTATTAAAAGATTTCAGATGTCTAATTCTATCAGAGCAAAACAAGGATAATCCATTAGTAACGAACTAATAAGTAATTGCCTTTAAGGTGCCACTAGTCGATATTTTTCCATACAAATTTCGCGAGAGTATTAGGTACTCCACTGTTTGACATTGTGCATCCAAAGTTAAACATGATATCGTTTTGAATTATGTATTATTATTTTTATCTGTACGGAAACAGAATATTACAAAAAGCCATTAAAAAGTAATGAGCCAACAAATATTCGTTTTTCTTGCTATTTTTAAAGTAACTTTGGGTGTAAGTAATAAAAGAACTTTAAAATCTTCAAAACCAAGTCCGTACCGACAAAGCTCAGTTATCGAAGAGTTCAATAAACTTTACTTGTAATTGATTTATGCAGTGGTTTTTTTCATAAAACTCAATTCTTCGAACCATTTTTCGATTTTTTTACTCGCCTATCAGTTCGGAACGGTGTTTCTGTGCGTGAGAACTAAACGTTGTTCGGGTAGACTAGCGTCAGCTACTCATCACTGATACTAGCTCTGTCGGACACGAAACCAGGTGAGACAGCGTGCTTTTTGATCATGACCACCAGTGGGCAGTGAGTTCGAGCTCGCGACTAGTTTACTCTTAATGTAATGTATTGCTACCTATAATGAATTCAGAACTTCCCAGACTAATAAAATTAATAGGATGTAAAAAAAGTACCTAAAAAGGCCTAAAATATTAGATGAACCTGCTAAAATATTTATGATCTCAACTACTTCTTTACATAGTATCTATAAAACGAAGTCGCTCCCGCCCGACGGATTTTAATGCAGTTTTCAGCAATAGATAGAGTGATTCAAGAGGAAGGTTTATATGTACCTACATATAATACATGCATATTATAGTAGACAAAAGCCGAGAAATTCAAAGATTTGTAATGTGATGCGTAACAAACATTTTTGTGCGCTTATATTGCAAACGCTGGCTAAACCTTAAGAGATAGATCAAATTAATGTACTAAGTACGGAATTGTAATATCTTAAAAATATTGAAAAAAGAGTCCGCGATGTTATAATTATGTTTATCTCCTAAGGATAACCCACAGTAACCATTTTTATCGTTTACATATTACAAAAAAAATATGGGTTATTTACCAAGCTATTTTAAACAATACAGTATTATTCCTTATCCAATTAAATACATTAAATACGTTGTGCATTTCATGGAGATCAAAATTGCCCTTTACAGCATGTTATTAAAATGAATATCTTAGAAGATATCAGAGATTTAAAAAGCGGGGGCAGTACGGCTGGCGCGGCGGGGCGATTCGAAGTTCGCCGGGTCAGCTTGTATTGAATAAGGGAGAAAGTAACAGACAGACACACTTTCGCATTTGTAATATTAGTATGGATAAGCATAAAAATTACCAATACAACTCTCTAAATTCATATTACCCTATTGAATGAATATTTCATGAAATTATGACATTTGAGGCCAATTAATTTTATTCTCATCATCTGCCTAGCCTTTTCCCAACTATGTTGGGGTTGGCTTCCAGTCTAGCCAGATGCAGCTGAATACCAGTATTTTACATGGAGCGACTGCCTATCTGGTCACCATAACCCAGTTACCTACTGGGTAATGCGGTACCCATTGGTAAGACCGGTTGTCAGACTTTCGGGCTTCTGACGCCCCGTAACGACTGTCAAAGATCCACGAATGACAGCCAGGACCAACGGTTTTACGTGCTTTCCGAGACTCGGAGGGGTCTTGGTATGTAAAGATGGTCACCCATCCACGGACCTACCGCGGCAAGCGTAGCTTAACCTGATCGATAGACCCGTGCGGCTGTTAATACTTAGCCTCAAGCCCCACAAACGGCTGCCAGGGCGGCCAATTGATTCTAATGATTTTATTATTCTGTAAAGTCATATTTGTTACGGTCGCGAATCATATTTTAATAAATATACTATTTGACACTAACCTGCAAGTTGCAAAGTACGTAAGCAAATTTGAATTACGCAGGCTGCTTTAGCGCGGAATGCGCCTTATCTCAATGCGCCTTATCTTATATCAAGGAGACCAGCAGGGGACAATACAGGATACAAAAAAAAAAGAAATTGTTATCTTGGCTATAACATAAATAACATTTTAATTTAAAAAAAAAATGGTAAACGGTGCAATTGTAATTAGTTTTTTACCAGCCTTGTAACTGATTGGTATTTTTCTTTTACAGATTCTGAAGACGCTTACACAATTGATGAAGCAATACTGAAAAAACCAACTATCTTAGATCACTTTTCAAATGAAATTGTAGCAGCCGTGATGCATGCAGTAGTTGATAATTTTAGATTATTTTCTGTTAAAGTACCTGTAAAACATTATTATAAGTATTACAATGAGTAATTGTTTCTAATAACAGGACCATCATTTCTGTAATATCATTCAGCATGAAAACAGCATTGTAAAATTGAATTTAGTTATTTATTAAAAATGATAAAAACAGGCACAATTGAGTTTTTTCTTAATACTATCCATTAGAAAACATCACCCATGGATTCTTCAACAAACTTCTTGTAGATCGCCATAAACTTAGCAACAAATGCTTCGAGGTGGAATATTGCTTTGTTACCAAGTCTCATTCTATGTTCGTAAGTAGCAGCATGACTGGCAATTTGGCACTTCATAGACATGTCACAATTCCGGACTAATTCCTTCAAAAGTCCCCCGAAAATCATATCTGGGGGCACACCATGTATGATCAATTCATACAGTTTTTGTCGGACCTCACCAAGCTTTTTTGGTGTCTGTTCCGAGAGTATTAAAGAAGCTGTTTCTCTTATAAATTGCTGCCAATCAGGTTCAGGTATTTTTTGGTCTGCGGTGAAGGGATACTGCTGAACTTTACAAGCCTCACACATAAGTAATGCTCGTCTTAAATTACGGTCTGCAGCCTTAGCCAGCCGCATAGCAAGCTCTGGTGGTATACTCAAACCCTCTTTCCTACAAACTAATTTGAGTACAGAGGCAATCTCAGTCTCTGTGGGTGCTGGTACTCTAATGGTCAGACAACGGGATCTGATTGCAGGAATGACTCGGGAAATAGAATTGGCAATAAGTATGAGACGACAGGTTGCGACGTATTTCTCCATTGTCCGACGTAATGCGTGCTGTGCATCCTTTGTTAGGTCGTCTACCTCATTCAATATTACAACTTTGAATTCTCTCTGTCCAGATGAATCTATCTGGTGGGTTTGTGCCACATTCTTCACCAAATCCATAATAACCACTCTATCGTGGATACCGACATCAGTGGGGTTGACTTCAATGTGATAGTTGCTACTTACAGTCATGATTTCTATTTTCTTATTGGAAGGTGTTGTGAATGTCATGGTTTCTTGCCGCAGCCGTTCTACGCCAGATCCGTATAGTTCTCGCAGTAAGCACATGATGCGAGTCTTCTTACCGGCTCCTGAAGGACCGTAAACAAGCAGATGGGGGAAATCACTTTGCTGAACGAGACTCTTCAATCTAACTGCTTGATCTGTATGATAATCTAGTTTCATCAAATCTCTCGGTCTATGTTTATCTACCCAAAGACTCATTGTTCAAATTTACTAAGTAGTCACTGCAATTTTTGGGTTGTTTTTAATTTTATCTTAGCGCCTTAGCGTATTGTTCGCAACGTTCACATTTCACAGTTCACACAAATTGTCACAAATTGAAGGAATCGTTCCGTTAACTAACTTTGATGTATAATATGTGTACATTTCGGGCATAAAAAGTGTTTGATGTCTTTCTCGCCTTTGTAAAAGTGTATTAAGCTATCCTGCTCTTGTAAAGCAAGCGTATCGTGTCTTTACAGTCGCTGTGCAGTAAACAAAGTTTGAAGTTTTGTTAACCTGACATTACATTGACATTGAAAAGCGCGCTTTTTGTTGTGATGAGCCGTTGCATGGCCAATGATACCATTCTTTTTCTCAATTTTTTTTACAAGTTTCAATATTTTTTTCATATGATGAATAATAATGATTTTTTTTATTTTAGCGAGCTCTGTATTGTTAGCAGTCAAAATATTTTATATTTTTAATAAAAAATTCCCAAAAGTATCTGAATAAGTCGGTAAATATTATATCCTTGCAACTTTTACCAACGCTGTTTGTCAAATTGTGAAAAGTGTCAGTCAGTCAACTGAATGTCAGTGTCAATGTTAATCTGACAGTGACAGCTGATCTGATAGCATCCGAAGAGTCGGATGAGTGCATCAGCATAAATATTTATTAAAAATAATTAATTAGAATAGTTTATTTCAATCAAATACTAAGAAGAGCAGCATTCCTAATATAAGTTACTGTAACTTAATTGTTCAGTCGTATAATGTTAGTATAAATAAAGATGACAGTGATATTTATTATTTTTCAAATCTGTATTGTTTGCTTGAGTAATTCTTATTGTGAAGAAATCAATTTATACGGCGATGCTGGGGAAGCTTATGCTATAGAAGTTAATATAGGCCATCCGCATCAAAAGGTAAGAGCCAGAAACTCGCTCATTATATTTTAAGTACAAAATAAAAAAGATAAAATGTAAACAAGAGTAATGTATAACATTATATCTACTAAAGATGAACTGCAGCACCTCTAAGATCACCTGACTGACCCTCTGACTATTTGGCTATCATCCAAATTCAACTGTTTTTCACAAACTAAAAGTTATACAAGGTCATAAGGAACATCTTAAAAATAGATAGGTGTTGCAGTAAAGTTAGCCACTGTTCCTATTTAAATTTTTTTCAGCTCTATGTACTTATGTGTTTAAAGGTACATAATCTTTTGATATGATTGCATTGAAATCATGTACCCTGTAGTAGTAGTAGATGATAATATAGTACAGTGCAGCCAACGAGATAATGCATTCTTGACAACTTCAGTTTGATACAAAAAAAAAACGTGTTGTACGAATTTGAGCTTTATTAGCTACTACAATGGTTGCATTGACAGGTGTCGTCAGGAATACATTCTCCCGATGGCCGGACTGTAAGTAATTATTGTAATGGCCATAATATGTTTCTGGGCCCAGATTGTAACCCAGGTCTCTTCACGCACTGGACTAAAAATAAATATAATAAGCTCAGGGTGATATAAAATTTAGGTTATTGTGATTATCACAAGAAAAGAGAGGCCTATGCTCAGCAGTGGGTGAAGTCCAACTGTGAATAATGATGATGATTATGATAAAAAATGTGCTGAGCTTTTGATAAAACTGAGTAGTACTCAGTACAATTCCATAAGGAAATCTATAGAAAAGATCATCCTTCAGCTGTATCTGTAAACATCTTGCTCACATAGATATCATCTGCCTAGCCTTTTCCCAACTATGTTGGGGTCAGCTTTCAGTCTAACCGGATGCAGCTGAATGCCAGTATTTTAAATGGAGCAACTGCCTATTTGATCTCCATAACCCAGTTACCGGGGTAATACAATACCCCTTGGTAAGACTGGTTGTCAGACTTTCAGGCTCACATAGATACGATAATATTATTTATTGTTGTATTCTTAAGTCATTGAATTCATAAAAGCACATTCTAAATTAAATAAAATTGACAGTATTTTACCTGGCAGATAGCTGATGTTACAAGGAGTAACTAAGGCTACTTTAATTTAGTAAAAGAAAAAGAACTGGTGAAGAGACACATTATTGTTTTCTGACTTCCACACAAATAAAGTCTTGGGCACAACTAGTTACTTATAAATAGGTAATAGGTAATACGGGCTGGTGTCCGCAACTCCACGTCAATGCGCGTATTTTGCGTACGGTACTTATAAATAAATCCCTTTACGTAAAATGATCACAGTTTCAACAGTAGATAAAAGTAAAGTTTTTATGCTATGGCATAAAAACTTTACTTTATAATAATGTAATAAGTAATTACAATGCGTATAATAATTAAAGAAGAATTTATTTATTTACCTACTTACACCAACACCGATAAAATTGTTTAGGTATGGTTACACAGACAGACACAACAATAGGTTTTCTTTGTCATTACAGATATTGTTATGATGCTAAGTAATCACAATTCACTTTTTATCACTAAAGTGTTTGAATTTGTAATAATCATTGTTGTAAAAGAGAGAATCAAGGTTTATCATAGAACTCTAGATTCATTGTGGAATCCTTTCAGGAAACTGCAATAACTATTCATAAGTAAGATGATCTTTCACTATTACTTAGGTGGACATAAGTATTTCTTTTACTTTTATATTTTACTAGCTTCTGCCCGCGACTTCGTCCGCGTGAAATTTCTGGTTACTCCGACCCACCCCGTCGCATCGCATCGCCTGCCCACGCTATTACTTCGTTTTTGCTTAGCGTTCTTTCTGACTTTTTTTCTATTTGCTCGGCTCCTAAAGGTCATAGCGTGATGTTAAAAAGCCTATAGCCTTCCTCAAGAATTGGGCTATCAAATGTAAATCAAATCAAATCAAATGTAAGAATTTTTCAAATCCGACTGGTAGTTCCAGAGATTAGCGCGTTCAACCAAACAAACAAGCAAACTCTTCAGCTTTATAATATTAGTATAGATGCTGGTACTAGAGAATTAGCAGAGAGAGTAGAGCAGTGGTGGCCCAGTGGTATCGACCGCGACTTACGAGTTGTAGGTCGTAGGTTCGAATCTAGACAGGCGCTTTACATTGTGTAAATTATTTCATCACCACTGCTAACAAAATGGTGAAGGAAAACATCGTGATGAAACCGGCACGTCCTAGGAGCAAAAAGTCGAAGACATGTGGCATCTACCAACCCGCACTGGGCCCGCGTGGTGGATTACGGCCCACTCCTCAAAGAGAGGAGGCCTGTCTCAGCAGTTGGAACATTACGAGTATAATCTGATTTATACTATAAAATAACTTGATAGGAGGAAGCCTAGAGATGTCCATCAGTTATTTATAATTCCAGTTCATTCTTGAACATTCCTCAGTCATTTGTTGTCTTTTTTTTTTTTGTGAATGGGAAATCATCAGATGACTCCTCCCGCTCTGGGTAGAGCGGAAGGGTGTGTCAGACTCTTACTGACTAAAACCCACCCGTGTTCCTTCGCCCTTTATGTTCCGGGCCAGCGGTAACCCTTTCGGACAATCCCGCTGACCCGGCAGGCTTCGGCCCTGACGGGCCCCTTCAGTTGATCCTGACATCTCTTTGAGGCGCGCGTGGAACACGTACGCGCCGTCCGGCACGGGCCTGGTCCTCATCGGACGGTGAGTTACCCATTACTCACTGCCCGCAGGCCCGCACCTACGGTGGCCGGGAGTCGTCGCACGGCTCCCGACGCCCGGAGCGTCTCCCGCGGCGGCTGGGACGGGAGGCTCTCTCCCTCAGCCGTCCCGCCGCACGGTGGATCGAAAATCGGCTGTAGAAGACATAGGATCTCGATGTCTTAAATGTTTTTTTTTTTGCTGGAAATGACTTCTACCGATCATTACTGTTCTATAAAATGTCATATGAAGTAATTGTGTGCACAAATGGAAGAGTTATAATTTTTATAAGAAAAAAATGTATGGAGCTGACATGAAAAATGAGGATATCTCTGGAATCGCAAGGTTGGCCGTTATATCCTTGCACACTGTTATAGTACTATTTATTTGTAAATTTTTGACATACATAATATTGCGGCATCACTTGCGATTTTTTTTTTTTTAAATCGTCAAAGTTAAAAAATAAAAAATGTTTATGATATGTACATTTTAATGCTTAAATATGGCTATACCAAGTGTAACTTACAAAATTTTTGATGCTTAGACCAAAACATTCTAAGAAATCACAAAGTCGTATTACCTCTTCGATCAATAATAGTACTAGATGAATGATCAGGAACAAAAGTAAGTCGCTAAAGTGGCCACGTTTGCACACACATAAACATTTATATTTCTTATTACGAACTGTAGAAAAACGTTTAATAATATTAACAACTTCAAATTATTATAAACCTTAACACTCTAACATAAAGTTGTATTACGAATGCAAATGATAAATATTTAAGTCCTTCTGTCATCGGTGATAGGTTAAAAGCAATAAATTTAAAATGTCACTTGAAAATAAAACGTCATTTTTATAATAACTACAAAAATATTTATTCTAAAATGAAACTTAATTTCTAAGCAATAAGGTTAAAAACATTTTGTTGACAATTTCGTGCTTACTGTATTTTGGAACTAGACGTAGTTCTTGGTATTGCATTTCAATGCTTAGAACACAGTAAGTATTGGAGTTGCAGAATATAATATTTTTAGGCGAAGGTTCGTTTTGTATGGTGGCAAATATTTTTAACCGATTTAAAAAAGTAGGAGGACTAAAATAGTACCATTGTGTTAATCGGTGTATTTAAACGTAATGTATTTTTAATTTCCTTTAAACAGATTCAGCTTGTTATAAAGTTATCTTTTGGAATCAATTTTTATTTGAGCGGTTTCTTTTTTACAAATATAATGTAATCTTACATCAATGAATTTTTCTATAATTAGTTTCATCAAGCTTATTTTATGGTTGTGTTCGTTTTCCCCAGAAAACACATCTTTTTCAATATATGCGTTTAAAACGTGGACACATATAAAGTTTTTATCATATTTTTTTTGTATTGTTTACTATTATAATACTTTATGATAATTACCTGCAATTTGGGAACCGCTGTTTTTAGTAATCTACGCCTTTGCGTGTTTCCTGTTATGTCCAATCTGTCAAAATGAATCGAACATATTGTCGAATTTTTAAAAGGTTTGTATATTTGTTCTCCCCTTTCTTTCGCGACAATAGATACCCATTCTGCACATCGAAATGGGTCGCTAGGATTTACAAAGATTTACAAACAAAAATAACATTTAAAATAACACCACTCCATGCCCCTGTTCCACAATAGTCGATGTTTGCTAAAATAGTTGGCGCGTTGTCGCAAACATTGGCCAAACAATCATAATATTTGCTAATTTATTTATATTTACTATTTAATTGTGTTATTATTTTATGAAAAACATTAAATGATAGAAACTTACCGAAAAAAAGATATTCCTTCCAAAATCTTGGTGTTACGGTGGTAATTTACACAATTTTTGAACGCGCACTGAGGCATTTTGACGTCTTAACGTTGGCTATGATTGGACCATACTAATTTGAAATAAGAGCACAAAAGTATTTGTGCTCTTATTTTTCGGGCCGTTTTTGAAGCGCTTATCGGGCATCTAGTACAATTATTGATCGAAGTATTACCTACTTATTTGAAATGACATGGTAATTATGAATTACATAATAATGTAATCTTGTCTAATGCCTCAAGTCCACATTAGCTAATGATTAATAAAACTTAATACCTATATACCTGTTAAAAGGATACGTACCATAATGAGGGTAATTAGATAAACGTGATCATTAGTCAATAACAATAAATGGTAAACTATTGTATGATTAAAAATAAAAGCAAATTATAAAAAAAAAAAAATTAACTTAACCTAACCTAACATAAACAAGAAAAGTTAACTTATTTTATACTTCGTCACCATCAGAATCCACTTCAGAATCAGGCTCTACAATAGATATAACTTCTAAGAACTCTGTCGGAGCTTCCTGATCCTGAAGTTTCAGTAGTTCTACTGTTTCCTTAAAGTATGTCTGCCTCTTGTGGGCATCTAATTTTGGTCTTGTGGAAGAAATCAGAGGATCAGAAGAGACGATAAGCATATTGAGGATATCCTCGTTTGATGCTTGTCTACTCTTTTTCCTCGAATGGTGTTCTCTGAACCTCCTAAAGTCTTTGTTTCGGGCCTCTGAAGCTTCTTCCGAAAGACTTCCAATTGGTACAATAGCATTTTCTGCAATTATGTCCCCTCCGTGAATCAACAATTTGTGGACGGTTGATGACATGTAGTACCAATCATACAGTTCCACGTATTTTTCAGCGGTTGTTCTAGCGTATTCTTTAAATTTCGGCACGTCTACAATCTCTCCAGATGTGATAGCTTGCAGAATCACAGCAAATCTGCGTATTAGGTCTTCATCTAATCCAGTGATCGCTGCAGTTTTATCAGGAAATTCAAAAAACCGCCTTGCTGTGTTCCCGTCGTTAGTTGTGCCTGATCCTTGCTTAACGATGTCAATCAAAAGGTTGAGATCATCTTTGAATCGATCTTGAATGAGTTTTTTTCGTGAATGCAGTAACTCTTGATGACCTTCTCCTCTTGCAGACCACTTTTTGAAGTCGAGACGATACGCTATGTGTAGAAGACATTCCATCACATTAATGCGGGCATGAAGTGATGATAATCCGAACTCATACGCACCAGAAGAAATGGTTTACGACGCAATGACATCTAACTTATTCATTTCTGTAGGCTTAGCCAAACACAGGTAGCAGGCCGCATTTGACTTAGCTTCAGACAGATATGTACAAATTTTGCCGTCAATCATCGTCATCATTAATTTGTGACTAATTTCATGTCCTTGACATTTTGAGGGAACGAGAGTTTCAATTTCGTTATCCATTGCAGTTTTTTCATTTATGACAACGTCTTTGGTTTCTTTCACAAAACTAAACTGGACTGGACGGCAATACATAGGTGAGCAGGGTTTTGGATTCACCCATACGGTATCACCGTCAGCTGTCAATTTTAATGGAACCAAAGAGGTCATAAATATACAGGAATCATCTTGACCACTCTCTATGTTTTGCTTATATCTACTTTGGTTAGATGCACCGTCAAATCCCCACTTTGATATTAATATCAATTGTTTATCTTGTATCGCATCAGGACTACGAATAGTTTCAAAAATTCTGTTCACTGTTAAATCTAGTAACGCTTGTAGTGCAATCTTAGCAGATGAATCCGTTACAGTCACAAATGTCTTCGGAGGGTAGCACTGTAGCTTAGCTTTTTGCACTTTATAGTAAGACGGATATATCTCCTTTGAACCTTCTCGAATAGTCGTTTCCCTTAATGTGATATATTGCCATTTCGATAGTTTTAATGAAAGTAGCAAACCCAGTGCTTTTTCTGGTGAAAATATTGTTGAAGGAGCTGGTTTGTTCAACATTTCCTTGATTTTTGCTGCTGCTTCTGGATTTTGGAGCATATGTTCAATAACAGATGCAATATCCTCACGACCATCTCCTTTCAAAAGTGCTGCAGCTGAATAAGCTACTTCATTAGGGTCATAGCCTATATATTCATCAGATCGTCTCTTCTTCTGCTTGTTACTTAAATCTTCAAACGGCTTTCGAGATCTTTTTGTCATCGTTGAAGTTGATTTCATTGTTGAAGTTGATGGTACAGGTTCAGGTACAGGTTCAGTAGAAATATTTTCACTTGTTGATTCTTGAATGAGCAAATTGGTTTGCACGCAGTTTGGCCAGTCAATATTTGCCTCAAGCCAATTACTGTAATCACGTCTAAAAACTTCACTTTTCCTGTGGGATCGTAACCATCTCTTTTGAACTGCCCGTGTAAATCTTCGACAAAATTCTTTCACGGTAACACTGTCTTCATCTGAAAGGCTAGAGCCCAGTCGAATAACAAGTGTGTTGAACAATATTTCGTGATTGAAAGACGAAGCATCCTGATTGCTCAGAATAACAAACAAATCCAAATTTGTAATAATGCTTTCCATTATTCACGATCACTGAGTAAAAAGAAACGGTAGGATAGATGTTAGTATTAGAAATGCTCTAAATGAACTGAAGTTGTGAATCCAATGTTTGACTATTTATTGTTATTGACTAATGATGGTATCACATTTATCTAATTACTTTCATTAAGTTAATCCTGCACTAATTGCTAAATTAGCGAGTACCCCAAATTATTTTGGTACGGTATATAGGTATTAAGTTTTATTAATCATTAGCTAATGTGGACTTGAAGCATTAGACAAGATTACGTATTACGTAATTCATAATTACCATGTCATTTCAAATGAAAATCACAAAGTAGGTAATACGACTTTGTGATTTCTTAGAATGTTTTGGTCTAAGCATAAAAAATATTGTAAATTACACTTGGTATAGCCATATTTTTAAGCATTAAAATGTATCATATACTTTTCTTTTTTTTTTAAATTTTGAAGATTTAAAAAAAAAAAATCGCAAGTGATGCCGCGATTATAATTATGTCAAAAATTCACAAATAAATAGTACTATAACAGTGTGCAAGGATATAACGGCCAACCTTGCGATTCCAGAGATATCCTCATTTTTCATGTCAGCTCCATACATTTTTTTCTTATAAAAATTATAACTCTTCCATTTGTGGACACAATTACTTTATATGACATTTTATAGAACAGTAATGATCGGCAGAAGTCATTTCCAGCAAAAAAAAATAACATTTAAGACATCGAGATCCTATGTCTTCTACAGCCGATTTTCGATCCACCGTGCGCCGCCTCCTTCGCTAGCATGACTGCTTCGCAGAAGGAGGCGACTGCCCCCCACTCCCTCTCGCCCCAGACCATGGCTTGAACCAGGGCCGGTCATTTGTTATCTTAGATAATCTTCTTGGGCTTCATTATCAAAAATAAGTACCTGTTTACCAGCAGATACAGCCCGATTCAAACCTTATGGAAGCTAGGAACTTGAGGCGAGTCACTACGCAGTAATAAATTCATGTGTCAGCGGTTGGGGTACTGCGCAGGGCACACTTCAGAGGGGCAATTCTACTAATTTTAACAACGTTCACAGTCTGAAGGCCAATTCTCGTAATTTAAAACGTTCAAAATCTAGTCGCAGTCTCATCTCGGCGACAAGCAAATGTCAAAAACTTGTCAAAATGTAGGGAAATTAGAAGTATTTTTTGACAGATTGAGACTAAGATCAGACTGTGAACGTTGTTAAAATTAGTAGAATTGCCCCTCAGATCTCAGTCTTAATATGTCAAAAAATACTTCAAATTTCCCTACATTTTGACAAGTTTTTGACATTTCTTTGTCGCTGAGATGAGATTGCGACTAGATTTTGAACGTTTTAAATTACGAGAATTGGCCTTCAGAGCCGCTGTCATGACGAAATACTCATTTATTAAATACTAGCTGCGCCCCGCAGTTTCACCCGCGTAATTGTCGATCCCGTGGGAATATCGGGATAAAAAGTAGCCTATATGTTAATCCAGGGAGTCAACTACCTCCATACAAAATTTTATCAAAATTGGTCAAGCCGTTTGAGCGTGATGAAGTAACAAACTTATAAACACACACACACTCACCAATTTTCGCCTTTATAATATTAGTGTGATATAACACTACATCTTCTTTTTTCCAGTTCAAATTATTAATAGATACAGGGAGCACAACTTTAGCCTTAGCGTCTTACGCTCGGAATGATAGTGACAAATACTTCCATGCACATAATTCAAGCAGTCTTTATAATAGTGGTAACAGTGTAAGTAGAACCTTGTGTGTATAGATTTATGGTCTGATTTCATACTTGGGGTCTCTAAATCCCATTTGATTATTTTTTTATTGAATGCAGATAAAAGCTTGAGTATACCTAGTCTATCACTGATTGCTATAGAAAGTCTATAACTACTCAATGTTAGTAGTTGCGATTATTTGGGTATTTTTAATTAAAGAGTCACCTTAAGGGGGATCCGCCAAGGCACTAGCCTGTGAAATTCAAATTTACTTAGATTTTTTGCAATTTGCAGGTCAGGTCGTTTGTTGATCTAAATTTATGATTCGCGACCGTAACAAATATTAAAATTTATCAATACAACTCTGATTTCATGGAATCGACATCTGAGGCCAATTCCAACTTAAGGAGTTATATTGCTGATTCGAATAATTATACCTCTATAAATAAATATTTGTTACGGCCGCGAAACACATTTACATAAATATACAACCTGCTACTGACCTGCAAATTGCAAAACACGTAAGAAAATTTGAATTTCGCGGGCTATCCTGACGTTTTCGCCTTAAATGGGAAATGAGGAAGATGTTTTAACAGACATCGAATTGATTTCATTAATAGTGTTTTATTCTGCCAATTGTAGTACAAACTTCTTATATCTTCCAAATAATATTTACAGATACAAGCCGCATATACTCAAGGTACGTGGACAGGGCTTCTAGCCTCGGACTTCATACAATTTCCGTCACTGCCTGATATACACGAAGTGCGCTCAGATTTCGCACTTATAACAGAAAGCCATGATTTTTTCACAAAAGACTCAGGATGGCAGGTGAGCAGCAAATCCATACTTCTATGTATCATAAATGTGAAAGTAATTCTGACAGTGTGTTTAAAGAAATAACGCCACGGATAGATTATTTAACAGTACATTTTTGTAAATAAGGAGGAAGCACCAGGGTAGCCCGCGAAATTCTTTTTTTTTACGGTTTTTGCAATTTGTAGGTGAGATTGACACTGACTTGTAAATTGCAAAAAACGAAAGACAATTTTAATTTCGCGGGCTACCTGCTATCTAGTGCATCCCCCTTAAGTAATTTATCCAAAAGACATTAACAAAAGTAAACGAGTCGTAAAATTGTGAGAGGGAACAAAACAGTGGCGCACCGAGCCTAGGAAAAGAGAACAACGAAACTTTTTAATTTATGGTCGGCTGAGGTTGTGTTTATAATTCCAACACTTTTCACGCCGTAACGGCTGAACGGATTTCGACGAAATCGGCACACAGGTGGGTAGACCATGACCTGGGTTAGGTTAGGTTAGACACCTTATTTTTATTATTCCGGTATTACTGTCCCGTTTGATAATTTCCGACCTCCACTCCTAATAAGTAGATAAATATTCTTCTTTGGAATCCACACAATCTCAATTTACTTATGAGAATCACCCAACATTTATGTCATGGTTATATTTTTATCAAGGCCCTGGGTGTGTCAGACGCACGTTTAACTATCGCTAATTTGTGTTTTAGTGTTACTTTAATTATATAGTTGAGCTTAAAATACTGGGTGATCTAACCCTTTGTATGAACGTGGATCCACGCGAGATACAGTGGGTTTTTAATTGTTTCTGTAATTATGGCATTTAACCGGTTAAGCCTAAACCTATAGGTATCCATAAAAGATGATACTTATGTTATGCCTGAAATGATAGAAACTTGTGTTTAAAAAAAGATTTTATTTATTTATTTATTTATTTATTTATTCATAACAATTTTTACGTTGTGTCGAATATTAAAAAATATTTTATAAGTCAAAAAATACAAAAAAAAATAAAAACACTAAAAAACATGCCACTTAATTAATATGACGAATAGTAATAATAATAAATAAATGTCATTTAAATAACTAGAGTCATGTCATTCAAATAAATAAATCACTGTTACAAATTAAATACAATTTAAATTAATAATTATGATTATGATTGTTTCATTTTGTAGTGAAGTAAAAAGTTTGAAGGTGTTTAGTAAGCCAAAACACATAAAACTTTCAAAATTTACCATTTTTAACAACTCAATGCACACAAAAGGACGTATTTAAATTAAACTATTAATTTCTAGACATTACAGTTGAAAATAAATAGATTTCACCCCATTCAATAAGCGTGGTATTTGCGTAAAACACTAATAATAGCGATCGCTTTAATTTTGACAGTTCAACAACATTCATTGCATTATTTACGTTGCTGAGCAGACAAATTTTTCGAACATATGAAGCAATGGATTGTCAACATCCTTCAAAATGATTCAGAGTGTGATTGATGAAAACAAAATCTCATTTTATCATCTAACTTTCAGGGCCTCCTTGGACTAGCCTACATGCCTGTTGGCGCATGGGGCAAGGCCGGCTCAGTCGAATCCTGGCTGGATGCCCTAGATCGCAATATGAACAAGCCAATGTCATTCCATTTGAAACTCTGTGGACCAATTAGCACGACCAACACAACAAATTATGGTTATTTTAAAGTTGTTGGTAAGTATGTAAAATTAAAGTCTATACATACAAAATATACTCATAAAAATCATCAGTGGTAAGTGTGATGATTTTTATGAATATATTTTGTTTTCTAAGTTCATATTACCCTATTGAATGACTATTTCATGAAATCGTGACATTTGAGGCCCATTCTAATTTATTTAACCTTTAACCAAGAGAGACCCTTGGAGAGTTGTATTGCTGATTCTAATGATTAATTATAATTCAGTAAAGCCACATTTGTTACGGTCGCGAATAATAATTTAATCAACATACAACCTAACTCTGACCTGCAAATTGAAAAAAAACTTAAGTAAAGAATGATGGCCATTTTTGTATGGAGCCTGTCCTGATGACCAATAGAGTTCTAATGAGATCTACGAATGACAGCCGAGACCAACAGCTTAACGTGCTTCCCGAGGCACGGAGGGGTCTTGGTATGTTAAAATGGTCACCCATCCAGGGACAAACCGCGGCAAGTGCAGCTTAACCTGATCGGCCGACCAGTGCGGCTGTTATTACTTAGCCATAAGCCCCCTCAATGAGGGTTTTCGTGAAAATTTACGACACCAGTTGGCACCACTGTGACAAGAGGTCTCCCAATACAAAATATATTATGACGATCATCATTCGATTCATTCATTCGTTCATCATTCCGTCATGACTAAAGAAAATATAGGCTCTTTCAAACTCAAACTCAAACTCAAAACATTTATTTCAATTAAACCATTTACAGGCACTTTTGAATTGTCAAAAAGTCGGTCAGTCAGAAAATATGAAGCTAGTTGCCCATTCCAAAGCGTAGGTACCTATGGAGAAGAACGGGCAAGAAACTCCATGGACACTCTTTTAAATTATAGTTTTACAAAAATATTAGTTACATCAATAATGTGAATTTATAATTATATGTGAGAACGATGTAAAAAAGACGTACGCGTTAAAAGTGTCCAGAGTACAGCTAATGGTAAGAAAACAACAATTCAATATTAAAATAATTAAAAATAAGCCGAGGCAGCTAAGTGATGACCAGCCCCAACTGACGGCGCCCGTTCACGAACATGACGCATAGATCGGCACCATTCAGCTCAACCATTTTGAAGGGAGCTAAATGATCCAACACACACGCCACCGTCAGCGAGACATTTGTGTGAGCATGACATACTATCAGCCGCCAGGGCACATTCAAGTCAATGAAAGACACATTACCCGATAAATGGTACATAGTGTATAGTATATACATAGAACTCACATCTGTGCTATGCAATTATACAATACAAGGAAATTGAGTTTATACAATGCAAAGATAGTCTTACAATCTTCAGCAGCTCCAACAGAATCTTCAAGTGTTAATCAATTAGTTGTGGTTGTGGAGCAGGACCAGCCTTGAGCCAGGCATTTTTATCAGCGATGTAATCCCCTAACTTATAATATGCCTGACTGCATAGTGTGCGTTTTATACAAGACTTGAATTTTGTCTCATTCATTTCAAGAATGTGTGGAGGTATTTTATTATAACATTTTAAACAGTACCCCATAAAAGATGAGTCTACTTTAGCCAGTCTGAAACCTGGTTGAACTAATAGGTCCCTATTTCTAGTACTATAATTATGTCTTTCACCTCTTTTACTAAAAAGATGTAAGTTTTTTCTTACATAGGTACATGATATTTTCGTAGATATATTGACAAGGCACCGTCATGATGTTAATTTCCTTAAACAGTTCCCTTAGAGAATCGCGCCTGCGGAGAATATAAATGACAGATGCCTGGACCTGACTTGCCAGTGCTGCCACCTAGCGAACGTCATTTCAGAAAACCCTCATTACCATAACGCATCCCCTTTAAACTACAAAAGTCCTTGTCATCACTATAAGTGAATGATGAACTATTACATCAGCTTCTTAAACAACTAAAGCCAAGGGCTATAAACCTTATAAGTCAGGGGAACAATGCCGTAATAAGATCCAATGGATGCAGTAGGTATGTTGATAGTCATTAGTTCAATACAGGATGCCAGTGCCATCTACATGCTGATATAAAAAAAAACATAGTCTATTCAAATAATTTTGTTCCTTAATGATGTTGTCCATTAAAAATTTACCAATTTGAAACTCGTATAAAATAAGTTGTTTTCAGAATGACTAATATAATACTAGTGAAAAAGTTTTATACTTTTGAAGTTGTAGCGAAAACTGAACTTTATGTGTCGGTATTTTAGTTTTTTTTTTTTCTAAAAACAAATATTTTTTTACATACCTATTTGGAAACTAGATTGCGAACTTAGAATAATTTCTTCTATTTTATTACAGATAACCGCACACCAAACTCAAATACCAATAAAACATTCCGGACGCCAGTATTACGTCGACGATGGTACGAAGTAGGTGTCATATCAGTCCGAGTCATGAGTTCAACGACCCCTCAAACAAAAGAGATCTTAGTTGAAGATAAAGTGAAAGATCCTGATGAAGACATGTGCGTGAAACTGAATAGTGTGAAGAGCATTGTGGATAGTGGAACTACTCAGATTAAATTGCCGGATAAATTGTTTAGACAGGTAATTCTTCTTCTACTTCCGTCTCTGTTCCTGTTATTTGGGGTGGGGTCTCCTCACTTTGTTCTGTCTTGGGTTGTTGATTCAGGCAATTGAGCTTTCTTGAGGTCTCTTTATATTTGTCCACAAGATCAGCCTCGTATGTCGTAGCATCATGCTGAGATAGGATCCTTTTGGCCTCGTATAGGACTTTCTGTTTCATTTTCCTTTTGTTACTTTTTTTTAAATATAACTTGGATTTTTATTTTTCTGTGTTTAGTTTGTGATCTTCCTGTCGCAATAAATACTTTTTGTTTCTTTTTTCTTTCTCTGTCTCGAAAGGTAATTAATTCAAAAGGTAAGTAAGAGCGTTGGCCTTGTGAAGGCCGCAGAATGCGCTGGATGCGGCAAGCACAGAACCGGTGGATGTGGCGGTATTCGGGAGAAGCCTATATCCAGCGGTGGACGTCTTTCGACTGAAATGATGATGATGGTAGTCCCATTTACACTATGCAAGTTTCTTGCCTGTTGCATACCATAACATTGAAGCTACAAACTGCAGTGCGATTCTGTAAACATCTCACCGTGAAAACTTGAAGTGAGCGTGGAGTGAGCTGTCAATAGTGTCAATTCCTAGCAAAAACAAACTCACTCCACCTAAGTTTTCACGGTGAGATTTTTACGGAATCGACCGACTGACTCGCATCATCTAAACACTGTTTAGAGTAGACGGTGCAACTTTTATTATTGCTTTAACTCATTGCCAGTGGCTTTAACTCATTGCCAGAGCCACTTTAAGGCCGGTTTTTTGATCCGTGGTTAACTCTACCAATTGTTAAAAATAGTAACTAATGGTCAACTGGGTCAGCTAATAGTTAATTATTTGACAATTCAAAGACAAACAATTGATCAAAAAACACATTTAGCTAAAATTTTACCATTAGTTACTATTTTAAACAATTGGTTGAGTTAACTACGGATCAAAAAACCGGCCCAGATCATACACAAATTACACGATGTCAAGAGGTAAGTTTAAAGCAAGAGAAACATCGGTAGCCGACTTTCACTATGCAAAGACTCACATCAAGCCGACTTGTGTTTTCTAAAACTTTCGTGCCTTAGGTTGCGGTTATCTGACTACACGCCGACCGCGACTGACGACGGCAGAATGCTTTGTTCGTGAGGTCTCGCTAGCACGCCGCCCGCGACGGACAGTTGAGACGGCGGCCACGAACGTTTTGGCCACTTTTAATTTTGTAACTTCACATGTTTCAGGTTGTGGACGAATTAAAGAAAGAATTCAGAAAATCTCAGGTGCTCATATTAGATGAATTCTGGAATAGAAGAGAGGTAAATCATATGTATTACCAGTGTCCTTTCTACAATAGCATCCTTTCTGCAATTGAAAAGTCCTAGGCTTCGTCTGTTTGGCGTTTTCATTAGCCATCACCCGTCAGACGACGAAAATATTACCTAAAACTTACTTTAAGGGTCAATAGATTATTTTTTTGAGAAATTTGATTGTGATAATGCTATAGTTGTCAGCAACCTTTTTGTGTTTTAGTTGGCAGACTTTTTTATAAGATTTCTTGAAACCTAAAATAAAAAAATAAAAAAAATAGCGATGTTGCGTTTTAAAATGTATGCTAGACGGAGACAGCACTGCTAGCATCTGACGTCACCAGACATAAACGCCATAGTAACTTCGCGCCATTCAATATAATGATCGTTTTGCGTGACACGGTTAAAAGAATAACATCAAAACCGTGTAACTTCAACTATTCTATTATAATTATCTTTTAGTAACATCTTTTAAATTAAGTATTATTTCACGTACAGTTTTGATAGGCGTCATAACCTATTGATCTGTGAAAATATTAAGATTTCGTTCCCCTGATTTCAGGCTGCCTGCTGGCCAGAGCCTCAAGTATGGACTTTGCCCTGGTTAGCCATAGATCTTTTAAGTGCTGATGCTGATAACCAGTATTTCACGTTGGAGATACCACCACAGGTAACTAAAGTGCCGATATACAGGTTAGAATTAGATTTGCTAGCGAAACTCCGTAGACGTGATGGTTATCTATCAACATGATATTTAAAACAAAAATAAATTAATTTGATGGTTTTTTTGTGGGGTCATCGACCGCAGTTAGTGAAATTGAAATATCTGTTTAAAAAAAAAATGTTTTGTTTGTGTAAACTTCAAAGACGTGACTGGTTTCAATATCTAAAAACGATAAAACAAAAGAACTCCAAGAAACAAAATTACCAGCGGTCGTTGTACCCCCAAAAAACATCAAATCTTTTTCTAATTAAAAAAAATTTCAAATTATTTTATCGGTTTAGAAATTGTTACCCATGACGTCTGCTGAGTTTCGCTAGCTAATTTAAGTATACCCTGTACGTAATGCGTAATACGGGCTGGTGCCCGCAACTCCACGTCAATGCGCGTATTTTGCGTACACCCTGTATTCTGTAAAAATGCACCGCGGAAACTTAGGTGAAGTGAGCTTAAAGTGACATGTCAATAGTGTCACAATCCCTAGGATACTAGGGATTGTGACACTATTGACATGTCACTTTAAGCTCACTTCACCTAATAATGTCGAATGATATTAAAGGCACAGTGGCTAGTGGCTATTTGACAATTATTTTTGTGAGTTTGTGAAATAAACTCTCACACAGCACAATGCTAGTATAGTTAGCCGGGTAATTGGGTAACACGCATAAACACATAGGGAGCCATTCAAGTATTACACTACAGGGGGCGGGGGGTCGTTGCTTTGCTTATTTTTGATGACTAGCTAGGAGGCTAGGAGGACTGGCTAGGAGGGTCTGGATGGTGATTACGTCAGCAGTATTTATTTTTATACTTTTTCGAATTTTGTACGAAATTTTGTAGATTTTGGTTTGAACGCATGGCAACCCTACTTGTCTACGCTTGAAAACGAAACGCGTATAACTGCTGCTCATGAATCAATAAAGAAAATACAAGAACACATTCAAAAATGCATGTAGCTAACAATATTTACGTAAGCATGGGAGGGGAGGGTACGTAAGAAGGGAGGAGCAAATACCCTCCCCGGGTAAGAGCTTTGCTTACTTTTGCTGACGAGGGGGAGGGGGGGGGGGCTAATAATTGCAAAAAAATCTGGTTACGTAATACTTGAACGGCCCCTAGGGCAACATACGTTAATTGCATTATTATCGTTGGTGAGCAGACGAGTTTTTCGGACCTATTAAGCTATGGATCACGAATTTCCTTCAAAACTCTCGGATTTTGATTGAAATTGTGTTACGTAATTAGGGTGTTGATCTTGCTCAGGATGTTGAGTCAAACTGTCGTGCTACGCAAAAAACGCATTGCCATTAGTAATAGCTGTTTCATTAGCAGCGATTGTTTATGTATTCAAAGAGCTACACCAAAAAAAAAAACTGTTGTGGCAGTGCTGGTGGAGCAGACGAGTCTTAGAGTGGAGAATGCGTATCAGCAAGCATAGTGTGGGGAGACTCCCCAGCTAGATGGACCGAAGACCTTAAGAAGGTGGCTGGGACAGACTGGATGCGGAAGGCGGAGGTCAGGGTGTTGTGGCGCAGCCTGGGAGAGGCCTAATTCCAGCAGTGAACTGCGATACGCTGAGTTGACGCCAAACAAGGGCATAGGCATCTCCTATTGCACGCCATTCAACTAGATTTTCGGTAACTCTTATCCAGCTACTACCAGCAATCCTTTAAAGATCGTCGTTCCAGCTAGCCTGAGGGCGTTCTACCATACGTACGCCGATTCGCGGTCTCCACTCAAGAACACGTCTACCCCATCGGTCATCGGTTCTACGGCTAAAAATGGCCGGACCGTTGCCACTTCAGCTTACTTATTCTGTGAGCGATGTCGACAACTTTGGTGAAAGAAAGAATTTCATTCTAACGAATTCCCCGACGAATCTGTGTAAGAGCGTATAATTTTATTTCTTACTTTTGATCGTTTCAGAACTACATTTTAGTCGTTGGTGTACACAACAGCAGTGTTACATCAGGAACGCTATCCACGTATTGTTACAAACTGGGACTGGATGCGGGAGGTACAGAGACAGTGCTAGGATATACGGCTATGGAAGGTTTGCAGGTAAACATAAATTAAATACAATTTTAATTCCATCTACTAGTACATCTCTCATCTACTTGTACAAGTTCAAATTAAATTAGCTAGCTAAACTCCGAGTTTCATTTTTTTTTTTCGTGTACGGACGAATTACCGGAACGGATTAGATTAACGGATTTAGAGGAGATTTGGCATATGGGTAGATCATGACCCGACAGGATTAGGACATAGGATATTTTTATCCCGATATTCACACCCGTGTGAATAGAAATTTATGCGGGTGAAACCGCAGGTCCCAGCCCGGACACGAAAAGAAGGAAGAAATTAAAAAAACTTTTCTCACACTTTCCAGGTAACATTCAACAGATCAGCCGGCTGGATCGGTTTCCAAACATCAGACTGCGGCGCAAACGTTCGCATCACTGGCCCATACAACACTTCCTCCTCACTCAAATCAACTTGCCAACTTATAAGGCCCGAAACAGACGTGGCCACATCTATTAAAGCTGCTCAATGGGCTTTATGCGCGATTTCCATAATCGCCGCCGGTGTGATACTGTATTTATTAGCGCCGTGTGTAAAAACCTTTTGTATGAGAAAATTGCCGAGGTCACAGCAGATTTCGTTGTCTCAAGCCGCGTTGGTTGAAGAAGAATCTTCGTAGGAAGTATAATATTTTGTGATTAAAGGCGCTCACCAGGTGGCACGGAACGGCATGGCATGGCAAAGGATTTTCGTAAGCGAAAATTATTTTGAATCTTATTTTCATACCCTTAGCACTCGATTTCGTTGATATCGACAAGGGGACTCGAGCAGCATCAGAAGGCATCGGCATGTCCGACCATACAAATGGTAATGCTTTGCTGCGACGTGCCATCTAGTGAGGGATGCCCTTAATTCGTAATTTATTTGCAGCTTTCAAACACAAAATGCAAAAAATGTTCTCAATACTTATATATTTTCGTTTCGCATTTTAGTTATAGTCCGCGCGGAACTAGTTGGCCGCGCCTTAGGTATGTGGGCGGTGGGACGGAGGGGCGGGGGCAATTTGTCATACTCAGGACATGCGTTGCGAACAATAGGCAACCCCGCCGCCCTCACCCCCGTCCCCACCCAAGGCGCGGCCAACGAGTTCCGCGCGGATTATAGTCAATCGATACACGTCAAGCGAAAGTCTGTGTGCAAGATATTACGGTATACAGGGTGTCTATTTGGACTATCAAATAATACTTTTTTTTTTCTTTATTTATTATTAGGGACATTTATACAATTGTATATGCCAGTCCCATCGGACCTTATAAAATAATACTTAATTATGATTTTTGTCTTGATTCTGATCTCAAAGCACAAAAAATGTAGAAACATGCATGTCCTGTGGCACGAATTGTAGCAAGTTTATTCAAAGTTGATATTTATACCCTGTATAGAATAAATGATATTCATTTCAGTATGTGTGTACTGTCAAACGGGGTGAATAGGATGCTGGGGACGAAACTTTAAAGGGTATTTTAACATTGATATAATTATAGTTTGTGGTAGAGCAGTGGTGGCTAAGTGGTAACGGCCGTGACTTACGAGTTGTAGGTCATAGGTTCGAACCCAGACATGCGATTTACTTTGTGTAAATTATTTTATTTCATCATCACTGCTCTCAAAACGGGGAAGGAAAACATCGTGAGGCAACCGGCATGTCCTAAAACCAAAAATTTGAAGACATGTGGCATCTGCCAACCCGCACTGGGGCCGCGTGGTTGATTACGGCCCTCTCCCTCTCATCGAGAGGAGTCCTGTCCCAGCAGTGGAAACATTATAGGGTGATTATGATGTATTATAGTTTTTTGCCAAAAAGGACCCTACTGTGTTTACTTAAGTAAGTAATTAACGATTAAATGCACTTGGTGGCAACAAACTACATATCGTCACCTTAGAGTGAAAACCTCGGGAATGTAAGTAGCATTTTATGCATTTCGGACAATCTTATAGTATCGAACAGTTCTGGCTATAAAAGCGAGTTAAATTTCCGTATTAATTAATAAAAATACAGAACCTCCGTTTTTGAAGTCGGTAAAGAATACATAAAAGACGCCGTAAAAAAAATTTAAACCACGCAGTTCTTTCTTCCTCCTGAAAAGTTACTTCTTTAACACTTACGAGGTTTTTACTCTAAGGCGTCGATATATGATTTCAACGTTAAAATCCGTTTTATAGATTCATCCCTATTCACCCCGTATGTAGGTACCTACTTCTCGTTTGTGATTGTGAAACATATGACTATCAGTGAAAAGTTATCGGGAAAATAATTGAGTACCTACTCAAATTTTTGAGACCTTTTCTCCGATTCAAAGCAATTAATCTTTAGCTAAAATGTCTTGACAAGTGTGATTTTCTTGTCGTATGTAATTAATAAGTAAGTGATCTACTAATCAAAGGTTTTGGGCCACATTATTTCAGTTTTCATTATTGTTCATAGCAATATTTATTTGTGTAATGTTGGGCGAAAATCCAAATTAATTCATTATATTCGATAAACTGATTGTGATCAATGTGGTCCCAAGCCTTTATCAGTGTTAAGTCATTAAGAATAAGAATGTTTTTAATTTGAGCAATTCAACAGCGCAACAACAGCGCTGCAAACTATCGCCCAAATTGAAATAGCCCAAAGGGCAATTACATGCCGAAGATGCCTCACTGCGAAACCTCGCGATCGTGGTTTAGTTCGCTACCTCGAGGGTTTGGCTCGCTACCTCGATGTCACCTCCATGTAAAACAAATGCATGCATGCAATGCATCATCGAGGTAAATCACTAAACAGCCCGCGATGTATGGCCGTGAGGTATCCTTCGGCATGTGCGTCTGTGTCTGCATTTGTTTTACATGGAGGTGAAATCGAGGTAGCGAGCTTAACCGCAAACGCGACGTATCGCGTGAGGTATCTTCGGCATGTAATTGCCCTAAGAATGATTCTAGGTATTATTTTTGTAAATAATTTTGAAAAAAAAACTCATACCAAAATTCGAAAAATGTAGGTAGTGTGATAGATTGTAATTACTCAATTCGGGGCATTGTGGTATTTAAACTAGTTTGTACTCTTAAAGAGTAGTGTTTTATTTTTATAAGTCTGAGTAGGTAGGCAGGTAATAGGGTTATTCGAATATTTTTAATATCACTTTTTGAATTACACTCACAATTTTTATGGAGTAATGCTATATGAAACTTGTGAAGGAAATATGTTTATGAAACTATCCTAATTTCGAATCTATACTATGTTTACACCAAAGTATTTTCTGACCAGTATTTGCTACTAAAGATGGAAACATTGGTTTTAATCGATATTTTATTCTAGACAAGAGATTAAAATAATAATGCATATCAAAATAATATCACAAAATCCTGTAGAACTGATCTCAATAACATAAAAAAAAAGTTTAAACCATCTTTTAAGTGGGTAATAAGTACGATACTAAACGAAATGTTTTCTTCTTTTTTTAGCAAAACTGGAACTTTTGTAAATATACAAAATCAATTATAAATATCAGTACTCTGGCACCTTTTAAATTTTCTAATCAATATTTTGCCATATTTAATATTGTCACAAAGACCTTTACGTAAGTATTCACGCTTAGTAAGTATTTCTATTAAACAATACGTTTTAATTTATATTGTACTCTTAATGTATTCGTTTCTTAGTAATATCACAGTCTCAATAGGCATATAGCTAGAAAAATATGCCCCTAACCTAAAGTATTAGGTAGGTAGGTCAAAAATTATTATGATTGCGGCCTACAATGAATGAATCATGACCGGTCTGAACATAGGCTCTCCGAACTTTTGTGCATGTGCACTCACTTACACTCACCTCATGTCACCATTTTGGTTCCTAAAAAGTGTTATTGCGCAGATTTCTGTGTAAAGTTCGGACGGGTCATGATTCATTTTCCGTGTTGACTGTTGTAACTTTTAAGGCGCTCCCACACCGGGAGCATTCGCCTGTAATGTAACAGTTCAGATTCGAGAATTACATCAGTGAGTGATGAGAACCGAGCACTGAAGGCCAATTCCCGTAACTAAAAACTTTCAAAATCTAGTCGCAATCTGAATCTCTGCGACAATCAATGTCATAAAATTGTCAAAAATGTAGGGAAATTAGATACATTTTTGACAGATTGAGACTATGATCAGACTGTAATAATACAATTTATAACATTACATTCACCGGGAGCATTCGTCTGTAATTTAACAGTACTTGCACCCGTGATACAATTTGTTACATGAATGAAAACAATTGATTCGACTTCAAGCGAATGCTCGTCAGTCAGGCAGGGAGTAACGTAATGCCTGAAATCGCATCTTGGAATGTTACATTACCGGCGAATGCTCGGGTGAAGGAGCACCTTTTAGTTTTCAACAATATCCCTAAAAAAAAAAATGACAGCTCGTCAAACGTGTCAACGACGTGATATTTGACAAATATACTAACATTAAAATGATACTTACGTGGTATTATAATTATAAGTAGACATAAGTACTTAATATTAATAGTATGATGATATTAGTAATGAATGTATTTTGACTACGCTTAATTTTATTCATAGAATTGTCATATTTTCTTCAGAACTATTGATGGTGGGTTGGCAGTTAAAATTCCTTCACTTTCAATATTTTTAAAACGTTTAGTCATTTATTTATTCGCTCAGTCATTTTAATGTAAAATGTTTACAAATTCGGAAGCTGCACAAGTATTGTTAATATTCAGTATTGCACATTCTGCTTCCTCAATTCTAGAAAAATTGCTATTATTTTCGTAATTTTGACTAGAGTTCTTGCCATAATGCTAATAATTTTGATAGCATTACAAATGATGTTTGTGCTTACTATTTTACATTGCAGAATTGAATAACGTTGTTGATTGAAAATTGTAAAATGGCTTTATTACAAAATCATTACGATTGGTAAGTTTTTTTTAGAGCAATGACTATGTATGTTATTTTGATGCGGACCGTACAATACATACAAGTAGACCAGAAAAGTTATGCGCTTCTGTAATCTTCGCGTTTCTGAATTAGCACGAACGTCGCGCAGAGTAACAGAGGCAATGCTTCTAAGTATTGTACCTACTACCGCGCTTGATAATAGTGCACATCACTGCGCGTTTGTATGAAGTTTTCTCTATCGGGTCGCCTACCCCAGTTTCAGATCGTCATTTGTCACTCAAAAGTTTGAAAGTATTTTGGAATTGTATAGAATTGTTAATCTGTAATTTTGTAAACATGGTAATACAAAATAGGCAAGCATTTCAATGCTTTTAACAGCTCTATATAAGATGTATCATCGTGCGTTTGTATTCTTGAAGATAGACGATGATTCCCGAAGCGCATACGTTTACTTACCTACATGGAAACAATGACGTATTATATATAGACACGTTATCAAGCAACATCTCGGCGCTTAAAAACGGCGAAAATACTAGATAACTACTTATACGCGTAAAGAAAGGGAAAGAAAATATATCACCGTACGGCGGGATGTCTGTTGCTAGAGGGAGATAAATAAACATCTTCAGTTACGTCACAGGATAAGTAATAGTCAAATTACATGCTCATTGGTCGAGCGCATGAGTGACGTAGCTATCAGAGTCACTTCATGCGCCGGCCGCCATTAGACGCAGCGTCGTACAAAATAAAATAAAATAATCTAGTTTTGTAAACTTACGCGTGAAATGACACATTTTTGTCTTTAACTTTTGGGGTATAATTTTTACATCCTCTGAAAACACACGACGGCATATTTTCTTTATGTTTTGCACAGGTTTTCACATACGATATAAATTAAAAACAAACATACGTCGCGTCGCGTCGCGCGACAGGTTGGTGCGTGACTGAGCGCAAATGTGGCAATTGGCTTCATTTCATGTTGCCATTTTAGAGTGCGGACAACGTATCTATAGTTTTATACATCATTGCATGGAAATACCAAAAAATACACTGCCTGCTAAAAGCCGGACGATTTCGTATAAAAAAAAAAACATTTCAGAATGGTACGGTACGGCGGTATGGTGGTAATTATGCCAAGCACTCGACAGAATTATAGGGAATATTAAGCCCTAAAACTTTCTTTACTGTAACTTACTAGTGATATAATAGCCAACACAATAGGCATAAGTTTGAACATTATAGTGTAATTACAACATTCAACGAAGTATATCTAGTGGAATTTCCTATTTTTTGTGGCAATTTAATTTTAGATTTACATACATTATCAATTGTAGTTACATTAATACCTTTTATGTACGAATTTTTTTTTTTCATAATGTCCGTAGTTTTTATTTTAGTCAAGTATATGCCATTTATGTATTATAATAATGATATTTTTGTTCCTAATTATTTGATAAAATCGGTTTTATTGTATTTATTGTTTGAAATTGTATGGTCTGTAGTACCATCGCACGTTATTTTCGTCTGTTTACTGTAAATTATGAAGACCAATTTAGGCAAAAGGGTTAAAAGCTAATAAATTAAAAAGTATATTTACAATTCATTAAATTGATCTAACTTTTGTGGTTCCTTTTGTTTTTTTTTATTATAAACGGTTCCTATATCAAAAATGTAAGTAAGTGACTACGTGAAATGAATAAAAAAATTACTTGGGGTTGCTGGGGAGATGCTCTACAAGTCTACAGCAAGCCATAATTAATTCAGTTGCCTGTACCTGTTAACATGTTAAGGTACTTTTTTTTAAGTATGTACTAATTCGGTACATATTGCGTACAATTGATAACAATTGTAATTCAATTCAATCAATCAATTCAATTCAATTTTTTTTTCATTCAATGGTTGTTGTTTGTATTGTAATTCATATAAATGAATTTATAAACAGCAAAATTATTATATCATGGGGTGTCTGGGGAGCATAACTTCTTTATGGCGGCTCGGAACATGAGGCGAGTCGCTACGCAGTAACAAATCATCACGTGTCAGGCGGGGGTGAAGGGTTGATGTACTGCGCAGCGAGTAGTGCAATTCAGAGCCGGCATAAAGCTTGAATCGGGCTGTACGTCTGACGTAGGTAGCTTAGTCCATTCTGGGGCAGTATAAAGGTCTATCCACACATGTCAGGGCCATGCCAGAGACGTAATAGTGTCGTACACACAGCAGGCACCGAAGCTCCGTCGCCGGCCCGGACACGGAAGTGTGCGGTGCGAACGAGTTTATAGAGGTACTAGCTTCTGCCCGCGACTTCGTCCGCGTGAAATTTCTTGTTACTCCGACCCACCTCGGCGCATCGCATCGCCTGCCCGCGCTATTACCTACTTCGTTTTTGCTTAGCGTTCTTTCTGACTTTTTTTCTTTTTGCTCGGCTCCTAAAGGTCATAGCGTGATGTTAAATAGCCTATAGCCTTCTTCAAGAATTGGGCTATCAAATGCAAAAAGAATTTTTCAAATCCGACTGGTAGTTCCAGAGATTAGCGCGTTCAACCAAACAAACAAACTCTTCAGCTTTATAATATTAAGTATGTATTAGTACCTATAGATGAGGAACAGGGTGTAAAGTTCACTCATGATCCATAGAAAAGGTCCTCCCTTTTCTATGGTGCATCCTCTGACCAGACGAGTGTTGTGTCTTGTGGGCAACTGCCTGACGATTGATGTCGGAGAATTGTATATAATTATGATACTTAGTTGCGCAGTAAACTGCTTGCGCGATGCAGGATTTTGCGTGACGTTAGTGTGATGCGTGATGTAGATGCCGCCACAAGTTCATATAAAATATACACAGTTTTTTTTTAAACCAATTCGTTGCTCGGTCCTTCCACGTCCCCGGGCCTTTATTTATTTATTTGGATCTCCACATAACTATCTATAAGTACTAACTAACTAATCTATACTAACTATCTATACTAACTATCACATCTCACAGTACCTAATTAAAAAGGTTATTTTATGTGTGCTCCTTCAATTACAGGAGAACACAGCATGCACATATGTATAACTAGGTGTAAACGCGATAAAAAATGAAAATAGAGAAAATATAATAAATAATAATATATAAAATATAATAAATAATAATAAAATATAATATAATAAAATGACGAGTGTTGAAAGGATCATGACCGTTGATGTATGGAAATCCGTCTTAAGTTGAAACACAATAAATCTTTATTTATTATAGACTACGGTTTATATACTATTAAATAAAAGTGTTTATTTTCACACAAGTATCCGAGTTTTAAAGTAATTAAACAAATTCGGAGATAACCTAAAAACGTCCTGGCGTAATAAAACACAATTAAATATGAAAACGTCCTATCGTTAGTTACATGAAACACGCTAAGTTGTTTAAAACAAACACACCAACGAATTTCCGTAAGTATTACTATTTAAGTGGAGAGATTAATCGCGGTGACTATTCTCAATCGACACATAGGTACTTAAACAATAATAAACAGTAATGGCGGCTTCCGCAGGCGCCGGCGCTTAGGGATGGCGATCGATTTTTTAATCGATTTTAGAAACTTGAAAACGAGTTCCAATGTTTTTCCTGCGGATTGCAACTTTTAAGTTTTGATACGCAATTTCTTTGTTCTGTTTTTTGTAACCAACAATATTATTTAATTTATTTTGTATTCGATTATTCATTACATTTGACTAATTATGCTGGTAAAGCTGTCGATGTAGAATAATAGCGGGAACAGATCTATCAGAACTCAATTTATTGCTGAATCGATTCTTTCCTGCGATTCGAATAGATTTAAAAATCGATCTTGTTTAGGAATAATCGTCATCCCTACCGGTACGTCTGTCATCTGCCTTGACAGTTGCATCTGCGTGAGACGAAACACAAAAATAAATATTTTCACAACGGAACTATGAAATACATATACAGTACCTACGTTATAATAATGATATTACTAATTATTTAGCTATTTATGAGTTTAATATCATTTTTGTGATGTTTTTATGTAAAGGTTCATACCTACTTACGTAACTCGTACAAATGAAGAGAACGAAACGTCCATCATTACTATACGGAAATGTACCTAGCAATCGTTAATTTACTGTTTATCTTAAAATCATAATTCCGGATACGAAAACAAAATTCCTGAAGTGAAAAGCTTGTAAAAAATAAGCAAATAATTTGTATATTAATTTGGTTTTCATACGTGCAACTTTCCTAGACTGGTTTTGAACAATGTCCTTTGTAAAAAAGAAAAAAATTACATTACAAAATTGAGCACTGATTGCTTTTTCAATATTCTTTTTCATTAGTCATGGAAGCCCCTTAAGGCGCTACCTCGAAAATAAATCGTAGCGACTGATCTACTAAGCGAGCGAAAGTGATGCAATTACTTTTGAAACGCATAAGGAGAGAGATAGCTATAATGTGCGTGCGCGCGGAATAAAACGACGTATGTGCCAAAATGAATTTACCTACTCCTTTTTTAACAAAATAAGTGAATTAAATTTAAAACTATTTAGAATAAACTTTGATATAATAATTCTCTATGTTTTAAAGTAAATTCCATTGAATAACTCTTTAACGTTACGCTGTGATGTCGAAGAAAATAAAAAAATAGATATAACTTTGCAATTTTTTTGCATCGAGAAAAATTAATTGAATCGTGTATTCCTTTTACACGATACTAGACCAAAGAGTCAACAAACATAATATACCAAAATGTTAAATCCCTATTCCACATGCTTAATATGTTAAGTACACGAAATAGAAAAACCACATTTTTTTTCAATATATCACCATTAAACATAAATATCCACGTGTTCTGATAATAAAAACAATTACATTACTATGCTTCCATACTATCTAACATTAAACTTTAATGACTATTATTTTTATCGTAGTTAGTCCATGCCACCACGATTCTTAGTGAACAAATGGTACCTACCTAACTAATAAATTACGTAGGTACCTAGAACATAGTAATTATCTTGTTGTGATACCTAATAATTACCTTTTGTAGTTAAAACATGACACTTAATTACTTATATAGATACTTACGCAGGTGCTATAAATAAAGCACTAAGTAGGTAGGTATGTACTTATGTTATATACGAGTATTACAGGTTTTATAAATAATTATCTAGAAACTAACCTATTGAAGTTTATGTATTTAAGCCTAAACCTAATAGGCATCTAGGAAGTACTTAGTAGGTAGGTATGTTCAAGTCTGGCTTATTCTGCGTTCGCAATTTACTTTCCAAAATATAAACAAATATGCGTATTTTGGGGAAAATACTTTAGTACCGACACAAAAGGCTCAGTTTGCGCCTGGTCATAATAATATCAGCTTAATGTACTCTAGCATAAAGTTGATACCTACCTATTAGTTTGAGAGGAAATATTTATAGTCCTCTTCACCGTATGCGGAGACAGCGACCCAGACTAATGTTCTTTTGTAGGTGACTACTTTTCTATGGAGTTAGACAGGATACATAGCAATGACAAGGGAGTATTTATAATATCTAGTCCTCCAGACCGTGTCTCCTTTTCTCATCCTCCGTGCGGGAGATGTTATAGTGCACAAGTGTGTACGTAGACACAGGTGCACTCTCTCTTCCCTCACTCTCATAGTCCCGTGAGATGGCACGTGCTGTCCGAGGCACGGAGGTCACATCACCAACTTCCAAACTTCGGACTGTTAGATACTAAGAAATTCCTAATGGAAAAACCCATTGGGTAACACTTTTCCCGATCTGGCAACCGAACCCAGGACCTTAGGCTCAGCGGTCGTGCTTGCAACCACGACACCAATCGGGCAGTTAAAAGGGTGTATAAGGCTGCGTTTCCACCAGAAATGAGCGGTGATGCGTAGCGAGGAATGTGCGTAAAACTAACCAATAACAACACTAGCTTAGTTCGATGTTATTCGTTAGTTTCACACACATCCCTTGCTGCGCATCCTCGCTCATTTCTGGTAGAAACGCAGCCTAAGGCAGCGACCGAGTAGGTAAGTACAGACATCAGGGGGCTTAAAAAGGCCACTTTGGCAGAATCATAAAAGGATAACATTATGAATCATAATGGACAGTTAACTGTTAATTACATCAAATCCCATTGGTGAAGGATTTTGCAGTTACATATTTGTTTTTTGTCTGTGCTAAAATACCTACCAATCAATCCAATCCCAATCTCTTTGATTATACCTACGTAGTGTAGCGAAAAGAAGAAAAACACTGACTGTCTTCGCCAGATTATGAACTACATGGAGCTTTTGTGGGTTGACCCTAGATAAGATTGGCAAAGGAGCGTGCAGATCTAAAATTAAGTGATAAGCACCCAAATTGCGTAACTACCTACACCTTCCATCACAATCTGAATCATTTCGAAGGATGGTGCTAACCCTTGGCTTCATATGTTCGAAAAATTTGTCTGCTCAACAACGTAAATAACGCAATGAATGTTGTTGAACTGTCAAAATGAAAGCCATCGCTACTGTTAGTGTGATTACCCCGAAGATCTCAATAAATAAAAACTTAATTACAAAAAAACAACCGACTTCCAAAAAAAAACTACGAAGTTAATTAAAATAACTTTAATTTCACAACCGACTTCCAAAAAAAAAAACTACACTGTTAAAAATAACTTTAATTTCGGCAGTCGGTGTCGTTAGTTCCGTTTTTTCGAATTTTGATACAGACTTCCGAAATTGTTATTTTTTCACTTTTTAGTGTTTTTTTTGGAAGTCGGTTCCTTATTCTTTTAAGTTTTTATTTTTAACTTTTTAGTTGTAGGTACCTACCCCACACACATTCATACAACACTACTTGCTATGTAAATATCAGCTAGAGTGACAGGAAGTTATTAAAACATCATCAATATAAACTAAATAAAAAACATTCGTATTATTGAACCTAACTCAAAAACTACCCAAGGAAAGTTAATAAAATGTAAGTCTAAAGGACCACCCCTGAGGCATACCTTATCCATTAAATAAAAATGAATTTCGCAAATCTGCTTTTAACGGATTTCTCATCTTAGGTAACAAATAAATATAAAAAATAAGAAAATCAACCGAATTGAGTTCTTCCTTCTTTTTTGAAGTCGGTTAAAAAGAGAATGGAGCGAGCATACCTAGGCTCACAAGTGGTGAAGTCGGTGGGTGATGATGACAAGTGTCACCTTCAACCTTTATGTGGTTGGTCTCTTTATTTATAAAACCTGTCATTGGTGCCGATTGTTGTTCACAAACTAAACAAAATATTTATGTTCAGTGCATCTTTTTCTTTCTATTTAATTAAGAAAAGCACAGAAGATACATTTTAGTTTAGTCCGTCAAATTAATCAGCGCCTGACGTAAACTGACGTAATTTTAGTAGGCAAGTTTTTAATCACGTCTAAACTTGTAGGTAGATATGGAGTAGTGTCAGGCGCTGATTAATTTGACAGGACTAAATTAAAATTTATCTTCTATCCCTTACTTAAACACAAAAAAACGCAAGTTTTAGAAACAATAAAAGTGTATGATCGACTACAGTAAACAAAATCAGAAAAATATATGATATTCTTCAGGATATATGCTAGGTAGATAGTGTGTTGAAAACATAATACAACTAATTCGATACGATAGAAAAAAAATCATTAAGATACCTCTAAAAGCTTTCTTTTTACAATAAAAACCATATTATTATACATACAATAATTCAGATTTTTTGTCGGATTATTCTAGCAACATACTAAAATACTGGTGTTTTAATTTTTTTTTTGTCCAAACAGTAGATTTTTTGTAATTAGTTGCTTCATAGTTCATATTTTGCAATAAATTACCAGCGTTGTGGCATCGCGCTTCTCTTTCTTTTCTATGCAGTCCGACAGTGACCGCATCATGTAAGCCCCATAATGAAATAGAAAGAAAAAGATGGAATGAACTTAAATTTAGTCTAGTTTGTGAACAAGGGAATCGAAACCATTGGTTCTGTCTTATTTACTTAACTGCCTACTTATGCCACTTAATAAACTACTAGCACGACAGAACAGGAGGCTAATAGAGCAAAATAATTATGTTTAATTCCCTGACATCGAGGCAGAAGCGGTAATTTCCTTAATAACTGGATCGCGTCGGAAATCACAATTTATTCTCCAATTTCCGCAAATCCGCGCTGATTGGTAGCAATTTAAAGTAATTTGCTGACATCTCTTGACCTGACTGCCAATAATTATAGGTATGAGAGATAGATAAATTTGAAATTATTAGAAAATGATTTATTTAGTGAACACAAAATAAATAGCACACTGCACAACACATAAAAGCACAATTAAAATGGTAACATGAATATAAAAAAGGTCAATTGCGAGTTGGCCTCGCGCACCGAGACCTCCGTACAAATTTGTAGGTATGTAACAACAAATTTACAGTTTTCGGATTTTTTTCTTTACTTGTGCTACATGACATTACTTTTTGCAAAATTTTATTATTCTAGGTCAACGGGAAGTGTAGGTTTTGATTCCCTTGCGTATCTTCCCGTATCTTTTGATTGCGTTGCATTGTCTTTTATAAGATGGCACGGCAAAACAGAGAGGGGAACCTTTCTATTTTTAAGGAGGTAAGAATCCCACACCCCTCGGTCTTGTCCATGAACGCCAGGGTCTTATATAGGTTTCCCTTTCCCCAAAAAAAGAAAGATATAATATCTGCCTATTTCAAAATTTGCGGCCTCTCTGAACTATGCTTTAAACCTGCCTAATGATAAAGGATTTCTAGGCTAGTACAAATCAAATCAAATCAATTTATTTGTGAAACATAGGATAGATGATAGATGGATCTTAAGAACTAAATAGTGCGCTATGTCTTGTCAATTTTGACATACAAATATTTTTAGAGGAAACATGCGTAGTCAATTATCAATTATTAAAGAAAAAGAAAAAAAAATGACATAATGAATTAAATAGTTGGTTTACAGTGAATTTCAATATTAATTAACATTATTATTTAAAAAGTCTTCAATTTTATAATAACATTTGTCAATTAGCAATAATGTGAGAGCTTTTCTAAACTTTACTAGAGGCATATTTTTAATATTGTCTGGTATTTTATTATAGATCTTTGGCGCAATGCCAAAAAAACTCTTTGGCATTAAAGATGTCTTGCATTTTATATTACATAACTGTGACAAATATTGAGCACGTATTGGCTTTCTTTTAATATCAGACATTTTTTCGAATAAGTGGGGGTTGCTTATTATAAATATTGCAGATTCTAAAATATACAATGCTGGTAGTGTTAGTATTTTCAGTGATTTGAAGGATGGTACACAGCTATCGGTAGTCTTTAATCCACACATAGATCTTATACAGCGTTTTTGCATCTTAAATATAAGTTCTCTGTCAGTTGACTGTCCCCAAAATATAATTCCGTACCAATGTCAATTTATTGTCCCTACCTGCGATTGTTAGTCAAAATTCTTCTCAAAAATTCAAATCTTTCCTAATTGTTTTACCGTCACACAAAGGCACAAAGTATCCTTTCCAGACATTATGTAAGTGTAACCCCATAAAAGAATATCCATTGAAATGCCCTCGATTTCGATTAAATAATTCAGTCGTCAAGCGTTTTGCGGCAATTTGCATTGAAACGAGATAGGACAGAAGCCACGACTCGAAACTGAAATTAAATTGCGATTATACTGAGATTGAAAAGCATTGTGCCTAATGCCATGTAGAAAGAAATTTAATTTTGTACGCGACAGAATTTTTTAAATTACTGCAAGTTGTTACGGATTTGCCGGATCATTTGAGGGTTACGGTAGGTAAGTATTTAATTTTGAAATCAAAAGAATTGATCATTTAAGACGTAGCAGACTGTTCTGGACCTGTTTTATTTTTTGTTTTGTCTGTTAAATTTGATTTTGAGGGTTTTGATGTTAAGTAGGAACCTAGGGTGCAAATAAATAGGTAGATGGAGGACACTGGACCCAGGTCGACCGGAACAAGGAAAACCTGTTCAGGTGGAGATTCATAGATGACTCCGCCTTGGAGTGTAAATGTGGTGCTGTTCCACAAAAATGATGTCCTACGTGTCCTGTCAGCTGCTCGTTACAGAAACTGATGGATGCTAGTGATGGCGCCAAACACCTAGCCGAATTCTGGGGCGATTAAATTGCTATTGACACGCTAAGAAGAAGATTAGGTAGGCATGTCTCTATTTACCCGCGATGATGTGTTAGTAGGTATTGCGAGTAGCTTTTAAGGCACCTGCCTGAAATAACTTGAATCTTAACAGTTTCCGAAAACAAGACTCAATTCATCGTGCTGCGATAGGTTCACCACATATCACGACCACGACTTGACAGCTATCTACCTACCTAGGTTGGGCCTAAGCTAGGCTTCTCAAATCTAAGTTTGTCAAATGTAAAATGTAAACAATTTATAAGATCAATTCTTCGAAAAGAGGAAATTAATCTTTCCGACCTTGGAGCTTCATGTAATATATTATGTAGGATCTGTAATATATATTCATATGTTTTAATTGGTAGAAAAACAGGAAATTGTTAGATGAATAGTTAAAATGGTGTTTTTATAGACTGGACTTGCAACCTTTGAACTACCGTAATGTTTGTTGTTTGTGACAGGACATTTAGGTATTATGTGTATCTACCTAGCTACCTATCTAGGTACTTGTAAAAACTTTGTTTACGAATCAAATCACACGATCGCAACGAGTTTGATGTCACATGTTATACTAAAATAACTGTCAGCAAAGAAAGTTGCTCAACACCCTACGGGGACGGTCGCAGGGGGTGACGGGGTCCACCTGATCATTAGGAGAGCCGATATATGTACCTACCTGGGATTGAAATGAAAAACGCGTGTACTTCAGTGCCCAGGACATGGGAAGTTTGATTAAAGACTCAAAACAAATCTAAATATTTTATTTCACTTATACCTAGGTACAGACGCCAGCACATCAAACTACTACAATCTGTCAAATTTATTTAACAGATTTGCAACTTTATCTCTAAAGCATAAGGTTCAAAGTTGATTGGGAAAATTTGACAGTTTCGGGTAGCTTGATGTGCTGGCGTCTGTACATAGGCACTTATGAAACGTCAGAAGCTAGGAGGAGCACGGTTCTAATTGATCGTGCTCTATCTAAAAACTGTGATCTATTTAAAAAAGCGATCTAATAATTAGGAGATCAATAAGTTTTTTTATAACGTATTTGCTCGTAAAGGTCTCTTATTTCACCAATTTCAATATCGTAATGTATCTCATTACGCACTTGTGCGGTAATGTAATGTAAATCGCACGGTTTATCAAGATGCTCCGTCAAAACGAACGATACTTTTTTAAATCTTAGCAAAGAGTTTTTATTTCAGAAAAGTAGTCAACATTTTATGAATAAAATTAACTTTGGGAGATAAAATATAATAAATAAACATTTAATTCTTTAATTTAATTAATTTTGACAATAAATTACAACCATTAATATCTGTAACAAAAACAAAAATATTTATTTACTTTATTAATAATACTGGCTGTTCTGTGCCTATGCCTGAAAAAAAGCGCGAACGCGCTTATTTGTTAAGAAGTAAAAATTATTCCGCGCGCTTTTTCTTTTCGCTGTACTTTTTTTAATTGAAATGTCGTCAAGTAATGATGAATTTATTAATTCCACACTGCCAGAAGTCTCAGAGGTAGCGAAAAAGGCTACTCTAAGCCTCTTGCCTGAGAAATCGACCGATAGATACTTACAAGCGTATCAAAATTTCATCATTATGGAAAACAAGCAAATATGCAAATTCAGTCCGAGTTTTATTTATTTCCTCGCAAATATGTTATGACATACGTGCGCTTTGAAAATTACAGCCTCTGCTTTCTTTTAGCCCTCGCCTACTACGGCTCGGGCAAGCAATATCGCCTCGGTTGTAATTTTCAACTTACCGCACTTATATCATAATGTACTATTACGTATTAAAATTATACGTGACGCGAATATATAATAATGCTTAAAAATAGAAACATAAATATGTATATATATAGGCTTCTACTAAAAGTATATAAGTCTATGAGTAAATATTAAAAAAGTGGACATTCAAGATGTCTGATTTTTATTGGATTAATTGACGTGATTGATAAATAAATCCAGTTCAGCCGTATGGAAGTTTTCATGATCAACAGCAAGTGATTCTGATCATCTTAGTTCATAACATTACCATGCATCATTAGCCCAAGCCCAATCAATGTTTTAATACCTACATATAAGGGGCAAGCTTGCCTTTTTCAAGTTCGTCCTTCATTTAGACAGCGCAAATTATAATTTATAGAGGCGATAATACAAAAAATATATTGTATGTAAAAATCTAGTAGAGTTGGATCGTAAATCTCAATTTTGTTTGCTAGAAAGATACTGTAGACATGTTTGCTTGAAGTATTACTTTAACAAACACAGAAGATACATCTGAGCCGTCGGGAAATTTGGCGAGTTATAATTTTTAAAGAAAAATGTTTTTTTTTTTTTCTATGAATTGTTGGCTGGAATTATGAAATTAAATATAAACATAATAAATATTATACACTTATTTATTGCATAAATTTACTGTATACATTTTTAAGCTTAGACAGTATAAGTATTAAGACTCCTTCAAACACACGATGTAATCGCGCGCGACACAAAGTTCCGCAACGGGCGGTGCCTCTGTGTCTCGCGCGATTATATCGCGTGTCGCGCCTGTTTGAGGACATGCCATAATGAGCTGTGAAAACAGGTTAAAGCAGTGCGCATATGTTAAATGTGGCTCTTATACAGCTTGTACCATTACAAAGGCAAAATAAAAACATTTTCAAATATTAATTTTAATTTCTGTTATTATTAATAAATCTTGTGTAAAAAGAACATGGATACTTTCAACAAAAAAATATAAGTGCTACAAGGTAAGTAATTAAACTCTTGTTTTGTTCTCTATGAGTGAATTAAGGTTGCGAGTATCAGTTTACTGTGAAAGTATGTATATATTTGAATCAAATATTTCATGCGCCTTCAAATTAAAGAGCTATTTATTACAAAAATATTATAAAAATATGTGGAATTGTAAAAAAAATTATGCTCTTACGAAGAAATCTTTAGTTTTAGTCATTATGATACCTGTATTGTACCGGCCGGTCAATACCATAGGTTGAAGTCCTTTCTAAAGGACTATTTACCATAAAATTAAATTTTAAATATTATCGAGACAAAAAGCGAAATGGCGTAAGCATAATTAAAAACTTTAGGCATGCGGACTTTAGTATACGACTTATTGCTTGTTAAAATTCTTGTCATTATACGTTTGTATAGATAAAGGCTATATAATATTATGATGAAATGCTTTTTAAAAGCTGGCATTAAAACAGCACCAATGTACACCGTTAAAGAGTTGTGACCCATGCGAAAGGTCGTTATAAAACATAGAGCAGTTTTAAAGAATTTAAAAATGCTTTTTAATAGCCTAAGCCGTAATTAATGCTTACATACGGCCTACACTTTTGTATAATGCTTACAGCTGTATTAGAAGCTGTATAGAGACATAAATTATATCTAAAACAAAACCTTTAGCTGCACAAAAGATTGAAAAAGAGGATTATATAGCTTTAGGAACTACAAAGTTAATAAAATGCTGTTATACAGAAGCAAGACATTGCTAAAACCCTTCAAATTCTATAACGAAGCTAGAAGAAATTTTCTGGTCATCACTTTTTCCATTATATCGATTTTGTGTTACTTGGGATGTTATGGTAGTGAAGATACCAGACACTAAAACAAAAATTCAGAGATCTTTTGTCATTGGTGACAATTTTTATACCATCGTAAGGAAATATAAAGAACTACGACCTGATAATTTGAGTACCAAGCGCTTTCTTTTGCAGTACAGAAATAACCAATGCGTAAGACAAGTTATGGGCAAAAATAAAATTAGTCAAATCCCGAAAATAATCGCTACGTTTTTAAATTTGCCTAAACCAGAAGAATACACCGGACACTGCTTCCGCAGGACTTCTGCCACATTACTAGCTGACTCGGGAGCTGATTTAACCACGATCAAGCGGCACGGTGGATGGAAATTGAGCACAGTCGCCGAAAGCTATATAGAGAACTCAATAGGAAATAAAAAACGAATCAACGAACAAATAACAGAATCAATAGCTTTCACTAATAATCCAGCTTCATCATCGCTTCAGCCTCAGCCGAGTACAAGCGCGACACTAATGCCCTTACCAGTGGTTCCTCGTAGCTCATCACCGCAGCCTTCTTCAAGCCTTCAACTAACTCAAGATGTAAACGTCTCAAAATATCAAGATACCCGGACAAAATGTAACATCTTATAATAGCTGCACTTTTAATAATTGTACTTTTAACTAAATATAAACATTTCTATGCATTTATGTCCATCATTTTCCTCGTAGGTGTAATAAAAAGCACTATACATCCCTCAGGATAAAGTACAGTTCCATACCTCAAATGGTTTGCAAATGCCATAATCTCGGTATGGAACTGTCACTTTCTTCCCTCTGAAGTAATGTACTATTTCACACGTTTGTTTGAAGCATGATAGGACCAGGCCCGTGCCGGACGGCGCGTACGTGTTCCACGCGTGCCTCAAAGAGATGTCAGCATCAAATGAAGGGTTCCGTCAGGGCCGAAGCCTGCTGGGTCAGCGGGATTGTCCGAAAGGGTTACCGCTGGCCCGGAACAAAGGGCTAAGGAAGGAACACGGGTGGGTTTTAGTCAGTAAGAGTCTGACACTCCCTTCCGCTCCACCCAGAGCGGGAGGGGTCATTTGATGATTTCCCATCCTGAAAAAAAAAGACATGATAAAAAAGGTTACCTAATAATCGATGGTAAATCTGTCAATTATACCAATAATAAATAGTACAAGCCTGTTAGTCTGTTACGTCACCTATTGTCCCACGGCTACCACCTTTAATTGCTTATGGTAAAGTGACGTATGGTTTCAGTATAATCGTCTTTCTAGTCCTGCAAATTGATCAAGAGCATTGATCACTTTACCATACGAAATTGGTGGTTGGTGGTAGAAATCTAACTTAGAAAGATATATTAATGATTCTAATGATTATAACACTCTAAATATGTACCTGTTATTGTCACGAATCATATTTTGGTCAAGATACAATCTGACACTGACCTGCAAATTGCAAAAAACGTATGAAAATTTGAATTTCGCGGTCTACCACTATCCATTCACCTTAAGTACATACCGAAGTTAAATGAAGGAAGTCGCCGGCAAAGTTACTTACTACCTACCTTATAAATTTTATAATAAAAAGGAAAAAACTCAGCTGAAGAATAATTGGAATAGTTCACTGTCATCCTCATACTACGCAAGATTTAAACTTCTCATCTTGCTATTTTTAATATTCACGAGGCAATTAGAGATATTTTTTCCACTACTTTTTATGGGATAACTCGCTCACTATACCTACCTTTTTTGTTTTAAAAATATTTTTAATAAGTGCTTTGATAAAAGTTTTTTATGCCTTTGTTTGTTATGGCGGCATCTTGCGTAATACCATAAACTAATTGATTGCCATATTCAAAATGTTTGCATAATTACCTATGTCCTTTTTTTAGGTATGTTTTTGCCTGGTTCAAACCGGTCACTAATAAAAAGTCTAATTTAGTCAGGCTTATGTATGATATTGGGCAGGGTGCAAAAGACAGTATTTCCATTTCTTTTTTTGTTTTGCCTACTGCCCAGTTTAATAAGTTAATTGAAATGTAGTTATCTAAGTACTAAAGTATTAATAATGTATTAGTTAGTTGGCCATTATTTTTCACTAACTTATGAAGATGCGCCGATAATGATGGGAACCCGGGGCAATGAGGGTCCCTTAAGGGAAATCTTGAATAAAACCTGTAATTACTAAACAGCCATTAATTTGTCTCATTAAAGTTATTTAAAATTAACGTAAAATTATTGTCACAGCCTACTAGGATTCTGGGATAATCGACAAAAAAACAAAACGAGAAAATACCGGTTTTGGTCATATGCGCGGCGTAGTGGGCATACCCAGTCATATACTCTTACGTATGTAAATCTAAAACAGAGCGAATGTGAAGGGTCTCGTCATTATTATCCTCTTTGCTAACACAGGAACAGGGGGGCACATCTGTAACATACACAGCAAGGCCTCTCCAGAATCCGAGTAGGTACCAATATCCAAGGTACAAACAGTCCATGTCTTCGTCTTTTTCTTCTATTCTTAAACCTAGAAAAAGCACAGAGCTTCTTTTAGATTTAAGAAAGAAGCTCAGAGATTATTTTTGTAAGATGAACTGCTAGCGGTTCGTTTTTGGACTTGTAGTTTGAATTTTGGCATGATATCTATAGACGCCTACGGTCGTTTCCTTCTCCCCCAAGCTCCATTTTACACTTTCTATGTTCCTTTGGTAGTGGCGAACCATAATAATTGTATCTGCAGAAAAAAGATAAACTTAACACAATTGCTCGAATTAAAACGGGCACCTTGCTCATACTGCCCCATCCGAAATCCCCCAAATGGTCATATAAAATAAATGTCAACAAAATCGAAAGAATATTTGATAATTAAATTAGTTTACAACTTTTTCTAGTTATGTAGCCACATGATTGAAGGTAACTAATAATTTAACAATCATGAATTAACTACAACAAATATATAAAAGTGAAAAACAGAATAGCATAAACTTCAACTTACTTTCGGTCTAAGAGTGACGTGCTTTAGTTACGCACAAAAAACTACTTTTCTCGCAAGTGCGAGGTCGACTGGAAAACGAGCCGACTAGTTCCAAACTTCTCAGTTAATTATTCTACGAGAAAAAGGGGGTGCCCGTCTTATCCCGGGGTACCCGCAATGCCCCGGGGCATACTAACACAACATAAACCTAAGCCTTTCTGAGAAAAAATTTAATACTTCGGTAATCAATGAATATTACCTACAATAATTATAATTATGATTTACAATGATGAGATAGCGATTGGCCTTGACAGTACATTGCTCAAAGTTTATATATAACAGAAGGCGATGTTTCAAGCGATTTTTATTGTGACTGAGCTTTCGAACGGACTGTGCAACAAATTACGTTAATCGCAATGAGTGCTATTTTTAATACGTTTATTTTGCTATCGCAAATTGCAGTTATATTTTCAGCGTGTAAGTTTTTTTTTTAACTTTATAAATTATAATAAAATTCTAGTTAATTTATGATTATGAATAAATTAAAAATGTTTATAGTAAACAAGTAGATACTCTATTTGTTTACTATAAACATTTTAAATATTATTAGTCACGGCATTTGGAAATATTACGATATCGTAAATATCCTACAATTGGTTAGTATGTAATTAAATTGTACACTACACCGTTGTTTAATACAGGTGTTTATTTTTACACAAGATAATCACACTAATACATATTATAAAGGCGAAAGTTTGTGAGTGCGTGTGTTAATATGTTTGTTACTTCTTCACGTTCAAACGGCTGGATCATTTTGATAAAATTTTGGATGGAGGTAGCTGACACCCTGGATTAACTTATAGGCTACTTTTCATCCCGATATTCCCACGGGATCGACATTTACGCAGGTGAAACCGCAGGGCGCAGCTAGTATTTAAATAAATTTAATAAATATTAAGTTTAATACCATAAATTGATCCGATCATGAACTTTGGTTAAGCGTGGTCACAAGTTTATAACTCATGGAAAGGACATGTTAGGTTTTTGTATGGAGGCTGGGCTTTTATTCGAAGCTACTGTGAATAGGGAAGAGATCATATTTTTATGAAAGTACATAAATTAAGGAGACTTTGTATAATTTTTAATTTTTTTTTGAAAGCACCCTTTCCTTAATTATTATACATTTTAATAATCATTATTTAAAAAATAAATTGCAACCCACAGTAATTATTGATTTTGGCAACACTTTTCGGTTGGATGTCATTATTGTCATTGTGAATTGTGAACGTCAATCAAGTGTCAAATTCAATTCAATTTTTACCTGTGTACTGACAGCTGACAAGTATGACAACCTTGCTGGCAGAGGTAATATTTTCATAGATTCCATTAGGAGGCAAAGGAATTAATGCCATACATACAAATCATGGAGTTGGTTTTATTTTAAGCCATCTAATATTATTTTAGAATATTTTAAATAACAATAAGGTGTATAATTTGCTTTAAAAAAATATTTTTAACCATTTTTTTTTTGTTTCAATGTGCAAAAATAATATTATGACACCAAAAATATCTGGATTTAAAATATGTATTTATTCAATAATGGTGCTTTTAATATTTTTTCTGTTTTTGTCAGGCCATCCTGAATAAGTTTCCCTATCAGAAAAACCATACAAGACAGCTGTTCAAAAAAATTATTATTTTAAGCCCATTTCCTAACATGTCCTTTATGATGTAAATGGTATTGATCCATGAGGATCTATGGGATTCTTTTAGTGAAAAGTCCATTAGATATTTTGCTACATTTATAATTGTATAGCAGTATTTTAGTTAACTATTCTTATGTGCATAGGTTGGTGTTAAATAGATATTACAAGTCTTAACATTTTAGTTCTTAGAGGCTAAACTAAGTAAAAATATTATTTAGGTACCTACCTAAGTTTTTAATTGACCTTACCAGTAAATTATTATGTACCTTTAACTGATCTCAATATAAACATATGTTATAATTTACTGAATTAATCTTTATAACATATTAAAAAATTATAGTTTCAAACAAGATAATATATATCTACGTAATATAAAGCTAACAGACTTAAAATAATAATATGTACGTGTATATAAAAAAGGTGTGCAAAGAATCATAGGGCATCGAAAAAATTAAAATTGAGTCCGAATTCATCGTTAAAAAGGGTGCTGTGTAAAAAGTGCTTACAAAAGAATGTTTTACAAAATTATTTTTTTAAATGATTTTTTCTTTGACCAACTGTTACTTTGAAGATCTTTTGAAAGGGCTGCATTGTTTGCAGTTCTGTTAGTGTTTAAATGCTTTATAGTACCCACTCACAATCTTTTTTTAACTAATGCAAAAAACCGGCCGAGTTCTAGTTGGAAACCAAGAGTTTCGTACCACTAGGCAAAAAACGCCGAAAAAGACACGTTTTTTTGTATGGAGGCCCCCTTTAATTCATAGCTCTATTTTATTTTTATTATTTGTCCGCTCAATTGTTGAAAAATTACGGTTCTTGAGGATACAGCCCTTTTTTTTTTAAGGATGGGAAATCATCAAATGACCTCTCCCGCTCTGGGTGGAGCGGAAGGGAGTGTCAGACTCTTACTGACTAAAACCCACCCGTGTTCCTTCCCTTAGCCCTTATGTTCCGGGCCAGCAGCAATCCCGCTGACCAGGATACAGCCCTCTGACCTTCATTGCGAAACACACTATCAAAGTCAATCTGAATCATTTTGAAGGATATTACTAATCCATTGCTTCATATGTTCGAAAAATGTGTCTGCTCAACAAGGTAAATAACGCAACGAATGTTGTTGAACTGTAAAATGAAACCCATTGGCTACTGATATTGTGTTACATAATTACTGCACGGGTTCTGTGCACCCTTTGGGTACGGAAACATAAAAAGGAATAACACATCGTGTTTGGTTACTGTCGATAATGTGCCGGTTATTATTTTTTTGTACCGATAAAAAAGGTCTATCTAAACAACATAGTCAATTAAAATAATACTTTTATACTTACATAAATTTTTTATATGTATGTATATTATATGTATTTATTCTTATATTTTACTTATAAATATTTTTTATTTGTTTTTTTGCTATTGCACCTACTGAATGTTGTTTCTGCATCACCCTAAGGTAGACTGGTAGAAAATGCCTTATTTTAAATACTTAATCGTGTTCACCTTGCATACATTAGATCATCATCAATTTATTGGTTCCTTGTTTATAATTAACACCTTTATGGACCTTACAGCTACCGGTACAGTTAGCATAATAAAATAATTGATAATATTATGAAGTTTCTTATGATGGTATTTTAAATGAAAAGTAGTATTGGTAAATGTAAAATATCTATTAATGATTTACACAAAGGTACATACCTACATAAACATAAAATGAAAGTGTCTGTTTGTAATGCTAAATATACTTTCTTTTTTGTAGTTTTTGGCTAAGATATTTAAAACAGCCGCGCGTGTCGATTGATCAGGTTAAGCTACGCTTGCCGCGGTTGGGTGACCATCTTTACATACCAAGACCCCTCCGTGACTCGGAAAGCAAGTTAAGCGGTTGGTCCCGGCTCATCGTGGATCTTGGGCAGTCGTTACGTCAGAAGCCTGAAAATCTGACAACCAGTCTTATCAAGTGATATCGTATTACCCAGTAACTGGGTTGTGGAGGTCAGAGAGGCAGTCGCTCCATGTAAAGTACTGGTATTCAGCTGCATCCGGTTAGACCAGAAGCCGACCCCGACATAGTTGGGAAAAGGCTAGGCAGATGATGAGGATGTAGACTTGTAGAAATGTAGAGACGTAATAGGCAAGTATTTCTAATACTAATTAAACAATATTATAGTAAACATAGGGCGCCTGTTTAAGGGTCAGCGCAGACAGAGAGGAATAATCCCCGCGCGGTCTCGGGCATTTTCTTTACGGATCGTGTATGCTCGAGCTGATTCCCGCATATCTTAGAGGAAGCGCGAGCATTTTTTGTCAGGTTCAAGCATTTATGCACTTTATTGTAATAATTTTAAAGTGCGTTAATAAAATCCTCTCCGCTGCGCTCCGTTCCGTCTGCGCTGAGCCTTCGACTCTTGATATCAATACTATCAGTATTGATAAAGGTCATATCGACGTCATTATGAAGTCTTCTAAACAATGAAATAAGTTTGACAGTTTATGTTAAAGATAAATTTAGACCCTATTTAACTTTTGACGTTAACTGTATAAAGCAGCCTTTACCTCGATCTTCCATAACTATATATATTATAAATAGGTAAAACTTTTTGTATGTTTGTACGTAGGGTGTAATCTCAGGAACTACCAGTCGAATTGGAAAAAAAAATTGTATTAGGAATATCTATGTGATAGCCCAATTCTTGAGGAAGGCTTTAACATCACGCTAGATCTATGTTTGTATGTAGGGGGTAATTTCTGGAACTAACAGTCGGATTCAAAAAAAAAATTGGCTTTGATAGCCCAATTCTTGAGGAAGGCTGTAGGCTATTTAACATCACGCTATGACCCTTAGTAGCCGGGCAAAAAAAAGAATCCAGAAAGAACGTTAAGTGAAAACGAATTGATAGCGCGGGCAGGCGATGCGATGCGACGGGGTGGTCGGGTGAAAAGAAATTTCACGCGGACAGAAGAAGCTAGTAATAAAATAAAGTCGCTTTTCGTGTCTGTCTGGTCTTCTAAACTACGCAACTAACTTTGAAGCGGTTTTCACCGTTATTTAGACAATTTATTTCGAAAGATTTATGTGTATATACATATATGTATCCAGCCGGTTGATTCTGTAAAAATCTCACCGTGAAAACTTAGGTGAAGTGAGTTTGTTTTTGCTAGGAATTGACACTATTGACAGCTCACTCCACGCTCACTTCATCTAAGTTTTCACGGTGAGATTTTTACAGAATCGCACTGCAGTATCATATGCAATATAATACAGAAATCTTAATGTTGATCAAGTCATAAAAACCGCGCGAAGCAGGGGCGGGTCGCTAGTTACAAATAGGTAAGTTGTTTGTTTACCTACTTTTTTAATTAAGTTGTATTAACTTGACCTTATTTACAAAACAGAGCTTTTGAGCTTTGAATTAAATAAAGGTGAAGAAAACTCTTTAGTGCCTTAGAATTAATTTATGCCCATGTTACAAACAATTGTATCTCTGTAAATACAAAATGGCTAACTTTGGAACATCGTATCTACCAGAGTTTTCTAATTCTCAGGCTAGTATACAAAAATACATTAAATAATATAAAAAAACCTATTAAATCAATAATAATTATTATAAATAGTAAGTCATAATATTATTGATTTAGTGTGTAAATAATAAGAGTACCTATTAAATATTGATTTGATTTTTTTTAAATACAAGATTTTTGTCAATTTGTAATTTTATTAGACTCCTAATAATTAAATCCGAAACATTCTCAGAGGTCATCTAGGTAGGTTTATATACCTAATGTATTTTCCCCATTTACATATTTTGTTATTATTATGCAAAAATCAAGATAAGGCGTGCACTAAATTACATAGACAACTCAGAATACTAGGATGTAACATTTTTATAATACAATTTGTAGTCTAATCACGTACCTTCGTCCGTTTGTTTTTAGTATTTGTGGTCCCGGTCGACTAGGTTAGGATTTTTCAAAGTTTTGTTTTATGTACCTTGACACTAAGAGTAAGTTATGAAGTGCGAATGTTAGTGATTAATGTCATTTTGTCACTAGGTACATAACATAATGCAACGTGCAAACTTACTGTTTTTTAGCAGAACATTTTACATTTTTCTACACATATCGCAATTCTGACCCCCAAGGTACAGGCAGATGCCTAGTTTGGGGGTTACCGTCATATCTATTCTTGTGCGAATTATCTAAGATTATAAAAAAACATTTTTGAATTTTTTTTAATTTTTGGCATTGTCAAATGTTAAAAAAAAAAACGAATGGTCATAGACAATATCAAATCATTGATTTGAAATAGACACATAAAAGGCACTTTTTATGGCGAAATTTACAAAAAAATTGAATAGATTCTAGTTACCCCTTCCAAAAGGTAGTTTCGTATGGGAGAAACTCCAAGAAGAAAGAAACTCCAGAGCTACTCTTTTAAAATGTTTAACAATATTTGTAAACATAGGTACATTATACAATTATAAGTGAACAATTATGGTTTTATCGGTGACATCTCAGACCAAACAAAACGTCAAGACATATCGCTGTGAACAATACATATGAAGCATGCAAAAACTACACCTCCGCTCTGTGCATACACGCTCACACGCACACATTTACAATCAAACTACACCTCACTTTGTGCACACATATTTACGAAACCGGCTTTACTTTACTGCTGACAGCCCTTTGTCTTGGTTTTTTATTTGGTCTGAGGGTGACATTGACATTTTTGGAATATCTACCTGTACAAGGCCGCACGAACACCGACGCGCAAACTGTGACCATGACTGCGTTGAAAATTCGTCGCATATTAAAAAGAAATTGCTGTTCCATACATTTTGACCGCGTAAGTCACTGCACTTTTCTGTGAGACAGCAGATTTTTTTATACTGACAAAACATTTCTACCCTAGGGGTTCTAGAATCATGTGCTGGATCTACGGTAAATTGGTAACCGGCTGTGTGTCGATGTCTCTACCACACGCTACCACCTGCACCCTAATTGCGTGACACACTATCAGCCGGAATCTAAATCATTTTGAAGCAAATTGCTAATCCATTGATTCATAAGTTCGACAAATTTGTCTGCTCAACACGTAAGTAACGCAATGAATGGGGTTAGGGGGCAACTGGCCTCTGGTCCGCGGCCCACATTACACGGAGTAGGAACAGTAGTGGAAAGTCGGCCGAATGCTGGGCCAGAATACCATCGGAATGAATGCTGTTGAACTGTCAAAATGGAACCGATTCCGATTGATAATGTGTTACACAATTGCCCCGCTGTGTAGGCCGTAATTATGTCGACACGGTTGGCGCAGTGGCTGAGCGATCGACTGCTGCGCTGAGTGTCGCGGGTTGGTTTCCCGCACGAAACAAATATTTGTATTACCTACAGGTCGTTGTTCCGGGTCTGGCTGTTTGTGTATGTGAATATATATGTTTGTAAACGCACCCACGTTACAGGAGTAATTCCTAGTGTGGGGCAACGTTCTAAAAAAAAAAATAATAAAAAAAATAATTATAGATTCAATAAAATTCCATAACGTTTCACTAGGATTCTCGTTCTGACCACATAGGCACGTACTTTAGGACTTAGGTACAACGGATTTTCTCAGAAAAACTAGTCGAGGATCTCTAATTTTGTTTTCAAATTGCCTCGTTTTATTCAAACTTGAACTATTAATGAGCGAAAGTAAAACAGCTGACCGACAGACCAAATATGCTCTATTTTACAATTTAGTGTACTTGTGAACACACCATGATAACATAAGTACCTACAACTACGAGAAAATGTGAGAAAATGCACAACTCTGTAGGTATATCATCTAAAAGTGTGTAAAAAATATTTATTTAGATTATACTATACTAATAATCAGTGATCGGAATAGGCAGACTATATTTACCTAAACTTCGGAGAGCAGAGACAGAAAGTGGAGACTTCCTTACGACGACATTTTTTGTTCCCGGAATTCGGGAAAAATCTTAAATAAGTTAAAATAAGCTTTATTTAAGATGGGTAAAGGTTATTTTTAACTAAACTAGCAGCAAAGGCAGAGTTAAAATGTTTAACCTCCTTAACACTTCTTTGCATGAATCAGTCGGTTTAAGTCCTATTATATTTCTCACACATCTTTTTTGGGCTCTAAGAGCATCTTCTCTATCAGGAGAATTTCCCCAAAACAGAACGCCATATTTTAGCGTGGAGCCCACATATGCATGGTAGGCGTTTAATAATGCATTCTCGTTTACAAGTTTCCTTAGCATGTAAAGGGCATAAGGATTGTTGGTTTAATTTTTTACAAACCTGATCAACATGTTTCTTCCAATTCAGTCCATGGTCAATATAATTACCTATGAATTTTGTGTAACTGACTCCTTTTAATATTTAGCCTTTATAGTTTTTTTGTACCGTTTTTGGTTTTGTGTTTTTATTTGTAAATGTCATGTTATTTGTTTTATCAAGATTGATTTTAAGATTATTACGAGTTAGCCAATTAATAGCTTCCAGGGATTTATTGATATTAGTCTCATATTCAACTTCGTCATGGTCAGTAAAAATGGCTGTGCTATCATCCGCAAATAGTATTATTTGTTGGTTTATGACATTTAGGTGATCATTTATATAAATTATGATCAAAAGAGGTTCAAGGATGGTTCCTTGGGGCACTCCATACTGGACAGTTTTTGAATCTGACATATAAATCTGTTCAAACTTTGTATCATTTATTCGTGTTATTTGTGTCATTTGTAATCTATTTGTCAGGTATGATTTAATAAAATTTAGGTAGTGCGTTTGCTGTTACTTCTAGCTTAGTCATTAGTATCTGATGATCCAAATGGTTAAAAGCTTTGGTCATGTCTATAAAAATCGCGGTGAATTATTGTTTGTTATCCTGCCCTGTCATTATTGTTTTTAAGAAATTAAATTGTGCGTCACATGTTGATCTACCTTTTCTGAATCAGAATTGTTCGTTGACAAAATAAATATGTTGTTTACCTCGATGTAGTTATAAAAGTTATTTTAAAAAACCCTTTCAAAGATTTTGGCAATAACTGGTATTAAAGCAATTGGTCTGTAACATCTCATCTCCTCTTTATCTTCTTTTTTAAATAAGGAATTTATAATTGTGATTTTTAACTTTGAAGGAAACACTCCCTGTTCAAGGCAAATATTTATAATATGGCTAAGTATGGGAGCAATGAGATGAGACACTCTTTTAGTTATCTTTGTATTTATGCTGTCATGACCTGTACTGTTAGTGTTATTAAGCATTTTGATTATCTGGTTAACATCATGTGGATTTGTCAGTTTTAAAAAGATTAAATTGGAGTTATTGTATGTCAATGTGTTTAGGAAAGTGTTTATGGTCCCTTTGTGTTGGCTTGATATCGTCAATCATATTTTAATCAACATACAACCTGGCACTGACCTGCAAAATTGCAAAAAAAAACGTAGAATTTCATGGGCTACTTAAGCGCATCCCCTTAATCTTCGTAACTACTCATCCCATTAAAAAAAATTGACTGATAGAAAGCTACACTATTGGAGAGCGCCATACGCTATGCGAGGCAAAAGTAGTATGTAAGTATCGGAGCAGGTGGCGTTCTGTAGTTTCTGCCTACCCCCTTGGTAGGAAGGCGTGAGTTTATGTACAGACGCCAGCACATCAAGCTACTACTATCTTTCAAATATCTTTAGTAGATTTTTAACTTTATAGCTAAAGCATGAGGTTCAAAGTTGATTGGGAAAATTTCACAGCTTGATGTGCTGGCGTCTGTATATTATATTTTATTATAATAGATATTTGCAAACCTATTAGGGTAGGATATGGTTCAAAGAGCTTTTCTTGTAATTACCCATATTCAAGCAAACAAATGATTTGATTGATTTGATGTGTTTTATTAAGTTAAAACACGCAGACAAAGTTGCGGGCAGTAGCTAGTTTTGATTATAATATAACGAAAATAGGTAGTAAAAACAGCTAAGGTTTACAAATTTAATTATGCTAATGAGATTATAAAATTATTCAGGTTTTGAATATAGGTACGATATTGAAATACCTGTTTATCTTTAAATAATATTATGCCTGAGTCCTTACTAGTAATCAAGTGCTAAAGTAGGTTTTATTTGTTCCAAAAGTATGAAATGAAAATGTAAATACTTCGGCGGGATAATTGCGTAACACACTAACCGTTGCAATGACTTCCATTTTGACAGTTCAACAAAATTAAATGCGTTTTTACGTTACTGAGCAGATTTTTTTTTGAACATTATTATGAAGTACAATGCGTGCCACGAAAGAAGAGACTTGACCCCGCCTCCCCCGCTCTTTCCGCTGCCCCTATGATGTCCGGTCCCGTCGCGCACTCAGACCTCATACCGCTAAAGATACCTAAAATCGTGTTCTGCGCATGTCAAACCACGTGGTGTGTCAAGTCTCTTCTTACGTGGCACGCATTGTAATGGATTAGCGATATCCTTCAAAATGATTTAAATTGCGATAGATATAGTGTGTTGAGCAATTAGGTTGCGGGTTTAATTCATACGCATTTACTCACCGAAGGGCATTAATAACACATTCATCCTTATTTAGAATGTATCAACTTTATATAATACCTACAACTTTCTCCAAAACATTTATTTTTTTACTAAAAAAGTAATTTAAAAATCATCGACAAAAATTGAGGTTATACAAGTCAGTTGTCAAATTAAAAATATCTTAAAGGGAAGAACTCAAGCAGTAACAAATTTGTAAGAGGCACAACAAAGTGGCATCCAGGTACAGCACATCAAGCTACTACCAGGTATCAGTAAAATTTCTTTATTAGATTTTCAACATTATCGTTAAAGCATTAGGTTCAAAGTTGATTGGGAAAATTGTACAGTTTCTGGTAGCTTGATTTGCTGGCGTCTGCCGGCTTCTGGTCCATTTGTTTACATTTTAATCAGATTCTTTTGAAACAGACCATACATTCAAGACCATATCACCACACACCATATTTTTTTTTTAATTTTATTTCTCCCGCGCCGTAGGCTAATCTCCGTTGAGATTGGCCGCCGTGGCCGAAATATGGTCTGGAGGACTTTATTTTTTATTTACGTCTAAGAAGCCAGAAAAATACACAGGTAGATATTAACAAAAGCAGCCAAGTGCGAGTCGGACTCGCACATGAAGGGTTCCGTACCACACGGCAAGAAACGCCGAAAAATACAAGTTTCTTGCAAGGAGACCCTCTTTAATTTCTACATTTATTTTATTATTTGTTAGTTGTTGTTTGTAAAGGGGCAATAGAAATACTGAAAATTTCAGCTGTCTACCTATTATGGTTCATGAGATGCATGATATATGACCCGCAAACAGACAGACGGACGAACGGACGGATGGATAGAAGGATTTACGGACGGACAGACGGCGGCGGCTTATAACAGGGTCTCCTTGGCACCGTTTGGGTGCGGAATCCCTAAAAACACGTAAATCGGATAAGTGTTTCTTGGAATTACAATCTCATTAGTGGACAGTCGTAGGTATCATGTTTTGTAATAATGATGACATGTCACAATGAGGACATGTTCTTAGGTACCTAATTCTTTTGTTTTCCTTATAAAATTAGCATCAGATAAAAAGTGGTATAATTAACAGGATATTTAATGAATTACTGAGACAATGGTGCTTGCATTCTTGTATGTTGTGTTAAGTTCGGTTGTTCAGCGTGATCATCTGGTTACAACATAATTATATTCATATTAACATATCACCCTCACCTTCTTATTACTCATTCCACCGGCCCCCTTCTACCTTCGGACATCCAGACGCACTGCAAGTTACCATCCTTGCCTAGTTTCTATTCCACCAATTCGCACTAAGCGTTTTCAAATGTCCTTTATAATGCGCACAGCAAAAGAGTGGAACTCTCTACCTGCGTTTGTGTTTCCGAGTGCATACAACCCGAATCTCTTCAAAGTAAGAGTGAACAGGCTTCTTCTGGGTAAGCTCACTCCATCGTAGACTTTGTCTGTGTCATCTCTGACCTAGATTAGAGTCAAGAGCAAACCCATTTCAAATTAAAAAAACATATATACACATATTACTTGGCAAAAAGTATCTATAGGTTCGAAGTATATTGCGTCAATGTAAAATAATTAACAAGTAATTATTTTGCTTGTCTTTGCCTGTCATTTTAATATTATGCCCGAGCGTTACAGTCCGTTCAGTTATTTTACCTCTGACTGCAGCAATCTAACAGCAACCTTATGGTAATGAGAATAGAGATCACAATGATATTGACAGACTCCAACAGCAACCTTATTAGAATGAGCATAAAGATCAATGTGATTTGGATAGTGACGCAAAATCAGAGGTAAAATAATTGTGAGAGGACTGTATATAGGTAGGTTAGTCTCGTATATACAGACGCCAGCACATCAAGCTACTACAATCTGTCAAATTTCTTCAATAGATTTTCAACTTTATCGCTACAACATAAGGTTCAAGGTTGATTGGTAAAATTTGACAGTTTCGGGTAGCTTGATTTGCTGGCGACTGTACACACCTAGTTACTCTATTTCGCAAAATATTAATTAAATTGCTAGTTTTTGCTATAAAATAATTTTTGATGTTGACTGCATATACCCACCTACCTTAATAATAATATTATGCCATTCATATAGGTAAGAACTTAAAAAATCACAAAACTTTTATTTTAAGACCATGCCATACCAAATTACAGACTTCCAGTACACTAAATCTCTTGGCTAAACCGCGGACAGGCAGACAGACAGCATAAGGGTTTCTTGTTGACTATGAAACCCAAAAACCAAGCCATTTTTACCATTCATTAAGGCTCCTTCAAAATGTCGCGCGCGATTTTATCGCGTGTCGTGCACGCGATAAAATCGCGCGTGTCGGGCCAAATCGCTACACTAAACAAAATGCACCATACTTGGAATTACCAACTCTTGTCGCGTAATACCAATTAAATTAACATGTTTTATGAGCCTTTTGTAGCATAAATTGTTTATGGCAACCTGCTTACGGCCCGTTATAGTATATTAAGATCACACAATTGATTAATGGAAAACAAGCAAGATCCGACCTCGTCCTCACCAGGTGCCCGACGAGGCGGCCCGCAATTACTCTCTCAAAGAGCTTGCCCACTTCGTCGAGCAGCACGATGGGCCAGTATGCGGACGGAGAGTCCGCAGGGCGCCCTGGCTTCCAACGGAGTGGAAACTGGCCTCTTTCCATACATGCGCTTAAGAGCGCCTCCAGTCGAAGCCCGAGAGCCCTCGAGGCCAGGACCCAGGATTTACCTGGCAAGCTGTCGGGTCCTGGGGCGGTATTTTTGGCCTTCAGCCTTCCTACTGCCGCTCTCGGATCTACCCCGGTCACTTCGGGGATGTCGTCGTCATCCACGTGGTCCGCTTCGGGCACCGCAAGCGGCAGAGCCATAGGCGGGGGAGTGTGCTCTCCCCGTGAAGGGAACAGAGCGCTCACCACCTCATGGCTTACCTCCCTCTCACATGGAGGAGGCCTGTATCCCAGCAGTAGGACAATTATAAGCTGACTAGCTGCGCCCTGCGGTTTCACCCGCATAAGTTTCGATACCGAGGGAATATCGGGTTAAAATGTATCCTACGTCCTTTATCGAGATTCAAACCATCTCTATACCAAATTTCATCTAAATAAGTTCAGCGGTTAATAGGCAGACACACTTTCGCATATAAAATATTAGTATGGATAGTATGGATTATGCTGTATTCATTATTGTCAATTCTTTGATATATAGATCATTCATTTAATTGCGGTTCTGTAAAGAGATGTGAACGTCTGCATAGCGACACGTACTTACGTAAACAGCACCTCAATTATGCAATCCTCCATTTCTCTCATCAAGTCGTAGCCCGGGCAGCTGATAGTAACACATTAAAGTTAACTCGAAATACGAATCCACCTCCAGACCAAACCATCTAAAAAAAGTTTTTCTCCTAATTTCAGTACCACCGATCCAAAAATGCACGTTAACTGACTCAAGCTGCTTAAAGAAGTCAGCACAAAATGCTCTAGCGGTTTTTGTTACTGGCATCCCAGAAGTAAACGTTGAGGTCTTGGATCCGGTGATCATTGACGTTATCAAGATCGACCTGTCTGGACTGAAGCTGACCATCAGAGAAACTGATATTAAGGGGATCAAGAATACTGTGGTTGATAAACTCAAGTGAGTGTGTTTTATAGCATAAAATTTCATCTGTATTGTAAAGAGTTAGGCTCTAGAGGTACACCTCTGGTCTACTACAGGTACACCTGTAGTAAACTGGGCGCAATACCAGAGTCCGGAATAAAAAAAAAACAAAAACAATTTGCGAGATTGGCAGATGACATTGTTGCCATCACCAGTAGAACCCAGATGAAGTTACCACAAGAGCGTGGGGATTAGTACCTAGAGAAAAGAGGGCCTATTTCCAGCACTAGGTGATGTATGCCATACATTTAGTAGTTACTTCAGATAACCAGTCTTACCAAGGGGTATCGTATTACGCAATTACTTGGTTGTGGAGGTCAGATAGGCAGTTGCTCCATGTAAAATACTGGTATTCAGCTGCATCTGATTAGTCTTACCAAAGTTATCGTACTACCCAATATCTTGGTTGTGGAGGTCAGACAGGCAGTCGCTCCATGTAAAATACTAGTAATCAGCTGCATCTGATTAGACTGGAAGCCGACCCCAACATACTTGGGAAAAGGCTAGGCAGATGATGATGATTTAGTAGTTACTTCGATTTGAGGACTAACACAGATCGATGAAAATGATATTGTTGTCTTACTTTGTATTATATATAATCCACTTAGAACCCCGCCTCGTGCCCCGTTAGGTTCGTGGTCGCAAGCGCGACTGCTGAGTATGGGGTCCTGGGTTCCCGGGTCAAACCAAGTGTTATTGGGTTTTACCACTGAGAATTTGTTAGTAGTAGCCCGGAGTTTGCAAGTTGGCGGTGTGATATCCCCGTGCCTCGGAAAGCACGTTAAGCCGTTGGTCCTGCGCGTGATCTCTCTCCAGGCGTGTCGGATTGCCATCCCATCGGACAATGAGAATGAAGGAAGAGAGTGCGCCAGGGTTTGCGCACACACTTGTGCACTACAATATCTCCCGCGCCGAAGACTGGTCTCTAATGAGATTGGTCGCCATGGCCGATACTCGGTCTGGTGGACTTTTTATTTATTTTATTTAATTCACTTAAATATGTATGTTCATCTTTCAGGTTCGATACTGCGAAGAAAATGATTGAGTTCACCTTCCACATAACTCCCCTCTCATTGAAGGGCAAGTATAAGGCTGGTGGAATGCTGCTCATCTTGCCGATCAGTGGAGACGGAGATATCACTATAAAGATTAGTAAGTTCCAGGTTTAATTTTATTAGCTTTTGACAACCAATCTGCCTGACGTTTTCCCAACTTTGTTGGGGACAGCATCCAGTCTAACCGGATGCAGCTGAATACCTGTATTTTATATGGAGTGACTGCCTATCTGACCTCCACAACCCAGTTACTGGGTAACACGATACTTCTTGATAAGACTGGTTGTCAGACTTTCGGGCTTCTGACGATCCGTAACGAATGTCGAAGATCCCAAAAAGACAGCCGGGACCAACGTCTTAACGTGATACGAAGGGTTCTCGGTATGTAAAGATGGTCACCCATCTACGGACTGTCCGAGGCAACCATAACTTAACCTGATCGGTCGACCGTGCGACTGTTATTACGAGCCACGAGCCCTTGTATTAGCTTTTAATGTGTTTTGAATAAAAGAGCGAAAAATATGATACCAAAGCACGTTTCGCTACCTTGGCAGTCAATCCTGTTGCTAATATTATAGAGGGGCCAAATCCGTTTGCATAGTCATATTAAACCATGTTCAAGTACATACATAGATCGTGTCGAAAGAGATAAAAAGAAGGAATTAGCTAGCGGTTTCATGTTTCAGTTCTTGTGAAGAAAAGTTTTGGTATAATAAATAATTGATCAGATTTTTACACTTGAAAAACCAGCGTCCGCTAACGTTCCACCCACAACGTGATATATAATATCCAATGCTCTCTTATTCAGTCCTATTATAAGGGTAAATGAAAACAAAGCCTTTATTATTTTCACTACACATAGTTATTATTTACAACAAAGGTTAAGGTTTAGCCAAAATTCATTTGCAACATTCCTTTTACAGAAAACCTCGAGATCGCCATGACAATGCCGTACGACATCGTCAAGAACGAGAACGGGAAAGACGTCATTGACGTGAAGAGCTACAAGTACAGCTACGAGAACAACGAGAACACACATTACAAGCTGACCAATTTGTTCAATGGAAACAAACAGCTGAGTAAGTATTCAAGATTATCACTTTTGTTTGATTGAGTATTTGATTTAGTGATGAGGATTGGTTGAGTCAAGAGATTAGAATCTAAAGCAGTAATTATTCGGCATCATTCACTCGAAGTGAAACGTCTTAACATAAAATTAATCAGAAGTGAAAAACGTATGCCGGATTTCTCCACTTGACATCTTTCACTCGCCTATCGAATGATCAAAAAATTATGAAATGACCAGATGAACGATAATTCCTATGAAATTAGGTCGGTGATCCAAAAATTCAAAATTTATTCTCAGGATAAGACTTATTCTAGGTATAAGAGTTTGGTGAAATGCGTCCTAAGTATTTTAATAATGATCGGGATAACTCAGTCATTACTAAAATAACATATTCGCATTTCGAGTAGGTAAGAAAGCTAAGGACCTTATTCCAGTAAAATTGGTCTAGAATGTTGACAGAAACGTAGTTGCATATTGAAATCAACGGGAGAAGCATTTGCCCGGCAGTAGATTGTAATACAAAATACAGATACAGTGCGACCGACGAGAGAATGGGTTCCTGGCACCTGTCAGTACGACAATTCTAGTAGCTAATAAGGATCAAAATCGCAGAACACGTATTCGTTTGTATGAAACTGACAGGTGTCAGGACGCATTCTCTCAGCGGCTGGACTGTACACGATTTTCATCAGTTTTAATTAAGAATCACACCCGAATAGAATTTGTCAGTAAGATGTGTTTTTTTTATAATTCCAGGTGATGCAATGCACACATTCATGAACGAAAACTGGAAGGCGATCTCCCAGGAATTCGGGAACCCCATGCTCGAGAAACCGATGCAGAAGGTATTTAACGCCGTCAGAACTTACTTGAAGTCACAGCCTTTGGAAGAAATCACTAATGTTTAAGGTATTGCCAAAAATTAAGCTTTAGGAGAGAGTATGTACGGTTTAGGCTTCGGATGTAATAAAGATACAATGTTGTAAATAATTTCTGGTGGTTTTTTTATGTTTGAACGAATCTTAGAGCAATCTACTTAAAATTTTGCCCCAGGTGACGTTGTTGCCTTGAAAGGTGGGTAGGCCTCTGGCGTGGGACGCAACCTGTGTCGATACCCTTGCACCATCTCATGTTCCAAGTACGGCGGGCTGTGCTGGCGCCACAGCTGCGGCCGCTGAGACCCTAAAGCGGCGCAAATACTGTAAACCTTATGCGTAACTACAGCTTTGAGCTGTTTAGGATCGAAACGCTCGATTGTAGATTTTCTTTTAAAGTGAAAATTACGAGAAATTCCCTAGGGCAAGGAATAAACGTTTGCTCTAATAGCAGATTGTTTGCCAAGGGAGCAAACAACTATCTTGAAGGCAAGAGTGTTTCTTTGAATCCAGAGCGCAGCGAGGGATTGAAATTCTTTTTATCACCTTCTATGAAAAAATAAGTAAGTGCAACTTATGAATAAGAATAATGCGTTTATTTATTTAAATACAATTTAGAGTAAACAATTACGAATGAAGGCAGAATGCGTTTTTTATTTGTTCACAAACCTTTTTTTTATTTGGCTCGCTCGCGTTTTACTTTGTCATACAGCCTGTTACTTGTTCATACAATGTTCGTGATTGATCTCTTTGGTGATTGGAACTTCTATTAACAATATCCACATTCCAAGTTCCTAGGGATTAAAGAGCTATTTTAGTCCCTGTTTACGAAGAATACCCTAGTTCTTGTTGAATAGACGCGATATAAACAATGTTTTACTAAACGATAAAGGGACTAAGGATTGCTATGAATAAGGTATAGGCGCACTTTTCAAAGGGTTTTTCCACTATTACTTGCGAAATAAAATCGTACACAAATATTCTAATCATTCGAAATTTCTATTAAAGAAAAAGCTTACTTCTAGACATAGAATCTGCTATTAACATGAAATTGAAATTATAGAGCAAATCTTGGATTGAAACAGGCACTGAACAAATGGGACAGGGCAAGCCATACTGGTTTCAAAACAGAGTTGCCTGCATGGATAACCGGTAGGTATTCAACTGCTATCTTCTGCAATACACACCTACTTTGTTGGTTTTAAAACATCGTAGCCGTCTAGAAAAATGAAAGCTTAAGACACAGGTCTGGGGACGTTGTCCATTTGGTTTATTTATAACCCTCCATAAGGAAATGTCCTAAACGCGAACGGTCCTAGTTGCAAAACGATCTATAATCAAAACGATACTTTAGCAAATTGTCCTATTAGCAAATCGTCCTGCGAGCAAATGGTCCTAAAAACAAAAGAACGGAAATTGTGCAGTCATATTTACGAGATTATAAAGGAATCATGTTATTTATCTTCATCTCGAGGCACTAAACACTAAAGTTAGAATTAGAAGTTTTGTAAAATTACTGTAGTACTAAGTAGGTATTGAATAACAGCCGCACGGGTCGATCGATCAGGTTAAGCTACGCTTGCCATTGTCAGTCCGTGGATGGGTGACCTTCGTTACATACCGAGACCCCTCTGTGCTTCGGAAAGCACGTTTAGCCATTGGTCACAGCTGTCATTCTTGGATCAGTGACAGTCGTTACGGGTAATCAAAAGCCCGAGTGTCTGACAACCAGTATTACCAAGGGGTATCGTATACGCCCGGGTGTCACCATTGCCAGGATTGCCCAAAGGACACGGCGGAGCATACGGTGGAGGTCTGCCCCGCTTGGGCGGAGCACCGCCGTGTCCTCGTAGGCGATCGGCAGCGGCGGTGACCTCTTGCGTCCGGCCCTGGTTCAGGCCATGGTCCGGAGCGAGAGGGAGGGGGGGCAGTCGCTTCCTTCTGCGAAGCAGTCATGCTAGCAAAGGAAGCGGCGGGATGGCTGAGGGAGAAAGCCTCCCGTCCCAGCCGCCGCGGGTGACGCTCCGGGTGTCAGGAGCCGCGCGACAACCCTCGGCCACCGTAGGCGCGGGCCTGCGGGCGGAGAGTAATGGGTAACTCACCGTCCGATCAGGACCAGGACCATGCCGGACGGCGCGTACGTGTTCCACGCGCGCCTCAAAGAGATGTCAGCATCAATTGAAGGGGGTCGTTAAGGCCGAAGCCTGCCGGGTCAGCGGGATTGTCCGAAAGGGTTACCGCTGGCCCGGAACATAAAGGGCTAACGAAGGAACACGGGTGGGTTTTAGTCACTAAGGGTTGGAGCTCATCTGGCAGCACGGAATCGCCTTTTTCCGTCGCCCTTTCTCTTTCTGTCGCTTAGAACTGCCATTTGCTAGACCGAGACAGAAAGCATAATGCGATAGCACGCGGCGGAATCCTAGAGGCGATCGGCATCACGGACAAAATGCAATGGTTGGCAGGGAGACTCCGGAACGCTGAAGCGCGCGATAGCATGCTAACGCATCCTTTCACCGCCGATCACTTGCTTTTTGCTTGCTTTTTATTATTTTTCGCTCGCCTTTTTTGTCTGCGGAATGCGACAGCGCGCGTTCGCATGCGGCAGCATACTGCAGCACGTGGTAGCACAGGCGGAACAAATGCGATTCCGTGCTGCCAGATGTGGTCCAACCCTAAGAGTCTGACACTCCCTTCCGCTCCACCCAGAGCGGGAGGGGTCATTTGATAATTTCCCATCATGAAAAAAACAAAAAGCGACCCCAATATAGGAAAAGGCTAGGCAGATGATGCTTAGTTGTATTTAAATATGTGCAGAAGAATAAGTTCTCCGTCTTCATTCGAACTTAATATTATATTTACGCTACGACTGTTCTTTGTATTATGTAAGACCGAGATAATTAATAGGCAGAGCCAGACTGTAACTTTGACTTGCCAAGAGTACCTATTAATGTACTCCAGTCTTAAATTAAATCATTTTGAACCATTGTTCAACGTTTTTAGTTCAACTAATCTTGCCTCTATACTATTGTCTAAAATCAAGCTCATCTGTTCACACTAGTAGCGTTCGTTATATGTATTCGATTTTATATAAACAGACCTTACAAATGAGCTCCAGTACAAAGAAAGGAAACAATGAGGATATTTTGGTTCATGAAAGTAGGTACCTATAATTCGTATGCCGGGAACGTGGATCTACGCGAGACACAATGGCTTTTTAATTGTTTCTGTAATTACGGCAATCAACTGCTTCATCGATTTTCGTTGGTACTTATAAGTGAATGCAAGGAATACTCTTAAAAAAAGTATCAGATGCGACCCGTGCGATTTTTTCAAAACATGTTTTAAGATGAGACCGAAGTAGCGTAGAGATTACAGCCTATTTGGTGCTTAAATGCAACCTTTATGAATACTTTGAAAAATGGATGGCAGGAACACGAGGGAGACATTGATTTACAAAAGAACAAAAAAAAAACAAAAGTAGGAATGAGATTTGGCCACTGACTTGTGTCTTGTTTAATGGAGGTCATCGTATTTGGCTGTTAAGCCAAGTGACAAGGATAAAAAATGAAAAAATCGTAGAACTATGTATTTTCTACATTGACGATATTACTATCATTGATTTTCTAGGAATAATTATTGAACAACAACTGTTATTTAATTGATTCCTCAGATACTCTACATAGCCAGCCTTCCAGCCGGGCCACGTTAAGCCGTTGGCCCAGCGCCTGATCTCTTTTCGGTCATGTAAGATTGCCGACCCATCGCTTAATGAGAGCGAGGAAAGAGAGTGCACCTGTGTCTGCGCACACTCTTGTTCACTATAATATCTACCGCGCCGAAGGCTGTTCTCCACTTAGATTGGTCGCCATGGCCGAAATTCGGTCTGGAGGACTTTATAGGTATACTAGCTTCTGCCCGCGACTTCGTCCGTGTGAAATTTCACGCTCCCCCCATCCACCCTCTTAGGGGTGGAATTTCGAAAAACCCTTTCTTAGTGGATACCTACTCTTCACAAAGAACACACTCTCCAAATTTCACGTCTCTGACCAGCGGTTTAGGCTGTGCGTTGATATATCAGTCAGTCAAGACTTTTAATTTTATAATTATATATTATATCAATTTATTGCCAGATAAGGATATCTAGAATAAGCAAACACAACGCAGTGGTTGCAGTCTTAATAAAATATTTCACTGTCTTGACTCAATAAATAAAATTAAAAATGTTACCTTAAACTACCTAACGTTCTTAGAGAAATTTGATGGTTTTTATGTGAAGTTGTTTGATGGCCGGGCATAAAGTTCGTTGACGTTGTTCTCCCAGTATTTCTGAAATATCTCTGCTGATACCCTCGTCTGTTAGCCAAACTTATTAAGTTCGGTAACAATAGAAAAAGTAATTGTGTCTCATGACTGATAGTTGAGCTCCTATAAGATCTTCCTTGTAAGAACTGTCTCACGATCATCTAGTATATGCTCTTCAGTTTGATTGCATTGTACGCTTCAAACAAAAGTAAAGCAAGAGTGTTCTCAAGTGCAAGTAATTTAAACGACACCTATTCCTTTGAAGCCAAAACAGTATGCTTTGTGGCCAAAATGGGAGTGCTTTTCCGGGCGAACTGCTCCACAAAGGAGTACCTAATACAACAAGGTTTCTATTACAAAAAATCAGCGGAGTAATTGCGTAACACAGTAACGGTTAGCAATGGCCTTCAATTTGACAGTTAAAAAGAAAGAAAGAAGAAAGAAAGAAAATACATTTATTTAGCACAGACTAAGAGACACACAATACAACAGATAGTTAGATAATAGTCGTACATCAGATAAAAACCAAGATAAAAATAAAAAGTGCAAAGTCCGATGTAAGAAATTAGCAGGAAAGTGTGCCTCACGGCTGCGCCAAAAAGGCCCAGTTCAGCAAAAATGCTAGACAACTAGTGCCTGACGCTGGTTTTCAACTGGACCTGATGTGTGAGGTGACAGATGTAAATCAGTTTTATACTGCATCGTGATGTGTGTAATGTGTATGCATAATTAAATAAATAAAGTTCAACACTATTCATTGCCCTTTGCCCTACAATTTTATGGCATAAAAAAAGAAATTGAAAATCAATTATATTTTTTTATTTGAAATGGGTTTGCTCTTGACTCTAGTCTAGGTCAGAGATGACAGAGACAAAGTCTACGATGGAGTGAGCTCACCCAGAAGAAGCCTGTTCACTCTTATTTTGAAGAGATTCGGGTTGTATGCACTCGGAAACAAACGCAGGTAGAGAGTTCCACTCTTTTGCTGTGCGCATTATAAAGGACATTTGAAAAAGTTTAGTGCGAATTGGTGGAATAGCAACTACGTAGGGATGGTAACTTGCAGTGCGTCGGATGTCCGAAGGTAGAAGGGGGCCGGTGGAATGAGGTCGTGGAGTTCTTGGGCACACTCACCGAAGTACAATCTGTAGAAGACCGACAAGCAGGCAACCTTGCGGCGATTAGCCAAGCTGTGAAGCTTGGCATCCACCAGTTTTACGTCGCCAATGAGCCTCTTAGCTCTGCGTTCGACCGAGTCAAGCGCGGCAAGTTGGTATTTCGCTGAGCCATCCCAAAGGTGGCTGCAATACTCCATGCAGGAATATTTTTTTTATGATTTACAATTTGTTGCTCTACAAACGGATGGAAGTTTTAATGAGTATATTTACATGTCATAACGTAGTATGTGAATGGCACTTCACGACACCTACCTAATGGTATCGATACAGTGGGCGTACTGGAAGCCATAAAATGTAGTCACTATGGCCGGAATCGGCAAGACGTTAACGCATCGTCATTATTATAGCCGTGTTTACGCTTATAGAGAAACCAAAAAACGTTCCTTAGGTTTCTCTATAAGCGTAAACATGGCTATTAGTTATTACCCTTACCTCTATCCGACTAAATTTCTACTGGGATGCCTCGGATATCGTTAGAGGTAAGGCGAGCAAAACACCAGTTCACCATAGCCTGTAAGACGCTCCGTGGCACTATTGACGCGCCTGATCTAAATGCTGTGCTGGCTAGCTTCTTTGTGCCAGACAACTATTGCCGCGGCAGAAAGCGCAGGCTGTTTGCTGTGCCTCCATGTCGCATAGTTGTGCGTACTAAGTCCCCAGTACCATCGCACTCTGGCCGCACTTAATGATCTCTTGGACTCTAATCCAACAAACGATCTATCTGTGGACGAGCGGAAGAAGATTTTGTCGGCATGTCAGAAGTACTCTGAGAGGGAGGTATGAAAGTGTTGTTAACTGTTTTACTTGATGATTTTATATTTAATTTTTTATGTGTTGCATTTGTGTCTTTTTTGTGTATTTAATTTCTGTAATTTGTTTTAAAGCGTTTTCATTAAATAATTAATATATTAAATATACATATACATATATATAATATGTAAATATAATAATAAATTATATATTATAAAAAAATAAATAATAATAAACAAAAATTAAATTATTATTATTTTTTTTTATCCTGCTCTGAGTAACACCTTTATGATAGGTAAGTTATTTTGTAATACTATGCTATACAAAGTTACTATACAGGTATGAGAAACAGAGAGGAATGTTCACTCATCCTCCGTAGAAAAAGGAGGATTCTCCGACTAGACTGGTGTTGTGTCCGGTGGGGTATTCCGCCTTTTCGCCGAAAATTGTTTGCCAACCTAGGTTTCGCCGATGTTTCACTTTGACAACTAACGATTAGCAAATTTTTGTATGACAACGTTTCATTTGGTAGAATTATTGTTAAGCTGATTATTATAATGACACAAAACATTTGTGACATTTATCATTTGTCAAATATTTCACGAGGCCACACAACTATTAGACGAATGACGTTTTGTCAGTGTAACAGTTCCCTCTTCATACATTGATATAATGATAAAAAATAAACTGATTTTCACATACATTTTTATTTAAGAATCTCAAAAATAACATTAAACCTTTAAATTGGCAGCAATGCAGAACAATAATTTTTCCTCTGAGTATGTAGCTTTGTGTTCAAGAATTATGTTGATTCTTTGTCCAAGTACTTCTTTTTCTTTGGTTCTGGTGGGGCACCGGTTGTCGTGGTCCGAGCCGCGCCGCAGTCTCACCGCGGCGATCAGAACGGACCTCTCGCTCCCCGGCTTGGTCAACGCCATGCTGGGGGACGAGGGGTCCTGGGCGGAAGTCGCCTCCTTCTGCGAACACGTCATGTCCCAGAAGGAGGCGGCGGAGCGCGCGCGGGAGGAAGACCCTCTCGCGGCGCCGCTCCGAAGGCGGAGGAGGGGTCGAAGACGACGTCAGTATGACAGTCACCTCCGACTCCTCCCAGGTGGAAGCCAGCAGGCGACGGGTGCGGGGGCACCTTCGCCTGTATTGCACAGGCTTCCACCAGTGCCGGACGGGAATGGCCAGGTGTTCCCGGCCATTCCCGTAGCCCCCCAGCCGGGGGGACATGCGGGGCCCGCCAGTTAGGCGGGCATGCGCCGGGGGGGTTGTGGACGCAAAGGCTGAGCCGGATTCCCATGACCCCTCCATCAAGGCGACGAGGGAACACCGCTGAGTTTTAGTGGGTATACTGCCACCTTGGCAGGGAGTCCCACATACTCCGTGTCGTCCCCCGACGAGCGGAGATGCGTAACGTCATTTCTCAGCGACAAAAAAAAAAAAAAAAAGAGTATGACAAACAACTCACGAGCCGAGCGAGCGAAGCGAGCGTGCCGTGGCAGCGGCCGGTGATGTGCCAGAAGCAAATCGCTTTTGTTAAAAGAAACAGGTTAGGTTAGAGTTCTGCGAAACGGTCGTCTTGCAGAAGGAGGCTGGGGAAAGGGAGAGGGAGATCTCGTCCACTCACCCGGCCCGCAGCAGGCACACCGGGCGTCGGAAGAATCGTACGCGACCAGCGACCCCCGGCGTAGGTGTGAGATGGAACATCAGGGTGGTTTTTAGTCAATAAAAGTCTGACAGAAACCGCTGCCCACCCCAGGGCGGCGGACATCCATGAGGATTTTCCAGCCCCGAAACAAAAAAAAAAAGGTTAGGGTAGAGTATGACAAACGCACGAGCCGAGCGAGCGCAGCGAGCAAGCCGCGGCAGCGGCCGACGATGTACCAGAAGCGAATCGCTTTTGTAAAAGGAAACAGTTAGGTTAGGTCACATTAAAGACAAAGTAAAAAAAATCATATCAATAACTTACAGTTGAAGTACAATTATAATATCTAGTTTCGTCGCAGTTCATAACTCCAGTAATAATTATTTGAAGTAAAAAAAACTGAGCACTCTTCAATACACTCACTCATTTTAACTATTACCTACATCAATTAAACATACCACAGTAAAAGTCCACAACTAATGATCTAAACACTTATCGCCAATGAGTCAATTTATTCGTACTTACCTACATTGTCGGTAGATTTCAGGTCAGTGGTAACAAATAAACAAAACTAGTATAAGCTACACCCTAATTGCGCTACACTCTATCAATCAGAATCTGAATCATTTTGATGGATATTGCTAATCCATTGCTTCATTTGTTCGAAAAATGTGTCTGCTCAAAAACGTAAATAACGCAATGAATGTTGTTGAACTGTCAAATTGGGAAAAGTCAGCCCAAAAGGCTGGCAGCATTGCCACGTTGTATGGCGAAAATTGATATTTTTCTAATTTTATTTTAATTTTAAGAATTAATAATATCCTTTTTGCAGTGCTCTACTACTTACTACATAAAAGGTTGGTAGATATAGATACAATTTTTTTTTTTTTTTTAGGATGTGAAATCATCAAATGACTCCTCCCGCTCTGGGTGGAGCGGAAGGGAGTCTCAGACTCTTACTGACTAAAACCCACCCGTATTCCTTCCTTAGCCCTTTATGTTCCGGGCCAGCGGTAACCCTTTCGGACAATCCCGCTGGCCCGGCAGGCTTCGGCCCTGTCGGGCCCCTTCATTTCATGCTGACATCTCTTTGAGGCGCGCGTGGAACACGTACACGCCGTCCGGCACGGGCCTGGTCCTGATCGGACGGTGAGCTACCCATTACTCTTCGCCCGCAGGCCCGCGCCTACGGTGGCCGGAAGTCGTCGCGCGGCTCCCGAGCGGTGCTCCGCCCAAGCGGGGCAGACCTCCACCGTGTCCTCTGGGCGATCCTGGCAATGGTGACACCCGGGCGTTTCCTCCCGCCTGATTATGTGAGATATAGATACAATTACGGACAGCCCGTAATTGTATCTAGTACAGTCAGCAACAAAATTCGATTAACATTTCGATTTTTGTAGTCTCAGTAGTTGAGCAAAATATTTATTCAAAATTGTACAGACGCCAGCACATCAAGGTACTACAATCTGTCAAATTTCTTTAATAGATTTTCAACTTTATCGCTAAAGTATAAGGTTCAAAGTAGATTGGGAAAATTTGACAGTTTCGGGTAGCTTGTTGTGCTAGTGTCTGTACTTCTGCTGCAATTTTGCACAAATATTTTGCTCAATAACTGAGATCAAAACTGAAGTGTTAATCGACTTTTGTTGCTGACCGTACCCATCGTACCTCTAGGCCGTAGCTCTAAGCTATGACGCCTTTTTTGCTATATTTAAAAAAAATGAATAAGTAATAGTGTTTTTTATACTTGTTAATGACGTTGTTAGCATAATTGTTATTATTTAACATAATTGTGGACGTATGTAATTATGGTCGGTGACGAGGTTTTGTCTAGTATATTAACACATGCACTTCAAGTTCACGATCAGTCCACGATAAGTAAACAGTTGAAGGGTTTGTGTCGAAGAAGAAGTTAACATGGTTTTCAAAGTAGCGTGTTTGGCTGTGCTGGTGTTCGGTTTTGCTCAAGCGGCAGGTAAGGATATTTTGCAAAATATTTGAGTTTTCTTTATTTAATTACATAGAATAGAACACACCATACATTATATTCATCATATAAATTACAGATATATAAGTAGAAATTTTCCATAGGTTGACACAATGGGCGGTCTTATCGCTAAAAGTGATATTTTAAAAACAACCTTTGGGAGGATATAGAAAGAGATGAGAGAGAAGATACTGTAGGTAGTCTGTGGTGAACCATTTGCCTAGATACTTAGGAACGCTAGAAGTGAAAGATTCAACCGTAGAATTCTAGAAACCTTATTTTTTTTATATACCTAGGAAAATTCTCATAGATCATTGGGATTGGTCCTATACATTAGGTACAAGAAATAGCACCGAGGGATTTGTCATAACCCTAACTGTACTAAGAAGACAGTGGACTATATAAATCCCACATGGTATTGTTATATGCGGGCATTAAATCCTACTAATATTATAAATGTGAAAGTTTGTGAAGATGTTTGGATGTTTGTTACTCAATCACGCGTAAACCGTTGAACAGATTTGAATGAAAAGTGACACACAGATAGACCATTTCCTGGATTAACGCAGAATACTTTTTATCCCAATATTCCCACGGGATCGACACTTGCGGGTGAAGGCTCGTCCACACAGGCGCGACGCGACACGCGACACAAAGGCACCGCAAGTCGCGCAACGAGCGGTGCCTTTGTGTCGCGTGTCGCGTCGCGCTTGTGTGTACGAGCCTTGAAACCGCGGGGTGCTGCTAGTAATAAATAATATTTACTTTTATTGCGTAAATATTATGATAATAAAATAAAAATATTCATTTGAAATGTCTTTTTAAATATTTGTTATCATAACTTCCGCCTGTCAGCTATACTGATTCCTAAATATTTTTTCTGCCTTCTAAATTCGTATTGGCGTTTATCTCATAAATAACGAGTTTCTGCCCGCGACTTCGTCCGCGTGAACTTTCTTGTTTCAAGAATGAAAACAGTTTTTCTTTAAACCCGACTGGTAATTCCAGCAGTAGCGCGTTCATTCAAAATCTTCAGCTTTGTTATAATATTAGAATATACGAGTATGTTATGCCATTATCTTATTTATTTTAAATTATTTATTTATTTAAAAACATAAGTTTACAGTGCTTACGACCACATCACTTATATTTTAGTAGCCAAAACTATAGAAAAATAGAAACACAAAAAAAAAAGTATAAATAATTAAATATGTACAAACTCGGTACGCTATCATGGAAGATATCCAGATCTATGTGCTGGGTGAGCAAAAAGTTCAGCAGTATCATCATCATCATCATCATCATCAACAGCCTATAATGTTCCCACTTCTGGGACACAGGCCTCCTCTCAGTGAGAGGGAGTGGGCCGTAATATAATTACTAGAAAAGGTTGCGTGCTACAAATCAATCAATCAATATCTTTAAGGCTCCTTCAAACAGGCGCGACACGCGATAAAATCATGCGCGACACAAAGGCACCGCAAGTCGCGTAACGAGCGGTGCCTTTGTGTCGCGCGCGGTTAGCGTTGCGCGTCGCGCCTGTTTGCAGGAGCCTTTACTCCGCGCGGTCGTGCTAGGCCTCCGGCCTACGATTTCACAAGAAGACATACCTAAATATGTCATTAGTTGAATGCTTAATGTGAGTAGAAGTAATCACTCTATTAATTATCTATTACAATCATTAACGCATTGGTATTTCGATCACACTGTGACATAACTAATTGAACCGATTATCTTTAATAGTCTTATCTCTTATGGATATTGTTGTCATTAGTAAACTAGTATTTTCCCCAGCTGTTGTCACGTACATAATTGGCCTAAGGCCTCCTCTCTGTGAGTGGGAGTGGGCCATAAACCACCACGAGGGCCCGGCCTGGGTTGCCGGATGTCACATGTCTTCGAATCTTTGGTTCTAGGACATGCCGGTTTTCGCAAGATGTTTTCCTTCAGTGGTGATGAAATAATTTTCACAAAGTAAAGTGCCTGCTTGGGTTAAGACCCATGACCTACAATTCATTGCGACCGTTACTACTGGGCCACCACTGCTCCTCCGCGTATTTCTTTTCTATACCAGAACGCAAGGGTGTGAAACTAATCGCGCATGGATTGGTAATCACTTTTTTACTAAGGTCTTCTAATCACTCTTCTTCTAATTGTTTTTTTCCGAAAGAAGTTTATTCCGAAATGGTCCCATTCAAATTTCGTAAAGATCTGAAGGCCAATTCTCGTGATTTCAAACGCTCAAAATCCAGTCCCAGTCTCATCTCGGCGACAAACAAATATCAAAAACTTGTCAAAATGTAGGGAAATTAAAGGTATTTTTGACAGATTGACACTGAGATCAGACTGTGAACGTTCTTAAAATTACGAGAAATGCCCCTCTGATGAGGAGTTTCGGAGACAGACAACGGAACTAACTCTACAATAATGCCAGCAAATCAACCGCGATTGCTGCTATCACGTATGTATGCATTGTTTTCGCAATCACACAACAGAACATCACGCCTGCACCCTCTAAAGAGATTCGCATTCTATGTGTTCAGTGTACCACGGCACACCCTCATTTCTGTCAAAGTTGTTATTGGGGTACCTCTAATATTGCAAGTAAATCGGGCATAACTTTTTGTTTACGAAATGATTTAACTAACCGACTTAAAAAAAAGGAGGTGGTTCTCAATTTGGTTTAGTATATATATTTTTTTAGTGTATGTTCTGGCATAACTCCGTCATATACACCCTTACATTTTGATCGTTTTCATCCTAAAAGGGGGTCATTGTAGTCATCATTATGAACTTTTACTTTGGGACCAACCCTGAAATCGTGAAAAAAAATCAGCTGATCCATACATTATGTCGAGTTAGGTATGTGAACATAAATGTATGGATCAGCTGATTTTTTTCACGATTTCAGGGTTGGTCCCAAAGTGTTCTCATTTTTTAATGGATAAGGTATGTTTCTTTTTATTTTCATCAAATGACCTCTCCCGCTCTGGGTGGAGCGGAAGGGAGTGTCAGATTCTTACAGACTAAAACCCATCCGTGTTCCTTAGCCCTTTATGTTCCGGGCCAGCGGTAACCCTTTCGGACAATCCCGCTGAACCCGGCAGGATCCCGCTGACCCGGCAGGATCCCGCTGACCCGGTAGGGATAAGGTATGCTTCAGGGGTAGTCCCATATATATTTTATGAACTTTACTTGGGTAGTTTTGGAGTTAGCTTCATAATACGAGTTTTTTCCACTTAGTTTATAGTGATGATGTTTTAATAGCTTCCTGTCACTGATATTCACATAGCAACCAGTGTTAAGGCTCCTTCAGAAAGGCACGACAAGCGATAAAATCACGCGCCACACAAAGGCATCGCAAGTCGCCCGATTATATCGCGTGTCGCGCCTGTCTGTTGGAGCCTTTATATGAATTTGTGTGGGGGGTAGGTACAACTAAAAAGTGAAAAATAAAAACTTTTTTAAAAAATAGAAAAAACAAACGACTTCAAAAAAAAACCATTATGAAGTGGAAAATAACTTTAATTTCGGAAGTCGGTGTCAAAAAACGAAAACGCGGAACCAACGACTATAGGACTATGGTCACTTTGGACCCGCATTTCTCGGATTCGGATCGGATGTAGTGCGAAACCGCTCTAAGTCCGGGCCGATCCGATATAACTAATCACAAGTGCTCGTAAAAAAAAATGAGACACGCGTCGCGCAGGAGAATGATGATGATTCGTGTCTTGAGGTCTTTTAGTGGCCATACAATGATATATATGTTATTTAATTTACATATTTTTTTAATGACCTAGTAAAACAATTTCTGAATAGGTACAAAAATAAATTAACATAGATAATAATAATAATAAAACAGCCATGTCAAAGTGTAATCTTGAATAATAGAACGTAATTTATATAATCGATACTACTTTTTACTTTTAAGTGGAGCCAATTAGTTTCTATGAGCGGACATTAGTTCGTAAGTGATATGACATCTTATTACGCACGTGGCGTAAAAAGGGATAATTTGCCGGATATCATTATTTACGACAGTTTAATCATAACAATTATGATTTCCTCGGATGTGGATATTCTTGTAGTGACAGTATATGGCATGGGATTCAGATTTGGTTTAGAATCTCAGGTCAAACGTAGGAAATACGAGATGCTGACGAAAAAAAATAGTATGGGTTGCGAAGTCCTGGAATCAGAGCTAAAATAATATATATCGAATATCGAGGAGAGATCTTTCAATAAGAAAAGAGTCAGTTGAAGCCAGAAGTTAGATTTGTACATATTCGCAAAAGAACCGTCCTGATTCAATTCATGAGACCTGAAATTGTTACAAATAACTGGTGAATTATGGGTGCACGATACACCTCAACCCCATAGCATATACATGCGTGATGTTATGATGTGTTATAAAAGTTAATCAGGCCATGGAATCATTGATTTTTCCCAGATCCTAAAAACATATTTCTATGTTCACAGTTTTACCATCGGTACACAAATGCAAGCTCGGCGACAATGCCTGTTTGACTGCGGCGTTCCAGCAAATGATGCCAATTTTCATGGCGGGAATATCGGAGAACAACGTTGAAGTCCTAGACCCTATGGAAATGGATTACCTAGCCTTCGATCTGGCTGGTCTTCAGTTCACCTTGACAGGAGGCGTTATGAAAGGATTGAAGAGTTCCGTTGTTGACAAAGTTGAGTAAGTACCAACTTCAGATAAAAAATAAAGTAAGAAATCAGTAAAGATGAAATTTAATGTTGGGGAATTTTTGGTGACTGTATCAAAGAAACTCCAAATATGCTGATATATGTATAGTCAAACATGAATTGATGGCGAACAAAAATGGAATACTTAGTAACTTCCTAAAGTGAGTGGACTGTAAAGGAATAGGGTGCTTTGTAGTATTGTGACTCAAATTCAGTACCTACGCTCAGAGAATTGAGCTTTAACATCTTCTAAACAGACATTCCAATCGCAACTGTACCTCATGGTAATGCCCATACAACGACTCGATTCTTCCTATCCGTAACTGCAATTCTTTGACCTCACAACTAAGCTACATACATTCCTTAAAACTTGAACACTTAATTACCTAACGTCGAACTTTAACGCAATACTCTAAAAAATAATCAATTAAACAGTCAGATTTCGTGGCCTTATACAAGATTTTCTTCCCAGAATGCATTTAAAAGTTTCACAATATTTCGATCTTGAAACTTAATCCACCTCGCACTCAATACCAACAGAAACTTGCAAACAATTAATATTGGATAGCTATGCATTACCGATACTTGCTACAACACAAACTCAAAGAACACAAATCAACAGTGACTGTTTATAGCAGACACGAGATATATCGTATCTCGTTTATACTATACGAGTAAACAGCTACCGCTACAGACAGCGACCGATACCTGCTACCAGAGTAGCAGGTATCGGTAACGTTCCTACAAGTATTCAAAAGTTGAATTACTTAAAGTTTTTTCAAGGATCCCGTTTAGCTTTTCTCAAAGTTACGATTGGTTGGTAAAAGGATATGGAACCTAGTAAAAGTCACGGAATTTTTAAAGACCTTAAACCTACTATGAAAGCAGTCCTGGCCCAGGGGATAGTAGGTTTGACTGCAGACAGGCACTTTGTGTAAATTATTTCATCACCATTGCTCTCAAAACAATGTAGGAAAACATCATGAGCAAACCGGGCATGTAATGTGACCTTAACCGACCCGCACTGGATCCGCGTGGCGGATTATGGTCTACTCCTTCTCACAGAGGGGAGGCCTGTATCCCAGCGGTGGGAACATTATGGGCTGATAATGCGATCAGTCAGAAAGATGAACGTAGTTGCCCATTCTAAAGCGTAGTGGGTTCCTATAGAGAAGAACGGGCCAGAAACTCCACAGACTCTGTTTTAAATCAAACTATACTGTGGCTAAATGAGCGTGGTGGATTATGGCCTACTCTCTCTCTTAGAAAAGAGGTCTATGTCCCAGCATTGGGAACATTATAGGTAGGCTAATTATGCTAACCCTACTATGGTTCTCTTAATCTTTTATTTTCCTTGATAGTTGGGACACAAAGAAGAAGGCCTACTCTGTAGATTTCCACATGGACACCTTGGTGAAGGGTCATTACACTGCTGGAGGTCGCATTCTGATCCTACCCATCACTGGTAACGGACATATGCAACTGAAATTGAGTAAGTATATTCTTTTAAATCATTTGGTGTAGTTTCCTGGTGATAGCCGATAAAAATCAAAATTGGAACATATTTTATAATGTAATATTACACTTTTTGTGTAATAAGACTTGAGAAGAATTAACCTCTGCATGGTTTTAAGAGGCTGGACAAAGTGACATTTTATCAGCCATAATGATGATGGAAAAGTGTGTTGGATTGATATATTACCACCGAAAAGCCTAAGATTTGTACTAAGCCGTCTTAGCTTTTCATGATACTTTCTTACTTCTTTTATTTCTTGCATGCAGTAGGCATATAATACATATACAAAGTGGCCGGGGACACGATGCGCAAATTATAACCATGAATTCAGCACATGTTTCTACACCCAAGCGATGAAATTTTTCGTTGGTTATTAAAAAATATTGCTGGTCAGTACGATTACTAACAAATGAAACAGCAGATTTTTTTAAAAATGAGCTATTAAAAATTTCAACGTATTTTCAGAATTTTCGCAATTTCAGAATCATGTACTGAATCCGTGGTAAAAAGTTGCGCGTCGAAGTCCCTGCCAGCCTGTAAGCCTGTATTTTAAGAGGAAATGTGGGTGGCCTATTATATTCTCCATAGAAACGCTTTCGCCTGTTTTCTTTCTGGTTAATGACCATAAAGCAAATATTTTTTACAGAATAGTAAATATTAACTACTTGTAAGTTCCTATGTTTTCCTTAGAATATAATAGAATATTATTATTATTTATTATTTTCCTTTTTGATGATACATTATTTTTATAAGCACTAGAACCCTCAAAAAATGCCGTTTTAAGCCGCTGTCAACACAGGCCTAGTGTACAAATTTGACAATGATTAATGAAAAAATAAAAACATGGGGACACAGTATTATATCCTTCTTATTCAGTTTATGAAATATCTTTTAAATTGGTCCAATAATAGAGGAGGAAATAGGCGAGAGCCAAACCTCGAATTATGACTTTTTACTTAGGCTGTTTCAAAAGTGCCTCCAACCGCATTTCCTCTATCTGTCTTTTATACTCAATAGAATTTGTTTTAAGCGTCTTCCACTAAACATTCTCTTTATTTTCAGAAAACGTTCAAATCAAGCTGACAGTTCACTACGATGTGGTCAAGAATGCTGACGGCAAGGACATTATCAAGCCTAAGAAGTACAGCTTCGATTTCGAAGTCAAGGATAACGCTCACTACCACCTGACTAACTTGTTCAACGGAAACAAGCAGCTTAGTAAGTTTCTTGTTATTCTATTCCCATTTGGAAAAATAATCTAATCGAACTAGCCTATATTAGCTCATTGCAAGGTAAAAGCCTCGGGATCTTTTGTTGTCCAAATATCCACACAATTCTGTTTTCACTAAGCGCTCATACACACCAACGACACGCATCAACGGGAGAGACAATTGCAGACGTCGACACCCGTCGATGCCACGCGTCGGTGGCTGCCGACGACAACGTGCCGCCCGTGTACTTGAGTACGGTGCTCAAATACACGAGCGGCATGTTGTCGGCTGCAGTTGCTTCTGCCGCTGTCGCGTGTCGTGCATACTTAGGCTGGCCAGTCCTTTCGGTAGGAGTCAAGCTCGTCCCACCATGTTAGCCTTGGTCTACCGCAATGACGTCTAGCGTTTAATGGGCACTCGATGGTTCTTTGAGGCGATTTCTCATCTGACATGCGGCTGGCTTGTCCGTGCCAAATTAAGAAAATTAAATTACACAATAATAGCCGGTGTCGTCAAAGGCAACTAAGGTATCATAATTTATGAGAATGGTCAAATTGCTCATTCTATGGGCACTACAGTCCGGCCATCAAGAGAATGCGTTCCTCATACCTGTAAGTACGACAATTCTAGTCACTAATAAAGATCAAATTCGCCAATGGTCAAACACATATTCGTTTCTATGAAACTGACAGATATCGAGAACGTATTCTTTCGACGGCCGGAGTCTAGTAATAACATATTGCAATTTTTCAAAGGATAACTCTTGCAAGAGTGGTTCTTTTGATTGAAGAAAATCTAAGAAGGAAATCTATGTTCTAGCTGCATTTGATTCATCCGTTAATAAAGTAATAAGGATGATACAATATCACTCATTTTTAAATAATATCCTATTCATTTTCATGTAAAAAACTGGCTCTTAAAAATTTCCAACGCGTGACTCGAACGTTCAGTAGCAGAATGTACCTTTCGCAAAATGCACCCCACACACAAAACGTACCATTCTCAAAATGCAACTTTCTCAAAACGTACCTTCCTCAAAATGCATTTTTCTAAAAATGCTCCGTTCTCATAATGCACCTTTCTCATAATGCACCTTTCTCATAATGCACCTTTCGCAAAACGTACGTTTTATTCTACATTATCTCATTTACAATGCTACAGTCGAAACTAGCTTTGTTTCCGTGTTAACTTCATGGTGATAAGCATGACGGACGATATAAAAAAATAGTAACGTACCAAAAACGTACTATGCTAACGTAAACCTATCAGTAAAATGAACAATAATGCTTTAAAGCCACTGAAAATTGAGTTTCTCGATCAAATATCAACAAACTATTCCAATGAATGTTGACAGTAGATACGGCATTAATCTTTGTCAAACATAAGATGACGCCATAATTATATTGCCTTACGCCATAGCTGCATAAAATGCAAAGCAATCCTATTTTCTCGCGGATTTTCAATTTTTAATTACGGTGTGACGTAGATGTTTTCCCAATGTTTACTATGAAAATATAAAATTAAATTAAAAACTGTTATAGCCACATAGAAAAATATTATAGAAGTCACTCGGCACTACGTTTTCACAGTCAAATTAAAGGACCTTTGCCAGAAAAAATTAAAACTGTATAACTTTTTTAAAGAAATTCTCAGCAACCAGTGTTACATTTATATGAAACTCGTGGTATGTACCCTTTTCCTTCATAAAAAAAAAAACTAATATATCTTCTTCTTTTTCTAGGTGAGATTATGTTGACATTCTTGAACGAGAACTGGAAACAAGTTGCGGCAGAATTCGGCAGACCCATGGTGGATTTGGCCGCGAAGAGAATATTCAAGAACGTTGTCAACTACTTCGAAGTGCTGCCTATTGAAGAGATCACCAAAGTTTAAACATTGCCTGTTTTCTTGATTGTTATTAAATAAATGTCGTTGGTTTTTATTTATGGTCTTTTTGTTCACAATATTGTAGACGTTGTGGCGGATTTTCATACTATTATCATCATCATTTCAGTCGAAAGACGTCCACTACTGGACATAGGCCTCACACAACTCATACTACAAATTGGGCGATTCACTAAGTGCTCAATCATAACAATTATTGTATCAAAGATACAGAAATCTGTGTCAACCAAATAGGTTTATTTGGTACCAATCAACGTTATAAAACGTACAGTGCGTGCCACGTAAGAAGAGACTTGACCCCACCTCCCCCGCCTCTTTCCGCCGCCCCGATGACGCCCGGTCCCGTCCCGCACTCAGACCTCATACCGCTAAAGATACCTAAAATCGTGTACTGCGCATGTCAAACCACGTGGTGTATCAAGTCTCTTCTTACGTGGCACGCACTGTAACTGCCCCGTTGACCTCGCAAGCGCGAATGCTGAGCGTTGGGTCCCGGGTTCGATTCTAAGGTCGGGCAGTGTTATTGGGTTTTCCATTAGGAATTTCTTAGTAACAGCCCGTAGTTTGGAAGTTGGCGGTGTGATACCCCCCCCCGTACATCGGAAAGTACGTTAATAATAAATTAATTTATTTCAGGTAAATAACACTCATTATTAGTAGGTACACGTATAAAATCAGATAAAATTTTAATTAAATTAATTCAAATTAAAGTAAATAATCAAAACAATAACATTAATATAGAAATCAAAATTAACAAAATACATACACACGTCATCCAAAACAAACAACTAATAAAATAAAAACACATAATATTACATAATACGAGGGGATGTGCTACTATGAAGCTGCATCCACCTCTGCAACAGGGGCAGATCCCACCGCTCGTACAATACTTTCAGGCCGCTGTTCGAGCTGTTTTGTAGGCGACTTAATAGCGAAGCGCTCCGTTTCCTTATAATGGCGAAAAAGTCATCAGTCCGTGCCTCAGCAAACATAGTCGAAGCACTAGAACACCGCGGAAACCCTAACAACATCCTGAAAGCATTGTAGTACTGTACGCCCAGTGCGCTGTACGCCCGCTGCGTAAAGTTGATCCACAGGCTGCACGTGTAAAACTGTAAAACGACTGACAATATGCTGTAAATAAAGTCACCTTTACTGGTCTAGTACATTATGCAAACCTGCGAGCCAACATATTACACCGGACAGACAGCGCCCTGCGCTCCCTGTCAATGTTCAGATTGTCACACAGGTCGTCGGAGACCCAGTGGCCTAGATACTTGAATTGCTTCACACTGTTTAGAGGAATTACGCAAAGAGTGACTGAAGGTACAGAAGAGTATCATTTGGTAACGGCTTTAAAAATCATAAGTTCACTCTTCTTGGCATTCTACCTGAGCCCATGGGCCAGCATATGACTCACATAAGCGCAGGAGTTTACGATAGCCCACCGATCGATGGAGTCAGCAACACCATATCATCCGCGTAACTGATGTTGTTCATACTGACCCCATCTACATATAGAACACCCAATATTAGTGCTGCTGAGTTCCCCGATCAGCTGGTTCATATACAGGTTAAAGAGGCGAAGTGAGGTACGGGTTGGATTGCAGAGTGAGGCAAGGGGGTTTCCCCTTGCCTCACTCTGCAATCCAACCCGTACACGTCAGACCGCGCCCCTGCCCATCTGACACTATTCAGCTGCTTATCGTACCAGTACCTGAATAAAGATATAATCTCATGTGGCACATCCGTTTCACATTGCCTCTCACCATCTTCTTTATAACGCTAGCCACATCCTTGGCGAAGAATCTGACATTAAAATCCCCAGGGCGATCCTCAGCATCGAGTATCCGAGACGCAGACCCGAGCGGTGGCACCACATTAAAATGACGCTGAAAGGCGCAGGCTATGTCCTGCGGCTCATGCGCGCCACCCACACTCCCCGGAGAGCCCGACCTTGGATCAGTTTATGTGTATTTTTCCAAAAGTCACCAACATTTTTATTCGCATGATGTTCCGCAATAATATCCATCTTTATCCGAGTTTCATTGTCTTGACAGTACTTTAATTTAGCATTAAATATTTTCCTAGATTCACAATTTTCATTCTGTACAATATAATCAGATCTGGGTCGTCCACAAGACATCCACGTCTGATAACGTAGCCTCGTCATCCGGTGAGCATCACTAACATGCCTGTTACATATTTAAAATTGTTCCGTCTAGGTACAGAGCGCTCTTAACGCCTTCGGTCAAAATATTTAATTTTGTTATACATTGAGTTTATTGTCATTTCGTGGCTCTGATCACTACACACTCCATCTGCACAACAACTAACTCTGATGGGAAGTCAATCTGCTTTTATATTGAGTTACAATAATTGGTATACACTTGTGTTTGATTACGGTCTTTTATTCCTTATTTAACATCGCTAACAGGGCTAGTATTGGTTGTAGTTTTTGGTAAAATAATATTCATATTACATTCAATCAATAACGGGTAGTGATCAAACCAATATGTATCGTACAGTACGCACATGTCCACAACCGTGCGTCGCGCCGCACTTGTCACGACGCAGTGATCGAGCCATCGCCAGCACTCGTGTGCCTCACTCACAAATGTACGAGTATAGGTAGGAGGCAGCCGCTCAATGCCTAGACACGACTACGATTGTTCCGTACAGAAAGTAAACAACTCATTAGAAAACAGCTCACCTGAGTGCGCGTTGAAGTCTCCGAGAATGAATACTGATTCCACATCATTATTTTCAATGATCGCGTTTAACTCACTGAGGCACTCTGTAAACTCGGTTAAGTTTTCAATTACACTGATATCACTAGCATCGACCGGTCGTGAAGCACTAACTTTATCGCTGCGAGACGCACACTAGTACACGCGATCACAGACACCGTTGGAAACACTGCTTTCCTCCACAGCAAAGCGGCACATCCATATAGCCTTCCTCTAAACACTCCAGTGGATGTATCTACAGCAGACTTCCCCGTAAATGAGAATGCGTCATCAATGCCACCCAAGAACTGTATGTTGTGAGACAGAAGCCAAGTTTCATGTAATGCCACAATATGAGCCGCACGACACAGTCCTCTTACACACTCCTCTGACTTGGTGACACTTTTGCAGTTGAAAGTAATAAGTTTGGTTGTACTATCCATTTACTGACGATATTACTCCATTCATCTCCCGGTAGACACGTTTGTCAGTGTTTCAACTAAAGTCAACAAAACGGCGATATATTATCCCGTCGGGGCAAACGTCGTCTTTCAGAAACACTTCAAGTTTATGTTTAGGAACATAAACTATGTACCCATCGTAGTATTTAATTTTGTGTTCATTTTTCCAATTTTATGTCTACGTTAGTTTTCTTCAATAAATAAGTTTGTATGTCATTTGCAGACGTCTCCTTGGACACATTATATATGTATATTGTTACGAGCTTGGGGTTCGTAACAATAAAAGCCTGCCGATTTAATAACCAAAAAATGACACTTTAATCAACAACACTAATAACAACTCAAACACACTAATTATGAAACACAATTGCACTACTGATCGCTCTAATGCTCGGTTCCTATAAACAAAAACGATGGTTTTGCTTACCAATAGTAGCATTTTCTTGTTGCCAAACTGGGAATATAAATAGATCCGTAAGCTAATTGTACCTGTGATAGCTGCTTCCATAGTTATGGGTCTACTATGCAAAGCTCTGAAGTCTTTGCTTCATTATTGGTAAAGATAAAAGAGTCTTAATTTTAACCTTTAACAGTCCGTAAGTTATAGGAGTCGGCCATAAGTCGCACTTGAAGATCGCTTTCAATGTATTCGCTTGTATAGCTTTATCCAATCTGACCGACTCGCGGCCCACATCCGGCCTTAGTGCTTCAGAGAGTTCTAGAACCTTCTACTGTAGAAACATCTAGAATGTTCGAGTACATACCGGTCCCGACTGACCAGAAGTCGATAGTTCTCGAAAGTTCTAGAAAGTTTTAGCGTCGAAATTTTTAAAAGGATCTTGACCCTACTAGTTCTGCTACTCGATACTAGATGGTGCTAGTGGTAACTAATGTCACCATATACCAGGCATTAATTGTGGCGCGCAACAATATAAATCGGAATAGTAGTTTTCGCCGCCTTAAACTTATTGCCAGAATCAACAATAGCTTTCCCCGTATTTCTAACAAAACGGTTTCTAAGCCTCTTTTTCTGAACCAGGGTCCATTCTTCGTTAAGTGGTTCGGGCTGTGGTTTCGGCACACTATCTTGCACAACATCAGCGAAACTTTTTCTGCTTTCGTCGCACAATCGTGGACTTATCGTTTGGTCACAGTTTTGCGCGCAGTTGGCGACAGAGGCTGCAAACGTCGGCTGTCTGTCCACCACCTTAGGAATTGCGCGAGCAGCTGTTATTGTCTCGTTTCCGGGCGCCTTTACGTTCATAACTGCGCACGGTGTCTTTATCGCGCTACCCCCACCCGCCAAAATGATACGCTGCTTCTTTAAGGGATTCACTACAGACTGATTTTTTGTAGACTTATACGTGCCACATATTGGAGATAGTCCCATAGGCCCACTTTCGTGCTCAATACTGGACAGTGCACAGGCGTCCCGTTTCACGGTGATGTTTCGTGAGACCGTTTCACGGTGATGTTTCGTGAGACCGTTTCACGGTGATGTTTCGTGAGAAATTGTTCACGACTGACGCGTTTTTAAGTGCTTCTACTTCTGCACGCAGCCCCTTCAACTGATTCGCTATAGCGTACTCTTCAGAAATACGGTCTATGTCACTTTGAATCCGCACTAAATCTTTGAGAAGTCGGGTCACATCTACATGGTCGAACAAGACTGGGGGTACTTTTTGTAAATCCCGAGCAACAAAGATGGGGATTTCTTCGGGAGCCGTTTCCTTTAACAGGCAGACGATGTCGTCTATGTCACGCAATGTTTTTTCCTGTCTTTTCCTTATCTTCTTGCGCTTTGTTGTCGAGATAGAATCAAATAACAAGTTTTTGGCATTTACAATTTCACTTTCCGTAAAAGCACTGACACAAACACGGGCAACACTTTCCTCGTCCATCACATCCAGTTTATTACATATAAAAGCCAATATCTCATTTATAACTACATTGCAGTTTCCACACTTTACAATATTAGTAGCCATTGTTCAGGATTTCCGAAGAAGCAAAGTAGGTAGGTCAATGGGAGATAGAAGAAATAATTCACTAAAACAAAACTGACGCTAGAAAGAGCTAAACAGAAAATACATGTTGCATCTAATATAACAACCTACATAAACAAACAAATAACCTGTTAAATGTATCTCGAACATCATAAGTTACTTATAACAAAGCATACATGATACATAATCAGCGTATAATGTTCCCACTGCTGGGACACAAGCCTCCTTTAGATTAAAGGGAGGGGGCCATAATCCACCACGCAGGCCCAGTGCGCGTTGGGAGACATGTCTTCGAATTTTTGGTTCTAGGACATACCAATAATTTATAATGTCAATAATTTATAATGCGCTCAAAGGGTTTTGTTTAACAAAGCATGTCAAAGTCAAATCATTTATTTGAAATATACACATAAAAGGCACTTTTGAACGTAAACATTTACAAGACAATGACTTATATCACTCTTTAAGTCCATATTTAAATCCCTGATTACATTGTCACGTCTATTCGAAAGCACATCATCACGTCAGGGTTGACATTCAACTTGGGTGTCACTCCAACCAATAAGTCCATTCCACGTTTTTAATTATTTTTATATCCTGCGGGGAAGCTATTGGAATGAAAAACTCGTTAACTTTCGCGAGCATTGCGACTGATTGTAAAGCCATTGCAAGTAAGATAAACATCAATATTTGATTTGAGTTTCGCTGGGTGGCCTGGGAGTTCAATTTGGCCGTCTTTTTAAATGTTTTGATTGAGTTACACTCACTTGGTCGTATGTGAAGATGGATTATTTCAAGCACATTTTCTAAGCTAACTTCCTTTTGATTGGTTTAAGGTTAAAGAAATAAAAACGAAATCAGTTTGTTAAAGGACTCCGTTTATCAGTTACAGATGGGTAGGTTTTCCAACAGGTTTTGACAGCGATAGCGTAGCAAGATTCAATTGTTTATTTCCTTTTTTAAAGACTCTTAGGGCCTGTGCACACCACGTTTTTTAAACGCGCCATTGACGCGCGTTTTAGAAACGTGCGTCGACGGCGCGCTTGTATCCTATAGAACAGGGGTGGCCAACCGGTCGATCGCGATCGACTGGTCGATCGCGATCGACTGGTCGATCGCGACTATTAGATTAGTCGATCGTGGCAAGGAAAAAAATATAAATACGTCGAACAGACTGCATAACGTACCTAATCACTAACTGCTGCACGCATCATCTTGTATCATTTTTCAATCGCCGTTCCGTCACGTTACTTATCCTCTCTTCTATGCAGCATAGCTCTCTTTTGTTTTCGGTGCGCGATAACAATAAGCGGGAAGCGTGTGAGGCGCGTGCGGCTGTCACTCCGTCAGTTAGTTGACGACAGACTTAAAGTTCCTTCAAACAGGCGCGATACGCGATAAAATCGCGCGCGATTAAATCGCGTGTCGCGCCTGAAGGAGCCTTAACGGAGTTACGAGTAATAATATAAAAAATACTACGTAATTGTGTACTGAACTATGCTGTTTCATTTAAGATTTTAAAAAGTATGTAACTGGTAGATCGCACAGGGTGTCGTCAGTGAACAGTAGATCTTAGGTCAAGCAAAGTTGGCCACCCCTGCTATAGAAGGTCTACAGGCTGCGTCTGACTCGCGTGCGTATCGCGTCTGTATCGCTACAAACGCGCGTAGACGGTGCGTTTAAAAAACGTGGTGTGCACAGGCCCTTAGCTCAAAAAACTGCAATTTGATTAAAACCTTTGTTCTAAAAAGTAATCTATAAGAAATTATAGATACCTACGTATATTCCAAATAAAAAAATCTTATAGATTATTATTATTTATTAATATACCCACATACGCATTTTTTGCTTTTAAAACACCTGCATCAGTTAGCTCATTGCCTGAAATTTCATTGGTCACCTTTTACGACACTCATGGGATTTCATAGGGAACCACGAAAACACCAACAAATACGTTTTTTTTGTTCATCAAATATACCGTGATGACATTTTTTCCAGTCACATAAATGTCGCGAGATTTTTTGGACAATTTAAAAATAAAATTGTCCATTTTATTTGGCCATGCCAGAACAGATAAAGTAAACGGCCCGGAAATGGACAGGCCGTTAAATTTTCTGATCATAAAAGGGTAGAAGCACGAATTTCACGTGAGAATTTGATTGGAGGCATGGCGTCGCCTGTTCTACGGTCACTTAACTTTAAGGCTAAATGACACTTTATCGTACCATGACGACTTTATTAAAAGGTTAAAAACATACGGTTGAATGTCACTTGCACTTCATGAAACGCCAAAGTCTATTTGGCTGTGACAGTTACAGCGGTACAAGGATCTTTTGATGAGTGGCCAAATTCGGAACTAACGTTGCCATTTTGTTTTTAGGGTTCCTTACCACAAAAGAAATACGGAACCCTTAAAGATCACTTCGTCTATCTGTCCGTCTGTCAAGACCCTTTTCTCAGGGACGCGTGAAATTATCAAGTTGAAATTAATATCAAATACTGAGGGCTGCAATTTCTTGAAGCAGTGAAAAATTCAAACTTCTAAGTCAATGCAATCAAAAGAAACGGGCGTTTATGGTCCGTTTATTTTGACAATCGCAAGGGAATCAAAACCTATATGGTAGTAGGGTACTTCCCGTTGAACTAGAAATATGAAATTTAGTAAGAATCAATGTTATGTAGCACAAGTAACGAAAAAAATCCGAAAACCGTAAAGTAGTTACATAGGTACCTACAAATTTGTAGGAAACCCTCGGTGCGCGGGGCTGACTCACACTTAACCGGTTTTTTCTGTGACAATTTCCCAAAATATGTTTGTCTCCATCAATGTCTTTCAGGCGCCAAAAGATCCTTGTTCCTATCCTAGATAGTTTTGAACCCATTGAAGGGTGAATTACGTGGGAATTATAGTCAAAAGTGATAATGCAATTACGAAATCGACTATACATGGTACAGTTAAGTGCAGAAGAAATTAGGAAAATGTAATATTGAAAGTCTTTGGATTAAAGTTTTCAAGTTTAATTAATTAATCAAACATTTTTGCTACACATGGATTTCCATATCTGAAGACTTTTCATTTACAAGCTGCTCCAAGCTTTGTATTTCCAGCATGATATCTAAAACTTAAAAATAATTTTTACTTTTAAGTAAAACTTCTGCTTAACACTTTCACTGTCCACGAAGTAGACAAAATAATTAAAAAATCAACCTGAACCATATGTGGTTCATGGGACAGAGAATGGGTTAAGTTTGTTGAAGTCGACTACATGACCTAAAGCGCGGTCTGTGTCGGACTGCATAGAAAAGAAAGAGAAGCGCGATGACACAACGCTGGTAATTTATTGTAAAATATGAAGCAATTATCTATTTACAAAAAATCTATTTTTTGGACTAAAAATTAAAACATTAGTGTTTTAGTTGCTGGTAGAATAATCTGACAAAAAATCATAATGATTGTATGTATGTTAGAATGGTTTTTATTGTAAAAAGAAAGTTTTTAGAGGTATCTTCATGATTTTTTTCTATCAAATTAGTTATATTATGTTTTCAACGCACTATCTACCTAGCATATATCCTGAAGAATATCATATATTTTTCTGATTTTGTTCACTGTAGTCGATCATATACTTGTATTGTTTCTAAAACATGCGTTTTTGTGTTTAGATCCTATAAGCCCCTTAATACGTTTTACAAAATACTGCTCTATGTAGTACAGGTAAATAACTAACTTTAACACATCATTAGCTGCACCCCGCGCTTTCACACGCATAAAGGCTCTTGCAAACAGGTGCGACGCGCGACGCGAATCGCGCGCGACACAAAGGCACCGCTCGTTGCGCGACTTGCGGTGCCTTTGTGTCGCGTGTCGCGTCGCGCCTGTGTGTACGAGCCTTAAGTCTTGATCCCATGGGAATATCGAGATAAAAAAAAATGTCCTAATCCACGTCATGTTCCACTCGTGTGCCAAAACATCAAAATACGTTCAATCGTTTTAGCGAAAAATATTCTATTTGGGACACGCACAGGAAATACAAATAGTGAAAAAAACAAGGCAAAAGCAAAGTTTAGTTTGCTGTATTCCCCGAACGGTTACGACAACAACTACCTACCCACCTCTATAAAGGCTCCTACAAACAGGCGCGACGCGCGACGCGAATCGCGCGCGACAAGAAGGCACCGCTCGTTGCGCGACAAGAAGGCACCGCTCGTTGCGCGACTTGCGGCACCGTTGTGTCGCGTGCGATTTTATCGCGTTCGCGTTTGAAGGAGCCTTTATCCAAACGCTTCCAGCTTGGCACTCCATTTGGCTACTATCATCGATTAACAATAATATATTTAGGTACCTATTTACAGCCATTAACAGGAAGGGGCTCTTGGCTAATAATAAAACAGCCGCACGGGACGATCGATCAGGTTAAGCTACCCTGGATGGGTGACCATCTTTACATGCCAAGGCCTGGGAAAGCACGTTAAGACCAATGTCTTAACGTGCTTTCCCAGGCCTTGGCAAAAATCCAAAAATTTTATTTATTTTATTTATTTTATTTTATTTATTTTAGGAAAACTTACAGCTAAACAAATACAGTAGGTAAAACATTGTATACAAAATAAAGCCAATTACAAGTTTCCACGTGTAGTTTATAAATCATGTGAAACAGAAAAAATAAAATGAAAAAATTACAAACAGAAAAATACTATTTACGCTCGAAGAAGCAATTATTTAAAATTTTCTTTAATTTAGCAACACTAGTATTGAAAATGTCGATATCAGCTTCCTGGCAGGTTGCGTTATACAAACGACTCGCTCTCAACAGGTACGAGTTCCGTCTATATGTAGTAGCTACCACTGGGGTGTGCAATAAATGAGGTCTACGTAGGAACACAGACGGCACTCGCAGCCCGATTTTGTGCAACAACTCGGTAACACCCGTAGTTCCATTAGCAATTTTGAAGAGAAACACAAGATCCGATATTTTTCGCCTTTCATATAGTGGAAGGATATGAAATTTTTTGCAACGGTAAGTATAATTCGTAAAAAACGTTTTAGACCGATATTGAATGTGCCTTAAAAACCTTTTCTGTATGCTCTCAATACGATTTATGTAGACATTATAATTGGGGTTCCAGACTTGAGAGGCATACTCCAAATGACTGCGAACAAAAGAACAGTATAATATTTTAATAGTCTTTATATTTTTAAACTCCGAGGATACCCGCAGAATGAAACCAAGTGCTTTTGATGCTTTCTTAACTATATTGTCTATGTGTGCATCAAAGAGGAGCTTAGCGTCAAAGATAACTCCCAGATCCCTGATAGTGTTGACCCTATCTAGTGCTGTATCAAAAAGCATGTAGTTATAAACGATCCGGATAGGTTTCCGTGTAAAGGAGCAAACATAACACTTGGAGACATTCAGGTCCAACTTATTATCAATACAATAGCCTTGAAAACTATTAAGGTCTGACTGTAATAAATGAGCATCTGCCACTGTACTTATTTGCCTCATTATCTTCATGTCATCGGCATAAAGTAATAATTTTGAATACCGGAAAGAAGAAGAGATATCGTTAATAAAAACAATAAATAACAGTGGCCCTAGCAAGGATCCTTGGGGAACCCCCGAAGGGACATCCATGGGTTTAGAGCGGTATCCATTCAGGACTACAGTCTGACATCTGTTCTCCACATAGGACTTGAACCATCGGTAAAGATCACCCCTGATGCCCACCGATAAAAGTTTGCGCAACAGGATCACGTGATCTATTCGATCAAAACACTTGCTGTAGTCGGTATATATAACATCGACTTGGGACCTCTGTGACATACACTCCGAGAGGTAGTCGCTACAGACAGTGAGATTAGACGAGGTCGAACGACCCCTTACAAAGCCGTGCTGGCATTCACTCAAACTGTGCTTGAGTGCGGAATAAACCTGCGCGTGCACAATTTTCTCCAGCACTTTAGCAAACACACACAGCTTTGAAATTGGTCGGTAATTCTCGACCAATGTCCTTGACCCTTTTTTATGTATCGGTGTTATATATGCCGACTTCCATATCTTAGGCACCACGCCAGTAGCAAGCGATTTTTCAAACAGGATGGAAAGAGGCACAGAGAGGTCCCTGGCGCAGTTGACGATGAATATGGGTGAAATGTCATCTGGACCCGCAGATTTGTTTAAATCCACTTGTTTAAGCAGCTTAAATACCTCACTTAGCCGTATCTCCACTTGACATAAATCATGCATGTTGTCATTGAGTGCTTCGACCATATTATAAGCCGAAGATTGACGGTTGGCATTACTACTATCATCAAGAAAGTTAGAGTGAAAGCAATTACTGAACATATCACAAATTACATCACCATCACTGGATGTTACCTGGCCAAATTGCATCACTGAGGGGTAGGAACAAGATTGTTTTTTAGACTTGACGTATCTCCAAAAGGCCTGTGGATTGTCGCGGATGTCGGATTCAATTTTGGCTATATAATTGTCAAACATATCCCCCTCTAGGTCTTTAGCCCGTTGCCGCAGCATAATAAAAGATTGATAGTCAGATAAGTTCCTGTATTTCTTAAATTTAGTGTGAAATTTAGCTTTTTCCTTTAAGATTTTTATCAACGGACTTTTGTACCAGAGAGGGTATTTAGATTAAAAAGAAATGAGAGCCAGAACCAATGTTCTGGCTCTCATTTTTGGATTTTTATCGTGTAACTGGATTGTGGAGGTCAGACAGGCAATCCCTCCATGAAAAATACTGGTACTTAGCTGCATCCGGTTAGACTGGCAGCCGACCCCAACATAGCTGGGAAAAGCCTAGGTAGATGATGATGACAGCCATTATGAAAATAACCCTAATTATATCCTAGTACTATTCACTACGTTTCAATGCGTAAATTTAGGTATAAACAGCCTTAACATTTTGGTCTCTAGGTGTTTATATAATTTTTTATCACACCTGCTCTGAAAATACATACTAATTATACCAATTAGAGGGAAGAAACGCCTTTATCCCGCCCTTCAAATCCTTTCATCCCAAGGTATGGAAGTTTGTATGAAAATCCTTCCGACCCAAGGGTGGGAAATATGTATGAAATTCCATTACATACCCGGTTTTTCTTTTTTTTTTTAATTTGTCAGCAGTCATACTGCCAAGAGACTTTAACTGTCTACTAATTAAATTTCAAGTAAATTGTTACTGGCCACATACAGTTTTTTTTTTACCAGTTACCAACCTCCTTGGTGCATACAGAAAATTAAAAACGAAATTATTTTTGTATATAAAACGCGCGGAATCACGGAAGAAGTGGCTGCATGACCTTATGATCTTAGCCTACTCCAGAAACGGGCGAATAAAAAATGGAAAAGCCCGCGCATTTTCGCAAAAACACATTTATCTTTGTGTTTTTTGTAAAATATGGATACTTCGAGCGACAGTGATGATGTTATCCCTAACACACCCGCCAGAACTATTAGAGACGGCCCAAGAAGTTGTTGATAATCTGTTGCCGTGTCTCAAAATATCAAGATACCCGGACAAAATGTAACATCTTATAATAGCTGCACTTTTAATAATTGTACTTTTAACTAAATATAAACATTTCTATGCATTTATGTCCATAATTTTCCTCGTAGGTGTAATAAAAAGCACTATACATCCCTCAGGATAAAGTACAGTTCCATACCTCAAATGGTTTGCGCCCCTCGCAAGCTCGTGGCGCAAATGCCATAATCTCGGTATGGAACTGTCACTTTCTTCCCTCTGAAGTAATGTACTATTTTTCCAGCCAGACTTATATAACTGCAGTATTAATATTTTATTTTGACGCAGTTGGTATACGAACGGATATCGCCTTACAATGTTGGCGTATATTTTTTATCGTGTGTACCCAGCTGATTTTTGGACAGCGTGTTTTCCTGTTAAATATGTATTATGTGAAAGGGCGAGAATTCAGATTTTATTATTATTTTATAACTTTTTGGGTTTCATAATTTTTGTGTTTATATTTGTCTGGTAAACAGTGTCAACTTTTCCAGTTTTCCAGGAAGAGTGACACTATAATTTTCTCTTGGAGTGTTGGTATTTGTTATTATGTTTTGTAAGCTTTCCAGCAGCATTTTAATTCTTTACCATAAAACCAATCATCCAGTTAGTTAAATCCCGATAAATCCACATTTTTAATTCCTACTGTTAATCCTCATTGAACACGAAAACAGTTTGCCTACATTGCCACGCATAGCAACTAAAATCAACATTCATTAAGCATACACATATTACAAACATTTGCCCAAAAACATTTGCCGTACGCAAATTGATTACAGACTTCGTGAAACAATTAGCAGAGTTGGTCGACTTGAAACCAATTGGGCAATAAGGTGAACATCTCGTCAAGTCAATGTCCCAGCCCCTATTCTATCGATGTGACGGACATTGATTAATGCGCTCACCCTACCTTGAAAGCTGTCTCTAATTAGGACAGATAACGTTATCATTACAAGCTGGGAACTGACAAGGGATTCTATTAATGAGTGAGTTTAACGCGCTTGTTGTCATAGTTTGTGGGGATTATTATTGAGTGATGTCAGGGTAGGTAACTATATATATCACCTCCTGCGAAGCAGTCATGCTAGCGAAGGAGGTGGCGGGATGGCTGAGTGAGAGAGCCGCCCGTCCCAGCCGCCGCGGGAGACGCTCCGGGCGTCGGAAGCCGCGCGACGACTCCCGGCCACCGTAGACGCGGGCCTGCGGACGGAGAGTAATGGGTACCTCACCGTCCGATCAGGACCAGGCCCGTGCCGACGGCGCGTACGTGTTCCACGCGCGCCTCAAAGAGATGTCAGCATCAAATTGAAGGGGCCCGTTAGGGCCGAAGCCTGCCGGATCAGCGGAATTGTCCGAAAGCGTTACCACTGGCCCGGAGCATAAAGGGCTAAGGAAGGAACACGGGTGGGTTTTAGTCAGTAAGAGTCTGACACTCCCTTCCGCTCCAACCAGAGCAGGAGGGGTCATTCGATGATTACCCACCCTCAAAAAAAAAAAGGTTTGATGATATTAGTCTTTGATGTATCTGTCGCAGCCAACTGGTTTAATTAGCCGTTTAGTTAACCACCTGACCTTTGGAAGTAATGCTCGCCTTGCTTCGCTCTCTCGGCTCGCACGCGGTTGATCACAGTTCTAACCTAACCTAACCCATTTGGTCTGGGGTGCCCTTAGTTACTGCGACCAATTCGGCTCGCGCGTGATTGGTTACGGACTTCTAACCTAAACTATAATTGAATATCATTCAGGCCGTTAGATGAACGGCCGCCGTTTAGTTAAAAGGCTAGGCGGTTAACTAAACGGGTAATTAAACCAGTTGGTTGCGACCTATCTACCTAGTAGCGAGAAGATTTACCGCTCTCACGTCATAATATAGGGTGGCCAATTCGAATGTATACAACTTTTTTGGTCACCATTTTCACCTTTGCATCAAAAACTTTTACGATTCTTTGATATCCACTATTTAGTGGAACATATGTTCGAGCCGTTTGGGGTTGAAACACTAGGGCCATGAGGATCGAGTGCCAACTTAGTTTTTCGAGACATTGCCAAGCGGTTGGTCGGCTATTCACATGGCCAGAGGACTGGCCTATTTTTTGACCAGACTCAGCGTTGCCATACAACGTGGCAATGCTGCCAGCTTTTTGGGCACTTTTCCTGTTGACAGAGATTTGGACGGATTTTTTGATGCCTTTTGATTATTTCACCTCCTTTTTATATATTTATACATATTATTATTATTCGACTGTTAGCTTTTTAAATATAAATAAATACCATTATACTATTCAGTTCTATTAAGTTCAGTAATTTTATTCCAAAGATCCTAAATGGATTGCAAAACGAGCCAATTTATTTCAACAAACAAGTGACTAATCCCATCTTAATCACAGAGGATTTGTAAATAAACAAAATATTCGCTTTTATATGATATAAAAGCTTGTCGCGAGATTAAAGTAGGTAAATACTTGTAGGTATTTACTTAGTTTGAAAAATTTAAATATTAAAATCATTCAGATCATGTTATTTAATTTACTTGTCTACACAGGTAAATCTCGCGACAAGCTTTTATATCATATAAATTGTGTAATGACATTATAAGTTGATAGTAAAAGTTTTAAAGGAAAAGTTTATTTTATTATTTTTAGCGCATTTATATAAGCTTGTTTTTAAAAAAGTTTTTTACTTTTTAGTTATCGCTGGTCAGGTTTCTCAGTCTGTTCATCTCGTTCACGACATTATGTTACACCCTGATGCCACTCAGTCCTCGGCACGGCCTCACCATGACTTGGGTGTTTGGAGGAATGCGCCATTTATTTCAGCTTGAAGCTTACTTGTGCCTTACGAAACACAGTTCCGGGTTTCATTTTGGAGTTCTTCTCCTAGACAGGTTGCGAACCAATGCTCTTAACGCCTATCTCACCAAATTACATAAGTCAAAGTTAACCAACCGATGCTACAGACTCGAACAATTCGACCTCAATATCATAACCGAGGACTCCAAAAACCCCAGTACACCAAAATTTCAGACGGTTTGTAGCAACGGAGTTTAACTCGCATTCGCATTCTCAGCAAGTCCTTTCATTTGATACCCATGTTGTAGGATAGCAAAAAAAACTTAGTCCGCCATCTTTAGAAATCCGCCATATTGGATTTAGAGTGACATCACTGTATTTTTCAAGTGATTCTCAGCATGCCCTTTTATTTGATACCCATAATGTAGGAGTGCATTAAAAATAACTAGTCCGTCATCTAGGGTATTCCGCCATGTTGGATTTAGAATGACGTCACACAGAAAATCATGCATTGTCATCCAAACTAAACGTGTATGCAAAATTTTAGCTCAATGGGTTGAAGATATCTGCTTCAAAATGAGTTGCAAAAGTCCACCCGAACAAACATCGTTACATTGCAAGTTAAATAAAAGCTTGTAAAAAAAATCCATCATGTAATCCCATTGATGGTCGATTTGAATAACAAGCTGAGACTTGAAGAACTTATCGAATAAAATCAAAGTTAACTTTAATTAATGAAAAGGTGCCAAATAAATTGATTAACGCGACAGTCAGTTTTATTGGTATTTTGAATTCAAAATGGAAGTTGTTACTGCTAAGGCATAACACAAAGGACCGATTTCATCGTTGACTTTGTCGGAGTGGATTGGTTGCCCGATTTTCAGCTCAATGCACACACATCTTAGCACACTTGTCCTGCATTAATATCTGTCCAGTGGTCTGATACATCCCTTTCTTTGTGTAAGTGGTGACAATACTCGGGGAAGATCGAAAAGATTCAGACAAATTCGGAAGTATCAAAAATATACTATATGTAATCATTATGAACAATGTTATAATTATAAGGTTATACGAATTGCTATCAGGAACTAGTCACACTATACTCGTAGTTGTTGCGTTTAGCATCGCAAAAGCGGTCATTACCCTTTCCCTAATATCTCTCCGTAGGAACCTAAACAATAAACTAAGTACGGTTTTTTGTTATTGGAACATGTTGAAGATCACGTTAGATATTGATTCAGGACGTTAACGGATTTTATTTGAGTTTTCGAATAAAAAATGTAAAAAAAAATGTAGGTGGATAAAAATGACCACTATTGCAATGCTGAATCGCAACAACTACGAGTATAGTCTGACTAGTTCCTGATAGCAATTAGTATAACCTTATAATTATAACGTTGATCTTTAGAATTATAACGGTCAGTAATTATTTAATAAGTCTGACAAACCGAAAACCAGTCTTACTAAGGGTCTCTCTCCATCTGATTCTGTTAAATGACAGTCTGGTGCATTTGTGTCGGCAATTCGGCATCTATACAACGCCACATGCGGACAACGCATCATACTGACAATGAGCAAAATCCTGCATCGCGCAAGCAGTGTTTACGGTCCAGCCCATCGGTGACCTGCCGGTTGGCCTATTTCCCTCTACTCTGGCAGCACCACTAGACGCTTTAGGGAGTCATTATTCCGTCTCGAGATATGACCAAAAAATTACTTTTTCTGCTGTTTTTTTTTAAATAGAAAATTGGGAATTGTTAATGGTCGATCGTGTGTGCGACTTAAATAATCGAGTTCTGAATCAATTCGTTAAAAAGATGAGAGAGAGAGGAAATTATAAAAGCCAATAAATTTAACAATCAGCTTGTTTTATTGTTGTTTTATGATTTGTTTGAAATTCATTGGTCTGTAGCTTTTTAATTACCATTGTGAATGCTGTGTTAAATCTTTCAGTAATACTTTGACGATAACTGCTTGTTCATTGATTTGAACTTTTAAGAGTCTAGGTATCTGAACAAAGGCTTTAACTTTTCGCAAACAAACTTTTTCTCTTTGTTAACCGGCTTCCAAAAAGGAGGAGGTTATAATTATTATGTTCGACTTTGTTTTTTTTTATGTATGTCCACCGATTTCTCCGTTAATGGTGGACCTATTTAAAAAAATATTTTTTTGTTTAAAAGGGTATGGTTTGGAGGTGGTCCCATTGTCACCAAGTCGGAATCTGATGAAGGAATCCCATAAAAATCGAGGGAAACCCTCAAATTTCATAGGCCACCTATACCGATTTGGGTATTTTTTATAGTAACTCGTGCATTTGCTCTCGGAAAGTACCATTTGGTGAAGTGGAACTGATGATGAAGACTGCAGATGGCCATCAGAACTACTCAATAATAAGTATTTCACGGGTTGCGATTCGATTAGGTACTTTAATGTGGTTGCTAAGCAATTTATGCTCGTTACAATGCGTATGGTGAAGTGCAGCTGATGGTTACTTCTCAATCAGCTCCAGTTCTTCTGGTTCTTACTAGGAAAACTCCTCAACAATTAACGTCCCTGCATCTGGAAAAGCAATATTTTGTAAAAGGTGATGAGCAGTTGACATTAGGCTATTGTAACTTAGATGAAATACAAACTGAACCACTAAAAAGAGAAAAATAAAAACATTTTTACAAAAAAGAAAACAACCGACTTCCAAAAAACACTACAAAGTGACAAGTAACTTTAATTTCGGAAGTCAGTGGCAGAAAACTAAAATACAGATCCAAAGACACCAACTTTCGAAGTTAAAGTTATTTTTCACTTTTTAGTGTTTTTAGAAGTCGGTGGTTTATTTTTGTTTTTATGTTTTTATGTCTGGATTCTGCATGTACTGCAACCAGGCACTTCAGTGCTAACACTTGCACTACGAAAATCGTACTTAATGCTACGATATAAAGGTGTCGTCAATGACAAATTGTTATCACTGATTTGCGGTTGAGTGTACCTGTTGTATGAAAGGTTAAGAATAATAATTGTATGATGAAAACTCAAATCCTACCAACTTCAATTTCAACGAAATGCAATATCTTTACTGTATGTACAGACGCCAGCACATCAAGCTACCCGAAACTGACAAATTTTCCCAATCAACTTTGAACCTTATGCCTTAGCGATAAAGTTGAAAATCTATCAAAGAAATTTGACAGATTGTAGTAACTTGATGTGCTGGCGTCTGTACCTATAGAAAGCGAACTATTTACACTAAGTACTGAATTAAATTACTAATTAACTAACTATACAATTAAATACAAAAACAAAAGGACACTTAGGCGTCGAAGTACTAGTCGAAATGCAATTATGTTTTAATTAGGTTTAGAATAATTCATTAATTCGTTTTTAATTATGCAACGATATGCAAGCTAAACAAGATCAAACGCATGAAAAGCTTTTAAAAACACAAAAATGTTTCAATTCCCAATGTGAAAACCAAAAAGGCGTTTAGGTAATTCTAAAATACCCACGTAAATCCCAAGTTTCATATTTATATTTATTCACCTTAGCAGATTAATCATTTAAGCTCAATTTTGTTGTTAATTATTCAATTATCTAAACCCTCGTTTGACTTCCACACAGTAGCGTATGTACTCTCTCCAAAGATAAGGGATGCTGATTTGCATAAAACAATTATTAATTATATCTCATGGGATACTACCATTACGCTAGAATACCAAACATAGTTACTATATTGCATACGATTGTTATGCAAATTTTATTAATTAAGGTGAAATATTCATAGTTAAGTTATGCCATTTTGAGTGGGACTTGGTTTTAGTCCTGTTCAATTTGTGAACATGTTACTTGTTTTACAAAAGACTGAATAGTTGGTGATTGATAAAGAAAACGGGATAAGATTTATTAAAATAAATCTTATCTCACCTCCTTATTACCTTATTTTATCAAAATAAAATAAGGTAATAAGAAGGTGAGATAGAGCAGCCGGTGTATTTTGTAAAAATGTTACCGTGATTGGGTGAAGTGAGCTTAAATTGAGTCGTCATGCCACATTTATGTTAGGGATAGACACTATTTACAGCTCACATCACCTAAGTTTTTACGGAGAGATTTTTACAAAATGGCACCGCAGTGATGACCCAGTGGTAACGGCCTCCGACTTACGTCGTTGGTCGTGGGTTCGAGCCCAGGTGCTCTACTTTGTGTAAATAATTTCATCGCCACTGCTCTCAAAACGGTGAAGGAAAACAACGTGAGCAAACCGGCATGTCCTACTAGAACCAAAAATTCGAAGACATGCGACATCTACCAACCCGCACTGGGCCTGCGTGTTAGATTACTGCCCACTCCCTCTCGAAGAGAGGAGGCTCGTGTCCCAGCAGTGGGAACATTATAGACTGATCATGTACAGACGCCAGCACATCAAGTTACCCGAAACTGTAAAATTTTCCCAATCGACTTTGAACCTTATGCTTTAGCGATAAAGTTTAAAATCTATCAAATAAATTTGACAGATTGTAGTAGCTTGATGTGCTGGCGTCTGTACTAAGGAGGTAGGCGGTAGTAAGGAGTATGTTAGGATCGTAGCATGTCGCGTTCTGTAGTTTCTGCCTATCCCCATGGGTAGAAAGCGTGATGTTTATGTATTTGTGTGTGTGTAGTAAGAAGCTAGATCTTCGATTTGTTGTTAAAATGATTTAATAGAGCTAGTGAAAGTCAGTGCACAGATATTTATATTACCTATGTTCTAAAAGTACATCCGTATTCATCGTCGCATCCGACCGATCGTGTATGCGGCGGCGACTTTTAGTGGCGAGTTCTGTGTAGGTATAAGTACATAGTTGCTTAGGTAACTACTATGTACTAAACAATAGGTATTACTTAATCTAACACTAGAGCATTATCAATTTAATAATAATAATTTTATATTTAATTTTAAGACAACTATTTTGGTCCACAATAAGTGTTAGTAGAACTTAATACTACGTTATCCCTTAAGAAAATGGCATAAAGCATGATAATCAGCTTATAGTGTTCCCACCACTGGGACACAGGTCTCCTCTCTGTGAGAGGGAGTGGACCGTAATCTACCATGCGGGCCCAGTGCCGGTTGGATGAAATTAAAATCGATTCTATTAAATCCATTATCTAAATAAAATGCATACAATTAAAAATACCATTCGATAATCAACAATAATTTAAATTTAAATATTAGGAAGCAAACAAGCGAGCTTTGCAATGTAGGAAGGAACGTAAGACTAAAATTAAATGAAAAGGACCTTACATTGAAATAGCAAAACCACTCATAACTCAACCAAATTTTCGCATCCTCTAACCAGAAGACCACAATCCTCTGTCGAACGAATTTATCACTTTACTATTTTAACATTAATTTTCAATACGAATGCCAAGTAGAATCCATGAAATTAATAATCAGCCGAAATATGGACAGTTCAATTTTAAACTCTTTCAACTTTGCCCATTATTCATGAAGCGCCATGTTTGAAACTCGCCGTGTCAGTGGTCCATACAAAAAGTTTCACGGAAAATACCAGCTATGTAATAAGGGAATTGTAAAATGAATGATGAAAAACTGTATCAAATATTTTTTCCCTTTGCAGTTGCAGCGATGTGCATTTTACGAGTCCTTTTTGAGAACTTTTTGCGGATCTATTATATTTTTTATACAGGGTGTTATTAAATTAACGCAAAACCTCGTAAGGGGGTCATTGTACTCATCATTATGAACACCTTTTACTATGGGAACAAATATGAAATCATAAAAAAAAAATCAGCTTTTCCCTACATTTTGACGAGTTACGTGAACATAATTGTTTCCTCACGATGTTTTCCTTCACCGTTTTGAGAGCAGTGGTGTTTAAATAATTTACACAAAGTAAAGCGCCAGTCAGGATTAGAACCTACTACAACTCGTAAGTCGCAGCCGTTACCACTGGATCAGCATCCCGCTCGTGACTTTAATATTGAATAATACACGTATTTAACCGGTATATCATAATATATTCTCATATTTTAAGAACGTTCGCATTTTAATTTCAAACTCAATCTGTCGTAAATAATATCTAATTTACGCTGATAGCGAATCTCTGCGCTAATTACGTTTAGAAGACATCTTTGAAATTGATGGCCGCTGAGATGCGATAGCGCCTACATTTAGCACGTTTTAAATTACAGAAATTGGCCATGTATGATTAAGGACGATGCGCTAAGGTACCCCACAAAATTTAAATATGATTCGCAACTGTAAATACAGAATTACAGAATTACAGCGGCTTTACAGAATTATAATCATTTGAATCAGCAATACAACGCGACGACAGAGGCAACTGCAGCCGACGACGCGTATCGGCGACAGCCGTCAACGCGTCACATTTAGAATTGCCCTAAAATGTCATGATTTCATGAAATAATCGTACAATACGTTAATATGAATTTAGAGAGATGTATTGATGACTTTTATGATTATCTTCTATCCATAATTACTCAAACCACTTTCCTTACCCAAACCGTTCGTTTCACCCGTTGAAGACCCATGGACATGAGTTATCTTGGGTAACCTGGAAGTCTTTAAATAGACTCCGGACCCAGGTAGGCCGAAGCAAGGAAAACTTGTTCAGGTGGAGATTTATATACGACTCCGCCTTGGGGTGTAAATGTGGTGCTGTTCCACAAACGATGGGACACTTAATATCATGTCCTGCGTGTCCTGTCAGCTGCACGTTACAGGAACTGGTAGACGCTGGTGTTGGCGCCAAACAAGTAGCCGAATTCTGGGCCATGTCGATTTAGATTGCTATCGCCACGCTAAGAAGAAAAAGGGCTGGATTTTACTGCTTGCATCCATTAACTCGAAAATGGGTATCAGTCTTTGAGTTAAGTTGTGAACACTTCCCAGGCGATTTTTCAAAATTCCACCCCTGTGGGGGTGAAAAGCGGGGATACAGTTTATTTGAAAAATCTGATTCTTTTGATCTACAAACTCAAACATTGGCCTGAATACTTATTTATCTAATTATATGATACAGATCATAAACAAACATTTTCGAAATATCTTGAGGAAAGTACGAATTTCATGCGGACGAAGTCGCGGGCAGAAGCTAGTATTTCTATAAATAAATACATAGGTACTGTAACGGCTGCGAATCATATTTAGATCAACATACAACCTGATTCTGACCTGCAAAGGAGATCAGCCATATGGGCCCAAAACCCAAATTAAAAAATAATTAGGTATAGGCACACTCGCAGAGATTTGTTGTCATAGTAGATAATACTTGTTGAAGGTCACCTTTCTGTTATTTTCGCAAATCTGTAGTTTTATATGTTCACTAAAATGTATTAAACTAGATTTTTCTACTTTAAAAAACAGCTGAATGAATGGTCGTAGAGATTCGGCGCAATTGTAAAAATCCTTCTCCGACCAGGGTAACACATTTTTTTTTGCTGCTCTTTTTTTTTTTTGAGGATGGGAAATCATCAAATGACCCCTCCCGCTCTGGGTGGAGCGGAAGGGAATGTTAGACTCTTACTGACTAAAACCCACCCGTGTTCCTTCCTTAGCCCTTTATGTTCCGGGCCAGCGGTAACCCTTTCGTACAATCCCGCTGACCCGGCAGGCTTCGGCCCTGACGGGCCCCTTCGGTTGATGCTGACATCTCTTTGAGGCGCGCGTGGAACACATACGCGTCGTCCGGCATGGGCCTGGTCCTGATCGGACGGTGAGCTACCCATTACTCTCCGTCCGCAGGCCCGCGCCTACGGTGGCCGGGAGTCGTCGCGCGTTTTCACTGCTCTGGCTTTAGGTTTTGGGCCCAACTTTGATTGAAACGAGACTTGCCTTCTTTAAAAAAAAATAAGGAAATTTGAATTTCGCGTGAATTTAAGAATAGGAAGATGTAGACGGTGCGTACCTAATGTGGACGGTTAGTTCTAGAATTCATTATGTAACTTATTTATTTCATAATAATCCTATTGGGTGTAATGCATCACTAACATACAATGGAATCCTTGCATGGTACCTAATCTAAGGGATTACTTCCACACGCATGATGTTAACGAGGACTAACCAATTATAGGCAATTGAACTGTCGAAATCCAATTACATAATTATGGTAATCTGTATGAAAAACGTCATTGGTGGGTATTCTATTCTGTTAAGTGGGTATTCTATGTCATGGAGTCACAAACACTAGGTAGTTTTTCTCGTATAGGCTTGAGTAAATACCAAATTACCGGAAGACGTAGCGTTGGAAGGTCTCCCACAAGGTGGACCGATGACCTGGTGAAGGCCTCCGGAATCCGCTGGATGCGGGAAGCACAGAACCGGTCGAAGTGGCGATGCTTGGGGGAGGCTTATGTCCTGCAGTAGATGTCTTTCGGCTATAATGATGAAATACCAAACTATGTAGTATCTACTTTAGCATGAAAATACTCATAGGTATTATAGTTGACCTCGTAATTGCTTTAGCACTTTTGACAATTCCTAGAAAATTTAAATCAATTGAAACGACAAGGTCATTTGTCTAACGATTTGTATATGCAGTAGGCCTTTCGTTTTATAAAGTGCAAGTGACATTTTTTAAAATAATAATTTTATTAAAGGCGTCTAACGGGCTTCTGTGAGTTGACTTTGGCCCGTCGTCGTACGCCTTCTAAAGGTCCGGGACCCCAGGGTCCCGAGATATGTCAAATACGATATAAAAAGTATGGCGTAAAAGTATTTCTTTTAATAAAACGTGAACCTTAAGTTGGTAAGGTAATTATGAGGTCGACTGTACAATCTGTACTATATATTATTAGAGTCTGAACGAATTTCGTTTTCGGTTTTCGGCAATTTTCAGCAGAAATACGACAGTTATTGTTGTGTCCATTTTTGGGCCTTTTTCGTTTTCGGCCGAAAAATATGAGTTCCGGCAAATCAATATGAACAAATCATTAAAAAAAACCATCGATACAACAAAATAAATAAAAGCACGATAACTGAGAGAATATTGAAAATTTGCTTTACCTCGCAAATAATATCTGATCGTTTGTTTTTGGGAAAAGTAAAGTTATTATTTTATATGATTTATCTAAGTTTAAAAGTTTCATGTCAATTATTAAAAGATTGACCGCAAAATAAAAAGTCTTTTCCGTTTTCGATTTTCGGCCGAAAAAAGAAATCCCATTTTGGAACGTGAATTCTTACTTATTACCAACCTAATTTAACTAGTTGTAAACCAATTCGAAGAAAAAACTTTTCACAGTTTTCACACTAAACAAACTAAGCGTTAGAGCATTACTACTCTATGGTAAAAGTTTTCGATATGATCTCTCTTCTACCGTGTATTTTATTTCCTCTACTGATAAAGAACACCGTTTTTATAAGAAAACCTTGCCTCCAGGCTTCCCATCTGAGTATGTCGCCCTTGATCTTAGTGCAACAAAGCATCGATTTGTATAGAGCTATTGTTTTTAGGAGGGCCTATACAACCAGTTAACCTTGCTAAAAAAGATGGCGAACTCGACATTATACTCTAGTCAATGAAAGAGAGATGTAAGAGCGAAATAAGCAGCTTCCGGATTCCCCAAATACAGGGTGATTGGAAGATGGGTGCCAAGCTTTATGACGAAGATAGTACAGACAATTTAGAACTATTTAAGGCATGGTTATCTTAGACGAAGTCTTATCAATTTTTTTTTACCAAATTTTTACGTTTTTTACGTCTAATGACACAGGGTCCTAGAACATGTTTTGCTAGATAGCTTACACATTACTTTAATTAATAATATAATAAAATACAAATGTTTTCATTTATCGCACAATTTGCCCATAAATAAGCAATTTACTTAAAATGTTGGGAATTTTCGAAAAAAAACAAAGTATGTATTAGGTAAAAAAAATTGGTAAGATTTCGTCTAAGACAACCATGGCTTAAATGGTTCTAAATTGTCTGTATTATCTTCGTCTTAAAGCTTTGCACCCATCTTCCAATCATCCTGTATTGTAATTTCTCCTTAGCGTTGTAAACCTCGAAACGTACGTAGTTTGTAATGAAAAATGTAGGTAGGTCATAAAGGTATGCCTGGAATTTGGATTCGTGCCCGTTTAATGGCAATATTCTGGCCCCCTATTATATGGGTCTTAAACATAACTGGCGAAATCTGGGTGTACTGTAGAATGTAGATACACCTCTGCCAAACCTCTCGAGGGTTACAGGCGTGATGTTCTGTTATGTGTATAAGGGCGCATTCCACCAAACTTTTATACCTATAGTAAGTCTTATCTTGAAAATTAATTTTGAATTTTTGACAGTTTTTCCATACTAGAACTGTCAGACGTCAGTTTTATTCCACGAATAAAAGATATCTGACTTTGGTAAAATCAGCCCTAAGTACAATAAACACTTACTGTCTGTTTGTAAGAAAGCTTTTTTCGTAAGTTTCAAGAGTAGATAAGTATTATAGGAATCTCTCTATTTAGATACCGGTAAAAACTACTTTTTAAAACGTCATTAAAACGTATTTCAGTAGAATCAAATCGGAAACAACATAACAATTGTTTTTTTTTATGACCTTTATTTTTCATAACCATCCCCCTTTTATAGTGTATAAAAATACACAACACAAAACAACATAACAATTGTTTTTTTTTATGACCTTTATTTTTCATAACCATCCCCCTTTTTATACACATAACTACTTAATAGTATTATTTTATTATTGTCAGCTTTTACATTATGTAAGTATTAAAGGACAAGACATTGCAAATTGAAACTAAAAGAAATGCAAAATTACAAAGGTTGCTAACACTAGGAGGTAAAAAAAAAAATTCAAACTTGTAAAACGTTACATGACTTTGAGTATGCTCGTCGATGATAGGTCTAACACCTACGAGATGTGACTGCATTAATTGGCATTCACTAGTGCCATATAGCCTATGGGGATACCAATTTGCGCACCACGCATAGCGTGAACCTACTGAATAGTCGGTACTTATTTGTAAACTATACCTATACGTAGGGTTGCCAGGCATCCGGATAAAGCCGAACACAGTCAGGCTTTTGGGTTGCGTGTCCGGCCAAATCAGACGGTGTCCGGCCTGTCCGGCTTTTGTTAGGCTTTTTGAAGATCGCGCGCGTGGCGCGTGGCGCCCCGCCGCCCCGCCACTCTTCATCCCCACCCCAATTTAAGAAGATTTTATGGTAAATGATAAGTTTTATTTTAAAAAAATTGTCATGTTATACTAAGACTAAAAAGTTGCGGATGTCCGGCTTTTTTACCCAAATGTCCCGCTAAACTGGCTGGTCTGTCCAGCTTTTCGGTTTTAAGACCTGGCAACCCTACCTATACGCTACATTCAACGTTAAATAAATAAGATTATTTATAACATCATTTGAAAAAAAAAACAAAATCGTGATTATCAATAATATTATGTTTTTTTAGATAAAAATATTAGGTACCAACGCAAAATAAAGATTCTTCTGATCATTATTAAAAACTTATAATACATTAGGTACCAGTCACGAAAATTAATTGTTAATCGATTTGACACATCAAATCGATCAACAATTAATTTTCGTTCAGTTACCGTGTTTATTAATTTCATTTAATACAACTTCCTTTAAACATTTGTGATTTGAATATGACTTAAATTACGGATAACAATTTAATAAATTGGTTGTCAATTTCATAAACAATTAATTCCCCTGACTTTAAATAAGGTTCAAAGCGATCACAAAACAGTCTTTACTGACTTACATAAAATTATTAAACAGAGTAAGATAACCAGCACCCTAATTGTGTAACACACTATTACTCTCAATTGGAATCATTTTGAAGCATAATCTTAATCCATTGCTCCATATGTTTGAAAGAAGTGTGTGCTTAACAAAACAAATAACGCAATGAATGTTGTTGAACTGTCAAATTGAAACCCATTGCTACTTATGGTGTGTTACGCAACTACCCTGCCGATCCCTTCTCTTCTCTGTTGTATCAGTATCGACTCCTATACAACACATAAGGACAAGCAAACTACTTGATTGAGGTCAACATTACTCAGCTTGGCCCGTGTGTGTGTGTGTGTGTGTGTGTTACGTGTGTGTGTGTGTGTGTGTTCAGTGACAATTTTCATTCATTAAGTTCGACGAAGTGCTAATTGTCTGACACATTACAGGTGGCTTCCATTTTACTCCTCGAATAGCATTATATTTATCAAGAGATTATTTCACCTAGAATTTAAATGAACAAAACTAAAACAAGAACAATAAGGTTTAATAACAGTCCCCAAACAACCCGCTAACGGCTCCTTAACGGTGTCTATAATCTTAAAACTTGAACATTGAAGATAGAGAATATCTGAAACACGGCTCATAATCAGCTTAGTAGCGCAAGTACTATTGGACTTATCTTCACGGCAGCGGATGGCTGTCCACAGGGATTGTCAAATATTTCAGGTTTTCAGCTTCAGTCTTCACTGAAACGTCGCGGAGAGAGGACGTGTGCGAGGGCCGATCGCAACGCCCACACTCCGCTCGAAAAAATATCTCGAATATTAACATTCAAAGTTTAACACTGACTACGCTTAATTAATAGACAGTACATTTGTAAATTTGTTTCGGAGTGGACTTGGAAACTTTTTTCTTTTACTTTTTTTAGGTCAAAATTACAGTGTTGCTAAAGTGGTGGTGTCGAGTTAATGAATGTTGACGATGTTGACAGATGAACGTGGTAAGTGGCAATACAAAATCACTCAGCGATTTTTAAAGGACCTGCAGTACCAATTAGTTCTTTTTCGTTTTTGGAGCAGTTGTATCTGAACTATTTTCGTCAAGATTTAGCGAAACTAGGCTTAGGGTTCACGGCCTTTAGAGTGCTTTAGAAAGGAGGCTAAACTCTCTTTTCTAAAATAGAGCAAGAAAATATGTTAAATTGGGAAAACTGAATTGCGACATCAAATTTGTACAATTCGTGTTCTGTTCAGGAGAGATAACGAAATGAAACTTTTGTGTAAGTTCGTCCGAAGGGTTCTGTATACTCGAATGATTCGTCAACGTTACAAAGTGGGACCCGAGATTGACAGAAGAGAGAATTTTCTGACTAATTTTTCACTTTTATCACAATGGAGTCGTTGGAGCTTTTAATTCACTTTTTATTCAATCTTGTCTCGAGTAATCAAATTATGAACCTGGTTCTTTTTGTAGATTGAACATTCTGATGATTGGACGGAACTTTCAACGTGTTTGTTTGAATTGAAATTCATTAGTATTCGTTAACTGGGTGGGCTTTACATAGAGTAAAATCAAAGTGTAGATACGTTATTATTTTCATAAACTATTACTGAATTTCAAGGTAACTATTACAAAAGCATTTAAAAGAAATTGATAGGTCTATTCTCCTTGAACTTTTTAACAACAGTGTTAATTTAATTGAATTAGATATATCCAAGAAGCGAGAAATCTATAAATGAATCCATAACTTCGTTACAACAACACTTTGATATTTCTTACTTCCAAATAATTGATTTAACTTTTCTTAGGCGTTTGCCACTCCGGTAAAAGGTTCCCCTTAAAGCAATTTTCTTCAGGAACCGAAATATCACGAAATTTATTTTCTGAAGACAATGACTGAGTTACATTAGAAGCCCAGTTTATTGATATTGTATTTTTGTATGGCACTTTAATAATATAACGCGGAGTGGAATATATACCAATGAATACTTAAAAGTAGCAGGGCTAAGAGGGTATGAATTTCTTACCCATTTTGTTACGTCGTTAGGGAATGGTTTCATTTATATTATGTGCAGAAATTAGTGTGAATGATTCGAACGCCAAGCATAAATAACACACCCGGAGATCTAATACGCATATGTATATTTGTTAAGAAACCTACTACGCACTTTGGTGAATGCCCAGTGAAATTGTCAGCATTGCTTGCTTTAATTCTACGTAGGACTGATTTTTCAATAGTCAGATAACTTTTAGCTGTAGAAAAATTATTGTGATTTGGCAGTTTTTATATAGAAAACATGTTAAACTGTCTTAATTTTTCAGATAAAAGTTATCTGGCTATTGAAAACTAGCCCTTAGGCCTGATTTTTCAATAGTCAGACAATTTTTATCTAAGGAATAAATATTGCGGTTTGACAGATTTTCTATAGTAGTTGTGTCAAACTGTCATATTTATTTTTCAGATATAGTTATATGAATATTGAAAAATAAATCAGAAAATAACTCACTAACAGTCAACGCACAGCCTAAACCGCTGGGTCTAGAAGCATCAATCAACTCAGTGCAGTCCAATGCTGGACTTGGCTTCTCCCAGACTGCGCCACAATAAACTATACTCCGCCTTCCGAAAAAAAAACACCTCTTCTTTTGAAAAATTATCTACTAGTTCTAGAAGTAAACTAGAAGATAATTTATCACAAGAGATCCTAATATAATGAAGATGAGCTCTGAGGAAGAGTTTTTGGAAATACATCCGCTAAAGGCAGGGGTAGAAAGTTTGTATAGAAGTTTGTCATTTTTGCAGATGGAAAATCCCATTGGACAGATGGTTTGTTAGGTTATTACATTTATAAAGTTACTGCAATTTGGTACTAGGTAGCCCAACAACGCTCGACATACCTTAAAGATAGATAGTAGTCACTTTATATGTAGGTATACCATAAAAATTACAGATATAAATATAGAAATTTCACACAGGGTGACACAATTCGCGGTAAGAAAAGGTTAAAGGCAAAGGAAAGGATGGTGAGCCGTCCATATACGAGCAAGTCTTGTCACAGTTTCGAAGGAAGTGTTAAAATATCATGCGAAATTCATGGCATGTTCCAGAATGCAGTTTGTTCAGACTTGAGTGCCAAGTGTTGGCCAAATGTCAAAACTGTGTGTCATAGTGTCACATAGACTTCGTAAGAGTAGGTACTGAATTGTTCGTAAAACACTTTAACGTAGAAATTCTGTAAATATAGCTTTTATTTCCCACAAGGGTCTTATCGCAAGACATTTCACAGTTTTGAATCTAAGAGTGTTAATATGTTAGGCAAAATGCATGACATGGTCCAAAATACATTTTGTTCAGACTTGAGAGCAAATTTTTGACATCAAATGTCAAAACTGTATATCATAGTGTCAACGACTTGCTATGAACAAGAAATTCTAGGCTTTTAATGTTAAAGTTATGCATGAGAGATATGTACCTATGTAACTTACACGGTGAATGTATAATATTCAAGATTTGCTTTTTATTGTCCATCACTAAAGCGCTTGCTTGTTTAGCTCTTTGTCTTAAACTATGAAAAAAATTATCTTAAGCTAAACTAGTACCTAGTTCATACGCCACCTTAGGCTTTGACACGTACGGATACGCCAAATATGGGTTAACATGAGCATTTGGGTGTAGTTTCCTTCGATAACTGATACAGACTCATGTCCTGTCTTTGTAATAATTTGGTACATCGATCTCTCGTCGCAAGAAAAACAAGTGTCAAAGTGCCTTATTCGAGTTTACTCGAGCTTGGGCGGTCATGATTGCCATTAGGATGACCAACGACAAATCGTGAAAGAGAGTATTCTCGCGCTTGTCTGTTAGCCCTGCCGGACAGGGCACAGTTTGTCAACAAGCATTCCGTTGCCTTCAATCTCTTTACATATGTCAAAATCAAGGGATGACGATAATTAGCGTTGTTTATCACACTAATATTATAAAGACGAAAGTTCGTGAGTGTGTGCGTTTATATGTTTGTTACTTCTTCACGCTCAAACGGCTGGACCAATTATGATAAAAAATTGTATGGAGGTAGCTGACACCCTGGATTAACATATAGGCTACTTTTTATCCCGATATTCTTACGGGATCGACATTTACGAGGGTGAAACCGCGTGACGCAGCTAGTTTAGTTATAATTTGGGTAATGGTATTCATGTTGATTTACGGCCGAACCCAATAAGCTATTACAGTTAAAGACAGATCGCTTCTGATGGAAGCCAGTACAAACATAACTGTCAGTATAATTTAATCATACAGATTGCTACTGATATAGATTATTGGGATGTTAAAACCAGAGATAGATTGGTTTTCCTACCCAGTATGCCAAAACTGGTGATAGATTGGTAATTGGATTCGGCTGTAACACATCTTCTAAGGTGTGGACACCTGTGCCCTATGGTATAAATATACGCAGCGTGCTCACAACATGTTGCGTGTTCAATATAATAACAGATATAACAATGATCTTACCTTAGAGCGTTTCAATGGAAGTGATTAATTGATTTTATTTAATGTTTTAATTGATTTTAGTCTACCGTTAAAATAAAATATATTATTTAAGTAGGTATGTATTATTCATCATAGTCACTGTGTTTATTTAGAGTGTTTTCAAACCGAAAAGTTTGGTGCGGCGAGATGAAGCCGTAGATCGTATCGCATTAATTAATTACGACTTATCGGCACGTACAATTAGAAGGTAAATCAGAAATTTAACTCGATACTGCGTTCTAAAACTGAAATTGCCGATGTAGGTCACACGGCTGCCAAGCTAAAATGGAACTAAGCTGGTCACATCTGCCGCATGCCGGAGGAGCTATATGCTGAAGTAACCCAAACAGCGGCAAACGACAACGAGGAAGGGCCAGAATGAGATGGCGGGACGAACTCGACTCTTTCCTCAAGGATTGGCGTATAACAGCATTGGATAGGGATAAGTGGATGGAGGGAAGGGAGGCCTTTGTCCTGCAGTGGGTCAGAAATGGCTGATAATAAATAATAATCATCAGTTTCCAGAAAGGAGGAGGGAAATTCTGGGCCCAGCAGTTAACTAGTTGAAATGTGTATTAAAAAAATCGTTATGTTTTTCTAAAGTAAATCACTAAATACCATGTTTCTATTTAGGAAGCGAGAAAAGTTAATTTAAGTCATGAAACAAATAATTTATTTATTTTATTTATTTATTTGGCTTTTCAACAATGAGTACACTGTTACTTTATAATTTTTATATTGCAAACTTAAGTCTAAGCGCTTAAACACAACTGAATTCTTAATAATCGATACTGAATAAATCGCTAAAATCACAGAATATGTATGAAAATCGAGTGACAAATGTTTATCAATCGTTTCGTGGAATCGATTCATGGCGAATCGAGTTCCTTTACTTTTTCTTCAGTTAGCAACACTGGTCACCGACTGACAGTGGCAGGATAAAACCGGTACTCGTTCGTTTTCTTAAGTTCTGAGTGCGCACGTATTTTCCATGTGTTATTGTTTAACCCCACGACCTCGGCTTTGCATATTATAAAGGACTATTTGACGGATGCACTCAATGCATAAAACCATTACACAACCGAAGCCATTCTAAAATATTTCACAAATAACATCAAAAAAGTACAATGTTATAACATAACCTCACTTTTACTATAGTTCATTTAGCTTGATTCCTGGATAGCCAAATTTCACAAAATTTTCAGTGAGGCCTTGCTATTATATCCTCTTACAATTAAGGCTAGTTTTATTGAGTTAACACCTGGGCCCAGAAAACTATGGAGCCCTTCCTTTCTTCTTTAGGAATTGCTTTTTGATAAAAAATTTAGCAATCATATCCAAACGGAGGCTTGATCGCGTTGAGGCAAATCGGAAAATTTAAAAAAATATATATTTATGAGTATTGAAACAATAAACACATTTCTCAATTAAAACTCGGCACAGCGGAAATTTTGTGTGGGGAACAATCTGAATTTGGAGCTCGCGAATTGTATGGCTAGATGAAAAAAAATAAAAAGGAGACAATAAAAAGGCTGGCAACAAATCACGACACAGGATGCGTAAACATTGTTCGTGGTTCTGAACAATGTTACTTGTGAACTATTAGGAGAATTAACCTCAGAGTAACCGATGTCGGTTGTACGTTTATTTAACGTAAACGAGCATTTTTACCGAGCTGAATGTTGGACAGTTTCCATACTGATATGGGTTTGGAAAATAAAATGGAGCGCCCGTTTGTTTTTAGGGGTGAAGGATCGCCAAATTTTTTGCGAAGTTGTTGAGTTTTGGAATTTATGGGTAGTAAAAAAACGAAGGGTGTTTTTACTCTGTCCGTTTTCTGAACATAATGTTTTGAAATAGATTGTTGTTTCAGATAGTATACCTTTCTTCGATTCCTTAATGATTTTGTGCCTATAATAAACCCTACAGCCCCTAAAGGCCGCGGGGTAATTACGTAACACACTAACAGCTGTAATGACTTTGATTTTGACAGTTACAGCAACTACATTCATTGCGTTATTTACATTGATGAGCAGACACATTTTTTGGACATATGAAGCAATGAGTTTGCAATATCCTTCAAAATAATTCAGATTGTAATTGAACGTGTTTTACGCAATTAGGGTGCTGGTTAATGATCACAATGAAATTGTATATTAATATTCACCAATGAAACTGAACGCGATCAGCGAATCTAAACCGCGTTCAAAAGCTGTCAGTGTCAATATTCCACAGTAATGATGTAACTGACAGCTCTTGTTACATGTGCTGATCGCGTTCAGTTTCAAGGCTCCTACAAACTGGTGCGCCAAAGTTCACCTAAATTTTCAACTCCGATAATTGGAAATCCGAAAAGGTTCTTCCTAAAATTTTTCATCCTAACAATCACAATTCCTAACTACTCCGTCTCTAATGTTCATAATTCCGAAGCATTCAACTTCATAATGTCAGTAGCAATAAACATCTATTATACTTTTATTTGTTTTCCTATATTTTCTCAACATAACCATCTTTTACACTGTTATGCAAAGTCATATCGTTTTTGTTTAGATTTCTTTTTATTCATAAAATAATCACTAATCAGTATATCTAAGGCTAAAAGTGTCTTGGTGTTTTTTGTCTCCGACTAACCGTTTGTCGTAAAAACGATGTGGAAGGGATCCATAGGTTAGGTTAGGTTAGAACTGTGACCAACTACGTGCGAGCCGAGCGAGCGAAGCGAGCGGTGCCGCGGCAGCGGCCGGCGAGCGCTACCTCGAAATTGATCGCGAAATTTTTCTAAGTATTTTTTTCAAAATGCCCCCAAGACGTCACTCCGACCTGAATTTCATGAATTTAAGACAAAAATCACTTAGTAAATGTTTCTTTCCGAGTATGAGTGAAAATATTATGGTAATTTTGTTTAGGGATAAAAGCGTTATGATAAAAAACAGTAGGAGTTTAAATATATTTACAGTAATGATATTATTAATTACAATTTTCGGAAACATGAGTGTTATGAACATCGCCGGTAGCACTACAAATATGTAGTATGAATGAAAACTTTAGGATGAAAAATTTTAGGAAGAGTGATCATTCGGATTACAAATCATTAGGAAGAACAGTTTCGGGTACAGAACTTTAGGTGAGCCAATATGGACCCCCTACAAACAGGTGCGACGCGCGACGCGAATCGCGCGCGACACAAAGGCACCGCTCGTTGCGCGACTTGCGGTGCCTTTGTGTCGCGTGTCGTGTCGCGCCTGTTTGAAAGAGCCTTCATTAGTGTAATTCGCCGTCAAGGGAGCTAAAGTTTTTTTGTATCAATTATTAATTTTATTTAATTTTAGCCTACTGCAAGCTAAAGGTCTCCCTTTCTCCTTTCTGTCTTGAGCTCGTGTGGACCAATGTTATTAGTTCTTACTAGCGGAAAATTCGGGCCCGACTTACCACCCGCACTTATAATTCGTTTTCGCTAAGCGTTATTTCTGACTTTTTTTTCTTTTTGCTCGGCTCCTAAGGGTCATAGCGTGATGTTAAATAGTCTATAAACTTCGTTTCAAATTGGGCTATCAAATGCAAATATAAATTTTCAAATCTGACTGGCAATTCCTAAGATTAGCGCGTTCAAACAATCAAACTCTTCAGTTTTTAGTATTTTAGTATAGATTTTTGTTTAAATTTGGTGCATCAGTAGGTACCCGAAATTACTGCTAGATTGCTGGATTAGCATAAAGTGCTTTTCGTTCCAGAAAACTAATAACTTTTCAGTGAATCCGCGAACATGGCTAGCTTTATTCTGCCAGGTCAATATTCAAACGACTTTTAAAACTACGTTGCACTTTCATTGAAAGAGTAACTTACTCTGGCGTTTTGCCTAGTGTAGAAGCACGAGCAAAATAGTATAGTAGGTATAGTCACTGCAGATGCAGTTATCGTGTCGCCATTGACTAATGTACAGGAATTGTTACTGCAGCATATATTGAAACTATAATTCTGTGGGAAGTTCCTATTTCGTTTTTGACGTAACTTAGAGTATTTCTGTAGTTATGTCATCATTTGCATCTTCTGCCTAGCCTTTTCCCAACTATGTTGGTGTCGGCTTCCAGTCTAACCGGATGCAACTGAATACCAGTATTTTACTTGGAGTGACTGCTTATCTGACCTCCACAACCCAGTTACTGGGTAATTCGATACCCCTTGGTAAGACTGATTGTCAGTCAGTTTCGGGCTTCCGACTACTCGTGACGACTGTCAAAGATGTACTGATGACAGCCGGGATCAACGACTTAACGTGCTTTCCGAGGTACAGAGGAGTCTCGGTATGTAAAGATGGTCACCCATCCACAAACTAACCGTGGCAAGCGTAGCTTAACTCATCGATCGGTCTGTGCGGCTGTTATTATTTAGCCAAGGGGCCCTCAGCAGTATTTCAGTACTTATGTATAAGAAGAATAATTTTAATAATTATAATTCAGGTACTTGTTCCATTTAATTACTAATCGCCTCAAATAAATAGGGATTAGGAGAGGAGGATGAATATTATTTTATTTATTCTGAGATTTAGTAAAAATATTCTGCCCCTATTTCGTTCGAAAAACCTATAAATAAATAAATTTTAAAAAGATTTATACTGTATTTTACCTATTTTTACTTTTGAATAAATTTAAAAAGTAAAAATAGGTAAAATACAGTATAAATCTTAGAAATAATATACCTAGGTGTTACAAAGTATACTTTTCTTTTTTTACTATTCAGGCATTATAATGCCTGAACTAGGATAAACCTGTATCACAGACGACAGACAGATTTCATAAAAATATTTTACATAAGTTTTAAGAATAGTAACATAGTCAATTTATTTAGTTATAATTTACTTTAGCTACTTAGAAACTCAGCGGACATGGACACACTCAAAAGTGTTTACTACTCCTTGTGCCAGTCACTACTGACATAGGTACTGTGTGACTGCCTGGGGGGGAGCTACAAAAACAGCCTTTTCTACCGCTGGAGAGGGCTCAAAGAGCTGTTCTGAAGGTGATGCTACGCAAACCGTTTAGATACCCGACGTAACAATTATATCAGGACTCCAAGTTGCTCACTGTCAGACAACTCTACGCAAACATGCCTCCGTCCCATCAAGACAAATACTCCATACTCGACGTAGGTATGCTCGAGTATGTCAGGTCGAGCGTTACAGGACCACATTTGCTGCCCATCATATTTCATCCTAAGTTCTAGATTATACAACAAGCTTCAAAACAAATTAACAATAAATATTTTAAACCCTTTCGAATTAAAAAGAAAACTGTTAAATTTCCTCCTAAATTTAAATGATTGCGATACAGAGGAACTTATTTATTCTACAAATTACAATTAAAATACCTAAATTTTCATTTCCTTGACAGATATTTACTATATTCATCACACCCACATACACCCCAATGTACCAGTCTAACTCAACAGCAACACACACACACAAACACTTCCCACAATTAGCTTTTAAGCCCCTTTGATAAATATGTATGTTAGCATCAGTGTTATTACGCAGTTCTGAATATTTTGTAAAACGTGTCAATCCCTTAAAAGTACACTGTCCTTCAACATACAGGATTTTCCTAGTTTGAAGGGCAGGGGTCTTCTCCAATGTAACAACTATACCTATCCCTTATTAAATTAACACTGATGTTACCTAGGCTAAGTCTTTTAGTAAAATTAATAATTACTAACTTACTTAAACACACAATAATTACGGTCTTAAACAAGCCTGAACCACTGAACCGATCGTTAGAAAACTTGACAGATTGGTAGCCTGGGACCTGAAGAAGAACAAAGGCAATTTCATTCTAGATATATATTTGCATTTGAAAATAACACACAGACAAATTCGCGGGCCATAGCTAGTCTTCCATAATGTTATATTTTGTGTTTCAGTCTGGCGTAAAACACGTTTATAAAACCTTACTTACACGAAATGTAATTTATACGTATTTTACAGCACAATATTTTCGACGTGTGTCGAGTCTTATTAGGGAAGACGCCCACGAGCAACTTTTGTCTCCCCAACCAATTTGTCTCTCATATCAAGTCTACGGGTTTGTATAAAAGTGCACGCATGTAGCGACGTGACACCTGGGAGACATTTTTGTCCGCGGATTTGGACGCAACTGTCGCCCGTCTATTGGTTACAATGCAAGAGCGCGCACGGCGACAACTAAAATGTCGGCTAGCCAGTTGCCGCTCAACCGAAAATTTAACAGAAAAATTGCTTTGTTGTCGCTCCCGTGTGCGCGTCGTCCAAATCTTGGCGAGGAGACAGCGAAAGAAACAAAAAAGTTGCTGGGCAACTTAAGTTGCTCGTGGTTTGGTTTTAAACCAAACAAATTATTGAGACTTCCATCGTCCCTTTGTTTCTAAGTCTCTTTACACAACAGATAAGCTTTTTAATTGTTAGTATGCTTCAATTTGAAGCTAGTGTTTGTAATGTCTTGTCCAGCGGATTGAAGACATTTATAAAATTCTGCTGTGTTTTAACGGCTGTGGCCTAGTCGGTTTCTGATAAATTAAACTGATTATTATCACCAAAGAATTTGAAAAAAAATCTTACCATAAATGTAGAATAATTATATAATTTGAGAAATATGTTCAATCCAGAAAAGAGGTTCTCGTCTTTCATTTTAATAGTACATAATATTATATCGGGTCAGTTTATATAAGTCATTCAATGCAGCTTTTTTGTAAACTATAGGTACACATACTGAGAGAAGAATTATGAAATGGTGTTTTAATCAGGTTCTACTTTCCATTTTCTGGTGCCTCAAGTGACATTCAGTGAATCACGTTGATTTTAACAACTACTATGAGAACTGGCAAGAAGTTCATTTAGTCAGCATCTAAGACCACACCGAGAACAACTGAACATCGTACGTGTAACTAACTAAACACATTTACTAGTCCCCGGACCAAAATTGATCATGAGTTTACGTTAACAGACCAAGCTATGCTAAGCTCCTTTATAGTATCAAGTTCGTTAGAAAGCAGTTATATTAGAGGTACACGTTCCAAAGGATTTTGGGTTTGTATCCGATAACTTCCTCTTCAAGTTTAATCATATTTAACAGGTTTAATTCGCGTGAATAAGTAATTTGCTTCAGATATCTTGGAAGCTTTGGTATAATTTGTGTTATTATTTTAGGACTATTTGAAGTACGGTGATTGAAACGTCTTACGATAACGTTTTTGTATTAACTGAATTTTCGTAATTAATTTGTAATCTTTGGAGTGGAACATGTGTGTATGTTCCGATAGCGAAATTTTGAGAGCTTTGTAGTCTCGGGTTAATAGATAACTTCTAAGGAAACGTGCATTATATTTGACCGCTTTATCGCTTACTATCAGGTGAAGTACTGGTCAAACGCTAGCCTATGAAACGTGAAAGGAACTGCAGTCACGCGTCATTGTTTTAGAGCTTTATTCATGGGATTCGTATATCACCCGTTAACAGAGTTTATGTTAAAATTACAGTTTCTTGGCTACTTTTTTAAATTGACAATCACGATACCTACTGAAAACTGAAGAATCCTAGATTATATTAGATACAAGTTAAAGAAATTAGATAGAAGTTAAAAGTATAAAGGCGAGTTCAGCTGCCTAGCCTTTCCCAACTATGTTGGGGTCGGCATCCAGTCTACCCGGATGCAGCTAACTACCAGTATTTTACATGGAGCGACTTCCCATCTGACTTCCACAACCCAGTAACTGTGTAATACGATACCCCTTGATAAGATTGGATGTCAGACTTCTGACGACCCATAACGACAGTCAAAGATCCACGAATGACAGTCGGAACCAACGGAGGGTCTTGGTATGTAAAGATGGTTTGGTTACCTATCCACGGACGGATAACCGTGGCAAGCGTAGCTTAACCTGATCGATCGACCCGTGTGACTGTTACTATTTGGCCACAAGTCCCTCACGCGTGTTATTGGAATCAAATGAATCATAGGAAGCAAACGTTGGCACACTTTTGGTTGAAACCAATCCGAATCAAATCTGATACCTTCCCTGTGGAAAACCTTTGTATATTGAAGACACTACGATATGGCACCATCCCAGAATTGAAGGGAACCGGAGCGTTTATGATATGGCACCATCCCAGAATTCAAGGGGACCGGAGCGTATATGTTTTATCAGATACATGCGAGGATTGAATTTAGTTTAAATGTAAGTCGAATTATTGTTAAACGATAATTTGGCTTTCATTTATCTGTTGAGAGGAGAATTTATGTATAGACGCCAGCACATCAACCTACCACAATCTGTCAGATTTTCCCAATCAACTTTGAACCTTATGCTTTAGCGATAAAGTTGAAAATCTATTGAAGAAATCTGACAGATTGTGGTAGGTTGATGGGCTGACGTCCGTACTAACAAAATAATAATAATTTCAATTGCTAATAATTTCAATGTATTATTTATTCGATAATAGAATAATTTTTGAAGTCAAAACTTTTTTAGGCGCGTTGGGCATTTTTTGAGATGGGAAAAAATCATTGAACTCGCGACACTGTTACCGTAACCGACACCGCACGTGTTTTGTTTATTTTATGACGATTACAAAAATACACACGTAATTGTACAAGTTTTCACTTCTGACGGCACTCCCGGAGTGCCACTGTTTTTTTGTAACATTTTTCTTCACACATTAGTTAATATTATTTTATTCTTGAAAGCAGATAGAAATGGATTAATTCATTTAGTCATTTAACTGTGACATAGTATGAAGTAAATAATAATTATTTATGATTTTGTTATAATTTAATTAATAGGTATGTATTTTTTTTTAATTTTAAATCTTTTCTGGTTTCTATATTGTGATTCATATAAGTCTTGAAATAAGGAATTTATAGAATATAAAGAAATTTAATGCCCATTTAATATTTATTAAAGCAAATTATTAACATCGTATTTAACCCGGCGTGAATGAGGTGAGAAATTGCTACACCAGCTATGAGGTGGGTATGAGATACCCAAAATGTTGATGTTCAATTTTTGATACTATGGTTGTATAATTAGCATTTATGCTTGAGATATATGAATAATAGTATCCATTCAACAAGATTAGTAAATAAAATACCAGCATTAAGTACAAAAAGCGTTATTTTTATTGGAATAACAAAGTATCTAAATTTTCTTTGAAAAAAAAAACAAGTTTAGGTAGTTAACTTCTTTACCCATAAAATCTAACAAAATTCTAACTTCTTTGGTAAATTAACATAACAATAGTGTCTTCTAATTATTATTATTATAAAAAATAAAAAATATTATAAATAAAAATTTTCTTCACTTCTCTGAGAAACGTTATCAATTTCTTCTTCGCTCTCGGAGTCACAGCAGCTAGCACTTGAGCAGTTTTCTAATAATTCTCGTAGCCGACGTTCATTTTCTTCATAAGACATTTTGAAAAATATAAAAATAAATCATAAAATACTATAAATAACAATAAATCAAAAACTTACTGTCAACACAAAAATGTAACACCGACTACGAGGTCAGGTGTGACGTACCCCAGCCACATGTACGCCCGTGTATCTACCGTCGCCGCCGGCGCAAAACTACACTCGATACTGTACCTCGCCCCTAGCACCCTTACCTTCAGCTACTGAAACGACAGGACTCGCATGGCAACAGTAACATTAAATAATCTGCGTTTAAAAACTTCTCAGGTATGACATACCCGACCTCACTCACGCCGGGTTAAATACCTACTTAATATGTTCTTATCATAATAATGACATTCATAATTTTTTTCTAAATATTGCTGATATAATCACCATCCAGACCCCGTGTCATTTTATTATTAGCTTTTATTATTATTATGTTATATATAGCGACATTAATTATAATGGTATCTTCCATACTGTGGTTTATCCGTAACATTTATCACAAGCATAATTATCATTATATCTATAAGTCATCCTCTACAATAGTTTCGTCTTCGCCTCAGACGTAACCCTAACTAAAAAGGGACATAAATTACATTTATTGTACGAGAGGAGCGCGTTAACCCATTATTTTTCAACTATATCTTTTTATGGTAATGATGGCCACGTAGCCTCTGGTTTGGCTATTTATACTATGTTTGTGATGTTTGTAATGTTTGTTGTTGCATAAAACTTGATCAATTTTCATAACAATGAACGCAATGTGGAATTATAAGCTGTCACTTGTCAGCCTTCTATCATATTAATTTTGACCAAAGACTTAATATCTCTATGATTTTGACCTATATTACGGATGGTCTAGAACTCTAGAAGAGCAACATTAAACCACCTCGCACACTATGCGACATGCGACTGCGAAAAGATACTGACCTGTCGTATGCGGCTGTCATCGGGCGTATGAGTGAACTCTGCGTCTACACGCTGTGACAAGTAACGACAGCGTGCGCCTCTCCTAGCCTGTCGTGCGAGTACGCAACTCGACGTCGTGTCCGGAGCTTTGAAAAAAATATTGAAAATTGTCGGCCGCAACCTGTCGTTGCGTCTAGTCGCCGATCTATCGCAGTCGAATGTGCGCGCCTTGTCTTAGAGAGTCTATCGCCATCTTAGAGTTGTTTTAGGGAACTTAGATTTTTTTTTACATCAAATAAGTTGGTAATCTCTTTCCAGGTATCGAAACTTTTTAATGCGGATTTCTTCAGATTTTCTCAATTCAGAAAAACGTAGTTACATTTGGATTCTGGAGCATCGATATTATGAATAAACAAATGAAACTATAGTTTCGAGTGTTGGTACTGATTTCATCAGTGATGGTAACCTTGTGAATTTAAAAGCATAATATTTTTTATTAGTAACAAAAATTCGGTTCAGTAGTTTCTAATCCTACTTCAAAGTGTTCATAGTCACATTTCGTAGATATAATTTCGCTACGAAAGCGTATGAGTTTTACTCCCATTCATATTTATATCTAACTTTAAAGGGCCCGGTGTTACACGTAGTTCATACAAACGTAATCCCAAAATAATTTGTTAATCAATCATATTCTTAAGGTAGTGTGTATTTATTCCGATTGGATTACAGAATATCTAGGTTCCTAAATATAGATTTTGAAAGGACATTGATATGAGGAATTTCAAATTTCTATAGAAAACTTATTTTTCTCATAACGTCTTTAAATCAGTGTCCATTCAAAATATATATTTGGGAACCTAGATAATCCAATCGGAATAAATGCACACTACATTAAAAATATGTTTGATTTACAAATTATTTTGGTATCTATTACGTTTGTATGAACTACGCATGCTCCGCCGACCCCTTAATAGGGTTTCTATGTATATTTAGATTTCATCAACTGATTTCCCACGTCTTTTATACCTTATACTATTTAATGGTTTCCTGGAGGCGTAGGATAATATTATTTTTGAATTAGGAATTTCAAAAATGTTGTAGATATTTATTCGTTATTCCGCTTTCAGATACGGGTATGTAATAAAGACATTTATATATTGGTATTTATATGGTTTGGTATTTATATTTGAGAACGTGTTCTATTACAGGATTTTATTGCTCTACTCCTTGGTTTCGCCATCAAATGGCACCTTAATAGCTCGATATAAAAGTAAAACCAAAGTAGAAATTAGCCTGGAACCTCTTCATCATCAGCGTACAGTAGTCCACTGCTCGCCATAGGCCTCTCCAATTGCACGCCATTTAGCTCGATTCTCGGCAACTCAAAAATGTACACCTCAAGATGAGATCAGCATCAGCGGGGTTGTCCGAAAGGGTTACCGCTGGCCCGGAACATAAAGGGCTATGGAAGGAACACGGGTGGGTTTTAGTCAGTAAGAGCCTGACACTCCCTTCCGCTCCACCCAGAGCGGGAGGGGTTATTTGATGATTTCACATCCTGAAAAAAAAGCCACCCTGCGAAGATCGTCGCTGCACCTAGCCTGTACGTGTCCTACCGTACGTTTGCCGATTCGCGGTCTCCACCCAAAAACACGTCTACCCCAACGGTCTTCGGTTCTACGTCTAATATGCCGCCCATTGCCACTTCAGTTTGCTTAATCTATGGTTATGACTTCAAAGTTCGTGACTAATCGTTATGTAATCCTTTTCCATCATCAGACACAGTTACTGGTCAGATATTTACCAAGAAGTAATATTAAGTAAACATGTTTTCTCAAGCAACATTCATCATCTGCCTAACCTTTTCCCAACTATGTTGGGGTCGGCTGCCATGTAACCGAATGCAGCTAAATATCAGTATTTTACATGGAGCGACTGCTTATCTGACCTCCACGACCCAGGTACTAGGTAATACGATACCCCTTGGTAAGACTGGTTGTCAGACTTTCGGGCTTCTGACGACCCGTAACGACTCTCAAGGTTCTACGAATGACAGCCGGGATCAACGGCTTATTTCAATTATCGCCTTGCTATAATAGTATTATTAACAAAGTCAGCTATATTCGTGATCTCGGAAAACATTGAACATTAATGTAGAGAACATTGTCAATAAGGCTTATCAGATGTTTGGCTTTGTAATGAGAGCATCTAGAGATTTCCATCGTCTCTCCACCTTATAACATCTGTATAGGTCCATAACTAGGTCGCAATTAGAATACCCAGTACCGATCTGGAATCCTTAAGCGAAATATATCGAAATTATGAATTAGTCCAACGCAAATACCTTCGTGCTATGCAATTTAGATGTTTTCGAAAGAAAACATACCAATCGCTTCTTAAAGAATACGACCTGCTTACATTACAGGCAAGACGCGTCCTCCTTGAGACAATGACGTTATTCGGTGTATGCCGAAACAAATTTGATTGCCCTGATTTGGTGACTGATTTGTGTTACCCTTGAACAGTACACGGATGGGAGGTACGCACCAGGCGACTGTTCGCTACCAGCTTTCGTAGATCCAATGCTGGTGTCCGCTCACCGCTACACCGCTTACTCGACACATACAATACGCGTTTTGGTGGAATAGACACATTATTCCTAAGCAGATACAAATTAAAAAAAATGATATAATTAAAATTCTAAAGGATTGGCAGTAGGCTCCATAGGGTTTACACAGTGATATCATTATTAATAGGCTACGGACCTGTATGATACATCACGCTTGAATTTTTTTGTTTGTTAGATACATCTTTTATATAGGATATTGTTTATCTTTTTTTCTTTTAATTTGTTTTTCATTAAGTTATCCCTGCTACAGTTAAAGTTTGCTAACAGCTTGTTTTTATTATATAATAATAGATGCGGCCCGCGGTTTCATATTTATTTTAGATTCTAAAAAAAAATGGAGAGGACCACCCTTATCACATAGGTGTATAAAAAATAGCCTACGACCTATTCTCAGACCTAGCAAATATATACAAAAAATTTCATAAAAATCGGTCAAGCCATTTCGGAGGAGTTCGATAACAATCACTGTGACACGAAATTTTTATATACAATATGAATAGTAATCTGTGGAACATATTTGTTAAGTTTAATTTTAAGACAACACTGTTTATGCTTAATATAGTACTGTTTGTTTTCACAAATGTAATCCATACTTATATTATAAATGCGAAAGTATGTCTGTCTGTCGGTTATCTCTTCACGCTTAAACCGCTGAACAGATTTACATGATAATTGGTATAGAGATAGTTTGAGTCCCGGGAAAGTACAAAGGATAGTCCTTAACCCGATATTCCCACGAGATCGACATTAATGCGGGTAAAACCGCGGGGCGCTGCTTGTAAATAAATAAATGCTGCACAGAAATAGACCATTATTATAACGCCTTGAAGCCTGTTCTTTATTCAATTATGTAGCATTTGCTTGGGGATCCCAAGTACCCTCATATTTGTTCTGAAGATGACCTCAATAGCCTCTGGAGACATGACTGAAGTGGTCAACTATTGGACAAAAATAATAGGACGTGCCACAATGAGATGGGAAGAAGGTTGTGTATTGGTGAAGATTTTTGAAGCGTGTTTTTGATGTCAATGGGTTCTTCTATATATAAGCATAATAATCGATAGATATCATACATTAAAGTCGCATTTCGTGTTCGTGTAGGTGTAATTCTTAATCATCAACATCACTGTAATTATTAACACCTGTATGTATTTCTGTATCTATGATCCACAATAAACATGATTGATTGATTGTATAATAAAGAGATCTCAATGTTTATTCAAGTCGTAAAAACCGTGTGAAGTAGGGGCTGGGTGGCTAGTAATTATTATAAATTGAATTCACGTTCGTATCTGTCTGTGTGAGCGCGTTGTTCTTCTAAACTGCACAACGGGTTTTGATGCGGTTTTCAATCACATTTAGTAAACTTATTCCGGAAGGTTTATGTGTGTAAAATAAATTATAAAGAGCTTTGAAGGTCCGTTTTTTTTTATGGCGGTCACGCCTTTAACCTACATACATTGACAGCTGAATCAATGTAAACAGAAAACATAATAATACGAAACCCCGTAAAGTGTCACGCAAAGTCGCCATTTTGAAAAAAAAACAAAAGGGCGGTCAGTTATGTATGCCAGCCAGACCCCATAGGTTAGGTAATACGGGCTGGTGATAAAAATCTTCAATCCCCTTTAGAAATACTACAGAAATCTCGATGTTTTTTCAAATCGTAAAACTGTAGTGCGAGGTCCTTAGTACTAAATAAAAAGCAGATATAACACAACTTTGGCGAAAGGTAGAAAGATGTTTTTAAAAGAAGAGTAAAAGAACACTATCTTTCCACTTCGTCATAGTTGTGTATGTATTTATTATTATGATGACGTTATAATTATTAACATTCTAGTGATATTTATTTTAGAAGTATGTATGTTTATTTGTATGTAAGTATATTCTCATAATATTTATTTAGTTTTATTAAGTGAACTGTTTATGATTTTATGTTTTTTTTTGTCTTCTTTACTCTTTCACACGCTGTCTACATCTATAAATATATTGTCCTATCGCAGGTATGCTGGAAGAGATTTCTTATGAAATAAGCATCACCTTTGTACCTATTTTGTTCTGTTCTGATTTACTTCTATTTACAAAAATTAAAGAATACAACCTCATTTATCCATAGCTATTTGACTGAATTAATGAAAAGGTTTACCTACAAAATTAAAAGTCTGTTTATTTCCCAACACATAGTCCGGTTTTTATTAAAAAATATATTACAGAATAGGATTACCTGAAAACCACTGACATCCACATGAAATTACGAATTTCACGGAACAAAGAACCAACGGTAACTTTGAAATTTTCTGCTCAGTAGAGCTTAGCTTAATGTTTTCTTTTTCTAAAATAAAAACAGTGAATATAACTGAGGATAAGCTACAGCATCCATTATCGCACCACACGGTAACCCTTTCACTAGAAGTGAAGCGGCAAAATATTCTCCTCCTAACAAGGAAATTGTCAAGTGTTTTGTATTTTTACCCGACTGCACCAGAAGGAGGGTTATGTTTTTAGAGTGTATGTATGTATGTATATTTCTTTGGCACGCTCTGTAGCCTAAACGGCTTGGTCGATTTCAGCTTGAGAGGTGCCTTTAGATTCGTCTTAATTGTGAGAGTGACATTGTGTATATCAAAATTGAAAAAAAAATGGCTGATTTTTGGCGCCATATTAAGTCTTCAAAAAAAATTTTTTTTTTCTCCAAAACCTATCGCGTGGTGTATAAAAAAATAAAGGGTTTTAAAACGTGATTACAAAAACATAATCGGATAAAAATATATACAACTTATATGGTTAAAAGTAATTCGAAGTGACAAATCGTAAAAAGCACGTACCAAGAACTAAATCGTCTGGAAAATCTTTCAATTTTGTAAATTAAAAAGCTGGAAATAAAACAAAGTTATTAAAAAACATAAAGAAAATCGACTGCAGTAAAAAAACTTACCTAAGTTAAATAAAAAAAACTGAAAGCGAAAAACAAAAATTAAATAAAAGTTGGAAGTAGGCGCGACCCATACCATTTTTATTATATTTTCAAATTCAAATGGGTCCCCCCTGCTTCAAACTTTTATTTAATTTAAAATGGCCTTGTTTTTAGCTTTTCAGTTTTTTTAACTTACCTAAGTTTTTTACCGCAGTCGGGTTTTTTATTATTTTTTATTTATTATCGTGTACCTATATACTAGAAAATCTTCCGTTGGGTGGGAAATTTTCTTAGGGGCCATCATTCAATCGTCAGATAACTTTTATCTGAAGCATAAATATGGCGGTTTGACAGCCTTTGTATAAATAGAAAATATGTCAAATTACGCTTCAGATAAAAGTTATCTGCGCCTGTCTCATTGGTCTAGTGGTCGCAAGCGCTGCTGAGCATGAGGTCCTTGGCTTCGATTGCCGGGTCAGGAAAAGTAATATTGGGTTTTACGGTCTGGAATTTCTCAGGAGCAGGACTGAGTCTGGATCTGTGCTCGGTTGATGGCAGTAGGCTGGTCCCTGTTGTACGGGACATACACTACACATAACTGGCGAAATGTGGGCGCACTGTAAGTGCACTTCTGGCTCATCCTTTGGGAAATACAGGCGTGATGATAAAATTTATCTGACTATAAAAAAACAGGCTATAGTGAAATTTATCTTGATGTTAGTTTTAACATGTTTTAGTTCTGTGATCATGTTTTCCGATTGTGATGTATGCAATGGTGTAGCATTGCCCTGAAAAGGTTATACCTACGTCTCAAGATTTGCAGGAGAAACTCCTGATAGCGAGCTTAAATGGAACTGTGCAATGGAGCTTGTATTCAATTGTCTGAACTCGCTAACAACGTTTACTAGTAAGGGAGAGTCCCCTTACAAATAAACGTTGTCTAGCGTCTGTATAGTTACACACAACACTATCTTCTTTTTTCGATATTCAAATTATTGACGACTGAAAGAGAGAAATCGGTGTATAACTCTTCATCTGATATAATACGTTTATTAGTAGTAGGGTTAGTGCTCAAGCGTGTTAGTTGTAACTTAGTAATGTAAACTTAGTAAGCAAGTGCTTGTTCTTTAACATTAAATATTGCGATTATCATTAAGTACATCACGTCCCAACTCAAAGTACCTACCGCTCACCACAGCAAAGCAGTTTTCAGATTCTAAAACAAAGCCAAAGGCGGATAAACCCACGTATACATAAGTTCCAGTATCTATTAACACACCTCCGGATAAGTCCGCACTGTTGAAGCGATGCGGGAAACAAATCCTGATGGTTCGGATTATCTCCCAAATTGCCAGCACCGTTACCCCATACGAGTTTTTATGGGGAACTATTTGTCCCTACAAGAGGATATTGTGTATATGTACGTCTGGTAATAGGTAGGTAGTTAATTGTATAGTTTAGATTTTTGTTTTTTTTTTGGTTAATGTTGGTATGTTGATGGAAATATAATTATAATGTAGATTAAGGAATTCATATTTTGATCACCGTAGTGAGTCAGTTTTAGTAACTTGATCAAACTTTCAAAAGCTGTAGGTATTTTCACCCTATCAATATTACATTCTAGTTATAAGGCACTTATTTTTAAAATGACCTAAACAGATCAGAGGGCTGGCCTATTTTTTAGTCAAAGAATCAGCATTGCCATACAACGTGGCAATAAAAAAATTAATTAACAGAATTTTAAGGTCTATAATAATCGGTCATTTAGAAAATCATTAATGGAGTAATAACATTTTGCCACTAGCAAAGCTTTAAGTTTGTGTTTGAAATGTTGAAATGTGTCATTTTTTAAATATTCCGGTAATTTATTAAATATAATTGGTCCCATACAAATAACACTTCAGTTATCGTCACGTCAGATATCTTTTATCCGTGGAACAAAATTGACGTCTGACAGTTCTAGTATGGGAAATCTGTCAAACACACACAATAGGCATTACGGACAGTCCCCTGTACAGGGCTTGCATGGAGGCTGAGGAAACCGTTGCGCATGTGCTCTTTGAGGGCACAGGCATCACCCAGATTAGGTCGGAGACCCTCGGGACACCCAGATCTTACACATATGTTCTCAACAGGCCAGGAGACGTAGGTACCTAATTAACTTCTGGAGGCAGGTGGGCTGGTTGGACTAACCACCGACGGCCGCCATGACCCACGCACAATGGTCCTCTTGAAGGACTAAGTGCGGAAATTAAACCAATAAAATATTATATTTTCGAGCCGTTTGGGGTTGAAACTCTCGGGCCGTGGGGTCCGAGTGCTCATGGTCTTTTTAAAGAAATATCTAAGCGGCTGGTTGACACTTCCCGTGACCCAAGGGCTGGCTTTTACCTTGGCCAGAGGCTAAGCATCGCGATACAACGTGGTAATGCCGCCAGTCTCTTGGGTACATTACCAGTCGACAGCGATGCGGATGAATTTTTCGACGCTATTTTTTAATTATCTGTATAGTTTTAGCTAAGTTAGAATTTAATTTTGTTATTGTTTCATTTTTTAATTAAGAAATAATACTTACGTTAACAAAATAAATAAAATATTAAATAGAACATCTGTAAAAAAATCAAAAAAATATTCTCAGTATAAGACATATTCTAGGAATAAAAGTTTGTTGAAATTCGCCCTTTTATCGATAATGTAGGCCATCGACAAAGTTATTTTTAACAGGGACTCAGTAATGTTATTATAAGACGGTTTCATCCGAAAATTATCTCGCCATGAATTCCGTTTCTTTAGCTAATTACTTATTCAACATTTTCAATTAAAATGTCAGATTCTACCTTATTCCCAATTCGAGACTCGTCATTAGTATGCTAATCTAATTGTTGTAATACTTTAGAGGCTTTAGATGATATTAAAAAGGATAAAAAGTTATTGTATATTTTATTGGGGTCAAGATAAACGAAGCTAATTGGACCATGATTTTTCATAACTTCCGTAAGCTCTCCTTTTCTAACTGTATGTCGCAGTAATTAAGCTAGGGCACCCCGACCAAATGGGTTTGGTAAGGTTAGAACTGCGACCAACCGTGCAACCTACATTCAAGTTGGTCGCAGTTACTACTTGGCTATGTAGTATTTTTAGGACTCGAAAATATGAATTATTTGAGGTTCATAAAAAGAGGCGCATTCATTACATTAGAGTGTTCAATAATATTTAAAGGAAAGCAAAATCTTAACTATTTTACGTTCAATTAAATAAATCTGATGACCGATTACTTTTTAACATACAATCAAAATTACTTAATCGTACGTATATTAAGGGGCTCACATGACCTAAAGCGCGGTCACTGTCGGACTCCATAGAAAAGAAAGAGAAGCGCGATGACACAACGCTGGTAATATATTGCAAAATATATAGCAATTATGTCATTACAAAAAATCTATCATCACCTTAAATATGTAAAAACTAATGTAATTGCGACAGGTCATTTCCCATCACAACCAAGATGTTAAAAATTCAATTTAAAAAATAAAAATGAAACAAAGTCTGAAGAGTCTTTATAGAAATTTATTGCTAAAAACTTTTTTACTGTGGTCACACTTGTTTTAAAAAGATCACAGTCGAACTATTTGCACACCTTATTAAAATAATTTAACAGCATAATTATTATTAATCAAATTTAATAAGTACCTACTTACATATTATACTGTTTAGTTCTGATGCTCAGAATAGAATAGTGTAATAGTATTTTTACAATAAAAACCATACTAATATACATACAATCATTCTAATTTTTGTCAGATTATTCTACAAGCAACATACTAAAACACTACTGTTTAATTTTTTTAGACCAAATAATAGATTTTTAAATTATGTGCACCATATAAATTACAGATATAAATGTAGGTAGGTACAAAGGGTGACACAACGGTTTTTTTTTTGAGGTTGGGGAATCATCAAATGACCCCTCCCGCTCTGGGTGGAGCGGAAGGGAGTGTCAGACTCTTACTGACTAAAACCCATCAGTGTTCTTTAATTAGCCCTTTATGTTTCGGGGCAGCGGTAACTCTTTCGGACAATCCCGCTGACCCGGCAGGCTTCGGCCCTAACGGGCCCCTTCACTAATGCTGACATTTTTTTGAGGCGCGCGTGGAACACGTACGGTCGTACGCGTCGTCCGGCACGGGCCTAGTCCTGATCGGACGGTGACCTACCCAACGCACAATGGGTGATGTTTTCGCTAAGAGCGATCTTTTAAAGACAATCTTTGGATGGATTAAAAAAGGGAAGGAGAGACAATACTGTATGTAGTCCGCTCAGTTTATGTACCATACAATATATACTGAAGCTTACATGAAACTGAGTCGAATATCAATGATAAACCAACAGCTTCATCAAAAAGAAATAATGAGCCAGTGAAATATGAGTGTAAATATTTAAAAATAAAGTATTCCATTTCTACTTTACTATATGTACCTAATGCCCCATTTAAGTAAAACATTCTGATTACAAAGTGTATGACAGTATTGCGACACTTCATTACTTCCTCTAGCTTATTCCAGAGTATAAAGCTTTGCTCTTTGATTGAAAAACTAACGTGAAATTGCTGAAGTGTCTGTTCTATATTGTTGGGAATATCAAACGAAAAATTGTACATTCCGTACCATTTTGTGTTAAATACGAGTAAAAGGTTTTATTTTTGTAAAATCAGCCAATTAGGTACCTAACACAAGATTTAGTGCCGAAAGGTAGCCAAAGGGCGCTAATCATCTACCTAGCCTTTTCCCAACTGTGTTGGGGTCGGCTTTTATTCAATTTTATATGGAGCGACTGCCTATTTGACCTAAACAACCCATTTACTGGGTAATATGATACCCCTTGGTAAGACTGGTTGTCAGGCTTTCGTGCTTTTGACGATCCGGAACCAACGGCTTAACGTGGTTTCTGAGTCACGGCGGGTCACCCATCCAAGACCGACCGAGGCAAGCGTAGCTTAGCCTGATCGATCGACGCGTGCGGCAATTACCTATTACTTAGCCACGAGCCCCAGACTTTAAACATTCATGTAAATCCAAAATAATGCGCCAACTTGCACCAATATTAAATAATTACAACTTCTAAGAGAACGCAGCTACCTATTTTTACAAAGAACAAAATGTACATGATCCGCAGAACTTCTAAATTAAATACGACTTGGAAACACCTTGCGAATATCAAAGCTCTTCAATTTAAACCGGGTTTAGGCACGCCTACATGGTTCTAATCTAGGAACGTCTTCAGAACGCGCTCTGGTGGCTACAGTCCTTAGTCTGAGCTCTTCAAAGTGACGTGTGGGTGCTCTCGCTTTGATTGTATTTAGTACTGCAGCTGTCATGGCGGAACTATGCGCGGGAAAGTGTGTTTTAGAAAAATGGGGACGGTTTGGGTAGAAAGTAAACTATAAATATTGTTGTATAAAATGTGTTTAATCTCATTTTCCATTAACACAAATATACTAGGAAACGGGTAAATGGGTTATATGGTAGATAAAGTCGATTTTTTTTTGTGTTAATTCTTGTGCAGAATGTGCAGGTAGGTAGTATATGTGTGAGAGAGAGAAATTATGAAATCTATGAACTCTGATACTCATTAAAATATAAACCCCGAAAATTCACCATCATCTGCCTAGGCTTTTCACAAATTATTTTTACCAGTATTTTACGTGGAGCGGCTGCCTATCAGACGTACAGTGCGTGCCACGTAAGAAGAGACTTGACCCCGCCTCCCCCGCCTCTTTCCGCCGCACCTATGACGTCCGGTCCCGTCCCGCACTCAGACCTCATACCGCTAAAGATACCTAAAATCGTGTTCTGCGCATGTCAGACCACGTGGTGTGTCAAGTTTCTTCTTACGTGGCACGCACTGTACACAACCCATTTATTGGGTAACACCAGGTTCCCCGTTGGTTGTCTGACTTTAGGACTTCTGACGACCACTAACGGCTGTCAAAGATCCACGAATGACTGCCGGGACAGCCCCGAAATACCTACACTATGGAAGCTTTTATTTTCCGTATTTCGTTGCTTCTTTTCATCGTTGCTTGCAGTATCTTTATTGACGCAATGATAAACTTTTCTCCTTAAAAATATTGTCCACGGCAACAGTGCCTTATTTATTGTTGTATGTTACTACCGCTATTTATTACGACTACTAGTCATGTGATATCAAGAAAATATACGCCATTTTTCAAAACATAACTTTCACAACGCATTCTCTCCGTGAAACTTAAAACTTTACCGTCACAATGTCCGATTATACGTCAGTCGTATACAATTTGTTTTATTTTAACTCCAAAACAAATTGTTTTATTCATGCAAAGAGCAGCAAATGCAAATGCAGCAAGCGTTTTGGGCACCTTTGCGCCGGGAACTGTTCGGGGCGGGTTATTTGACTAGGTTGACTTGTGACTGTTATTATATTTATTATTATTATATTAATAATTTATGACATTGTATAATAATAATATATAATTATTTTGCAAAGAGTAATGAAATCATTTATTCAAAAAGTTTGAGACATAAATTCAACCTATTTATAGGTATACTAATACCGCGTATTGGCAAGCGTAGTGTGGGACGCCCCCCAGCTGGAAGGACGGACGACCTAAAGAAAGTGGCTGGGACGGACTGGATGCGGAAGGCGGAGGACAGGGTGTTGTGGCGCAGCCTGGGAGAGGCCTATGTCCAGCAGTGGACTGCGATAGGCTGAGTTGATATACTAATATATATGTTATGGACCAAGTAATAAATACGGGCATTTTTCATAATGCCCGCGCATTATAATAACCTAACCTCGGGGTGCCCTTCGCTCGCTCTTGCATCCTTAGTCACCTATCGCCAGCAGAGTGTCTATGAATGGAAAGATGTTGTTTGATATTAAATATTGATTCTACGTTTGAAATAATAATTACAGTAATTAAACCTGGTTTTAAATATTCTGCCCCATAGGTGACTAGCATTATAAAAAATGCCTGGTCGATTTGATTATTTCAATAGTTGTTATCACACTGCCCACTCATATTGGGCGTTTTTCATATTGCCCGGGCATTTTTTATAATGTCCTAATAATCACTTGGTTCATGACAAATGTACATTATCATAAAGCTGAAGAGTTTGTTTTTTTTGTTTGAACGCGCCTAATCTCTGGTACTACCAGTTTGATTTGAAAAATTCTTGTTACATTTGATAGCCCAATTATTGAGAAGGTATACACGTTATACTCTATTAACATCACGTGATGGTCCTTAAGAGCCGAGCAAAAAGAAAAGAACGATAAGTGAAAACGAAGTAATTTGTAAGTAATCCTAATAATCTTTTGATGGTGAATGTGAGGACTTAGTTTTAATCATGGTCTGGCAGTTTGAGTGACTAGGTACCCAGTTATGCCTACCAAAATGTTCTTTATTTGGTATTGTTCGAGTCGTTGAGCTCCTAAAGATCTGAGTTGAGCTGCACGATTTTTGACAAATGCATGCACTGACTGGACAGGTCCGCACAATCTGTGTGGTTCTTTCCTCAAAAAAACTGGAACTCTCTACCTGCGTTTGTGTTTCCGAGTGCATACAACCCGAATCTCTTCAAAGTAAGAGTGAACAGGCTTCTTCTGGGTGAGCTCACTCCATCGTAGACTTTGTCTCTGTCATCTCTGACCTAGACTAGAGTCAAGAGCAAGCCCATTTCAAATAAAAAAAAAAAAAAAAAAAAAAAAAAACATTTCAGACGTCAATCTACATGACCTTCACATGATCTGACCAAGATTATGTCTGGACTTTAAAAGAGACTGCGACCTCTGAGTTTGTTTCGGCCTTTCTTCTCAGAATAGTCAGATTGGAAACGCCGAACTCATCTAGTTTAAAAAAAAATATGATTGACGAATAAAAGTGTTTGTACAAACCTACTTTCTGAAAATAAATCATTTATCATTTTAAATTCCACGACGGGTGAAATCGCGGGGCAAAGCTATGTAAAAAAAAAATCCAGAGAAAAATAATCATGCGCAGTTTTTCTCAAAGAGACATTATTTTGTACGTCGTTTTTCAAGTTATGTCCACAAAACTCATCGTGCAACATAGTTAATTTGCAAAATAGGATTTAATTAACGCGGACTTCGTCATTTAGGATGAAATTTTCGTAACTCTCGAAGTTATAAAGGAGTCTGCGTCACTCCTTTGAGGCCTTTTGTGACAATACATGTATGTAAATTTCACTGAGGTGTGCGTAGATTTACTCGCTTATAATTAAGCCTTTAAGTTTGTTGAGCCTTTAATATATCAGAGTAATAATGAATATAATCCCCTGGTTTACTCTTAGCAAGGAAGAATATATAAATGAAAGCACCTTTGTGGATGTTAAATGTTGGATATATAGGTGCCGTCTGGGTTAGCACGATATTCATCTTATTTAGTGAGGCGTACTGATTTTGGGAGTTGTTTTAACAATGCTGATGTGTTAGAAATGGCACGTGGATGAAGTCGTTTTGAGTAATTTCTATTTTGCGGAGTTTTGTGTTTTGTTTTTGGGTTCCTAAAATCAAAATTATCTTATCTAATTCTGCATGTGCACTAACTGTATGTGTACTAAACGTCACAACCTAGGTGTGTGATTTTTCCAACCAATTAATCCCGTGGAGAAGAGCCAGGAAGAAACGCCAAGGACACTCTTTAAAAAAAATGGCCAATTGCGTCTCGGACTCGCACGCGAAGGGTTCCGTACCACAAGGCAAAAACGCCGAAAAAATAACGTTTCTTGTATGGATAATTGGACACCCTTTTAATATTTAATTTAATTTTATTTTAATTATTTATTGTTATAGCGACAATAGCAATACACACTTTGTGAAAATTTTAACAATGTTAAATTTGAACCTATTACTGTTAATGAGATACAGCCCGCCGATAGACAGCCGCACTGATCGACGGGCGGACGTATAGACGGCCAGCGGAGGCTTAGTAATTGCCCCGTTGGCACCCTTTGGGTAAGGAACCCTAAAAATAATACTTTCATAATGTTTTCAAATAGATAAATAATGATATTCAACATTTTAGGACATTTATAATGTTTGTACCGTCTCAGGATTTCTTTAATTTACATATTCTAAGCTATAAAATATTCAACAGTATTATGAGTATATTAGGTAATAGGTAATACAGGCTGGTGTCCGCAACTCCACGTCAATGCGCGTATTTTCCGTACAGATTATGAGTATTATAGTTTCATTTTCGTATTGTCCCAGCTTTTCAATTGTCGTGTTCTAAGCTGCATGGAGAACTTCATTTACTTTTTATTCTTTTATGAATTAACGTTAGTGCTTTGTGAGTGAGCAGTGGTGGCCCAGTGGTAACAGAGCCGACTTACGAGTTGTATTATGATGATGATGATGGGACTCCTTTTTCCGCACTTAGGGGACACTGGGAGTCCATTCGGTCCGTTGTGCGTGGGGATTCTGGCTAACAGAGTCAGCCTAGCTCTCCGGGGCATCACAGGCTTTGCGGAGCGACCTCATTGTTCCAAGGATTTCTGCATGTTGAGAAGCCAGGGCCTCGCATTCCAGGATGATGTGGGCGGCTGATTCCTCGGCGTCAAGGCAGCCCCTGCAAAGGGGGCTGTCTGTGCCGCTTATGTTAAAAAGATGTTTGTTAAGGGGGTTATGGCTCCTAATTGTTCCTATTATTATTCTAAGGTTATTTCTACTCAGCCTGAGAAGTATTACGAGTTGTAGGTCATGGGTTTAACTCAGGCAGGCGCTTTACTTTGTGTTAATAATTTCTTCAACACTGCTCTCAAAACGGCGAAGGAAAACATCGTGAGAAGACCAGCATGTCCTAGAAACAAACATTTTAAGACATATTGTGATATCTACCAATCCGCACTGGTTCCGCGTGGTATATTACAGCTCACTCCCTCTCGAAAAGAGGAGGGCTGTGTCAGAATTTGGAACATACTTATACATATTACTTATGTTTCGAAAGAATTTAGTAGGTCATTATGGAAATAAAGATGGCAAAACAGAACACTTTTAGGTAAGTACTTACTTAAAAAAAAATTGCATCATAAGAAAACAATTTTGATTCCATGAGGTAAAGGAATAATAGAACAGCAATATTTAAAACGAATTCCCGATATTTGTCCACTTTGACCGAAACATTTAGTATTTGAAGTTTATCCGACTATTCCCAAGAGTGACTGGAATTAACCCGCCAACGTTGCATACAAACTGAGTGAAATATACAGGAGCAACTTTGCAGTCGTTTATTTGAAATTTAATGGGATATGCCACTTTGACTACAAAACATTTCAGAGCAGTGAGTACTTAATAATCTTTGTACCTTTTTTATTGAAGTTTTTGCTAAATGTTTTTTTTTCTTGCTTGATTTCCTTCGATAAGCCCGTGCGTACGGGTAGATGGAAGATTAAGCTACTCGCTGCGGTCAGTTCTGGATAGGTGACTATCCATTACATATCGAGACCCGTCCGTGTCTCGGAAAGCAAGGCAAGCCGTTGGTCACGGCTGTCATTCGTAGATCTTTGACAGTCGTTATGGGTGGTCAGAAGCCCAAAAGTCTGACTACCAGTCTTGCCATCATCATCATCATCTACGTAGCCCTATCCCAACTACGTTACGGTTGGCTTCCAGTCTAACCAGATGCAGCTGAATACCAGTATTCTACAAGGAGTCCATCGGACTTTTACAAGCCAGTTACTGGGTAACACGATATCCCTTCTTAGTCCAGTCTTACCAGGGGGTATCGTTCAGTTGCATCGGGTTAGACTGGAAGCCAACCGCAGTTGGGAAAAGGCCAAGCAGATTGACTTTTGTTATGTTATGTTCGTGTTTTTTACTCGGATTCTTCATATCCTATTCATAGGTAGAAATCTCTTTACTAAAATATTATGATTGATTTTGCCGTCGAGCAATTAGTGCCGTGGTGAACAGCGATCGTCACCTGTGGAGGCTTCTTTAATTAATACTAGGTACCCTGTCAATATGGAAGACGTAGCGTCGGAAGGCGTCCCACAAGGTGGTCCTTGTGAAAACCGCAGGAAACCGCTGTATGCGAGAACCACAGGATCAGTCCAAGTAACTATGCTTGCAACTGAAATGATGATGACCATGTAAATATCCATTTCTAGCCCAATTTAATTTCAATATCTATGTAAATAACACAACTACAACTACACTTAGCCCTATAACCTTCCAGTGATCCAGTGATAGCTGATAATAAACATTCCATCTTACCTGTTGCAAGACAATTTTAAAGTGACAATAGGTTCGTTCTTATCGCAGCTGCGATCTTGAATAATTACGAATGAAATTCGTACGGTAGGGTCGGACCCTGATTCTGACCACTTATTTCGGATTGTTCTCCGTTAGGAGGGCCCTTAATGGACAGACCCGTAATAAACTACCTTATAAAGACAAGACAAATGAAAGTATCACGTGTGTAAACGTCTTTACTTTCTGAGAACACAATGTTACTGATATTAGATTTTCGTTTGAAATTCTGTATATTGGACTGTGTGTAATAGAGTTTTATTACTTTATCCTATTGTTGTGTGTATATATTACTTTTCTAATATTAAGCATATCTTAATTCAACAATCTTGAAAACCAACTTATTCTGTCATCTCACCATGAGAGACGACAAATGAAAAAAATATTATTGTAGTTAGCTAGCTTGTTCCCCACTACTTACTAACTACTAGGGCGCATACCAGTATTTTACGTGGAGTGACTGCCTCTCTGACCTCCACAACCCAGCTACCGGGTAAAGACTCGTGCACACAGGCGCGACGCGACACGCGACACAAAGGCACCGCAAGTCGCGCAACGAGCGGTGCCTTTGTGTCGCGTGTCGCGTCGCGCTTGTGTCTACGAGCCTTAACACAATATCTCTTGGTAAGGCTGGTTGTCAGACTTTCGGGCTTCTGACGACTCGTAACGACGGTCAAAAATCCATGAATGGCAGCCCCGAACAGCTTAACGTGCATTCCGGCCCACGGGGGCCTCGATGGTCACCTATCCACGGAACGACCGCGGCAAGCATAGCTTAACCTGATGGATCGATCCGTATGGAGTTACTTAGCCACGAAAGCCATCCGCCATAAAAATATTATTCTTGTATGTGCATTAATTACAATGAAGAAATCAAAGTTTTTAATTTATTTTGTCATATTAATTGTTAACACATAAAATACAATATTAATAATAGTAATATTAATAATATTATTCTTGTATGTGCATTATTAACAATGAAGAAATCAAAGTTTTTAATTTATTTTGTCATATGCAGTAATTTCGTGCAAATCAATTTAGGGGAATTATGCATACAATACCAACATTGCCAATAATTTTAACATGTGTTGCAGTAATTTCTATTCCGCGAATAAGGCTAGTTAATTACTGATGGTGCATTCAAATTCCAGATCAAATTTTACATTAATTTACTTTCATGTATATGCAAATGTATTTCAACGAGCCTTTTGAAGGTATATCAGAATTCAATTTGCTGTTAAATGAAATAATTATTTTACCGAAAACTGCGAATCAATCACTACAATGTTTATAGTTAGCTATAGATTCCACTTTGTTGCCTGGCTTATAATTTTATCATGGGATAAGATTTTCACTGACACAATCTAGTTTATACGCACAGGGAAAACGAAATTATTAGAAGTAGACGGCAGTCAAAGGAGACTGGGAAAATTTGTATGGTAAGAGGTATATAGACTTTAATTGCGATATTAGCGATATGGTTTTGATATTTGTGCAGGAATACCTCATCCTATATATACCCTTGTGCAAAGGGCCTAAAATATTTTCCTGGCAATTTTGAGAATCATTAGGGTTCTGCTCCTCAAAAGGAAAAAAACGGAACTCTTATAAAATCTTTGTCTATATGTCCGTCTGTCATAACCCTTTTTCTCAGGAACGTTTTCGAGATATGAAGTTGAACTTAATATCAAATGCGTAAGTCTACGTTCAGCAAGCTATTAAGACAACGCATTAAAAAAAAAACCGCCACTTATGCGACGTATTTTGAAACTCGCAAATAAATCAAAATCAAGTCTACCTTATTACAAAACGAGGTTTTCCTTTAGATCAGGTTTACACCACCGAGGCAATTATTGAATTATGAACCTATTAACCTAATTGATATAGAAAAATTAGAGCTTAGTACGATGCTAAATTGTCATTTTAGTATTAAAAACTTTATCTTAATCGAAATAAAGTTTATAATACAATTATACTGGCACAAAGGTTTAGGCTAGAACTAAACTTAGAATTCGTTTTGTAATAAGATGGCACGGGTACTTCCCATTTTTTTTTCAGGATTGGAAATCGTCAAATGTTTTTCAATTTTCTTTCTAACCATAGACCACTTTTACCCACTCTCCTTTGTGGAATAAAATATAATCAAATCAAAGCATCTGACGGAACGTAGTCGCAGAACGTGTGATATAAATTCAAACAGAATTCCCAAAGTACGTGATAGAAGTAATTTAAATAAATACATAGGTAGTCTATTCAAAATCGAAACAGATAGGCAGTTATAATGAGGTCCTTTAAAACGGTCGACCTTTTGAATATCTGAAATAGCTGGGGACGCGGAGGATGCCTTCAAACGTGCCGCCGGCTCTACGTGCCACATTCACTCTAACCCACCCTATTTTACTCAATTACGAAATAATTTTACCTTCAATCGACCTGCATTTAAATGGATTGTGAATAGATTTTTTTGTTAAAGTTTCGTCACTGGTGTTGTGCGAAAATTTTAATACAACATGAAAAGTAGTTTTGTATTTAAATTTTTACTATTAAATATATAGGTATGTCGCAGCCAACTAGCTTAATTAGCCATTTAGTTAACTGTCTAGCCATTTCGTTAGTTGAACAGCGCCGTTTAGTTAAAAGGCTAGGCAGTTAACTGAACGGCTGATAAAGCTAGTTGGCGGCGACATATACATAAATAACTACTTACAAATATTGTTGACTAGCGACACGCCCCTGCTTCGCACGGGTGCCATATATATTCTCTAAATTATGGTGAAAACTACATTAACAACTTAACTGTCCATATAGTAGACACAATAATAGTTAAACAATCAACAGGAATCATATATGATTCATGGGACAGGGAAACTGTTAAAATTCATTATTTAGAACGAAACGAAAACGAAACGGGCATGCATCAGCCCTTAATGTTCTCACTGCGGTACAAAGGTCTCCTCTTTTCGAGAGGTAGTGGACTATAATCTACCACGAGGGCCCAGTGCGGATAGGTAAATGTCACAAATCTTCGAATTTTTTGGTTCTAGGACATGCCGGTTTCTTCACGATGTTTCCTTCGCTGTTTTGGGAGCAGTGGTGATGAAAGAATTTACACAAAGTAAAGCGCCTACCTGGTTTCGAACCCACGACCTTGTAAGTAGGAACCGGTATCACTAGGCGACCACTGCTGAGCAAAGCAAATTCGTACGTTTTTCTTTACTTACCGGGGTTACTAATAAACGTTGTATAGCGTCTGTATAGTTACACAACGCTTTGTCTTCTCCTTTCAGAAGTCAAATTACTAATAACTGAAAGAGGGAAATCGGTTTGTTACAATTCATCTGATATAATACGTTTATTAGTAAGGCGGTAAGTGTTCTTCATGATTTTATTTCATAGTGCTTGTATTAAAAAAGACGTGCGTCCTTCATACGATATTATATCCGATATTAAACCTATCGATGGAACATTAGTTCTGCAGTTTCACAGGGGACTGTTTTGAGCCCGCTTCTGAGCCTACTAAAATAAAATACAGTCCAGGGGCAATCTTAGTGTTAGCTAAAGCGGACAAATTAACAATGTCAATAAACTGACCCCTGAGTTTGTTTCGCCATTTCTTTTCAGGGGTAGTCTGATAGGAAATGTTGACTCCATCTAGCTTTTTTTATTTGACTTGTTAAAGTGGTTCTGATCCTGTTTACAGATTTTTTTATTTACCCTACTCTCTCCCACTGCTGAGCAAAGGCCTCCCCCAAACCCTTCCAGGCATCCCTTTTTAGAGCTTACCTCGATCCAACCCTGGTGATACGCGTCTAGGCCGTCTCGTCACCTCTTCCTGGGCCGGCCTCGGCCTCAAAGTAGCTAGCGAAACTCCCCGATATTTTAAATTATAAGCTCGCTTTCAATACTTACTTAAGTAGCTCTTTTATTCTTTCTTGACCTTTCTAGCAAAATAAAGGATTAATTATTTAAAGAAAATCGTGAATTGCCTACTCTAACGCTAAAAACTCCTTCAAACAGGCGCGACACACGATAAAATCGCGCGCGACACAAAGGCACCACAAGTCGCGAAACGAGTGGTGCCTTTGTGTCGCGCGCGTATATATCGCGTGTCGCGCCTGTTTGTAGGAGCCTTAATAAGGTTGCTAACGGTTTACGGTAAGTACTAAGCTAAGGTCTGGTAAGTTTGAAAGGATTGACCTTCAGGTATACAGTTTACCTTCGAGATGGAACTCGGTCTGTTAATGCCCTTTATCAATGAAACTATTTACTTAATAGCACTCTATACATATACTGATACAACAGCGCCTATGTCTATGGAATCTATGAATGCAGAAGTCAACCAATTTTGGTAAGAGGTTGCTAAAGTAGTGCTACCAGGAGTCGATGATAAAGAAGATCATTGGACTGAAATTATTTTCAAGCCACGTTCAAATATCATGATTAGTATTTAGGTTTTGGATGAACAATATTAGTATTCCGCTGAAATATGGGAAATACATTTTATCATTGTGGTAATCTACAGTATTATTAAAATAAACGGAAGACTTGCTGTGTTTTTAGACTTAAATTGAATAAAAGTTGCAATATTTTTACGTGTTAATTTGCCATGATAAATAAATATAATAAAAATAAATAGTCATTTATTCAAACTATGCTAAATCAACACTTTTTGAACGTCAAATTACATAAGATAGTCCCCCAAAAACGCCCGCTCTTAACCACTTTCTAGTGCTTTAGCTGGAACGAAGAAGTGGCGCAACAAATTTCCAAATAGTGTTCAGTGTTCATATTATTTGCCATCAAAATACCTACCGATATTCATTACACAGAGGAAAATATTTCAAAGATGGAAAAACGACTTGAAAACTACTCCGAGAGGGATATGGAGGAGAAAAACTGACGATCGTGACTTATAGAAAAGTCACGGGACTTATTAGGCCTACCTATGCTAAGAGCAAAGGAATTAGGAGATTTCTGGTGTCTAAACCTTTAATATAAATAAATTGTTAAACTAGTTTTAAGATTGCCAATGTAAGCTATTTGAAATTGTTATTTATTGCTTAATAAGCAAAGCATAGTATGCTTTGCTCATTATGTAATAAATATCAATTACTAGCAGTGCCCCGCGGTTTCACCCGCATAAGTGGCGATCCCGTTCGAAAGACACGTGGCGACATCTATTATCATAATAACGTTATTGTTGTTTTCCTCGGGAACAGCCCTTGTTTTCGGGATGAAAGGTACCCTATGTCCGTTTCTGTATACCTAACAACGTATATGGAAAATTTTAGGATGATCAGTTCAGTGGTTTATATATATATATTATATAATATATATATTATATAATATATATATTAATAATATATATTATTATAATTTGTATGGTGGTACGAAACCCTTCGTATGCAAGTTCGACTCGCACTTGACGTCCGGCCGTTTTTTTTTACATTAAAATATTTCTACGCAAGCAAATCCAATCCCCTCATTTTATATGTTCCTATTCTTTATAAAAATAACCGTGCTTTTTAGATTTATTCGAGTTCATATTAATCCATTCATCCACATATTCCGGTGTCTGCGTCTTGGAGTTTGATTTAACATTTCATAAGAAGCAATAACTTATTTGAATATTTCTCGTAGATATTATGCTTGCGTAAGATGGGCTAGATGGGACATAATACACATTCATGGGCCTACAGTTCATGAATACTAATATTCCGGGTCTTGGTTTTAGATCCGGTCTGTGTGGTGCCAGCTTTATTATTAATGCCTTTTTAGAAGGGTATAACACGCTTAGATTTCTCTAAAAAAATCGGACTACTCTTTAAAAAAAGGCGTGGTCATACATAAAAAAATATATATATACAGGGAGGTGAAGGACGTGGATCAAACGAAATACGTAGATAAAGGAGGTCATTTCCAACAAAAAATCTTTCTAAAGCATGGCCATAATTCAATTGCCCTAAAAGTTATGATTTTTTGTATACCAAGTTCTTTTAATTAGACTGATTAAAAAAAAGTGAAATAAAATAAACGGCGTTGTATTAATATTAGATAATGTATCAGCACTACAGAAGTTCTATTGTGGCTCTGGGTACCAAATTTCAAGAGTAATTAATTTTATTCCGAAAATTTTAAAGCGTTACTAAAAATTATTTCTCACTTTATCGCCCTATTTCATTTGATCCAAATTTGACTTTTTGACCACCCTGTATATATGCATCGTCTTGAGAACAACCACCTTTTTTTGGGTTAAAAACAAGACTTAAATTTTTTTTTATATTTAATCTGGCTAGTAGCTATTATATGTGGAAACAGAATTAAAAGTGTTGGTAGTAGGAAAAATGGTTTCCATTCAATAAGAAGTAACGGTTTTGTTCTTACGCTATTCATTATTTCGAATTCTGCCTCGGTCCGTATATTGCCAGGATATTGTTTGTTAGTTATTATTTATTCAGAATTCTTATAATCAAAACTATTACACGATCTAGAACCATTCAATCCATGCTAAGTATTCACAGCTGAAAATATACAGGACATTTAAAAAAGAATAAATAGAAATATTCAATTATTAGAAACTAATATAATAATTAAGAAGATAATTATTTTTTATTAAAATTATTTATTTATTTTAAAATTATCCGTATATTGCTAGGATGTGTTATTATTTAAACAGAATTTTTACAATCATTGCTATTACATGATCTACATCCAGGAATTTTAATTATAAAATACAACTTTACTCATTTATTATTTTCTTGCGACATACTCTCTAATCTACTTACTAATAAACGTTGTGTGGCGTCTGTAAAACAACGCTTTGTCTTCTTCTTTCGAAAGTAAAATTACTGACCACTGAAAGAGTGAAATCGGTGTGTAACTTCATCTGATATAATACGTTTATTAGTAAGAGGGCAAATAAACAAAACGAAGACACTCGTTTTACACGAAGCGGGGAGGAAGGGACAACATGACGCCATAGAGCTGTTATTTGTCTCTGTTATCCCTTATTATATAGATTGCCATTTTGGCCAGTATCACCCGCTCGTGAAAATGAGTTACAACAACCGTACGTCGTGTAATAAATTATTTTAAATATATTTTATCCTATGTAACAGCAGGGGTACGCTTGTAAATGGCAGACGGAAGAATCAATTTGTTTTTCGATATTCGGGGAACGGAATCTCTTGTTGACAAAGACTTTTTATTGTTAATGATGTTTTACATAGTCACTCGTACTGCAAAAATACAGCGGGGTCATTGCGCAACACACTGAAGCCCGTAATAAACATGCCTGTAACTTGCACTAAAGTATGCAAGTAGCTTGCATGCCGTATGCCATAACACCTTCTGATTGGTGAATACAATACTTGCATACTTTCGTACAAGCTACAGGCATGTGTATTTACAGTAGCATTGGGTTTCATTTTGACAAATCAACAACATTCATTGCGCTATTTACGAAGTTGAGCAGACAAATTTATCGAATATATGAAGCAATGGATTAGGAATTTTCTTCAAAATCATTCAGATTGTGATTAAAAGTGTGTTACGCAATTAGGGTGCTAGTACTACAGTAGTGATTCATAGTTATTTTATATCTGATTTTGCATGACTGTCGAAATCACAGTGATCTTTATTCTCCTTGCAATAAGGTTGCAATTAGGTTGCCACTGTCAGAGATAAAATGACTGTGAAAGGATTGTAGTTTTAGAAAACATTGAGAGCAAATACAATGACCAAAAACAGATGAAAATGTTGGTGTAATAAGTATTACAACTTCTTTTGAAGCCTGTTACCCACATATAGAAGTACGTGACATTTTCTTTCAAACTGGAGTAGTTGGCTTTTCATTTTAGGCAAGAGTTTACAGATACATTATTCAGGATCCCATAACAAATAAATAATAATCATCAGGCTTTTGAAAATCCGGTTCAAATGTTATACCACGGGTGGTAACATAAGAATGGTACCTATTATTGTAATAGACATCCTCAGAAACAGAAAACGGCTTCTACATATAGTATTACCAATTATAAATTAATTTATAATTTACAGCATTATTACTGTTGGGTGTTGTATTCCCTAATAGAATATCTAATGAGACCCGTGTCAACGGTATAATAATGATTACTTTACATAAAGAATCATCTTTAACATAATATACTTAGATTAGATAAGTAGTTAAAAAATGAATCCGACAAACTTTAAAAGGTGCTTTAGACCATCGAATTGAACAACTTACTATTTTTTTTTCTGAAATCACGATAAATCTGCAGTTTAAAGGCTCCTACAAACAGGCGTGACACGCGATATAATCGCGCGCGTCACAAAGGCACCACCCGTTGCGCGACTTTTGGTGCCTTTGTGTCGCGCGCGATTTTATCGCGTGTCGCGCCTGTTTGAAGGAGCCTTTAGCGCTTGACACCACTACACCAACAAGAATTTTGATAAGCTTAGTGAATATAAAAGGCTTTTCATCAGTGAAATACATAGGTACGATAATCATATAAAATTTAGTAAAAAGTTCATATAAAAAGTTCAATACATACTTGACCCAAATGTATGAAATAGCTGATTATTTTTTCGTGATTTCAGAGTTGGTCCCATAGTGAAAGTTATTTAGTTCGATGGTCTAAAGCGTCTCTTAAAGTTTGTCGGGTTATTTTTTTTTACATTTTGTATTAAAGCTATTACCTACGTTTGAGAGCAGTGGCGGCCCGGTGGTAACGGCCACGACTTACAAGTAGAATTTCGTGGGTTTGAACCCAGGCAGCCGCTTTGTGTAAATAATTTCATCACCACTGCTCAGAAAACGGTGAAGGAAAACATCGTGAGGAAACCGGCAGATCTTAGAACCAAAAATTCGAAGACATGTGACATCCACCAACCCGCACTGGGCCCGCGTGGTGGATTACGGCCCACTCCCTATCACAGAGAGGAGGTATGTGTCCCAGTAGAGGGAACATTATGTGCTGATTATGGATATCGTATCATGCATAGATGCCATACATTGGGACGGGATGAATAATGATCTACGGAAAATCAAATGATATTGCGAGAATTCTGCGTTCGTCGAGCTTTGCATAACGAGTGCGGTGCGGGGTGGCATGGTCGGTTACCGATTTTGTTTTGTTTTTGCCCTGCGTTTCATATAAGTACTCGTAAATGGATTGAAAATCGAAGTTATGAAAAAGCTATCCACACCGCATCGTTATATCCTTGGTTTGAGACCTCAGTGAAAGTGTCATCTGTAAAAAGTGGTGATCATGTTAATGTCGCATATTATAAAAAAAATGTATACATTTATTTCAGACAGTAAAGCTGAGCGCACATTTCAGTCGCAATGTGCCGTAACGCCCCGCTGCACAACACTTTTTTGTATAACAATTAGTTCATTTTCATACAAAAAAGTGCGGTGCAGCCCGTCTGTAGTATGCGTTAGTTCATAAAAAATATACGAAAATGATATAAAATGATTTTGGCAATGCCCATTTGCCCAAGTCTGCATCAGCCTTAAAAGTCCCATATTACTCAACACTATTAAAAATGAAATTATAACCGTGAAATACAGGTGAGTTTTTGGAGGGGCTTGTGGGTATGTAATAACAGCCGCACGGGTCGATCGATCAGGTTAAGCTTCCCTTGCCGCGGTTGGTCCGTGGATGGGTGACCATCTTCATATATCAAGACCTCTCCGTGCTTCAGAAAGCATGTTAAGCCGTTGGTCTCGGCTTTCATTCGTGGAACATTAACAGTCGTTACGGGTCGTCAGAAGCCCGAAAGTCTGACAACTACTCTTACCAAGGGGTATCGTATCAGTAACTGGGTTGTGGAGGTCAGATAGGCAGTCGCTCCATGTAAAATACTGGTATTTAGCTGCATCCGGTGAGACTGAAAGCCGACCTCAACATAGTTGAAAAAAGGCTAGGTAGATGATAATAATGATGATGACAGGTGAGTTTTTGGCATGGAGCTTTAGTGGGATTACCGTTTGATGCTTTATTAAATAACTAGCAACGTCTTGCGGTTTTACCCGCATAAGTGTCGATCCCGTGAGAATATCGGAATAAAAACTATCCTATGTCCTTCCCCGGGATGCAATCTATCTCTCTGCCAAATTTTATCGAAATCCGTTCAGTGGTTTAGGCGTGAAAAAGTAACATACAGACAGAGTTACTTTCGAATTTATAACGTTAGTATGGATAACCCTGTATACTGGATTAAACATAAATTTACATAATATTATATTGGAAATGTATGTTCAAAAAACGTCCTAGTAAGAATGAATATCAAACAGGCAAAAAAATATCATAAATCTTAAACTGCCATTTGAAAACGCACTTGACCATCATGTAAGTAGTGCTATTCAACGTGAACCTCAAATTACTAGCAAATCAGGCTTAGTTAGAGAGGTTTGCGGAAACAGAACGTACGAAGTAATATAATGAATCAGTGTGAATGTTTCGAATGCGGTCGGACTATTGAAACAATTACAATTTCGAATGCCGAATTAAACAAGCTGGCTGGAAACGATACCCAAATGTGTGGTTTAATTCAAGCAACAGATATTAAATGAAACCCACAAATGTGTATTGGGAAATGTAGTACCTACATGCGGAAGTGAGTCTGGTACTGTGAATTGTTCTTGGAGTCTGACCACTTCTGGGGAATAGATACATTTTCTTTTTTTTGCAAATTCTTTTTGCATAGTTTGCGATAGGGTTACTCTACAAAAAGTTTGTTCAAAGGCGGACAAAGCAGTCACACATCACAGATAAAGCCAGTCTAGTATTTTTATATTGGTATAATTATTGTTTTTCTTGTTCAAATGTTTTGTTTTATTCTAAAATCAGTCGTCAATCATAAATATCTACAGCAGAGAATAGTATTACTGTCCAGCGTTCGTAACAACGGCAACGCAGTTTCGTTCTGCTATACGTATAATAATTAATTGAAAAAAAAACTATTTATTTTTTACATAAAAACTTTTTGATGCAAAACCAGACTTAAATAAATAAGTACTTATATTTATTGATGGCATTGTTCAATCTAGACACAAAAAAATGCGAAACGTCACTTGTTATTTTTATGCCGTTATTATTTTTTATGTTGTATTAAAAGCTTAAAAAGGTCAGACATGACTGTGATCTTGTTTCGGCTAACAAGTACACGGAGCAGTAAGGATAAATCGTATACGCTGTTATAAAAATGTGAAACAAATTTTTTGTACAATTCTTTCATGTTTTTTTTTATTGTATAAGTAAGTATGTAAAATTTTGAACTGGAGTAAGGGTCTTCTTAAATGTACGCTTCTGAACTCCTTTACATCGCGTAACATACTTTCAATCACAATCAGAATCATTTTGAAGAATATTGTTAATCCATATTGCTTCATAATTATTTACGAAAAATGTATCAGCTCAACAACATAAATAACGCACTGAATGTTGTTGAACTGTCATAATGAAATCCATTGCTACATTTAGTGTGTTAAGGCTCCTACAAACAGGCGCGACACGCGATATAATCGCGAGCGACACAAAGGCACCGCTCGTGGCGCGACTTGCGGTGCCTTTGTGTCGCGTGTCGTGTCGCGCCTGTTTGAAGGAGCCTTTATGCAATTACCACGCTGATTTATGGTTTATTTATTTAATAAGTTTAATGGCATTTTAATCTGCTTGGCTTGGCAATTTGTGTTAGAACTATAATGCTATTTGAATAAAGCACATCACCTCATTTTTTTTTCTAATGTTTCACAATAATTTTCTTACATCACAAGAATGAATAATTTGGCTAGTGATGACAATGTTGTAAATGAAATAGTTCTCATGTTCGGTACCGGTCAAGATCGATGACGAATATTGATTGCTTTTTAAGCAATAAAACTGCAACTCCATTTCCACTGTATTTAACACCCACAAGTAGTAAAACTTTTAACTATTTTAATTTTAGAAAGTACGTAGTTCGCTAGTTGAAATTTAAGGTCGACCTTAAAGTTCCACTAGCGAACTACGTACTTCTGTATCAATTAAAAATCGACCTTAAAGTTAGACTAGTTGGGTCGATTTTTAACCAGCCGGTTACAGACGCCGTACAAATTTCGTGTTAACCCTATAAAAGATTAAAAAACGTTACCGGAAGGCCAATCCTCGTATTTAAAAAACGTTCAAATTCAAGTCAATCTCATCTGAGCGACAATCAATGTGAAAAACTTATCAAAAAGTATGGAAGTTGTATATTTGACAGATCGAGACAGATTAGAATGTGTACGTTCTTAAAAATACGGGGACTACCCTTGTGATGTAAGCCACAAAAACAATTTTATTTTAAAACATCAACTTAATAACACCAGAATAAAATATGAAACCGTAACTATTATTTACTCGCTTAAGTACCGAGACGCTAGGAAAATAAAATTAAACGGTGGCCGGTAAATGACCCGGAAAGCTGATCTCCTTTTAGTGGGTAGTGGTCGCGTAAAAGTAAACGTCATGCTTTTCAATCGTTTTAATCATGAAAATATTTGAGAATCAATTCTAAGTTGGCACTTTTAACAACACTTTCGTGTGGTTTGTTTGGTCTTAAGTGAAATTGAAAACTTGTGACAAATCGAAATAGGAGGTGCAGTAACTGTTACATAATAATTAAATAAGCATCAACTTTGTACCTATTTTTCTATTCTGTGTTTTTTTCTTGTCTTTTTATATATGTGTTAAATAAATGGTAAAATAAATAAATAATAAAATAAATTGTCATTTCCCAAATCTAAATTCTTGAAAACAATCATGTAATTATGGTCTTAGTTGTAGCAAACTTATTGCCTTAAAGCAGACATATAATCGTCGTATCGATTTTTGTTTTTTTTTAAATTATCATAGCTATTAAGAAAATTAAAGTATCAATTTTAGCGCGCGCCCAGTAAGTAGGTAATCTATTCATCGCTGAGTTCAAATCATGGAGCAAGTTGGTAACGTGTTGAACTAACGGTATTTACCTAATTTTGACCGTTCCTATGAAAAAAAGAGCGTGCGACGACGTTGCAAATCGCTCGCCTATTCGCACGTAAAAGCATCCCTTTCCTTAGTGACATACTCTAAATTTACTTTATATCACGCTGAATTAGATATTTTAATTTGTCGCACCTATTCAATTTCATCCTGTATAATTGTAAGCTTCATAGTCTTCATAGATTATTTCTGTAAGTAAATCTTTTAAGACACGTTTACACTTCAATATGTTGTTGGTCAATATTTTAAATCTAGTTAATAGGTAGGTAATATAGGCCAGTGTCCACAACTCCACGTCAATGCGCGAAATTTGCGTATGGTTTTTTTTAAAGTGAAAACTTCTTTAGGTGCGTTTCGCATTTTTGAGATCGGATAAAACCATTGACCTCGCGACACTGTTACCTTAACCGACACCGCTGTTTTAAGTTTTGGCTATTATAAAGACATCAACGCGCGGTAAATTTTCTTTGTGAAGAATGACCTTCAAACATATTTATAAAATTACTATGCTTTTTCAAGTTTTCACTTCTGTCGGCACTCCTGGAGTGTTTTTAAACTAGATGGCGCCAGTATTTCCTAGTTGACTGACTATAAATCAATACCTAGACTTTTCGCTTTTTTGTATTGATACGAGCATTATCTATTTTTGAATGATGGCCAAAAATAATATCGAAAAAATTGTGCTTATTGATTGCCATTGCCTAATAAGTGGTGGGGGTGGTAACGCGTGTCCGTCTTCCAGAATGTATAAGAAAGGTGTGGCCATATTCAAGGGTTAGATACAGATCATAAAACCGAACAAATTAATCCATGGGACCAACATCGTAATCGAAAAAAATATGTCAACTGTCCCATACTAAACTTTATCTGTAACTGAGAGTTGATCTTTTTTTCAGTTGATAGTTTGATGATCTGTACCACACTAAATATGTCCATGCATTTCTGATTCATGCTGTATGTATACATAACTAAATGCCGATCAAATCAGTTTAACACGAAGTCAAAGTCAAAGTCAAAGATTTATTTGCCGTTAAATATGGTTACAGAAGTTCTTAAATAGGTATTACAGTAGCTTAACATATTCAATCATGAAATAATGACATGCAAATTTTTGTTACAATTAGATTATTTAAATTTAAGCTGAAGGAATTCTTTTATATTATAGAAAGGATTCTCAATTAACCACCTGTGTAAAGCCCTTCTAAAACGGACCATTGGTAGCTCTTTAATTTGGTTAGGAATCTTGTTGTATATCTGAATACACATAGGATAGCAACTCCGTCTATATAGTTTTCGTTCCAGTAATAATTAATCTATTAGGGTATCTAGTTTTGAACTTACATTTATCTCCCAGTCTTTCAAACATATCCGGGTATCATAAATAAACTTTAACAGGTAACATCTCGATCAGAAGCCTTCTACTAAAATCTCTTCTCCACCATTCGGTAAAAACAACGTCCAACCGTACCGAAGTGATCACAAAACTTTTTCATAAGATGACGTTCCGTTCTTAGGAAATAATCTAACTTCGTACCAACTTGCCAACTTAAAAAACTTTTCAAATTTGATGAGCGCCTATAAATTATTATTGGGCATCACTTTGCTTCTTTCCTCGTTACGTAAGTAGATGTTCAAATTAGCTTATCGATTTGTTGGATGTACAGACGTCAGCGCATCAAGTTACCCGAAACTGTCAAATTTTCCCAATAAACTTTGAGCCTTATGCTTTGGCGATAAAGTTGAAAATCTATTAAAGAAATTTGACAGATTGTAGTAGCTTGATGTGCTGGCGTCTGTACAATCACGGACCAAAATATGTAAACACTTTGTAAAATTCGACAACGCTTCAATCAACTCAGCGTATCGCAGTCCATTGCAGGACATAGGCCTCTCCCAGGCTGCTCCACAACAACTTGTTCTCCACTTTCCGCATCCAGTTTGTCCCTCCTATCTTCTTTAGGTCGTCGCTCCATCTAGCTAGGGAGCGTACCACACTAGGCTTGTCGAAACGAGGTCTCCACTCCAGGACTCGTCTACTCCACCGGCCATCGGTCCTTCAACAAACATGGCCAGCCCATTGCCACTTCAGTTTGCTTACTCTGCAAATAACGTTTGTCTACTCTTATTATAAAATATCTGCATTACAACACCCTATCCGCCGCGTTCCGTATCCACTGTATTAGCTACATTTTTAAGGTTATAACTGAATCTGCTTATATGATTCCTTAGGCTGGGAATCTCTGTGAGATAGAAAATGGTCTTACTAAAATACTTAACCTACCAGTGTCTAACAATTTTTGGTTCTGAAAATCCTAGAGTACTATCCTTACAATAATTTCCTTTTTTAAAGCAGAATAAATTAATTTTCTTTAACTATAGACTGAAAATTCATGACTTTCGTGCAAACAGAATCTTATAACGCAACCTATTATGGTTTGTGTAAAATTTTTGCATTTGAATTACTATTTCTCGTGAAATTAGCATTCGAATTACGTAAAGACAAGTGTGTACATATTTTTGTTCGTGATTGTACCTACTGCGGAATGTGGTCTTGTGTCTTAAATATACGTATTTATTCAGTTAACAGGTCACGTGTAGGCCTTGATTAAATGCTGCTATTTTGATAACGAATTAATAGATTACATAATAATATGAGTGGCATGTAATTGTCGCAATGCAGAGCAAAGGCCTTTTTTTAATTAATAAAGACAAGCAGATTTATTAACACGATTTGTCACTGCTTGACTGTGGTTTCAAATGTATGTTACAGCGCCGATTTATTTTTTTAAATACGCGCGTTGACGCGGAGTTGCGGACACCAGCCCGTATTACCTATTACCTAGTGCCGATTATTTAATCGTCAAATGATTTTAACTGAAGAATAAATATAAATGATTTGAAGAATAAAGGACATCAACTGGCACAATGGACGATTGTCTGGGTAGTCATAATCAATATTCAGTAAAGATTGTTGGCAGCTTTTGTGGAAAATATGTCCATATTTTCTAGTATGAAGATTGAAAAATCAGCCCTAAGCGGAACTTTTCCCCAAATATTTTTCATAACCACCTTAGAAGAAAATATTTATTCTATGCCATAACTCAGATATCCTAGCAACTCAGTAGGAACGTTAATAATAACGTTCCTACTGAGTTGCTAGGATATCTCATAAGTTAAACTGAAAATGTCGTATTATTACTCAACAGCGATGAAAACCCTTGAGCAGAACGATATTATAAACAAATGAAAACATAGTTTTAATTGCTGTAAACATAAATAAAAAGAGTGCACTTTAAATTGTGAGTTATTAAAGCGATCGCGAGCGTGGTGAATCCTATTAAAACTAATGCTTTGACATCTCTACGTCAAAGCTTTATTTTTGATAGGATTCACCACGAATGAATGAATGATGATGATTTGAATGTTGGAACACTAATTTCGCTAAATTAGTTTTCCAACATTCATTTATTGTTCGTCTTCCTGATTCAGTATATTTTTTTTTTTCAAATATATATTTCTATGTTTAGAGGCAATCCAAGTAGGGAATTATTGTCTTATACAATTCTGACTAATTGAAATGAGTGTATATTTAATACCTACTGCAACATGCTAATAATCTGGGCGATAAACTAATTATAGTTGTAGGTAAACAAATAAAAATATGATGTGGTGTTTTTTTAGACTCAATTATTGTGTCTTATAGTAGAAATAGATTATAATTTTTAATAAAATAATTAAAACACTTGTATAATTAGCCTATAATGTTTCATTTGCTGGGTTACAGGCCTCCTCTCAGTGACAGGGCGTGGGCCGTAATCCTACTTGCGGGCCCAGTGTGGGTTACCAACCCACGCTGGGCCTGGGCCCACAAGTAGGATTAGCCTATAATGTTCCCCAGTTTGCGTTGATATATGTCACTTAATTACAAGCTGATTTCATTAAAAACTTAAAAGCTCTAAATTAATATCTATTTAAAAATATAAATCCACTCTTCTTCCCCACTGTACAAATTTAAGTTGACACTCACAATCGAAACAACAGCTCCCCAAACTAGATCATATTCTGGCACTATCGACTTGAGCCCACACATCAAATACAAGTCTATTATTCAGTTCAGCAGTTATACATAATAGGTATAACTGCTGAACTGAATAATAGGCTCTGAATAATACACTATAGATACATACAGTTACAGTACATGTTGGCAAAACGATGACGTGACGTCACCGCTTGTCAAAACAAGACGATTTGCGATCACACGCTGTGAGCTTGTCACGGCGCGGCGGCGCGGCGGCCATTGTTCTAAGTGTTGAGCGATATGTTCTAGTTATTGTTTCTAATGATCAATGGGGAGGTGGTATTGGCATTAGGATTTTATTGTGTGATTTCTGTGTTGGAAGGTAGTGATAGGTGATGATTTGATAGAAAGTATTTGGAAAAGCTTGACGCTCAAGAGAAAATCTAAAACAGCTTTAGCAACAAAAAATACTCTTTTAGACTTATTAATACCTTTATAGACAACGAAAATCGTGACCCTTTTAAACTGTGATCTAACACCCAGGCTTTTGATTCTATCTTAAAATCAGTTCGCCAGGGAACCTAGTTTAGAGTTGCTTTTAATATAAGTACCGTAGGTACACAGAGAACAGTACTGGTCCAGTGGTAACGGCCGCAACTTACGAATTGTAGGTTTTCGGTTAGAACTCAGAAAGGCGCTTTAGTTTGTGTGAATTATTTCATCGCTACTGCTCTTAAAACGGTGAAGGAAAACATCGTGAAGAAACCGGCATATCTTAGAACCAAAAATTCGAAAACATTTGTGACCAACCTGCACTGGGCCGTGTAGTGCCCACTCCCTCTCGAAGAGAGGAGGCCTGTATCCCAGCTGTGGGAACATTATATGTTGATTGTGTAGGTATATAATACAAAATAATATTATCGTCAGAATATTCCATATCACTGTATAACTTTGTTATGAGCCAATGTAAGTACGTTACTACCAAAGCCGTAAGATATAAATAATAGGTTAGTTCTGTAGGCTGACGATATATTTTATTTGCTGTCCTTACAATTCCGGAAAATATACGACCACATCACGATTTATCTTCATGCGTAGATCAAGACGTCGAATAACCGAATGTTTCTTTCCCATTTTCAGTCTAGGTACGCATTTTTAACGTACGTGACTTTGGGAAAAGGTTCTAAAATGTACGAAAACGTACGAAAACTGTCAAAGGATACAATACCTATTCGATCGTTGCACGTGTATAAACGGTAAATTCGAAAAGTTGGTGCCAAAGTTGGTCGCAAACTTGGCATAAAGAAAAAGTTTGGTACGTGTGGCTTGGAAATCGCCGGAGGGAAAGGAAAACTGTTTGTTACTTAAATAATTATCTGACAACAGAATCTTATTAAGTGAATAATGAGTTGCTTGTATGTTTGCTTACTTTGACTTAATTCATTTTTTTTATAAAAAAAAAACAAAGTTAATAAGTCGTTAAACGTTTTTCTAGCTCTCTACGAGCTCTCAGTACCGGCGAAGGTCTCTCAAATAACTTCGATAATTTTATTATTCCTAGAAAACCGTTTTGTGTACATACATTTTAATACATTTTTATATTTTTCATCTCGTGTCATACTTCTGTCAGCTAATCTGACTCCGAAAAACTATTTTTCAAAAATCTGTTTTTGTTAAATTCTTACTACTTCTTTCTTTCTTTCTTCTTCTTCTTCTTCTTCTTCTTATTCTTATTCTTCCTCGCATTTGTGCCATCTATTTATAACGGACTCGCAGAGGTTGCATGCTGCAGCCATGCCAGATTACAGTACTTAGATAATAATGTTATAGTCCGCGCGGAACTATAGTCCGACTTAGCAGCAGTAAAATTACACTTCTAAATAACTCATTTTGGACTGAGTTTAGAGATATGTATGTCAAATAAGTTTCTTTTGTTACACTATTCTGTACTAGAAAACAAGATTTGGTTGATGGCCGCGAAAAAACAAAAAGACGCCAATTTCAGTCATTTAAGTAACACATAAGCTGTCATTTAACTGCGGCTAATTAAAAGTCCTACTATAGTTGGCCGCGCCTTGGGTGGGGACGCGGGTGAGGGCGGCTGGATTGCCTATTGTTCGCAACGCACGTACTGAGTAATGACAAAGCGCCCCCGCTCCTCCGCCCCACCGCTCACATACCTAAGGCGCGGCCAACTAGTTCCGCGCGGACTAAAATAAACTCATTATCTTCTTCTATTCTATTCTATTAAATTCTAATCAACCATTTTAAAAACTTTCACCGTAACTTTTCCTGTATTTCTGAGTCTTTCAGTTTTGTAGGAAGGTAGGTACAGTTAGCAACAAAGGTCTGGACTGAGTATATTTTCTATTGAAATAAAATAAAGTATCTGATTAATCGTCTAGATTTGTCGACCTATTCCTCAGACTCCTTAAGTACCCATTACTTAGCTACAATAGTGGTAATCTAGTGCCATTAAGTGACGTCACAAAGGTGCAGGCAGCTGTCCAGAATACCATTGTCTCTTTGATTTAGTGTTTACAAGCGCTTCAGACTATCGCATTGATAGGTGGACTGATTTATAGGGATTTAGTTCCTACCTGTACCTACCTTTGAATTGTGGAGTTGTAGTTTAGTTTGCGAAAGGCCACACTCGTTGTTTACACTTTTTTTGTTGTGTTTTTCATGATTATTTGTTTATAAAGAGGATACATAGGAGTAGTATTATGACTATAAAAAATGGTTTATTCGGTGAAACACTATCACCCAACCAATTTTTGCTGCAAAGCCGCATTAAGGCTTCTACAAACAGGCGCGACATGCGACATGACACGCGACACAAAGGCACCGCTCGTTGCGCGACTTGCGGTGCCTTTGTGTCGCGTGTCATGTCGCGCCTGTTTGAAGGAGCCTTTATACTTTAGCAGTAAGTACCTATAAATAGCAGCAGTTGAAATTGCACACACATCAACATACGGCAACAATAAAACAACATTTAAATTTTGTCTCTAAGATCAGTTATTTTCCAAGCTAATAAAAATATTTATCATCGTAAGAGACTGCACGGATGACGCTTGTCAAAGTTGTCAACACTTTGCATTTTGCAATAAATTCTACACGATCCATTCGTGTTATTAAAATCAAAGGCTTGTTTTAAGCCTTTGATGGTAAAAGGAAATGGTAGCGCCTGTGGCAAAAATTTAATTAAATCCACCGATTTTAATTTTACTTACTGTATTATGAGGCAATTGTTATTTTCTAGTGAAATGCTACACATTTAGTTCACCGTATTGGTGTTATTTGACAAAAAAATTAAAGAAAATCGTGGAGTAAAACAACGACTTACCAACTTTGACAGTTCTAGCTGTCACATTAAAAACCATAAGCTTGACGTTTCTGGTCTCAAAAGTTTTACTGTCGACATATAACACTATGTTGTCTAGGCAATTTTTTTTTGGTAAAAAAATATTACTTATTTAAATAACATTAAACAACAGTAGGTAACTCGCATGTGTGAAAAAATATTCCTGCAATACATAATAATATCATATATTTAAATATAATTATCATATATTTAAGCCCTCTAAGCCAGAGCAAGTACCGATTTTGACCTTTGACAAAGCACTACTTAGCGCAACTGTCACGTACAAAATTATATTTTCCGGACAGAAGTTCAACGAGCCCGCGACGGTTTTCTAAAGACAGCTACGTACTCTTATTTTTCCGAGCCTATTCGTTAAGGAGACCAGTCCTAAATCTCGCAGACTAGAAAAATATGAAGCCATTTATACTCTGTAGTGCGAAAAAGTCAAACGGTCTCACATAAGTCTAATTTCGTTGACAAATACTCATGTTCTTGAATAAATTTTACACAAAATTGAATACACGCTCCTCCATTACGTGTTGTACAAATATCAGTGAAGATGCGAGTTGACGTAAACCTTGTACCACAGAATAGATTGGTTCAGAAGGTCTGCTTTATACAGCCATCAAAAACGCGCGCACTCAGACACGCTTCAGATACAACGAGTGCAAGCTCGCGACTGGCATTCTACGGAGATTCCCGTATCTATGTTCTGTTCCAAATGTATCTGATGGAACTGTACACAAATCCCGTTCAGGTTACATTTTTGCGCCATCACTCCTCACGGGGAATTAGTAACACAATCAACTGTGTTTAGAAGGTTTCAACTTTATATCTCACCACTGTCCAAAAATTATTGTTTGAATAACATTATTAAATTGTAATTGAAAAATCATCCACGAAAATTGAGGGTATAAAATTAACAAGAATTTTATTTTCAAATGAAAAACATCTTTTTGAGTGTGATTTAAAATTAGATTTCGTGTTTAAAAGTATTCAAATAACCAAATCAAAGCACTCACTTCATATGTGGCACTACAAACTGGCGTTTGATAGACGGGCGTTAATAGCTGCCACACAGTTTTTAATTTTTGTACCTATATGTGTTATACGCGTAATATGTCATTTTGTTTTTGTTCCTTAATAAAAAACTTTTCATAATTTGTTTACATTTTTATCAGATAGTTTTGGATCAGACTATACGCGTTTACATGTGCGTGTGCTTGTTTTCCGTCGCTGTATAGAGGCGACCTTCTGTACTATCCCGTGCTCGTACTATGCATTATCACTTGTGTGAAAGCAAGTGACGTCGATTCGCCGAGTACGGACCATTAGTCGTCTGTCTGCTTTCGCACTCTCCAACGCTTCCTTTGTGACAGTGAGAGACAAACGATGCGATTATAGCACGGAAATGGACACCAATTTAGGGAGTCTAACGTTATGGTTCTCGAATAATAACATACCTATTTGGAAGGTCAAAAGGCTAGAGGGTAAAATATTTTTGCAGATTTAAAAAATTAAATAAGAGAGCCTATAATATTAAATTTTCTATAGGGTATACTTTGCGACATTTTAAAAACCTGCAAATTCGAAGTAGATCTTGAATTTTTGACGACGCGCGACGTAATGAATGATTTAGAATATAATTTGCGGCCGCGAGGTTTCAAGGATAGATTTGTTCCAACAAACTTAAGATTGGTCTTAACTTTTCAGTGATTTCGAAGCTTTTATGAATACTGCCAGTCCAAAATGGCTTTATCCAAACATCATCATCATATTCTGCCTTTTTCCAACAAAGTTGGGGTCGGCTTACAGTCTAACCGGATGCAGCTGACTATACCAGTATTTTACATGGAACGACTGCCTATCTTACTTCCACAACCTGTTACTGGGTAAGAATGGTTGTCAGGCTTTTGGGCTTCTGACTACCCGTAACGACTGCCAAAGGTCAACGAATGACGGCCGGGCTTTCCGAGTCACGAAGAGATCTCGATATGTAATGGAATGTAACCCACCCACGAACTGACCGCGGCAAGAGCAGCTTAACCTCAATTTAACCATGAGCCATTACCAATTGTGGTAACCAATCGTATAAAATGCAAAATAATGAGATTTTCCAATCTCAAAAATATTCATGATCATTATTACAATCAGATTAAATTAATTGTGATACTAATGCCATTTTTAAAAGCCTTAATCACATATTTTCTCACACAACTTACATATATGAATGAGCTAGCTACGATAGCTGGGTAATAAAATTACATGTATATAACGTGCAACCTATTTGTCTAAAGGATTTTTTAAACTGTATCAATTTTCCCCATAAGCCTTACCTACAAACAAAAAACATTGCTTTAATAACAATGCGAAATTTACAAAAATCATACCAGGCTTTAGTACGCCCTTAAGGTGCCACTAGTCGATACTTTTTCCATACACATTTCGGGAAAACATTATTCCACTGTTTGAAATTATGCATCCAAAGTTAAACATGATATCGTTTTGTCTTATAATCAATTTTGTCTGTACGAAACAGAATTGTAAAATAAAAAGATATTAAAAAGTTATGAGCCAACAAAGATTCGTTTTTCTTGCTATTTTTAACGTAACTTTGCGTATAAATAATATAAGAACTGTAAAATCTGTAAAACAAAGTCGCTACCGACAAAGCTTAGTTATCGTAATTGATTTATGCAGCAGTTTTTTCATAAAACTCAATTTTCCAAAGCACTTTTCGACTTTTTTTACGCGCCTTTCAGTTCGGAACGTTGTTTCTGTGCGTGAGAACTAGACGTTGTGCGTGTACACTAGCGTCTAACTGCTCATCCCTGATACTATCTCTGTCGGACACGAAGCCAGGTGAGACAGCGTGGTTTTTGGCCATGACCACCAGTGAGTTCGAGCTGGCAACTAGTTCCACCTTAATGAATAAAATGAACATATATCAGCAAATATTATATATCCCGTTGTTAAGATATGCAAATACAGTTATTGATTTTCCATCAGGTGTTCCCTCGTCCGTCTTCGTAGAGAATGCCTCTTGAATGCCTTTAACTTCTATACTGAAATGTATTAATGAAATAGCTGTGTCATATATAAATGTTTGAGTGGAAACTCCAATATTATTTGCCGTTAACTATATTGAGAGTAGGAGTGATGTATCGTTAAAAGTTGGACATGAAAGACTTTACAAATCAGTAAAGACATGGATTTAAAACCGGGTTCGGATTAAGTCCAAAAAGAGACTACGTCTAATAACAGTCTAAATAGAAACATTACTTAAGCAACTATTAAGACATGAGATGCAAAACAATCAGACAAACAAACACTTTGGCATTTATAAAATTAACATATGAATAGGCTTTGAGCGTACGAAGATTATTCGCTTCAGTCTTGCGATAAACAAAAATATGCAAATGTATGAAAAGCGTCATGGAAAACAACAGTACTACCAGAGTGGTAAACAACACGTACGTTCCATTTGTTGAACTACGACCGCACTCAAAGATGCAATCTACTTTCTGTTGGTTAGGGTAAATGAATTCTGTGATAATGATGAAGCATCAAAAGCTTGAATAAAGCAAACACCTTGTAATACCTTTTTGTGGTGCATTAAAAGATTCATAAGATTCAAATTCTCTTGAGTTAACGATTGGTAATGTTGTCCTTGTTCAAAGATCCTGTCTCTAATCTACATAAAACAAGGTTCCCATTATGTTTGCCAATAAGTGCTCTCTTCATAACGTCATCAGTAGCCGTATTGAGGTCATCTTTAGTGCAGGTGAGGCCTGAGGGTACTTGGAGCAGTCGAGATAGCGTAGCTAGGTTAGCAAAGATCATATTGACAATCCTAGCAAATCTAGTCATCTTATTGAGCCCTGACGGCCAACTTATCGGTAAACGACCTTTATACGAAAATGCGATTTTTATCTTGTACGGTTTTTTTTGGACAAAAGTCGGATTTTCGTAAAAATGAAATTACGATAAGTTAGGGCTCAATATATGTACACCTCTGTATAACAGACAAAATAATGGTATAAAGTGTCATGATGTTTTATCTATATGGTTAATGATAAAATAATTGATCTATAAAAATATGTATAAAGAAACATAGCGTTTAAAGCGAAACGAAGCAAGCTTAGAAAGAAAATAATAAGTGGTCCACGTGAAGTCACAAAGGAGCGGTCGTCGTTAAATGCAGAAAATGGTAATTTACACCGAGGAGTGCGGACGACTTTTAATACCAGGAAAGTAAAGAAGCATATTTTTATTTTTCCAACAGATGCACTAACGCTTGGTTTAATGAAAAGTATGTAGGTACACATAGAATAGCCAATTAATGATATTAACGCTCAGAATAAATTAATCCCATACATGTTAATTCTTCCACAAAAAAAAACAAATCGAAGCTTTTCGTTTAATAAAATGTTTGCAACATCTGCGTACTTGGTACAAAGCCTTAAATATGTGCCATTTTATCCATCCCTGTCTTCGTGGAGTTGACATGTTCTTCCAACAAACGTTTTTTCTCTTCGCGCCCTTGATGAAGTTAGAGGAACATCAATCGTGTGGGTGAATCGTAAACGTACCAAAAGTTATTCACTGTCAATTGTTTACGAATTGTGAATACAAATAATGGGACAAAGAAACGGTATTAGTTTGCGAAGTGTTGGCAATATTTCAGTACGGAACTGTTACATGTTGGAACCGTAATCATAATGGGCGTTTGTTTTCTATCCGTAACGTGTAGGAATAATAGTTTCGCATCGAGTTTTTATGTAATGCTGTTTTCCCTTTTGATGTATGTAATGTTAAGTAAAATGGAATTTCTTTGTTCTATTTCATTTTATTGGTATGCCTTTTTTTCGTCAAAACAATTTGATAGCTACTCGTACCAAAACTTTGAAGAGCTCTTTCATGTTCGTTTGTATTTGACTAAATTTGATCAGAAATATATTTTCGTGCCAATTATAGCAAGTAATGAATTGTGTGGAAAAGGGAGAGGAAGGCCTTTTTTTTTGTGTGGGATATTGTCAAATAACTTCTCCCGCTCTGGGCGGAGCGGGAGGGCGTGTCAGAATTTTACTGACTAAAACTCACCCGTGTTCCTTCAGTTGCCTGTGCCAGGGGCAACGGTATCTCTTTCGAACATCCCGCGCCCCTGGCAGACGGGAGAAGGGAGGTTTTTGTCCTGCAGTGGAACAATACAGGCTAATTAGAATAATCACCTGTACCTGAATACAAGTATTTTACATGGAGCAACTACCTATTTGACCGCCACAAATCAGTTACTGGGTAACACCATTGGTAAGAAAGAATGGTTGTCTGACTTTTGAACTTTAGTGCAAATAAAGATCGCAACGGTTAACGTGCTTTCCGAGACACGAAGAGGTCTCGATATGTAATGGATGATAACCCATCCATGAACCGACCGCGGCAACGGTAGCTTAACCTTCAATCGACCCGTGCGGATTTTATTATTTAGCCACGAGTTCCTTCCAATTTATGGTAAACAATCGTATAAAATCCAAAATAATGAAATTTTTCAATCTCCTAAAATATTCATGAACATTTTTACAATCAGATTAGATTGATTCTCATTGAATTTCACGCATGAGTTATCATAATACATTTGGATGTGGTTACTTTTCTACTAGTTTAGCGGTGTATTTGGTTTTATTGTGGCATATCTCTTATTCGATTACCACAGCGGAGGTTTCAGAGCAATACGATCAACGACTTTCTTTACTTTTTCATCTCCGTGATTTTATGAGCCCGAATAATGTTTCTTACCGAAAAAATATTTGATATTTTGTCGAAAAAGTTTCGGATGTACCTAACAATATTTTTTAAAGATTCGTGTAAGGAGACTTAGCGCGCATATTTTACTTTTATTTTGAACAGTAACAATTTTGAGTTCGTTAAAGTAAATACTACTTAATTCACTATTTTATTTAAACACTAGCTCCGCCCGCGGCTTGGCCCGCGTGGTATGTCGATTAGAAGTAGCCTATTGAACTCTGAGGAAGGATTTCTCAAAGTTCAAAGTACCTCCATAACAAGTCATAAAATTAAAAGAAATGGTTTCTTTGTTATACGTATCGTATATACTTTCATATGCATTTAGTAAAAAGCTGTGATCTTGACATGACTAACAGACACTTCAATTTTATTTATTTATATGTAGTAGGTATATGTAGATATAATAAGCGATCTACTATTTCCGTACAAAATTAGAAGTGTTCAGAAAAAGGGTCGTGGTGTTTGTCGATGAAAACGGTAGGTAAAAAAAGTCGCTCAAGCCAAACCATGGCATAGGTACGAAGGTTTCAGTCCGAAATAGCTTTATTTCTTAAAAAACAGTACTTAGATTACATTACAGTTAAGTGCTATGATAAAAAAAAAAGTACACAAAAGATTTAGAATCTGGAGACGAACTGGGACGAACCTGTATTTCGGCTAACAGCGCCAATCTCCTCGAGTTAAATTAGATTATGCTAACATTTTATAAAACAACGGAATAATAGTAGTCTAAGTCTGCACCTCTCTTTGTGTTATGTGATGTGGTGAATCAGTGAGTGTGAGAAGGTGGGTCCCTGTGAGTGTGCTTGTGATTTTTATGAATGAACACAATCATGTAAAATGCTATTGTAAGAATTATATTGTAACCTAGCTGTTGGTAATATTACTATTTAAGTCGTCTAAACTTGCTGTTAATCTGTGAACGTGCTTACTATATTACCTGTACAGTAGAATATTTTCTATTCGGTTTTCATTGTGTTCGGCTACAGTGTTATCCCTAAGCTCAATGGAGAAAACGAAAATTCCAAATTCAACGTAGTTAATTTTAGGAGTGCCGCAGACAGACTGCTTTGAGTAGTAGTACCTACTCGATTCGATCGTAATTAAAGGAACTGATCAAACGACCGTTAATGAACACTTGTAAAGCGTATCTTCTGGTACTATAGACATAACAAGAACAACGAAAACAAGACAGCAAATCAGTCTGCCTAGCCTTTTCCCAACTATGTTAGGGTCGGCTTCCAGTCTAACCGGATGCAGCTGAATACTAGTATTTTATATGTAGCGACTACCTACCTGACCTCCACAACCCAGTTACTGGGTAACACTACACACCTTGGTAAGACTGGTTGTCAGATTTTCGGGCTTCTGATGACCCGCAACGACTGTCAAAGATCCAAGAATTACAGCCGGGGCCAACGGTTTAACGTGGTTGCCGAGGCACGGAGGGGTCACCCATCCACAGACTGTCTGCGGCAAATGAAGTTTAACCTGATTGATCGACCCGTGCGGCTGTTATCACTTAGCCACCAGCCCCTCAACAATGTGGCAAATATGAAAAAAAAATAATATATCAGCTCTCTCTCTTCTCTGGGTTGGAGATTGGAGGTCTAAAGGCGAGAAACGTGACGGACACATTTACACATAATCCCACTTTGGCCCTGATATTAATAATATTCTGTCGGAAAGTAAAAATGGTCAAACAAATTGCCTTCACTTTTTCCTTGTAAGATTTGTGTGGGATTCATGTGTCTCCACATTTTGCGATTAGTAGGGATCCCGAATATACGTACATACAGACTTATGTGAGTCTGAGTATCGCACTTCTGTTATCTTTATTTAGCTATTCTCTTCGCGGAAACGATCATAAAAAAACAAATGACATTACCCGGGCCGTGATTTAAAGAGCAAGACGAACTTGGTACCGTTTCTTGATAGGATGTTTATTTGTTTTTCGTTTAGAATTTGCGTTGGCAAAAGTTTTTTCAACTGTCAGGGTAATCAAATTTAATTTGCTTGCGAACGTTGGGAGAATTTAAAGATGAGATGGTAAGGTGTAATTGACATAGAATCCTAACGTGTATCATCTTTTACTGTATATATTATAAATTAAAGTAGAAAGTAAAGCTATTGGGGTATGTTTATGTTTGGAGAGCTGTTGTTGCGATTGTGATTGTCGAGTTAAATTGTACAGTGGGGATGAAGAGTGGATTTGTATTTTAGGATTTATTTTATTTTAGAGCTTTTAAGTTTTTTAATGACATGAGTTTTAAGTGACATTTACCAACCCACACTGGGAAACATTATGGACTGATTATGTAGTGTGACCGCGTTGTTTTTCCAAACTACATAATGGATTACACTACTAAATAATGGATATTGTACGGATTACAACATCATTTAGAGAATTTATTCCGATGTTTTTTTAGAGCTTTATGTGTAAACATGCGAAGCAGGGGCGGGCTGCTAGTCTTGTATATAATCTGGCGCTTACTTTATTTGTTACTACAACTTAATAAAATAATAATTTCCCTAGGCGAATATTTACAAGTTTAGCTACTAGAATAATATAATTGTGAATACAGAAAAATGTCTTACTTACCTCTCTGTTACCTGAAGTGGTTACAAGAAGGTAACAGACATTCGCCCCACTTGGAACTTAGGTACCTAAAAAAGATAAGCGGTCGGGCGTAAATGATATTCTGTATGTAAATTTCTTAAAATTCTTACTGGCTGGAACCCCTCTTCAGCGTTATAAGACATTTTCCATTATACACGATGAGAATTTTGTAGCGAATCTAATTTATACTTACTTCTTAAATATAGGATGATTTTTATCACAAATTTTTACAGGCCGTTCTACCCATGAACACGAACAACTTTCACTATGGCACCAACGCTGAAATCAGCTGTTTCATACATTTTGGTCAAGTAGGTATTGAACTTTTGTATTAAACAGCTGATTTCAGAGTTGGTCCCATAGTGAAACTGGTTCATGTTTCTTGGGTGGAATACCTTATAAAAATTTTAATGGTGATAAAAAAATCTCCCTGTACCTATACAGGAAGATTTTTTTTAAATCTTCCTGTATACAGCAAGATTTTTTTCACGTCAATATAAGTACAAATATATTAAAGTGAAAAGATTATTCGGTATAGTAAACGAGTAGGGGTGGCCCAGTGGTAACGGCCGCGACTTACGAGTTGTAGGTCGCAGTTTCGAACCCAGACAAGCGGTTTACTTCGGGTAAATTATTTCATCACCATTGCTCTCAAAACAGTGAAGGAAAACATCGTACGAAAACCGGTTTGTCGTAGAACAAAAAATTCGAAGTCTAGAGACATCCACCAGGCCACTTCCTCTCACCGAAAGAAGGCCTGTGTCCCAGCAGTGGGAGAATTATAGACTATTATGCCTATACATAAAAAACATCAAACTCAAAGCATTTATTTCAATTAAACCTTGTACAGGCACTTTTGAATTGTCAGTTAGACAGAAAGTTGAAGCTAGTTGCCCATTCCAAAACGTAGATCTCTATGGAGAAGAACGGGCATGAAACTTCATGGACACTCTTTTAAATCAAGATATATAACAAATTCCTGGATACATTATTATTGTTGCTTCTATATGTGAGAACAATGTAAAAAAGACACAAATGGAGAAACAATTCAAAATGGAAACTTCCAAGTGAATACATATTTGAGTGAGAAATAGAAGATTAAAAATAAGCCTTGGCAGTTCCCCACGCACAACGGACCGAATGGGAGTCTAAGTGCGGAAAAGGGAGTTCCATCATCATCATCAAACCTTGGCAGTTAAGACATCAGACATAGGCATCACACCTGTTTCCACGAAAAATAGGTGTACCTATATTACATTCACTATTCGCCAGTTTAAGTCCCATGTGATAGAAGGGGCGGACCTATCCATATGCCATCAACCTAAAACAAACCTAAATTCCGAATTCAGTATTTTACTAAGAATAATAAGATATCCTCAAAAGTAGGTAACACTATCATAACGTACGTACGTGTGGCGACGACGGCAGCCGCCACTACTAGTGGAACCGCGTGCTTGGACCAACCTTTTAAGGGAGGCGCCCCTGACGCGTGCACTCCGCACGCTCAACCTCATAGCGAGATGGACCGACTTATTCTGTTGCTCTCTGAGTGAATTCACAAGGAATGCATTATTTATAATAAGTTAAAGATTTTAGTATGTATAAGTTAGGATAAGCGCATTTACCGCATTGGGTTATATCCTGTAATGGTTTATGTAAGTAGATAAATAAATAAATAAATAATAAATAAATAAATAAAATATTTCGTTTAATGAATCCCTAACCTAACTCATAGATTCCTGTGAATAAGTGCTCGCCTAAAACAAAACCACATAAGTAACCCCATCTAGGCCCATGGCTAAATAATAACAGCCGCACAGGTCAATCGATCAGGTTAAGCTACGCTTGCCGCGGTTGGTCTATGGATGGGTGACCACATTTACATACCGTGACCCCTCCGTGCCTCGGAAAGCACGTTAAGCCGTTGGTCCCGGCTGTCATTCGTGGATCTTTGACAGTCGTTACGGGTTGTCAGAAGCCCGAAAGTCTGACAACCAGTCTTACCAAGGGGAATCGTATTACCCAGTAACTGAGTTGTGGAGGTCAGATAGGCAGTCGCTCCATGTAAAATACTGGTATTCAGCTGCATCCGGTTAGACTGGAAGCCAGAACATAGTTGGGAAAAGGCTAGGCAGATGATAATAAGTAACCCCAACTCCGTTTCAATACGACGCAATAATTTCGGTATCGGCATAACAATTTCTTAGAATAGAAACATATTCTGAACAACTGATCGTAAAAATGTGAGGTTTCCCCAAACACAAGTTTACCAGACCGTATTAAATGTTGTTTTCGTCTCACCGACTCGCAATTTGAGAGCATATAATAGATGGGGACAGAAGGTCTGTTCTATACAACGAGGAAAATACACGCTGAAGCCGTCGATACGCGTGTATTTGGGTACGGTGCTTAACTACACGAGCGGCACGTTGTCGATGCGTGTACGGCAGGTGACACTCGTGTGTATGAGCACTTAAATGTAATTTTCTCCTACCATATTGATTGTAATTTGATGTTGTTACAAACAAAGTATTTTGGAACCCCTACTATTATGAAAAAGAATCGCTTTTGAATTTTGCTAGTGCTTGTAACCGTACAGTGGGTGTAAGTGTGCATATACACGAGCGGCACCATACTCACATACACGAGCGGCACGTTGTTGACAGCAGCTGCCGACGCGTCGACAGGTGTCGACGGCAGTTGCCTCTGCCTTTGACATTAAGTGCGCACGCGACTGGCATTAGGTAGTTTGAAATCGCTGTACCTACATATGCGTCTATGTGTGGTGCATGCCCCCTACTTTCGCCCGTTGCGTTAAGGCTCGTACACACAGGCGCGACGCGACACGCGACACAAAGGCACCGCTCGTTGCGCGACTTGCGGTGCCTTTGTGTCGCGTGTCGCGTCGCGCCTGTGTGTACGAGCCTTTATATGGATCAAATCAAATCATTTATTTGCTTAACACAGATTCAGAGGATGTTGCAAAAGTTACTAGCCTTCTGTAACTATATTTTCTGTGTTGACAGGAAATCCCGTTTCTCGCTCCCGCTAATTCTCGTGTCGCTACGAAAATAAGCTTAGTAAGTTTTTCGCTTACTTCTAAAGTTTGTCCTTTATTGCCATGTAATGACAGATCGCCGGAAAGAAAAGGAGTTAGTGTGGTGTGACGCAGGAAAACTGACCATTACAGTGATTGTTGTGATCGTTAGTTTGTACAATAAGTCCCGTGATTTGATTGTAGTCTTTACAAAGTTATTGGTGGTGTAACAATCACTGTCGAAGAAATGGGTCATTCGTTGCGGTTGCAATGGTTTTTATTTTATAAATTTTTCTGCGACTTCCAATGAATGAATTCATTCGCAAAAACCTGTGAAAACCAGGATGAGTTTATTAGGTTGATTGGTTTTGTGGTTAAGGGCGTGTCTAAAATGCTCTCCTTTAGGACCTTTGTTTATACAAAGGTCGTAAAGGAGAGCATGGCACGGATTACGGTACGGCGTATTAATCGCGCCGTAGAAAAAACGTGTCCGTCAATAACAAGCTTCTATAATAATCCATACAACACTGACAACCGTGCCTACGGACGGCGTATAAACCATAAACGCAAGAAAAACGTGTGTGTACAAAGGGTCTCGATCGAACATTTTCTATTTCACATATTCGATTGTTCGTACTTCATAACCATAGATGTGATATATTTCTTTATCCACAACGCTTGTAGCCTGCAACTACGAGCGCTGAAAAGCAAAGCAATTAACTGATGAATGTTAGTAATTAAACATACTGAACGCACACTTACAAAATTCAAATACCAACCAATAAAGGAATATTATTCAGTGCTTCCTCCTTCTGAAAAAGCACTACACTCATTACTCTGTACTCCCGTTGACGTTTATAAATTGTGCAGAATAATAAACGAAACAGATATTGTTCTCCATTTTATCGCAACATTTACATAAAACAGTGCTCAATTACTTTTTCAATCCCAAGCAATATCAATTAAAAACTCTACAACTTTATTCAAATAAAATTTTGATGTTCCCCTTTTCGTTGTTGAATGTGTATCTACAAAAGGTTTTTACTTTTTAATCAGCAAACGTGGTGCAGTTGTCGTATAAAGCCAGTGTCTACATAGAAAGCACAAAGAAACTGGGAGAATAATTTCGTACATATAATATAGGGGTTGGTTTCGTTCACTCTAGTCTTGGCCGTCCAGCCAAGTTCATGCTGCAGCCAAATGGGACGACATATCCCTGACCTGTTTTATGCGTTTATTTTTAGGGACACTTAGTTGAATTTGTTGTTTTTATCTTCCGCTAGTGATGCGCCAATGGACGTTATTTAGTGTTGTGAAACATTGTAATTATGGATGGTTTGCATACATGTTTAGGTATTTTTTCAAGACTTTTTTGTTGCTTTTTCATTCAGCAAGTTTCGTCGGTAGCGTGATGAAATTCTTTCTGAAATTATTTAATGAAAAATGATGATTAATATAATGAGTGTAAATACCTACAGATTGTAGAATGCTGTTCATTCATAATTATTAAGTTGATAAGCGACATTAGAACAACGGGTAGATAATAATAAATCTGTTTTCGTGTCTCTCAAATTAATCTGAAAATAGTTAAAACAGGTTACCTAATAATAATTATTTGAATAATTTAGAATTAAAGCTTCAGACTGTGATAAGAGATTTAACGCGAGTTTCTTCTCAAAAAAATGTTCTTAAAAGTTATTTAAATATAAATTAAATATGTTTTCCCCATTAAGGCTCGTACACACAGGCGCGACGCGACATGCGACACAAAGGCACCGCAAGTCGCGCAACGAGCGGTGCCTTTGTGTCGCACGCGATTCGCGTCGCGCGTCGCGCCTGTTTGCAGGAGCCTTTAAGCTAACTTTTATGGTTTCTTTCCACTGTACCATAAATATAACTAACCACAACCAGCCCACTTGTAATAGTTTGTTTTATAGGTCAATACACAATGAATATTATTTCTAAATTTTGAGATGCATTTGAGAAAACAAGTAAAAGTAAACAAAACGTAGACACATGGTAGGATAGAAACAGGAAAAAGGTTACTTAGTTTTATTATCGTCTTTTTTGTAAAAAACTCACCGTGAAAACTTAGTTGAAGTGAGCTGTCATTCTACCTAATGCCAAGGATTTAGGTAGGTACACAATTGACAGCTACCTTCAAGCTCACTTCACCTTAGTTTTCCCGGTGACGTTTTTTACAGAATAGGTAGGTTAGGCTTTTTACCATCGTCACAGTATAAAGACATACAGTACGAGGTCTTCATACAAACGGACGAAACGCGAGCTATACCTACGCGCCTCGACCACGGCATGAGCTCAGCATGCAGACAGTCGCGACTGTGCTGCAGTGACGAACGGACGGTGTGTTGTTTTTTTTAACAATAACCGCGCGATTTTTGCACTAAAAATAAGTTCAAGTACATATTTAATATGACGAGTAGGCTATATTGTGCTGTTTTTGGTTGCATGAATTCGTCAATAACGCATCCAGAGATAACTTTTTTTAGATTACCTGGAAACTCTGAAAGGTAAGACTATAAAATAATTTTACTTACTTGTAGGTAGGTACATAATGTGTGTATTTTTAATGGATAAGTATTTCATTTTATCTCCCGAAAAAAAGATGTCTGGATTAATAAATGAAGTGAATAGAGTAAAGGAAAGTGATAAACACGAGTGAGGTAGGTAGTTATAGGCGGTTCATGAATCATTAAACGGTAGGTACGCTTGTGTTAAAACCTCGGCGCATGTGTGTTTTGTTAGTTTGTATAATTCAAAGTAAAGACGTGGTTTTTATTATTAATAATAGTTGTTTATTGTACTGTGTGTATGAATAATACTACAAAAAAATTGGTTGTCTGTAAAGTCGATTTACGGACGATAGTTTAACGTGACAACATCATAACAAAACATTAATGAAATGATTGCATACTTTTATGAATAAAATTAATTATTTTTATTGAATAACTGTTACTGTAATAAGAATAACTGTTTCATGAAATCATCATTCTTTGGACTTACATGGTCTTAGAGAGTTGTGTTGATGACTTTAATGATTATAATTCTGTAATAGTACATTACGATATTAGTGCGTTAAGATGTTATAACCAATACGCACGTATATCGTACGACGTTTTTTAACACATTTGCGAGGAAACAGAAAAAAAAACATTTCACAATACAAGTACAAAGAAAAGAAAATTTGAAAAAAAAAATGGCGCGAGGATTATTTTCTGCCGTGGCTGCGTGAAAATGTTGGCAAAGACACTAGAGCATGCAGCCAAGTTTTTAAATTACCGAATAAACTGTTTTGTTAATTTTAAATAAAATCAATCTGTGAATGCACACTTGCTTTCCCGCCATTTTAACAGCGCGCTAGCGCTGCCTACTGACTGGCGCCGCGCGGCGATTAGTTCGAAATTTGAATAGCAACAGCGCGCTGCTGCTCACTAGCTGGAGTCGTGCGGCGGCGATCAAAACAACACGCATTTTTATTAAACACTTCCTATTCAATTCACAAAGTATTTTATTTGTTTATATAAAATTATTTATGTACACACAGTAAAATACAATAACAGAACTAAATGGAAACACAAAGTAGGCAAATGTAATTAAAATACTGGAGGCGGGCAGCCCTATCGCATGTTTACGTACCGCGCGGCTGTAGGCATTTACATCAAGGTTACGGCCGAGTAAAAATACTGTATTTCTTTATTCTGTGCCATCGTTCTATTGAAAACCAGTAAAAAAGTTAAGATTTATGACACTTAACGGTTGTCAGTATCTTAAGCGCCATAACGTCACAGTAATGGCGATAGTTTGACGGTAACGATTCTGTTAGAGAAGTGTTGCCATTGCCTTAAAGTAATAATATGTTGCAACGTCAAAGATACTAAGACGTAGTTCTAGAAGCAAAAGAGAACGGGTAATGTAAAAGTTAGCGTTGATGATACTATTTCCATAATATTAATTTTCTACGATTTGACAACAGTAATGTACGGACCCCGTTTCCGTGTCTATGTTTATTGCATCTTCTTAGGTGACTCACCATAATTTATAAGATGTGTCAGTGTGGTTCGTGTCTAAATTATAACAGCGGCATGGGTCGATCGCGGACCGAAGCGAAGGTTAAGCAGCGCTCGCCGAGGTCGCTCCGTGGATGGGTGACCATTCATTACATACCGAGACCCCTCCGTGCCTCAGAAAGCACGTTTAGCTGTTGGTCGAGGCTGTCATTTGTACATCTTTTACAGTCGTTACTGGTAGTCAGAAGCCCGAAAGTCTGACAACCATCTTACTAAGGGTATCGTCTTACCCGGTAACTGGGTTATGGAGGTCCGATAGGCAGTCACTATTATTATGTAAAAATACTGGTATTCGGCTGCATGCGGTTAGAATGGAAGCTGATCCCAACACTCTTGGGAAAAGGTTAGAAAACTACTACCTACTACTAGATACCTATTAAAGTCTTCTCACAATAATATTTAAAAAAATCTGTTACTTTTACGATCATAACTGGTGAAATGTAGGTGTACTATTGTTACACTTCTACCTTACCCTTAGTGAAAACAGGATACAAAAAATACAATAACATCGTGACTCGGAAAACAACACTGAAAATTGGAAAACACAACCAATTTTAGATACAGACAAATAAAGATAGAGGAAAATACGATTACACGAAATAAAGCAGCCGCACACTAGAGCGAGGAAAATTGTTAAATGAATCGTGAGTTCGTGAGTTTGGTAGTAAGTCGCTCTGTAGGTGGTCTGTCCGAAGCCAAGTCGGTATTTCCGGGGTATTCCATGGCTTATACAAAAAACCACATATGAAACTGTCGAAAATGTCGAATTAATATTTTGTTTTTGCATAGGACGAAAAGTATTTAAATGACTATTAATGATAAATTAATAAATTTTATGAGAAGAGGTGATTTGAAAGCTGAAAACCGATGGTATTACTGGTACCGATTCACCGCTCGTTGCACGACTTGCGGTGTCTTTGTGTCGCGCGCGATTTCATCGCGTGTCGCGTCTGTTTGTAGGAGCCTTTATGGTTTGTGATCTTTTGTTTGGAGGGACTTGTGGTTATGTTGTTACACCCACACGAGTCGATCGATCGGGATAAACTACATTTATCGGGGTTGGTCCGTGTATGACTATATTTACATACCAAGACCCCTCCGTATCTCGGAAAGCACGCTAAGCCGTTGGTCCCGGCTGTTTTTTTGGATCTTTGACAGTCGTTACGGATCGTCAGAAGTCCGAAAGTCTGCCAACCAGTCTTAGTAAGGTATTATCCAGTACAGTTACTGGATAATACCTTACTAAGACTGGTTGATTGGTTGGTTGGTTGTTGACTGGTTGTGGTCGCGAAATAGGCAGTCGATCACGATGTAAAATACATAATTGAGCTGCATCTGGTTCGACTGCAAGCCGACCCCAACATATTTGGGAAAAGGCTAGGCAGATGATGATCTTTTGTTTGGAAATCTTTATGGAAAAAAGGTAAGTAGGTACATACTTGTTGTAATGTTACGTAAAATGAATGGTAACATCCGCTCATTTTCATTGCCATAATGTGGTATTTCGATATTGTGGAAAATTGTTGAATAAATCGTGAACTTCGTTATTGTAAGTCTCAGTGGGCGGTCTGACCGAAGCCAAGTCGGTATTCGGTACGTAAGGCTTCCGGGAAAGTGGCAGCCAATCGACTCAAGTCAGAAACCTCATAAATATCCAAATAGTATCAACATTTTTGGTAAAAGAAAATGTACACCTCAAGATGAGATCAGCATCAGCGGGATTGTCCGAAAGGGTTACCGCTGGCCCGGAACATAAAGGGCTAAGGAAGAAACACGGGTGGGTTTTAGTCAGTAAGAGTCTGACACTCCCTTCCGCTCCACCCAGAGCGGGAGAGGTCATTTGATAATTTCCCATCCTGAAAAAAAAAAGTTGAGATCAGCATTATCATCACTAGCCTACAGCAGTCAGTTGCCGATAATTAAGTTGTGTAGAGTGCAATAGGTTCTACGCCATTCAACACAATATTCGGCAACTCCCATCCAGGTTTTACTAGTCACCCAGCGAAGATGATAATTATGATTATTGAGAATTCAGATAATTTCATCCAAATCCGTTCAGTAGTTTTTGCGTGAAAGAGTAACAAACATCCATCCATCTATCCTCACAAACTTTCTCGTTTATAATATTAGCAGGAAGTCAAACTCTAAAATCTTTAGAACGAACTGCAAAGACACATCAAGAAAAGAAATTTCAATCATTTGTAACCACTGTCTGTAAGAAACTTATTGTCGGTATTAAATCTTTCAGTTTAAAGACATCTATTTAAGATCAACAGTTTCGAGAACATAAAGAATTTCAAATATCGCCAGTCGTTTGAGGTAACAAATAAAACAAGCTTACTCAATAAGATTTCAAAGAGAACCGGCTGACTAGATTTATTCGAAGGAAATTTTAGAAGCTACTCGTATCATCGCACGAATCCGTGTGAGCGCCGAAGCATAAAAGACGGATTTTACGATTGCGACTGTGCAAATAACGCATTTTGTGAAAATATTATTCGGCTTCACGCCACGAAACCGGGTTATCAAGCGTAGTACACATACGCGTAACGAAATTGCTCGAACTCGCCCGAATTCGGGTCCAACCCGACACGCAGCGATGACGCGGCAGAGCGTTGCGTGATATCATGACAACTTTTTATACCAATACAATTATTTTTATTGGCTAAATTCTGTTTTTGATTTTGCGAAAGTTGGCCTCGTTCCAACAGAAAAGGTACGGAAACATAGGGATCAAAACCTAAAACGGTAACAATAGTAAAAGCTTTCTCGTGTTTATCGTACAATATCTGTATAGAATAAATTGTGACCAAAGCAGAAGTTTATCTATTGTTGTTGAATTCACATTATAACAAACTATTTGGCAAGAAAGTATTGGTTAGACTTCTTGCCAAGTCTGAATCATAATCTGATATAGTTCGTGATTACGCCTTCGTATTGTGGGTGCAACGAAAAAGTGAGCATTGCCCTTTACAGTATCTTTATGGTGATTCTAGTTTATCGCCTTGGCAATGTGCCTGTGGGGATATAAAGTCAAAATTTCGGTCTAATTACTTTTTTCATGGTGTTAAACTGAGTAACAAAAATATATGAATATTTAAGATAAAATAACAATACATTAATTTAATATTATTATATTCTCATTCATTATAATTTAAGAGGGCGCCCACCAAACGCCGACCACGCAGTGGCGCCCTCATCGCTTGTTTGGTTATTTCTTTTATTTTAGAATGAAAATGCAGAAAATAAGCAAGTTAAGTTGTGCTCCACAAGATTATAATTCTGTAATTCTGTAAATACATATTTGTTACGGCCGCGAATCATATTTAAATCAACGTACAACTTAATACTGGCCAGCAAATTGCAAAAAATGTAAAGAAAATTGAATTTTTCGGGCTACCCTGGCGCTTTCGCCTTAAGTAAAAGGATGAAGTATTATTGGATTTTTATAATAAAGGAAGTGAGACAGTAAGCAATACTTGAACCATAATACTTACACATTTTCTCTTATTAGGTGTAAAGTAAAAACTTCGGGTAAACCTTTTGATGAAGGGGCTTACTCTTCAATCAAATTTTAATTCCAATGTAATGCGAATACGATTCCAATGTTAATTTTACAGTCACGTGATTCGGTACTCTTGAAAACAATATTGTCAACATTGAAATGAAATTGACATTGCTCCGCGATATTTTTTTTTGTTCCACGTGAAGTTAGCTATGTTACGGGCTGCAATAGTGTGGTTAAACTCATTACGATTATTAGATATTTATTCAATGACTATTTCAAGAAATCATGTCATTTGAGGCCAATTCTAACTCATGGATTTGTATTGCTGATTCTAATAATTATAATGTAGTCATATTTGTTACGGTCGCGAAAAATTCTTTATGACCTGCAAATTGCAAAGAATGTAAGAAAAACTGAATTTCGCGAGCTATGTAGCACATTCCCCTTAAGAACATAATTCTTCATAATAAAGTAATTTGTTTAGAAAGTTGGGTACAATTTTTCTCCAGTAAGGTCAATTTGTCATAATATTTTACGTGTGAGCATCACTTAAATCTAATAAAAGCTATTGGGTTTGCCGCTAGGGAACTATAAATCTTAGGGTTTTTACGAGACTTGACTGTAAATTTTGTTTTGTAATCCAGAGCTATAATGTGATACGCAGCGTAAAGGCGTGCGATTTTTTACTTTTTGAAAACCTTTAATTAAATGAAGGAATTTGTCAAAACCTATAACCGTGATTATCGCGATCACGCAAACAAAAGCCACAAAAATGTACGTTGGTTGACGAACTAGGAATTCAGCGGAATCCTACGGGTGAGTTTGTGTAATTTTTTCCATGGTTCGTAAGTTTTTACTAAGTTTTGTTAATTTCACATTATCAGCCTGTAAAAGACATTATCAGTCTGTGTCGGAAAATATCCCACGGAAACGTACTACAGGGATAGAAAGTACCCTATGTGTTAATTCAGGTTAGAGACTATCTCAGTGCCAATCGGGAACATACATCCAGACAAACGGACAAACATTCTAAAAACTATATTTTCGGTATCAGACTCGTTTAACCTCGTAGCAATTTATTTTTTTATCAGAAGTATTCAATTTACAGTTTGAGTTCGTTACTATTTTAAAATATGTATAGATTTGGATTTATGTGAAAGTACATTTCGTCACATTGCATGATGTATTGTTCTCATGCAATGTGTCAAAATATATAACTTTTTTTTGTTTATATTTTTTTCTTTTTCTTTTCTTTTTAAAAAAAACGTTGCCCCACACTAGGAATTTCTCCTGTATCGTGGGTGCGTTTACAAACATTTAAACTCACATACACAAACAATCAAATAAAATCAATAAAAAAAAATCAAATCAAATCAAATCAATCTAATATTATTTGTTATTTTTTTATTTATAATTTAATTACAATCATAAAAATCGCAATACTACTAAACAGAATCACTGTAAACATTCGCACATAAGTTAACAAAACTGAATATGAAATTAAAGTAGATACTTACGTATTTCAATGACCTGAAAAAAAAGAATACAGAAAAAGGAACAAAAAAGAATCGTAGGTCTAATTAAACTAAGTTAAAAAGAAATTTAGTAGGTATCTATAAAGAACTAAAGAAGGTATTGTATCAACATCCATTGATACTTAATGGCAGGTAGGATTCCCATATGGCAATTGGTAGCAGGAATCCAATAAAAATAAAAATGTAGAATGTAATTGAAGACTATCGAAAACATGTTACTTACTAGCTACTGCGGTACTATGTACGTGTACTGTACCGGTTGGTACAGTACACGTACATAGTACCGCAGTAGCTTAATGGTAACTTGATGCGCCTATTTGCAATCAAATCGCTTTCAACAACATATTCACAGTCATGAACACGTTTCATTGCACGAAATTATTATAGGTCAGTTGCCACACTAATCTCTAAATTCATTTACCCTGAAGCTCTAGCAATACTAATTACACTAGCAACGCCGTAATGCCCCATTTAGCAGTGAGTGTTGAGGTAAGGATGGCTTCACCGGAGTGACGTACGATGTGTTTAATGTACGATGTAATGTTACGACTTGGAAAGATATTTTAATTATAATTGTGAAGGAAATGATCTGTAATAAATAATGGGTATATAACATTCGATCAAATGAAATTCGGTTATATGTTTTTATAGCATATGAAAATTATTACTTAAGAACGTTATTTCAAGTGATAGTTAAATATATACTATTATTATGACATATATTACACAACCGATCTTAATTATCTTATTGACACATAGGTAATGATTCAATTAATTGAGAGCATTCCTAAAAAAGGCAGTGGTGGCCCAGTGGTAGCAGTCGCAACTTACAAGTTGTAGGTACATAGTTGGTTCCAATCCAGACAGGCGCTTTACTTTGTGTAAATTATTTCATCACCACTCAAAATAGTGAAGGAAAACATCGTGAAGAAACTGTTATCCTAGAATCAAACATTCGAAGACATATGTGACATCTAGCAACCAGCACTGGGCCCGCGTGGTGGATTACGGCCCACCCCCTCTCACAGAGAGGAGGCCTGTGTCCCAGCAGTGGCAACATTACAGGCTGGTTACGCTTTTTCTAAAATTCATGTGAAAGCCTATTTAAATATTGGTAACGAGAGAAGAATTTTAACCTCGACATGGAAAAAATACTACTGAATTTAAAAACTACAACATAAGTAATTATATCCGAGCAAGTTTCTATATAGAAAAGGATTTAATAAAAATCTGCATCATAAAATAAACTGGTCAAACTGGCGCATACAGTAACTGTGTCAGCGAAAGATTTTGCAGGGATTCCAATCATTCGATAGACAACCACATTCTTTAATGGAAGTTAAGCTTGTAAAAACGCATGAATGAATGTAAGGTCTTAATACTAGTTCAGACAATAAATTCCACTTTTTATGTTCGATATTCGAAGTCTTTGTGTTGGTTCTAGCGAATTTAATTTAAATTGTTCTGTTCTTCTGAAAATACCTAAAGCAATAAGTCTGCTTTTGTACGTACATTTATTTCATTAAATGGTAAATAAATATTTGAAGTAATTCTTGTATTTTTGCGTCAGAATTTTCAGTAAATTCAAAAATACTTGTATCAATTTTCTCTTTGTGTTCTGCGGAGTGAATTAAGTATTTGTATAAAAGAAGGTACTTTCTAACGTTATATTCTCTCTCAAGTGTCATACCATTCTTTATTGGATATATCCAATGATTATGATATCATGTCCACGGCTGGACAAGGCCCGGCTCTGTGCTTCCCGCATCCAGCGGATTCCGGCGGCTTTCACAAGATCATCGGTCCATCTTGTGGGAAGCCTTCCAACGCTACGTCTCCGGGCACGCGGTCGCCACTCCATAACATTTCGGCCCAACGACCATCTGTTCTGCGATCAATATGCAGGCCCACTGTTCATTTATTCTGTGTTATTGGGCAAATCAAACTCTTCTTCGTTTGGATTATTTAAGAAGAGCAGTCTATATTAATACGTATATCAAAACCCATCACACGTTTTTATATGTTTCACGGCCTTACAAAATGCTTCCAAGATACAGTAGAAGAACTAATAAAAAAGTATACATTTTTTATTCAAGCCGCGTTCCCAATAAAAATATGAAAACCAAAACAAAGGTCACCACTGAAGCCAGACACGCTGTCGCCAAATGTGGCATTAAGTTTGGCCGAACCGAGGATATTATCGCAAGAATATAATGGAACTTATTTTGTAGCAGTTGTTATTGTTTATCGTAGATTTATTGGTGAGAGTAAAATAAATGTAAGATAAACTGCCGCTCGATTCTGTAAAAATCTCAACGTGAAAACTAAGGTGAAGTGAATTTGTTTTTGCTAGGAATTGACACTATTGACTGCTCACTCCACGCTCACTTCACCTAAGTTTTCACGGTGAGATTTTTACAGAATAGCACCGCAGTTCTATTAAAATGTCTAAAAATGTTTTAAATATTTGGTAAACTTTATGAAATTAGACGGTTTATCTATGCTTAGTTAAATGGATTTAAGCACTATGCCAAAGTGTTCTAAAAATGTATTAAGATAGTGAAGAAAATCTAAGACTACTTCAGGAAAATGTATTTAGTATCTAACGAAATATATTTTCATAACACATAAAACGAGCGTTATAATCCACCACCCTTACTCTTCCGTTGGTAATAAAACGGAGCTAGTAAAAGTAAGTGGATTCCTGCAGTTTCTCTAGATTCCTCCAACATGATAAGGTTATATACACTACAAAATTATGTAGGTATTTCACTTGCAACACCGATTTGAACGACACCGAAGCTATTCCACTAACGGCACCAAAATATAATTCTGATGAATGTGGTACCGTGGAACAGTTTAAAAAAAATATTTAAATTGTATGAACGGCACCTACGCTAAAGACGTTGACACACATAACACTTGACCTTTAGTTTCAATAAATTAATTAAAACCACAGTACTTTCCCTTAATCAGGCATCTTTCGTCTAAAGAGCTTTTACTTAATAAATTTAATTAGTATAACGAAGTACCTACCGATGGTAGTAACGTAGACCGTCATTCAATCTCGGTAAGGTCAGAAATTCCTTTTATCTTAGATGTAATCAAAGGGCTATTTGCACTTCAGCGGGTTTTGAAGCCCTTGAGTTGAAGGTAGACCCTAATATTTGTAAGCAATTTGTTTTTGTTGGGAATGTGACTGAAGAGTCCTCATTGCTAATAAGATTATGTTTTGAATCGAACAAACAAGACTTTAATACGTGTAATGTGTATTGTTATATTATTAAGTTATATTTTTACAGAGTGTAATTTGAAACTGAAAAAGCTTTTTTTTTAATTGTCTCTACAATAGAAACTACAATAATATATGTATGTCACAGTATGATTGTGAACATCGTTAGTTTATAATCTACTAGCGACCCGCCCCGGCTTCGCACGGGTGCAATGCTGATACTAAATACACTACAGAAAAACTGTGAACGAAACTACTATCTTACAATTATTTATCGTAACTTACTTATAATTACTGATACGTTGTCGCGCTGAAAAGCACGTTTTTATAATAAACGCGTCCGATCGCTGCTAAATTCAAAGTGCTATAGGAAAACCGCGGCCTCAGACGCGCTATTTATAGGCACGCTCTTGCCGCACCGGGCGGCCGGCCGGTACCGCCGCAAACGCTACGTCCCGCAATTTTTAAATCTGTAATATCTTCGAAAATATTCACTTAAATCATACGGTGTAAAGGGCCATATAGATCTATATTAAATGAACAATGTATTCAAGGTATTTAATTGGTTAAGGATTAATGCTGTATTGGTTAAAATCGCTTCGAAATTTAGCCATTATTTGTCGTAAAAAGTAAATGACAAAAAAAAGTTATTGTGGGTTATCCATAAGAGATAGACATATACCATTACGGACTTTTCTGTTGACCTTTTCAATGTGTACAATACTTAGTACATTATTTTGATAAAACTCGTAGGGTTCAGCCTGCGTTTGCAATGTAAGCGGAAAAAATGTAATTATTTACGACATCACATTAGAAACCTCAAAAATAACAGTACTTCTCCAATATTTAATGGATGATATTATACATATAAACCTTCCTCTTGAATCACTCTATCTATTAAAAAAAACCGCATCAAAATCCGTTGCGTAGTTTCAAAGATTTAAGCATACAAAGGGACAAAGGGACATAGGGACAGAGAAAGCGACTTTGTTTTATACTATGTAGTGATGTCTCGAAATTGTAAACTATCCATAAAGTGTGAACTGTAAGTTATATTGTAAGCAGTAAGCATACTTATTAATTTTCGATAGTTTATAATCTATCCATGTCACACCGTCAAATTGTGAACGAACCTGCACTTACCGACACGGTTTACAATCTGTCCGATTTTATCACCCGTAAAATTGTGAACCGTCCCTGATTTATTGGTCTTGGCGGAAGCCGAATGTTTGCAGTAACTAAGCTAGGGCACCCCGACTCACGAGCCGACTATGCGCTACTTGCAAGTTGGTTGCAGTAACTTAGATATTTAGTATTAGCGCAAAGTGCGAGCCGTCGCATGCAAGTTTGATACCAGTTCACAATTTCTCGGTTTGCCATGGACAAATTATAAACGATCGAAAAATAATGCGTTAAATTGTAAAAGGTCGGTTGCAGTTCACAATTTTTGGATAGTCTATAATCTCGCGAGGGTAGATTAATAACCTAATGATGTTCATAATTGTATGGTGTTATATCATCATCTGCCTAGCCTTTCAGAATAACCAGATGCAGCTGGATACCAGTATATTACATGGTGCAATTGCCTATCTGATCGCCACAACCCTGTCACTGGGTAATACGATACCCCTTCGTAAGACTGGTTGTTTTACTGTCAAAGGTCCACGATATATGACAACCGGGACTAACAGCTTAACATGCTTTCCGAGGCATGGAGGGGTCACGGTATGTAAAGATGGTCACCCATCCACAGACCAACCGCGGCAGGCGTAGCTTAAAGGCGCCTTCAAACAGGCGCGACACGACACGCGACACAAAGGCACCGCAAGTCGCGCAACGAGCGGTGCCTTTGTGTCGTGCGCGATTATATCGCGTGTCGCACCTGTTTGAAGGAGCCTTAACCTGATCGATCGACCTGTGCGTGTGTTATTATTTATATTAGATTCTTTTAATATTGTTCAAATGAGAATTATTAGAACTGTATTATGTCCTCACTTCCTATTAGGTAATAGCCAAAGTCATAGGCGAATAATTGTCATTGTAACGCCCATATAGGTCCGTGTTTTTTATGGAAACCAACAAATATTTTCGTCTTCAGTGTATATTATCACATTTTCATTGTTTACGAACATTCCAGTTTTCATGCTTTGACTCGTAGGGCGTTGTCTGTTAGAGCGAACATGATAGCTCGCAGGTTTGCACGATGCTCGAAGGAAGCAAAAAATACTCTTTTCCGAGCCTATTGCACCTGTTTTTATTCGAGCGCCCTGTGGGCTAACTATACACAAAAACAGTACAACGCCCTACGAGTCCAATTCAACAATGCCTACAGGATGTTGTTGGGGTTGCCTCGGCACTGCAGTGCGTCGGGGATGTTCGCTGAGTCACGCATCGACTGCTTCTATGCGACGATGCGGAAACGGTGCACATCCTTGGTGCGCAGGGTCCGCGCCAGCTCCAACACCATCTTAAGGATGTTGGCTGAGAGGTTCGACTGTCACTACATTAACCATTGTTGTATGCTTAATGTAGTGACAATAGCAAGAAAATCTGTTTTATTACTAACATAGTTTGTAAGTATAATATTGTTACTAACACTATGAGTCTTGTTGCTCGAAATAAATGATTATTATTATTATTATTATTTAACACTTTTATGTGAAAATATCACGCACCCTGTGACCTTCCAAGTGTTCTGTGTGTGTGTGTTGTGTGTGTAGTGTTTTATTAGGTTTTTCTACTTTGGCACTAGGAGTCGAGATCCCTGTATTTACAGTTCAAGCGCTGAGAGTTAATAAAGTTGCCGTGGCAAGATTTCAATTTGAGCTCATAAGTATTTAGATGTCTTTAGTGCTAAAGGAAGGACAGCAATTAGTTCTTAATGTTTTGTAGTTTTTCTTTAATTTGAAATATGAACTGATTGCTTTTAAAAAGTTGTAATAACTATATGTACAGTTTTAATTGAATCGGCTTGCTCTGTTCAATCATTATCAAAATTGTAATACATATAAAAACTCAGTAGCAACCCAGAATAGACTCTGGGCTGCTAATGTTTTGTGCCCGGTTGATGACAATAGGCTCTATAACATGGGACTTAAGCATAACTGGCGATATGTAGGTGAAAGGACATGTTAGGTTTTTGTATGGAAGCTGGGCTTTATTCGATGCTGCTGTGAACAGGGAAGAGATGATATTTTTATGAAAGTATATGAATTAAGGAGACTTTTTATATATTTTTTATTCTTTTTAAACGCACCCTTTCCTATTTATTATATTTTTTAATAATTATTATTTAAAAAATTAATTGCAACCCACAGTAATTATTAATTTTGGCAACACTTTTCGGTTGGATGTCATTATTGTCATTGTGAATTGTGAACGTCAATCAAGTGTCAAATTCCATTCAATTTTTACCTGTGAACTGACAACTGACAAGTGTTACAACCTTCTTTGTTTCAATGTGCAAAAATAATATTACGACACCAAAAATATCTTATACGATTTAAAATACGTATTTATTCAATAATGGTGCTTTAAATTTTTTTTTGTTTTTGTAAGGCCATCCTGAATAAGTTTCCCTATCAGAAAAACCACACATGACAGCTGTTCAAAAAAATATATATTTAAAGCCCATTTCATAACATGTCCTTTATGTATAGGTACAGTCGCCGTCAGATATATTGTAGCAGACAAGGTGACCAAATACTTCTGAACAATTTAAAATGTCAATAAGTTCTATACACTACAAGTTACCATTAATATCTGAACATTCATTACTTCATTAATATCTGAGCAGATGCTTGTCAATAATTTCTATACACACAACTAACCAAAAATATCTGAACACTTACAACGTCAAGTGTATCTACTGGACTGACTGGACTAACCACAGATAGTCAAGTCGATAGTCGTTTTTGGTTCGTCCTTTATATCACTCAGCAACGAATTAGGTAAGCTCAATGTTTGTCTGCTTAGATACACTTCACGTTGTAAGTGTTCAGATATTTTTGGTTAGTTGTGTGTATAGAAATTATTGGCAAGCATTTGCTCAGATATTAATGAAGTAATGAATGTTCAGATATTAATGGTAACTTGTAGTGTATGGAACTTATTGACATTTTGAATTGTTCAGAAGTATTTGGTCACCTTGTCTGCTACAATATATCTGACGGCGACTGTACAGCGGGGTAATTGTGTAACATACTAACAGTAGGAATAGCTTTCATTTTGACAGTTCATCAACATTCATTGCGTTATTTACCTTGTTGAGCGGTCAATTTTTTGAGCTTACTAGCGACCCGCCCCGGCTTCGCACGGGTGCAATGCTGATACTAAATACACTACAGAAAAACTGTGAACGAAACTACTATCTTACAATTATTTATCGTAACTTACTTATAATTACTGATACGTTGTCGCGCTGAAAAGCACGTTTTTATAATAAACGCGTCCGATCGCTGCTAAATTCAAAGTGCTATAGGAAAACCGCGGCCTCAGACGCGCTATTTATAGGCACGCTCTTGCCGCACCGGGCGGCCGGCCGGTACCGCCGCAAACGCTACGTCCCGCAATTTTTAAATCTGTAATATCTTCGAAAATATTCACTTAAATCATACGGTGTAAAGGGCCATATAGATCTATATTAAATGAACAATGTATTCAAGGTATTTAATTGGTTAAGGATTAATGCTGTATTGGTTAAAATCGCTTCGAAATTTAGCCATTATTTGTCGTAAAAAGTAAATGACAAAAAAAAGTTATTGTGGGTTATCCATAAGAGATAGACATATACCATTACGGACTTTTCTGTTGACCTTTTCAATGTGTACAATACTTAGTACATTATTTTGATAAAACTCGTAGGGTTCAGCCTGCGTTTGCAATGTAAGCGGAAAAAATGTAATTATTTACGACATCACATTAGAAACCTCAAAAATAACAGTACTTCTCCAATATTTAATGGATGATATTATACATATAAACCTTCCTCTTGAATCACTCTATCTATTAAAAAAAACCGCATCAAAATCCGTTGCGTAGTTTCAAAGATTTAAGCATACAAAGGGACAAAGGGACATAGGGACAGAGAAAGCGACTTTGTTTTATACTATGTAGTGATGAAGCAATGTATTAGCAATATCCTCCAAAATTTTCAATATGTGATTAATTTATAGTGTGTTAAGCAATTGGGGTGCAGGTATACCTACCTATACATCAATTGCACCCACATTTAGGTTAGGTACACGTTTGCCTAACCCTTTGGGCATTACTAGCGTGATGGTATGGTGTGTGTACAATCAATGGTCATAAGTGGACTGCCAACAGAATGGTCATTTTGGCTTGCACGCTAGATCTACGTCTATCTCTGTGTGTGCATGATGTTTTAATGTACAGTAACGCGCACACAGTATAACTACGAAAGCGGAATGTTGGTTGGTCAGATGCATGTTTGGTCAACACTAAATAAAGATACCTACCATATATTATCGACCACAGAGCCTATTTAAAAGCAATGCTAAAATTCGAAGTGAAAATTATAAGCAGCGATGGCAGGTTCGCACGAGTGGGTGGCTGTTATTGTGTATATGTGAAGTGGATAAGATTCGAACTTCAGTGCGCCCTTTCGATTCTTTTTGTTTTTTTCGTTTTTGTGTCAGAGTTCAATTACCTATTTATTGAGTTTCGTTAATACAATGACAATAGGGTATAGAGGGTAAAAATAAAGTATAATAATTATGCAATTTAATTAAATAAAAAACATTATTTTTCATAGGAACATTTATTGATGTTAATAACAACCTTTAAAACATACAACATACTTATTCCAAACTTTGAAATACATAAAATAACTAATTTGTTCATAAATCATTTTTGGTTGATACTAAAATGGGATGTTTTTGGTTTATTGAGGTTACAGCTTAATTTATTCATTTTCTCAAGGAAAAGAAGATTGTAACTAAACCTCAATCTTACAATCATTCACATATTATTATTATATTATGGCCAGTGTATCCCCTGAATTCTCCTGATAGCATTTATTTTTTTATTAATATTTAGTGTGACCTCCGTTATTATCAATGCAGTCAAGAAGACGTCGACGCATGGAGGCCACAATATTACTGCAAATATCTGTGCCACGTAAACTATCCCACAACTCCATGCAATGAGACTTGAGCTGTTCGAGACATCTTTCGTCTCGCGCTTCCCATCTTTGCACCATTACACCCCATACATTTTCTATAGGGTTTAAATCAGGGGATCGACCACGGAATAACTTTAACATCCGAATGCTCAGTAAACCACTCACGAACAATACTGGCACGATGTATCGGACAATTATCTTGAACCAAATAAAATTCACGATTATTAATTCACGATCACTGGATAAACATTTCGAACATTATATCGCTCAAAACCTCGACGTAATTAAAGCTGTTTTTCTCTCGTCGGTATAAATGCCAACTCACCCGGCAGTTGAGCACTAATCAACCCCTACATATTCACACTAATTCTTCCTGACTCCGTATCATTTATAATATCACTGTCAGACCAACGTGTATTGTCTCTGCGCCACAAATGAAGACTTCCTTTTTGACACTATTTGAAAGTCTTCTCGTCAGTAAATACAGTCGTCTCCCAATCAAAGTCTAAATATTCGCGAGCAAAACGCAACCGTTTCTTCTTATGCCTTTGCGTTAAAAACGGTTTTTTCGCTGGTGTTCGATGATGAAAGCCTTCGGCATGAAGTGCACGGCGAACAATGCGCAATGACGTAGCAAATTCTTCGGCAAATCGTCTTGTAGGTATGAAATCATTCGTTTCATATTCACCAACCATAAAGCGTCGCTGAGACTGGTTAATAAGTGGCGGCCTACCACTTCTTACACGGCTCTTAAGAATTCCCTCTTCATCAAATCTCCTCACCCAACGTCACACAGTATTTCTCTAAAAAAAAGAAATCCTTATTACACATTTTGAAGAGTCACTTATGAGAACAAATAAAATCATTAACGACAAAATAAGTTACACAAAATCCGGTTTTATTAGATATTTCAGATATATTAAACCCATTGTTATGCAAGGCTACAATGTTCGCCCTGGCTTCAATATTTATATTTGCTTGCATTTTCAATAAAAATCTTCAAACTCTACACCTCTAATATCAATAACACAAACGCTCGTAACTAAGTTCACCAACCAACAACGTCATACCATTATAAATTAATTTTCTGACTGTAGTTCCATTACATCTACAGTCAGAAAATTAATTTTGTTTTAAATCTACCCTCAACTTTTATGTGATTAGTTTAAAATATTCGCTGTCTTTTTCTCATTACCATAATTAGAAAAAGACTGCGTGCCGCGATAGTCCTATGATGATGATTATATATCGCGCTTTTTCTGTTTCGTACGTGATGAAAGAGTGCAATATACGGATATGTATGTGTGTGTGAAATGCCCAAATAGAAGAAGGTCTCAAGTGCGACGAGTTACGATGTGAAAGAAAAGAAAGAAAGAAAATACATTTATTTAGCACAGACTAAGAGACACACAATACACCAGATAGTTAGATAATAGTCGTACACCAGATAAAAACTAAGATAAAAATAAAAAGTGCAAAATCCGATGTAAGAAATTAGCAGGAAAGTGTGCCTCACGGCTGCGCCAAAAAGGCCCGTGCATGTGATAGTTTTGTAATGCTGGCTTTGGAGTTCTGACCGCTACTGTACCTAATCTGTAATTGAGTAATCAATAAAGTGACTAGTCAGATCGTCCGATGTAAAGTAATCAGTGTGATCTCTTACTACAATTTATCTAGTAAATTGAATGGATTCCTTGCAACGGCTCTTGCAAGTTCATTCATTCAATCTATAAAAAGGTCCATGTTTATAGACAGACCTTCACGGACTGATGTGTAGATACAAAAGAAAGTACTCACTATTTTATAGGCACTGCTTCTCCATCAGATGGATCAATCTACTTAGCATTAACTTCCTAATATATCTCGTCTCTTGAACAAAAACAAATTTATGGGCGCCAGTAAAATTTCGCTTCTGGATCCCTTTTCCCTTATTGGTATAAGGATTTGTATAACTTCGTACACTTATTGGCCAGTGTTAAGACTACAGATTTATTTATAAGGTGCGTTTTTGCCTTCAGTTTTTGTGTTCATTTCTTGAACTTTGGTAAGAATTATTTTATTTTTGACTCTCGACAAGGACGATATTTAAAAATATATACCTATTTAATAAGCACAACAATTTCAAGAGTAAGCTTAATAGACTCTTATAACAATTAACACAGAATTGATAATAGTATGAAGCGATAAAAGGCACTTCACCCTTGACACAAGACTCTATTTCCTCCAGGAAATTGACAGAGCACTCGCTACCAATCTGAGGAAAAGTTCCGATTGGAAAAATATATCTCAGGGAAAAGATTCCAAAGACGTGTCTTGACACGCACGCTCCACATATGACCTTTTATTTTTCCTTCTTTAAACTACGGCGAAAAATTCTTGCTATCATAAAATGTTTTAAAGAAACATCGCACATTGCGTGAGACTCAAAGATTTAGTCCTAAGGAAGCTTCACAAATTACTTCCCACAAAGTATTTGACTTCAATTAGATTCTGTATATTAAAGCCGTTTCTTTTTACATTTAGAAAAACTTAAACCATTTGAAATATTACTCGGCTTTTAGAGTACAAAGACAAATTCTCAGTAATATCTCGGAAGCTAACAAATGTAACTGATTCCCCGAAACATTTAATCACTTGATTTAGGTAATTATACTACGCCAGGCCTCATTATTTAGAGAACCTCAGAGATAATGACATGAAAACGAGTAGGTATCTAAATTAAAATTAGTTTACCTTCTTTACAAATAATTTTTTGTAGTAGAACTTCAAACAATCGAATTTAAAGCTGAATTTCTTGTTTGTTCCAGATGAAACATGAAGACAAGACAAGAATTGGAAGAAAACAAAGTAACCACTAAACACTTATGATGGTGGCACACCTCAAAATTACAGACCTAAGATAAAAGAACTCAAGTGCTTCATATTATGATATATAGGAACAAAATTCAAGAAAGTCTGAAGACAGTGTACATCATATGATCTAAATGCCTTATTTAAGAGAAAAGTGCGCTGCCGACAGGCGCCGACTATGTTTGACTCGACCAAAGGCGCACTACTCGTAGCGCCATCTTTATCCAACAGCTCCTGTTGGCTGAACGGCAAAGGGTGGCCTTCCACATTCCCTGCACCAGCTGATATTTTAAAAGCATTCTTCATATTTGCACTATCTATGTCAATTGTTTTTGGCAACTTGGTTCTGATTTGTGTTCTGAATAATAGGAGGTATATCAAGTACATTGATAATCAGGTATGTTTTTGCGTATTCATCAACATCATTATTTTTATTAAAATATGCCAACATTATTTCCCTAGGTTGCAACTGTTTTAACTGTGTAGTTTTATACTAAAACAATTTTATGATACCTTTTTAACTATTAAGTTAAACGGGTTTACTATTGAGTAAACCCGTTTAACTTGCCATAATGGGCAATTACCATTTGTAAATATTTCAGCAGTGGCTATTTCAATACAATTTACTTTCATCATTTTCAGTAAAGCATTATCTCAGTTTTCAAACCACCAATTATAATAAAACCTTGCTTGTGTCTGAATAATTGCTTGTCAGATAATAACAATGTTAGGCTGCTGATTAATACTGGAATATTACTAGGTTCTACCTAAGTTATTTGGCATCATAAGACATATCTTTCTTGGTCATTAAATCACAATGATAGTTCTCAACGAAAGTAATTTATGTGGTGCCATATTTTACAGCCGAGATACTTACTGACCTCGCTCGCACTCAACGATTTATTCACGGGAATCTTGATCGCGCCAGTAGCTCTCCTCCCGGCTTTGTATAAGTGCTGGCCATACGGAGAGATATTCTGTCAAATACAGGTAAGTTATTTTTGCAATTAAAATAAGTTTGAATTTTGTACATAAGTTCTAGTAATATTCAAGTTCGTTCCAGTTAATTTAAGTATGTTTGGATGATTCCATTATTTCTGTGTTCAACACTGGTAAACTATCTGAAGGCTTAAAATCCTAAAAGTTGACTTACACTCCAACTGAGTACACGAAAATTAGTTTGCCATCAAAATTTCAGAAGAGTTGCTTAATTTAGTTAGAGCTAGGCGGAGTTTCGAGGTCCTTGCAAACTTTGTTTAAACAAGAAATGAAGAGAAAATGAGTAAAGTTACCTTGGAAGAAAAAAGTTTGCAATTCGCAAAGCAAAGTTAAATCGTAATCGGATATCAGGGATACATTGTTATAATAACTGCTGATGCTAGATGATCATTTTGAAAGCTGAAATTTTCTGTTTTCCGAGAAAATTCGGATTATATAAAAAGCGAAGTTTAAAAAAAAAATGGACCAACCGAACAATAGGGATCAAGACGTTAACCAAAGAAAAATATCTGAAGGCCTTTTATAGTTACAAGATCAACTTTGTAAAAGGGTTATTGTTGACGTTCCGGAGAAGCGGCGATCCGTGAACAATAAAATCGCTAAAACTTCTATGAAAGTACATAATGCGGTATCAGCTAATGGTTTATAGTGACCAAGCACAAAGTAAGGATGAAGTTTGAGCTTTGTAAGTTACGCCCGACGCCTGCTGACTCGTTATTCCCTTTACGAAGTGGCTCTTTTGTTTCGTAGATTAAGGCTATTTTGATGCCCAGCAATTATTCCTCATCTTTGACGTGATCTGTTTCTGAATTTGTTCGTATTAAAAGGTGTTTTTTATTATTTCAGGCTCTTCTTCGTGGAGCTGTGAGTCAACAGAGTGCGGTTATACTTGTCTGCATGGCTATCGACAGATATTTGTACTTGTTGCATCCGGATACCTATCACAAACATTCGAGTAAAAAGGTGAGTAGACGAATGTTTCTTTATATTGCTGCTTTGAGATACATATTTCGCATTTTTATTTCTTCAATACTTATAATCAGCTAGCTCCACAGTTTACAAGCGTTCTTAAACCGTATCTTCGACAACCATACCTCGAAAAGTATTTTTTTATGGAACTAAGTCCCAGTAAAAATGTAGTAGAAAATATTAGCTTATCTAAAATTAAAATCACTTCACGTAAGAAGTTAAGTGTTTGAATATTTGATATACTTTACTAACTGGCGAGTCCTTTGAGCTTTATTTGGAGACATACACTCCTATCTTTTTCAGAAATCTCTCTTTGAGCGGCTTAGGAAGTTGCTCAAAGTATCGAGACAAAACTTACTTAGGTGTAAAGGGTAGTTCAGTACGTGATTAAAACGAACTTTTTCGTACTTCAAAATAAGGTGTTTTGTATAATTTATTAGGATTATGCTGAAACTTTTAGTCTTGTATTTGAAATCAGTTAAAGCTGACTTTTAAAGAATTTTGGGATTCAAATGGTTTTGAGACCTTTTGAGCTTTGAAAGCTTGTATATACAAAGTTTATATGTTTTTGTGTGAGTCTACCAAAATGTTATCACTGTCCTGACAACTTATAATATTTCACTGACAACGAGTGTCCAGATTATTAAAGGGATTATTATTCATAACGCTGACGTAAATTAAGTTCTAGGGGTCACCAGACATAGACAGTATAAAATATACTGACAATAGAATTAATATTGTTCTGAGGTTGAACAGGACAAGGGTACTTTATTGAATTAGTTATTACACGAACTGGTTTTCGGACAAGAAACTAATATTGTGTAATTCAGGATTAAGAAATGATAAAAATATATATTTTTGTTTAGATATTTTTCATTAAATTAAAATGTTTGTGTTTCATATACAGGGTTGCGTGTTAGTAATAAGTATAACGTGGATACTGTCAGTGTCACTGTTTGCTATCATGGTGCTACCGAGATCTGGATATTACTTCAACTCAACGGGACTCATGGCTTGCGATGTTTTCCATAGCAGAGTGGCTTTCAGGTTAGTGTAACTTAGCTGCATGAGTGGATGACATGTTTTTACTTTCACGTGTCTACTTATATCCATTAAATATACTTTTAGTTAAAGAGTTAAATATAATACATATATAGATATAGTGATAATTAGTACCTAATTCAATTTGGTCAACTTAGTAGAGAATATATAAATTACTTCAACACTAAACTCCCAACTTCGAAACCAAAGTATTTTTTTCCATTACATATTGGACCTTTGAAAGGTTTGATTATAACCAAAGACATTTTAATTAGAACAATTTAAAAAAATAAAGAAGGCAAATTACTTTTACATTATTCATTTTATTATGGTCATTTCAATTTAGATCACCAACCTTTTTTCTATACTAGGATCCTGTCATGCTGCGCCTACTATTTTCCTACGACTATGGCACTGATGTACTGCTATGGCTCTGGGTTCCACGTCAGCAAAAATAGAGGGAAATTCGAACCCGAACCACTGCGACCCAACGGAGTGCCTGTCCCTTGTGCGAAAACGTCGCATAGTGAACATGAAGTAGTGGTAAGATATTCGTTTATTTTGAGCTTAAGCATTTTACTGTTAATACAACTTTTAACAGTACAATGCGCATACCTCTACAATAGCAAGCCATCTTACTCAAATCTTCAGTAAATCTTAAACGACTCGACCACTCTCATCCAGCTACCCTGAAAAGTTTGTCATTTCATCTCAGAGGGCATTCTGCCCTTCCTTGGTCAATTTGTAATCTCAACACAAGGTTTATCTCAGGAATACTATGCTCTTTAGGCTTTGATATTATCAATTCCCATCTGCGTCACCATCACCATCCAGTTCCACGAATTCAAAATATCCCTATATATTTAATTTTCCAATGTCATTCCTGGGAGGTTCTACAGTAGGTAAACAATTTCCACAATGAGTATATTAAATATCTGTTTCCTTAAGCAGATCACGTAGGTAGCGTATACCTATTCAAAATTTACGAGAATACCTTGTTTTGCTTATCCGCCATATATCTCCAAATATTCATCCTAAGGTAAAATAAAAAAATACAATATACATTCATTACATATTTTATAAAGTTACTTTTATAAATCAAGATGGTAAATAAAATCTCGCTCACAGTAATCGTATCAAGAAAAATAAAATTATCCCGTGTGTTTCCTTCCCTATCTTTTTTTAAAACTTCGTTACCAATGTTCTCGAGGTATGACATCTCTTTGTCTTTCCTTTTAAGTAAGGTTGACGCTTTCCCGGTTTCATTGATTTAAGTGCCGCGTTCTTGCTGAGATTGTATTAGGTCGAGTGAAACATTAGTCTAGAATTACGACTCTGCTTTTTAAATCGAAATTGTTGTGAAGATTGGATTAGTTATCTCTCTCTATAAGTCGTGAAAGTGAAGCAAGTTATTAAATTTTAGATTTTGAGAACGCTTTGGTGAATGATGAAATGTAGATTCATCAATTTGACGGTTATGGTATACCGTAAATATCCGTAGCGGTATTTATAAATCCAATTATGCACTGATGTGTACAATATTGTTACGATTAATAAAGCCTGATACGCACGGTGAATTTAATTTGTCTGTGGAATACCATAAGTTGAGGCATCAATAAAATAGCACCGTCTGAACAGTGACGATGATAATTTGACCTGCATCGTGACAAATAATTTGACTCAAATTATCATCGTCACTGTTCGTCGTTCGTTGTAGTCGTTTATTGTATGCCATGGTTACTGATACTGATTGCCATCCTGTATATCGACTACATCATATTGATAGTAACTACAGTATCAATAAAGCATAAAACCATTATCCCATCTCCAGTATCAAACAATACACTAACAAATTATGACGATATAATTTTCTGCGGTACAGATTCAAGCCCCAGTAAGACCGCATAGTGTGAGTACATCACGAACTATGGCAGCGATGTCATTAGGTTTCATCGTTATGGTCACTCCGGCTACTATACAGGAAGTGGTTGCGGCTTGTACTGGGTGCAAGGTATGGATTTCTACTTTGATATTGTTTGTAGCTAATATTAATTTGATTATTATAGATGCTCTATCTGTTTTGTCACAAAAATCTTCATCATCTTCCTAGCCTTTCCCAACTATGTTAGGGTTGGCTTTTAGCCTAACCAGATGCAGCTGGATATCAGTAGTTTACATGGACCGACTGCCTATCAGGACCCCCAGTTACTGGGTGGCATGATACCCCTTGGTAAGACTGCGTGTCAGGTGTTTGGGCTTCTGACTACCCGTACTGACTGTCAAAAATCTATAAATGACAGTTGGGGCCTAATGTTTTGTCTTTTAAATAATATTCTATATTTTAAGATGCAATTGTTTAGGTGGTTTCAAAGATAATATTCTTGAGATGTATCATTATATTGTTAACATGGAAATTAGTTAGAGAGAACATCATTTCTAAAGGCTTCCCTTTCAAAACATATCAATTGCAAGGTCTATCTAATCTCGCCTGCCCACGGAAAAATGTTTCGGAACTGTCTTTCCCTTTGAAAGCATTTATTACTTCTTTCTTCTACTGAATAATAAGGAAGGCCTTTGTGGATAACAACGAGCATGAATATAATGCAAGTGTGCATTATTGTCACTTGTGTATTTTATTTTGCTTTATTGGATTTAAATATCTGTTTTATTTCAGAACTAAGTTTTTTTTTACCATTAAAAACTGTCTTCCATATATCATATTATAACGAACAACTCATTTTACCAGAATAAAGGATGAATATTTGCAATTTAGTTTTTGTAATTTGCTAATTTTCGTTTTTTTCATACAGGTTCCACCTTCCCTGGACTTCATTGTCACATGGTTGGCATTGAGCAACAGTTTTTGGAATCCATTTCTGTACTGGCTATTAAATAGTCACTTTAGGAGGATCAGTCATGAATTACTTCAATACTACGTAAGTATCACCATCACAAGGTTATTACAAATTGAACTACATGCTGGTATAACCACCGCCCAACGAGATTTTTGTTTTTTTTTTCATTTGGCTGCGGGATTTTACATGTTTTCAAGTGCAATAATATTCCACCTGAATAAATAAGTATGAAGTTTCGAAATTGCATCTTGTTAATTGCGTCTTGTTTGTTGTAACTACAGGTACCTACCTACTTATAGGATGACGCATACCTAGCTTTAACGATACCCATACTGAAATATTATTTCTAACAGGTCTGCTGTCGGAGATCAAAGTCGTTCCCGAGCTACGAAAAACCCACAACAGGATGTTGTGGATCCCCCGTCACATCTGATGGTCTACATTCAAAAGGAGAATTTGAAGGCCTCGGAGAAAAATACTGGGGCGAAATATTAGAGCGAACTGTATCATCTTCATCTCTTCATGCTATCCAGAAGGCATGCCATCGAGACCCTCTCCGATGTTCAGGCTCCTTCAAAGGAACTGGCTGCCAGAGTAGTGCTTGTAAACAAGACTCCAGATTCTTCGACAGTTATGGCCCAACAGATTACAGACACCTGGATAGATCAGCCTTTCAAATAGAATCTTGTTCACGTCAGTGTAGATTGAAGAACTCCGACATGTGCCTATTTAGACCAAGTCCTGGTTTGGAATGTGGTCGTTCTCGTTCCAATTTAAGCTTAGATGAGGGCAACTTCAACAAGACTTGTAACGGTAGGCATCCGGAGTTGTGAGAGTTCCGATACTGTCCGGTTTTCGGGCATAGAAGTAATAGCATAAGTATGTACCCTGGAGTGGAACATTTTAATTCAAATATTAAGTGGAAGTTCGATGACTCACCTGGTGCTGGCGATGATATGCAAAATTTAGAACATAATCTCGATAGAATACGCAGTTTAAGTCACGAGAGAAGCTTTAACGCTTACGGACTAAAAGAACATGATAATTTATTAGAAGTTGAAGTGAATGATATTGTGGACGACGATTCAGATGAAAACAAAGACTACGGAAACGGTTGTGCTCATGACGTTCATGATGAAAAAAGTGAATACAGTGCTCAGAAATTCTCTCGTACTTCATCGCTATCTAATAGAGAACTTGACGTTATCAAAGAGAGCTCGAGGAGCTCGAGTGACACTGAAGTGACATTAACGCGATGACTTCCGAGGGTTACCTTTGACAAGGCCGTAAATGTTGTTCATTTGGATTTATCCCCGGAACATAGACACCATTGTAAGCAAAAGTGTATATTGTCAGTTAAAAGACATCCTTAGTAACAGTTGTTTGATAGTTTAGAGGAGACATATTAGATTTAAGTACATGTGGACCAGTAGCTTCGGGTCTGATTTCTGTAAATGATTTAATAGTGTGTGAATGTGATTTATGGACGTTAAAAAACAATTGTGCCAAGAATATAGACGTAGAACTTTGTGATCTCCAACTACCTCTTCGGGAGACACGGATGTTTGTGTAAATAATTTCCCCAGAAGAATAGTATATTGTATAACGTAAATATTTATACTACGTATGAATAGGAACCGAGTGTTAAAGAGATGTTTTAGTATCAAATCCGCTAAAGGAAGTTTTGTATTTTTTGTAATAGTTGAATTGGAGATTATGAAACTATACCTACATAATAATATACATTAATCTAAAGAAAGATTTTGTGTATTTCCAATTTTAATGTCTTATAAAATTATTTCGTCTAATATATTACTTTATAACTTCATGTATAAAACTTTCTCTGATACTAATGTGAATTTATTCTGTATGTAAATAATAATAAGACTGTTTGAAAGGAAATTCTTAAAGTTATTCAGATCGCACAATACTTTTCTTCTATACATAATGAAGTAATGATTATGCATAATGAAGTAATGTTTAAAAACATTGTTGATGTCTACTTAAATGTTAAATCAGCAAACGGAGAGAAAATAAATTGTTTGTATAACGTTTGTGTTTTATTTTATGTAAAAATAAATTAAACCATCCTCCAACCTCCTACAGAGTGGGACACAAAAGCACCCCTGCTAAGTTCTGAACATCTTGGAGTTTAATCTTCATTTAAAAACGTTGCTTAAAGTTAACTAATAATTAACGACTGTATATCCATACATTTTGACGTTTAATTAACGACTGTTTATCCATACATTTTTGACGTTTAACCGTCTTTTAACTTTAAGCAACGCTTATGAAAACCCCCTAAGTAGTTAGAGCAAAGAAAAGAAGAAAGAACGAAGATATGTTTCTTTGCGGTAAACAACGATTTATTCTCATTATTTTTCTAGTTCTAACACGATAGGTACACAGGTTGGTGTCCGCAACTCCACAACAATACGCGTATTTTGTGTACTTCTTCGTTTCTTTCTAACGCGATATAATAACAACATAAACACACACACATTAAGAACATATTGTCGCTCGCATGACTAAAAGTCCTATCTCATTTTTAGCTGATTTGCGTTAGGAAGATTACATTTTTCTATTCGTGATTCTTTACATTTTTCACTACCGCCACATGCAAACTACGCATCACACTGACGTCACGAAAAATCCTGCATCGCGCAAGCAGAGTTTACCGCGCACAACGTCGGCGACATCAATCGTCGTATCTCTGTTATTTGGATCTCAAAATATAACCATTTTGAAAAGCAACAACATGTACAGAATCACGAATAGAAAAATGTAGTTGTCCTAACTCAAATCAGCTAAAAAATGATATAGGACTTTTAGTCATACGAGAGACGATATGAGAGAAACACAGTCTAGAATTCACCACAGTTAACAAGCAGAATAGTGGATGCTGTAGATCTAATAACCTTTAACTACATATGCGTTCACGATTGAATTCGAGACGTGAATGTGACATGAACCAGATATAATCTGTCTTATCATTACATATGTCGCGTACTCATGTACCTATCTGTTTGTGGATATTTGTAAGAGACAAGTAATGTGTAGGTAATAGACAAACGTCTGCACTACGTCTGCATCTCTCTCAACGTGTAGACCACAATTGGTTAGTGTTCTTGCACATATCTTTGAAATGCGCAAAAAAAGTACAGCAGTGCGATTCTGTAACCATCTCACCGTGAAAACTTAGGTGAAGTGAGCGTGAAGTGAGCTGTCAACAGTGTCAATTCTTAGCAAAAACAAACTCACATCACCTAAGTTTTCACGGTGAGATTTTTACAGAATCGACCGGCAGAAACTGACTTCCTCATTGGTTGAGTGCTCGCAAACGCTACTGCTGAGCATGAGGTCCTGGGTGCGATTCTTAGGTCTGTCAAAGTGTTATGTCGTTTTTCCACATGGATTTTTCTCAGTGGCAGCCCGGAGTCTAGACTTATGTCCGGTTGAGGGCAATAGGCTCACCCCCTATTACATGGGACTTTAACGTAACTGGGTAATTTTTTTTTTTTAAACATTGCCCCACACTAGGAATTACTCCTGTATCGTGGGTGCGTTTACAAACATTTAAATTCACATACACAAACAGCCAGACCCGGAACAACTACCTGTAGGCAATACAAATATTTGTTCCGTGCGGGAATCGAACCCGCGACACGCAGCGCAGCAGTCGATCGCTCAGCCACTGCGCCAACCGTGTCGTCAAAATGTGTGTGTATTATAGGTACAGACGCCACCACATCAAGCTACCCGAAACTGTCAAATTTTCCCAATCAACTTTGAACCTTATGCTTTAGCAATAAAGTTGAAAATCTATTAATGAAATTTGACAGATTGTAGTAGCTTTATGCGCTGGCGTCTGTACACTTCTGCCTAACCTTTCGGGGAAACAAGGCGTGATGTTATGTTAGGTTCAAATACAGAGTAGTAGCAGCGCCATATTAAGCAGTTGTTTGGTACCCATTAGTTAGGTAAAATGCGGCAAATTCGTTTTATAAAGTTTATTCTTATATACAATAGTCATGTGTGGTCATGGCCCTCCATGACTACGAATATCCTGAAGCACTCTTCAATGAACGCTATTCCGAATCACGCTAATACGAATGAACGCTATCCCGAATCAATGTATCCTGAATGAACTCTATACCGAATCACTCTATCCTGAATGAACGTTATCCCTAATCACGTTAATCCGAATGAACGTATCCCGAATAACTCTACACTGAATGATCGTTATCCCGAATCACGCTCATCCGAGTGAACGCTATCTCGAATCACTTTTTCCCGAATGAATGCTATCCCGAATCACGTCATTCCAAATTAACACTACCCCGAATAATATGAGTCAGAAATAACGTTATCCCCAATAAAGGCTAACACTAAACAATATTTAACCCTCATTAATGCTTTGCATAAAATAGCCCAAAAAATGAGTTTAATGTTAAAAATGAATCTGTGAAATATAAAATCTAGTGATAAAAATAATACGACCGAGAAGGTAAAAATAATTTGAGAATTAGCAGCACTCAATGTTTTACTAGTAGGTAAACAGGTACGGATTCTTACAAAGATCTTTCCGTAGCTAGGTAAATTCTCATCATCATCATTTCAGCCCAAAGACGCCCACTGCTGGACATAGGCTGCACCCAAGCACCTCAGGTTTTGTGCTTCTTGCATCCAACGGTCCCTGCGGCTTTCACAAGGTCGACGGTCACCTTGTGGGAGGCCTTCCAATGCTACGTCTTCCGGTACGCGTTCGTCACTCCAGAACCTTAGGTAAACAAAAAAAATATATATATACTCGTAGGTATAGGTAAATAATGGAATACAAATATCGATTCGTAAATCCACCTTTTCATGCTCTTATCTACATTATGCACATGTTTAAAGAAATGGTATGCAAACATCTTCCATTGACAAACAAATCAAATTGCGTAGGACTGCAACGACGCTCACTTCTATTTTCTATTTGTTTGGCTCACCAATAATTGAATACACTGATACAAAGATATTATGAGATACATCCAATTGACTTATAGACTAGTGTACCAATTTCTTACAGGTAAGTATGCATTACTTATTTGTCGATTGATATTGAGCGCCTACTTAAAATTAGATGAGTTCTTATACTCACCGAACATAATTATGTTTTCAACCAAATTAAAATCAAAATTAAATTAAATCACATGCAATCAAAATCAAAGTTAATATTAAAATCAAAAATGATTTTGATTTTAATTTTATTTTGTATTTTAACTTTGATTATAAAAACAAAATTAACACATTCCCTGTCCCATGAATCACATAGGATTCATGTTGATTGTTTAACTATTGTGTCTACTTGATGGACAGTGAATCTGTTTAAATAATAGTAACTTTAACAATAACTCTGCAGCTCAACTAAACTAGTCCATCTAGATACGTATAGTTTACGGCATTTTTTTACGGCCAGACTAAGGTTTACAGCTGAAACCGGACGTCAAAGCGACAGTAAACGTGTTGATGTTCGAACTACACTGGCTCATCTCGTGGACCTGTCATCAGTATCTTTTTATCACAGTTCTGCCAGGTTGTAATATGGGAGCTGAAGTACGGACTGAATTAATTTAAATAAGGTGCTGCTGTTAATTTACTGCGTAAGTCGCGGTCTGCGTAAGGTTGTCTTTAAAAGATCGCTCTTAGCGATAAGATCGCCCATTGTGCCACCCTTTGTACAGTTTCTATATTTATGTCTGTAATTTATATGATGTTCATAATAAAGAGTCTATTCTAAGTCTAAGTATAGTGTGAAATAAAAAACGTTGGAACATAGTACAGTAAGTTATAGCAATTAGCTTTTCATAAATGGTTGAGATTTTTTAGAATACGAATCGATAGAATTTAAAAAATCTCAACCAATTCCTATAACTGACTGTACAGACGCCAGCACATCAAGCTTCCCGCATCGGTCAAATTTTCCCAATCAACTTTGAACCTTATGCTTTAGCGATAAAGTTGAAAATCTATTAAAGAAATTTGACAGATTGTGGTAGCTTGATGTGCTGGCGTCTGTACAAATATTGAGTGACGCAGATATCTGAAAACTGAAATGGGTGTACCTAATTGCGGTCTTAAAGCTGCACACAAAATGATTTCTTCAGAACTCCAATGTTGGACCAACAGAGTCAGTTTCTACACGAGGGGAGGCGCGAAAACCTAACTCGTTTGTAAATAAAGCTAAGTACTACTATGCATAGTATTAAACCAATATACATAATAAAATCGTCAACACAGATTTTCCTTTACCAACAAAGAAATAAATAAGACAAGCAAGCTTCACTTTAGTCAAACAATGAAAAACTAGAAACTTCTCTATTTCCGATAGAACAGAATTATTTTAAGGGTATTCCGATGTAATAGCCTGTTTACATGCAGCGCGTGTAATTTGGAACGTGATAACGGCATAGACAAGACGTCTCGCCTCCATCGAATGAAAATTATACGGGGACATCGACGCGCAACCATTGACCAAGGATTCAATACATGATTCTATAAACTCCCTAGCGTCTTTTTTTTGTAAGCCTTTTGACCGCCACAGTCATGTATAAGTGACAAACCAAAATGTGCCCAGCACGCCACGGTCAAACTCACGTCCCCATGACAGACTTTTGTAGGTAAGTTTTTGTGTTTTTTTTTGATGTAGCAGTCAAAAGTTTAACAAAAAAAATTTGCTGTTATGGAACAACAAATTTTTTTTGTTAAACTTTAACTTAACTTTTTTAACTTTTGTTTAATGTATGGACATTAAGAAAGCGAAGTACACTACTAGGTATTACTTTCTACATAAGTCCACGACGTACGTACGTACTTTTCAATGAAACAGCAATTTTTAGGGTTCCCTACCCAAAGGGTAAAAACGGGACCCTATTACCAGGGGCTACCCTATTACTAGGGCGTCTTGTCCGTCTGTCCGTCTGTCACCAGGCTGTATCTCATGAACCGTAATAGATAGAGAGTTGAAATTTTCACAGATGATGTATTTGTGTTGCCCCTATAACAACAAATGGTTAAAACAGAATAAAATAAATATTTAAGGGGGTCCATACAACAGCTTTTTTCGGCGTTTTTGTCTTATGGTACGGAACTCTTCGTATGCGAGTCCGACTCGCACTTAGCCAGTTTTTTTTTTTAAACGTCCTGAACATTTCTACGCTAAGGGGTCTAGAATTATGTGCTGAATTCATGGTTAGATATAGTTTGCATGTCGACGTCCCTGTCACTCTGTATAGTTTGGAGCATGCAAATTGTTGACAGGAAATTATTTTGCAGGTAATCGATAGTTCGTACGATAATAACACGACCATTTCGCCGGTTTGCGAGAATATCGACGTAATTCAAAATTCTGTCAAATTGAGTTCTGTATGCCAAACAATCATAAATCTTTGATATTTTATCGTGAACAGAGACGCAACGCCAATTTCGCGACAGCTTTCGTTAGAAAGAGACAGCGTCATTATTCATTTGAGAGAAAACACTCGAAGCGTAATCACAAATAAAGGCTCATCTCAGTTGAGCCAATGACAAGCACGGTCGATTCTCAAAAATAACGACGTATTTACAGTTTGGTTGCAACAATTGTTGATTTTTTTTCAAGAATAGTGACATATTAAGTGATCCGTCGTTGTTCCTGATAAAAGTAAGTATCTTTTTATGTCTTATTTCTATTTACGCCTGTATTCTTGAATAAATATGGGTGATTGCTTATGATATTGTATTTTATTCCGACTTTTTGTAACTTGAGTCTATATTCACGAAAAATAAACAGATTTTATTTCCTCGTATATAAGAAACGTCGTTATTTTTCAAAAAAATGGGCATGGTTTTGCTTCTTATTACGAAATGCGTCTGTGTTCAAGGAATTTCGGGATAGAAATATTGAGTTAATTTTTTACATGGTATTTATTGATAATTAATTATTTACGTTAAATTATTTGTTTTAGATAATTATCTTTATCAGAGTTATTCAAGATGGCAGAAAGAATGTTATTCTTGGGAAAGTTGAAAGAAGCGGCCAGTAAAAATAAAGGAAATGAGGATCAACATGATTTAATGAATACTGAACAAGAAGGTTAGCCTACAATTTTCGTATATTTGCATTTTGTCTCAATTTTATTTATTCTTTCAACTATTGAAAATATTTTAGGTTCCAATAAACATAAAAGCAGTTTGCCATTAAATGCAACAAGTTGCGATGAAAACATCGCAACTTGTTGTATTTAAATTATAATAACACATCAGGTAAGCACAATAAAATATTTGAATTCAACCAGTGGAAAGATTTTTCGATATTATTTTTATTCCGATGTGTAGTTCGTCCTGTTGCAAATAGTTTACACTCACGCTAGTGGCTGATCATAACCTCTTGGGTTACAAAAATGTGAGTGTTTCTATCACATAATGGATTGTTCCTCTGGAAGAAACCCGTGAAATGCATGCGATTACGATAACTGTTGCTTTTGGTATTTATTCTGTAAATAAATAAATGTTTATGGAATTTCAGGTAATAATTCAGAAGAAAATAAATTGATTTTGCGACAAAGATCACTATCCATATCGTCCATATCATCATCATCATCATCTAGCTCATCTTCTTCGACTTTTAGCTCATCTTCCTCGTCTTCTAGTTCATCTTCATCCAGCAATAGAGAAACAGAAGAATGTAATAAAGAATCAAATAACATGATAAATTTAAATGAAAAAGGACTCCACGGCCATAGCCTAGAAAATAAAACCAAAGAAAATAAGGTAAGTATAGAGTCAGTAACTGATAATATGAAAGATAAGACTGCAGTAGAAAGTAATTCACAAATAGAAAGTGAACCAAAAGCTATTGAATTGACCAATATGAATGCTGAAAGTGAAGAAAGCAAGGAAGAAAGAGATTTTTCATCGGATGATAGTATCGCGGATCCTAATTATCACATTGAAAGTAATGATTTACCGTCAGATTCGGATGAAACAGTAGAAGAGAATGAAGAAGAAAATATTTCACGTGAATAAAACCAAAAGAGGAAAATGCAGCTAGAACTTTGGAAATAGAATGTAGCAAAACGTCTACGAAATGCAGGGAAAGTATATGTAGGCAAAAATAATAAACTTATACGAGAGAGACGATTAGGACCAGGATGTACAGAAAAATGCAAGTTAAAGTCTAACACAAAGTTTGATGATGAGACTCGACGCCATATTTTTGACGCATATTATAAATTACCTGTTTTGCAAAGTAAAAGAACTTTTGTAGCATTCAATATCCTCTATTGTCCCGACATTATACATTTCCTTTTAAGAATTAATGTTCCTGTTTTTGATCTTTTTTTCATTACTTATTATGAAGAATTCACGTTTATTTTGATTTAATTTATTTTGAAAAACAGGGTTTTTAATACCTAAATATAAAGTTAGTATGTTATAAAATTATTTTTATTTGTTATACTTATAAGTACAAAAGTTTTAAACACGGTTGTAAGTTTTAGTTTGTATTTTTAAAGCTAATTAAATGACATAAGTTGATTTTTATAATTTGGAGTCTCATGAATAAAGACTGATGTCTGAATCCCCCCTTTGTATGACGATTTTATAAATAATTTTAATAAAAGTTCTAAAATGTTTTTATGATTTTTGATACTACGATAAATTTTCCTTTAATCAGTAAAGTCAATCCCTCAATAAATCATTTACATTTTGCGGTATGCACTAAAATATTTACAAAGAAATTAAAAAATGCCATACTCAAAAATCAATCATTTTTAGTTCCGTCGCTATTCTCGCAAACCAGCGATTTGTCAACCTGTAAGTTTATGGCTGAATATGAGCTTTCTCTTAAAGTTAATAAGGTTTTTAAGGAACAAGTAGACCCGCCCCCAGAAAATTATAATAACATCCAATTCAAAATAAAATTAATAACAATAATTATTAATTTTTTATAATATATTAATATTAATAATTATTATTAATTTTATAAATAAAAAAATAATTATTATTATTAATTTTATAAATAAAAAATAATAATAATAATAATTTGGATGACATCACCAACGCGACAACGTCAACAAGTCAATTCGTTCTAATAGTTTTATTTAAATAGATTAATTAAATTTTAGAAGCAGTTTTATTCTGAAATTCTACAACCAAAACCCTAATACTCAATTTAAATTAAAATCAACAGAAAAAGTACAAGGAACCATAATATTTCTAATTTTCATCAAACACTGCCGAACTGGAGGTGACATCTGTCATGTCGCCTCCGATAAAACCAAACAAATAAAACGAAAATCAAAACATGTTGACAAGATCCGCCTTACGACGAGCACGCCTACCACCTCCGGACTCTTCGCTCAGCTCCGCCTCGTCGCCGCCGGTACCCAGCCCCATTGTGAGCGCTGTGACGACACCGGCAGTTGCGTCGAGCTCGAGCGACGAGTATTTCTCTCCACCCACGAATCCACCACCTGCTCGTCGACGGGGAGAACGCCAGCCGCTGGACGGCTTAGGACCTCGAGGCCCACCGGTGTCTGATAGGGTCCCAGCTCCCGGCGGAAGTGTGCAGCGCATGCGATGGACGCAATCCGTCAACGAGAACGTCATGCACTCATACTATGGGGCTACAGAGGGAGGAAACAACCTGACCGCGTACCGTGTTCGGACGCTCTCTCTGTTTCAGGTGCTTGAGCCGGCTGACAACGTATCGGCACAACGACTGTCGGATCAGGTACGAGTCATCCAGCGTAATCGTACGTTGGATGACACCGTGCTTGATCGCTTGCGGACTAAAATGCAGAGTAGCCATGTCATTGCTACGCCGTCGCACGCTGTGGCACCGCCACAGTCTACCATACCATTTATTTGCGAAAACGACGTGAGTAATGACATGGTTACTAACGTAAGTATCCAGTGCAGTGAGGAGATGAGGAGTACTTTGGAGGGTGCGATCAGAGAATATCGGTTCATGACACTCGAACTCAGACCACGCTTACCTCGTTTGCCCATGCATAACAGAAATAGGGCGCTGGTGGCTGTTCTGGATTCGCAGTTGTCAAGCTATTCTGATAACTGCGAAAACCTCACCGATGCTCATTCAATCCTGTATTGCGCGGCTGTAACGGCATGTCGTGTAGCTCATGTCAAATTTCGGGATGACAGAGCTACACGACCGAAACCAGCCGTACCGGCATGGCAGAATAGGATTGAACGACGCATTGCTGGGGCCAGAGCGTTCATCGGCAAACTAATCTGCTTCCGGGAGGGCAACAATCGCCCTTGAGTGATACGCTTTGTGAGGCGGGCGTTTGCGGGGACTGATATCAGTCCTCAAGACTACATGTCCCGTGTCACAGAGCGCATCGACTTCTGGAAGCAGAAAGTATATGCATGGGCAAACCGTATTCGTAGGTATAAGCGTCGGGTGGAACGGTACACTCTAAATCGCACCTTCCAAAGCGATTAAAGGTGGGGATGTTGGTGGGATGATAATGCCATGTGTTCATTTTGGCGTAACATCTGGTCGGTACCTGTCAGTCATACCGAGGGTGAGTGGACTCGGGACGTCGTCGGCCATATTACACTGTACTGGGATCAATCCATCATCACTGACAGGACTATTATAGCCAATAAGCCTGATATAGTGGTGGTGGATCGATCAGAGCGGCGCGCAATGATTGTTGACATAACCGTCCCGCATGACCAGAACCTCGTGAAAGCCGAGAAAGATAAGCAAATCAAGTATCTTGACTTGGATTGAGAGGTTGTCGACATGTGGGGTTTGGACTCAGCGATCATTGTGCCGATAGTCGTTACAGCCAATGGCTTAATTGCCAAGAGCCTCGACCAACACTTGAGGAGACTCTCGTTAGGCAGCTGGACCAAGGGCTTGATACAGAGAGCGGTACTCCTGGACACGGCTCGTATTGTTAGGAGGTTCCTTTCTCTGAAGCCCTGACCGCCGGTAGCTTGGACCCTGTTCCCGATACCGGTGGGCTACAATTTTTTTATATTTTTAAATGTTTTTTTTATTGTTTTTTGTAAAGAATATTCAAAAATCTCTAAATAATATGAGAATTAGCATTTCTCATAATCAGCAATTTCCCGGCTTCGTAAAACCGGTTTGTAATTCGAATAGTGAAGTTTTTGTTGGTTTGAAAACGATTACCCTAAAATTAAACAACATTAAACAACAACATAATGTACCCAAAATACCATCAGGCCTCTAATTTTAGACTCGCTTCCATAATTACGTAGCTTTTTGTGTCCAAGCCATAATAATCTGTCACAATTTGCAATAGGATGTTTTTTATGTTCTCACCGAGGCGTATTTAGTCAGGAAATTATAACAAATGGTTGCAGCCGCGTAGACACAGAAAATCTTTAGCGTGAAATACGTCTCCCGTGTTTTATTGTCACTGTAGTGCAAGAGACAGTCTTACGTCGGCTTTAATGATCTTTTTCTGTCCCTAGAAGACACAAATGTTTATATATTGTGATCTTTGGTCATAGGAACAATAAATAGATAATTATAATAATATAATAATGACTGTCATACTGAACTTCGAAATTTAAAAATACTGATGTACTGAATCAGCCTGTATTATCCCACTACTGGGCAAAGGTCTCCTTTTTCCATTTCCATTCAATTCAATCCTAAACATGAAATAGATAAGACTAACTTTTTCTGGTTCCATTATGATTCTTACTTCGACTAGTACTGAATATATTATATTGTACACAAATAAAAAATAAAAAGCGATAATTTTGCTGATTTGACAATTCAAAAGTGCCTGTAATAGGTTTATCAATATTCTTCTATCTATCTTTATAAATAAAACAAAATCGGGTTAGTTACACCCAAAGAGATAGTCTTTGGTTACACCATTTATAACTCAAGAACGGTTGGACCGACTTTTATGATCTTTAATTTGTTGAATTTATCTCCGCCCCGAATAGCAGAATAACTATTAAAAAATTTAAAAAAATAATGTAATTAATATATTTTCTCATATATTTTATATGGAAAGGCTTTTTAATGAATAACACAAAATTTATTGATTCTAAGGTGGTACGAAGTTCAATAAAGTCTGGTCAGCTAGTTTGAAATAAATGCTTTGAGTTTGAGTTTAGATAGGAGTGGCTATGAATGCTCTTTATTTAGCAACCCATTTGCGCTAGGTAATACTACCATGAATCATTAGTATAGGTAGGTATTAGAATTGTCAAGCATACAATTTTATTTGTAAACAAATGAGATAAGTCGATGTTTGACGGGGTCTTATACTATTAAGACTAACTGTGCCTCAAGGCGTTTCGCGTCTGTGTCATTTCGAGTTTCACCGTGAGAGAGACTATTTCATTTGTCTGAACTAAGCTTTTAATCTTGCAAATTACAAGTGTTTTAAGCATAATTTTAATAAGAACACCGTCTGCGAGAAAGGTCATACTGGGTTAATGGTGAATGAAGTTTTAAAAACGTTATTATTTTTGTTTCGTTATAAAGTTTTAGAATATAACACTGCCTTAAATGAAATAAGAAATCTTCAGTAAAAAGATAATTTATTTAGTATTAAAAAAATAAATGCTTCAAGCGCGTACAATTTTTCTGAGAGCAATTCTACCTTGCTAATTAAAAGCATGGATTTATTTCAGCACACTTGATGAATATATCAAATACGTAGTTTATAATGATAATTAATTTAATTTTGTCCATCTCACGTGTTGAAAGTTAATTCATACAGCTTGCATGGTAAGTTTACCTACCGAAAGATCCAAGTGGTTATGATTACTCCAGCGATCTTATAAGGAACATCAACAAAGTTGGAGTACAACTGGGCAAAAGAAGGTATAGTTGTATTACTTCCTTTTCAAATTCAAATGCAAAGTATTACATTTCACATAATTAACAGTCCAGCCATTGAGAGAATACGTTCCTGACACCTGTCAGTGCGACAATTCTAGTAAGTAAGAAAGATCAAATTCGCAAAACACGTATTCATTTATATGAAACTGACGGGTGTCAAGAACGCATATTCTTGACGGACGGACTGTACATGGGCACTTGTGAAACGTCAGAAGCTAGGTGCACAGTTCCAATTAATCGTTTCCTATGGAGAAGAAGCGGCAAAAATTCCAAGCTACTCTTTTAAACCAGGATCTAAATAGCAGACAGCTCACAATATCATTTTACGGTGCAACAGAATGTTGACACTTATCTCCCAAAGGCATCCCACACGTACGTGACATGATAACCCTTTATTCTGAAACATTTCCTGCAAGAGAATTTCTTACTTGACGATACAAAGCTTCAGAAATATATACTGCAACACAAAATACAATTCTATTCATATACACTATTCTACTAACTCCAATAATATGCTCCCATAATTTTCTTCTTATTATAACACGTACGGACAGACGGATCGTTTTACAATACACAGTATAAAGAATGATATTATTATTTTATATGTGGGACCAAGTCTCGGTCACACTGAATGTTTCAGACGTGACCAGTGTGGCTATGGGGTATTATCTTACCCCCTACATGAGTGTATGTGGTATCGCGTAAAATGTCTTCCTTCGTTCTCTTCTTAATAGAATTATCTTCATGAGATATTCATTGACTGCAAGAGGTTTTTGTGTTGAGTGGAAATTCATTTGTTTTTCGTGAATGCTTATTATCAATACTTAGACACCAGAAAAATATCAATAATTTACCTACATTATTGACAAGTTTTTGACATTAATAATTGTCGCTGAGATGTGATTGCGACTAAATTTTGAACGTATTTAAACGCGGAAATTAGCCTTCCGTTTACTGAATGCCAGCTGGGCTATTCTGTACAAATCTCACCGTGGAAACGTAGGTGAAGTGAGATTAAAGTGAGCTGCGGTGCTATTCTGTAAAAATCTCACCGTGAAAACTTAGGTGAAGCGAGTGAGCTGTCAATAGTGTCAATTCCTAGCAAAAACAAACTCACTTCATCTAAATTTTCACGGTGCGATTTTTACAGAATCGACCGGCCATTATTCTACCTAATGCTAAAGATAGGCACTATTGACAAATCAGTTCAAACTCACTTCAAGTTTTCACGGTGAGATTTGTACAGGATAGACCAGCTGTTTAAATTAAACTTAATTATATTATATTTCCGATGACCAGTTACAACTCCTAACTTGAGATTTTGTCTAAGATTTCAACTGCTTTGTTTTTTTTCTTTATAGTTATTTTGTTTTATTATTATGCTTTAGCGATAAAGTTGAAAATCTATTAAAGAAATTTGACAGATTGTAGTAGCTTGATGTGCTGGCGTCTGTACCTATTGAATACGCGAGCATTCTCTTTATGCGAAAACTGATTAATGTTACTAAGCTGCACGGAGAAATTTCTTTTAGTTCAAAAATCTAAATCAAAATATTACATTTCACATGGGCTCAGAAGCTAGGTGCATGGTTCCATTTGGTCGTTTCCTATGGAGAAGAGTCGGCAAGAAATTCCACGGTTGCTCTTTTAAAAAATTAATTGGCTTTTACAATAGTTCCTAATTTAATTAATGTAAATAGGTTTGGGAGGATAGTGTAGGCCTGTTAACAAGAGTACTTGTTTGCTGTGATGTGCTTGCGTTGATGATGCGTGATGCGCTTGATGTGCTGGCGTCTGTACCTAGTAAGGTACAGACGCCAGCACATCAAGCTACCCGAAACTGTAAAATTTTCCCAATCTACTTTGAACCTTACGCTTTAGAGATAAAGTTGAAAATCTATTAAAGAAATTTGACAGATTGTAGTAGCTTGATGTGCTGGCGTCTGTACTTAACAAAATAGAAAATGGGCAACAAATCTACAGTCTACGTCTATATAACGGTCGTCAGAGGCATCGATTTCTAGAATTGCTTTTTTTCCCGTACGTTAAAAAGCCGAAAGTTTGTGAGTGCGTGAGTGTGTGTATGTGTGTGTGTGTGTGTGTGTTTATATGTTTGTTACTTCTTCACGCTCAAACGGCTAGACCAATTTTGATAAAATTTTGTATGAAGGTAGCTGACACCCTGGATTAGCACATAGGCTACTTTTTATCCCGATATTCCCACGGGATCGACATTTACGCAGGTGAAACCGCGGGGCACAGCTAGTAGGAGAATATTTATGTGCAGTCCACATAATTATTCTCCTCATATCATATCACAGGCCTAGGAAACGCTGGCCTGACGACTTGTATGCGTTTATGGGAAATTAGCCGGAGAAGAGAACCCACAGGGTACTGTGGAAAGCTAGTAGGAGAACTTTGCCCAGCAGTGGGCAATATCTGCAAGTTTAAAAAAAAATCACACCTACTACCATTTTTTTTTTCTAGGGAAACCATTACTTATGTAGGATTTATGTATCTATTATACAGCATTGTATATATCTATGTATCTATTATAGTACCTATATTATTTTGCACCACTGACAACCCCATTTTTTATATCCACGCAATCACTGTCCATTCCAAGGTTGCCTGGAAGAGATCGCAGAAAGCGATAAGGCCGCCCATTGTATGTTTTGTATTCATAATCGTACTTTTTTGTTATGTATTTTCTGGTGTACAATAAATTATATACTTTATTATAAATAAAAAAGTATATGTATTATTATAAATAAATAAATCAGTACATACCAGTTTCTGTTGCTGACACTCGATCCGATCCGATCGTCTTGCATAGTAGATAAATACAATCGTAACTGTTTTATGCAAAGGACCAATAAGAACGTGTATTTATAATCATAAGTAATGTATACAAAATATTGTAAAAAAAATAAAAGTGTAACAAAGACCTTTCGGAAGGGATGACTAGAATCAATACTATTTTTTGTAAATTTTGTCGTTCACAGGTTACCCTTTAATGTGCCTATCTTTATAACAAAGTCGGGTTAGTTGCACCATTTATAACTCAAGAAAAACTGAAGCGATTTTTATGATCTTTGATTTGTAGGATTTGTCTCCGCCCCGAATAGCAGAATAACTATTAAAACAATGGAAAATTCCAAGAAAAAAAAATTAATATAAATAATTATAATTACTATATTTATTATTAATATATTATATTATTATTAATATATTATATTATTATTAATATATTAATAATTTTCTCATATAGTCATTCTTATAATTGATTCTGATGCGGTACAAAGTTCGCCGGGGTGAGCTAGTTTGAAATAAATGATTTGACTTTGACCAACACTGTGATTACTGAACAATGATGGAAACTAACTCTCGAAAGCGACAATTTATTCCAGTAATAGGTACAGTCATGAGCATAAATATGTATACACTTGGCTTTATTCAAACACGATTTTCTTCTTTATTTTTGAATGAAATTTTATGTTATTACGAACAAAGTATTTTTTAACCCATAGGTTTGTGTAAAGTGTCATATTTCAATGTTGCATTCATTATTTCACGAAAAAATCGCAATTTTAAGTTGCCAAGTGTTGACATATTAGTGCTCGTGACTGTACACCATCTCTATACCTAGTGATACCTACACAATTTTCCCATATCGATAACTAAATTAGATGTCAAAACCGCAAAATCAGAATCATACGTACCTATAGATATTTTCATAAAATAATTCTTCGGACCAATTTATCGCTGATAAAGGAGGAAATTAATATCCAATAATTCAAAAATGCCTTTTGCCTTCACATAATGGAGGAACGTTCAGGTATGGAATCTCATAGCGTCGAGATTTCATATTACACAGTGCAGTGATTCGTAGAAAAATAATAAGTACCATTTATATGGATCATTTCACTAATTGAATCCACGATATAGAGTGAAATTGGAGGAATTGGTGAAGGAAGTTACCGTGAATGTGATATCGTATTTACTCATCAATATTACTGTACGAATGAGAAAATTTGAATGTGATATCGTATTTACTCATCAATATTACTGTACGAATGTTACCATTCCAATAAATCGACGTAGTCGTAGTCTATTTTCGTTACGTTCGATGACCTTGTATGAACCTCTGCAGCATCCATACAAAGGTCCATACAAGGTCATCGAACGTAACGAAAATAGACTACGACTACGTCGATTTATTGGAATGGTAAACTTTTACCGTGATAGCATACCAGTATAGTTTAGGATAATGAGGAACTCGATACAATACTAGAGGGGTCCGTGGCTATGTAATAAAACAGCCGGATAGATCAATCGATCAGGTTAAGCTACGCATGCCGCGGATGGTCCGTAGATGGGTGACCATATTTACATACCGAGACTCCGTGCCTTGGAAAGCACGTTAAGTCCCGGCTATCATTCGTGGATCTTTGACAGTCGTTACGGGTGGTCACTGGTCAGGAGTACGAAGGTCTGACGACACCAGTCTTACCATGGGGTATCGTATTACCCAGTAACTGGGTTGTGGGGGTCAGATAGGCAGTCACTCCATGTATAAATATTCAGCTGCATCCCGTTAGACTGGCAGTCGACCCCAACATAGTTAGGAAAAAAGTACTAGGCAGATGATGATGACCTCGATACAATACCTTAATATTTACAAAATATTTTAACGCTATACTTACCTACTAAAGCCTGTGAGAGAGGTATAAGAAATCTGTTCGGGAGACCTTTGGGTAGCATAAGGACAACATAGGATGATAAAAAAAAACTCTTCTATCTTTCTATTCTTTATATTCTATCTTTGAGACAGCTCTTTATCCTTCTATCAATTCTGCGCCAAGATTCCTCTCTCACCTATGTCCCTCGGTAAGAAACGACGCAAAAGCCATGTATGTCCCACCGTACGGCACTGGACCAGTCTTGCTAGTGTCCATTTCTATGTCTTCGGTCATCGTCTTTATAACAAAGCGAAAAACAACTCAAGATTTACGAGCATTCATTCTCAAATTGCTGCTGCGTGATTGGCTGTTAAAACCTTCATATACCTAGTGATACTGAAAGACTTCTTGTACTACCGATCTAGTTCTACAATGAAATCTGTACAATCATACGCAATCATACTATGAAATCTGTACAATCATACGCAATCATACACACACACTACTGGTGTAGTGTTACTCACACCTGCACTCAACACTCTTACACAACAAACGTACACAGCACACTTACACAACACACCTAGACGGCACACTCACACCTACAGTTCCTTTCTTCTAATTACTAACTTGTTTCTTGTTTTATTACCTACTTTCTCATGAATCCTTTTTATTACCCATTAGCTTTTTCCAACAAACATCGGCAAAATACATTGACAATACGCTGACCATGTTAAACAGAGGACCCTATAATAGGGGTAATTCCCGTATTTTTAAGAACGTATTTATGTAAATATTACTACACAGACTTTGACAGATTGCCACTGAGATTAGAATACTTATTGAATACTCTCAATATTCTAAACTCAGTCGCTATCTGTAAAAAATACAATAATACAATTTACAAAAAATTTTGGCAAGTTTTTGACATTCATTGTTGCTGAGTGAGATTGCGACAATTAGCCTTTCTGTCTCCTGTGATACAGTCTTTTTTTACTAGAACAGGATAAAGGTGATCTTTTCCACTAAAGTTAAGTACTAGATTGTATTGCATAGTTTTGCTTATCAATAACTGGTAGGAAAATTAATCTTTACTACTCTTTTTGCAACAATAAAACATATTATTAAAACTAAATAAATATTCTTATACTTCATTTATTATAAATAGCATTAGAAAAATAGCTACAGTTATTCGAAATTATTGTTGAAATTTTTTCACTTTATAGTTATTTACATTGCTTTGTATTTATCGTGAAATAACTTAGTTTACTTTTATATCGTGTAAAAGCGTTTATGCGAACCTGCTTACAGTAATAAAATCATAACGAATAGGTGATAATCGTCATTTTTCTAATCTAGGTATACCTACCAAATAAAACAAAGTCGGGATAATTACACCATGTAAAATTCAAGAACGGCTGGACCGGTTTTGATGATCTTTGATTTGTTAGATTTGTCTGCGCCCCGAATAGCATAACTATTAAAACATGGGAAAATACACGAAAAAAAAAAACTAAGGCGGTACAAAGTTTGCTAGGTCAGCTAGTGTTATAATTTATGAAGTACCTATAGTTGTAGGCAGAAACCTACCAGCCTAAACTTATCTTCATTAACAAAAATAACACACTCCTTACTAATTATAACGACGTGAATGACCCACAACCAAGAACAAAACTTGACCTAAAACTTATTTATCCAAATTGTAAGCGTTTGTAATGAAGTAAAAAGTAATTAAGGACAGACTATGAAAGCTGTATTCAAGGGATACTCAGTCACCTCACCGTACACTATTAATAGTTAAACCTGTTTATTTATCCAACAGTAATGGCTCTTAGTCCCGTCGAGGAAAACTTCAAGTCTCGGAAAGACCTCTTTTATTCAGTTTTTCTGTCCTTTTTTAACCGAATCGGGGAGCGAGCGGTAGTGAAAGAAGTGTAATATTTCACTAGATTGCCAATAAATTACTGCAGCTTTGAAAACTATACTGCATTGAAAATAGTAGTTATTCTTTGATGCAACATGTAAACTTGCTTAGCTCGAGTGCTAGGAAGTGATTTTGGTAGGCTTTTTGTAAAAAAAAAAAAATATGAAAAGTTATTTTTCCTCGCGCGCTTACTTTGCTACTTTTATTTTGGTTTCTTCATTTTAAATAAGTGAAATATTAAACAATAAAAGATAAGAGAGAAAAAGTGAGATAAGTATTGATTTTCTATTTTAATATCATTACCTACCCACGAAGTAAATATACATAAAACGTAGGACGAATTGGTTATTGCAAACAAAAATAATAAAAAACACGGCGGCACTCCGGGAGTGCCGACAGAAGTGAAAACAAAACACAAACAGAATACTTTGCGATCACTCACTGACATATCGGATATCGATTAAAACCGAGTACATCTCGAGGACAGCCGAACACATCCGAAGCGTATATTTTTTTAATCGTCTTAAAAACAAAACACGCGCGGTGTCGCTTACAGTGGCGCGAGTTCATTGGTTTTTTTCCATCTCAAAAAATGCCTGAAGAAGTTTTCACTTCAATAATCCACTTTTCCCATCCCGTATTATACGCTTATTTCCTATGTTCTACTATAAAATTGTAATAAGAAACCGTAAACGGGACGGATAGGCACCGACTTTAATACACCGTATCACCGGATAACGATGGTTTCATTATAGCAGATAGAAACTATAAAACTGCTTATAACCTCTGCCTTCGGATTCTAGCTGACTAGGTGCAATATCGTGTGGGTAGGTGATGTAGGCTGGTGATAACCTGGGGTACTGAAACATTTTGAGACGTTGTTTAAAATGAAAATTACCTGAATTCGCAATTTGGTCGGTTCTTGAATGGTGACCGCGTAGGCCATACCAATGTATGTACGGTGCGCACACATAGTGCAAAACGATACCTAGATTTAAGACATCGTGGCAACGAGATAAAAAAACGCGCATGGTTGGGGAACCCCCGTCAGGAACGTAGTTCCTTAGATATGCGATACTCCCACGCACACATCATCAGCTGCCTAGCATTTTCCCAACTATATTGGGGTCGACTTCCAGTCCAACCGGATGCAGCTGAATACCAGTATAGAGGTATGAGGAACAGGGTGTAAAGTTCACTCATACTCTATAGAAAAGGGAGGATCCTCCGACCAGACGGGTGTTGTGTCTGGCGGGCAACTGCCCGTTGATTCATGTCGGGCCGTTGTATCTATGCTAGTTGCGCGGTAAACTCTGCTTGCGCGATGCAGGATTTGCGTGACGTAGCGCGATGCAGTATGACGCGTTGTTTGTATGTGGCGTTGTAGATACCGCTACATCACTCCCCCCTGGAGACCGGAGGTAGATAGTGGGCTGAGTCTTGTATCTTGCGATGCTTGCCAGGCCAGCTGAGGTTCCAGTGAGTCGGAACCGGTTGCCGCATAGTTCACGGTGAGTCGGAACTGTCTGCGAAGATGTCCCCAGTGAGTCGGGGTGGCGCTGCGTTATGCTCCAGTGCGTCGGATGTAGTACAGCGCCGAGTTGAGGCTGGCTGCTGCGTCGACCAGGAGAGGAATTGAGCTCTTCTTGTTGACCGGCCGAAAGTGCAGTGTGCTGTGCCGAGGTTGCTGATGAGGCTGAGGGTGATGACCAGGTATGCGCGGTCGCTGCATGCTGGTGGTCAGGATACCCGTTGAAGCCGTGGGAGCTGGCTGGCTGGGTGACTCGCCGCTAAAGCTTGCGGGAGTGATGATGATGACGTCACGATGAAGATTTGCTCGAAGGCTGCGCTGACGTTCATGTTCGGGGTCACCAGTATAGAGGTATGAGGAACAGGGTGTAAAGTTCACTCATACTCTATAGAAAAGGGAGGATCCTCCGACCAGACGGGTGTTGTGTCTGGCGGGCAACTGCCCGTTGATTCATGTCGGGCCGTTGTATCTATGCTAGTTGCGCGGTAAACTCTGCTTGCGCGATGCAGGATTTGCGTGACGTAGCGCGATGCAGTATGACGCGTTGTTTGTATGTGGCGTTGTAGATACCGCTACACCAGTATTTTATTTGAAGCGACTGCCTATCTGACCTCCACAACCCAGTTACTGGGTAATACGATACCCCTTGGTAAGACTGGTTGTCAGACTATCGGGTTTCTGACGACCCCTAACAACTGTCAAAGATCCATGATTGACAGCCAGGACCAACGGCTAAACGTGCTTACCGAGGCATGGAGGGGTCTTGATATGTAGAAATGGTCACCCATCCACGGACCAAACGCGGCAAGCATAGCTTAACCTGATCGAACGACCCGCGCGGCTGTTATTACTTGGCCATAAGCCCCTCCCCATACTTCCACGCACACATATACTCGTATATAATAGAAAGAGTCAAAGAGAGAGAAATTCGCATGGGCATGACGGTTTTTCCCCGAAATAGTTACCTATAGTTATAAATTTTGCGAATCGCCCGAGAACACACCGCATTGCCACCACGAAAGCTACCAATCGTACCAAATGTTGACCTCAATAAAACACTACAAATTAATGGCCTACGATTTTCAATGGCGCTATAGATAGTATTGACATTACCAAGCTTGATTATTTACCGTTTATGTGAGATTGTGAGCTGAAATAACACATTCTCATAATGCTCGGTTCCTATTCTTTGTCGTCACAACATTTATATTACACTAGCCGTGCCCCGCGGATTCACCTGCATAAGTTTCGATCCCGTAGGAATATCGGGATAAAAACTATCCTGTGTCCTTTCCCGGGGCTCAAACTATCTTGATACCAAATTTCATCTAAATCGGTTTAGCAGTTTAAGCCTGAAGAGGTAACATACAGACGGACAGACAGACAGACACACTTTTGCATTTATAATATTAGTACAGTGCGTGCCACGTAAGAAGAGACTTGACACACCACGTGGTCTGACATGCGCAGAACACGATTTTAGGTATCTTTAGCGGTATGAGGTCTGAGTGCGGGACGGGACTGGACGTCATAGGGGCGGCGGAAAGAGGCGGGGGAGGCGGGCTCAAGTCTCTTCTTACGTGGCACGCACTGTACTGATTATAAAAGACCATTTTTGTGCTCAGTATTCTAGTAGCAGTATCTACAACGCCACATGCGAACAACGCGTCATACTGACGTCACGCAAAATCCTGCATCTCGCAAGCAGAGTTTACCGCTCAACTAGCATAAGTACAACGGCCCCACATGAATCTGACTGATCCGACTGCCCAATGCAGAAGCCCGCCAGACACAACACCCGTCTGGTCGGAGGATCCTCCTTTTTCTATGAAGGTTAAGTGAACTTTACACCCGTTACCTCTATATTCTATATTTATTATAAAAACCATACTATAGCAGTTCACTGCTGGACATAGATCTTTTCAATTACACGCCATTCGGCTCGATTCTTGGCAACTCTCATCCAGCACCCTAACTGCGTAACATACTATTCATCACAACCTGAATCATTTTGAAGCCTATTGCTAATTCATTGCTTCATAAAATCGAAAAAATTGTCTGCTCAACAACGTAAATAACTCAATGAATGTTGTTGAACTGTCAAAATGTAAGCCGTCCCTATTTTGAGTGTGTTACGCAGTTACCCCGCTAGCTACTATGAGCCACCCAGCGAAGATCGTCGCTCAACGTAGCCTGAGGCCGCCCTCCCTTACTTTTCCATTTCGTAGTCTCCACTCAAGAACACGTCTACCCCAACGGTCATAACAGATTAACCTAGCCGTTTATTAAATCCGCAGGTAAATGATAGGAACAGTTTCAAACCAAAATGCATTTTTAACAATTTGAACTTGGAATTAGTCGACACTTTTGTCATAAAGTCAGCTAACGAGCTGCTTTAACACCCTTCAGTCGTCGTAAAATATACAAGTTAACATTATACGATGAAGGAAGCCGTTTCTGAAACTTTTAATTAGTAAAATTTCTAACAAAGTCTGTGCTAAAACGATTCAGAAATGTTGAACTTTTGTTAAATTTTTAGCTATTGGCAGCTATTTCGTGGCTCGATCTGGTAGATTTTTTTAGCCGTTTATATAATTTTTAACGACTTTCGAAATTTTTGAGCTTTATTATCAGGAGTTATTCAATCAAGGGCAGATTTTTCATTCTTCGGATAACTTTGTATGGAATAAAAATTGCGGTTTGACAAATGCTGTTTTAGAAAATATGTCAAACCACTAGGTATATTTATTCGACATATAAAAGTTGTCTGAGGCCATCGGCCCTAATTCTAATATACAGCGTTGGAAAAACTTAGACCTTCTTTTGCTGTCATCTAAAATATGTGCCTGTTTTGGTCACAGCAAAACAGGCAAACTTCATAATCCAAACTGCATTATTATTACCAATGATCGAACTCAAAATACTAATCGATAGACTCCAACACATCGAGTGCGAAATTGTGATCGGTATCCAATAACGACAGTCTCACGATACGCCCAATTTGTGTCAATCATTTCCTACACATTGCTAACAGGCGTCACACATAGTCTCCACACGTGCTTGTTATACAGGCAACATATGAAATTTTCTTTAAAATTCACAGTATTAGTGTCATTACATCACGATTTTTTATAGTGGATTTGATTGTTTGTTGTGAGTGATGTCTAAGAACTTCATCTGTTACAAACTAGTAAGTTGATGCAATTTTTCATATTTAACTCATTGACAGATGCAATCAACAACGAAAATTCGTAGATTCATTTCAAAACATTAAAGCTAAATACTGATTTGCCGTGAGGTGTTAATCGCCATGACATTGTTAGTCACTAAACAATTTCTATTGCTGGCTGTAACTAATCTAAAATGTTAAATAAGGTCATAGCAAATAATGCTATTCCAATTGATGACGGCAGTATTGACCTGTTACTAGCAGAAGAGAGAGAGAGACAGAAAAAGTATATTGGTCTTCTTCTGGTCATTCCCTAATGATTGAGTGTTGTTATGACTCATAAATTGATAACAACTTATAGCTCACACGAGAATTACGATTACAGTTCGAGAATCAATAACTAGGGGGAAAGTTACAGATACTGTACAGCAAGGAATGCTTCCTAACTAAACTAACTAAAAGGCTCTATACATACAAAACGAGAAGAGGCCTATAATTGTTTTTAAAGAAAAATTCTAAGTAAATCTTTTAAACGACAACTATGTTTAAAACTGTCGATTTGCAATAACAATGTGCTAATCTAACCCACATTACTATCTTTAACCCCAACATTCAACCCGTGCTCAATTTTCCTTCTGAACCGCAATCTATAAAACCTTGCGACACGAATTGAAACACATATCAGCGGTGGTGACACGTGGTAAGTACGATTTACACCGGCCGGGCTGAGTCGCACGTAGCGGATACGCGTCGGCGTCGTAGCGCATGCGCTCGCAAGCGGCGGCCGCCGACTACGTCCACCCGACTGCTGTCGACTACTAAAAGTCGCTGAAACCTGGGCGCGTGCGTGTGCGTCATTATGACTAAAGCGACCAGTGCGTCAAGTTGCCGGCCGCCTAAACACGACGGCATCTAAACGCAGGCGCTCACGCGAGGAACCGACAGCATGCACGCGGATCCGAAACTTTTTCAATCTGTGATGACATTTATCTAGGTACTTCATAAACGCTTAAATTTCCTTCAAGACATTGCAAAATGCGCTCCGATGCGACTCGACGCGCGCCTGCCGGTGTAAATCATGCTGTATACGGAACTCCGAGCCTACTTTCCGTAATGTTGGAAGCCTGTTTCCTTCCTTTCCAATATCCTCATACACGAGAATATAGTTCCTTGGAAATAGCTTACGACTTCGACTTGATCGCATATTTGCGCACATTAAATTATGATTATGCATCTACATATGATTTCAGGAACTTTTGTTTGTTTGGCGTTGTTTGAGGAAAATGACGGGTAGAAAGAGAAAATGGAATTGATTATTTGTTGGGATGGTGTAATAAACTGTCGATATTCGGATATTTATGATGCATATCAGATTTTATTGTGGGATTGGGTAACTATGTACGGATGTAAAACTAAGTAGACAAACGTGTATGGGGCTAACACCGGCCTACAAAAAGCGTTCAAACCACCACCACCACCCACCAATATCCACCACCACCACCAACCACCTTTCTTTTTGACAACGTTCTCTATCCTATGCTTTGTTGATCTTACTAACTCATTTCGACTGCCTCAATTTTCCTAACTCCATCACCACATACGACAAACTCTAAAAGCAAGATTGTTGCTAAAATCAACTCCAACTCATCTCGGTGAGGTTTAATATTTATCTCTAAATTCTTTTGGGACGTTAAAACTTTAAAATGCTGTGAGAATACTCAGAGGTAAATTAATAACCGTCATGTCTATATTGTCTACACCTACCACGGGCGTCCCAAAGGGGTACCCATACAGAATATAAGAACGTACGTACGTCTTAAATATAGCGACAGTATCTATATTGCAATCCCCGGGCTGTAGCTGAGAATTGTCAGGCCCAAAAGTTCAATTTTATTTCTTTTTATCGGATTTGGGTATCGACCAGGTGCTTCCTTTCAGGCTTGTTACCCATGAAGTAAAATGAATGAAGAGATTTTGACGCGATAGGGACGGAAAATGTTCAGTTGAATGATAGCTTAGAATGTCATAAGATAGCAACCGGCGACGGCATGTGTCCGCCCATTGGAGCAGAATTATGACTGGCGCATTATGGCGATGTTCCATGAGACAGTCGTCCATTTTTAGTGTGGCTTTCTTCTCCATTTTCATTGTTTCACTAAATGAATAAACTTGCATATTTAATCACAATTTTTTATTACAAAAATTACAGAAGACAGGCCTCTGATTTTGGCTCACTGTTAACGTCACTGCGATCTATATTCTCATTTATGCTGTCACTGACAGATCTGTCGAAATCACTGTGACCTTTATTGTCATTACATAATGTCGCTGCTGTCAGAGGTCAAATAAATGTGAACGGACTGTAGAAGCACTCTTCTTGAATCAAAGCATAGACAAGAAGAAGAAGTCGTATAACTATGACGAACTAAATGATGTTTATATAATTGAATACACTGCAATTTTTACCGTTACAATATTACTCTTCATAGTTCTACTGCAAAATAACTCAAACCTACCCCCGTTATCTGAGAGATTTATCATTAATGTGTCTAAACTTACGTCAACCGTTTGGTTTGATTGACAAAAATTACAACAGCGAAATTAAAAACTTGAAATGTGGTCTGATAATAACATGGAATTAAATAGGCTTTTACAAAATTAGGCTAATCGTATAACAGCAAAATAAAAACAAATGAACCACATTAAGACAAATGATTGCTCACCACACTAAACGATTATTCGCCGTATAACAATTTATTCAAATCACTCGAGAAATATCGTTTCACCAAATTAATATCGCTGTTAAATGAGAATAATTTATTGCCTTTTGTACACAAATTTGGTTATATTAATCTCGGCTAATTGATGCCGTCTGCTAATTTCTCGAGACAATTGATATCAATAGCCAGAAGTCAGATTGTGTTGAAATTAATTGATTGCTCTCTAGCAGTCATTTGGCTTTGATTCAGATTCTTAAGTGTGAATAATTAAGGGAATATTTTATAAAGTTATTTCGGAATTATGTGGTTCATATATAATACATAAACGCACACCTTTTTACGTAAGTATAGGCAGAAACTACAGAAAGCCACCTGCTACGATCCTTACATACAATTGATATTATTTACGTGTTTCAAATTAATATTATTTCAAGTTAAACAAATATCAACTTTATTTTAATGGAAATTAAGTTGATTTCAGAGTGACTAGCACTATTGAAAAAGTTATAAGACTGTTTGAAGTTGTAGCGTAAACTGAACTATACGGTGTACGATTTAAAGTTATTTTTCCGTAAACGCATATTTGCTTACATTTTTGGAAAATAAATCGCGAATGCACATTACTCATTTTGCTTCATTTACGTTCATACATCTGGCCTATACACGCATGCCGGTTGCGAGTTAGTACTCGCACCAGCGGTGCTATTCTGTAAAAATCTCACCGTGAAAATTTAGGTGAAGTGAGTTTGTTTTTGCTAGGAATAGACACTATTGACAGCTCACTCCACGCTCACTTCACCTAAGTTTTCACGGTGAAATTTTTACAGAATCGACCGGCTGACCTTTCTGAAGAACATCGCTTTATATGGTTAGTTTTATGTTAATTGTTACGAATCACAAAGTGTTTCGCTATCGCCATTTTAGTTCAAATACACGAAGAAAGAGAAACATTCCTGTTTTCAGCTTTAACATCTAGTATAGATGATGATCATTATTAGACGATAGTTGATGTTTTATTGCTGAGTTTTATGTAACTTTTTAAAACCAATTTACCTTCCCTGGTTTTGTTAGTAACTTTGTTGTTATTAACAAAGCCAAAGATCGACCCAACTAAAGTGTTGTTTTCCTGTACACTGATTCTCAAATTAAATAAGTAATTTATACTAGAAGGCGGGTCCGGCTGAAAGTTTTTGATGAAATAAAGCATAACGTTATCTTCAGTTTTTCAGCGGCAATTGTTCTTATTTTGTGAAGAAGTGAAGCTGGAATTTGCCAATTCATAATAATATTATCAATGCGAAAGTGTGTCTGTCTGTCTGTTACCTCTTCACGATTAAACCGCTGAACCGATTTAGATGACATTTGGTAAAGAGATAGTTTCGAGTCCCGGGAAAGGACATAGTAACGCGCGCGAACGCCGCACAAAGCGCATGCAAATAGTAGAAGCTCCGTTATAATTATTTCCTTAAAATTGTAAACATTAAAATTGACAGTTTAAACTTACTCCAATCGACAGTAAACAGTGCAAGTGACAAATAAATCATATTAAAATGAACATATAACCAACAGTACGTGACAAATAATCAAAAAAACTGTCAAGAAAGTGATCGAATTGTATAAAAAAAACGTGTTGTGAACGTGAACCACAGTGAGTCATCAGCTGAGTGTGCGGAGCGATTCGCTACCATATATGGTCGCAAACACAGAACACTAATTAACTAACTACTCGGCTGTACAAATAGATCAACAATTTCGACCACTTTAGCAAGAAGCTGCTTGGCGTAAAGGCTAAGATATCAACACCGCAAACATTAGTTGCAGGTTCAAACCACAGCTACACCGACAGTTCTTTTTGTGATGGTTGTCTTGTAATGTTTGTTGTCTGACTACAACACAATATTTTTCGAGCATCTAAAGTTAAAATTTTTTTTTTTTGGATTTTTAAATACTTTTTTCTGCATCATACTGATCATACCATACTAAGCATTATGAATTCCTTTGAAATGGAAGTAGAAAATATCACTATCAGAAAGCCACGACGGGCAAATTCACTAGATTTTCTCTTCTCAAATAACTCTACTTTGCTCGATTCCACTAGGATGAGCCTGCCAAACACGTCTTCGAATGAAAGTGATATTATAACCAGTCTTAATGATACAATAAAACGATTAACAATGGAACTACAATCAGCACATCAGGAAATTGAAAACCTGAACAGTGAAAACTTCCGACTCAAAATAGATCTAGGCGAAGGGCAGAAAGTTATAGATACTTATAAGAAAATTATCTCGTCTGACAGGAAAACTATGACACCTACAATCTCACGTAGACGTAGCATCATCAGGACAGAAAGTACATCTACACACTCTACACCCCTCAAGGCAAAAAACGTTAACTCAATAACCCAAGCACTTAATACTGCCGAACCACCAATAGTAAAGGGCTACATAACGAATAAGCCCATGGCAACTCTAGACCAAAATAAAAGTCCAAACGGATCCACCAATAAGTGCCCTCCCAAACTAACTCACGATACTCGAAACGATCAAGGTATGAGTATAATTCCCTCCGCAAAACTAGAAAAAGTAAAAGAACAAAGCCAGGACATAATCACACCAAGAATACTAATCCTAGGTGATCAACAAGTACGAGGATTTGCTCAGGAAATAGCAAAACAAAGAAGTATTAATATATGGAACAATAATAATATCTACTCCGTTTCGGGAACATCAAAACCATATGCAACGTGTACGCAGGTCTTAAACAACTTCGACGAGACAATAAAAAAAATGACAAGTGACGACATTATTGTATTAGGTATTGGAAGTAACGACAGTAATCCATACTTATTATTAACGGAGTTATGTTCTTTACTCCATAAAGTAAAAAATAACAAGGTATTTATCCTAAATGTACTAAATAATCACTACTTAAATACTGACCTTTTAAATAACAACATTAAACTGTTTGTGAAAAATTACCCAAACTGCAAATTTATTGATACATCTGAGGTTATGGTAAGCACCAATAACTATAATTTTGTATCGAAGAGCTTTATGTGTTCTAAGTTAAATATAGAAATTAACAATATTGTCTTTCAAAAATTAGTAGCTACACAACTTAAGTTAAGATATGCCAACAAAGAAACGCAATATAAAAATAATACCAATACTTCACTAAAAAATACTATGTGCAAAAAAGGAACTATCCCATATTATTTTACAAAACAAAATAAGGCCTCTAAACAAGTTCCTAACCCTATACATAACCGTGATAACACAAGTCAACCGCTGCTTTTTCGAGGCTAGACGTAGGTGCTCTCTTTTGCATCAAAATATAGCGGGTATTTTAAATAAAAAAGACCTTCTGGAAACATCAATAATTGAATTAGAAAAAAATGACATAAGTATTGACATTATATGTTTATGTGAAACTTTTATACGAAAAGGAGCAGAAGCCAACCTCACTCTAAAAAATTATAAACTCGTTTCAGCCTATTCCAGGCCGCACCAGCGTAGAGGTGGAACCTGCATATTAGTAAAAAGAGACCTTGAATGCAAACCTATAAATAATTTAATTGAACCTAAATTATACTATTTTGAATACTGTGGAATTGAGGTAACCACCTTAAAGCTTTATATAATATGCATTTACCGTACACCTAATTCAAATATTACTTTGTTCTTAGAAAACTTGGACTTACTTTTAAGAAGCCTATTAAAAAGAAATAATAAAACCGTTATATTATGTGGAGACTGGAATTTAGACGTAATAAAAGCAGACAAGCATTTTAAAGAATTAGAATCTATTCTAAAGAACTTCAATATAACTAATCACATTACCAGGCCAACAAGAAAACTCTCCTGCATTGACTTAATTGCTAGCAATATACCAAAAGTTATGCCCCAAATACATTATCTTGCATTATCTGATCACGAAACTGGACAAACTATAACTTTGATGTAAAGGTAGATACAGAGATTATAAAAAAGTCATTTTGGTTTGAACAAAGACGCGACTTTTGTCAAGAAAACATCATAAAGTTTGTAAATTGCCTCTCATCACTGTCCTTTTCAGAAATATATGAAACTGAAGACACGGACACTGCATTTAATTACTTTCATGACATTTTAATTTTATTTTATAATCTATGCTTTCCTATAAGAAAGGTTAAAATAACTAATAGGCCCTTAAAACATAAATGGATGACTAAAGGTATAAAAAAATGTTGTATAAATAAGCGTCGTCTATACCTAAAATATCGTTTATCTACAGCAAATAAAAACCAACATAAAAATGCCTACAGCAAATATGCCTCAGCCCTAAAACGTTGTATGTACCAAGCGCAAAAGATAGAAAACACACGTTATCTATCCCAATCAATTAACAGATGTAAAGCTGCCTGGAAAATAATCAAAAGTAACAGTAGCGACACAAAAAATACACAAGACATAAACGAAATTAAATTGGACAACCAAACTTACACACAACCAGAAACGATAGCTGACATTTTTAATAATTTTTTTATTGACATGACGAATAAGACCATTGACCCGTACCCTGACTACACGCCACCGATAGCTCACCTTCCAAATACAATTTTTCTGACCCCAATCAATGAGAGTACTGTTTTTAAAACAATTGTTTCTTTAAAATCGACTAACTCCACAGGCTATGATGACATTAACACCACCATTCTCAAATTATGCTCAAAAATTTTGTCGTCGCATATTAGCCATATGATTAACCAATCATTTATTCAAGGCGTATTCCCCTCGCGTTTAAAGTTCTCCATTGTTAAACCAATCCACAAGAAGGGTGACAACAAAAGCATGAACAACTATCGTCCCATAACGCTCATACCGATAATTTCAAAAGTTTTTGAGAAGGTTATGTATGAAAAACTTTACAGCTTCATATCAAAGTATGACATCCTAAATGAGGATCAATTTGGTTTTAGGAAAAATAAATCTACCACACTTGCTTGCTTTGCTTTAATAAAATTGATAACTAAAAGTCTTAATGATAAAATACCAATTACCTCTATTTTCTTAGATATGTCCAAGGCTTTCGATTTCGTCAACCATAAATTGCTTCTTCTCAAATTAGATCGATACGGCATTAGAGGAAACGCATTGAAATGGCTCGAAAGTTACCTCACCCATCGACAACAATGTGTGGAGATATCGAGACAAGTAGGACATCAAAAAATCATCTGTAGATCTGCCTATCGGGAAAATAACTGTGGTGTTCCACAAGGAACCATACTGGGGCCACTTCTGTTCTTGCTGTATGCTAATGACTTAGCTAGTGTAACCTCCCACAACTGCATATTGTATGCTGACGATACGACCCTCAGCATTCAAAATTACAATTATGACGAAGGTAAATACCAGATTGAAATAAACGAGGCACTAAATAAAATTATCATTTGGCTCAATCAAAACAATCTCCATATTAATATTAGCAAAACCAAAATGATACAGTTCCAAACATATAACAGTAAACGTCCACAGTTAAAAATACAACACGATAATGACGCAATTGAAGAAGTTGAAAATACCAAATTCCTAGGGATAACAATAGACAAACACTGTAACTGGAAAGCTCATATTGATGAACTCTGCACAAAGGTAGATAGGTTCGTATTCGTTCTACACAGATTAACACGTGTGGCTAGTGTTGATGCGGCACTATGTGCATATCATGGCTATGTCTCATCAATTTTGCGTTATGGTATTATAATATGGGGTAATTCTGTAGAACTTAACAGAGTGTTTCGAGCTCAAAAGAAATGCATTCGCTCAATATGTGGAGCGCACCCACTGGACAGCTGTGTTCCATTATTCAAAAAATTAAAAATATTACCACTCCCAGCACTATATATTTTTGAAATTTGTATTTTTGTGTACCAAAATAAGCATGAATTCAACCTGCATAATGATCTTGTATCTAGACCTAGCCGCAAAGTCCACATGCTTCGTGTGCCTAGACGAAATAATAAACTATTTTCTAATAATGTATTTTGTATGGCGACCAAAGTTTATAACAAGCTACCAGACTGTTTTAAAACTCTCAACTTTAGGACATTTAAATCTAAATTATTTAATTATCTCTTATGTAAATGCTATTACTCGACTAATGATTTTATGAATGAATGAAATGAAAAGTTGACTTAAATATTAGAATAATTATATTTTGTTCTTATTATCTCTTTAACTTAATTTAATCTTTTTGACATTTCCATTCCTAATATATTATTTGACTAATTGACAATTTGAACGTTATTCTAATTTATTTAATTCAATGTTATATCTAATAAAATAACCAAAACCCTGAAAATGTATTTGTACGCCGGAAACGGCAGAATATTATGAACTTTTAAAAGTATGTAACAACTCTGTAACAATATTCTAACAAATAAATGGACTATGACTATGACTATAGTTTTTATCCCGATATTCCAAGAGATCGACACTTATGCGCGTGAAGCCGCAGGGTACTGCTAGTTCTGAATAAAAGTTACGTCAAAATTATTTTTCATCTGGACGTTAAAGGCTCGTACACACTGGCGCGACGCGACACAAAGGCACCGCAAGTCGCGCGACGAGCGGTGCCTTTGTGTCGCGCGCGATTCGCGTCGCGCGTCGCGCCTTTGTGTAGGAGCCGTAATACGAAAAGAAAATACAATAAAGTACTCATTTACCATATTATTATTTTATTTTTTGTCCTCTGCCCTACTAAACCTTCAAAGATTACAGGCGTGATGTTATGTATTCATATTTTATGAAATATAAATCGACGTCTTAGAGTGAAAACCTCGTTAGTGTAAAAGAAGTAACTTTTCAGGAGGAAGAAATAACTGCGTGCTGTAAAATTTTTGTACGGCGTCTTTTATGTTTTTTTACCGACTTCAAAAAAGGAGGTTCTGTATTCTTATTAATTAATATGGTAATTTAACTTGCTTTTATATTCAGAACTGTTCGATACTATAATATTCTCCGAAATGCATAAAATGCTACTTACATTCCCGAGGTTTTCACTCTAAGGCGACGAAATGCAGTTTTTATGGCAAAATAACTTCCTCAAAAGTTCGTCAGAGGACAAGCACCCTAATTGCGTAACACTATAAATCTTAATCTGAGACATTTTTAAGGATATTGTTAGTCCATTGCTTCATAAATTCGAGAAATTTGTCTGCTCAACAACTTAATGCAACAAATGTTCTTGAAATGTCAAAATGAAAGCGACTGCTATGTGTGTTACGCAATTACCCCACTGTATGTATTGTAATGTTAACATACTACTGCTGCTGCTGCTATTACTGTTGCATTTTATTATTTGCTATTATTTTACATATTATGTATTTATTTCCGTAACTGCCCGTGACATCACAGCGGGCCCTATCAGAATACCAGCGCTGCAACATTTATTTTTTAAATGTCGTAGCATCATGCTCAGATAGGAGCCTTTTGGCCTCGTATAGGACTTTCTGTTTCATTTTCCTTTTGTTACTTTTTTTTATATAACTTTTATTTTGCTGTGTTTAGTTTATTTTGCGATCTTCCTGTACGAGTTGCAATAAATACTTTTTCTTTCTTTCTTTCTTTCTATACTCTCAAAGTATGCCAGTAAAAATCTTTATTATCTGGTAAGTCTATATCTATGTAGTGGTAGGCTTTCAATTTTAGGTTTCCGGTCTCACAAGTTGTTATTGAATATAAGACTTTTACATAAACAAAAATATGATCCTTCTAAACCAAAAATGCCAAGTCAGTTGTCAGACATTCCTTTGAATATATTCCATACTGATCAGAATATATTAAACACTAGCACATGAGCGATGAAGACTCGAACAACTTGTTCTCGCCAAGAGTAAGTCACAGAGTCACGCAACATGGCGGCTAGCCAAGGCAATAACATTTCCGTTCACATAACAACACTTGGCATAGGGTAGTGTTGTGCTTAACTTGTCGATGAATGATCAAATTATAATGTAATAGGGGTGGGAGATGACCTTTAGGTTTAAGGTATTAGCAATATAGTGATTAGGAATGATAGGTCTAAAACCTTACCTATCTGTAGATTTGAATAGAATGATAGGAATAGCTGGTGTTGGTGTTGTGTTTGTGCTGGTGTTGGCTGTGAACATAAATGCATTAAAGACACAAAAAATATGGAAGTTCATAGCATAATCAGCCTCTAGTGTTCCCACTGCTGGAATACAGGCCTCCTCTTTGTGAGAGGAAGTGGTCCATAACCCACAACGCGGGCGCAGTGCGTGTTGGCGCTTATCACGTGTCTTCGATTTTTGGTTCTGGGTCATGCCGGTTTCCTCACGATGTTTTTCTTCACCGTTTTGAGAGCAGTGATGATGAAATAATTCACCACACAAAGTAAAGCGCCTGTTAGGGTTACGACTCGTAAGTTGCGGTTGTCGTTACGACTGGGTCACCACTTCTCTTGGAAGTCCATCAGTACTTGTTTTTTTTATTTTGTATTAGCAGTAGGGAGGTACTAAAAGATCTTACTGAGCACGTACTAGGCTAGAACATCACCATTAGGTGTTAGAGAAAAAACCTTTAAAGCAATAAAATCTTTTTTTAGCGGCTCAGTGATCTTGCATCGTCTACGTCTGCATGAAATACAAATTCCATTGTTTTGGCTAAAGCAAAAAGCAATAAAAAGAATCAATGGACGGCTACTCAAATGTTTATTTCATTTTTTAAGGATCAGCATAAGTATCCACTTCAAGTTTTATAAAAAAAAAATTGTACAGTGAGAAGCTGCACTTTATAAAAAATTCTACGAGTTTGTCGTCACACCATGAAGATTAATAAACAGAAGGTCTATATTATCAAAGATTTTAGTTTTTAAAAGTAGAAAATAAGTTATTGCATAACATAGCATAATCAGCGACGGAACGTCACTGATTATGCTGTGACGTTCCCACTGCTAGTACACAGGCCTCCTCTTTGTGAGAAGGAGTGGGTCATAATGGATTATGACCCGCGATCATGGTTATGTGGTGGACGACGTGGTGGACGACGCGGGCCCAGTGCGGCTTAAGTATTTGACAGATTTTTTGTCCGTTTTAAGGTTTTTAAAACAGTGCACGGTTGTGACTGTGTAAACTTAACTTTTTCAGATGAAAAGGTGAGGTTGCAAAAACTATCACACATATTTTCACCTCTAGACTTCAAATCTATCCCAAAAGTCTTGTCAATACATATTTAAGTCTAGTGTACATTTTACAGTAGGTCTGTACCTACTGTAATATCTGTCTACTGAGGGTCACATTGGCCGGCTGCCGTCTGATGCAGCCGACAGTGTTTTGTTTTGTTCGCTTTCCATTTTCTCTGAGTGACGTCATAATCTTGTCCTGGTTTTTTTTCCAAATGCTCTCACTAGTCCCCATTATCCAAGGACCTTAACATTTTAACAGTATACTTGAAAGCTGTTATGTTTCTTTTTAGAAAAAAATAAACCTCTCTCTGCGATGCAAACTTCAAATTTCAAAGAAAGTTCGAGTTCTCAGTGCAATTGCAATTGCAGAGCTCGGCTAACCGCACATTTCAAGAAGCATGAGCTGATAGCTACATAATTTCAAATGATAATAATATTACTATTATAATATTATTACCATGTGCCTGCTACTTTGTTCGCTTGCATATTGAATTTCATGGGTTTTATTTTTTTTGCACGAAACCCTAATTCTTTTTCTAAAACAAAAGTGAAGTCCCGTTAAAATCAATCAAGCCGTTTCGGAGATTAGCCGGAATAAACAAACCGACTAACATTTAAAAATTACTTTATTGTAATACAATTTATACTTTCATATGCACTGAGTAAAAAGCTGTTATTTTGACATTACAAACAGACCCTTAATTTTTTTTATTTGTATATATGTAAAGGATTAGATAAAACCAACCTTTTTAGGGTTCGATATCTTAAACGGACACTGGACCATGCTCAAATTGCGTTGTCTGCCTCAGACGTTTTTCCTTGCAAACTACGAGACGTAGGAATTTGAAATGACGTCATTCCTTCTTTACGCCTATTTAAAATATGGCCAAAGACAAAGAACTCAAGTTTCTTTCTACACCGTTTTATATAAGTAGGTACAAAAGTAATGTACAGACGCCAGTACATCAGGCTATCCGAAACTGTCAAATTTTCCCAATAAACTTTGAACCATAATAATAAATATGCTTTAGCGTAAAAGTTGAAAATCTATTACAGAAATTTGACAGGTTGTAGCAGCTTGATATGCTGGCGTCTGTACGTACAACTAAACATGCCTACTAAAATAATGTGGAATCTTTTGCGCCATATAGTTTGGTAACTGATTGCGTGTATGCGGGTCCACGAGATTGGAAACTATGCTCGTTAGATTTACGATATTCGTATTGAAGTACACTTAAGGGAAGGGAATCGAAAGGAATCTTAAGATTTTTTTGCACAAATATTAAAATAACATAACATCACGCGATAGAGGTGTATAGTTTAGGTTCACCCTCAATTTGCCAGTTACATACGTTTATGACCATGTAGTAGGGGCGACCCTATTTTCAAATCCTACTATATACATATATATACAGGGTGTGGCGTAAGTAGTGGTCCACCGTTAGGAATTCGATATACCAGATAATTTACTATAACATACTACAATTTTAACCATTTTAGTAGTAATTTTTTTATACAAAAATCCCTCTTGAATTTGCATGATTATGTGAAAAATTATGGTTAAAACAGAGAAGAACTAACTTTTTCTGCAAAAGCTCTAAATTAACATAAAAACCATAATTTTACACGACAGCTCTAGTATTTCAGCAGTAAATAGCAGAAATCAAAATGAAAATATAATGGTTTTTGTTGAAACTACAACCAAAATAATTTGTAACAAAAGGTAGAAATTTCATAAATAAAAAACAAAAAAATATATTTTTGGAAGCATTGGGTAAAAATGGTTAAAATTGTAATATGTTATAGTAAATTGTCTGGTATATCAAATCCTTAACGGTGGACCACTACTTACACCACACCCTGTATATCTTACTAATATAACCTATAAACGCGAAAGTTTGTGAAAATGGATGGGTGTTTGTTACTCTTTCGCGCAAAAATTACTGCACGGATTTGGGTAGCTTATAACCAGGATACATAGGATACTTTTAATCCCGGTTTTCCCACGGGATCGAAACTGATACGGGTGAAACCGCGGTACGCTGCTAGTTTTTAAATAAATGGGTGTTACTAAGATATCAATATATAATAAACTATACCCCATTCGCAATAAGATTAGACATTGAAATAAATCTTTTTTACAGTCCGTTCAACCGATTTTGACTTCTATTGCGTTGGTGGCATGACAAATGGCAGCTGCAATAAACAGTTGGTATTATAATCACGTTTTTGCTTTTAAAGCCGTCCTTATGCCTACGGAATAGAAGTAAAAATCAGTTGAACGGACTGTAAAAGGTTTTGTTTAAATGTCTAATCTTATTGTAAATGGAGTATAGTAGTTATATTTTAAAGTTTGAATTTGATAGATGCAGATGAAGGTTGTCCAAAATTAGCTTGCAATTTTCATCAAGAAAAAAAAACTTTTTGGAATAAAAAATTCTTGGACAGCCAAAAATAAAATTGGGGAGAACAATTTATTGGTGGGCACGTTTGGTAGGCAGGTGAAAATAATACATTTAAGTCACGATAACTTATCAAAAGAGACAAGACTCACCTATGTAAAATTAAAACGAAACATGTAAGTCACAGTTTTAAATGTAAAAGACGTTCCTGTACGTAGGAACTTCAAAGTGAATGCAACTAAAATTACCTCGCAGTAAAGCTTAGCTCAGGAATCTTAAACTAGTTTTCGTTTGAGAAGTTCATTACAAGTGCGACTAGCATTAATATCTGTAGCTTTACTACTGCGAAATGGTCTTAGGGCAAAATTCATAAAGCGCACCAGCTGCTAATTAAGCGTAACATACGAATATGAACCATCTTCTCACGAGCATAATTTTAGAAAGAAAGAAGAAAGAAAAAGTATTTATTGTGACTCGTACAGGAAGATCACAAACTAAACTAAATACAGCAAAATAAAAAACCAAGTTATATATAAAAAAGTAACAAAAGGAAAATTAAACAGAAAGTCCTATACGAGGCCAAAAGGCTCCTATCTCAGCATGATGCTACGACATTTAAAAAATAAATGTTGCAGCGCTGGTATTCTGATAGGGCCCGCTGTGATGTCACGGGCAGTTTCAGTGTCAATTTTCATATTCATATAAGCGAATAAGTGCAAGTGTTGCGGTTTCCTAGAAGAGCGCTGGCTGACACATAGCGGCCGCAGTTATGTATGTCTGTCGTGAAAATGATGGTAGCAGTGTCTCAGTTTATGGTGCCCAAAAACGCTCTCTAGGGAAACACACCAACTTACTTTCTTTAATAACGTTTCAATGACCTCATTTGACGGTCAATTACACACGCTATGTAGCGGTCACTGCAGTCTTAGGAAACCTTAGCAGAGCTTAACAAATATGGATATTAATGTTATGCGAATAATGTTCTTATTCGAATGCTACGTTTACTTAGCAAAATAAAGTCAACGTGCAATCTGTGAATCTTTCCCTTTAAGGGGGAAGCGCAAAGGTAGCCCGCGAAATACAAATTTCCTTACGTTTTTTGCAATTTGCTGGACAGTATTAATTTGTACGTTGATCAAAATATGATTCGCGGCCGTAACAAATATGTATTTACAGAATCATAATCATTAGAATCAGTAATACAACTTGTTAGGTTAGTATAATCCCAAAATGTCAAGATTTCATGAAATAGTCATTCTTTGGGATTACTTGGTCTTAGCGAGTTGTGTTGACGACTTTAATGATTATAATTCTGTAAATACATATTTGTTACGGCCGCGAATCATATATTAATCAACGTACACTTTAATACTGACCAGTAAATTGCAAAAAACGTAAAAAAAAATTAATTTCGCGGGCTACCCTGGCGCTTTCGCCTTAAGAACGGTGAAAAGACAAACAGTTTAACAAGACAATGGAAAATATTTTTCTTTTCTTACACTTTTTTATGAACTGGAGCGGCAAACGCAGCGATAAAAAGTTCGTAGATTTCTTTCTTGTAAAGATACTTTTGGTTCAGGCAACTTTCTGTTTGTTCGAATTGATTGACAAAAAAGATTCTTGGTTGATAGGAAGATGTTGTGTAGACTTTGACAGACTTCTATTTTTGAAATCGTAATTAATGTTTCTGTGGAATTGTGGTTGAGCGCCTTTGAGGCTCTATACTATAAAAAGACCGCGAATGTAACATCACTTTGAAGAAGAATGCATTATTATTTTCTTAGATGTTTAAGAATAAAGCAGGTTTTCAGTAGCGCCCTTTTGTTTCTTGACTTGAATTTTATGGTTCGCAGGAATCGGGATTAGGCCTACCTTTCCATGCGTTATTAAAATTTCTCCCCTGAAACAAATGATTACAATTTCGATGGCGGCAAAGAAGACATCTACAAAATCGTAATTTTACAGTAGAGCAGATTGTCTCAAAAATCGTGTCCACTTTGAGAGTTATGGACCGATTAACATGATATTTTCTATGATGCATTAAAATAACCTTTTTTATTGATTGTGTTACAGATTTTATCGCTATATCGTTGTTTTACTGAAATAATGCAGATGTATTTTTTTATTCTGAAAAAACTTTGTTTTATACGTTGTTTGTTGTCGTTTGATTGAAACGCCCATTTCATTTAAAATATCTAATAATCTAAGATAATAATCTCCAGTAGTACTTTTAAGGATATTTAAAGAAAATCTTAGCAACATGCTAATAGTTGCTTTGATATTCCCCTTTTATGGCCAAATTTTGTAGATATCTATTACTTTGCATTTAGCATTTTAAAAGTAATTTATTCCTTGAGGCACTCATCTTCAATTATTAACTGATATTTCAATAATTAATTGAAGGTAGAATGCGTTAAACATTGTCAATTCAATAAAAAGGCACGAAAATATGACCTGAGGGTAATTCTACTAATTTTAACAACGTTCAACACTCTAGAATGTGACACGTGACTGATGTCTTTGTTGACGTTTCATTCGTCTGTGAAAGCTCCGAAGTAAAGGCGGACAAATTCAAATGTCCGTTTCTACTGCGATGTTTTTTTTTTAAATCGAGTGTAATTATCCTTATTTATATGCCAGTTTTTCTTAATTATTTTGAAATTTGAAATAATTTTAATATAGACAAAATGAGCTTATTTCAACTAGGGTTGAAATAAGCTCATTTTTTGTAAATAAAAAGCATTTTCGCAAAAATGTAGATGTCCGTTTCTACTTTGCTACCATCGATTTAACATTATCTTATCAAACAAAACTCAAAACTACTAAGGCCTACAAAAATATAAAAAAAATCATGAAAACAAACATCCATCAAAAGTTTTAATATATATTTGAAAATTTCCGCTGGAAGTTGGTCCATACCAGGTGTTTTGAAGTTATTAAATCGCTTAACTGCTTCCACAAACTCTCCGAAAGTAGGCGGCTCTTTTAAATTTCGACAAACTGGCAGTTCATGTATTTATGTATGACAGATCAGCGTCGAGTACTTGCGAGGGAGGGGCTTGGTGGTAAAGTAATAACAGCCGCACGGGTCGATCGATCAGATTAAGCTACGCCTGCCGCGGTTGGTCCGTGAATGGGTGACCATCTTCACATACCATGACCCCTCCGTGCCTCGGAAAGCATGTTAAGCCGCTGGTTCCGGCTGTCATTCGTGAATCTTTGACAGTCGTTACGGGTCGTCAGAAGCCCGAAAATCTAACAACCAGTCTTACCAAGGGGTATCGTATTACCCAGTAACAGGATTGTGGAGGTCAGATAGGCAGTCGCTTCATGTAAAATACCGCTATTCAGCTGCATCCGGTTAGACTGGAAGCCGATCCTAACATAGTTGGGAAAAGGCTAGGCAGATGAAGATCAACGCCGAGTGCATCGAGATTCAAGATTTTTTTTTAATACAATGTATTTCGTCACAAAACGGCCGAGCATTCAAAACAATGTAGCAGAAAACAAAAAATTGTGCATTTTACACCTTTCTTAATATATAAATTTAATTCAGGCAAGACCCTTATTACATAAAATAAAACAAAACATCACTTTGCCTACTGCCACAGAATACTCATAGCTCTGAATACTTTATTATTTTTTTATTGCTTTGATGTTTGAGTTCGATATTAGTAGATACTTTTCTATGAGTAATTAAAATTGCTGAAGCAAACGGTTACAATTTAACATCCCCACATCACAACTACTAAAACCGTACAGAAATAAACATAAAAACCCAAAAAGAAACATCCATCAAAATTAATGCAATGCTATTTTATCACAAAACGGCCGAGCATTCAAAACAATATTGCAGAAAACATGCACTTTGCACATTTCCTACGCGGAAATACGAACATTTATATTTTCTTTACACATAGGAATTTATGCAGGGTTCAGTAAGCACGGCACAGGGGCCCCGTATACACCATTGTTTATGCGGTTCCCTCCCCAAACCGCAAAGTAATGAGTGTCAAGTGCTTGCGACAGCATCGTGCTTTAAAATCTAATTTCTACGACAAGAATGCTTTTACACAGTTTTGATCTTCGCACGAAGAATATTAGCTTTAAGCCGCGGACTATAATGGATACCGTATACACAGAGGGTACACTTAGAAGCCGACTACATAGAATTTCCATTTTCTTTTTGATCCCTCAGTCGTATAAAATCAATGTTTTATTGCTTTTCTTTGCTCAGTGTTTTATGAAACTCAAACTGAAGAAAAAGTGGAAAAGTTTTTTGAAACAATATATTTCATTTAGTAGCAGTTTAGTTGAAATCTAATGAGCCTAAGATGACAATACATTTTCAGGCTTTTGTGAAGGCTTAGTTTAATTGCCTACTTGTTCTTGGATTCTATTCAGTGAACAATAATTACTAAGTATTAGGCTGGTCCTAAGTTTTACCTAAAGCATCCTAAAGCTTTAGGCCAAACCTGTAAGGTAAACTTATCTTCGTGAAAAAGAAAATTTTATGACGAATAAAACATAAACCCTGCTTTAACTGTAGGTAACTTACTACACTCTCATTCAATGTACACAGATCCTAACACCATTGTTTACGCACCCAGTCCACCGTAACCGACGCCTAATGAGTGTCAAGTGACGTCACGAACGCCACCATTAGCGCCACAGATAACATACACCCACTTGTTTTGACTCACGAAAAATAAAACTTCCTCGCTGAATGAAAATTTATTTTTAAGAATGAAGAAGTATTTTTGAATGAATATATATGCGTTTTGTTGGTGGAGTGTGTGTCATGGTTTTCCGGGTAAACAAAAGGGGAAAGTAGAGCATAGATTTCACCGGAAATATTCATGTCGATCTGTAGGCAGTGATATGGCAAGTATATCGGAAAAGAGTAGAACTAAAAATACACGAATACGCTGAATACGCCTTATCGACACTTGGGCAAATTTTTATGGCACATGTTTTTGACACTAGAGAAATTTAGTGTCGCGACAATTATCAGGAAAGAAGCAATGTTTTTCTCTAGTACAAATGAGGATCAAAATACCATTTTAGAAGTCTCAACAGTCGCAATGCACATGCTACAGACGAAAAAAGCGGAAAACTGAATTGAATATGAAATAACGTGGCAAATAGTTTTTGCTTTTAAGACCATTTTCTCCTAACTCACTTAAAAACACATTAGCTGTTACTGGCAGTTGCATTTCGTTGATCATTTATATTCTTGATCCATCTTGCTTGAAATTGTAGTGTCGTTATCTTGTCTTCAGCTTTTTTGATCGTTGAAGAGTGAAACTCATTGAATTACAAAAGTTTTAAGAGAACTTGATAAATAATGATTGATTCGTCAACGCTAACGAAAATCAACTTAACTTGCTCTTATGAAAAACTTTTACAGTGCCTACTTAAATCGACATTTCTTGACTCTTATTCTATTACTATTTTATCTTAATTTAGTTTGTAGTTATTTTAACTTTAGCTGGATTGACTACACTATTTCTAAGCACAGGAACTTGTTTTAGCCAGAATCTACAATGACATATTTTGTTATTTTAGTATCTAAAACTTACCATATACAGACTCGTATGTTCATACCGTAAGGAAGCAGTTAGTGGTGTTGCTTATTTTTCGCCAACAAAAATTAATTATGGGGCTTGTCTAAACATGGCGAAAAAAAATATACTTATCGGAAGAGTCATGAGTACGGGATGTCAATTGACAACGAAACGCAAGTGTGAAGTTGGCGCGAGTCTAGATTAGAGTCTGACGTTCATGCCAGTTAACAGAGCGCTACAGAGCGGCGCGAACTCTCTTGACCATCGGACATCGTACGGGCAACAAGGTGCTTAGAAACTGTTCATAGTTTCGTTTTATACATTTTGTGAAGTTTAAATCACACTAATATTATAAAGGCGAAAGTTTATGAGTGTGTGTGTTTATATGTTTGTTACTTCTTCACGCTCAAACGGCGGACCAATTTTGATAAAATAGTATGGAGGTAGCTGACACCCAGGATTAACATATAGGCTGCTTTTTATTCCGATATTCCCACGGGATTGACATTTACGTGGGTGAAACCGCGGGGCGCAGCTAGTATAACTTAAAAATCAATAATCATCATCTCGCCCGCAACACATCTATGCCTAGTAGAATGTTCAACAGTGAAGAATCCAGCGCCAATTGGCCTCCTGTCCCGACATTCTTAACTTAATAAATTCAAAAAGTAGGTAGACACCGAAACAGTCCTTAGAGGCCCAGACCCTTATGACCTAAAAATCTTGAACACCAAACTTTTTCAAAAAAGAACCGATTTATTTTGGGAACGACCTTGACTTCGTCGTGACACAGATTTGTAAGGACTTTCTTCCAATACTCATACAGATATTTATAATCACGATATTTACGGGAAAGGTCGTCATAGATGCACGTCTTATAATATGTAAGGTTAAGTGAAAGTACCCCATTAATGCTTATGGCGTATTAATAGGGGACGTTTCTGACCTTGTAATAATTAATTTTCGTTCTGTATAAATCGGTATTTCTGATATTTTCGTGTTTGGGTTACCTTGGTACAGATTTGACGTAAGCTGGTATTGAAAACGACCTTGAGGTAAAGGAATACTGCCTAGATTCGGATATGAATGTTTATTCTATTAGGTGCCTGGACTGAAGAAGTCGACGCATTGAAAAATGCTGCAGCTATTCATCTTGATTTCGCGTGAAAGGAGACAGGAAGTAGCAAGGCACGGTAAACTATTAACCACTAGCTTCTGCCCGTGACTTTGTCTGCGTAAAATGTTATTTTACCCCAATCCATCCCTTCGCATTGCATCGCCTGCCCGCGCTTTTACTGATTTTTTTTTGCTCTGCTCCTAAGAGGGCTAGCGTGTTGTTAAATATTCTATAGCCTTCCTCAAGATTTTTTTTTTAATTTCTCGATGGGAAATCATCAAATGACCCCTCCCGCTCTGGGTGGAGCGGAAGGGAGTGTTAGACTCTTACTGATTAAAATCCAACCGTGTTCCTTCCTTAGCCCTTTATGTTGACAATCCCGCTGACCCGGCAGGCTTCGGCTCTGACCGGCCCCTTCGGTTGATGCTGACATCTCTTTGAGGCGCGCGTGGAACACGTACGCGCCGTCCGGCACGGACCTGGTCCTGATCGGACGGTCCATTACTCCTACTATGCATTACTCTCCACCCGCAGGCCCGCGCCTACGGTGGCCGGCCTTCCTCAAGAACCCATCCTATATAGCCTTCCTCAAGAATTGGGCTATCAAATGAAAAAATAATTTTTGAAATTCGACTGGTAGTTCCAGAGATTAGCGCGTTCAAACAAACAAACTTCAGTTTTATTATTAGTATATATATATATGTAGATAGACAATAAAAAGAAACAGTTTAAAAATAAATAAATGTCTAAATTACAAATTTTTGTATTGGATTTGGGAAAGAGGGTCCCAAATCGATAGTTGTTATGAACAAAATACATAGGTACCAAACTATAAACTATATATTATCTAGAGTTACACTACACATATATCATAATCGAATTTGTAGCACCAGCCTACCATTAGTGCTAAGCTAATTAATTCCCGTCGAACTAAATTGTAGCGTGTATTTTGAGTAAACGTGAAATTAGATCCATTTCTGCTTTACTGTGTTAAACTTGGGAGCAAGTTGTAACCAACGTGGGACGACTCGGCGTCTTAATTAAAATATATAATTCGCAATACCATATAGCATTTGTGAACTAAGTATGTTTTTATTTGCGTAAAGAGTAACTGAGGGTAAAAAATTGGTAATAGGTAATATCTGTCTATCTGAATGTACCTATAACAATAATATAATTTAATTTAACTTAATATCTATTTCATATTTAATTTAATTTTTCTGATACTATGGGTGTATGTGTAAAAAAAACTTGCCTGAAATAAACGAATTTTAATTTAATTTAATTTAATTTTAATACGGGCTGGTATCCGCAACTCCACGTCAATGCGCGTATTTTGCGTACGGTGGTATAGCGCCAGCGCCAAGACGCGTCAAAAGCAAAAAGTAGGGGTAAGAAAGTCATAAAATAAAAAGAAAGAAAGAATTAGTTATTAATTAAATACATAGTACATACAGCGTATAGTACTATGTATTTACTATCTATTTATGTACTATTTTAATACAGTTGATCTAAAATGTCTGTTAAAATTAATTATTCAAAAAAATAAATATTTAAACAGAATTTTTTATTACTCAAGATAATATTTACATAATATAGGCTAACATTTAAAATAATAATACGTATAGTATGCATATGAAATAATACATAATATTAATAATTATTAATATTCAAACCAAATAAATAGCGTAAAAATTGTCACGAAATACAATTGATATAATTTTTAGTTTACTGACCTGTCAATGCGGCAATTGCGCGCACGCAGCAGCGACATAAGACCTTCTAATTTAGGCAGTATAATATGGACATCCAGGACGATGTTATTTAGGGGCTTACATGACCTAAAGCGCGATCTCTGTCGGACTGCACAGAAAAGAAAGAGAAGCGCGATGACACAACGCTGCAAAATATGAAGCAATTATTTAATTACAATAAATCTATTGTTTGGACTAAAAAATTAAAACACTAGTGTTTTATTATGTTGCTTGTAGAATAATCTGACAAAAATCTGATTGATTGTATGTATATTAGTGTGGTTTTTATTGTAAAAGAAAGCTTTTAGAGGTATCTTCATGATTTTATTTCTATCGTATCAAATTAGTTGTATTATGTTTTCAACACACTATCAACCTAGCATATATCCTGAAAAATATCATATATTTTTCTGATTTTATTTACTGTAGTCGATCATATACTTTTATTGTTAAGCCCCTTAACAATCCAATACAAACTTCTGGCACACCAGGTGTCGAAAGCTAAACTTCACGCAAACAAAGTCGCGGGCAGAAAAGCTAGTTTATTATTTAAAGCATTGCTTGACTCGTATTTTATATAACCCTTGTTATGTAGATAAGTTTCATTAACGACTATTATAATCGTTCCCACTGTTGGGACACATGCCTCCTCACTTCGAGGGGGAGTGGGCTATAATCTATCACGTTGACCCAGTGCGCGTTGGATGCCACATGTCATCGAATTTTTGGGTCTAGGACATGTCGGTTTCCTCACGATCTTTTTGATAATATGCTTCTGTACCAAATCGAACATAAATCAATGCTAACATGGGAGTACTCTAAGCGATGTTCACAAATTTGCAACAAGACATTTTTTACAGTTTAAACCAATATTCTTCGGACGGCTATTTTCAGTCGGGGGACTAGGCAAATTAGGTAACCGGAAATGTGTCATTTTCGACTCGGAAGCTTTTTGAACGGTTGCGAATAGCTATGCACGCCTCCGAAACAAGTAAGACGAACCAGAAAGGGTACTTACAATACATGATTTATCTATAATATTTTTTTCTTAAATCCTCCTTTCCCATTAACGACTTCCAGAGCGACCACCATTTGAAGCAAATTTTATCCTGCATTCTCGAAATTTATGCATTTATTTATTTAACCATTTATCTACACAATAATATAAACAAACACGAAGACAGGAAGAGAAAAATACGCACAAAGGGGATGCTTATTTCTAAAGAAATGTCTTCTAGCATACCTGCGAATTGCGATAGGAGAGTGTTGATAAAAAGATAGGTAGACTAAGTTTGTGAGAGTGGAAGGGAAAACAAAATACTTAGAATCTAAACAATTCAATTTGTATATAAACATACATTAAAAGAATATACTTTACATATTTGTTTTAAATAAAAATTTCGAGAGTGCAGGGCAAACAGACCACTAACTTGTTCAATCCGACGTCTCCATGTCATCCAAGCCATAGTTTGACACGGACATCCGTAGTAGAAACGAGGTCTAAACGGCTTACTAATACAAGATTGCAGTCGGAGTAACTTTAAATTGACTTGTGTGACGTCATGTTTTGAGTTGCGTTGTTATACGTAAGCGTATGTTGAATGTTTCGGATGCATGTGGAAGTGAAACTAGTTCAATGTTGTGGAAATCTTTGAAGAAATCCGGGGTCGTAAAAATTGTGCTTATGGAAGCAGAATCCTAATTTTGTTTCAAATTCGAGCCTTGCATTTTGACTATTAAATAAAGCACGACGTTATGTTACAGTACCCGGCGATAAATATTGCACATCGACCTTTATCTTTTTTTGTATTTTATACAAAGAATAAAAATAATTATCAAAAGAAGCAAATCATAATTGTTTTAACAGCTCCTAATAGATACCGGACTGTTTGTATTTCGTGCGACAGAGATAACGCTCTACGAAGCCGAAATTAGCCGATTGTCTCTTTCCAAAGGTCGATGTGCAATATTTATCGCCGGGTACTGTATAATCAGCGTATAATGTTCCCACTGCTGGGGCACAGGCCTCCTCTTTTTGAGACGGAGTGGACTAAGATCTACCACGCGGACCCAGTGCAGGTTAGTACATATCTCTTGGAATTTTTGGTTTTAGGACATGCCGGTTTCCTCACGATGTTTTCCTTTGCCGTTTTGAGAGCAGTGACTTGGCTTGGCGATAGACTATATTATTATAAGAAGGTATCTCGCCAATATCTACTGAAGCAGCGGTTTCTTTTCTGGAAGAGAACCAACAACATGTAGTTAATTACCTATAATGTTGTAGTTGTAGGTTATAATGAATGTTTGACTATACTGATATTATTAGTGGGTACTAGTATCATTAAGTATAACTAGTTTTCTTTAAAATGTTTGTGAAGTTATTTACACAACGTGAAGCGACTACTGGGTTCGAACCTAGGACCTAGAACTCGTAAGTCGGGGCCGTTACCACTGGGCCACTACTGCTCTCAACATAGGGGCTGGTGGCTAAATAATAAAAGCCGCACAGATAGATCAAAGGTTAAGCTACGGTTGCCCCGGTCAAGTCGTGGATGGGTGACCATCCATAACATATTATTAACATATAACAGATTTTTGACAGATGTTACGGGTAGTCAGGAGCCCGAAAGTCTCAACCAGTCTTACCAAAGGTCGCTCTCAATACGAGCCAACATGATAGCCCGCAGGTTTGCTAGGTGTTCAGGGAAGGTGAAAGTCACACTATTTAGAGCATATTATACATCCCTTTACGCCTGCAGCTTGTGGGCTCGTTACACAAAGAAGTGCTAAAGCGACCTCCGCGTTCTTTACAATAATGCGTTTAGGATTGTGGTGGGGCTGCCTCGGTTCTGCAGCGCCTCGGGGATGTTCGCGGAGGAGCGCACCGCCTGTTTTCATGCAACTATGCGCAGGCGGAGCATCTCTCTGGTGCGCAGAGTACGGGCCAGCTCCAACGCAGTCCTGGCGATGATTGCTGACAGGCTGGACTGCCCCTATATGCTGCATTGCTGCAGCAGGCATGTTCAGGTGAAGCCGTTTAGCAGGCGTTATTAACCCTATTTTTGTATGTGTTGTCGTAATTTAATTTAATTTTATTTTTTGATATTTATTATGAATTTTAGTATTATTATTATTTTATTATCAGATTTTTGTGTGATATGTTTTGTAATGTTGTCTTCTATGGGCCTAGTTACCCGAAATAAATGAATTATTATTATTATTAAAGGGTATTGTGTTACCAAGTGATTGTGGAGGTCCAGTAGGCAGTCGCTACATGTAAAATACTAGCTATATCCGATGAGACTGTAAGCCAACCCCAAAAGGTCAGACGTTATCGTTTGCTTGATGAATTTTTTTGGAAAGAAAGAGATTTTCATTTTTGTCTTATACATAATCACTACGTTTGCAGGTGTGTAAGGTTATAATTTTATTGTGTAAATTGTAAAAAAATAATAAATTAGTTACCACCGCTAGTGTTAAATAAATTTAATTTTATCGAAACAAAGCCGAAATCGCGCCAAAAACGCGAGTGACCACAATTAAGTCATGTCAATCAGAAAGCCACAAATTTAAACACATGTGGAATAGGTTCAAAAAGTTAATTTCACAAACTTTAAGTATAACCTATTTATTTACATATTAACTATTAAAGTTACTCATTAATCTATCCTTCAGAAGTTGGTATTAATAAGTGAGACATAAACATAATATCACGCTTGTAATATGTAATACTCTATAGTTAGGCAGAAATCTACCCATATTTTTACCCGGTGCGGACTACGGTGAAGCAAAAAGGAGGGTTATGGTTTTGACCTGTATGTATGTATGTTCATCTGTTATAATAAAATAATTTGACAAATGAGGTATCGTTAGAAGCGTCTTGACCGTCCGCTGGTTATAGGCTATGTGACGTCACACTTAGGGCTTAATTAGCACATTTCAAAAATATAAATGTTAATGAAATAACGTACGCAAAATACGCGCATTGACGTGGAGTTGCGGACACCAGCCCGTATTACCTATTATCTACTGAAATAAGCCCTTAAAATAATTAAATAAAAAACAAGTTTAAAAACTAAGGTAGGTAATTTCTTGTTTCATCCTTTTCAGTAGTCGAGTTTTAGTTTATAAACTTATTTTTGCTAGAGTTTATAGTGGATAAGACAGAGATTAAAACAGAAGAAGAACTAGCAGGGGATCGAGGAGGGGGATGGAGGGGGGTGGAGGGGGCTTCAGGAGATCTTACCGGAATAACTCGTTATATTGCCATCAATCGGGCACAAATCTAGACTTCGGGCTGCTACTGAGAAATTCCTAATGAAAAAACCCAATAACACTTTGCTCGATCTGGGAATCGATCCAGTACCTCATGTTTAGGAGTAGCACTTGCGACCACTACACCAACAAGGCAGTCTAGTAGTCGTAAGAGAGACTGCCTTTAAAATCTATTACTTTATATATATATATATAATATATTATATATATATTATATATTATATAATATTATAAAGCTGAAGAGTTTGTTTGTTTGTTTGTTTGGTTGAACGCGCTAATCTCTGGAACTACCAGTCGGATTTGAAAAATTCTTTTTGCATTTGATAGCCCAATTCTTGAGGAAGGCTATAGGCTATATAACATCACGCTATGACCCTTAGGAGCCGAGCAAAAAGGAAAACAAGTCAGAAAGAACGCTAAGCAAAAACGAAGTAATAGCGCGGGCAGGCGATGCGATGCGACGGGGTGGGTCGGAGTAAAAGAAATTTCACGCAGACGAAGTCGCGGGCAGAAGCTAGTTATTTATAAAGGAATGCTAGCAGAAAAAATGTAAGTAAGGATGCTGGACCGAGAGAAGTAAAGAAACGCTCTTTTCACTTTACAAATCGGTAGGTTGTCACTTAGCCACGAGCCACTTTATAAGCTCAATCAATCCGTAACATATCTAAGCAATGAGACTCTCGTTTATACCAAAGTCTGATCAGACTGCCATAGAAAGGTGGGTTCAGTTTTAGAAACGCTATTATTGGTAAAATTGCCTCTAAAATGTCAAAATTCCAAAAGTTAAGATTGGTTACAATTATTTAACTTTAGGGATCGGGAACAAGGTATCCACTTAGCCACTTTATAAACTCAATCAATCCATCTCATATCTAAACAATGAAACTGAATTTATCCGGCAGCCATGATGGAAAGGTGTCGGTCGGTCAACCGAATAGTTTACTAATTGAAATGAACGAAGTTAGTTTGTCAATATTTCTGTTATTTGTTTGCCCTAGTAATAGTGGCCTATGGGCGGCGGTAGGCGGTGACTTTGCATTGAGGTAATTTTGACATTGAAGGTGAGTTGATATTAAAGATTGACATTACGGGAAAGTAGTTTGTTGTTTAACGTATATAGTTGTAGCAAAACTTTACACCTTTTTTAAAACTATTTATACACACTGGTACATAAGTAGGTAAATACAGAACGATCATTCGGGTTGTGAAAGAAAGTGTCTGGTTATACACGCACGCCGTTACAAGTACTACACATTAATTATTCGTTTTCTAATAAACTGCTGCTCCAAAGCAACGGTCACCTTCGTGAAAAAAGTAAAATATACGGTGACGCGTCCCCAAATAGTCCGAATTTTAAAATGCAAATAGACAAAGTAAATAAATGACGATAATCTATAGATTCGTCCGCATTAATGTCGGAAAGTGAATAAGTTTCCGTTTTACGAGTTCTCAAATTGTCGAATAAAATTTTAGTACAGTTTGTAGGAATAGTTTTCAGTGTGATGATGCGACCGCGACGCATTATCGACTGTGTATTGAATTTTATTTTAGTTGGATTTTGTTTTTAACAACAACAGTGGGGATTTTGATCAATATTCTCAAGATCAAGTATGAGGTGTTACAAACATCTGAAACATCTGAGTACCAGAATTTCGCCAAATCTCTGTCCGCATGTTCTATGTTATGGGTTTGGTTTTCGCACTTAGTCCTTCAAATGGACCATTATGCGTCGGCCATGACGGCCGTCGGTGGTTATTCCAACTAGTCCACCTCCCTCCAGAAGCTGATTAAATCTCCTGGTCTGATGAGAACATCTCTGTACGATATGGGTGTCCCGAGGGTTTCTGACCTTATCTGGGTGACGCCTGTGTACTCAAAGAGCACATGCGCAATGGTTTCTTCAGCCTCCATGCAAGCCCTGCACAGGGGTTCTGTCCGTTATGCCTATTATGTGAAAGTGTTTGTTTAGCGAGCAGAGTCTCGTGATAGTCCCCGTCACCAGGCGCAGGCCTTTCCTGTCCAGTCGTAGTAAGCGCTCTCTGTGCCCACATTCACGACAATTTGCACGAGTGTGAGTGCAATATCGAAAATGACACTTTTCTATAAACTGATTTGCCTAGCCCTCGGACAACAAACAACTCTCGAAAGGATGGCGGTCTTCTATTTGATTTAAGCTGACATATTTTTTGGGTTTTGGATTTGTGTAGGTACAACTTATAGAGGACCCCTTCGATAACATTGATTGATGTTCGATTCGGTACGGAAGCGTATGGAATGGTTGTGAATAGCTATCTATGCAGATAGAGCATCACTACTAACTGCCTCTGTAAGTCACGTCCGATACATTTCCAGTTTTAGCTGACCTAGCATTTATAGGCTTTTCGTACAACGAGAAGTCGGCTTATACTGGAAATGTAGAGCTTGATATGGCGTCGTGCGTACCTTTATTATTTCATTACCTTACAACGAACCGTGCCAAAATTAACCTGAAACACTTCGTACAAACGAGGTTTACCAACACTCATTAATTACTGCAGTTGCGTTGCCGCAGTTAATTTTGTTCTGACTGTTGTCATACATTCAACAGCTATCGCTTATTGTTATTTGCCAATTGCGGTGTGTGGGCTTTGTGTGGCATTTAATTATTAAATGCTCTTTCTGCAGTTTTTAATGGGAAGAATACAAGAGAAGGAGAAAAGGAAGGAATACAAGGAAGAATACAGGAGAAGAATATAAGAAGGGATAATAAAAAAATCTCTGATCAGACTAAAGGCTCCTGCAAACAGGCGCGACACGCGACGCGAATCGCGCGTGTCGTGTCGCGTCTGTTTGTAAGAGCCTTAAGGCAAATGCCGCGGGTTGAGGGACGAAATTCACTTACGCTGATATAGTGTAAACAGTCTTTAAGTCAGTTTTTTTTTACTGATCTATTTGAAATAACCTGAGCTTTTTAGTCTTATCATAAGACCCTAAACTTAGGGTTTAAGTTTTTTTTAATTTATTTAATTACTTGGTGTACCAACAGCAGTACATAATACTTATTGGTATGTTGAATAAAACGAAAATAATGCTAAAGTTGCTTTCAATTCGAATCTTTAGAACATACTGACCTAAATCTAGACATGTTACGAAGAAAACCAGAAATATATTTCATAAAGAACTGCCAGTAAAGTCATAGGCGAGTACAAAGAGTCTGGATAAGCTATGCGGTACACCTGCACGGAATAATGTTACTAGGGGATGTTACAAGCTTTAAAATAGAGTAACAACGTGTGAGAAGTTAGTATATTGCTTTAAAATATATATGGAGTCTGAATGTTCTACGTGATCGGTTTTAAATTAGAAATTCATACAAGGATGGACATAAATACCAACTCTGTAATCGTTTCAGGTGTGGGTTTTATTTGCCTAAATTATAATAAAGGGGAAATAAATTATCATGAAGAATCCTATACTTCATTATCCAAAATTACCAATAGACAGTGAAAACTCTTTGTGAAAACTCATTACTTTTACGTAAGTGTAGGTAATAAATACAAGATGTATGATTCAAAATGATTACCTAATCAAATTAGACTGTGACTTTGTCTAGGTACTCTTTGAAAGTCAAAAGTTACAAAAGACAGTCCCCAAAACGTCCAATTTTCATAACTTACGAGTACTAATGTTAAAATGCGCGAAAATGGGGCGCTACAAATTCCCTAGTAATCATTCAAATAGAAAACCTGCGGATTAATTTCGTAATACACGAACTATTGTAATGCCTTTCTTTTTTTTTTTTTTTTTGATATTCGACCACTTTCATTGTGTTATTTACGTGGTCGAGTTGACGAATTATTTCAAACATGAATCAATCGATTAGCAATTACTTTCAAAATCATTCTGACTGCGAAAGAAAGTGTGTTACGCAATTGAAGTGAACGTATTTACTTACATTTATTTGATACTTCTAATTACATAATAGTTATCCAATAAAATGTAAATAAAAACTAGGAAGAAAATAAATTTATTTGAGCCAGGTAATAAAACAAAGATCATATTTATTAGGCCAAATAGATAACTCGTAGAGTCAGTCCACCGAATGGATTTCATTGTATGTAAGTACATACTGACGGAAATTGAAGTTTTTTTTATAGCTGAGTAAACTATTCAATATTCCAAATAAACCCTCAGATCAAATATTTGAATACACAGAGTTAACATTGAAGCGCTTTCACGGGAAATATATTTGTCGCTATAATACATTTTAAAAGACATGAACTCGTTGGCATATTTATGTACCAAGATATTCGAACATTACTATGACGATGACGGCGCGGTCTTAATATGAACGCGCGAATATTATTATTCTGCGTTCTTTTATTTAATTTGTGTAGTGAATTTGGTTGATCAAATTATTTGTATCGTAAACACTGATTTAGATTTTATTGTAAATAAGTCGCTCAACAAAAGAGGGGACTACTTAGTCCGTGTGGGCTTGCGAGTGACGTCAGCGCCGGAAGTAGTAACGCTTGTTGTAGCAAAGTGGGGGTAGTGGGGCGACCGGTGCCTTTATAAAGCAGCCGGCGCGCGTTGTAGAAAAGCACTTTGACTCGGTCCGTGGCGCTGGCCGTACGCTCGCAATTTCACATACCTCTTTGTCTTGATTTTTCGTTGTCGTCAGCTCGGAAATCCTACAACTATATTGATATAATAAAGTAAAAAAAAAAAGCAAATCCAAATTTAAGGTCAGGGAAACTGACTTAAATTTACCGTATATTCAAATAACAGCAGTCATTCTTTGACAGTTGTTTGAAATAGCTATAACATGATAAATTGACAAAAGGGGGTCAATTTGCTTCACAATGGGGGTTTTTTGAAACGACGTTCACTAGGTGGCAGCACTGAGACGTCAGGTCCGGGCACCTGACTTAGTTAAAATATGGGGCTTGGCCGTTTCGTTACTACAAGAACTATTTTATAACAGAAAAGTAATGAACAGTGAACAAATTTTTCTATCTATTTTCTACTATTTTTTTTATGGGGGGGGGGGGGCTGATTTACTAAATTCCTAAAATACGTATTTTCCCTCAATCCATTTTCAGACCTCTAGCATCAAAATTTGCAGAAGTCTCATACAAACTTCCATCCCCTAGTTTAAGGGGTTAGGGGTAAAAGTTCCAAGGTTTAGAATTTATGTTGTTATTTGTGTACTAATACTAGCTTACATACCAAATTTCAGCTTTCTAGGACTTCAGGAAGTACCCTAAGAGTTTTGATGATCATCAGTCAGTGACGAAATTGGGGCTTTTTAGATATCAATAAAATCTAATAAAGCATAAGAGCTATCAGCGGGATTGTCCGAAAGGGTTACCGCTGGCCCGGAACATAAAGGGCTAAGGAAGGAACACGGGTGGGTTTTACTCAGTAAGAGTCTGACACTCTCTTCCGCTCCACCCAGAGCGGGAGGGGTCATTTAATGATTTCCCATCCTGAATAAAAAAAAAAGCATAAGAGCTATGCAAAATCATCATATCCCTAGAATTTTGTTTATCTGGTATAATTCAAAATGAGGGTTCAAAAAAAAAAGTGAGCCGTCACGGGACGCCTGGCAGATGTGAAACATCGACATTATTTTGTAAAAGTAATATGATTGAAAAGAACAGATTGCGATATAAACTAAATATGGCATAATGATAAAATAAAATATTACTTACCATTTTTCTAGAAAATGATGACTGTTTATTTAATAAACATTTATTTTCATTAAATATAAAAACAATTTATACAACTTCATTCATTCAATCAGTGACTTCGGTAATAGTTACATTCGTTAAATTACAAGTTAAATTATCACTGTCAGACATATTTTATTATTAAAAATAATTTGTTTTCAAGTAAAACACAGGTTATGTGTATCGCAGTAAACAACACTATGGAGTATACACTATAGGTATCCGAGCTGTGTGGCGAGAGAGAGATAGCTTAACGCCGGATCGAGTGGGAAGAGAATCGCAGTCGATTGCGCATGGCGACGCGTCGCCACACAGTACACGAGACTGTGACTGTATATATACACCATCATATAGCGTGGCGACGCGTCGCCACTGCATGCGTCGCCACGCCAGAAATTTGTTTTATGTGCGGCTATAGATGTTTCACATCAAAAACGACGAAGCGCTTTGAGAAAAGGTAGGTAGTGACCTTGCGCTTCGCTTGGCTCGTCTTGGCGGGGGCACATCATCAACATTTCAGCTGAAAGACGTTCACTGCAGGACATAGGCATCCACTAAGCAACTCCACCCGTGCCCCTAGATGTAGATATTAGAAAACCTCCGGTCAAAGTGGCGCCAACTGGGAATGAATTTCATAAAAACCCTCATTAATTTCCTTGACTGTGTCTACACCTAAATATGAAGCTACCATTTTATTTCTTCTAAAAGACATAAACAAGAAATGATGGCCTTATTTTAATTATTTTCACGGATCCAATTTTGGATCGACACGCGACACAAAGGCACCGCAAGTCGCGCAACGAGCGGTGTCTTTGTGTCGCGTGCGATTATATCGCGTGTCGCGCCTGTTTGTAGGAGCCTTTATTGCGTCACAGATTTGGTGTTGAAGTACATATAGTCCGACTTTTAATTAGCTGCAGTAAAATAACACTTACTGTCATTTCGTTAAAAATGTTGCCACACTATCTCTAGTGATGTGATGAACGCAATGAAATATCGTTTTTATTTAGATATTCGAAATTGACCAATTATGATTTAAAATTTTGATTTTTTTTTTAGCTTAATTACATAGTCTGCTAAAGATAATTTTGTTTAAATTTTGAACTGAATGTTGCTCGAGTGAATGGATTATGTTGTCACATCACTATTAAAATTTCGTTAAAAAGTGGTAATAAATAAGCTGTCATTTTACTGCAGCTAATTAAAAGTCCGACTATAGTTACCGATGTGGAAAATTAGCAAATTAACTATATGTCACTATACACGAAACTACACAAGGACATAAGGAAGTTGCTACATACTAAGCTACGAAAAATGTACGTAAAGAAAAAAGATAAAGAAATATATTTAATTAGAGACACGCACAGGAAATATAAACGTAGATAATCGTGAAACAGCCCGGGCTCATTATTTAAATCTGCCATAATTTAATGGAATTTACCAAAATCATCTATCTCTTTTTAATGTGTTGTGTCTGTGGATTGATTAATCTCTTTTAAATATATTTTACGCACTCATTCGGTACTACGACCGACGACGAAAAAGGTCACTTCGTAAGAAAAGCAACGATCTGTGTCAATAAAAAGCATAATATTTCTAGCATTCCTTACTGGCAATATCCAGCACAAAACCACAGGGAACGCACACAGTGCAGTTGTTAGTTTAAACGGTTTCTTCTCGCGCATCACATTTCCCCGCACTTTATCGCATTACAATCAGTGTGAGAAGTTCCTTAGTTTATCACGTTAACTGAGTTAACCCCGAGGGTGTATTTTTAGACAGGTGGGGATTTTCTTTGGTTGTAATACCGTGTGACGTTTTGTGGAAATGCTGTAAATAGAAAGGAAAGATAATGTTATGAGGATTGCTGTTACAATACGGTTGGATGAAAGATATACATATTCATTTATTTTATTTTTAGCCTATGTTGTCCCACCGCAGGGCAAATGCCTCGCTTTCTCCTTTCCACTCCTCTCTTTCATGAGCTAGTAAAGAAAGAAAGAAAGAAAGAAAAAATACGTTTATTTACGGTAAACTACTAGTGTGGATCAATTCTGTATGTAGGCCTCAAGCTAGTCCCGTCCTCTCCTGGGTCTGCCTCAATGTCACCGGACGTTCTGTGACCCAAATTGAGGAAAATTTCACCCTTGAAAGATATGGCCAGATAAAATACTATGAGGATGAATAATTAAACACGCTTTAGTTTACCACACAAATCGATCTAAAGTTTCTCACAACTTGGCTGTTAATTTGCCCTTTCAATTAACTGCTTTATAGTTTTCCCGTTCAGTGAAACTTTGTTTTAGTTCAAACAGACAAAATGGACCTAATAAAACAATCGAAAAACTCCCTTGAGATATAATTCACCTGTGATTTGGGGCAGTCGTAATTCACCTTCTGGCGGATCGCTTCAATGATCGAAAAAAGATTTTCATTTTTTCTTATAGGGATTCCTTTAATTTCTACATTGTTTAGTTGGTATCGCTGTTCATATTTTGAGAGTTCGAACTTGGTTCTCTCTAAGTCAGTCTGCAAGCAACTCACTGTTTCCTGAAGCTTGTCAAGTTCTGTTGCTTTCGCTTCAACCTCCGCTAGTCGAGTGTCAAATTCATCAAGTCTACCACAAGTGCCTTCACATGTGATTTTTAGCTCAGCTAACTCATCCTTGATTATTCGAATATCATCTACCAGGGTCGGCAAATTAAGTAACTGGCGTTTCATGTTACGAATTTTGTTCAGTATGGTTTCGAGGGAGGCTGGTTCAGGAGCAACTAGAGCTGGGGATGACGTTCGACAAGTGTGGCACTTCCATTGCGCCATTCTGCTGGCGCCAAGTTTTCTCCATCCGGCTTCAGAAATATTTGCACATCCAAAATCTAGATGTTTCCTGCAGCTCCCACATTGGACTCCATCATTGAACTGCACGTTACAAGCTGCGCACGATTTCATTATTGAAACTCAGTGTAAATAAAATTATATAATAAAGCAAAACTAACAAAAAATTTAATTTGGCGTTTGTTTAAGTTACAAAGGTTGACGATCTATTATTTCGAACGACGCGTACTGTACTAATGAATGTCCACAGACGAGTGATGAATTTATATAATACTAGCTTCCGCCCGCGGCTTCGCCCGCAAGGTATGTCGATAAAAACTATCCTATGTCCTTCTCCGGGATACAATATATCTCTCTGCCAAGTTTTATCGAAATCCGTTCAGTGGTTTAGGCGTGAAAAGGTAACATACAGACAGACAGACGACAGACAGACAGACATAGTTACTTTCGAATTTATAATATTAGTATACATATAGTCTGGGCTCCCACTACATGAGAATTAAACATATCTTGCGAAATTTGGGTGTATCATAGGTACAGCCCTGCTAACCCTTCGGCAAATACAGGCGTCATATTATATTATTTACAGAAGATTCAATGAACTTTCGAACAACCAACTTTCGTAGTGAACTATGAAAGTTGGTTGTTATGAAGGTTGGTTGTTGCTTGTACACTATTCTAAACTCCTAAATTGCTCCATCCAGCTGGGGATTGAGTAAACAGAGCTAATGCGTCAATCTGAACCGCTCACCCACATCCACCCGTAGCGCCAATAAAATACACAACCTATTGACAAATACCCACCCCACACACTTCTTATAGCCAGTAGTGTAAAACGCGCAGCTGTCCCTATCCCCGAGGGGATACATTTCTAGTAGGACTGTACCATAGAAAACAGATAGCAGTAATGCAAACTTTAATTAACGAACTTTGGTATGAGTTCGAAAATGCATGATGAATTAGCCTAGTGAGAGCTAGAATTAACTTCACTTATTCTTTTTTTTTCCGAAAGAAGAACTCGTAAGGCAGAACATCATCATGATTTCTGCCGAAAAACTGAAATATTGGCTAAATCCAGCGGATTTCGAATACCTTTGCTAGGTCAGGGGTCCACCTAGGTATATAGTTGGGATTCTAACCATGCTGCACCTTACAGTACATGGTCGCGACTCCGGAACTCTTGAAGCGATGGGCTAAGACCGCCACTTAAGTTAGAAAATTCTTCATGGGTAGGTAACCCAGGAAGAATTTTGGCCCTGTAAAATATTTGTTAACAATCAACCACAGTATGCGATATTTCGGAGAAACGAACGCACGCAATGATCGCATTATAGAGTTGAGATGATCTTATTTCAATAACGCAGCCAAGTCGCATAACTGTTTAGATCATACTGTGACTGTATTCTGTGCTTTACATTCCCAAAGAGACGGTTTCATTCAGGCCGTTGAGTGAAAATCTCCGAACTTCAATCGGATATCTTGTTACAGGGATTGTATGAAGCTATTTTGCTTTGTTATTAAAATAAGAGCTTTGTGTTTCTTTTTAAGTTTATAATAAGCGCAGATTGCGGAGGACTTTTATTCGTTTTGTAAGCGGCTGATGTTGTTTTTGTCTAGTTAATACAATCTCTATTAAAATTATGTCAAAATATTTTCGTACGAAAGTAAATTGCTTTTGTTCTAATACTGGGAAAAATAATTTGCTTATTCAGAATTAAAATAAAATGTACGTAACTATCATTTTATACCTTATTAATTAACAAAAATAACAAAATAATACTTGTATGAAAAACGGCTAACTTTATATCGATTGTAGTTATTTTATTTAAAGGGTTATTCAATTTTTAATTCCAGTAATAGTATCTTCCCTATTAGTAAATATACACTCTCTAAAAATGAGCTGTATAAGTTTTTAATAAATGCAAAACTCGTCGTCATTTGTAGCACAGATTCTCCTTGAAAAGTTCTTTCCATTGGTGAATATCATATGGCTATTGAGCGCCTATAAAATTCCTAAATTACGATATCTAAGTAGTCACCTATTTAGATAATTGATTTCAACTAACAATCGCCAAAAGTCATGTTTGTAGCAAACTTTCTCTTTGAAAAGCTCTTTCTATTTGTATATATTTTATGGGTATTGGGTTTGAAGACAGGCAATTAGGTATATATTCATAGTTTAAATAGATTTTTGCGTATCTTTATATTGAAAATGTATATTTATTCCTCAATTTTATTTATTTCACCTACCACTGTTTGTCTCTGCATCACCCAAAGGTTGACTGGTAGAAAATGCCTATGGCATTAAGTCCGCCTCTGTACATTTATGTGCTTGAAGGATTAAATAAATAAATAAACCATAGTTCGATTCCCATTCTCCTTTACCAAAGTGGAGCAAAATTCATATAATTATAACATCACTTAGCACATTCGACTACCTAGTTTATCTTACATACCTCCAAACAATTTCACATAGGCAGATGAAACTGTGAGCATCCATTGGGGCAACACATCCTGAATTAAATTAATTGATTACACTCGATGACCCCGCCCAGGATCAGATGTTCATTTCCTATCGCTAATTGCTCGAACCGTCTTTGAATTAATTAGTTTTACACATGAGGGTTTGCTGATGAAGGATTGTTACAAGGTAGACTCAATTATTTAATACGTTTTAAGCACTGTTACAGTACCTAAACCCGCACTAAGTCACGCTTTTCTGTGACGTAAAGGGATTACGCAATAAACGCAAGTTTTAGAAGCAATAAAAGTATATGACCGACTACAGTAAACGAAATCAGAAAAATATATCATATTCAGGATATAAACTTGGTAGATAGTGCGTTGAAAACAAAATACAACTAATTTGATACGATAGAAAAAAATCATGAAGATACCTCTAAAATCTTTCTTTTTAAAATAATAACCATACTAATATACATAAAATCAATCTAATTTTTGTCCGATTATTCTACAAGCAACATACTAAAGCACTAGTGTTTTAATTTTTTAGTCCAAACATAGATTTTTTGTAAATAGATAATTGTTTCATATTTTGCAATAAGTTACCAGCGTTATGTCATCGCGCTTCTCTTTCTTTTCTATGCAGCCCGACAGTGCAATAATGGACTACATAAGTCACACGTATCGTGATGTACTATTAGGTTGGTTTCTTCTTATTATCTTTGTGGCGACACCTATTTTATTGTTCTTTCAAGCTAAGCGCACGTTATAGCCGCGGCGGGCCATTGGCGTTGTAAAAATGCCCAACAGCACATTAGGAGCGCAACGAGGCGGATTGCAACGCAGTAATTGTTTCAGCCAGATCAAAATTTCTGATTTTCATTTGAACTGTTTCAACTCCAATGTAATGAGGCTCACTCACATTTGGGCGGGCCGTGCCCCAACTCAACGCATTCCAAAAATCCTCCTAGATCCAAACCAACGCGCATCACACGCTATGGGGTAATGATAAAACCAACAACCGAGGTGAGGAAATGCTTGATTTTATTCTTAGCAATAACCTTGTTTTACTCAACAAGGGCTCCGAACCTACCTTCATAAATGCGAGATCTCAAACAATAATTGACTTAACTGTAGCAACAATAGGCATATCAAACTCCATACAGGACTGGCATGTGTCCACCGAGATATCATGCTCAGACCACAGATGGATCCGTTATACCATTAACTTCAACCTAACCAAACCACAGCCAAGAAGGGTTCCGCGGAATACGGACCAAGTCAGATTCACTAAACTCGTCGAGGCTGAACTTGGTAGATTACCCGCCCTTCCGGCTGAAATACCAGTAACCAACTTAGACGAACATGTAAACAACATCACACACATACTTCTATCTAGCTATGAACAGTCTTGTCCCCTCACGGTACCTAGACAGGGAGCTCGCCATTCCTGGTGGAGTCCTGAACTGGAAAGACACCGGCACAAGCTGAGAAGACTGTTCAACAGAGCTAGGAATACACGGTCGCCAGTAGATTGGGACCGATATATAACAGCTCGTAAAATATATAAAAAACTGATACGCCTCAGAGGTAGGAATAGTTGGAGGCGTTTCTGTACTAACATTGAAAGTAACAACCAGGCAATGAGGGTCAAAACCTGTCTTGCCCAAGAGACTAACCACTCAATAGGATGCCTAAAAAAACCAGATAACACATACACAACAAACGACGCTGAAACAAGTGAACTACTCCTAACCACACACTTCCCAGGATGCCAGATTGCCGCCCAGCAAAGCTGGGAACTACATAGGGATAGGGCCACAAACAGCCTAGATTGGGAAGTGGCGTTGGAAGTAATTGATAAAGACAAATTAACATGGGCAATCAACACCTTCCTACCTTTCAAGGCAGCAGGACTGGACGGTATTTTCCCGGCTCTGCTCAGGTGGAGTCAAGATGTACTGGCCGACTACCTCGTTAGGGTGTTCCGAGCCTGCCTGGCCCACCGCTACATTCCCTTGAAATGGCGGGAAGTAAAAATAATATTTATACCGAAACCAGGTAGGGGCGACTACACCCAGCCCAAATCTTTTAGACCTATAAGCCTTTCTTCGTTCTTCTTGAAGACACTGGAGAGGCTGGGGGATAGGAAGATCAGATCCCAGGTTTCGGTACAAAGACCTCTACATCCTAATCAACACGCCTACTGTGCAGGCAAATCAACTGAATCAGCACTTCATAGCGTAGTCTCACGCATAGGTAATGCTCTAAAAGCCAAAAACCCAACCCTAGGCGCCTTCATTGATATAGAAGGTGCTTTCGACAAAACTAACTTCGTCAGTATCGAACAGGCACTTGCCACACACGGTGTTGCGCGAACACTCATAGAATGGATTAATAACATGTTAAAATACCGAGCTATTCAATTCACCGTGAACACCACCACACGAGGTATCGTGAGTAGAGGCTGCCCACAAGGTGGGGTGCTGTCACCACTGCTGTGGAATTTAGTCGTTAATGAGCTTATCTCAGAGCTCAACGCCAGCAGTCTGTACTCAGTGGGATACGCGGATGACATAGCAATTCTGATTTCGGGTAAATTTGAGGGCATCTTATGTGATCTCATGAGAAAGGCCTTCAAAATAGTCGAGAGTTGGTGCACGAAGCACGAGCTATCGGTTAACCCCTCGAAGTCAGAACTAATAATGTTCACCAACAAAAGAACTCTTGGACCTCATAGGCTCCCAAAACTTTTCAACACAGAACTAACATTGAAAGACGAAGTCAAGTACTTGGGGGTGATTCTAGATAGCAAACTGCTCTGGAACAAGCATCTTGACTACAAACTTAATAAAAGCACAATTGCACTCTACCAATGCAAAAAAATGCTAGGGAAATCATGGGGGCTCTCTCCGAAGATTACTCTGTGGATTTACAAAGCGCTGATCAGGCCAATGTTGGCTTATGGCGCTCTGGTTTGGTGGACGAGGACAGAACTCTCGACCACCATTACCAGACTACAACGCTTCCAACGACTGGCCTGCTCAGCTACCACTGGCTGCATGAAAACCACCCCAACAGCAGCCATGGAGATAGCCCTTCAATTAACTCCCCTTGACCTGTACATACAGCAGGAAGCGGCGCTAGCCGCCATCAGGCTGATGCATCTGGGCATATGGGGCAAAAACATTACCAGTCCACACGCTAAAATCCTGGACCGGGCGATTGAGTACCAGCCTCTCATCGCTGCCCCGTGTGACAGAACACCAAACCAACCGATGTTCAACAAAAACTATATTATACAAACAGCTCAGGAAGAAAGGGATCAGTCAGGAGTCAATGAAGTGCGCATCTATACAGACGGCTCTAAAACACAAAACGGTTCAGGTGCTGGCGTACACTCCCTTGACCTCAATATTAACTTTCACATACCACTAGGCACACATAGTTCGATCTTTCAATGCGAATGTGTTGCCTTAACACAAGCTGCAACAGCAGTAAAGCGCTTAGGCATCCGGAACTATGGCATTAAATTCCTATCCGACAGCCTATCTGTGCTCAAAGCTTTAGCAAGCAAACAAACTAACAATAAGCTAATTTTTGAGTGCCATCTAGCTCTGGAGAGTTTATCGACGTCTAATCGTATTACTCTCCAGTGGATCAAGGGGCACAGCGAATCTCTGGGCAATGATGCTGCAGATGAACTTGCGAAGAGAGGCTCTGACATGAGGGTGCTAGGCCCGTACCCACTTCTCCCTTTGCCTTTCTCACAATTTCGTGCGTGGATTCGCCAAAGATCGACCGAACTCCATAACAACAGATGGTCACGGGCAACAGACTGTAGACAGTCAAAATTGGCTCTACCAATGATACACCCGCGATTAACCAAAAAACTTCTCAACCTGAGTAGGAATAACCTTAGAATAATAATAGGTACAATTACGGGCCACAACCTCCTTAACAAACATCTTTTCAACATAGGCGTCACGGACAGCCCCCTCTGCAGGGGCTGCCTTGATGCCGAGGAATCAGCCGCCCACGTCATCCTGGATTGCGAGGCCGTGGCTTCTCAACGTGAAGAAATCCTCGGAACAATGAGGTCGCTCCGCGAAGCCTGTGAAGCTCCCAGGAAGCTTCTGTGCTTCTGGGCGGAGCTAGGCTGGCTCTGTTAGCCAGAATCCCCACGCACAACGGACCGAATGAGAGTCTAAGTGCGGAAAAGGGAGTCCTATCATCATCATCATCATCATCCTCCTAGATCACTTTCGTATATTTTGCATGAACCATCGCACGCTACACTACTATACCAAATCCAACTACCAACCAATCCAAGTGCCCTGTTGGTGTCGTGGTCGCAAGCACGACTGCTGAGCGTGGGGTCCTGAGTTCGATTTCCGGTTCAGGCAAAGTATTATTGGGTTTTTCCATTGAGAATTTCTTAGTAACAACCCGGAGTTTGGAAATCGGCTGTGTGATACCCCCGTGCCTCGCAAAGCACGTTAAACCGTTGGTCCTGCGCTTGATCTCTCTCCGGTCGTGTCAGATTGCCGTCCCATCGGACAATGAGAGTGAGGGAAGAGAGAGTACACCTGTGTTTGCGCACACACTTGTGCACTATAGTATCTCCCGTGCCGATTGCTAGTCTCCTCTGAAATTGGTTGCCATAACCCAAGTTCGGTCTGGAGACGTGCGTCACATTGGCATCAATCGGGATGTTCAGTTGGGCAAAAGTTGACAAACTGAAGAAGTCAATAAAAATAACAAATACCTACTAAAGTATTTTTTTCATTATTTAAATCAACTATTTATAAATTAACTACTTAGGTGCTAAATTAAATGACTAGATATACAAATAAATACAAAAACAAAAATACAAAAAATTATTGCAGTAACTTGTAGAACAAAAGGACACTTGGGCGTCGAAGTACTCGTTCGCATCGCTGTAATCCGGAAACGTGCCCAGAAGACTGGCAGCATTGCCATGTTGAATGGCAATGCTTATTCTTTTTCTAAAGTACGACCCTGTCCTCTCATGTGAAGTTTCGACCAGTCGGCGAGAAACTCTAGGAAGCAGACGCGCATTCGGGCCCCATGACCCGAATATTTCTTTTAACAATAATTGCCATTGCCTATTTTAGTTACTTTAGTTTATTATAAACTAGCTTATGCGCATGACTTCGTCTGTGTGAAATTTATTTTTTTAACATAAAATATATCCTATAACCATAGATATATGACATTTATATGCCTATAACTGTGCCCCGTTACTTCGTTTTTGCTTAACGTTGATTGTGCTATAGTTGTTCACTTTTTTTCTATTTGCTCGACTCCTAAGAATCGTAGTGTGATGTTAATAGCCTATAACTTTCCTTAAGAATTAGGCTATTTAACCTGACTAGTAGTTAAAGAGATTAGCGTGTTCAAACAAACGCTTTAGTTTTCTTATATTTAGTATCGATTATTCTCACAAATTTAATATGCAATGACTACTTTTGTGTTATTTTACTTATAGCAAAGTTATCAAACCTTAATTAACAGACTTGATAAGCTGTTCATAATTTCCAAAAGCCAGGATTATCCAGAACTAGCTGCGCTCCGCGGTTTCACTCGCATAAGTTTCGATCCTGTAGGAATGTCGGAATAAAAAGTAGCCTGTATATTAATCCAGGGTGTCAGCTACCTCCATACAAAATTTCATCAAAATTGGTCCAGCCGTTTGAGTATGAAGAAGTATCAAACATATAAACACACACACACACACACACTCACAAACTTTCGCCTTTATAATATTAGTGTGATTACAGGATAATACGGAATTGTATACACTTAACCCTTCATAAATACACGATTAAAATCGATCTATAAACCGATAGCATCAGAATATACTATAAACAAGCCAAGTTTAGTATTCAGCGTTGAAATATTGAACGCATCCAGCTTATTGTACGGGACAATCAGGTGGAAACCACCACCATTTTAAGCTGACCTCTCAAAATATAATAATATAAGTAAATTTTGTTGAGAAGCTGCCGTGGTAAAGGTAGGTCACCTTATACTGGTTGTATTCGCCTTCAGCGTACACGTTTATTGGTCTGGTAAAGTATACAGAAAACCTATATATTGGAACTTATTAAACATGTATTTAAGCCTGTTCTGTTCTTTTCAGAGAGTGGTCAAAGCATTCTTCATTCATAAAAGTCTGGAATTTTCGAATTTATATTACACAACAAAATCTGTTTGAAGTCGTGTGGATGTTTGTTTTGTAAAAGCTCCCGCAGACAGGCGACGCGACGACGACGGTGCGACGCGATTCTGGCAGAACAATTTTCATGAAGTTATCATAGAAATTATTGTACTAGAGTCGCGTCGCGCTATCACGTCGCGTTTGTCTGCAGGATTCTAAAGTCATCTAATTAAATTAATCTAACCTCACGTACAAAATTTCATCCACTTCCCCAACATATGGTTTATAGTTGCATAAAAAGTTTAATAAATTAACAAACTTCAGAGGCAGTTCAATTATTTATACTCAGGTTAAACTAAAATTGGCGCTCGTGGCTACATGTTAACAGCCACTCGGGTCGAACAAAGGTTTAGCTACGCTTGCTGCGGTCCATTTGTAGATGGGTGACCATCAATTACATATCGAGACCGCCATTGGACTCTGCTCTCATTCGTAGATCTATAACAGTCGTTACGGGTATTCAGAAGCCTGAAAGTCTGACAACCAGTCTCACCAAAATGTATCATGTTCCTCGTACCTGGGTTGTGGAAGTGAAATAGGCAGTCGCTCCATGTAAACCTCTTATATTAAGCTGCATCCGGTTAGACTGGAAGCTGACTTCAACATAGTTGGGAAAAGGCCAGACGGATTCTAATATAATAGCAATCGTTTTGAACAGAAATCCCTTATTCATGATTCTTTCATAGAATAATCACACTTAATATTAAAGAAAAACAAAGGTACAATACGGAAATGTTGGTTTCCATTATTTCTGAGTTAATTAATAAATTATTTTTATCATAAATAGCTGGGTAGTCGACAGCAAAAGCTTAATAATAGTTTCAAGTGAACTTATTGCATTGTTAAGTTTAACTGCACTCTCGCAAGATTTATGAGCTGAGTCGGCCATTTTACAAAAATCCTATTATTTCTAACGTTTTTACTTTCCACTTTATTCATTGTTTGTATTTTTGTATTGTATTATTAAGGGGCTTACAGGACCTAAACGCAAGAAACGCAAGTTTTAGAAACAATAAAAGTATATGATCGACTACAGTAAACAAAATCAGGAAAATATATGATATTCTTCAGGATATACGAGTATGCTAGTTACAGACTGTGTTGAAAACACAATACAACTTAATTTGATACGATAGAAAAAAACATGAAGATACCTCTAAAAACTTTCTTTTTACAATAAAAACCATACTAATATACATACAATCATTCTGATTTCTTGTCAGATTATTCTACAAGCAATACAATAAAACACTACTGTTATAATTTTTTAGGCTTTTTGTAATTAAATAATTGCTTCATATTTTGCAATAAATTGCCAGCGTTATATCATCACGCTTCTCTTTCTTTTCTATGCAGTTCGACAGTGACCGCGCTTTAGGTCATGTAAGGGGCCATAAATGATAATTATTAAAAGTATACCTACCTACCTATTTTTTTAACATTTACAGGGCCAACATGGCCTGTGATCGTACAGACGCCAGCACTTCAAGCTACTACAATCTGTCAAATTTCTTTAATAGATTTTCAACTTTATGGCTAAAGCATAAGGTTCAAAGTTGGTTAGCAAAATTTAACAGTTTCGGGTAGCTTGATATGCTGGCGTTTGTACAAGACATGGAGGTTTGGAAGAAACATGCGAAAGCTTTGCCCAGCAATGGAACACAATGTAGGCTAACAAAAAAAAAAAAAAAAAACACTGGCACTCCGGTAGTGCCGACAGAAGTGAAAACTTGAACAATTACGAGTGTATTTTGTGAATCGTCTTATAAACAAAACACGCGTGTTAAGGTGAGTTCCTTATTTTATAGGGTTTTTTGCAAATCAGGTATGATGACCAAAGTGACTGGTTTATTCTTCTCGTGAAAGGAATTTATTCAGATTTACAAATAAGCACACAGGATAGACTTCAGTTCGTGGTGTTGGTCGCGGCAGTGGTAAGAGAAGCAAGCCGCTCGCATAGAGCTCGTCGTCAGTTATATATCCGTGGTTCAGCGCCATCTCGTCGTTGTTGGATGAACTACGTAGTTAGTACGCGAGGCCCTCGTAGTTCTTCCCGATGTGCATAGATGGCGCTGTCCTCAACAACGCGCGTCTTACGTTTTACGTCTTACGAATTTTCGATCAGGGTCACGTGACCTGACGCGAATTTAGAAGTTTTTACCCATTCCAAAAAAAGTACACAGCGCCGCTAAAGAAGTTTTCACTTCAAAAAAAAAAATGGTGGTCGAGAGTAAATAAAAGCTTGTTGTTGGAAAATATAATCTGTTGTGTGTCAGTTACATTATTTTAACATATGAAGGAAAATATAGACAGAATTTAATAATGGAAAGGGTATTGTGACAGGAAATGAAAATGGTAACGGAAAAAAAAACAATATCAAAGAAATAAAATCAAGATATTTATTTACATTCCACAACGTCCTGTCGACTTATTTTGATGTAAAACCGGGACGTGGTTATAGTCACTTTGTAAGATACCTAACTTAGTAGAAGAGCCAACATCTTGGGATCCTAAAAAGTTGTCTTTTTTTTTCAAAGACAACTCTAAGAAAGCTCGACGTAACACCGAAGCTAAGCCAATGACGTGCAATAAATAACTCCACAGCCAATTAATATTAGCTGTAAAATACAGCATAAATACATCTCGCAAAGCACACAGTATGATATAAGCACGTTGCACAAACTAATCCATCATGGGCCAAACATTATACACAGAATAGAATATTTATTGGTGAATATTCTCGCTGCCAATCAATTGCTTTGTGTTTTTATGCCTGTACTGTAATTCAATCGATTGGAGTGCTTCGTTCTAGTGTTTGTAAATTGTGTGTATAAATTAGTGATTGATTAGAGAGTGGTACAAAATTATAATGTTAACTTTATCTATCAATTTGTTTTTTTTTATTTTTATTTAGAATGTAATTGATGTTATTATTATTGTTACGCATGGATTATCAAAAACTATTTAATACCTATAATTGTAAATTAACCTTTTGGCTTTGTATTATTACATAAAACCGTAAATGGTGCATGTTGTGTTAGCCTGTAAGCTTGGTCAGACTGGCAGAGCGGGGCGGGGAGCGGCCCAGGTGCGGGAACGTGCGCGATCTGCCTGTCCGCAGTCGAGCGCGGCTGCGTTCTGAGTGTTGTCGTGTTCAGTGTTTGTCAAAATATAATATGGATGAGAAAGACTTATTTTACTAGAAAAAAGCTCGAACTAGTTTGAGAAACCCGGTTTCCGCGTGGGCCGCCCGCGCACCCAGTGCAGCCAATTGTATGAACGAGCTATTTCGTGAGTTGCCCGCGCGCTAGAGTAAATACCTATATTCCTTGCCGCACGCTCCCCGCGCCAAGTAACCCGCCCCACTCACCGCGCCCGCGTGCCCACTATGGACACTCAAATGAAGTTCTTATGTTTGAGGACGCCGCGCCACACCCGCCTTGCGCCCGGTCTTTCAGTCTGGCCAAGCACTAAGTGATTGTTGCACTTATAAATGTACTATTTAGGAAATTATTTGTTAAATGTATCGTGTAAACAATTGTTGGCTAACCTAAATAAATAAATAAAATAACACATAACATAACATCACGCCTGTAATCCCCAAAGAGTTAGGCAGTGGTGTACCTGTAGTATACTCACATTTCGCCAGTGATGTTTAAGTCCCAGGCAATAGGGTAATAGCCTATTGTCATCAACCGGGCAAAACTCCAGACTCCTTGCTGCTACTGAGAAATTCCTAATTTAAAAACCCAATAACACTTTGCCCGGCTTAGGTATCGAACCCAGAAGCTGAACTTATGTTCAGCAGTTGTGACTTGCGACCACTAGGCCAACGGGATTAATGCTAGAGTATTAAAAGCTTTACATAATAACGTAGTAGACTAATAATCGCTGACTAGGTAATCGCAGTCAGTTGCTTAATTATTTAAACATTTATGTTCATTGATGATCATCCTGAGATGCCATTATTACCTAATGCATAACTAGCAATCATATTTCATTAATATTTCCCAAGGGACGCCGACCTCAACATAGTTGAAAAAGGCTAGGCACATGATGATTTCCTAACGGGCTTCTGTGAGATGGCTTCAGCCCCTCGTACGCCTTCCAAAGGACCGAGACCCCATGGTCCCGAGATATGTCAATACATTATATAAAAAATAATATTCATTTATTTGTTCAGACTACTTAGGAGGTCCATTGTAAGTAAGTAAAGTAACAAACAAGTAACAAACTTACTTAGCCTAATGTACTTAATAACTAAAACAGATCATATTATTTCCACTGTTGGGACACAGGTCTCCTCACTTCGAGTGGGAGTGTGCTTATAATCTACCACGCGGCCCCAGTGTGGGTTGGTTATTACGTGGTTATTACCTAATGCCCAAGGGAATAATCCTTCCATGTTACCTCAGTGAACCCGATCCTTAACCTCTCCCATGAAACTAGTACCAGCTAGCTATCAAGTCTAAGGATTTCCTGGAAACCAATCTCTAGTCTTTAATTAAGAACGTTCGTTTGCTCCTGTAGGAGCAAACGAACGTTCGTTAGATGTATCTATCTATGTTAATCCTGGTTATAAGCTATCTATGTGCCAAATTTCATCCAAATCCGTACAGCCGTTTGTGCGTGAAGAAGTAACAAACGTACAGACGCCAGCACATCAAGCTACTACAACCTGTCAAATTTCTTTAATAGATTTTCAATTTTATCGCTAAAGCATACGGTTCAAAGTTGATTGGGAAAATTTGACAGTTTAGGGTAACTTGATGTGCTGGCGTCTGTACAAACATACCCAGAAACTTTCGCCTTTATAATATTAGTGTGATTTGTAATGTTATTTGTTCATTCCGGACGATTAGTTGGTTCACAAATACACAGTTCAGGGTAAGTACAGTAATATGAAATAGTCGAGAGGTGACATGTGACACCCGGTTGGCACGAAATACAGACGCCAGCACATCAAGCTACTACAATCTGTCAAATTTCTTTGATAGATTTTCAACTTTAACGCTAAAGCATAAGGCTCAAAGATGATTGCGAAAATTTGACAGTTTCGGGTAGCTTGAGGTGCTGGCGTCTGTACCTATCGCTTTTGCGTCTGAATGTTACACTTGTTTCGGTCTAGCTCTCGCCAAGTGTGCAAAGTAAAACGTGCGATATGAAACTTCGTTCCAATATTAAAAGAAACCAGTCAAGTGCAAGTCGGACTCACGTACCGAGGGTTCCGTACAAATTTGTAGGTATGTAAATAGTTTATCACGGGATTTTTTTTAATGTAACTTCAAATTTGAAGTTTTCGGATATTTCCCTTTACTTGTGCTACATGACATTGCTTTTTGACAAATTTCATGATTCTAGGTTAACGGGAAGTACCCTATAAATTTTAATTCCCTTGAGAGTATCGAAATACACGTTTTTTGCGGCTAAATGACCGTATCTATTTTACGTTAACTTACAAGTTTGAAGAAGATTTGAGTTTTCTTGACTTTAGTATATGGTTTTAATTTCAACTCGATACCTCAACGCGTTCCCGTGATAAAGGGTTTTGAGAGACAGACGGACAACAAAGTCAACAAAGTGATCCTCTAAGGCTTCCGTTTTTCCTTTTAAGGTACGGGACCCTAAAAATAAACAATCGTTCTGTCAGTACCCAATATAAATAAAACAGACTATAACCACCTAGTAACACGTCCCGGAGTCTATGTAAAAGCTACTACAGTATCTATCTACTTACCGAATATAACACACTACAAGGTGATCTAAGTTCGCCGTTTTTTATTAAAACCGTGTCGTCACGGTTCCCCGCATTAAGGGCAGGAGGAGATTGCGGTTGTCACTGTCACGTTCACAACTCTACATAAGGTAGATGTGTAACTATGTGGCTACCGTGTGTACGCTACTTTAGAATACCAGAGACTGTTGTACCGCAAAATGGCTAGTTTGTGTGCTTTGTCTTCAAGCATTAAAGGTTTTCGTTCTTTTACATAATACTATATGGGCCTCAGTAAATTGATTGGCAATGGACTCGCAGAGCAGATGGCCCATGGGGCGGAAAGGTTCTGGGTTTGGCGGCTGCGTACCGGAAGATGTAGCGTTGGAAGGTCTCCCTCAAAGTGGACGAAAATCTTGTGAAGGCCGCAGAAATTCGTTGGATGCGAGACGCACAAAACCGGTCGAAATGACGATGCTTGGATGAACAGAGCGGGAGGGGTCATTTGATGATTTCCCATCCTGAGAAAAATAAAAGCCTATGCCCATCAGTGGACATCTTTCGGCAGAAATTATGATGATCATGTAGGCCTAATAATATACACGTTCGACCGTACCAACACTAAATGTTAACGAATTTCAGTAAAATGTATGGAATTGTATAGGCATACCTAATTTCCGTCAACGATAAAAATAGTTTCACGTCTTTGAACGTCATTCCATACATTTTGTTGTCATATTAAGTGTGATGATACCGTGACTTACGATATGGTAAAACTATACTTATTATATAATAAAAGCGCCAAATTAATGTGTCATTTCTGTAGGAAGTTTAATAAGTTAACAGGTCAATAAACACTGATTAGGTAAGGTTATTATAGTTTGTTAGTTAATTTAGTACCTATGAGAAGTTTATTCAGTGTAGGTATATAATTCAGCCATTAGTTTAGCAGCGGTCCATACTTTTTTTTGTGTACAAGACGTGTATAAGTGGCGAGAGATCCACGGCGCGCCGAAAAAAATGTTCTTTCACGTTCTAGCAGACGTCCCGCGGGGAGCGGGACGCGTGTGTGGTTAACAAAAAATGTTACAAAAACTGATAACTAAACTAACTGTTCCCGATAGGTACCTCTATAGAAACTAACGCTACTTAGTATTTACTAATAATAGGTCAGTAAGTTAAAAGAAAAAGTATTGATAAACGGGCAGCGATACAAATTAACAACTTGATAAAACAATTAAAATGATTAAAAACTTGATCTTTGCTGAGTATCAATTGCCAGTAATCATAAACACAGAAATTGGAGCTAAAAAACAGAGATTGACAAAACAAGGAATAGCTGAAAGTTATCCCTAATATTAACTGTTCAAAAAGTATCTGATAGAAGTGTAAACATACCTTTTTCAGGTTAATCAGTAATACTTTTATCTATATTTATAAAGTTTTAACTTTATATCGTATCAATTTATTGTTTTAATATTTTTTTTTTTTGTTTACCTATTTTGTGCCCCACTGCTGGTCAAAGGCCTTGAATTATTAAATTGTAATTGAAAAATCATCGACCAAATTGAGGTTATAAAAATAATAATCTCAATTTTCACATGTAAAGATCATCTTCAAGGTGACTTAAAATTATAATTTTCGGTTTAATTATTAAAAAATTAAGTTAAAGCACTCAATTTTTAAGTAACACTACTAACAGAATGGCATCCACAGCTGTGCTGCTGGGGAGTTTGTTACGCCACTTCTTCTTCCCAGTTAAAGAACTAGGAAGAGGTGAAGGGCGGGTGTTTTGAGGGACAGTCTTATGTAATTTTCTTTTTCTTTTTAATTTTCTTTTCTCGTCTATGTAATTTTGACGCCCAAAAAGTGCTGATTCTCAGCCTAGTTTGAATAAATGACTTTGGATTTTACGTTTTCTGATCTATTTGTTTACATCTTCATTCGATACTTTTGGAACAGATTATAATAATATGATCTCATGAAAGTATTGAATTTTAGAATTTCCTAAGAAAGAAAAAGATGACGTTCCTAGCTATTTATATGCTGTTCGTAATTAAATAATATTTTGATAGATCGGTTAATAATTTACTCCCTTTCACCGCATATCAATCAACACGATAATAATTAATGGATCACAAAAGGTAATTTCAAATAATACACAAAATAATATAAAATATAGCCCAAATAATTATCCCAATAGTTATCTTTAGTCTTTTGTTAGATATAGTTTATCACATAGATACACTCTACAGATTGTAATTTTATATTCAGAACAGCTTGACTTAGAATTGAGTATTCTAAAAGCAACCCTTAGGATGTTATAGAAAGAAAGAAAGGAACAAAATAAGTTTATTTGTTCCCAGACTAGAAAAGAATATTGTAATTGAGGGCAACATAAGGAGGGAAACTTTAGAAATCAGTACATTTCCAATAAGTTTTCTTTACCAAACAGAATCCCCTCGAACTTAAAATACTAGAACTGAAATTACAACAATACGTTTCAACTTCACAGACACTTCTTTAGTCACTACTTATTTAAAATAATAATAGCTGAAATATTCGTTATCAATTTTGATAAGTATCCCTTTTTGTTAACAAATCTATAGAATATTATTTATATCGAAGAGTATATTGTTTGTTAGTATGAACGCGCTAATCTCTGAATCTACCAGTTGGATTTACGGAAAAAAATCTTTTTGCATTTGATAGCCCGATTCTTGAGAATGGCTATAGGCTATTAAACGTTACGCCAGGGCCCTAAGGAGCCAAGCAAAAAGAAAAAAGTCAGAAAGAACGCTAAGTAAAAACGAAATACCTAGTAGCGCGGACGGGCAGTGGGATGCGACGGGGTGGGTCGGGGGAGCAAGAAATTTCACGCCGACGAAGTTGCGGTGAGAAAATAGTTCATATATTATAAAGCGTGTATCAGAAATGTGTGGTCATATTTAAGAGGAAATGCGGATGGTCGTTTCTCCATAGAAACGCTCTCGCCTGTTTTCTTTCTGGTTAATGACCATAAAACAATGATTTTTACAGAATAATAAATATCTTGTATATCCCTATGTTCTCCTTTTTGATGATACATTATTTTTATAAGCACTAGAACCCTCAAAAAATGCCGATTTCAACCGCTGTCAACAGAGGCCTAGTGTACAGACGCCAGCACACAATCACAATCACTATATACAATCTGTCAAATATCTTTAATAGATTTTCAACTTAATAGCTAAAGCTTAAGGTTCAAAGTTGATTGGGAAAATTTTACAGTTTCGGGTAGCTTGATGTGCTGACGTCTGTACATACAAATTTGACAGCTATTAATAGAAAAAGAAAAACAGGGATACAGTATAATTATATCCCTTTTATTCAGTTTATGAAATATCTTTTAAATTGGATCAATATTGGAAGAGGAAATAGGCGAGAGCCTAACCTCAAATGTCGACTTTTTACTTAGGATTTTTCAAAAGATTCTCCAACCGCATTTCCTCTTAAGGGTGAAGTTTTCTATGGGACAGATGATATTTTTTTTGCAATTTTGATCTTGATCCCATGGAGAAAGTTGCTCAGTTTGATGATCTGTACGACACTCTTCAATATGACCACATCTGTCTGATACACGCTGTGTTGTTTGGAGGCGACTGCCCCCCACTCCCTCTCGCCCCGGACCATGGCTCGAACCAGGCCCGGACGCGAGAGGTCGCCGCCGCTGCCGATCGCCTCAACGAGGACACGGCGGTGCTCCGCCCAAGCGGGGCAGACCTCCACCGTATGCTCCACCGTGTCCTCTGGGCGATCCTGGCAATGGTGACACCCGGGCGTTTCCTTTTGCCTGATTATGTGCAGGAACCTCCCGAAACTTCCGTGTCCGGTGAGGACCTGCGTCAGGCGGTAGGTGAGGGCGCCGTGACGCCTCTCTAGCCACTCCTCAAAGAGGGGTCTTACCGCCGCTATCGTGGCGTGCCCTGCGCTGGGTTGCGACAGTCGCTCTTTCCATGCCGCCATGAGATTGCGCCGGAAGTCCGTCCGCTCCGCCGCAATTTGCTGCGGAAGCGGAGTTTCCCCCCGGCGTAGTGCCTCCGCGCGCCACTCATACAGGCGCGCAAGGACTATCGCCTCCCATGGCGGCAGTCCGGCAAGGAGGCTTGCCGCTTCGCCCGAGATCGTGCGGTAGCCCAGGATCAGCCTTGCGGCTACCACCTTCTGGGGCGCGTTCAAATAATGTGCGGCTCGCCGCCGCAGTGAACGCGCCCACACCGGGGCCCCGTATAGGGCCATGGACCGCACGACCCCCGCGTAAAGCCTCCGGCAGGAGGCGTTTGGCCCCCTCAGGTTGGGCAGGAGCCGCTTGAAGGCGGCCCCGGCCCGATCCAGTTTGGGAGCCAAACGTCGGAAGTGCTCAACGAAGTTCCATCGGCTGTCGAGGACGAGACCCAGGTATTTCATCGTCGTCTCGACGCCGATGTGAACCCCTCCTACCGTTAGTTGGGATCCCGGTGGTGGCGTGTTCCGGGGTCCATGAAACGACATGGCCTCGGACTTGTGCAATGCCACCTCGAGACCCAACTGCCGGATCCTCTCAACGACTATCGCAACCCCGCGTGTCATCACGTCGGCCGCCGCCTGATGCGACCTCCCCTGCGCCAGGACTAGCGTGTCGTCAGCGTAGCAAACCACGCTGACGCCATCAGGGAGGTCGGCCCGCAGCACCCAGTCGTAACCGATGTCCCACAGGAGCGGCCCCAGAACCGAACCCTGTGGAACACCGCACGACATCTCTCGCCGGTTCCACTCCCCATCGCGACCGGGGTAGATGACGGCTCTGTCCGTCAGATACGCCTCGACTACTCGACGGAGGTAGGTCGGCACCCGGTGATACCGGAGTGCCTCCCCAATGCAGCCCCAGGGCAGGGTGTTAAACGCGTTGGCGATGTCGAGTGACACCGCCACGACGACCCCACCACGCGACTACATTACCTAAAGCGCGGTCTTTGTCGGACTGCATAGAAAAGAAAGAGAAGCGCGATGACACAATGCTGGTAATTTATTGCAAAATATGAAGCAAGTATCTATTTACAAAAAATCTACTGTTTGAAATAAAAAATTAAAACACTAGTGCTTTATTATGTTGCCTGTGGAATAATCTGACAAAAAGTCATAACGATTGTATGTATATGTATGATCACTATGTATATTAGTATGGTTTTTATTTTAGAAAGAAAGTTTAGAGATATCTTCATGATTTTTTAGTATCGTATTAAATTAGTTGTATTATGTTTTCAACACACTATCTACCTAGCATATCCTGAAGAATATCATATATTTTCTGACTTTGTTTACTGTAATCGATCAAATTATACTTATATTGTTTCTAAAACTTGCGTTTTTTTGCGTTTAGGTCCTGTAAGCCCTTAAGTATCTTCTTTTCTTCCCTGATACTCTCTTAGCTGAAATATCAGTGTTTACTATCTTATTGGGCTTAACATACTTTACAAAAACCCGAAATAATTATTTATAATAATAATAATTTTGTATTATTCAGTATGTCCTTCATTAAGAATAACTGCTCATCTTACTTAACTTCTTTCTACCTAGCTTTTTCTCAACTATGTTGGGGTCAACCTCCAGTCTAACCGGATACAACTGAACACTACAGTATTTTACATGGAGCGACTGCATAACTGATCTCCACAACCCAATGACGGGGTAATATTATACGCCTTGGTAAGACTGGTTGTCAGACCTTTGGGCTTCTGACGACCCATAACGTCTCGTGTCAAATCCACGAATGACAGCCGGGAGAGTGTTTTCCGAGGCACGGACACTTCATTAATAACTGTTTTCATTATAAAATGAATTTCGTAATGAGCTCACCATTAGGTACTTACAGTTAATGATGTAAAAAGGATCACATTTTTTTGGCAGAATATTGTAATAAGCATTAAACCTACAAAGGTCGTTGGTGGACAAATTCAAAGTTATTATTTCCATAACAATTACTATTATTTATAACGATTCGTGTAATTCTTTTGTTCGTGCTTGTGTCATTCCTAGCTTATTATGAACACCGCTTAATTACATAATTAATTAAGTATTATGTACAGACGCCAGCAAATCAAGCTACTATCTGTCCAATTTCTTTAATAGATTTTCTACTTTACCACTAAAGCATAAGATTTAAAATTGATCGGGAAAGTTTGACAGTTTCGGGTAGCTTGATGTGGTGGCATCTGTACTACAAAGCGGTTTGTTTACAACACTTTAAAACACAAAAAAGTATTGAAATGATTTGTTTACCATTTTAAGTTTGTGTTTATCATATCAAATTATAATCTATTTCTGAAGAGTTTATTTGAACGCGCTGATCTCTAGAATTACCAGTTAGATTTGAAAAAATATTTTTGCATTTGATAGTACAATTCATGAGGAAGGCTATATAATAGGCTATTTAACATCACGCTAAGACCCTCAAAAGACGAGCAAAAAAAAAAAAAACAGTGGCACTCCTGGAATGCCGACAGAAGTGAAAACTTGAACAATTACGTGTGTATTTTGTGAATCATCTTATAAACAAAACACGCGCGGTACCGGCTACGGCCATCCGTCTTACGAATTTTCGATCAGGTCACGTGTCCTGACGCGAGTTTAACATTTTTTACCCATTCCAAAAAAAAGTGTACAACGCCGCTAAAGAAGTTTTTACTTCAAAAAGCACAAAGAACGCTAAGCGAAAACGAAATAACAGCGCGGGCAGGCGATGCGATGCGACGGGGGGTGGGTCGGGGGAACACGAAATTTCACGCGGACGAAGTCACGGGCAGAAGCTAGTTATAACACAATTATTATAATAATATATACCTAAGCGATTTTACTTCAAAGAGTTAAACGATGATAAAATTATCACTTAATTGAGAACATGAAAGCTCATTGCGAAGAATTATAAAACAAACCACGGAACAGATAATAAGTAATATCTGTTCCGTGAAACAAACCAACTATTTTGAACAACAACAAAGTAACTCCCAAAAGCCATCCACCTAATTATAAATCCATCCATCCGGTCATCACAGCAAATAAAAAGGGAAAAACATTATAATAAAGTGAATAGAACTGAGACTTTCGTACATAAGTGCTACAAAAAGCGGCCAAAGACATGACATTGACAGATGGTGTGGACATTAGAGCTGAGCCATTAGTGCCACACTGCTTTGCTTTACTTGAAGCCACAGGATAAAGAGGAACAGCAGGTTCAATACAACGAACAAAACAGGCGCGTACAGTCAGCAACAAAAGTCGATTAACACCAGTTTGTTTAATCTCAGTTATTGAGCAAAATATTAACACTTCAGTTTTTTTAATCTCGGTTAATGAGCAAAATATGTATTTGTTCAAAATTGAATTGTACTTCTGCAGTTTTGAACAAATATTTTGCTCGATAACTGAGATTAAAAAAACTGAAGTGTTAATCGACTTTTGTTGCTGACCGTACTTACGTGCGGCGATCGCAAACAAATGCCAGTCGCAAGTGCGCTTGCACACTCGCTGTTTGCAGACGCATGTTTGTGTATGTGCGCTTTCGTTCATCAAACTCAAACTCAAAGCATTTATTTCATTTAATCCTTGTACAGGCATTTTTGAATTGTCAAAATTAAATAGTCTGTCAGTTAGACAGTTGAAGCTAGTTGCTAGTTGCATCGTACGGCGTATACCTTCTGTAATTATATTGTTGGATACTACCACCCGGCCCAGGAGCGCGTGGGACGCGGTCACTACAAGGAGGCTACAGCAGGCGGCTGGCCAGGCTCTCTGGTCTTTGTTTGGCGGTCTATGGTTTTTGACAGCGTTGGGTACAGAAGCGCTATCCGTCATCTGTCAGCCGTTCGGTGTAATCTCTTGTTAATTTATTTAATTTGTTTAGTGATGATTTTGTTCCTCTGATTGTAATTTTGCTATGGTTGATAATTCTTTTTATAATTCATGTAATTACTTTTTACGATATCAAATAATCCTTCTATTTAATTGTGATTTCACTTCTGTCCTAACATCAGAAGTGGAATAACAATCCAACCCCAATTTAGGCCCCTTGACTTGATCTGTTTGAATTTCATAACAGAGGAACTTTGTCGTTACCCACGTGTGTGAGTTTTTCTTTTTGTTTGTTGTTTTTGTGTAATCTGAAGTGGTTTTGACGTGTGAACATGCCTAACACGCATAGTCCACGTAGCAGATCGCACCGACGGTAATGTAGGCGCGATCGGTCGCGAGGTAGCTCACGAAAACCTCGGAATAAGTCACGTAGTCGTCGCGAAGGGACTCCTTCTAGAGTACGATCAAACATACATTGGCCAGACGTCGCCGTCTATCCCTGCAGAATCGCGAACGCTAGATATAATCTTATCCCATCTGGAAATGATCGAGAACAAATTCCATAACCGAAACCAAGGGCGCCGTCCGTGGCTCAAGCTGTAGTAGAAGCGGTCTAGTTCATAAATCCGGGACGTTCCCATTATTTTGTATCAAACTTTGACCCGTCTATCCACGACATGGACCTGTCACGTGAAGCCGGATGTTTGAAATGCGACGCGAAAACTTGATTAAACGAATGGGTAACCTCTCCTCTCCGTGGAGTAGCTTTAAACGCGAGTTCAAACCACTTTGCCCCCGAAAATTTGATTACGCCATGATATTTTTTGAAACGATGCATACGCCGACTAACAGATTTATGTCGTACGCCGAGTACGCGAGACGTATAACCCTGCTCCGCTTGCGCATTGTCAAAGGCATTAGTGAGGAATGAATGACGCAAATAGTGGTCCGCAGCATAGACGATGCACAAGTGCGGGCAGCGACGGCTCTCTTCAGAAAATCTGGTGTCCTTTCTATCTATATATGCGAAACCAGATCAAACGAAGGGTGGCTCAGCTAAAACTACGGCCTACCATCTGTCACGAAAACGCGGTACAAAACATGCAGATTCGAATCAGCATAAGACCTATTTTAACTGTGAGGGTCACTTGTCTCTCAACTGCCCTAAAAGATCTAAACCGTCCGAGCCAGTGACCAAAGTACGACCCAACGTTCCAACCTGCACGTTTGTAAAAAGATAAGGCATACGGAGGACGTTGATCTTTCTTTGTTTCGCCAAAGAAAGATCGTCTGGACCACAGGGTCAGCAGAACAAACGCAAAATAAATTTTTGTCAGGACCCTGCGGAAGAAACAGCGACATAACCACCGCAGTAGTATACGGCATACCGGTCGATGTGTTAATAGACAGTGGTGCGATTAATGTCTCCCTCATATCGTCCGACGTAGTGAAACATTTGACTTGTGCAGTAAAACATACTGTGTATTGAAGAGTATTAGTAACCACGAAATTGTGTCCACGTCTTACGCAACCCTTACGGTTGAGTTTGCTAATGTTGTACTAGAGGTTGATTTCATTGTAATATCAGCCGCGTTTATGCGTACTTAAAAATGCCATACGGTCTGACAAATTCGCCCATTGTGTATCAACGTATCATCAAGTTGCTGCGCAAGTTCATTGACGCAGGACAAGTTCTGGTTTACATAGATGACGTATTGTTGATGAGCGCCACAGTGGATGAAGATGACGACCTGTTGCGACAGGTACTTACGACCTTGATCAAAGCAGGGTTTTCGATAGACGTACGCCAGTATGTCTCTCTCACCACCGAGGTTGAATATCTTGGCCGAACAATAAGTCAAGGTCAGGTTAGGCCGAGCCCTCACAAGGTCCAGGTCGAGAGGTGCGCCCGCACCGTTCTGAACATTCTATACAACGTGACCAAACAGAAGACGACTCAAGTGTCGCCGTTAAATCTGCTGGTAGGCACTGACGTGATGACCCCCGACATCAGGTCACTGGTCGGTGATGTCGCCTTGGTAGGTGTACAGCCGAATTGTGAACCACAGAGAGTGTTACGCCGAGTCCGCGCAACTGATCTACTAAAATAAAACCAGTCACGACAGGATGGTTATGTAAATCAAAACCGACCCATACCAAAAGTTTTTAATGTGAATGATTTGGTTTTCGTCATTAAGTTTTCGCAGGCAACTGTGAAGATGGACCTCGGGATGCGAGGGCCTTACAGGGTCACACGCGCGCTGCCGAGTGGGCGGTGTGAGCTGCGTTTGTTGACCGGCTCCAATGGCAAGACGACGCAAGCTGCTGATCAGTATGTGGTGCTCCGGAAAGGGGAGTGGTGTCCTGAGACTTGCGCTGCATTCTTTGAGCGTGGGTTGTGCTTGCGTGCCTTGAGAGGTCTGCATTGCCATAGAGGGTTGTGCAGATCTTGGGGTGAGACAGTAGACGGACTGCGAGACGTCTACGTCAGGTAAACTGCGAGGTACCTGACCGGTCTCACCAAGGGTGTAGAGGACGGACTGCGAGACGTTCCTTTCGGTGATTTGGTAATCACCCTACACCATTGGTCGTGTAGAGGACGGACTGCGAGACGTTCCTTTCGGTGATTTGGTAATCACCCTACACGATGGGTCATGTAGAGGACGGACTGCGAGACGATCCTTTTGGCGATAAACGCCCTACATGACAGCGAATGAACATGGATCCATGTGGGTTGCATGATTTATGAATGTCGATGACATGAGTTATGATTGCGTTTTGTCCTGTGTGATGAGTGGAACTCTATGAGGTACTAAAATGACGTTTTGGTATCCCATAGACTATTTAGCTAGACAATTTATGTGTCTGATGAATAAAAGAAAAAGGCCACATAAGACGAATTGACTGCAAGCAATAGAATAGGCAGATGTGTTTGCTCTCCGAGAGGCGGTAGTCTTTAATATTGGTTTCACAGAAGACCCCACTTCCGCTCTTCATGGTCCAGAGCCAGTCGCTGGGCCTTCCCGTCCAGCTGACGAAAGCCATGGAGCAGCCATGCGAAGCTTGCCGAACCTTTCTGATGCTGTCGAGGACGACGCATGATCAGGATGGCCGTGTTGGATACTACCACCCGGCCCAGGAGCGCGTGGGACGCGGTCACTACAAGGAGGCTACAGCAGGCGGCTGGCCAGGCTCTCTGGTCTTTGTTTGGCGGTCTATGGTTTTTGACAGCGTTGGGTACAGAAGCGCTATCCGTCATCTGTCAGCCGTTCGGTGTAATCTCTTGTTAATTTATTTAATTTGTTTAGTGATGATTTTGTTCCTCTGATTGTAATTTTGCTATGGTTGATAATTCTTTTTATAATTCATGTAATTACTTTTTACGATATCAAATAATCCTTCTATTTAATTGTGATTTCACTTCTGTCCTAACAATATATATTTGTTGCAGCACAGATATTAATGGTTTTATACAACAAGCTATGGGACCCTTCATTAATTAAGTGTACCACCACTTCTGCATATTTAGAGGAACATTTGTCGGAAAAGTTTCATTAATTTATGTAGTTGTGTGTAAAAGTTTGGCATTGCTTGGCGTTGATTTTAATTGTGTTGGGGTTACTTTGCCGATGGCTATACTATTAGTGTGCTTAATTTTATTAGCAAACTTGAGATTATGGTGTCAAGCGTTTTTGGTATTAATCATTATTGTTTACCTACGCGGTTCAAGTTTTATTGCATATCTTAGCATAATGTTCCCACTGCTGGGACACTGGCCTTCTCTCTTGGAGAGGGAGTGGGGCTGTAACCTACCTCGCGAGCCCCGTGCGGTTTGGTTTAGTAAGTTCTATTGACAGGTTATAATATAGGTACATATTTGTTGCTGATTGTTTCTTTCTCAACATAAACTCGTGTTTATGAAAGTTTCTTAAGTTAAACGAGTAGCCAATGTGCGTTTTTTTAGGGTTCCGTACCCAAAGGGTAAAAACGGGACCCTATTGCTAAGACTCCACTGTCCGTCTGTCTGTCACCACGCTGTATCTCATGAACCGTGATAGCTAGACAGTTGAAATTTTTACAGATGATTTATTTCTGTTGCCGCTATAACAAGAAATAATAAAAATAAAATAAAGTTAAAATTTAAAGGGGTAGGAAAGAAACGTTTTTTTCGGCGTTTTATGCCTTGTGGTACGTGTGCGAGTCCGACTCGCACTTGGCCGGTTTTTTATTTCTAATGTGTCTATGGACGTCCACGCCACGACCATAAAATGTATAGAAATACAGTACCCGGCGATAAATATTGCACATCGACCTTTGGAAAGAGACAATCGGCTAATTTCGGCTTCGTAGAGCGTTAGCTCTGTCGCATGAAATACAAACAGTCCGGTATCTATTAGGAGCTGTTAAAACAATTATGATTTGCTTCTTTTGATAATTATTTTTATTCTTTGTATAAAATCGATAGGATTGAATAGGTGTGCAATATTTATCGCCGGGTACTGTACGTGGGCGTTAAACGTTATTGTAGACAGAAATTTAAAAGCAACTTCATTATATTTCCATGCATTTTATTTCTCTGTAATATCGTGATGCCGTGAACGTCTTCGATAATACCGTCACGTTAGAAATTTGTAAAACCCCATAATCTCTGCTGTCTGCTCATTCTATGTTAGAAGGTTTAGTTTCCGCACTTAGTCCTTCAAGTGGACCATTGTGCGTGGGCCATGGCGGCCGTCTGTGGTTCTTCCAACCAGCCCACCTCCAGAACTTCACCTGCTCATTTAACTTCAGAAACCACTTATTTACAAAGTTCACCGCTCTGTTGATTCTATGTTTACTGTAAGAGTTATAGATACATACATTCTGACTGTTTTTATCTCAAAAACCATTCTCGTTCATAAACTTTTCTAGACGTTGTCAACTCGAGTTGAAGAAACTCTCATAGAAACTCGTGTAACTTTTTGTCTCGTCAGATCATTTTCAAAGTCGACAAAGTTTTGAGGGGAGTATTAGTGACTAGAGTAATTAGTGAACTTGGATGTTTTTGTTTATAGAGCTTAATGATACTGAGACATTAAAATCAAGTTAGATATCTATATCTTTGTTTTGGTTGATATCATGTTGGCGTCTTTGTGTTGAAAAAGATAAATAATTGCCTATGTTTTTCTGTTGTGTATCCAGAATCCATACTAATAATATAAATTCGAAAGTAACTGTCTGTCTGTCTATAAGTTACCTTTTCACGCCTAAACCACTTTCAACACTGAAAAATAAAATCAAGACACCCACAAAGAAACATTAATTCAATATATCCTTAATATTCATTCATTATGAGTTTTTATAATTTCTAATATTTTCATCGTTCTTTTTTTCGCGATAACGTTATCGTGGATGGTAATTTAAAGGCGTCTTCATATAATTCTATACATTTCACTGCCATGTGTCATCCTGTGACGTGGATATAATATCGTCACATTAGAAATTATAAATGACACAGTGGAGTGTCAGAACTATTTCTAGATACAAAACAACAACTAGAAGCGTTAACAAGAACACAAACTTGCGGTATAGACATATGGCTTCATTAGGTACCTAACTATTACCTAACACACTAAGTTAATGTGCTAACGAACGGTACTAACCCAATTTATGCTTTGCTGGAGTTGCCTTAATAATATTAGCTAGAAAACACGAAGTTAGATCACGTTTGTACCTATTCCCTAAAGATGTAGGTAGTTCGGCAGGTATAAATTTTAATTAATGGACGGGGGCTCGGTTAAACCACGGTTTCCTATAGTACAGCGGTGGACGTTATATAGCGTCGGCAATCAATGCGGTCACTGAAACGTTATTTATGAAAGTAAGTTAGTGTGGCTTACTAAAAAGCGTTTTTACCCAACTAAGGAGAAATCAAAAGGAGGGTTATGAGTTTGACCGGTATGTATGTATGTGTACAGTATATATATATGTATGTATGTTCATCTGTTCCCTCATAACTTCAAAAGTACTTATAATAATTTGACAAATGAGGTATCGTTAGAAGCGTCTTGACCGTTCGCTGGTTATAGGTTATGTGACGTCATACTAAATTTAACATGGCGCCCTCTAGAGGACATAAAGTAATGGATTTAAAAATAAATATTTTGGGATGGTGCCTTGTGGGGTATCACATGAAAGGGCCTTAATTAGCACATTTCAAAAATATAAATATTACTGGAATAAGCCCCAAAATAATTAAAATAAAAAAAGTTTGAAAACTAAAACCGTCACTAAGTACTGAAAAGGATGAAACAAGATTTTTTTTTTTGACACCGTAAGGGCTCCTACAATCAGGTGCGACACGCGATATAATCGCGCGCGACACAAAGGCACCGGTCGTTGCGCGACTTGCGGTGTCTTTGTGTCGTGTGTCGTGTCGCGTCAGTTTGAAGGAGCCTTAATGTCAAAGCCCGTGTCCAGCATTTTCACGAGCGCCGTCACTGCGGCCGCTATGTGGTGACCACCCCTCTACTAGGAAACTGCTGATTTAGTGACAATACGTTTCTATAATTGTCGCTACGGAATAGATACAATGTGTCTATGCCGTGATTATCACTAACAGGGCTTAAAGGAATGCTGATGCAGAAAAATCCCACATATAAACCGAGCACCTATTTTATAGCGGTATTAGCGGTAGCGGTATTTTATAGCGGTTAGTGTTAAAATGTTAGTGATAAAAATATTTGTTTTATTAAGAGGACTATTCACCTCAATCAACTCAGCATATCGCAGTCCACTGCTGGACATAAGACCTCTTCCAGGCTGCGCCACAACACCCTGTCCGCACTATTTGACCCCCAAACAAAATACAGGTCCAGGCCTCGGTTAGGATCAGTTTTCTCGCAATACATTCGTGTTTATTTTATGATGACTGGTTTGCAACATGTAATTCTTAGTGTCAAATAAATATTTTTATTTTTATTATTTAGCTATAGGGGAGCCAACAACGCTGTTCAAATATTCCATTCAATCCACAATTTTGTTGAGCCCAAATTTCGATCAACTAAATTGTATAAAATAACAATTTATATCTGAATTGACTAAATATCTAATGGACATGTTGCGCCGATCCCAAATAAATTGGGATAAAAGCAAGACAATTTTGTTGATATCATGATGATGACTAAATTACTAAATCTGAAGATATATTTTAAGTCATTTACAAATCCACAAAAAGCTTTAGATTGATTGCTTGCAAGCCAAATAGTTTCAGTCTAGCCCATAAAGATTAGCACTAAAAAATCACAAACACTCACGTTTAGTGATAAAACGGGTGTAAAACCATTTGCCAGGATTTATGACTGTTGCTGATGTAAACATTTTCACGTCATTGTTACTGTTAAAAAATAACTTTGTAGGTGTAGATAATGTAACAAATGACGTTGTTGGTGCTTCATGTGTAACCGTGAAATGATTCTCATAATAATATGTTTGGATAGCATAATTCGTCAAGTAGTACGTAAAACGTAAAAACAAAATTTCTTGACTATTTTGTCACAAGGAAAAATTTTTGTTACCTCTTTTAAAATATATGTGACTAGCTTCTGCCCGCGACTTCGTCCGCGTGAAGGTTCTTGTTAGTCCGGCCCACCCCGTCGCATCGCATCGCCTGCCCGCGCTATTACTTCGTTTTTGCTTAGCGTTCTTTCTGACTTTTTTCTTTTTGCTCGGCTCCCAAAGGTCATAGCGTGATGTTAAATAGCCTATAGCCTTCCTCGAGAATTGGGCTATCAAATGCAAAAATAATTTTTCAAATCCGACTGGTAGTTCCAGAGATTAGCGCGTTCAACCAAACAAACAAACAAACTCTTCAGCTTTATAATATTAAGTATAGATTTGCATAATCTGCCTATATTGTTCCCACTACTGGGACACAGGCCTCCTCTCTGTGAGGGCCATAATCTAGCACCAGGGCCCAGTGCGGGTTGGTGGATTGCACGTCTTCGATTTTTTGGTTCTAGGACATGTCGGTTTCTTCACGATGTTGTCCTCATGTGTGTTTCATCAGAGCTGAATGATGCCCTACGTTGGACATATGCCGCAGCACGACAACGACCAGCTCTACGTTTTCTACATCCAGCTGATGCCCGCGTCTTTTTTAAGGAATCCACAAGAACAGTAAACGTAAAATATAAACACATTTAATTCATGCTTGTAGACATCCGAAGAAAAATATAGGTGGCCACTTGGAAGTAAACAAGCCCTATCCTTAACATAAGTAAATAATAAGCCCTACGCAGACAGTCCTCGGAAAAACCAAGTCCCAAAACTTCCGCCACCACTATAATACTCTGAAACTTTGCAAATAAATAAACCTGTTGTTTACGCACAACCACAGGGGGCCCTCGTAGTGTGTACAAACACCATCCGTCAACGTCCACCGCTCTTATTCACTCTCATAGTGTAAACACGGCCTTACCCGATGGCCACGAAATGAACGCTTATAGTGTTCCCGCTTTGCTTCATCAGTTTAGCCACTGCTGCACTGCTGGTCATAGAGCTGCTGCAGGTATTATCACGGCATGTGCTTCTCGCATCCAGAGGATTCCCACAACTTTCGGTCCACTTCGGACAGAAGTCAGCGTCGAGAGAATAAAAATAAAATTAGTTTAGAGAAAATATTTTGTTTCTTCAATCGTACCTACCTAGATAGTACAGACGCCAGCACATCAAGCTACCCGAAACTGTCAAATTTTCCCAATCAACTTTGAACCTTAAGCTTTAGCGATAAAGTTGAAAATCTATTAAAGAAATTTGACAGATTGTAGTAGCTTGATGTGCTGGCGTCTGTACATTCTGAAATCAACTTAATTTAAACAACAGTTAAGTTGTTATTTGTTTATATAATAGAATTTGAAAACCAAGAATTTGAATAGCTTTTTCCTTCGTGTCAACGGCACCAGATTTTTTTTCACAAATTCTGTAGGCCCAAAAATTCGCCATTGTTGGTGACGACGCAGAGTTGGCTATGATTGCAGGTTTTGGGGCACAGCAAACAGGAAAGGAGGTCAGACATAGCTTGTGAGGATTCGAATAGGTTATAGGGTATCTACCTACGTAATTTTAAAACTGATGCTTGTGGCGAAAAACGCCCTAAAAGATCTATAAAGCTGTATTTTCGTGGCCCAGTCTCTCGAGCCTATTTACCACCACAAAAGCATCCGTAGAGCACTTGTAAGTGATAAGTTTGTTAAGGTTGACGGGATAAACGGTTCTTGGTAACAGATTTCAGTTTAAGGCCTTAGATGTTAAAGATGACCTAAGTTTTGATAGTAGTTTGATAGCTTTATTCATGATTATGATTGGACTTGGATACTTGGACAATGTTTCGGAGACGTCTTGATAGTTGTTACTGAAACGGTGTTGTTTTGAAAAGTCTGGTGTTTATGTGACGTAATTGACGACGACGACGACGTAACGCAACATGTGACGTATTTGTCTGGTGTTTTTGCTCATAGGTAGAAATATACTAAACCAAAAACGAATAAAACGAATATAACAATGGATATTTTAAAGAAAAATACAATTCAAATCAATAAGTTAAATAATGAGGTTTAAGGCTGCCTGTCCATTGAAGCGGAGAAAGGCTGCGGAGTGAAGAAACGGAGAAATAGTAACTAATAGAAAATGACATTGATATTTTTATGGAATCCTATCGGTAAATATATGTCCGTTTCTCCGCTCCGCAGCCCCGCTCCGCGTCAATGGACAGGCAGCCTAGAGTGAGATCAAAAAACTTACAAACGTGAAACAGTTAGGTACATATTATTATCGTCCCGGAAACCGTAAATTTGTAGTAACACTATAAAAAAAATAATTAAACTATTTACATACCTACAAATTCGTACGGAGCCCTCGGTGCGCGTGTCTGACTCGCACTTGTCCGGTTTTTCTTTTAGTATAACTGCAGCTGGACTTTCACGAAAGAGGAGATAACTGGATTGAAGTATCGACATTTTTAAATTCTTGTCCCAAAAAGAGATTGAAAGCCCCAAACAGCGTACCATTCGTTACTTTATCATCTCGGAGGTTATTTTTAGTGTGCAATAAAGTGTAAAAGTGATAAAGTCATCGCTGGAAACTATCGTTTGCTGTCGCACGATCCGCGTTATCTCATATTTATGGGTCAATAATATTTTCATCACTTGCCAAGTTTGCCGAAAGCAAAACGTTTACTTTGTTACTGCGATTTATTTGGAAATACAGATAGTCCTCTTTAGTCCTGAATCGAATGAGCTGGAATTCATGGAGAGAGGCCTTTGACCAATAGTAACATGATGCAAGCTAACATTAACCAGAAACAAATAGTTCCCAAACACATGTTGAATCAGTTGCAACAAAAAATAATTCAGGATCAGAGATAATGAAGCGCTTGAGTAAGTCTAAAAAAACTAGCCAAGTGCGAGTCAGACTCGCACACGAAGAGTTCCGTACCACATGGCAAAAACGCCGAAAAAAACACACTTGTTGAATGGAAGCCCCCCTTAAATATTTATTTTATTCTATTTTTAGTATTTGTTGATATAGCGGCAACAGAAATACATCATCTGTGAAAATTTCAATTGTCTAGCTATCACGGTTCATGAGATACAGCCTGGTGACGGATAGACAGACGAACAGTGGAGTCTTAGTGATAGGGTCCCGTTTTTATCCTTTGGGTACGGAACCCTAAAAAGAATAAGTTAACATAACATCACGAAGGTATTCCCAAAGGGTTAGGAAGAAGTGTATCTGTAGAACACCCTCATTTGGCCAGTTATGTTTTCGCCGTGTTTTGAACCGGAGTTACCGTCATAGCTTGCAAAGTAAACAAACTGAAGTGGCAGTGGGATGGCCATGTTTGCCGAAGGATCGATGGCTGGTGGAGCACATGAGTCCTTGAGTGGAGACCGCGTATCGGCAAGCGTAGTGTGGGACGCCCCCCAGCTAGATGGACGGACGACCTAGAGAAAGTGGCTGGGACGGACTGGATGCGGAAGGCGGAGTACAGGGTATTGTGACGCAGCCTGGGAGAGGACTATGTCCAGCAGTCTGCAATAGAAAGAAAGAAAGAAAGAAAAAGTATTTATTGCGACTCGTACAGGAAGATCACAGACTAAACTAAACACAGCAAAATTAAGAAAAAAAAAAACAAGTTATATAAAAAGAAGTAACAAAAGGAAAATGAAACTGAAAGTCCTATACGAGGCCAAAAGGCTCCTTTCTCAGCATAGCAATAGGTTGAGTTGATTGTTTAAATCCCGTGTAATAGAGTGATTCTATTGCCATGAACCTGGCACAGGTTCAGGCTCTGGGCTTCTACTGAGAAATGTCAGATGGAAAAACACAATAACACTTTGCCCTCATTCTCCGCAGTAGCGCTTGCGACTACTACACCAACAAGGCAGCCATGGTGAATTTAATGATATGAAAAGTCTCTAAGGCTGCGTTTCCACCAGAGATGAGCGAGGATGCGTAGCGAGGAATGTGTGTAAAACTAACCAATGACAACGCTAACATAGTTTAAGATATGAAAATGAAGCGATGTTATTGGTTTGTTTCACACACATCTCTCGCTACGCATCCTCGCACATCTCTGGTGGAAACGCAGCCTTAAGATTAGTGAAAGACAGTAGAGTTTTTCATACAAAATCACAATACTGTCACAACCGTATCAACAATATCACGGAAAATTAAATCGTTTACCTGGGGTGGTAGACGGTCAAAACCGTGTCCGTATACATATATAGCGTTGTGGATGAAATCTGTTTACGTGTGGGTATGGCACATATTGAGAGCACGGAAACTACTTGTTCTTTTATAGTAAATCAACGTGATCTCAGCCTTATTAAGTCTTTACGATAAGCAAATAAATTTTACACTGCGGTAACTTTTTTTTTTCTTCTCCACCCCTTCTTCTTCATACGAAACTATCTTTTGGATGGACTTCAAAAGAGTCTTAAGACTTTAAACATCGCATTGCAACCCTACTTCCAAAGTCAGTATAAGAGAAGTAACCTATACAAAAAAAACCGGGCAAAAGCGAGTCAGACTCACCCACCGAGGGTTCCGTAGCATCATAAATTTTTAAATTTTCATCGGCGAGGCCTATATTCATCAGAGAATTTTAACACTGCCCACTGCGGTGTAGAATATTGCAGTTTTAGGTCAGTGCCATCTCTTGACCGACAGTGGAACTAATGTAACTTTTGTTGATGATTTCTGAAAAAGTGTGCTATTTAGAGACATCTTTTTATTTTTCCTGTAATCTTTACATAAACTTCTATTACTTAGAATAATTTTAGATTTTTCGGAGATAAGGGGGGGGGGATTTTTTTTTACATTTTTCATTAAACGTCAAAAACTATGCGGCTTAAAAAAGAAAAGAAAACGTGTTTGAGAATGTGCAAACTACGTTATTTTATATGATACCCCACGTGCCCTAGTAGCCCCACTTCGAATTTTTCAGAACTCCTTTCAGTCCATGCTGCAAAAAAAAAAAAATTTCTTATTTGTAAAATAGTTGGGAAAACGTCAAAACTATTCTAAATTTCAAGTTGATAGCATTAATACTTCATGAGATATCCAGCTGTGACAGACGGACCGACAAACAGACTGAGTCGCACCAAAAGGGTTCCTTTTTACCATTTTGGTACGGAACCCTAATAAGAATGATCCAAGAATGAGTTTCTGAATATTTACTACCTTCTATCCTCGAATAAATACTCAAGTCGTTCGTCCCATTTATGTGTAAGACCCCAACGCCCCTTGGGACGCCTCAAAGGCGACAGGTTCGAATCAAATTCAAATATCACCCTTTCAGGTTTTACTATACTCGGTAGGTTACATAGTTTTATCATGAATTAATTATGAGGTAAGCTCACACTATTTTTGTATTTTAACATACACAAATAGATGAGGTTTTACTGAAAACCTGAATGAAGAAAATTATTATTTTATGGTTTACCGAAAACAAAGTTTGTTTGAGCAAATATTAACGAAACAAGTTATTTAAATTAATGTGTTTGTGTTTCGAGCTATAAGAATAATCAGATTTTTTTAAATTGTTTATATAAGTCTGACGGCGAGCAGTGATTCAATCAATTAATTATATCATTTTTTTAAAAGGTGTAATCGATTATATTACTGCAATTTAGAATTTATTATTTCTTTAGACGTCTTTTATTTTAGTACGGGAAACATCGAATGGAAGACTGTAGTGTCATGGCGACTGTAGCGATTACTTTTTTAATTGCGACCGTCACTCGGTGCACACGCACAAATCCATTGGCTCTAAATGCAAGTTTAACAATTACTGTGATTTGACTTAATCAGTGATAACTAAACATTAATATCATTCACTTTTATGGTGAAGTTTTGTTGGGTTTTTGTGAAAAAATTAAGTGCGTTATTTTGCGAGTATTATTTTCCAAACACCTGCACTTACACGGATGGAGGACCAACAGCTGATGACAGACGGACCAACAGCTGATGGCAGACGGATCAGCAGCGGCACGTGGTGTCTCAGCCGCTGGAACAAACGTCAAGAGTTTTTTTTTTGAGTAGGTACCTACTTATGACGCTATAGCTAAGATCGGTAGGTGTACAATAACCAATTTAAAACTCTAGGGCTGTAACATTTCTGAAATGCAGACAGACAAGGGCGACGCATTCTCTTTTTGTGCAGCTCTCGTAATTAATGATGAAGCGAATCGAATCCACTCTTGCGCGTTGATGACCGATGAGACAACAATAAAAAAAACAGTTCCGAAGTGTCAAACTGTCGCAATAATATATAATTTAGTAGCTTTTGCCCGCGACTTCGTCTGCGTCAAAATTAAATGATCTGATCTGATTTGATGATCTTATCTTTTTTAATACAAATATCCAAGATCCTATTTCAATTTGACAATAAATTTATTTCCCTGACTTTACATGAGATTGGCCCTGATTCAGTGCATAAAAAGCGAGTTGACAAATAATATTTATAACATATTTGCTCATAAAGGGTCTCTTATTTCACCAATTTCAATATCGTAATGTATCTCATTACGTACTTGTGCGGTAATGTAATGTAAATCGCACGGTTTATCAAGATGCTCCGTCAAAACGAACGGTACTTTTTTAAATCTTAGCAAAGCGTTTTTATTTCAGAAAAGTAGTCAACATTTTATGAAAAAAAATTAACTTTGGGAGATAAAATATAATAAATAAACATTTAATTATTTAATTTTGACAATAAATTACAACCATTAATATCTGTAGCAAAAACAAAAATATTAATTTACTTTATTAATAATGCCTGTTTATGCTTGGGCTTGCTTGCTTGTTTGGCTGTTATGTGCCTATGCCTGAAAAAAATGCGCGAACGCGCGCGCATCGCTTATTTGTTAAGAAGTAAAAATATTCGTTTAAGAATGTCCGAGTTTTATTTATTTCCTCGCAAATATGTTATAAAACGTCGTATGACATACGTGCGCTTTGATAATTACAGCCTCTGCTTTCTTTTAGCCCTCGCCTACAGCTCGGGCAAGCAATATCGCCTCGGCTGTAATTTTCAACTTACCGCACTTATATCATAATGTACTATTATTCAAATTAGGCTAGGAACCAGCACTTTTCGAAAGTCAAAATTACATAAGACAGTCCCCCAAAACGCCCATCCTTCACCACTTCGTAATGCTTTCGCTGGGAAGAAGAAGTGCTGCAACAAACTCCCCAGCAGCACAGCTATCTGTCAGTTACAAAAACTTGATTCTATACAATAGTAGGTAGAGGACAAAATCCCAATAGGTACATTAATAATGAAATTATAAATTTTCAGGCCTGCAGTGCTATTCTGTAAGACCTCATTCCAAACTTCGCATCTGAATCCGCTGTGAGTTGCTTGATTGGCATTCTAAAAACTCGGTTGACAATTCGAATTTACACTAGCGCTACACTTGCGAGCGTGTGAGCGAGTTGAACTAAATTGAACGTGAGATTTTGACAAGTAAAGTATGAGATGACGTAAGAGTTTGTATTCTGTAAGGTAATTCCGTCGTCACTTCGATGCTCACTTCGCATTCGAACCCGAATCAAAGTGTCAAATAATAAGTATCTATTTTACGAGTGAAAATACAACAAATCCTATATAAATAGTGTTAAAATAATATTTTTATGTCAGTGTTAAAAATTAGTACAGTAACTAGGTACATAATTAGTGGTTAAAAACTACTTTTTGGGCGTTTGTATATAGTGAATACAGCGATAACGATAGCAAGAATGTTTTTGTTTAAATCTTTATTAGAAGAGGCTCATGCTTTGGATAAACTAGAAAAGCGTCGACAATCTAACCAAATTCGCAGTTCATTTTTATTAACCCGAGATGACGACTAGATAGATTGTCAAAGGAACTAATTGACCAATTTGGAATATGAGTTAGTGCCTCTGATAAAGCCCACAAAACGTCGAGGCAAAGGACTTTCAACTCGTGTAAAAGTAAGTGCTTCTTTTTACTAAGTATAAAGTTACTTTTGTAAGTATTTATACAGTTTATAGCTGATAGATTTGTAAACAAGCACACCACCATAATTTATTGCTTCTCATGTAAACACTTCATAGGAATATTCAATATTCTTCATATAATACAAGTAAGAGTGAACAGGCTTCTTCTGGGTAAGCTCACTCCATCGTAGACTTTGTCTGTGTCATCTCTGACCTAGATTAGAGTCAAGAGCAAACCCATTTAAAAAAAAAAAATCTCTTAGGTTGTTGCCCTGCTAGCTATGTTTTCATGTTAGTATAAGGACTCTATGTAATTATTTGATACTTATTAATTTTTTCAGGTGATTCAGGATATGCTCAGCGCGCCTACCTTGTGACGCCAATTAGTGGTGCTGAAGATAATTCCCCAGAAGCTTTCTACAATGACCGTCACTTAACTGCTCGCAATTCAGTCAAACCAAATCCAAACTAATCACCAATGTACTTTCAATAAAACCGCTCTAGTATCTGTTTAAAATAGTTTTATTTATTATATATTATATTAACTTACATGACTACACTCTATCTCTATTCTTAGCCGCTGCGAATGCTTGCAGCCCTTTCCCCACTACAGCTACAGCTTCAGCTAAAATCCTCTCTTTCCGCACTCCTCTCCAGAAAGGACTGCGGGATTTGTGCATAAAGTCATTGTATCTCCAGCTGCTGTTCTTCCACCCTCAGAAATCTGTACTAGTCGGGTGGAACTGCGGCATGAAGGAGGGGTGGGTGTGTGAAAGTGTTATCGGTGGAGGGGACAGGCTACGATGATTTGACTGATTAGATGATATGAGGATTTGGAGGAGTGTGTTCTTACTGGATATTCTGAAACAACAGAAACAATCCTAAAATGGAAACCCACTTACCTATATTATAATTAAATACATATTGATAATTCCAAGGAAAGTTGCTAAAGTGAAAGTAGATGTTATTAAATAATAATCAACAAAAATAAGAAACTAAAGTAGCCAAGTTGCTATCTCCCAAAACTATAGCTCACAGTCACTCAGACACATACCTGCAAAATGCTTGGGCTTGTTCCAACAGTTGCGCTGGATGAGGAAGCAAACAGTGTTCTTGAAATTGCAGGATCAGGTAGTCTGTAATTGTGTTCTTGACTATCCTCAATCAGTTTGGAACCCTAAAAAGTAAATTGCATAAAATGTTACTCCATATACTACACTAATGTTACTCATATTTTCTTTCTTTCTTTTCTATATCTTCCTTATGGAATAAAATTAGACAAAAATATTTAGACTGAAAATAGTACCCTGAAACTAAATTAGTATTTGAATTATATTAGTAATTAATTTTAATATAGATAGGTACTACATTTAGATCTAATAGAATCTAGACACATCAGATTTATAATAGTGGGTATGTACCTAGTAGTTAGTAGAATAATATTAACTTACATAAATCACAATAACTGGTGGTTCCTCTGTAGGTGCCTGACTCTTGTTGTGTACATGAATCTATAACGGATAAATGCTAGATAAGAGTACCTATATCATTAATTAATCACATACAATTATGAATTAAATTTAAATATCATACATAGTCAGTATCAGCATCTTGTATTGGTTGTGCTTCATGTGATGGAGATAGAGTATCATTTTCCTGAAACAGGTAATAATAAAATTTGCCAAATAATTCAAATAAAAATACACTTTACATTATTATATGTATTTTAAACAGATAGATTTCCCAATTCTTGGACAATACCAGCCAGACAGGATTGATGCAAAAAAGCTAGTACCTATTTTAGCATTTCTAGATTTCTTACCGGAAACCACCTAACAAGACCACCAGTCAGACCAATACTACAACCAGACATTATAATTAAAGAAATTATAAAAAAATGCTGTTATGCACAATGTATTTTTCAAACTACCTATATTTAAGAAACTCCATTTTCTTTTTATATTATTAATAGTCATTGATTGAGTAAAATTAATAATAAGATAATGAAACCAACGAACACACTTAACAACTTAACTGTCCATAAAGTAGACACAATAGTTAAACAATCAGCATGAATCATATATGACTCATGGGACAGGGAAACTGTTAAGAGTAGACCAAGATTCGTCTTCGTCGCACATTTTTTGTGGTTTGCTTTGAGGAATGTTAAGTGGTTCTGACAAGTAGTAAAAAAAGCGACGCTCACCTTGGTCGACTGTTTGAAATTTTTGATACTATTTAGGTGCACGGCTAGTTCCTCCCACTGGCGTCGACTTCGCTCTCTGGCATTTTGAGTTTTCAAGAAACCCTTCGCCATGCTGAGTTTCTTTTCCATAAACACTACCAGAGTTTCAACCTGAGCCGACGATGGATGAGAGGAACGTGGTTCATTTGGACTGGAACATTATTGTTGGATTATAAAACAAAATAAATACTATTTTAATTAATATCATTTTTAAACTTTACAACCACAAATATAAACTTACTTCATGATTATTTCACTATTGTTTTCGGCACTGAACGATCAAATCAAACACAAAAACAAAACAAAGCAGCGCACACGCACTACCAAAATATTGTCCCGGTTGACATTTTTTTTTTTTTTCGAAAGGGATGCATAGATTATATTCATGGCACAAATTCAGAGTTTTCTGTTTTTTTGCATATTAGCTGCCTCAAATAAGCAAAATAAAAAAATGAAATAATACATTTTAATTTAAACATCATATTAGCTGAAATTCTGTGCCAAAAACTCAACAATTGTGTCAAAAAACTAGAATCGATAAAACTCGACTAACATTTTGTTGAGTGTGTCAGTCTCTAGTACAATATTGGTCGCTTCGGAGCTCACTTCACTTCGCAAGTGACTGGGTAATGCTTACAGAATGCAAAATCAAGGTCATTTTGAACCTTATGCGAAGTGATAGTGGCTAGCGAAGTGAGATGCGAGTTGTCTCTTGAATTTTACAGAATCGACGTGCAGGCACACATACCTACCAAATCTACATGATGACTCATTTTTTCACCCAAAAACATGTGATTACAAGTACCATATATCTAAACGAGCTTAGAATGATAAACCTCATAATTCCAAAGTCCGCAGCTAAGCTTTCGTTACATGCTCCATTAGCATAACACCTGTGGTCTACTTCAGGGCTCATTTACATAGGTACCTACCTACTGCGATTTACGAGAACACTGCTATACGATTGCTAAGTAAGATGAACGTATTTCCCCAATTTTTATAAATAAATTTAGGTATTGTGATGAAAATTAATCGTACAACGAACATACTACTAACTTAAACTGTCCTTATATTCGAATGACAACTGTCATTCTTAGACAGTTGTATGAAATGGCTTTATCACGGCAAATTGACAAAGGACGTCAATTTGCTTAACAATTTATTTCCATCAGATCAGCCTACAGGAGTCCACTGCTGGACATAGGCCCTCTCCAATTGCACGCCATTTAGCTCGATTCTCAGAAACTAGTGCAGCTGCTACCAGCCACCCTGCGAAGATCGTCGCTCCACCTAGCCTAAGGGCGTCCTACCTTACAGTACCCGGCGATAAATATTGCACATCGACCTTTGGAAAGAGACAATCGGCTAATTTCGGCTTCGTAGAGCGTTATCTCTGTCGCACGAAATACAAACAGTCCGGTATCTATTAGGAGCTGTTAAAACAATTATGATTTGCTTCTTTTGATAATTATTTTTATTCTTTGTATAAAATCGATAGGATCGAATAGGTCGATGTGCAATATTTATCGCCGGGTACTGTACGTTTGCCGATTCGCGGACTCCACTCAAGAACACGTGGTACCGTCAAACAAGCCAACTTTGCCCGTTTTTTTAAGAAAATCGAATATATTACAAGTTTTTTCTATGGGACTTAAGTATATTTTTTCATTTACTACAACTATATGACCATATGCACGCATTTGCTATGTAAAACATTAAAAAAATTAAAATTTAGACCAAGATTTGTTCGATTTTGATGGCGGGCAAAATAATCCGGACTTTTAGCCAACATTGCCCACTCGATTTTTGACGCAAATCAAGCTCTTATAAATACGTAGAAAGCACCACGAGTACAATTTAAGGCAATCTTAACCTAAGTTTTAAAATACTGTTTGTAGTTTAAATATTTTCGTGATAAAAACAGTGGGCAATGTTACCTAGCGGTTAGTGCCCTTTTCCATACAAGGCCCAACAAGCGGTTTAAGATTTTAATGGTTGTCACATTGCAGTAAAATTATTAAATAAATGTTATTTTCACTTTTCTTTTGTGGGTGTTGGGTGCATATGAATAGACGTTAAAATGGTAATGAAATGAAACATTGTGTTCAAAATTAAATGTTTATTCCAATTTCGTCGACAGTTCGACATAAGATACCGTTGTTCTATTTTGAACATTTCAATAAAGTTAGCTTTAAGCTGTAAATGCTATATCAAAAAATGAGATCAATATATGTCCAAACTTGAATCAACTGCAAAACAAATCAACAAGTAAGTACCTAATGACAATAATAAAAATCTTTTATAAGTTCCGTATGCATAGAGCCCATGAGGAACAAAATCACAATTAGTAGATAAATCACATCACATGGTATATATTACAAACAGTCAAAATCACCGCTAGGAATCGTAACAATATTCAGTCAATAATAATATTAATCAATACCGTTGTTCTGTTCTGAACACTTTAATAACTGCTTCGCAGGCAAGCTTTAACATCACGTCGGAGTCATTTTTATATGCTCGGGACCCAATTTCACATCTTGGCTTCTTGGTCTAATTCTAGACTTGTGTTTGTTTTTCTGAAATTAAAAATAACAATAAAATTAAAGCTAAGTGGATCTGCAATGTACAATAAAAGCTGCCATCTACTCTAATGAAATATACCCTATATCCTATCCCTATACACAAACAAACATACAATCACAAACTTCACCTCTATACATATACTGGGTGAAATTTTAATCACTGTTTTCCTCTTACGGGGTCATTGTATTCATCATTATGAACAACTTTTACTATGGAGCCAAACCTGAAATCGTGAAAATCATTTCTGTGTTTTTGCGTTAATTCAACCTGCTACAAAATAACTAAAAGTGACAACCCTGAGTGCTTTTTGATAACGGGCAATGTTGGCATGGATGGGTCTGAATAATTTAGGGTAACTTTGCCCATCATTAGAAGTTTTGATTTATAAAGTCCTGAATAATGAAACTATATTTAAAATACTCAACAACTAATATTCTATAACATACAGTAAAATACACTTACCTGTGTTTTCGCCATGAGGTAAAATCCACAAACACTTTTCATAGGAAATTTGCCCGCAAAAAAATACACCGCATTCGACAAGTTCTGGCAAGTTACTAAATGAACTTTGGAACGAATGCGTTAGATAGTGCTGCCACAAATATAATCAACTTTCCACCCAAATAATAAATGTTGCCATAAAACTAAAATTGTTTCTTATGTTAGCGGATTTGTTTATAAATTGCTTTTAGGGCAAAGATACCTTGATTGGCAAAGTTGGCTTGTTTGACGGTAGACGTCTAACGGACATCAGTTCTACGGCTATTTTATTTAATAGGCAGGTATTAAACGTAGACTTTACATAACTTTAAACAATGTTTACGCCTTTGTTTTAAAACCTGTTATCTAACAAACTATCAAAAGAAAAAATACATCAGACAGTGCTATAATATTCTGCTAAAGTTACTTATTGCAAGTGATTGTGACTATTATTTATTTGAGAGTAAAAACAAAGTCGACAACCAAATTTCTATTCCAAAAAAATTGCGTTCCTTTCTCATCGTATACAATACTTTGGATCAAATAATAATGGCGTCTATAGGATCGCCGAAAAAACAATTTTGAACGAAACAAGAATTGTGTCAACAAGATTGATTAGCCGTCCATTTTAATTAATTAAAAAGAGTATCCTACCGTTTTGGGGTGAATCTGTTCCGGCAGAATGATAATTACTCGTCTATTAATAATTTTGAAATTGGTTCAAGATGCATCACAATTTAGTGTATTGCTTTTTCAAGTTTATTTAAAAGCTAAAATATTTTAAGTCGGGTATGAGCAATAAGTCAATTTATCCAGTCAACAGCGACGCGGATGGTTTTTTCGACGCCATATTTTATTTTGAGAATAGTTTTAGTTAAGTTCGAGTCAGAAGCACAGACTGCAGCCAAGAAGCTGGGCATCCTAAATAATGTGAGACGATACTTCACATCTGGATAGCTGTTGAGACAAAGCACGGGTCCGTTCCTGTATGGAGTTTTGCAGCCACTGATGGGATGGCTCAGCAAAATACCGGCTTGCTGCACTTGACTCGGTGGAACGCAGAGTTAAAAAGCTTATAGGCGACGAGACGTTGGTGGCTACGCTACACAGCCTACGTCATCGGCCTAATGTTGCTTGCCTGTTGGTCTTCTACAGACTGTACTTCGGAGGGTGTGCGCAGGAGCTCCACGATCTGATTCCATCGCCCTTTTATTACCGGAGTATCAGACGTACGTTGATATACGTGGTTGATATCCCGTACTCAGCGCTTCTCCTCCACGTTTATTATGCTGTCTCTCTTTATTTATTATGCTATTCGCTCCCACATTTAACCCGTCTTTCTTCGTTGCCTTTTTTTCTTTGCTTCGAAGCAAGAGTGAACAGACACTTTCTGGGCACGCTTGTTCTGTCATAAACCTCATCCATCGCCTTTTATCAGGCGTGATATTTAGCAATTTAAAAAAATAAGTTAGGACATCATTTTATATTTTTATTAATTAGGTTAATTAATTGGATACCTATAAGTTGTTTTTACGTAGGTGCATATTCATGAAAGAGATAGACATATTATGTACTAAACCGTGACGTAAACAAGCCTTTTTTTTTTTGAGGGTTGGATGTCATCAAATGACTTTACCATCGAATGCCTTAAAATATATGATCCATAAAAGGTTGCTACTGTTGCTAGGTCGTCATTTAGGGCTACCTTTTGTTACCCATACAATTCTACGTGGGTAGATACGTCAAATGTAATATTTTCTTTGTCCCTTTTCAAGGGTTTCGTAATCTGTATTCATAATGCGTGTGCTATGTTCCGTGAATACTGAAAATGTCTAGTAGAAATAACGGTTTAATAATGTTTTGATGTTTATTTTTTCAAGCAAGTAATTTCCTGTGAGTGATTTAGTTGGCTTGATAAAGGGCCGTCAACTCATTTAATTGGGTGGATAAGAATGTCTGTGACAGCAAATGCAAATGCCAGCAACTAGGTAACTAATGCAAATTACATTTTGAGGCAGATCTTCTATCTCTCACCAACATAATATCTCTGTCTTGTAATAGAATAATATAGTTTCCTAAGAAACCTCAGAACAGCTATCGATTTTAAAATGAACAACAGTTTGATCGATGCTTAAAAATGCATTAGCCTCGATAAGTGAGGAGTGTTGAGTCGAGCTACTCAATCAAACTATCGTTATGCTTTTAAACAGCACTTGAACTATTTAAGCTGTCAACACAAGTTTTCTGATCCGTGACGTAAGCCTAAACTGAGCGAATGATAGATGTAAAATTAAAGATCTAGTATGCATTTCGTATCTTCGAATATTTTGGTTCAAATGTTCAAGGAAAGTTATGGTCCAATAAAGACTACTGTCGAGTGTCCGTTGCGGGACTCTCGTCTCTCAATATAAAGTCTTGCATATTTTAAAACATATTTAAACTTTTATTAAACAAACATTTACAATTTACGACTGTAGCTTACAGACTGTAATTTTCTTTAATGCGCAAGAAAAAAGTCTAATTAAAAAATTACGTCAACAAAAAAACAGGAAATAATTTTCCGCATCATAAACTGTCAACAAAATTGTAGGTAAGCACAATAATAATTATGCGCAGTTGGCCGGCCCCTTAGAATAATTTATTTATATTTGGGGGTAATTAAAATTTTTTGATCGTTAAAGATTATGAAGAGAAACGAGGGGGTTAGTGGCTAGAAAGTGCACTGGGGCGGAAAATATCCCTGATCAGCATTAAACGGGTTGATTCTGCTCTTCAATTACCATTTGCACACTATTCTAGGCTATTGTCGGTCGCTTCGATCATTATTAAATGGAAAGAATAGTTTTATTTCACCATACGATCACGCTTTGGAATATGTTGATTAAAATTACATTGTTGGAAGAATTGAAATTGGAAAAGGCTCGGACAAGCTCGTTGAAAGTTTTTCGTTTACGTTAAATTTACTTTTAAAACTTATTAAGTCTGCCGATATTTTTTACAGCTTCCAAAATAATTTGATTATAAAATATTCGTTCAATCCCATTTTACAACGTTGGCTTCGATGCTTTGGCTTCTTCCGAATTACGCCGTAAAAATTAGTTTTCAGTTGGCCACAGCGAGTCTTTTATGGCTGCCACCTGTCTTTGAGATTTGTTAAAAGGTTACGAAACCGGAAAAATGACAGCAATACAGCAATACTTCTGAATGTTTCGTGTATATGCAAAAGTACGGAAATAGAATCGTTCAATTTCATTTTATAAAGACGAGAAAGCCTATTTCAAATATAAATGTCCATTTATACGCCCCAAACGTCCCTTTTGCTGTTACCTAAAGTAATTTTAAAGGCGCGAGGGAACATAATTTCATTGACAGGAATTTTGTAACTAAGAAAACATGAATTGCCTTTCCTTATTAGATTACCATTTAAGTAGACATCAGCATTACTAAGTAAGTTAGAGGTACAATAAATTGGTTAGTCGAGGCGCAATCTTCATTTCCCCCAACTCATTGAACAACGTAAAAGCGACTTAATTTTTTGAGAGTCAAGACTGATTTTTGATTGGTAACATTTTGAAAGGATTGAAAAGTGTGGGTGCCAACCCAATTAGGTTACTTACTTCTAACACGAAGTACCAGCGGTACTAGTTTAGAAGGGTTAGAGGCGAACTTAAAAGAATTCCAAAGTAAAAGTTGGGGTTTCAGCCAGTTTCTGACTAAATATAGGCGCAAGAATGGTTTTGTTTACAGGAACTGGTTGGTTTTAATGAAAAAATATACGAATTTAGATTATGAAGGGTTTAAAAACGTTAAATATCGAGCCGGATATTTAACGTTTTTAAACCTTAGACTGCGATTTTTCTTTCTGTAACCCTGTTTCTATGTAAAAGAACGACAACAAATACTGCGTTTAGTTCATCTTTCGTTCAACTTACACTTTCTTCGCAAACAAAAAGTAGTTTTAATAAACAATTAGGTATTATTAGAAATCTGCTGCTGAATTTTCTAGCTTCTGCCCGCGACTTCACCTGCGTGAAATTTATTGTTTAGACATAAAATATACTACATATAATGCACGGCAATACTGTAGCTCCCTATAGTGAAAGAGTTTTCGAATTCGGATTGGTAGTGCGAAGTTTACCCGGTACATGTAAGCTTACAAATTTTACCTCCTTATAATATTAGTAGATATAGACAGGAACAAACAAACCGCTGTTTTAAATTAAAGAAGTTAGGGTGATTAATTTAAAAGCAACCGTTTACTACCTACTTCACCACCACCACCTTCTCACCGGAGTCCGGCGTCAAACAGCCTGCTGTGTTTCGTCGATGCGTGGGAGTTCCAGTGCCTTAGGCATCTTCTGGGCACGCTCGTTCTATCATAGACCTCATACATCGCTTTCCATCAGGCGTGATGGAGTCAAGAGCGGAGCCCATTCAGCAATAAAAAAAAAATAAAACAAAAAGTTAGGCCCAACAGGTGTGTCTAAAACTACAGGCTAGTTTGACTATGATAACTTTTAATTGATACCTTTCAAGGCTCGTACACACAGGCGCGACGCGATACGCGACACAAAGGCACCGCTCGTTGCGCGACTTGCGGTGCCTTTGTGTCGCGTGTCGCGAGTCGCGAGCCTTCACCCTGAAAAAAGTACTGTTCCCGAGGAAAACAACAATAAAGCTATTATGATAATAGATGGCGCCACGCGTCTTTATAATCAAAAACAGGACAATATCTGTCGGGTCAGCTAGTTGATCATAAGTCCAGGTTTCCTCACGGTGTTTTCCTTCCCCGATGACAGTAATATCCAAGATAAACTCAAAGTAGATAAGAATTGAAAAAGTCACCTATGACACCTATGGTATTTGTGCGGATTCTCCTCAAAGCCAAAGCGTTTATTTCAAGTAAACCGCTTACAGGCACTTTAGAATTGTCAAAGAGTCCCTCTGTTAGTCAGAAAACGTAGATCTCTATTGAGAAGAACAGGTAAGGAACTCCAAGAACACTGTTTTAAATGAAGATATTACAAAATCCTGTGTTCATTATTCATGTTGCTGTTGAATAATTTACAAGAATAAAATGAAGAAACTATAAAAAAAAATATGCAGTCGTGTTTTCGCAACAGATAACACTTAGGAGTAGTCCTTGTCTTTATCGTAGGTATATTAATTACAGAGTGAATACTGCAGTACTGTTGAAACTACAGCCATTAATTAATGCTTAGACAATTTTCGCTATCTGAGGTAGTACAGGCCTTTAAGAGATGAATAATCTCAACAGACGGCGTCCGTTCACGAACATGACGCGTAGAATACCAACCGAATGATCCAACACACGCGCAGAGGCGACGCCTTAAGGCCTTTTTTTTTCAGGATGGAAAATCATCAACTGACCCCTCCCGCTCTGGGTGGAGCCTTAAGGCTTTACGTCATTCCAGAAATATTCTAACACTGTAACTAACTCTAATACTGCAGTACATTTATACCTTGAAAAAGGTATAAGCGTAAGCGCTGTAAAGGATGACAGGGGGCCCAAAAAGGCCAATTTGGCGAATCGTAAAAGGATAACATTATGAAACGTTAATCGTATCAAATCCCATTGGTGAAGGATTTTTCAGTTATTTTTTTTTTGTCTGTGCTGAAATACCAATCAATCCAATCCCAATCTCTTTGATTATACCTACGTAGTGCAGCGAAAAAAAGAAAATAACGGACTGTCTTCACCATATTATGGTTCATAATGTTATCCTTTTATGATTCTGTCAAAGTGGCCTTTTTGGGCCCCGAGTTAAACGAAAACTACGCAATATTACCGAAAGTTGCCGTCGGCGACGGTAGCGAAAACCTCAAACAAACCGGATAGAACACTTGTATGATCTAATTAAAAGTTTCGTTTTAAGTGCAAATGGCACATCTCAAGTGGGTGAACCAAATGTTTGCTTGTTATAACTTTGCTAAGTACTAAGTTCACTTAAAGTTTTATGCATGAAAATTTTTCGTCCTGGGACTTTTTAGCAGCAATTATGTTATTATGAGATTGAGTTTTAGGAACTGGCTTTTGGGTATAATTAATACTTTGTTGTAATACTAAAGCAGTGGTGGCCCAGTGGTAACGGCCCCGACTTACGAGTTGTAGGTCGTGGGTTCACACCTAGACAGGCGCTTTACTTTGTGTAAATAATGTCATCACCATTGCTCTCAAAACGGTGAAGGAAAACATCGTGAGGGAACCGGCATGTCCTAGAACCAAACATTCGAAGATATGAGACATATGCCAACCCGCACTGGGCCCGCGTGATGGCTTACAGCCCACTCCCTTTCGAAGAGAGCGAGGCCTGTGTCCCAGCAGTGGGAATGTTGTAATAATTAAAATAATAGCAACTAATTAATATTTTCTTAAACAAACTATCTTCTGTTCAAGGTTGTGGTGGCATCTACCTCGCCACGTGCGACATACGCATCACACTGACGTCACGCAAATCGCACGACAATAGTCGGGCATAATCCGTTCCAGTCTGTCCCTTGCTGCTCTCACCGAGCGACGCCCTATGCTGAGGTCCGTACCCCACAGGAGGGTGCTATTAGCGCGTAGTCGCTTCCACCTGCGGGCTGGAGGCCTTAAATGATTAAGGCACCCACAGGCAAGCCCGGTTAAACTGCCAACAACCTCCTAGGTTGACCTGCAAGAAGCCATTTATAAAAATTAAAAAAAAAACAATTAAGTCAAAGTCAAAGCATTTATTTCAAATAGGCACATAAAAGGCACTTTTGAACGACAAAAATTACAACAAAATAGAATTGAATCTAGTCGCAGTCGTCGGGCAGTAGCCCACCAAACACAACACCGCCCGGTCTGGTCGAAGGATCCTCTGATTTATAAGGAGTATGGTATGATTGAACTTTACACCCTGTTCCTCAGACCTCTATAAGGTTAACCTAAACTAAAGGTCATGTTCATGTTCAGAAAACCTTCGCGGGTCAAATCTCCTGTCAGCGTTCAAAAAGCAACAACTCACGCACCTACGCAATAAATAAAGTTCACCTGTAAATTACAAACAGTCCAAGAGATTTATTATACCAAGAAAGGGTCCATATTTCAAGCACGAAGTTTCATTCAAATACCGACTATGTTGAAAAAATGTTTGAAGGAAAAGGGAATTGAAACGTTGAAATAGAATAGCTTACACCTAGATCCCTGTTGAAATAAAAAAGTGAAACTTGATGTATTTTCACTTATTGGTATTCTGGGAACGGTAAATAAAGAGAAAAGCTTACAAAGGGTATGAGTGGTCTATTTAGAGGGAAGTGTTAGCACAGTTACTATCTAAATAAAGGTGTAATTTTCAATCCTCGTGCACTGTTTATATACTCGGATGACGAAAAGGGTTTTAAAACCGATGATGTCTACACGATGAAGTTTATTATTATAGAGTTAGAGTTTATTATTATGAAGTAATTTAAAAAATTTCTGATTAATTTGCAATGATTTGAAGGACTAAATAAGAAACAATCTGTACTGTTAAACACTGCGAATAATAGATTTGAAAAAAACTATTGTTAATTTAAAAAAAGGCTAATATTCGGGTCACTCAGCGGAAGCTTAAATTAGTTGAATATATTTGCTCGCAAAAGTACAAAGCTTTAAAGGAGTGATAGTTGACACCATTTACAGCATTTTAAGCCATACATGTCTAAGACGAAGTATCTTTTTTGTTTTTACTGCAAACTTTTATTTAAAAATAATTTACCGCTTTAACTGCGAAAAAAATTAAAAACATACTTTGTCTAAGACATGTATGGCTCAAAATGCACTAAATCGTGTCAACTATTATCCCCTTAAAGCTTTGAATTCAGCTTCCAAACACCCTATGTATTGAAACACTTTTTTCGCATGTACATACGAAAAAAAGCGATGGCGCCATCTATAACGACGTCATTTTTCAACTGTCTATTCACTGAATTAAAAATTCGACGCACACTGCAATGAAAAATTCGACGAAAACAGAAAATACAACTAAACAATTGTCAGTTGTCACAGCCTTTTGTTCTAAATAGAGTGAAAACATTCGGGGTACAAGTTCGGGTATAAATTAAATAAAATTCCGATATTTTTGCTTGCTTATATTAAATAGAGGTTTTGTAGAGGGCGAGAGGGAGAGTTTCGTCGCAAACATGATAAAAAAAGTAAAAAGTAAGTAAGTTGTTATTTATAATTTAAATCGATCCTATCCTACTATTTATTTCATAATTTATTATATATGTATCCACTTTTTTTTGTGTTAATCAGTAGAAACTTTGAAATGACCTTCAATTACATATTGTTTAAGAACACTGTATAAGTTAGCTGTAAGTTTCCTGAATAGAATAAAATAAATAAAACGAATGATACCGATAAGTAAAATAAAGTAGGGATTATAAAAAAAACTATAAAAATTTCGAGTAACGCGAATCATCATTAATAAACCATTTTCAACAATCCATCATAATTATAAAGAAAATTCACTTAGAAAGTAAACGCAATCTTTTAACGAGTAAATATTGCACTCGCTAATGCTATTGCGAGGTTGACACAATGAATGAATAGTACACTATACTATAATAAAGAATATAGCACCTTATTACTTTAAAAAAAATGAGGCAGAATGTACGTCATTACTGTTGTTATAGTATAATTAAATTTCAGGCCCGTTGGTCTCGTGGTTGAAAGCGTGACTGCTGAGCGTGGGGTTGATTCTTGTCGAGTCGAGGCGTGAGGGCAAAGTGTTATTGAGTTTTTTCATTAAGAATTTCTCAGTAACAGTCTGGAGTTTGAAATTTGGCGGTGTGATATCCCCATGCCTCAGAAAGCATGTAACCCGTTGGTCCTGCGCCTGATCTATCTCCGGTCGTGTCGGATTGCCATCCCATCGGACTATGAGAGCGAGGGAAGAGGGTGTGCACCTGTGTCTGCACTTATAGACTCTTTGGTTTGCACGCTTGTGCACTATAATATCTCCCGCGCTGAAGTATAGTAAAAAGATAAAAGGGGGAAGGGTAGTAAAGAGTATTCTATTATATTCTATAGTCTCTGTTGAGATTGGCCGCCGTAGCCAAAATACGGTCTGGAGGACATTATTTATTTATAGTATAATGCAAAAAGACAAAAAGTTTTTATCACCAAGCGCAAACTGGTACTGGCCACATACTTTTGCTGAACATGCAAATCAATATTAATCTCACTGCCAAAAGTATTACATTGAGTTTTAATACCTGCAATAATTAATTTTTATTTTTTTTTTATTTTCCCTGTCGGAATATTAGGAAAGAACTATGTATCACTCGGAAGAAAATGCAATTCCCAACTCGTGTGTATTAATCGAGCACTTTCTCTCCTCGTCGAATAATGTACAATTATAATAACTTATGATTGGCAAAATTAACCTTTTATTAAACGGCTTACCCTTTAGAAAATCGTTACATTTCTGCTCTTCCAAGCATCACTAATTGATGAGGGTTATACACGAGGATTCTTAATTAACATGTCTTTAATTAGATACTTCATTAACATGCGGTTATGACGGAGTCAGAAAACTGCTTTCTAATAACTCATTTTGATTATATTCGGGGTGAATTTAAATTTACTGACGATCTTTTGGTGGGTGAAAGTAGTTGTCAACATGAAAAACTTTTACTATGAACTGTAAAGGTTGTCTGCAAAAGGCGACCTTATATCATGCAGGCTGACAGATAAGTAACTCTGGTTGCATTCGACCATTCGAGCGAATTTAGGGTTAGCTTTTAAATAATAATATTTACTAGGTTGTTAAATACGGAACCCTAATGGAGATCGCCGACCTCGCGCATTCCTGCCTGTTTACGCCAACCGCATGAAAACTGCAGCGTCGACATCCGTCCAGCAACGAGCCGCCGACGCAGCAAAATTCATAATAGCATTTAATTATTTTAAGTATTTTTTCGGTCATTCCATATTCTAGCATCGAATAGGTTTCACCCAATTTACTGTAATAATTTCATTTAATTAAATTAGTTTTAAAATATCTTTGGTTTTTTTTCGATCCACCGTCTGCAGATTACATAATTGGCGCAGTCGGTAGGATACTCGCGGGCCGGTTCGCGAATCGCGTTAGAATCATCTCATATCGATTACCACGATCGCGAGTCACCCGGGTGGCTATCAAGTCACGTCACGAGTATCCAGAATCTACAGTAAGCTGCGGAGCCGCGTGGAGAATCCAGACATCGATTCACGGCAAAGAACCAGAGATGAAATATATGTGAGTACACCAGAATCTTTCTCGTGTTGCTTCCTTTCTATTCCTAGTTACTTTTATGTCCAAGACTTTTCATCACGAAAAATCCAATCGTCAGGAACCTGCATCGCGACAGGCTCGCCGACATATAGTAGATATTAGCAGAGACTTAGATAGTGAATTAGATTCTAATTTAACCAGTTTATTTGAACCTATAATAATGCCCTACGACCCCGATGTAATTTTCAAGGCCCTACGCCTTGTGCCCGATTTTGACGGAAACCCCAATGTACTGACGAGGTTCATTAACATCTGTGACAGGATAGTAACCCAGTACGCAAGTGCTGAACCAGGCAATGAGTTAGGGAACCTGTGTCTTTTAAATGGCATCTTAAACAAGATAACAGGGCCTGCCGCGTCCACCATCAACTCAAATGGCATTCCTGAAACTTGGGCAGGTATTAGATCAGCTATAATTAATAACTTCTCGGATCAGAGGGACGAAACGGCCTTGTACAATGACCTCTCGTTGGCTACGCAAGGTAATAAGACCCCGCAAGAATTTTACGATCAATGTCAGACTTTGTTTAGTACAATTATGACTTACGTGACGTTACATGAGACTTTACAAACGACTATTGAAGCAAAACGGACACTTTATAAGAAAGTGACAATGCAGGCTTTCGTACGTGGACTAAAGGAACCTTTAGGCTCACGTATACGTTGTATGCGTCCGGAAACCATAGAAAAAGCCCTAGAATTCGTGCAGGAAGAATTAAATATTATATACCTGCAACAGCGTAATGATGTACAGACGGCAGCACATCGATGTAAACTCTATACATATCTATAACTACGACGCGCCGTATAGTGTTAGAAAGAAAGTACTCTTGGTTTGATTGGTGGAGTTTTCAACGTTTCTAATATTGACCAATGGTTGCACATACTAATAATTGGCAGCCAATTATCATGTCTCACTAGGAATAAGCCACACCCACGCTAATGTCACTCATGACATTGACAATTTGACATCGTTCGTTTGACGTTTATTCAGTACGTCAGTCAGGTGAGTCGTGTTTGTGTCGGTTCAGTCGGTTGTGTTTTAATTATTTTACAAGTTTGTCTTATTATCGAATGCATATGCTTATCGACGCAAATTGAAAGGCATCATAGCCCTTCGATTGAGTGGATGACGAGATTGATATTTGTCGGCAGACGGGCATAACGGTGAGTACTTAATATTTTTTGTAATTATAATTTTATAAAGGTTAGTAAGTATTGAAAAATAGTGTCAATGGTGTTTTTCTATAGAATTTTAAAATTAACAGAAGGGATAGGTAGATAAGTAGGTATCTTCTTTGTGTTCTTTCCTAATGAGTGCCCGCTGTTCCAAGCGTCATCAAAATGTAGGATAAGTAACAGAAAGTTTATATTCAGATTTATACCTACGTAAACAAAATTCGATGATCTATTGTTTTTGATTGCATTGTCATGGGACATTCTAAACAAAAGTTATTCCAGTAGGTAGTGATGGGATTTTAAAGTAAATACTCAATACTTTTATTGCATTCCACATGTAGGCATTCTTAGGTGGTAAACTTATAGTTAGATCATATGGACCCTGTCGGGCACAGCAAAATAAGTGAGTTAGGAGAGAGGAAGCATTTGTTAATTTTATAACATTACATAACAAACTTTAACTTTACTTTCCGTACGCAAAATACGCGCATTGACGTGGAGTTGCGGACACCAGCCCGTATTACCTATTACATAACAAACTACTATATTATAGGTAATAATGATGTAGGTATTTTTAGAGATAAACTAATAGCTTCTATATAAAATATAAACAATAAATATAAATATTAAGAGATGTAATAATCCATACTAATATTATAAATGCGAAAGTGTGTCTGTCTGTTGGCGCTGCTAGTAATAAATAAATAAAATTTAAAGTATCAAGTTCTTCTTAAGTTCTGATTTAAGTCTATCACTTAGATATTTGTTTACCGAGTAGTAGCTTTTATTCAGCAAGAATTGTCTAAGTTTTTTTTAAAAATGTGTTAATTTTCTCTTCTTTTTTTATTAGTGCGGGTAGTTCATTATATAATTTAATGGACATTACATAGGGACTTGTAGAGTGCATTTTTAGTTGAGAACTTGTCTGAATAGATAGCGTGTCTGAATGTCTTCACGTTTTGAATATAACTCTTGATGTTTCCGGTCAAATTTGCATGTTTCTAAAATATACAGGGAAGGGTTCAAATATTATGTTTTTGAAAGAAAGGTTTGCAACTATCTGTTTGCTCAATGTTAACCAGGATTCTATCATCTAAGCATAATAGGTGGTGAGAGCTGTTTGTAAATTGGTGGTCTTTTTTATGTCACGAAGGGCTTAAGAGAATTTAGAAATTTTTGAGCGAGTTTTCTGTATGTGTGATTTCCAGTTTATATGTGTGTCTGTGTGTGTGTGTTTATTGTATTGTATGTGTTTTATATGGGCCTTGACACCTGAAATAAATGGATAACTAGTCCTAGTAGAGTAAATTCGTTAATGGTTTCTAATTTAGAGTCATTGAAAGTAAAATCTAAAGTTATAGGTGCTTTTTGGTAAGGGTGGAAAGTTATTAATTTGGTTTTGGAGTAGTTTATCTCGAGGTTATGATTGTTCATACAGTTGCATGTTTTAGTAAGTATGGAATTGAGAGTTTCTCCTATATTTTCATTGTTTTGGGAAGAGACCAATATGGATATATCGTCCGCAAATAAGACACGTGGCCCTTCTATGGTCTTAGGTAGGTCATTAATATAAAGTAAAAATAAGAGGCATCCTATGACACTTCCTTGAGGAATTGAGCCATTAATTGCTTTACTATATGATCGGATTTTTTCGATTTCATTATTTTTATGGTTAAAATATTCTATTTCAACTAATTGTTCCCTACCTACCTACCCTAAATACCTACGCAATTAAGCACTGTAACGAACACCGGGCGTGCGAATAGTGAATGATTATATAGTATAAAAGTGATAGTATAGGAATATAATACGATAGTTATATAGGACCCTATCCGCGCTCCAGGGCACAAGTTGATACCGACTATTAACCATCGACTTATTATAAACTACTAGCGTAACTACATATTACCTACTGTTTTACTGTACTCAGTAAAACAGTAGGTAATATGTAGTTACGCTAAAATATTTAAATCGAATTAGAAATTCAACCTTACTAGATTTGAATTTCTAATTCGATTTAAATATTTTGTATTGTTCTAATTAGCTTTCCAACTTGTTTTTATTATTAGTATGTATCTGACAGGAATTTTTGAGAATTTTAATGCGAAGAAAAATTATAGGTAGAATAATTACGTAACTTGAAAACGTGGCTTTTCGTTTATAGGAATGTTTGCGTGATTTTAGTGTCAAATGAGAGGATTATGTTTAAAACTGATATTCCCGTTTGAATTACGTAAATCGGTCACGGGTTTTAGAGATAGAAAGAATTTTGTATATTGAAAACATGCCAAAGTTTGATTTCAGTAAGTTAATGTTTTAGAAAGTTTTTATTGTATAGAGATAGGATACTTAAATGTTGTTACCTACGTAATACGAAAGAAGATTACATAGGCTACACAATACAAAGAAATTGTAACGAACAGGCATAAAGAAATAAAAAAGGGCTATAAAGTGTCAGTGTGTGTGTGTGAAAATTACATGTAAAAATGGCTTAAAATCAAGGTTCTCTCTGCCTATAGTGATTGAGTAATAATAATGGGCAAATAAACTACAGCTATTTGTTTCGTTCCAGAAAAAAACAGTTTACTTCTGGCTTCGGCGGTGGGAAGAAAGCGGAAGCATAGCTCATCACCGCCGATCCACTCTGCCGATCCTTTTTTAAGCACACGAGTAACCTCAACTTCGTACAGCGTGAGTCCATGTGTAGATTGTAATAATCACACTTACCTATCACCTTAACTTATTCATCACTAACATAAAACCTAGTCCTTTAAAAGTGAATAACAAAATTGATTAAAATAATACCTACCTACTAGCTAAGTGTGCGTCCTGAGTAAAGGCTCCTACAAACAGGCGCGACACGCGATATAATCGCGCGCGACACAAAGGCACCGCTCGTTGCGGTTCAGTTCTTTACAACCTACCTCAACAAAGATGGAAGTTGTCAATTCGGCAGATTGTTTATTTGTGTATGTTTATATTTTGTAGAATATTTTTTTAACCGTCTCATACTAATTTAAAGTTTATTCAAACTTGTTTCAAATTAATATTATTTGAAGTTAAACAAATATCAACTTTATGTTAATGGCAATTAAGTTGATTTCAGAGTGACTAGCACTATTGAAAAAGTTACAGTTTCAGCGTAAACTAAACTTTATTATGTAGGATTTAAAGTTATTTTTCCCTAAAGTCATTTTTTGTTTACGATATTTGGCAAATAAATCGCGAATGTAGATAAGTTAACCTCTTAACAAAGAATCCTATGTATGTATTGAAATTGACAAAAATTTCTTTTCACTTCTCATGCTCTGAAAGTGCTACTTTGTGCAGGGTATAGGCTGCACAAAATCGAATTTTGTGCACAAGGGCGTTAACGTATCTACTCATAAATGTATTATATTAAGGCAAAGAAAATGAGCCATACAGCCAAATGCAATAAGAAGTTCATAGATAGAATTTGTTATTATATAATATTTACTTTAATTTATTTGCCTTATGTGTTTTTTAAGATATAATAGATATTAAAAGTTTAATTCAAGTACGGTAGGTTAGTTGATTTAAGAAAATTATTATTACAAAATTAATTAATAGTAGGCTGTATAGGTCTGCAGCCTAATATCAATGTCGTAAGATTTAAAAAAAAATTATTTCCTTCAGTATTCAAAACTGTTCTAATTTTACTTTGAATTTTAATTAAAGAAATTTTATGTTATACTACTGTTTTATTTCCTCGCAATCGAAGTGAAAAGCAGAGTTTATAACTCGTCCACAAAACCATTTCTATCCTCGACATTACTATCAGCCCTCGCCTTCGGCTCGGGCTGCTAAAAGTCTCGGATAAAAATGGTTTGTTTTGTGCACTTGTTGTAAAATCTACTATTGTTTTAGATATCAACGGACACAATCAGAAGGCGCCTGAAAGACGATGTCCCCAGGTTTCAAACTATCTCCATATTTTTCATCACAATTGCCCAGCGGTTTAGCCGCGAAGGCATAACACACAAAGTTCTTTTGCATTTATAATTAGTGTGGATCTTCTAATATAGTGATAAAGATAATTGATAATAATATTATAAATTGAAATTTTATATTTCTTTTCACACCATTGTTTTTGTTATATTCTTGAGAATTTTTCTTTACTATTGTTGGTGATAATTTGAGTTAGGGCCGTCATTCACTGGCGGCATGGCACGACAAGTGATTTTAGTAAGCGCAAATGATTTGAGATCTTATTTTATCATGGTTAGCGTTCACAATTCGGCATGCCAGAACGTGCCGAAGGATACCAAAGCAGGCATTTCAATGCAATGTGAGTTAATAGTGTTAAATTAGATTCGAAATCATCTGTAAGTATTACAAAAATCCCTTGTCGTGCCGTGCCACCAGTGGGTGCTGAACCTTATACATATAGCCCAGTCAAATTATACTAATCAGGTTAAAAGCTTAATTATTTTTGTTAGGCAATCAAATGCTACCGCATTTGATTTTGCTTGGCAGCCATTGTTGGATGTAACTGTATAATTAATCTGTTACAAATAAAAAGAAAAGCTTGTAACAAATAAATATTATCTACTTGTTTTTAATATATCTATTAATAATAATAATAACGCCTTCCAAAGGTCTCCGAGATGTGTCAAAAACATTTTAAAAATAATAGAAATAATTATTGACGTAATAGGTTATCGAAACTTTTATGTATGAAGCATGTATACCTATTATAAATTACCTAATGTATTAAAAATATTAAATTGTAGGTTATTCAGAATTAAACTATATAAATGGTTGAATGAACATAAATTTTATAATATTAAGGAGTTTTTTTGAACATAAATTATGTTTATAAATTCAAATGTGTTTATTTGTGAAGTTTGCATGCTTTAATTTTTAAGCAAAACATATAATCTCATATGCTTTAATAAAACCTATGTATACCATGTTTTACGCAAACAAATTATCTTTTTGGTTTTATAACGTTTGTTGTAAGCCCATTCATTTAAGTATTACGTAAGACGATTTAGGGGGGAGTGGCGTCGACCATGTCTTATTTTTTCTTCCAAGGGGTTGGGAGGGAGTCTTGATAGTTCTTACGTAAGATCACAAAAATGTGCAAAGTTAAAATACAATACTTTTGTCTATGCATAGCATGCCTACGATTGGAGGCGCGCGATGGCGTCACGAGGGTCGCGGATCTGAAGACGAAGAGAGGGACAATTCGGCGCGGCTTTAACAACATTAATTGTCCACTCCCTCTTTGAAGTCCACATCAACCCTGGGAGCATGTCTATGCATGGCATGTCTACGATTGGAGGCGCGCGGTGGCTGAGGGGGCGCGCGGGCTGCGGCATCAGCATCGGGCGACGGCGGCGGCTGAGGGATTCAGGGAGCTCCCCGCTTGTGAACTAGTTGTCACTTTTTGCGTAAACAATAAGTACTCATTAATGATTTTAATATTGTAGATAGTTAAAAATTGTTACTTTGAAAATAAACATTACAATAAACCAAACAGTACAGGGGGGGTGGGGGTCAGCCGATTCTTATTTTTTTCTTATATATGGGGGTGGGAGTCAAAAACTAGCAAAAATAGTCTTACGTAATAAATGAGTGGCCGCTATATGTATTTTAATTTCAAGTAGGTATTTGTTTTTTATGTTTCCAATTAAGTATATTAATGTTTAAGAATAAAAAGATTATTGATTGTTATTGTGCATTTTATTATGATATTTTTCCCGCTGTTTCACACGCGTTCCTGTAGGAACCTATCCTATATCCTTTTCTGATTGGTAGGTGTGCAAAATTCCATGATGATCGGTTGTGTAGTTAATATGGCACCAAAAGCAGGGGGTAGCTCCGCCGTATCTGGGATAATAATAGATTAGAATTTGATTTGAAAATTCATAACTAGCGCAATAATGTTGAACTTCATGTAAAAGCAAACTTCGGTAGGTATAGGTAATTTACAAAGTTCAACCTTATCGTTTTAGTAATAAGATCGTGTTGCGACGAAACGTTAATCTTAAACACGGCGGACTGACAAAAGGCTGTTTGTAGGTATAATTAATTGCCTAAACTTCACACTCGTGACACGTTCGTGATGGGGTAAGTAGGTATCCATATTTTTTTCAAAATTTCAAGCAGATTGTATTATAGGTTTTTACTTTTTAGCATTTAATTTCGTGAAAATAAAATAAAATAAAAATCGTTTATTTCGGAACAATAACGGATACCTACAATAGGTATTATAAAAATAGTTAATCGATGATAACTACAGAAGTTTATAACAGTGGCGCAACTATCAATAATAGAATAGAAGAGCAAGGAACGCGTTAAAACAGGTGACCTCCAGCCCGTCAGTAAGTAGGTAACAAAAGTCGGAAAAGGTCTATTTAAAAAAAAAGAAATGTTTTTCTGACATCAGATTATACCTACCTGTCTGTCTACTTAACAATATTCATCGAGAGCGTGAAGTTTCGCTAATTAATTGTGTAATGTGCACCGTACATACCTACCTGTTTAAATGTTATACTTAGGTAAGTAAGTAATTTTCCAATAATACCTACCCATGTAAAAATGAAGGATTAAGTAAAAGATCATTGAAATAAAAAACATCGATTATAAGCTTTCATAGGTATTTTAGGCATTGCGCGGGCCGCCGCTTTTATTACTATGAAATTATTTCGATTCGTTTCAAGTGTTCAACCTGCTACGCTACTTTTTATCGCACAGTATTTTATTCTACACAACGAATGACCTTACGCACACACCCTCACGTAGGCGCTGCAGCACGAAACATTACAAGTAAGAACAGACAAAAAGCTATATATCTCTTTCGCACGATTCTCGCTGTTGTTGCTCATAACGCGTTCAAGGTCAATGTGTAGTAACCTGATGTGCTGCCGTCTGTACCAAAGGCTCAAACTTCTCAGGGCGCACCCAAAATTTTATACAAACCTCCTATGATGCCTGTTATGCCGTTTAACTCGTTTAATGTCCCGCGACCCCCAGTATCTAACTGGCCTACTCCAGTAGGACAGCGTGGCTACCAACCCCAGCCTCAAGCTTTTAAATTCAGTAACCAAAACCAGCATCAAAATCGCATGCCTACCCGGACTCAACAAATGTTCCGCGCACCAATACCAAACTACAACCCTCAAAGCAACGTTTTTAGATTGCAGCAGAGGACTAATCCACCACACAATTCCGGTCCCAGACCTATGAGCGGTGTTCAACATTTTACACCGAAACCATTACCAATGATGCCAGGGCACGATTGGCAACGAAACGGGAACCCACCACCGAATAATTATTTTAAGACGCGTGAATTAAACCTCAGCGAACTTGCTTTGCCTGATAGTTCTTACTACTCAGCTGACTATTACTACGAGCCAGTAGTATATGACTATTACACGGACGGTAATGACTGTTACATTGTTTGTGACTCTGACTACAACATCAATATGACTGATTCCAACTTGACGACATCTTCTGATAATCAGATGGCAAATGAAGCGGAGCCACAACCAGGCCCTAGCAATGCGAATCAGAACCAGGATTTTCAGTCGAACAGGACATCCAAAGAGCAAAAATAGACCTTAACTTACAGACCCAAAGACAGTTACCCTACATAGAAATTGCTTGCCCTCCTTTAAAATTTTTGATTGACACTGGCGCTAACCAGTCGTTTATAAGCCCCGAGGCTGTACAAAAGTTTTTCAATGATTATCCTCTTAACTATGACCCTTTTGAAGTTACAAACGTACACGGCTTCAGCAGAAATGACTATTCCATAACGCTACCGTGTTTTAATGAATTCAATGAGGCCGACAGTATAAAATTATTCGTTTACCGTTTCCACGATTACTTTGATGGCCTTATAGGATTGGACTTACTATCCAGATGGGAGGCTAAAATAGATTTAAAGGATTTCCAATTAATAACGCGCACTGCTACGAACCAGATCAAAGTATACAACTCACGCAATGTTAACCTGTATGAAGACATCATCCCTGCTAAAAGTTCTAAGTTAGTCAAAATACCCATCAATGCCCCGGATGGTGACGTTTTAGTGAGCGCGCAAGTTTTTTGTAATTGTACCATCCACGAGTGCCTTACCACTGTTACCAATAGTCGTGGTTATGTGGAGTTAGAAAACCCAACTCCTAATGACGTCATATTTTCATTAGACCAACCAACCCGTGCAGAGCTGTTCAATGTTAAGTGCACGCGAATGAAACAATCAAATCGCGTTGACGACGTATTATCGCGTTTACGTACAGACCACCTTAATGCAGAGGAAAAAGCTAATCTCCTAACCCTTTGCTCTCGCTACGCAGACGTGTTTTACATTGACGGGGAACCATTGACATTCACCAACAAAATTAAACATCGCATAAGAACAACGGACGAAATTCCCGCATATACTAAGAGCTATCGGTACCCTTTCGTTCATCGGGAAGAAGTTAGGGACCAAATTTCCAAAATGCTAGAACAAGGTATAATAAGACCTTCCGATTCCGCATGGAGCTCGCCCATATGGGTTGTGCCAAAAAAAATTGACGCTTCCGGAAAGCAGAAATGGCGCCTCGTAGTCGATTTCCGCAAATTGAACGAAAAAACGATAGATGATAAATACCCCATACCAAACATCAGTGACGTCCTTGACAAATTAGGCAAGTGCCAATACTTTACGACCCTAGACCTGGCAAGTGGCTTTTACCAGGTAGAGATGGACCCTCAAGACATACCAAAAACAGCATTTAATGTGGAACACGGGCATTTCGAATTCCTTCGAATGCCCATGGGACTAAAAAATTCACCGTCCACCTTCCAACGGGTCATGGACAATGTTCTAAGAGGCCTTCAAAACAACATCTGCCTCGTGTACCTTGATGATATTATAGTGTACAGCACCTCCCTTCAGGAGCATATGGACAATTTGGAAAAAGTTTTCGAAAGACTTAGAGAGTCCAATTTCAAAATCCAGATGGACAAGTCCGAATTTCTGAAACTTGAAACCGCTTATCTGGGACATATCATCAGTAGGGATGGCATCAAACCAAACCCCGACAAGATCACTGCTGTCCAAAAATATCCAATACCTAAGACCCCTAAAGAAATCAAACAATTTTTAGGACTTTTAGGGTACTATCGAAAATTTATCCCCGATTTTGCTCGCATCACCAAACCTCTTACCCTATGCCTAAAGAAAGGTAGTAAAGTTACCCTCAGCCCCGAATATGTCAATGCCTTCGAAACCTGCAAGACCTTGCTAACCAATGACCCTATTCTACAATACCCAGACTTCAAAAAAGAGTTTAATCTCACAACAGACGCTTCGAATGTCGCTATTGGAGCAGTGTTGTCTCAAGGACCCATAGGTTCCGACAAACCCGTCTGTTATGCTTCTCGCACACTTAACGAAAGCGAGCTAAATTACAGCACCATTGAGAAAGAATTGCTTGCCATAGTCTGGGCTACGAAATACTTTAGACCTTATCTCTTCGGTAGAAAATTTAAAGTACTGACTGACCACAAACCCTTACAATGGATGATGAACTTGAGAGAACCAAATTCACGATTGACCAGATGGCGACTCAGACTAAGCGAATATGACTTTACTGTAGTGTACAAAAAAGGAAAAACCAATACTAACGCGGATGCTCTTTCCCGTGTAGAAATCCACAACGAAGAAGCAGATGAGATCAACTCATTGATCGAAAATATTAAGAGTCTCAGATCAATGATTAGTAACCCATCGGAGGCGCCACCTCCACCAACAAACTCCTCGATTGACACCGAACCATTGACCGAAGATACTAACGATCTTAGATCAATGATCAACAACCCAACGGAGGCACCACCTCCACCAACAGACTCCTCGACTGACACCGTGCACACCAGTAATGAACATCCGATACTAGAAATCCCCATTACAGACGAACCTCTCAATAAATTTCACCGACAGATTTATTTTACCATAGTAGGTGACATAAAACGCCGACCGACAGTAACTAAACCATTCGAAAGTCATACTCGAATTGCAGTCCAAATTTCAGAATCCAACTTAGAGAACGACATAATTAATGCTATCAAGGAATACGTGAATCCTAAAGTCAAAACGGCTATCCTGATTAATCCACCCTTGGCCATGTACTCAATAATACCCATCATACAAGACAAATTTAGAAGTTCCTCACTTAACCTTTACTAGCCAAGACAGAACTCGAGAACGTTAAGGAATACCTCCGACAACAAGACATTATCCGACACTACCATGACGGTAAGACGAATCACCGTGGGATTAATGAATGTCATCTAGCCCTCTCACGAAAATACTACTGGCCAAAGATGAAAGAACAAATCACTAAGTTTATTAATGAGTGTACCATTTGCGGTCAAGCTAAGTACGATAGGAATCCAATAAGACCTCGATTCAACATAGTACCCCCAGCTACCAAACCTCTTGAAACTATTCACATGGACCTCTTTACAGTTCAAAACGAAAAATATGTCACATTTATGGATGTCTTCACAAAATATGCCCAAGCGTATCACCTGCGAGACGGTACCGCTATCAGTATCATACAAGCTCTACTACGGTTCTGTACCCACCACGGACTACCCATGACTATCATCACCGATAACGGCACTGAGTTTACGAACCAACTTTTCTCCGAATTTATACGCCTTCATAAGATAATTCACCATAAAATTCTACCTCATAGTCCGAATGACAATGGTAACATCGAACGTTTCCATTCAACATTATTGGAACACATCCGAATTCTAAGACTACAAAACAAAGACGAACCGATAGTTAATCTTATGCCATACGCTATCATAGCATACAATAGCTCAATTCATAGTTTCACAAAATGCAGACCGTTTGACTTATTGACTGGACATTTTGACCCTAGAGACCCAATCGACATAGACTTGACTGAGCACATCTTACAACAATATGCGCAGAATCATAGACAACAGATGAAGCAAGTTTATGAAATCATTAATGAATCGTCTCTTGCGAATCGTACCGCCCTAATCAACAATAGGAATAAAACCCGCGAGCTGGAAGTAGAGTATGCCCCTCAGCAACAAGTTTTCATCAAAAACCCCTTGGCCAGCCGTCAAAAAGCTGCACCACGCTACACGCAGGACACCGTACTCGCTGATCTGCCTATACACATATATACTTCGAAAAAACGTGGGCCCATAGCCAAAGCACGACTGAAACGTGTTCCTAAAACAAGCCAATTGTTACAGGATCCTGCTACTACTGACAATCCATGTGACACATCCTCAAGAGATAAGACTTGAGACCTTAGCTGATGGACCAGGACTATTACCATACAGATTAGGACCAACCAGACTAACTACACATTACCACTCATTTATACAGTATATACAATTGACCGACATAGAAGATAAAATAAATTCCGTACAGACGCAACTACAAACTTTCAAAACTAAACTTACTAACGAGACCTACATGCTTTACGAATATCAGATTGACTATCTTACTAACAAACTTAGTAAGGTACTACAACAAGTAAAATCTTTGGAACCTGTTAGAGTCAAAAGAGGTCTTGTAGATGGCCTTGGGTCAGTAATAAAAAGTGTTACTGGCAATTTAGATTATCTAGATGCCCTGAAATACGACGAAGCTATTAAAACTTTACAAAATAATGAAAATAAAATAGTATCAGAGTTCAACAACCATATCAGCTTAAGTAAAGAATGGATGTCCCAACATGGTACCATTCTAGACCAAATAACAAAAAATCAGGAAAAGATTAACGCGACTTTAGAAGTACTCTTAGAGAAAAATGCTTACACAGACTACAGCTTAATAAAATTTGCAAAATTTGCCCAAATTTTAGGAATCATAACTAATAATGTAGAAGATTTAATGCTAGAGATAATCAGATTAGAAAATATAATGGCTTTTATACGTGCATCCAGCACCCATCACTCCATGATAGATATAGAAGTTTTAAGATCTATGATAGATAAATTAAAATCCGTATACAACCAAGATCAAGTCCTAAATTTAGAATTAAGAGAATATTATAATCTTATAAAACCAGGTTCCTACTTTATTGAGAGAAGAATAGTAATAGTATATAGTTTTCCTATAGTCTCTACAGACATCTACGATTTATACAAACTATCCGTTGTACCCAATAAGCAACAACTCGCCCTGATTCCTTCCTCTCCCTATATAGCAACAAACGAGAAATCATTCGTGTACATAGAGGCTGAATGCCCGAAGTACAGTAGCATCCATCTCTGTGAAAGGGAGACAAGTCATCAGATCCGGACAAAACCTGATTGCATCCAAGAGCTCATCATCAACCAACGCCTAGAAGACACCTGCAAATTTACTAAAATTTTACTCTCCAAACAAGCAGTAGAGAAACTGGACGACCAACACTACGTTCTATCACTGCCCCGACCGACCAAAGTACAGTTAGCCTGCGGCAGAAAAGACTTCAATATTCTAGAGGGAAGTTATCTTGTCACCTTACCCATGGACTGCTATCTGCAAACAACAGAATTCACAATCATCAACGACAGTAACGAGATAAAAGGACAGCCACTAAAATTATCAAAAATCCCCTACAACGATATGAATCAAACGACTGACTCCACTCACATCATCGGGTTCAATTCAGTCAACTTGGAAGAACTCCACAGCATCCAGAGCAAACTCCTGATGGAAAGCCCTATTCAGATTGACAAGACTCAACCGGATGTTCTATACCATACCACCATACCGTTTTATATCATTGTACTGTGCGTAACCATATTAATCATTTTGGTAATAAGCCGCAGATACAAATGCTGGAACCCCAGAGCAGGCGACAGAGAAAAGCAGCAGACTCTTCAGATACACACGTATGAAGATGCGACCAGAAAACGAGAAGAACTCCCAGCAACATTTTCTCTCAATATGAGCAAATAGTTGCTGTTCTGCGGATGGAGGTGTTAAATACGGAACCCTAATGGAGATCGCCGACCTCGCGCATTCCTGCCTGTTTACGCCAACCGCATGAAAACTGCAGCGTCGACATCCGTCCAGCAACGAGCCGCCGACGCAGCAAAATTCATAATAGCATTTAATTATTTTAAGTATTTTTTCGGTCATTCCATATTCTAGCATCGAATAGGTTTCACCCAATTTACTGTAATAATTTCATTTAATTAAATTAGTTTTAAAATATCTTTGGTTTTTTTTCGATCCACCGTCTGCAGATTACATAATTAGGTGTTTATTTCGAAAAAACAATAGTGATATAATAGACGCGTAGAAGTAAAAACGTTTTCTTAAAAATATATGAAAATAAATACGTTAATGTATTATTTAACGCCGCCACACAATAACGCTGACAGTATATCTATCTACAAAGTAGAATTTTATAGAAAAGTATAGTTCATGTAGCAAATAAAAAAATTGTAAGTGGTTCGAGGCAAAGAAAGGCCAACTGTCGTGGCTTCAAAACCCAATCACCGGCAGAAACCACGAAATAAAAATCAAGACACAAAACATGTCATGACCAAGAGGACAATTTTTATTGAAGAGCTGGAATCAGCGTCGAACAAAAGCAGAATCTACACTAATATTATAAAGAGGTAAAGTCTGTAAGTTTGGATGTTGGAGGTTATCTCTAGAAGAGTGAATACAGAGTGAGTACAGAGTAAGTATTATATAGTTGACTTAATGCGGCGAAGTCGCAGGCAGAAGCTAGTTAAGGATAACATCCAATAAATTTACTTTTGTTCACAACTTGTGCAACACTCCGTTGATTGTTCAGACCACAAAGAAACTTAAATGAAAAGATTCAACACTGAAAACGTTTATTCATTATGCTTTCCAGCTGACGATGAATGTTTTAGCACTGGAGCATTTTATCGAAGTAGTCACACAAAGAATAAAGGCAATTTTGAAGTGCTTAGATAATATTAGTTTTCTTTAGGGCTGATTTTGCCTATTGAATCATGATAACTTATATCTGACTAGCAGCGTCAGCGGTTATAAACTATCTGTGTGCTAAATTTCATCCAAATCCGTTCTATAGATTTTCCGTGGAAGAGTCTTCACGCAAAATCTATGGAACGGATCCATCCATCCATCAATCCTCACAAACATTCGCGTTTAAGTAGGATAGCAGGAAGAATACATAAAGGTAATAGCTTGACATCATTTCTATACAAAATCTGACAAACCGCAATATTTATTCCTCAGACAAAAAATATCTTTTTTTTCCGCTTGAATGACCAGAAACTCTTATATAATAGTCTAATTATAGCTTATGTTGCTGTAAAAATATTTACTAGTCAACAAGATAGTAGATGCAGGTTGACTGCTCAGGATGCGATGATTAGTCTGTTCTAAAACTATCAGATGAAAATGTAAAATTTGCTTTGATTTGATTAAATACTAAAACCCGAATTTTTAATTTTAAATCACCTTAAACATCCTCTTCATTGGATTTATCAAGGTTAATTTTATTACCTTAATGTTTGTAGATTTTTCAATTACAACTTAATATTGTTAGTCAAACAATAACTGTTGGCAAATTTGTGCAACTTGAAACCTTCTAAATTCATATGAATGTGTTGGAGTTAATTTCGTGAGTGGTTGCGTAAGAATTTAGATCTGATTAGGGTTTGTTTACACTTTCATCAGATAAGTTTGGCACAGGTATGGTCCTATCCACTAACCCGCACTGGACCCGCGTGGTGGATTAAGGCACCCACTCCCTCTCACAGAGAGGATGCCTGTATCCCACCAATGGGTACGCTATAGGCTATATATAATCAGCTATGGTATCTTTGAGTATTTACACGGGTCGAGATTATTATAATGCAATGCAACCCAATGCTCCTTTAGTGTAATAATCGAAATCGAAAGAACACGTCTTAGATTTAAAAAGTAAATCTTCATCATTCCAGTGACATTTCTGTGGAAATTCAAGCTGAGGTAAAGTTGAAACAGAAAGCCATTAGTGGCCAAATGTGGCACTTCTGGCAATCAAACTCAAACTCAAACCATTTATTTCAATTAAACCATTTACAGGCACTTTTGAATTGTCGAAAAGTCGGTCAGTCAGAAAATATGAAGCTAGTTGCCCATTCCAAAGCGTAGGTACCTATGGAGAAGACCGGACAAGAAACTCCATGGACACTCTTTTAAATTATATTAGTACAAAAATATTAGTTACATCATTAATGTGAATGTATTTATTATATGTGAGAACGATGTAAAAAAGACGTACGCGTTAAAAGCGTCCAGAGTACAGCAAATAGTAACAAAACAATAGGTTGTTTGTCACAAAAAGTAATGGTCGTGGGCTAGGAATGTGACTGTTGCTGGAACTGTCCTCACGGCCAGTCGCATTGCGCTAGGAAATTAAGAGAGATTTTAACACTTTCTGACACAGTATGTCTTTAAACGTTAAAATGATTATAAACACAATATAATTATAACACAACTAACTATTTATACTAGGTACTAAATTAAATGACTCACTAATTAAATCCTAACCCAATCCTCCTAATCCTCCTATATCCTATACTAATATTATAAATTCGAAAGTAACTCTGTCTGTCTGGCTGTATGTTACCTTTTCACCCCTAAACCACTGAACGGATTTCGATAAAATTTGGCAGAGATATAGATTGCATCCCGGGTAAAGACATAGGATAGTTTTTATCCCGATATTCCCACGGGATCGACACTTATGCGGGTGAAACCGTGGGGCGCTGCTAGTCACCATCATCTGCCAAGCCTTTCCCAACTATGTTGGGGTCGGCTTCCAGTCTAACCGGATGCAGCTGAATACAAGTATTTTACATGGAGCGACTGCCTATCTGACCTCCACAACCCAGTTACTGGGTAGGTAATACGATACTCCTTGGTAGGACTGGTTGTCAGACTTTCGGGCTTCTGACTACCCGTAACGACTCCACGAAGATCAATTCAATTCAATTCAATTCAATTCAATTCAATTCAATTTATTCAGCTAACAATTTACATTGTGTTTGAAATCATCTATAAATAAAACATAAAAAACATGCACATTAAAAATATAACAATCAATTAATTAAGTATGGACAATAATACTATTATAAAAAAAAATAATTAAAAATGAAACGAAAATTCTATAACAACAACAATTACGAATTAACAAAAATCATAAAATTAAAAATAAAAACCAAAGTATAAATATGTCATCTTCTACTACGACAGAAATAAAACAATTAAAAAAGTCAAAAAGTTAAAATGATAATATGTCCAATTAAAAAAAATCAAAACAATTAAAAAAAGTCAAAATGTAAAAAAAAAACCAGTCAAAATTTGAATATGTCATCTACCGAATACAAACATTTGTCCAATAGGAATGCTCTGAGTCTTGACTTAAATGAGCTTTTGTAAATTTCACCTTTTAAGTCCAATGGCAACCTATTAAAAATCTCCACCGCTTGATATTGTGGACTATGGTGCACAATATTAAGTTGGGGTTTTATTTTATTTTTAAAATCCTTCCTGCGCGTACTTTCCCTCAACTGTCTCTCCTCATCTGTTTCGTAATTATGAAGATATTTTTTAAAATTCACCAACAATACTAAAACATAGAGGCTGGGCACAGTAAGAATTTTTAAATTTATAAAGTGGGGCCGACAGCTCTCTACTTGCGGTATCCGTACCATGGTTCGTATTGCTCTCTTCTGGAGCACAAAGGCTCTCTGGCAGTTAAATTTAAAACTATTACCCCAAAACTGAACGCTATATCTCAACCTTGATTCTATAAGAGCATAATATACCATTTTAAGGTGTTTTATGCCTATTACGTCCCTAAGACTGCGTAAGGCATAACACGCAGAAGAAATATATGAATCAATAGCTTTCAATTCCCTTTCCAATTTAAGTATTTGTCAATGTATATACCTAGAAACTTTACGTCATTAACTATGTCTATTTTAACTTCACTAAGAACGATCGTCATGTTGTCTTTATTACGAGCTGTTGTACTAAATAACATTATATTGGTTTTTTCAGCGTTAATTAAAAGCTTGTTACTTCCAAACCAAGATTTAAAAACTGCCAACAATGCATTTACCTTAGCGGAAAGCTCCTGTATGTCATTACTTTCAACTATTGCATTGGTGTCATCTGCAAAAACTGTCAGCTGTGTGTCAGAAAATGTTGAAGTAATGTAATTAATTAAATCATTAGTAAATAATATAAACAAAATAGGACCCAAAATCGATCCTTGGGGTACACCCCCTAGTATATCTTGCAGACAAGATTTATTGCAATTTCTATTACCATTAGTCTGCATATTACTTATATCCACATACATTTTTCTATTTCTTAAATATGAAGAGAAAAGTTCTAAAGTTTTGCCTCTCACACCATAATGCTCCAATTTTGCAATAAGTAATTTGTGGTCAATTGTATCAAAGGCAGAACTTAAATCAAGGAAAATACCAGCTACCCTCTTCTTCCGATTCAATTTTGTAATAATATCTTCTACTAATGTATATATAGCGTCCCCCGTTCCAACATTTTTTTGGTATCCAAATTGTCTCAAGTGCAAAACCTTGTTTAAATTTAGATGAATTAAAAGCTTATTCTTAATAATTTTCTCAAAAATTTTGGATAAAATAGGGAGCAAAGAGATAGGTCTATAATTTTTTGGGTCTGTTTTTGAGCCCTTTTTGTGGAGTGGGATAATTTTTGCTATTTTTAACTGGTCCGGAAAAATGCCTTCCGAAAAGCATTTATTGTAAAAACTAGTCAAAGGTTCAGCTAATATATCTAAATTTTCTTTAATAACTGCTATGGGAATGTCGTCATAACCACACGATTTCTTATTTTCCATACCATTAACTAATTTTACTATCTCACATGGAGTAACAGGCGCAATAACCATGTCATTTTGAACCCTTTTAGTGCTTTGCTCAAGAAGTTTTAAGGGATCTAGATTGTCGAAATTACTCAAGACACATTTGCAGCCAAATTGTTTCACCAATACGTTTGCAATATCTAAGGGTTTTTGTATAATTTTACCGTCAAATTTAAGCAACAAACTTTCAGTATGCGGTGCTTTTATTTTATTCGTGCTCTTATTTATAACTCTCCAAATCTCTTTGCCTAAATTACAAGAATTGTTAATGGTTTCCGTGATAGTCATTTTTTTGGCGTTAGACAGTACCCTTCTGTATATTCTTATATATTTTTTTTTATAATTCCGAACACTGTCATCCAGTTTATAAGTGCCGCCAGCACACAAAAAGCGTTTCATTTGACTTGACGTTTTAATGCCTTTTGTCATCCATCTTAATTTGAAACCATTTTTGAGTTGAATTTTTTGTTCTCTCTTTCTGTAACAATTTTTGAAACTTGTAGCAAATGTTTTTAAGAATGTGTTGATTCCCATACCACTCCAATCAATTTCTAGAATTTTTTGTCTAAAAGCTAAGCGGTTTTTAGTGTTAAATACTCTCTTATTTACAACTATATATTTATTTTTATTTGAGTTGTCAATGTTATCTAGCAAAAAGTCGCCCAATAGCGCACCGTGACCATCAGCCAAGCCATTGTGGTCTACGTCACATTGCTCAACATAATCATCAGGCAGATTAGTTATAACGTTATCTATACAAGATGCGCAATTATTACGAATAAACGTTGGTGTAGTAATAAGCAGTCTGAAATTATAACATGTGAGTAAACTCATGAATTCAGTCCGGGTTTTGCTCTCAACCATTAAGTCCACATTAAAATCACCACAAATAATACTTTTCCTATTGAACAAATATTCCAACAACTTCTCCATTTTCAACATAAAATGTTCGAAATTCTTAACATTAGGGGTGCGGTAACAGCAACACAAGTATAGACCGGTACTAGTATCCCTAATACAACACACTTCAAAGGCTTCCATCTTATACAATTTGGTTATAAAATCTATATTTTCTACTTTTCTGTCTAAGTGCCCCAAGATTAGACTCCCCCCTCTGATTTTTTTGTTTCTCGTATTGTATGAGATTAAGTTGTAATTTTCGAGATTAAATACAGGAATTGATTTGTCATTTAAAAAATGTTCACTTAAACATATAAAGTCGACTCTCTTATCTAGCGAATCTCTGTAAACCTCCAGTTCACTTTTCTTGTTGCTGATACCACAAACATTTTGATAATATATGAACAGATTTGTCTTATTTGCGGAAAACTTTGAGTAGTGTTTGCAGCAAGAATCGGAAGTAATACTCAAATCATTCACGAAAAAAGTCTGACTCCTGTTCAAGGTTGTCAGTTTGTGTCATGGAGTCAACATACTCCGTATACAACTGTTTGCAACGTACACTTGACGAAAAATCTGTTTGGACACCGATATTGTTGAAATATACCGGCTTTATCTGTTTGCCATTAGCTAGTGATTCGTTATAATTTTGCCATTTGTTCATATACATCACCCTTAAGATATGTCTAAGAACTAGTCCACATGCATTTAACTTATTTATACGTAGCACTGACCGACCAAAATTGGAATCTAGCTGAATAAAAGTTGAGTTATCACAATTTCGACACACAAAATTAAGTAGGCTGTTCAACATTCTTACATTTATAAAATTATTGCGATAAATACTTCCTATCATAACATTGGTATTACTTAATTGACACAACGTATAATGTAAATTCGATTGCACCACCATCGGACTCTTATCGTTAGAACCCGCCATTATCAATACAAAGTCTGATTTAGTAAAGTCCCTACACATAGCCACACACGACTTCAAGACTTCATCCATGGTTGCGTAGGGTTTTATTACTGAAGTCACAGAGAAGTTATTTCCCAGATTATTTTGCAGAATTTGTCGCACATCGCGCCCAGTTTGATCTGCGAAAATCATGAGTCTATTTGTCTTAGTCTGACTGGACTCATTGCTTACTTGCAGCTCCCCTTTGCCTAAGCAATCTGTTAATTGTTCCTGCTGACTCTCATGTTCGTCGTCATTCGGTATTTCGTTAATTTGCGGCAAAACTTCCCTTTCTTCATTATCTAAGATGAGTTCGTCAAATTGCGGTGAGATTTCCCTTGCGCTATGTGTGTTTTTGTCATGTTCACAAGATTCATTTTGATCTAGTGACATACGCAAGCTATCTGTGACGGTGCGTCTACACCGCTTCCTAGCCGAGAGTAGTTGTATTCTGTGTGATTTCAAGGGACTACTACAGATCTCTTTAAGTGCATTTATTTGTATCTGCTGTCGCGATACAGTTTCTCTCAATTCATTATTGTCAAGTATTACATTTTCTAACTCATTACGCGTGCTATCCAGTTCCATCCTTAACTGCGATATTTCATTCTTCCATTCCTCATTTGAGTTATTACTAATTTTAGTGGGTAGTTCGAAACTTCGGATATTTATGTCCAGGTCTGAGTTACTTGATGAGTCAAAGTTAACAGACTCAATAGATTTTGACTTATATAACTGTTTGCGCCGCAGTGTGACATTATTTTCCATTGACATTGTGGTTTCTTTCTTTATTAGAAGTTGTTAAAAACTTGAATTGTAAATTTTATCATCATACAAAAAGAGACACTGCTCGCTGGATTTGAACTCGGACTACAAAGTTTACGAGTTATCCACCCTTTAAACCAACCGCGCCAAACGAACACTGAAGATCAAGGCAAAATTGCGAGTCCTTTTCTTGTTAGCAAACTTTTAAAATAATGACTGGCCGTTAAAGATGATTCATGCCATTTGGATTTTTAACAAACTCTTTGTTCTTTACGTTTTGCAAATCGTTACTTTTTCAACTTAAAAACTCCTTTTTGGCACTGATTTAGTACACTTATTGTCACTTTAAGTCAAGTAATAAGGTTTAAGTGGATTTATTTGACGGTTTTTTAATTGTTTGTTAATGTTTATTCGATATTTTAGACTTTTAAACGCACTTTGTTTACTTTATTTAGACAATAATTTTCACTTTTATTTTGTACAAAGCCAATATTTATGCTGTGATTCGTTCAATCTTCACTTATTTATCACTTATTATAGCCACTGATGTATTAGTGCTGATTTTTGTAAAAAAGTACTTCCGATCATAATATTGTCTGTTTTGTAGAAAAAACAACCAGTTCTTTTATCACCACGATCACGTACACTCACATTTAACATTTCAGAGACAAAAAGGATTACAGAAGCTATTAACTTAATTTTAAATCAACAAAAACCTGACAGATTGCGAGAAACGAACTTACGCCTGGAAGCGTGCGAGCGAGAATGATCCACGAATGACAGCTGGGACCAACGGCTTAACGTGCCCAGAACGTGGTACGCGGAACGCTTAACTTGTGGCGCTGCTTGTATACAAATAAATACAAAAAATTCTTTTTTGATCACGAGGCGTCGAAGTACTCGTCCGCGTCGTCATCGCTGTCATCCGGAAACGTGCCCTGAAGACTGGCAGCATTGCCAAGTTGAATGGCAATGCTATTTTTTTTTTGCCAAAGATCGAGCCACCTCTCTGGCCAAGTGAAGCGTCTACCAGTCGGCGAGAAATTTCCTTAAAAATGAGGCGCACTCGGGCCCCACGACCCGAGGGTCTTTGAGATTAGATGTCATAATTATATTTGTTAATTTCAGGATATATGTACGTACCTAACAGTGGTAATTTAGGTACTTTCATGTTCATAATTAACTCAAATTTCATGAAAATTTAAAATGAAATGAAACGAACGTTCAAAATCAAAACGAAAAATTAAAAAGTTAGAAGATGTAGCAAATCGGATTCAACAACACAATGGTTTATTTCTTAGTGAGTTAGTGAGCATTAAAACAGAGATACTAATTAATTTCATCAGTACGAAGCAGTAAGTACCTTTAAGTATCATTCTGTCAATTCAAATTCAGGCCAAACTGCTGGTGCCAATTTGGTAAACAAACAACGTAGACTAGTTTAAAGATGGCGGATTTCCAAACGTCAACAGAGCTCGTGCTTGACATCTTTAATACGTTTGTCATGGTTTAGAATCCCGAAGTAATAGGCACTGTAGCTTCCTTTTTACGGACCTCAATTTTATTTCAGACGTGCTTATTTCACTAAAGGGAGAACAAATCTGAAGGTTTGACTTGAAAAAAAGGGGACGGCTCTCAGATCTGGGAAACAAATAATAAAATCGCACAGTTCGCACTTACCCAGACAGATATTGCTACTTTAGAATCACGAGATTTATTTAAAGAGTTTCTATGTAATTACTTTTTATTTGAATGTTCTACTCCATTCATCATTACCTAATCATGTCTTCCTAGTACGTCATACAACATAAATCGTTTAAGAATTTTCTTCACTTTTTCTATTTCCTCACTCATGAGTGAGTCATGTCATGTAATTTCAAACACTTTACATCGAATTTTTCAAACATTCCACACACCGATCCGCAAACACGTCCCGCAATAATAAAACATAATGGTCATAAAGAAAGATATTCACAAACAAAACAATGACATGAGAATAGAACCGGATCTAAAGATAAAAATAATGCGTAAAATATTCATTGAATAGTCTAAAATGATCGTTACACTGGAATAGTTTGAGCAAATCTTTACACTAGCGAGAATGGCGATCTTCGTACCACTTGACTTGAATATTGCAAATCCCACCCTAGATTTTATCTTTCAGCCTCCACCATATGCGCTTCGAACAATCTTGAATAAAATCATGTCGAATTCTCCGCACATTATATTATATTCTTAGAGGAAAAATTTAAGAAACTCTTTGGAATACGACCATCATTCTTTTTAAAATAGCGTCGAATATAGAATAATTTGTATTTAAAATCTATACACATGATAAATTAAAGATGCTTTACGTGTCTGTGTGCCCGCGTTATTCTTTAAACTAATGGATATTGATGCGGTGTTTAATATTAAACTTGCATATTATAAAGAAATCTCATTTTTTTTTTCAATTCGTAAAAATGGCGCAAAGCAGTACTAGTTAGTTAATTAAGAATATAATATAGCAGATAGAATTGATAAATGTTTAACAAGATTCTTAAAGCAAGGACTTTCTGATAAAATTGAAGAGTGCTTCTTCTCTAATTGCATTGCTTCTTCAATTATGTAAGTTTTTCTCCGTTACAACTAACGGCGTTTTAACGATATTTGTATCAGTAATAATAGTGCACTCAAGACAATAACAACAGTTGGAAGCTATTACAAATATCGCTGAGTGTTTCTATTTCAGTCGATATAAAAAACAATTTGTACTGAGTTGTACAACAACAAGTAACAAGTTGTACTTTTTTTTTAACAATTTTCCCGTAGGAATTTGCCTACAATTTTCGTTTACATAATTTCATGCTATTATCGAATAGGTTTATTCGATTTAGTTTATATTAAATTTCGCCCGAGGCGTATGTATAACGGCGCATACCGTCACTATGAACTACAAAATTCAATTCCCTGTAAATCCACAATGTTATAGCGCTCTCACGGAAAACACATTCTGCAACGTCACTAGTTCATCTCCCGACAAACAAAAATAACCCCCTTATCGTGCTTCTCAAAAACCGCCTTTATCACAGCTAGTTTAGATTTTAAGGACCGCATTTCCATGTTTGCTAATTTGTATTCGTCATACGACTGCGGGTCGAGTCTTTGTTCTTGAAAAAGTCGCTTTGTTTGTCTGTTTCCTATAGCCAGACGGACTCGTGGATGTGTTGTTTTGATATTTTATAAACAACTTGTTTGTTACACCCCGTCACAGGAAGTTATAAAAGTAACATATTTATCGTTGCAAAGACTGCTTTACTAACTTTTAGAATAATTACGTGCGGTGGCATTGAGCGGTACCGGGAGACCAAGTAGTTTGTATCGTTATTTCTGCTTCATAGAATGGGTTAGCAGAAGAAGTAAACATGCTATAGAAACTAAGCAAAGGAGGTTAGAATCCCTTGTGAACTACAAGCTAACGAAAGGAATCCTTTCAGCTTACAACTAAATCTCAGTTTCAACAGCAAAGCACACACAGTCTTCTTGCAGACAGAACAGTATCAACATTTCTATGCGAATGATACACTCCAAAGTTAATGCGCTCTGGGTCTTTCTTTCTGTAATAATGGACCAAAGGATGTGGACGTACAGATTTATTACCCTGTTTTATATTTATTACTCTGATCATTGGTACTTTCCATTTAATATGAAAGAGGAATTTTCATGCGTGACTGCGTTCGGTTGCAATTTATTTCGGGTCTTGATTTGGCTTTACAAATGGATTTCCTGATAGGACCTACTGTTATGAATGACTTTCATTTGATTTAGGAAGCTGATCAAATATTATTTGAAGCTGTAATAGTTTTATACTCGACAATTATATTTTAAAAACCTATGAAGGTCGTGAGGGATTTATATTTACGCCACCACGCCTAGTAAATTCTCTCAGTCTTGATAACCATTTCAAGAAGTTTTCCTAGTTGCAACACATTCCAATCCTCAAAATTCAACAAAGCTATAACCTTCAGGAGCATTAGTCCACGTAGCTACCCAGTATTACATAGCGGTCAATAGAACGGTGCTATTTTCAGCAGAGTTTAAAGACTTTTTTCTATTTATTGAAATCATGCAATCGGCTTCTCAAGACTTTAGCTTACAACTAGATGCGTTCTGTGCTTGTTGGCGTTTCGAGTACAGTCCTCCAGAGAGGGCCGTCCCTCTTCCTGTTGCTTGACTAGGTCAAACTACGTCCCATGTGTGCTGTCTTTTTAATCGTCAGTGTTCCAGTGGGTTGGTCAGTACAGAAGCGTGTTGACGTGCTTTTCAATGCGCACTTTGTAAAGTTTTGTTCTGTGCTCAATATCTTCCTTTATAGTATTGATTTTGAGACAGTCATGTAGCTCAAATCAAAAGTACCTACTAAAGAAATGAATAATAAAATAATAGTATCATTCATCTGAATTTAAACAATACCCAACTCACAAATGTATCCTTTGATTTTAAAGATAGCTGAACTCACAAAATCTTCTTAAATCATCTGTCAGCTAAAATTGTAACTTCAAAGGGTTTTGGCAACCCTTTAGTAGACGTTTCAGACTTACGAAATTGTTAGATTATTTCACAAAACTCTGTACAATCGAATCTGTCGTCTGTCTTTCGTTTTTATCATTGTTCCTCTCAACCAAAGCACCTGCCATCTAATCTCTTCCCCATCCGGACTGGTAGATAATGCCTAAGGCATTAAGTCTGCCTTCGTACCTTTTTTGTGTGCAAAAATTTTAAATAAATAAATAAATCTGGGAGGCGAGAAGTAAATACAAATAAAAAAATAAAAAAAATAAATTCAATCAACAATCAATTAAATCATTTTATTTATTTAATCACGTATTATACACATTATAAACAGACAAGAAAAAAAGAACAGAAAAACAGGTACAAACGTTTTACTTTTATTTTAATGGCGATTTTTCCAACCTGTCTTGCCATTTTCGATACCGTCTGGCAGCGTCAAGACAGCGCAAAATTTGACCCAATTCTTGTTGCGCTTTTCCACCACAAAGGCAGCTAATTTTCACTTGAGCTGGTAAACTTCTTGAATTTGAAGTCATATTATAGTAACGACCAGTGCCTTAAGAGGAAATGCCGTCGGAAAGACTTTTGAAAAAAAGCTAAAGTAAAAAGTCGTAATTCGAGGTTTGGCTCTCGCCTATTTCCTCCTCCAATATTGGACCAATTTAAAAGATATTTCATAAACTGAATAAGAGGGATATATTCTGTGTCCTTATGTTTTGCTTTTTCATTAATAGTTGTCAAATTTGTACACTAGGCCTCTGTTGACAGCGGTTTAAATCGGTATTTTTTGAGGGTTCCAGTGCTTATAAAAATAATATATCATCAAAAAGAAAAACATAGGGACATACAAGTAGTTAATATTTATTATTCTGTAAAAAAGCATTGCTTTGTGGTCATTAACCAGAAAGGAAACAGGTGGGAGCAATTTTATGGAGAAACGACCACCCGCATTTCCTCTCATGTTAAGTGCTAATAGCTGGGTCGGCCGCTAATCAAGTGTTTTACTTATTTATTAATAACAAACTTATCATTATCATTATTCCACCCAAAAGACATCCTGCATTGCTGGACATAAACCTCTTCGACCGGTTTTGTGCTTCTCGCATCCAACGGATTCCTGCGGCCAGGTTATCGGTCTATCTTGTGGGAGGCGTGGAACCAACATATATTTAATTATTTTTAATTCTGCGAGGTTGAAGTGGGACTGGGTGGGCCACATTTATAGGTTACATGAAGATAAATAGGCCAGGATCGTCACACAGTGGGTGCCTGAAGATGGGCGTGGTAGCCGAGGCAGTTCTTGGAAACGCACAGAAGAAGATGACAAAACATATACGAAGAGAAGAATACGTTGGCGAAAATGCCTAGAGATTTTTTATCTCAACTGGATATTTATTTATTTGTTTAATACTTTAAGCACACAAATGTACAGAGGCGGATTTAATGCCATAGGCATTTTCTACCAGTCAGCCTATTTATAGTATGTGTTATATTTCATCATCATCATCATTTCAGCCGAAAGACGTCCACTGCTGGACATAGGCCTCCCCCAAGCACCTCCACTTCGACCGGTTCTGTGCTTCTCGCATCCAACGGGTTTCTGCGGCCTTCACAAGGTCGTCGGACCACCTTGTGGGAGGACTTCCAACGCTACCTCTTCCGGCAGGCGTTCGCCACTCCAGAACCTTTCGGCCCCATCGGCCATCTGTCTGTTACATTTAGTATTGTTTATTTACTTAGCATAATTAAGCTATTTACACAATGACATTAATTTTCTTAATTCAAAATGTGTAATCTAAATATATAAGACGAGAATAAATGCCGACAAACTGTTATATGCAGTTTGGCAGACTTTATTTAAATTAATGTTAATACAGATTTTGAATAAATAAAAGTTAAAAAATACTGGAAAGATGTTGGCGAGACCTTTGCCCAGCCGTGGAACAAATGTTAAAAAAAAACTTATATTCACAGTCGCGATTGATGCCTGTTAAGCTGTTAAAAATCCAAAAGTTATAAATATCAAACGAAGGAAATCGCAGAGTGACTAATATGGACCATTACATACGAGACTCATAAAATCTACAGTATACGATTCAGCAAATGCAATTTGCTTTTATATTCACGAAGTTTCGCTGTTTATTGATATTTATTGCGAATGTCAAGGATTTGAAAATCGATGGAGGAGATTATGCAGAAGACATTTGTGTCTGAAAATGTTTTAAAAGTGTTTTCTAAATAAACGGTTGGAAAACAGAATTTTTGTTTGCAAACGGTAACCAAAATACGTGAAAAATTTATCAGACAATTACCAATGTTAAAAAGTGTACATATTGTACGTTAAAAAATCAATTCGATTTGTTGTTGTTCCATAGATCATGAAAATAATGAATGACTTCGTTTTTTTACGCGATTTTCTCTCCAATAATCTTCTTTCAGTTTTTTAAAACTGTTTCTTTTTGCGTGAAAGTATGCCTGAAAACTAGGACGAATATTCGACACCTGATAGAATCTGTCTCGCTTTAATGACGTCACATTTTAACGAACTATCCTTGTCTCCCAGCAAAAAATCTACTTTTTTTGTAGAATTTTATCGCTGCTTTTCTTGTTGATACCAAGATTATCGCTGTTATTCAATTTAGTTCCATTAAGGTAGCATTGTGAAGGTTTTTAGAATTGAAAACAATATTTCTATTGAAACGGTTTATTATAGTGATTTCAGCAGTTTGGGAGCTTAATTGTCAGAGAAAAACAGATATTTATGCTCTGAGTTGTAAATTGATTCTACAGGTTGCAAAACGCGTCTCGAATTAGAAATAAAAACTTTAATTTGAAGTTACGTAATCAAATTACAGAAACCAATACGCTTTTCAACTACCAGTCCCCCTGAAAGTATCTTTTTTGGGGACAAAGCACAAGCAATCTTATAGAATTTTTTCGCCAAAAGCAATAGTGGGCGATAAAATGGATTATTTCCCTCTAGGCCGCAATTTCCCCGCCCTAACTTACTGCCCCCTTCTAATTGCAAGTTTCTTCCGAACATCTGCTGTCTTTTAATTAATGATCATGTCCCACCTCCTGAGACGGTGTTGTATTTTTTAGTCCCCTTCGGTAAGACACGACTTGTCATTAAGTTCGTTACGTTTTTACTCAACATTGTCGACTAAAATGTAGAGGAAATATTTCTAGGTTTTTTTTGGAGATCAATGATGAAATTTCGTAAAATGTTAGTCATTGGGATTACATACCTAATTATATTTTGTTTGGTATTTTCATTATCCAGACCTATACAAGGTGGCAGGGACATCGAAGCGCAACCTGCTACCTACATGATTCTGAATCCCTGCGTTAAAAAGTTTCGTAGGTAATTTTAAAAAATTGGCCATTACATACATTTTGACCGCGTAGCTGTTGTAGGTACACTTATCTGTGAAACAGCTATTTTTTTTTTATAAATGATGAAAAATGTCTACGGTAGGGGTCCTGTGCTGAATTTATGGTTACAGGTTGCACGTCGAACCCATTATGCACTGTACTTCTTTCGCTGTAACTCTGGAGAAAAGTTGCTGGCCCACGCATTCGGCCAACATTTCCACTACTGTTCCTAATCCTTGTAATGTGGGCCGCAGACCAGAGGCCAGTTGCCCCCTAACACAAATTATTGAACCTAGGAAATAATAGAAATAGCCCATTCTATTATTTCCTAGGTTCAATAATGTACTACCAAGTATAAGATAAGTCTCTTATGTTATTGACATCTTGGGTCACGTTGCTACGGCAACGGCTGAGCTGGATTTCCTTTATGATTTCCAGACCTTTCGACCTAAAATCAGCTTGAACTTATGATAATGTAAAAAGGTTTATCTAAATTTGTAATATTACCTACTTTGTAAACTCGTCTGACGCAGTTGTATTCTTTGTAGTCTGTTGCTAAGAGCCACAATACTGTTGTCTGATTGTATCACAGCACCACTTACTGCTATAATGACAGCGATTCTATCGCTCCTTACGAGCACACATTCAAAGAATTATAGCCTACGCCTGGAACTTACTGCTTCGAATTCAAGCTTCTTGAGGAACACACAAACAGCTCACTCTAGGAAAGGATTGTGCACTCCTCATATAAATTTTATCAGTAGCAATGCAAGACTTAAGTGGTTCATACTTTAGAGCCGGCCTTGATACCGGAGGAACGTTCGATCTCCATTAGTAAAGACGCTCGCTTCTAATTGCCAATACGTTGGCTAAGAGCCCCTATTTAGTCGCGGTAACTTTAGATTAATAACTATAAAATGTCTCATAAAGCTCACAATAACCTAGGTCCTGGATCTTAACTAGGTTAAATTGCATGAAGGATACCTTACATGACGGATATCCTTGCTTGTTTAATTTTTTCGTATACTTTGCCAATTTGAAATCTATAAGTTTAAAATATTGTTAAAACTTACTTCATTATTAACAATCAACTATTTTTCCATACACTCTTTAGGAAACTGCTGTCCGTTTTTCCAATTATAAAATGTGGGGATGACGATGCGACTATATTTATATTTAACTTCTTATTCTTGACGTTCCCAGTCTCTATTCATAAATTTAATCAAATAATCCGATACTTTAGTCTAAATAATACAATAGCTAATCTAAAATCGGCAAAACCCATTAGTTGGGCCATCACTATTTTAGATTGTTTCATCATTAATTATTTCAGAAATTCTATTGATACCTACTACATATTAATGTCAGACTAGTGAACATAATGCTCCATCGTCCTCACCAAAATCATCATTTAACTTTACGCTGACAACGATATTTAAAATTAAATGTGCAAATCGGCTTTGAATTTCCCGAACTATATTTCAATACCTAAAATACTTTTTGCTTCGTATTTTTCGCAGCGCCATTTTTATTTTGCGCCACCACACTTTGATCCCTGGATTGCAGTCAAAATGCACATGTCGGATTTAAACCGTAGGTCTCGATGGACATTTTATTCCCGACTATATATCGGACAGCTAAACGCAAATAGGTACGGAACCCGCTTACCTCGCCGGAAATCTCCCAGCGATTTATACATGAACAGATTTTTAATATTCTTTTGCTAGGTGGATTCTTTTCTCTACAACTTTTTACATTTCTGGTACGGTACTAAACGTATAACCAGTGTTATTACATTTTGTAACATAGTAGGTATATTTTGTCATTTATTTTATTGCTTTCGTTTCTTTTTCCTGTTTATTTTCCTTTCCAAAACACGAAAACGTCCCTTTTGACTTATATTATATTTATGCTGAATCCACGAAAACGTCTACTAAAATTGATATAATGTCCTATAATAAGATGAATGAAAGCGCAGGTAGGTACCCACGTACTTACATTATCCAGTCTTGTGAAAGTAAATATCACTTGGCTACTTACTATTCCCATTCATACTTCCCTAAAGACAATCAGAATCCTTACAATGGATGCAATGAGCTAGTGCTTCTTACGTTTCCAGCCTCAGGTACGACTTTGTGATGGAAATAGACTTCTAAAACTACAAGAGAATCCTTTGCAAAGGATCCTACTACCGTTATAAAACTGGTCTTAGAGGAGTAAATTGTTTTTGTGCCCTTAAGCGTTTTACATCGTCTGGAAGCAAGTGAGCCGGGAAATATTAAGCGGTTGCCATCTCTTTTAAGTGTTCCTTGCGACCATAGAACACAAGCGTACCTTTAAGTTTGCAAAGATGCAGACGTTTTACAACTGTTTGAATAAAACGTAATAAAAATGGCCATTATCTAGAAAAATCTTAAACTTAAATCTCTGTATTCTCAGTGGTGCCGACGAAATTATTTCTTTTGGCACCAGCTGCAGAATTCCTTTATCGTAAAAATGGCACAAAAGGGAATAGTAACGTAGTCTACAAAGAAATAAATGGTTAATTTAAGTTGACTGCTCGGAGCCATTCTTCAGAAAAGACAAATACTTGTATGAAAACAAAATAAATCACGTAGAGTTAAAATACTGAGGTTTTAAATATATCTTTTTGGGGATTATATCTATGAATTCAGCTTATAGCAATTTCACCAGAAATTGTTTGACCCACTCGTTCCGGAGCACAAATTCAAATACTAATGTGATGTTATCAGAATACATTTTAGGGGGTTATGTAATAGGATTCAGTCTAACGTTACCTAGAATTGAAGGACCAGCTGGTTTCGGATCACCGCATGAATATAAGCAAAGGTTGTTGAAGAGACCGAGAGAATAACTTTCAGGTGGCTGTCAGAATACTGAGACATATTTTAGTAGGTGGCCCTCAATTACAACAGGTGCACAAAGGGATTTAAGAAAGTACTTGGAGCGCAGATTTTTCCTTTTAAAAATGCTCAAGAAAACGGAATTGAGATTGAATTTATTTAGATCTATACAAAGTCACGACAGTTTTCGAGTAACAAAAAGTATGTGCTACATGTATGTGTTTTTTTTGTTATCCTGAATGCATTTTGTTATTGTATGTGTACAAATGTTTGAACAAATAAATAATTATTGTCATATCTGTGAATATTTTTTTTATCTTGTAGATTTTTCGTTGCTATGGTAAGGTCTGTAGAAGAAACCTCATATTACGGTGTCTACATTACGATATCTCAAGTCATTGCCTTACTTACGACTAAAATCTGGTCTTAATGTTGCCTTTTCAGCCCATTGTGTGCGCCGTGAAGGCTCAATTCATACTGGCTTTAACGGCTTTTAACAAACTCAAGAAACTAGAAGCTTTTAACCAGAAAGGAAGTGAATCGGAATTGTTGCATGTTAGGTGGGTCCGTAACGGTAGAAAATTCTAACAAATAATAGGGCACTGCAAGATGTATGATGATAGATTTTAAGTCTTGGTGCAGAGCCAGTTTAGCTTAGTAAGTACTTTTTAACTGCTTTTGAAAAATTTTCTATTGTAAGTTTGTAACTGCAAAATTAATTTCATGTTGGCTTTAGTTTGCTTGACATAATTCTGCATTATAAATTTTTTGTATATCTTTGTAGTTGTACATCCTGTTTGTGAATGTAAGCAATTCTTGACTTTGACGGGCTTTTGTTGTACAGGGAGCCAGTCTCATTTTTGAGCCGATTTAATAAATTACGCGATAATTATAGAGAATCTAAAATACTTATTATTTTCGCTGCATGTATAATATGTATATGTCCCTAATACAAAGAAACAAGAAGCAAGAACGTGTCAAAAAATAAACAAAATAATTTATCACCAGTTTTGTCACCATACAATTCCATCATGCACAATTCCCGTAGATCATAAAATTCTATTCCGTAATCCATCTCTCACAGAGACGCAAGCATCAGCAATTTCAAGCGTTATATTTTAAGTTTGCTCCGCCGACACAAACAGTATTATGGTACCCATTCCTGGTAATCTCATCTTCTTCGCCGACGGCAAGGCGGCACATTGTTCCACCTTTATCTCAGGTAAATTACGTTTGGGCTCAGATATTCGTTGCCGGCTGTCTTTTGTTTCACCTTCGTCTCTTGTAATTGCAGTTTTACTCGTAGTTTTAAATCTTCATGTAAAAGATAGCCAATAATCGTTTACGCTTGGTTTGTGCGTTGTTTTATTTTTGTACTGTTTTAGTACTTGAATCTACATGAACATGTGGTTTAGCTCCGAATTTACTACTACGATCTACTACTTCTAAGATCTGTATGAAGTTAGTGCTCTGCCGCTACTAAAATTTTATTTTCTCGCGTGTCTTTACTGCTCTGCAGTATTCATGTGTTTTCGAAAAACGAGCATTTTCACAACGAAGGAAACTATATTTTAATTTTCATTCGTTACATACATCAGGCAGGGTCTTCCACACATTTACTTAACACAGCATCATAAACTTAACCATTTTCTATAGAAGCACATCTGGCTCAGCTAAACCTGATACAAATTGAAGATTTTGTATCCCGGAACATTTTAACCCTATATTCCGTCGGCATCCAATAATTTTCAAAGATGGCGGCCTGCGGTTTCTGTATGGATGAACTTAAAATTTAATTAAATCACGAGTTGCAATTACGTCTTTCGTCAGTGATGATGTTTATGGTTTGCACAAATAAAAGCGGTTTGTAGCCAACAGACTATTCGCTCGTAAGTACGGTAACGGAGTACTTAATGATATTATTGTTGGGTCTAGTGTTGGTAGCCCCTCATGGCGGTTGGAACTTTGTCTATAAGCTTCTAGACTGTATAAGACAGTCCTTTCTTTAAAAAATATTAAAACCACCGGAGATCTTTGAATGAATAATATAGTACATCTATGTACTTTAGTGGATATTTTTAAAACTAAAAAAGGAAGTCATTAGAACGTTCATTATACGTAAAACTTGATACTCTTGCTATTTAAGAGTTCTTACCTTTTCGAGGGTATCAAAAAAACTATCGAAATATTAGACGAAAATGTGGGCAACCTGTAATAGGTAACCTGATATTTAATAAGTCAGCAATTAGTGAATAAACAGAGGTTCTCTGGGCATTTAATTTCTGGTCCGCTGGGGTTTAATTAAGAGCTCGCCAGAGCCAACGATAAATTAATGTGGAACAGGATTTTTGAGACAATGCTCTATCTTTTTGGTGAGCGATTTAGTGGAATGCGCAAAGAGTACACATTTTAATTTTAGTTAGGTAAGTCACTTCATCGAGTTAAATAAATAAATGTATGTTTTGTGATTCTCTCATGAACCAGTGTTGTAACACTTTTGTTTACACAATTATCAAGCTAAGAATGTCACTGTGCATAATTTTTTATTACAACAAACATTATTTGTCCAAAAAATGAGGCAATCCCAAATGTTTCCAAAAGAAATGACGACAAAAACATACGACAATCATAAAAAAAATGCAATCAAAACACCATCAAACATCATAACATTTAATTCACGAACAAATAATCTTGCACACCCACTTAGGGATGTAGTGAGACTACTATTCCGGCAACAGTTCATCATACGGCACTTGTCCCAGCAATACTGATAGATTCTCCACGACAGCCGCACTAAGCGATTGACAGATGGATGGGCCCACATCAGCAACTATTTCACGCCACATTTCATTTAGAAGCCTGTTGATTTGATCACCTGGAAAGTGCAGACGTATTAGTTTGTTGAATGTGTCTTCAAGGTGTGTGAATCTATGGGGATGAGTGTATCTATACATACTATATGTTTATGTATTATCTTCACAGTAAGTTATTTCTAAAAGTAAATTCAGTGTCAGGTCACAGGAACTTCAAATAGTCAATAGGACGAACTCTGGAAATTTTGTATGGCTTACACATAAAAGATTTGTTTTGAGTCTAGATTGAGAGCACAATATAGCAATGAAATGTGAACAATTCTGGACCAATGATATAGACTACATTTCAACGCTAAGGAAAAGATTTTTTGCTTAAAGCAGCATCAATCAAATGCACTATTACTCATTCAAAACGACACACTAGCATCAGCCAAAAGAACTGACCTTATTTACAACAATAACTTTTGATATATCATGTTTATCCCATTCACTCACATAATTTGAAGTATTGCCAATCATCTAAATTCACAAACATCAAAACATGCAATTTGCAGAACTTTTTCACAATAAATTGTTCTGTTTTACCGTTATCGGTTCGGGAAATGCTTCCGCAACGATCAATCATAAAATTGTGGCAGTTTTTGTTTGGCTAACACTCAGGTTGCCTAGCAGAACTCCATTATTTTTTATATCCGGTTATTCGATTGGGAATTAATAAATGGATGAATTTATTAAGTTGTGTTGGGTTTGGTTGAACTAAATGCTTCGTGTTTTTTAACACAATTTTAATTGAACTACATACGATGTTATTCGATTGGTGTTACATGTATAGGGTTATGGTGATAACCTATTATGTTTTTATGTATTGATGGACCTTTTTTTTTCAGGATGGGAAATTATCAAATGACCCCCCCTCCCGCTCTGGGTGGAGCGGAAGGGAGTGTCAGACTCTTACTGACTAAAACCCACCCGTGTTCCTTCCTTAGCCCTTTATGTTCCGGACCAGCTGCAGCGGTAACCCTTTCGGACAATCCCGCTGACGTATTGATTGACCTTAAGGCATGTATTGATGACCGATGGGGCCAAAAGGTTCTGGAGTGTGGTGGTCTGACCACCTTGTGAAGGCCGCAAGAACAGATCGAAGTGCAGGTGCTTGGGGGAGGCCTATGTTCAGCAGTCTTTCGGCTGAAATGATGATGATGATGATGGAACTTAGGATGGTGGCTGGAACAGATTGGATGCGGAAGACGGAGGACAGGGTGTTGTGGTGCAGCCTGTATGTCCACCAGTGGACAGTGATAGGTTTTTTTGATTGATAGATTTAAAAATGAACTCTGGCGAAAGCTAAAAAAACCTCGGCTAAAATTCAAAATAGGGAGCCGAAACTACGTCATACTCATTTATTATTGTTTTAAAACGAGAACAACTTGTGACCTTCAACTTGGTGACCGCAAAATTTGCATTTAATAGCAACAAAAAATCTGTGAGTAATATAGGTAAATATTTGATTATAACGTTAGTTAAATTATGCAATTTTTTATTAAAACTAATTAAGCTAAGTATATGGTAATTCATATTTTCACTAGTTTTGTTAGCGGATTCTCACACGTCTTATAGATTTTCTGCATTCTGATTGCTGTAAGAAAAACGATTCAAGGAGTAGGGGTAGGATTAATATTTTAGCCGTCTAGTAAGTAGATGGTAGCGATGCTAGGTGCTCAATACTCAACAGTTTATTGCATTTCACAATGTGTTCTTAGGTGGTAACTTAAAATTTTATGTCATTGTGGACCTCGACGAGCACGGAAAAATAGTAGGACAGAGGAAGCTTTGAAAACTTCATCTATCAGTTCTCTGAACTAAATCTAATATAAGTGGTTTTTTTAACCGGACGTAGATCAGATGCAATATACAAAGTTACTGAGATAAATTTAAAGAAAAGAGGTATCGTAAAGGCTATATTAACGCTTTTCTTAAATACTATTCAAGATAATACTTACCAATATTTTTGTCGCTTAAGAGGTTATCCAGTCTGAAAGATGCTTTTTCCACTTCATATTTGATATCATGTTTGTATATTTTCCAATAAATTTTACCATCAGGCCCTTCAACGTGCTCGTACCAGAAGCGAATGTGTAAAAGTGTATTTTCTGATAAAAATAATTTTGTTAGTTTCACGTCAAAAATAATATATAGTAGGTAGTAAAGTTGTAGTACCTATTCAATTTTATTACATTATAATTATGTTTTGTCTGGGGAAAATGTTAATTTATGAATTAATCTTGTTTCTTTAATCATTATTTTGTTCTCATACCTATTACAGAATTATATATACACATACATAATTATATTATATTAAGTAGGTGTAATTAGATATGCTGTTTTTTACTTTATTACAGCTAACTTTAGGATCGGATAAAAACATAAGTGCATCTGCAGGTACAAACATAATTAAAAAAAAACTATAATAAAAGAAAAATATAAAGGTTGATCCAACCATAACGCAAGATGTTAATCACACTAATATCATAGCTAATATTATAAAGGCGAAAGTTTGAGAGTGTGTGTGTGTGTGTTTATATGTTTATGACTTCTTCACGCTCAAACGTCTGGACTAATTTTGATAAAATTTTGTATGGAGGTAGCTGATACCCTGGATTAATATATTATACAGGCTACTTTTTATCCAGATATTCCCACGGGATCAACATTTTCGCGGGTGAAACCGCTGGGCGCAGCTAATTGTAAATAAAACAAAAAGTTTTCAGAGAATTATCTTATTTTTTTTTTAATAGATAGAAAGATCTATGACAATTATGTGTGATACAAAATATCAGCCAAATACTCGCCACGTCTTCTGTGGCATACCTCTATCAGATGGTCCATATTTTCAATGACGCTGAGACATAATTGAGGTTCCATGTCGTTTATACGCCGAATTATCTCATCTTTTAGCTCTTCAATTGTTTTTCGCTTATTGACGTATACTTTTTATTTTAAATATCCCCAAAGAAAGGAGTCCAACAAGAAAGGAATCAAAGAATTTCTCACGCAAAAGAGCCATTGTTTCGTTGGCTGTGTGGTAAGTGGCACCGTCCGGTTGGAACCACATATTGTCCAGCTCCATATCCTCAATTTCTGGCCACAAAAAGTCCGTTATCATCTCGCAATAGCAAACCTCAATTATGCCTCAGCGTCATTGAAAATATGGACTCTTGGATAGAGGTATGACACCAAAGTATTTGGACAACATTTTGTTTCACACATAATTGTCATAGAGATCTTTCTATCATAATAATAAAAATTAAGATAATTCTCTGAGAACTTTTTGATTGATTTACAACTAGCTGCGCCACGCGGTTTGACCCGCGTAAATGTCGATCATATCGGAATAAAAAGTAGCCTATATGTTAATCTAGGGTGTCAGCTATTTCTATACAAATTTTTATCAAAATTGGACCAGCCGATTGAGCGTGAAGAAGTAACAAACATATAAACACACACATACTCATAAACTTTGATTAACATCACACTAATATTATAAAGGTGAAAGTTTCGTTTCTTGCGTTATGGTTGGTTGGTTATCGTGCTTATGGTTGGACCACCCTTTATATTTCACACTTACTCAGGTGTATATTAGAGTCCCCATTTGAATTGACTGGTATAACGAGTAGTTTTCCACTTAAATCATACGTGTTCTTTACATTCAGGGTCACTAAAGCATCCGCTATTATCATTTTGTTCTCTAGATCGAACCTACAAACAAAAATATCATTTACAACATTTTTATTATTACTACCCTTATATAAAATGGGAGGCATTAAACTTAAAAAAAACCCTTGTATATAAATTACTAATAATTTAATTAATTATTTTATTAATAATATAATTTTATTAATTAATTATATTATTAATTTAATTTATTATTATTATTATCAATTATATTATTTTTCCTTAGGCCTGTTAACAAATAGGTACTTATAGATGTCCTTTCATTATATTCAGCCTATAATGTTCCCACTGCTGGGACACAGGCCTCCTCTCTATGAGATGGAGTGGGCCGTGATCCACCACGCGGGCCCAGTGCGGGTTGGTAGTTGTCATAATTATGTCTTCGTTTTGGTTCGAGGATAAGCCGGTTTCCTCACGATGTTTCATCACTCAAACTATTCAGCTTTATTATTAATATAGATTACCCTAATCTACGCTAAAGCTAAAAGGTTGTTAGTTTAAAAAAAAGTCAAAATAGCTCATCTCATTTTATATCTCATTCATAATATCTCCTAAATTAACTTTGTGAAAGTCGTTCTATTAAAAAAAAGTCCATCGGAACTCTGACCTCAAGACACAAGAACTAATCAAAATTGCTAGGAAAAAAAATCACTATTAAACAGCTCACGCATTCTTAATCAAAGTTCTTAAGTCTGAACAAGAAAACTTGCGGAACAAAGCTCAGTAGTAATGAATATGCAAAAATGTATTTGCATCCATTTAACGAGCCCCGCTGGCTAGTTTGAATCAAATTCTGCGCGATCATTGCGCGGTTTTTCACACCATTACTCCTTTTGTTCCCAATGAATCATGGTCTGAGCCTAATTATTTCAACGGACCCTTTAAGTTAAGGCGCCTTCATAATATTATTCGTAATTAAAAGGCCCAAAGCTAATTGTCCGTGAGTCATGACGTCGTCGTTAGTCGTGCACATAGTTCATTATAGAGTTACGTTCCCACAGTCAGCAGAAAAATTTGCGAAAAATTTGCTCAATACTCAATTCTTTATTGCATTCCATATGTATTACATAGATGGTATTATAATGTAAAGGATCAATATGGACCCTGTCGGGCACAGCAAAAAAAAAGGAGAAAGGAAGATGGCTAAGTAGCAATTCAATATTATTATAAAATATTAGATGTGCTTAATTGGGATAATTTTGCGTAATTCTTTCAGGCCTACGTAGATACAATAAGCAAATACTCGAATCTGAATTTTAAATAATTTTCTCAGAACGAGGTTAACGACAAAGGATATTCTATTAGTTCTATAAATTTGTGGCTGCAAGCATGACTGCAAATTAACGCAGAAATTGAACAGAATAATATTGTAATTGAGTTCAATGATCAAACCATTGTATCTCGGGGAACAATTTCCCGATAAATGGATGTAGATTTGCTCTCTACCCAGCGACAAGGGGTCCTTAATTTTTGCCTTCCTAAAAATCTGACAGGAAAATGTTTTTCCAAATGATTTTTTAATTATATACCACGACAGAAGCAAGGTAAAAAAATTAAGGAATTATAAATTGAGCTGACGAAATTGAATTTGTTAATGTCATTGACGTTGTGCTTGGCAAGCACCGCAATAATTAAAAAAGCATAATAATATTTTTCATCATGTTTTTGATATGGAAAACCATATTTTTTTTGCAAACTAGTGTAAAAAAGTGATTCCAGAATATTTTTACACATTTTCAAGAAAATATATGTTTTAGAACTGGAACACGTTGGATTTTCATTTTACTTTTTTATAGAAAATAAAAGTACCTAGCCGAAATAAAACTATTGGTTATAGTTTGTCTAAAAATATTTTTTTTAGCTAGGATTAACAATTAGGTAAATAAAACAATTTTAATCAGAAGTTCTTTTACAATAAAATTAACGTAGCCAAAAATTGAAGTAATTAGAAACACTGTAGAAGTGATTTCATTGTAAATTTTAGATTCTTTGAAGTATGTATTTTTAACAAAACATTAAATCCGCACAAAGATTACGTGTGCAACAAGCTACGGTCTGTTCTAGGTAAGCTTAGCATACTGAAATATAAACTGCCTTTCAAAACGCTTAGAATGTTATATATGGCCCTAGCAGACTCGGTTATCAACTACGGACTGAGCAGCTATGGGAGAACTTATCATACATACCTGACCGATATTTATAAACTACAACTAAGAATATTAAAAGTAATTACGCCCAAACACGTAAACAAGAAATTCAAAAACAATGACGACGACCTCTTTAAATATTGTAATGTTATGAATGTATTCAATAAAGTTGAATTCTGTACTCTAGCGGAAGTCAATAGACCTGAGTTGCTAACCGAAAAAGCAAGACCTGACTTTCTAAGAACGATACCACTCAAAAATAAATACAGCTTACCAAAATTTAACAATGTGTACGGAATGAGGGTTGCAGAATATTTAGTACCTTTTTATCTTAATAAACTTCCAGAAAAATTTCCATTTGCAAACGTTATACAAAATGAGTTCGAAAAGTTATAAGTACAAATCAAAGCGTTTCCTTACACAAAATTTCTCCTAATGTATGTATTAATGTAATGTAATCATTTGTTAACATTGTTATAAAATTATAGATATGAACGGCTCGCCAACATACAGATAAACCCTGTGAGGTTTTCGTTGTGTGGCTAAAAATAAATGTGAATTAGGCTAAGTGTTTTAGAAATTAAATAAATAAATAAATAAAATGTACCACATAACCCAATTACAATATTGTGTCTAACATTTTGCTTTATTTAGATTGTTCAAGTGTGAGAATATTATCTCATACCCAGGTATATTAAAATGATTACAAAATCCTACTATCATACTACCATTTTCAAATCTGCATATGATTATAATGTTGCTATCCAATACCGCTTTTGTTAACGCTACTTAATTATGGTAATCATAACGCTCCGACAGTAAAACGCTAATGGAACCAGAATATCTACTAGGTACACGACTTGTGGCACTATTACTATGTCAACTAAATAGACGAGCTAATGCGTGTTGTGACATATGGAGTTATCTTCTTCCTTTAGCACTTACATATATATCTTAAACTATTCCATCTTAGTAGTAACTCGGTCGATTACCCGTAGGCAGGATATTACTAGAGACATTTGTCACAAAATGTATGTGTATCGGGTATGTGTGTAAACTGCATTTGCGAGTTATTTGCCTAAAATGTAAACAAATATGAGTTTACGGAAATTTTACACAATAAAGTTCAGTTTACGCTACAACTTCAAACATTTTTATAACTTTTGCAATAGTTCTAGTAACACTGAAATCAACTTAATTACTATTAAAATAAAGTTTATGTTTGTTTAACGTTAAATAATATTATGTAATTTGAAACATAAATTTGAATTATATGTGTATTTAATGTTATACTTAGTGTTCTAATTAATGAATAGTTAGTCAATTTGAAAATGTGTACAACAATACTCTATTGCTAACTGTGGAGGCTTGTAAATAGTATGTAGTCAAATACCTCACTACTTCTTTTGTATTTGATAGCTGTAAGCCACCCAAACACCATAAAATAAAATTATATAAGATGCCTATTCGGTAGTAACCGGACCTTGTGTCTTCACATGTATCACGACGCACGTTCTAGACCGCATAGATATCTCGTTTTACTACCTAATATTAATCTTAACGTTCATAGAACTAACCTGCTAGTATCAAAAAGATGTCAAGGTTTTTGTTAAGCTATTTTTGGTCTTCGTAACTTATACGTAACAATGTTTCTTAAGTTCTTGCTTAAAATATTAAAATTATGAATTTAATCAATATTATTAATATTATTATATATTCCGTAAAATTGATAATAATAGTTGAAACTTTATGATTCTAAAAAACAGCCCCTTTTGATCGCAGTTTACTAATTGTTACCAGGTATTTAAATAGCCATTTTTAACTGAATAATCATTTGTATAGCAAATGCTCAGTCATTTAGTAAAACAACTGTATACAATGCTTGCGTTATAAGATATAATTAAATTGTCATTGTTTATAATTCTCTATTTAATAATATAATTCTCTATTTAATAGTATATAATAACATGATGAAATTGCTTATTCCATAGCTAAGAACAAAACACAGTCAGCAGTCGCTCGTTAAATTTAGTTTCATCAGGACTGGTGTATAACGCTTAGGGGAATCATCGATATGTTGTACCTAAAAATTTAAAGACAAGTAATTGCCACCAACCTGTACTGGATCTGCTTAGTAAGTAAAGGTTCACTCTCTCTCGAGAAAGTCCGAGACTTAGCAGTGGGAGCATTATGGACTGGAGTTATGGTTGCCAGGTCCTAAAACCGAAAAGCCGGATAGACCAGCCAGTTTAGCCGGACATTTGGGTAAAAGGGTCGGACACCCTCAATTTTTTAGTCTTAGTAAACACGACAATTTAAAAAAAAGTAAAACGACTTTTTATCGTTTATCAAATCTTCTTAAATTTTAATGAAACAACAATAAAATTGAATGAATCAGTCTTCAGTGGGGTGGTGATGAAGAATGGTGGGGCGGCGCGGGGGCACGCCGCGCACGAGTTTGCCAAATTTAAAAAGCCGGACACCGTCTGATTTGGCCGGACACACAACCAAAAAGCCTGACTGTGTCCGGCTTTATCCGGACGCTTGGCAACCCTAGCTGGAGTATAGATTTAGGTTGCATGTTTCATTTTATTTATCGTGTATCTTCTTTCTCTTCATGTGCAGGTGTTGCATTTACATCCTAGCTTAGATTTAGTTTTTTGGCAGTTTTATAACTAAATATTGTTATTGAAATGGAATAACATTTTATTGCCCTATATTTTCACAAAGTAACGCCTCATTCCATAACTTATCTTAGGGTGATTACGATTGATATTGCATATAAAGGTCAACTTACTTTAGGTTTTCCATATGCATCTTTGAAAGTCCTGTAAAATAGTTGTCCTTAAATATGACCCTGAAACCTTGCTTGTTTGGGATGTACACCGTCATTTCTGCTACATACAATGGGTCTAAGGGATGAAGTCCTCTTTCTGTATCTCCCAAGGAGAATTGATGAATGGAGTCTCGAGCTGATTTCAAAGCACATTCGTTTAGTTTAGGATCATTTCTTGAACATGAGGCTATGAATGAGGCTGAAATGGTTAAAATAAAGATATTAAAGTACTAATACTTACTCTAGTAGTACTTTTTCGTCTTTCCCTTGTTTGCTGATATTCACAAAAAGATTGTCATTTTCAAAACAAAAAAAAATAAGGCATGGCATAGTATTGCCTGAAAGTCCTAGTCACGAATATACAATATTCTAATTTAGTTAGAGATACTACAGTTGCACACTTCGATAATTAGACAAATGTGAATTATTTGTCTAATTATCGAATTGATAACAATAACAATTATTGTTATAAATACGATATTATCTAAAATGGTGCTTTACGCATAATCGCTAAGTGGGGTCGCATTTAAATAAATACACCAACTAATTAAAACTTACGTAGTCCCATAGAGACAACACAACTAAACAACCCGACAAACAGAAATAATTGTAGCATTTCACTTAACAACTTTATGACACTAGTGAAACTTGGGTGACTGTACTACACTGGCTTGTTCATCGCTATATAAACTAATAATGAAAATTACACGTTGCAGCCTCTTCATTGTGTAAGGTAAACACTGAAACCCTTAATTTTGTGTCAACACGTGAAGGTTTGTCTCACGTTTGTTTGTACTATTTTGATTCGACTCTATTGATTTCTTCGTTCCGTTTTGAATCTATGTCTTGTTTTGTATTTCTTTGAAATGGAAGTGTAGTTAGAACTGCGCAATGAATGTCATCATTTACAGTGCATTGCAATTTCTAAGATACCTCTTTATAGAACCATCGTTTAACTACTGTGTCATTTAAAATGAACTCTGATTTCAGCGGGTGAAAACTGATATTGCTATGGTGTAATCTCTAGCATTACGCGTTATGACGTAAATAACTTTTTATATAATTTAATAGTAAGATATGAGTAACATTAAATTATACTTTGTTTGCAAATTGCGTCAATGACAGTTGTAACTATTTTGTTTACTTATTGTTGCATAAGAGTGATGTGGGTAGGAAATTAAACAGAGGGGCCATTCCCGTATTTTTAAGAACATTCGCCGTTTTTTTTTTCGGGATGGGAAATCATCAAATGACCCCTCCCGCTCTAGGTGGAGTGGAAGGGAGTGTCAGACTCTTAGGTACTGACTAAAAACCATCCGTGTTCCTTCCTTAGCCCTTTATGTTCCGAGCCAGCGGTAACCCTTTCGGACAATCCTGCTGAGAACATTCGCCCACTAGTCTCAATCTGTCAAAAATACCACATCATCACACGGTTTTTGACATCGATTGAGATTGAGATGAGATTGTGATGAGATTTTGAACGTTTTAATTCGGTAATTACTTTTAATTACAGAAAAGGGCCTTCTTGTTTAATTTGTGTGATTGCTTTTGTAAATATCAAACAGTAGGTATAAAAAAAACTTCTAAATTGTTGAATAAGTTTGAAACATTCCTTTCAACGAACGTAAAATCTTACGATCGAGTTCATAAGCTCAGAACAGTTAATTGATTGACTATTTGTAAATATCAAACAGTAGGTATAAAAAAAACTTCTAAATTGTTGAATAAGTTTGAAACATTCCTTTCAACGAACGTAACAAACAGTAGGTATAAAAAAAACTTCTAAATTGTTGAATAAGTTTGAAACATTCCTTTCAACGAACGTAAAATCTTACGATCGAGTTCATAAGCTCAGAACAGTTAATTGATTGACTACGATTAGAGTGTCCCGTAACAAACATTCTTCTCTTAAAAGATACGGGCATTTTCTTTCATAATGAAAGCCCGCGACCGAAATGAACAGCTGTGATCCTTGCAACACTTGAGTTAGTAAGATATTCCGGCTGTCGCTCTTTTTCTGATTTATTCCGGTCTGATCCCCTGAACCCCTGGATCCCCTGCTAGCCTAAGTTAATGTAAATAGGATCTACATTTTTAACAAAAAGGAAGCGCAAGACTTTATCCATCCCTGAACTCTGAATTTATTTCTTAATACATAATTATACCACCTTACAGCTACAGAGTAACTCTCGAGTTCGTTCATGGCAATTAAAATAAATCCTCACGCGTCGTATGAAATATGCCATAGAGTCGGAAGGTCTTTTCATGGTTTCCCCCTCTATCTCATATTTCATTACGACAGAATGTGTTTAAACAATACAATCCCAGAAAAAAAAACTCCATGCTAAAAGCTAAAGTGTCCACTTGACAAGGACATACATGAAAAGCGTCGCAAATGAAAAATGTACGCGACAATATATCACCGAGGAAAATGTAAATAAAATCACTCACATAAACATAACAAGATGCATCTTTGACATATGAATAATGTTCATATAAAATTCGACCTTATTTTCTCGTGTACAGAATTCAATTTGAATAATGAATACATTTTCGTTCACGAGACATAGAAAACAAGACTCTGTAGTCTTAGTTTATGGTTGAATATCAAATGGCAATTTTAAGTAATATACTTTTTTCTGGTTAAACGTTAACAAAATAGTTTAGGTTGGAAGTGACAGGGAGCATGCCACTTGAGGTCATACAACATCTGTGTTGGCTGAATGGTGTTTATATTAACTTTATAAAATTAATGCTCTAGTGCGGAAATAGATACTGTAATATTTTTCTGCAATGGATGGTTTGTGGAACTTATCAATATATCAACAACAGCGACTTCAACCATGGAGTTTCTTGCCCGTTCTTCTCCATAGGTACCTTCGCATTTGAATGGGCAACTAGCTTCATATTTTCTGACTGACCGACTTCTCAACAATTCAAAAGTGCCTGCAAATGGTTTAATTGAAATAAATGCTTTGAGTTTGAGTTTGATTTTGATCAACATTTTATTTCAACCTTAGTCCGTGTTTACAAAAAGCAGTGGTAGCCCAGTGGTAACCACCCCGACTGACGAATTGTAGGTCGTGGATTTGAACCCAGACAGGCGCTTTACATTGTTTAAATAATTTCATCACCACTGCTCTCAATACATCGTGAGGAAATCGGCATGAACCAAAAATTCGAAGACATGTTATTTGTCTCTACCACACTGAAAAAAAATAATTGTTGAATGTACTAAAGTAGCGTAGGTTGAGTAATGAACTGCCATAGTCAACCCTTTTCATAGTTAATTTTACTATAACAAAATCCACTTTGTTGATTTTCATAATCAACCAGTTCTATTTGATAAAATCAACAATTTCGTGTGTAGGACCTATGTAACCCGCGGATTTGATAAAATTTACGCGGAATTTAGTAAAATCAATCATTCTTTTTTTTCAGTGCAACCTGCACTGGGCCCGCGTTGTATAGATTATAGCCTCCTCTATCCTCCTAGCCTATCGCAGAGAGGAGGCCTGTGTTCCAGCAGTGGGAATATTATAAGCTTATTTTGCTTATTGTCGCCTTAAAGTGAAAACCTCGGGAATGTAAGTAGCATTTTATGCATTTCGGACAATCTTATAGCATCGGACAGTTCTGGATAGTAAAGCGGGTTAAGTTTCCATATTAATCAATAAGAATACAGAACCTTCTTTTTTAAAGTCGACAAAAAAAAAGACGCCGAACAAAAATTTTACAGCACGCAGTTCTTTCTTCCTCCCGACAAATTACTTCTTTTACACTTACGAGGTTTTCACTCTAAGGCATCGTTATACCTTGTTTGGAAGACAACTGCTCACATCAATGTATCAGTCCGCCTGGCCTCTACCCAACCATGTTGGGGCCTGCTGTCCGCTGATCATATATAATTTGTAAAATAAGCAATTTACCCACTTGTAATTTAACTGCTACATTGAATTATACCTACTTGGGTTTTCTACTTGAATTATTATTTCCTATGGAAGGAGATAATAATTACTCGTTAGGTTAGATTGCAATTTATTGCAATGTAATACTTGTGATCATCTTGGCGGATCTCCTTACATACTTGCAAGTAGATATTAAAATGGTTTTGGACTTTTTAACAGTATTGACGAGAAGAGGCAACAAGAAACAGTAGATCTATAGCATAAAATTAAAAGGTCACGAACGCAGTCCCGATTGATATTAGAGATCCAGAATCCAGATACTGGCATTTAAAAAACATCTCGAAAATACTGCGCTGAAAAGACACGTATACGCTCTTTTTAAGGCGTCATTCTCTATCCCTATTTTCATCAACGAGTTTCTAGGTTTAGGATGCCTCGTGGAATATATAATCTAGCGGCGAAAATCTACCAACTCCTACAAACAACCTAAGTAGCGCCGTGCTGCGGTACCCCATAGCCAAAGTACCATGCTGAGTGGGAACCTTCTTGTCACAGTCTTGACGTGCAGCTGTCAACTATTTCTGCTTTGTGCTCGTGTTTTTATTTTTTGAGTTAATTATCTTTTTGTATGCACGTGTTTCTGATACAAATAAACCCATTTTTAATTCTTTCTTACAAATAGTTAATTTTAGCTAACATAAAGAGGTCCACGTTTAATTTGTAAGAAAACTAAACACCTACATCCGAATGTAGTGCAATACAAACTTATCAAAAACAAAAGCAGTCACATTAATTTAAATTTACTAAGTAGGTACCCAACAAAACCGTCAAAACCACTTCCTCGGTAAACATAGTAGGTAAGTAGGTGATAAAATAATTAATATTCTAAACTTCGTTCATGCATCATGAATCCATCAATTGTGGCAAACGAACCTTATTATATGTTTGTTGTTCGTATAGTGAACCGACATTGAATAAACAAACACGTACTTATTTATATATTTTTTTATTAATTTATATTCTTTATTAATTTTATAAACCTTTTTTTTGTTACTACTTGTATTAATTGTGTTGATATCTTAAGCACCAAGGCAGGACTGAGAAACGCCGGCGTGACCATTTTGACTCGTTCCTAACTGATTGGACGGAGAGGGCACATCACAAAGAAAAGTGGAAAAATACGGGGGAGATATTTTCCCAGCAGTGGAACAACATAGGTAAAAATAATTTTATGCTCTGGTTAAACTGAAGAGAATCTCGCGCGCGATTCGTGACAGAGTTCGCTCACGCCGTTTGTTTCATTTAACTTGTATGGAGGTGTACATACGGGCGCGAATGGTCGCGGGTCTTTCTAATCCTAATTAAAATAATAGACGCGAGCTACCCCCCGACCGTGAGCCTAATGAGGGTTTTCGTGTAAATTTACAACACCAGTTGGCACCAATGTGACAAGAGGTCTTCCAATATAAAATATATGATGACGTTCATCATTCGATTCATTCTTTCGTTCATCATTCCGTCATGACTAAAGAAAATATAGGCTCTTTGACAGGTGCCTGGGCCTGATGTGCCAGTGCAGCCACCTAGCGAACGTCATTTCAGAATAGTCTCATTGCGTAACACACTATCAATTTAAATCAGAATCATTTTGAAGGACATACAAACTCTATTGCTTCAAATGTTCAAAAAGTTTGTCTACTGAACCACGTAAAAAACGCAATGAATGTTGTTAAACTGTCAAAACGATAGAACGAACTGTCAAGTCATTTCTACTGATAGTGTATAACGCAATTACCCCACTGCTCAGACTCCTGTCTGTTTGCGAGCTGCTTATTCCATAATCCGAAGAAATAAAAACACAGCTTTTTATGTTCATGTTTTAGTGCCTTTATCAGTCAGCATCTGTTTTGTTTTCATTCATAGGACCACAAAATGATTTGACGTTTTTATATAGCTCAGACAACCGTTCGTTGTAGCCACATACGTCATGAACAGCGATGACACGTCATGTTCAAATGTATGGTGAACCGGTCTTTCTACGCTTTGTGTACCTGTCCCAGAAATTTTTTGTATGATGTTCTATTGTTTTCCTGCCAGATATTTTAATGGAATTCTACTTAATCAACCTTTTATGTAAATTGAACATGAACTTGAAAACTTTTACTGTGTCTATTATGTAGATGTAGAGCAGTAAACAGGTTGATTATGAACAATCTTTTCTTCAACCATGAAATCTTTAAAATCAAATGATTTGGATGAAAAATGAAATTAGAATTCGTCAAACATATTTTATATTATTAAAATATTAGACTATGATACCAGTGACGTTAGTAAATTAACTATTACAACTCAATTAAACTAATAAAAAATCAGTTAGTTTACGTTACACATTACAAAATTCAATTGGTTCCTTATTCGTCCCTTGCATACTTGGATAGGTCATCAGAAATGTAATGTTTCACTGGTACAGCTGTGAAGAATTTTTTAAGGAATACGATCAAATAATCCATAGCTTTGTCCATGATAGGTTTGCCAATCGAATTCATCAGGATCCTCCAGTTTTCATTCAACAGTCTGGTCACGAGTTTGCCTGTAAAAGTTACAAATTAGGTCACAACAATGTACAAACAAGCGGTGAAGTGCTGGTGCACATCCTGAATTGTGTTAGATAACAAAATAATATAAGGGTGCGTTCAGATAGTACGAGGCAAGCGCCATTAATGCATTTGTTACAAATGTCATATCAGGGTCTGAGCACGTGCCATATGCATGGCTTACCACTCGAAGCAAATGCCTCGCACTATCTGGACGCACCTTAAGATTGTTCGTTCAAAATGTCAGTAACGGACGTATTTAAACAACAATGCTCCTGTAGCTCCAACAAGTAGCATGTAATTTGTAGTTTCATTATTATTAAGAAATTAATCATTGTAACTTTATAATGCCTGTAGGACGTAGGTATCTAAGATAAAAATAATGTTAAAACACGAAATAATACATTCAATTATAATTATGAGAGCCAACACATACGCCCATTAGGTAAGTAGAATCATAAAATAAAACATTTAAGAAGTGAGTATATCAACTATTTTTAGAAAATGACTAGGTAATAAAAATATAAATTACGTACATACTAGCACATCAAGCTACCTGAAACTGTAAAATTATCCCAATCAACTTTGTACCTTATGCTATAGCGATAAAGTTGAAACTCTATTAAAGAAATTTGACAGATTGTAGTAGCTTAATGTGCTGGCGTCTGTACCTACATGGAAAACGAGAACCAGTTTTCATTGCAGCAATGTAGTTATATAGCATGAGGAAAACACAATTAAGTTTCAACGTGTTATTAACACTGAACATGCTCTTTAACCCTAAATTAGACAATTAAGTGTATTATTAAATGAATATACAACAGCCACGTGACTGTTGTGTGTTTATTTAATAATACACTTAGTGGGTTAGCTACTAAGTACATTTCAAAAACTGCAACTTTATTAATACTGCAAGACGAAAGCACGATTTGTAGGGGTTGTTAGTCTTGCGCCTGTTCTCTCTCCGGTCGTGTCGCATTGGTATCTTATCGGACTATGGGAATGATGGAAGAGAGTGTGCACCTGAGCCTACGCACACACTTGTGTACTATAATATATATCCTGCGTGTATGGCTAGTCTCCGCTGAGATTGGCCGCCATGACAAAATTCCGTATCTCATAAGGAAAAACGGAACACTTATAAGATTACAGTACCCGGCGATAAATATTGCACATCGACCTTTTTACATAAAACCATTTTATACAAAGAATAAAAATAATTATGAAAAGAAGCAAATCATAATTGTTTTAACAGCTCCTAATAGATACCGGACTGTTTGTATTTCGTGCGACAGAGATAACGCTCTATGAAGCCGAAATTAGCCGATTGTCTCTTTCCAAAGGTCGATGTGCAATATTTATCGCCGGTTACTGTACTTCGTTGTCCAACTGTGTGCCCGTCGATCAAGACCCTTTTTCTCAGAAACGCGCTGAGTTATCAAATTGAAATTAATATCAAATACTTTGCCGCAATCCCTTGAAGCAGTGAAATCAAACTTTTAAGTCAACGCAATCAAAAGATACGGGCATTTATGTTCCTAAATCAAAATCTATAGGGTACTTTCCGTTGACCTAGAATCATAAAATTTAGCAAGAAGCAATGTCATGGAACAACAAGTAAAGGAAAAACCGTAAATTTATAGTTACATTACAAAGAAACAATTTTTACCCGTGATAAACTTTTTACATACCTAAAAATTTGTTCGGTGCGCGAGTCCCACTCGCATTTGACCGATTTTTTAAATTATTATAAAGAACTGGTTCAGTATCGACTCATGATGGCCCAGTGGTTAAGACATCGCCTCTCATGCACGAGGTTGTGGGTTCAAATTCGGAAAGCACCAAAGTGACTTTTTCAATCCATATCGATACCGGAAATTTCAATTGTCGTAAAGGACATTTTGCCGAAAATGAGTTATATACATATTTGGAATCAGCGTCGCGAGCTCTATCGATTGGTATATTTGAAATATTTCTATCTTAAAAAAAAAGCCCTTTACGACCTGGGTTTTCAACAGCTCTAGCTCGATTTTTTTTACTATTTGGGATGTATCGTAAAAATAATTTTCAATAGGGAGCGTAAAGTCATTTTTTAATTTATTTATTAGGTCGTAATGCCATTTTTGCATTGAACTTGTTATACGACATTATAAACAATATCGATACCAGAAATTTCAATTGTCGTAAAGGATATTTTGAAATTTCAATTGTCGTAAAGGACATTTTTCAGATAAGCCAAGGTACGGACGCCAGCACATCAACCTACCACAATCTGTCAGATTTCTTTAATAGATTTTCAACTTTATCGCTAAAGCATAAGGTTCAAAGTTGATTGGGAAATTCTGATAGATTGTGGTAGGTTGATGTGCTGGCGTCTGTACATAAATCTTTTATGGGGTACTGTGTTAAATGTTACAATAAAATACCTTGTGATATATTGCAATTAAATGAAAGAAAATTTAAAACTCACGTACACTTTGTAAACAAGCATACTATAAATTAGAAGATTATATCCAAGATATGTTTCCAAGAACGCTTGGAAACATGCTGGTGCTGCTCCATAGGACGATCTAAAGTCTAGACAAAATCAAACGGGTTGCTAATTTAATTGTAAATTTAATCTTTTTTTTATTTAAATTGATTTACATTCTGTAACTACTTAACTCACACCCTGACTTATTACCACACCATGTATCTATTAGATAATTAATTTATATGTCATGTTTTCATTTTTAATTCTTTTACCTATTGTGGTATAGTAATTTTATTTTAGGTGCATAGTCTTCACATATTATAATTACATAATTAATGTATGCAAAATATTGTAAAACATTTAAAAAGAGTAACGGTGGAGTTTCTTGCCCAGTCTTCTCCATACGAAAACTACCTTTTGGAATGGGCGACTAGAATCAATTCTATTTGTTGTAATTTCTGACGTTCAAAAGTGCTTTTTATGTGCCTATTTGAAATAAATGCTTTGACTTTGACTTTGAAACAATAAATAATAGATAAAAACGAAAAGAGAGATTTATTATTCTAAAAGACCACTATGTTTTGAAAAAAATATTTAGTGTTTATGTTTAATTACTAATAATTTTAAAAGACTGAAGTTACTTGTCATTTAATTATACTTTAGAATATCAATTGTTTGAGTTTTCAGTTCTGGTGGGTTAAATTTGTTATTATTTTTGGTTATTTTAATTATATCTATACTTAATATTATAAAGCTGAAGAGTTTGTTTGTTTGTTTGGTTGAACGCGCTAATCTCTGGAACTACCAGTCGGATTTGAAAAATTCTTTTTGTTTTTAATAGCCCAATTCTCGAGGAAGGCTATAGGCTACTTAACATCACGCTAGGATCCTTAGGAGCCGAGCAAAAACTAAAAAAGGCAGAAAACAGGTAAACGAATTAAAAGCGCAGGCAGGCGATGCGACGGGGTGGGTCGGGGGAACAAGAAATTTCACGAGGACGAATTGGCAGGCAGAGGCTAGTTTTAAATATGAGACTGTTTTGATCAATATTGTTTGAGTTTCATTAATAATTATTAAAAAAAACTAGTTAGTAGATTAGTTTATTAGCTGATTATTCAAAAAATTTAGTTGTTTTTCAGCATCGCAACGATTACTTGCGATTTAAATTAAAAAAATAGCATCACATTTTGTTTAAATTTTGAGTTCCTATTAGAATAACATTCTTGTTACTTTTTTTGTAAAATATTTTGATAAATAAATAAAAAATAATAAAAAAACCTTTTATTTCACCTAGTTTTACTACCTATTGTAGGTATTTCTTAACTAGATCTTTAGTTTTTTGTTCCTTTTACCCCCTTAGTCTCTGATTTAATTGACTTGTACTACCCATTAATGATCAAGATTAGTCCTTTGCGACTCATCTGACTTTACTATAACCAATTTTTCGTGGCTGTAAAGGACTTAAGTTCTATTTTTGTGAGCTGTAAAGGACTCTCATTTTCGTCAATAGTTAAGTTTGGTTTATTTTATTAATTTAAAGGGATAGAAAACGAAAAAATAGTTGGGGTTTCTTTTGACATCATGAATATTGTACTTTGTTTGAAAAAGTTATGAGTTAAAAACAATTATTTTTTTTGTTTTTTGTCTCTACTGAAAAGTCGTGTTTTGTCCTTTACGACAATTGAAATTTCCGGTATCGATATGTACGAGTACTTTCCAGCGGGCGGGTTGGTAGATGTCATATGACTTCGATTTTTTTTTTGATCTGGACCATGCCGGTTCTCTCACAACAATTTCTTTCAACGTTTTGAGAGTAGTGGTGATGGAATTATATACATAAAGTAAAGCGTCTGCCTGAGTTCGAACCCACGACCACGACTCGTAAGGCGGGTTCTTACCCCAAGGCCACCACTGCTCCCAATCTCTATATGAATGCACACTGACTGATATATCAACGCACAAAATAGCACAAATAGAACGCAAATTTGGAGAGTGTGTTTTGTGAACAGTATGTATCCACTAAGAAAGGGTTTATCGAAATTCCACCCCTAAGAGAGTGAATGGGGCAGGGTGAAATTTCACGCGGGTACACAAGCTACTATTTTATAAAAAACATAAAAAATAATACAGTTTTATAGCGAAGAAGGAACTATGAAAATTGGCCTTGGTACTAAAGTAAGTACGAAATTGATGATAAATTAACTTGAAAGATGCGGTTGAATATTCTCTTCTGATAGGCAGAAGTGATAAGAGACAAAAATAAGACAAGAACAGTGTAGGAAGACGTATTCGAAGAAGTATTCATAGTTTGTACTGACTCCTGTGTTCCACTTGATCGTCAACAGCATATGTAAGGGCCGGCAAAAAGTCTAACCGGATGCAGCCGAATACCAGTATTGTATATGGAGCGACTGCCTATCTGACCTTCACAAGCCAAGTACTGGGATACCCATAATAAGAATGCTGATAAGCAGGCATACTATAGGTATCTTGTGTGTGCCCAAAAGGCGCCAAGTCTTTTGGGCTTCCGACTACCCGTAACAACTGTCGAAGATCTACAAATGACAGCCGAGACCAACCGCTTAACTTGCTTTCTGAGGCACTGTGTTCAACTTGATGACCGATAACTTTTATATTAATATGTTTTTTTTTTGAGGTTGGGAAATCATCAAATGACCCGTCCCGCTCTAGGTGGAGCGGAAGGGAGTGTCAGACTCTTTCTGACTAAAACCCACCCGTGTTCCTTCCTTAGCCCTTTATGTTCCGAGCCAGCGGTAACCCTTTCGGACAATCCCGCTGACCCGGCAGGCTTTGGCCCTGACGGGCCCCTCCGAATGATGCTGACACCTCTTTGAGGCGCGCGTGGAACACGTACGCGCCGTCCGGCACGGGCCTGGTCCTGATCGGACGGTGAGCTACCCATTACTCACTGCCCGCAGGCCCGCGCCTACGGTGGCCGGGAGTCGTCGCGCGGCTCCTGACGCCTGGAGCGTCTCCCGCGGCGGCTGGGACGGGAGGCTCTCTCCCTCAGCCGTCCCGCCGCCTCCTTCGCTAGCATGACTGCTTCGCAGAAGGAGGCGACTGCCCCCCACTCCCTCTCGCCCCGGACCATGGCTTGAACCAGGCCCGGACGCGAGAGGTCGCTGCCGCTGCCGATCGCCTCAACGAGGACACGGCGGTGCTCCGCCCAAGCGGGGCAGACCTTCACTGTGTGCTCCACCGTGTCCTCTGGGCGATCCTGGCAATGGTGACACTCGGGCGTTTCCTCCCGCCTGATTATGTGCAGGAACCTCCCGAAACTTCCGTGTCCGGTGAGGACCTGCGTCAGGCGGTAGGTGAGGCGATGTGACGCCTCTCTAGCCACTCCTCAAAGAGGGGTCTTACCGCCGCTATCGTGGCGTGCCCTATATTATTATGTGTTGTGTCAACTTGTGAACAGTGGGGTGATTGCGTACCACATTAACTGTAGCAATGGCTTTCATTTTGACAGTTCAACAACATCCATTGCGTTATTAACGTTGTTGAGTAGTTAATTTTTTTGAACATAAGAAGCAATGTATTAGTAATATTCTTCAAAATTATTCAGATTGTGATTGTGTGTTACGCAATTAGGATGCTGTATGTTTTTATATGCCTTAACGTTATGGTCTTTCTATTTACCCTACAACAAAATATAATTAAGTATATCACAAAGGTACTTACTGGATTCTTGTTTTCCTATATAAACGTTGTCAGCAAAGAAAAGCATGTTTCCTATATCCATCGTGTATTTGATTTTATCAGTTTTACACTTGATGTAAAGTTCACCATTTCGCCTTACGATGTAGAAATCGAAATCCATTTTAAGTTTTAGTTTTTCTGAAACAAAGATTTTAAATAATGTTGCTCACAATAAAAACAAATTCACCAAAATCTATGATTAAATAGAAACAGAGTTATTTTCCTCTAGTAGGAATGTCTTTACAATCTGAAATCTTTAGTGAAAGCGGTTCAGACGCCCACTAATAAAAAAAATCTCTATGATCAAAATGAAGACATTCATGCCAAATAATGTATATAACGCTCGTCATCATTGATTAATTATGAATAAAACGTAAGTATTATTTGCTAATCTTATCTATCTAAATAAATAAAACAAATTCAGGTTAGTTACACGCGCCCTAAACATAAGGCGACTGACACTCTGCACCGCATTACGCAGCGGGGTGCGTGAAACGGAGCCAAATTCCCCGCACGGAAACGCGTTTTGATTGAATTTGTATGTAAATAATCACGCGCGTGGGCACGTTATCTGCGTCCCGCTGCCTAATGCGGTGCAGTATCCCAATCGCCTTACTGGCGAAATGTGTGTGTATTATGGGTACACCTTCTTCTTAGTCCTTCGGGGCATACAGGTGTGAAGTATATGACATGTGTTAATGTTAACAAAAAAAAAAATAACCTATTTTGACTTTTCCATTTCCCTCGCCAGTCAACGTATCATCACCAACAAAACTTTTGACAAGAGGACTGTTGGAGAATACTTTGTAGTGACCTTTGATTAAGAAATCACAGACGGTCTCGATGAATGCGCGTTCGTCTTCAATGTTAGTCCTGAAAACATAGATCAAGGCTAAGAGCAACCAATGAGAATTAAAGTATTATAAAGCAGAAATTTGAAACATTTTGAGTAACTGACATATTGACATAATTCAATTAATGACATCATAGTGCAGCGATTTGTACAAAGTAGTAGATTGCGTAAATATTTCAATGTCTTTGAAAGAGATCCATGACATTTAATAATTCATAGAACAATAGAAAAAGACTAGAAAAAAATAATTAAAATAAATAAAGTGTAAAAATTATGAATACTCACTTAAATCGACGCAATCTTTGGCACCTTTCGCGGTTCCTTCAACCAAAGTATAATCAAGGACATTCAAGATAGACAAAGAGATATTTTTTAGACTCATGGGATCGATTTGTGGGATCCCCAACTCTGGAACACCTGTCTTGGAGATGTCTCTAAGAATTGATTGGAGAAGATCTTTTTCACAAGCGCCATTGTTGATTTTACATTTTCCCAAAGTGTCCACTGTAAAGAATTTTTTTTTAAATCATAATTGTCATCGGCCTAGCCTTTTCCCAACTATGTTAGGGTGGTCTTCCAGTATAACCGGATTCAGCTGAATACTAGTGTTTTATATAGAGCGACTGCCTATCTAACTTCCAGAACCCAGTTACTGGTTATTACGATACACCTTGGTAAGACTGGTTCTCAGACTGTCGGGCCTGTGATGACTCGTAACGACTGTCAAAGATCTACGAATGACAGCCGGGACCAACAGCTTACGTGAATTCCGAGCCACGCATAATTAATAACACACACAAAATGCGGAATTAATGAAAGTCATCATCATAATTTTGCCTAGCCTTTATCAAACTATGTTAGGGTCGGCTTCTAGCATAACGGGATGCAGTTGGAACATCAGTAAACATTAAATTGATAAAGAACTCAAAATTCGTGGCTACACGTGTTTGATTCGGGAATAAAAATGTCAACGCGGTTGTTGCTTACCAGAAAGAAGTCTTACAAATCTTAGACAAGGAAGTACACAAACATGATTCGATTTTCATGTCAAAAATATTTATAAAAAGTATTGAACTTGAAAAGTAACTTACCAAAACTTGATTCACAAAACACAAAAACTGTGCACACCAGAAACAGAGATATTTTCAAAAACATGGTTCCGTCTCGAAGTGCTAAGTACCACAGATAAAGTTAGAACGCGCAGATTCTATTATATATATCAATTACATAATAAACGCAAACACATACAATGGGTATGAAATAGAAAACAAACCGGCCAAGTGCGAGTCGGACTCGCACACCGAGGGCTCCGTACAAATTTGTAGGTATGTAAATAGTTTTGAAATTATTTTTTTTGTATTAAAACTACAAATTTACGATTTTCGGATTTTTCCTTTAGTTGTGCTACATGCCATTGCTTATTGCCTTTCATGATTCTAGGTCATCAGGAAGTACCCTATAGTTTTTGATTTTTGATTGCGTTGACTAAGAAGTTTGATTTTTTCACTGCTTCAAGGGATTGCAGCCCTGAGTATTTGATATTAATTACAATTTTATAACACCACGCGTTCCTGAGAAAAAGGGTCTTACTGTTGGACAGACAGACGGACAACCAAGTAATCATATAAGGGTTCCGTTTATCCTTTTGAGGTACAGAATCCTAAAAAGTAAACCAAGGGCAATGTTCAGTAGTCCTTAACATTAGGTATTAATGATGTTTAATCGAGTGGTCTCGTGACACCTAGAGGAAAAATATCACGCGATTATACAATCATACTGTTTGACAATGTAATAATATTAATACCTATAGAGGAACGAATATATTTCTTACTGCTACCACATAACCTACGCTTTTATAGTTTCCAACGTGACGATATATCGTGGACGAACACGGGAAGTAAAGTGTATGAAAATATAAGAAGACTCTTTTATATTTCCATCGACGATTACGTTATAATTTTATGAACGTGGATGTGGACGTCCATGGTAGTATTGTCACGTTTGAAATTATAAAAGTGAACTGTAATGGCTAGAGTTTTTCAGGTAGACTGCACAAGCGATTAATGATTAGGAGAGAGTTTAGAGAGAAAGAAAACTAGCATGTTAGCTTCATACATAATTATAATTATACCAGTACTTATAGCATGGCTAGGTCGTAGGTTAGTCTCTGACTACACGCACACGCACACGCATTTTAAAGTAGGAAGGGTACCGTACCCAAGGACGGTACCCTTCCTACTTTAAAATGCTGCCAACAGCATGAGACGTAGAGGACGTAGTGTATTTTGTCAGTACAGTCTCAAAAAGAGGCTGTTCAGACCTAAAGGCAGTTAGAGTGCGTTGGTAGCAGGCCGTAGGACGCCGGTAGCGCGCAGTTCAACCCACGCGTGCAGAGCGCAATTAGGAGCAGCGTGCAACTTGGAGCAGCGAGCGATATGTAGATGGCCTGCCCTCAGCCTGGACGTAGAACCCCTACGAGTAGGTTGGTGCCCACATAATTCTAAGAGTCAGGGATTAGTTTCTGCTATTCTTAGAAAATAAGTGTTGTTCCATGATTTTAGTGATGTGCTTAGCAACTTAATTATGAAATATTTAGTATCATTTGACTATTTACCGTTGAGAAGCCACACAACGCTGAGGCTCAATAGCGCTGAAAATATCAAATTTTAACTGCAGTCACTCATTAATTAGGTCTCTGTTTAATAAACGGGCAATGTAAGTAGTCTTCCACTTGATGACTGATTTTTTCAACTAAACTGTTGAAGGCACACCAAACATGTCGATGCATACTTTTTATCAGTTTCGGTAAATGCACTTATTGATAAATATATTGATAAATAGAGTCATTGTTATAACTGTCTTGGTGTAGAACTCAATTGAGAAAAGTGCGAAAGTGCTTAAATTGTAGCGCATTATTGGCAATATTATATTCAGCCCCGAATAAAAGATCGAAAAAGATGTTATCAATGTTTACAAGAGTGCAAGGCATACCAATTTTGTTAAGTCATAATTTAAAGCTTTTGAACCACCAATACGATGACCACCTCTAGTAAAACCTATCCTGCGCCGTTATACTCATAAAATAGGAAAGCACGTTGAACCTGACTACTTGTTTAGACGACTGATTGGTTCAGCAAAGTTCAAGGCGCTTTTCACGAAATGACTGCAACATGTACTGCAACTTCCTTAACGTAGTAGGTGAACCGGTCATTCTACGTTTTGTGTACCTGTCCCAGAAATTTTTATGATTTTCTACTGTTTTCCTGTCAGATATTTTAATGGAATTCTACTTAATTAACCTTTTATGTAAATTGAACTTGAACTTGAAAAAATTGTCTGTGTCTATCACGTAGATGTAGTGAGAGCAGTAAACAGGTTGATTATGAACAATCTTTTCTTCAACCATGAAACCTTTAAAATCAAATGATTTGGATGAAAAATGAAATTAGAATTTATCAAACACATTTTATTTTATTAAAATAGTAAACAAAGATACCAATGACGTTAATAAATTAACTATTGCATCTCAATTAAACTAATAAAAAATCAGTTAGACATTATAGAATTCAATTGGTCCCTTATTCGTCCCTTGCATACTTGGATAGGTCATCAGAAATGTAATGTTTCACTGGTACAGCTGCGAAGAATTTTTCAAGGAATACGATCAAATACTCCAAAGCTTTGTCCATGATAGGCTTGCCAAACGAATTCATCAGGGTCCTCCAGTTTTCATTCAACAGTCCGGTCACGAGTTTACCTGTAAAAGTTACAAGATACCTATAGTAAGACCGCTTATCAGTCTTTTGGGCTTCCGACTACCCGTAACAACTGTCAAAGATCTACAAATGACAGCTGAGACCAACCGCTTAACTTGCTTTCTGAGGCACTGTGTTCAACTTGATGACCGATAACTTTTATATTATTATGTGTTGTGTGAACTTGTGAACAGTGGGGTGATTGCGTACCACATTAACTGTAGCAATGGCTTTCATTTTGACAGTTCAACAACATTCATTGCGTTATTAACGTTGTTGAGTAGCCAATTTTTTTTGAACATAAGAAGCAATGGATTAGTAATATTCTTCAAAATTATTCAGATTGTGATTGTGTTTTACGCAATTAGGATGCTGGATGTTTTTATATACCTAAACGTTATGTTCTTTCTATTTACCCTACAACAAAATATAATTAAGTATATCACAAAGGTACTTACTGGATTCTTGTTTTCCTATATAAACTTTGTCAGCAAAGAAAAGCATTTTTCCTATATCCATCGTGTATTTGATTTTATCAGTTTTACACTTGATGTAAAGTTCACCATTTCGCCTTACGATGTAGAAATCGAAATCCATTTTAAGTTTTAGTTTTTCTGAAACAAAGATTTTAAATAATGTTACTCACAATAAAATAAAATTCACCAATATCTATGATTAAATAGAAACAGAGTTATTTTCCCCTAGTAGGAATTTCTTTACAATCTGAAATCTTTAGGGAAAGCAGTTCAGACGCCCACTAATAAAAAAAATCTTTATGATCAAAATGAAGACATTCATGCCAAATAATGTATATAGCGCTCATCATCATTGATTAATTATAAATTGAATGTAAGTAATATTTGCTTATCTATCTAAATAAATAAAACAAAGTCGGAATAGTTACACCATTTATAACTCAAGAACGGCTGGACCAATTTCAATGATCTTTAAATTGTTGGATTTATCTCCGCCCCGAATAGCGGAATAACTATTTAAACATGAGACAAATTTACGAAATAAAAAAAAATAAGTTAATAAATTTTCTCATACATTGATTCTGAGGCGGTACGAAGTTCGCGGTCAGCTAGTTAATCAATACATAAAAGATCTGAGGGGTAATTCCTGTATTTTAAGAACATTCGCATTCTAGTCTCAGTCACAATCTGATAAAAATTCAATAAATTTTCATACATTTTTGGCAAGTTTTTGACATTGATTGTCGCTGAGATGAGATTGCTACTTGAATTTCAACGTTTTTAAATTACGAGAATTGGTCTTCAGATCTGGATTTGTACCCGGTTGATGGCAATAGGCTCATCCCCTATTACATGTGCCCTAAACATAAGGCGACTGACACTCTGCACCGCATTACGCAGTGGGGTGCGGCGAAACGGAGCCAAATTCCCCGCACGGAATCGCGTTTTGATTGAATTTGTATGTAAATAATCACGCGCGTGGGCACGTTATCTGCGTCCCGCTGCGTTATGCGGTGCAGTACGCCAATCGCCTTACTGGCGAAATGTGTGTGTACTATAGGTACCCCCTCTTCCTAATCCTTCGGGGCATACAGGTGTGAAGTATATGTGTTAATGTTAACAAAAAATATATATAACCTATTTTGACTTTTCCATTTCCCTCGCCATTCAACGTATCACCACCAACAAAACTTTTGACAAGAGGACTGTCGGAGAATACTTTGTAGTGACCTTTGATTGAGAAGTCACAGACGGTCTCGATGAATGCGCGTTCGTCTTCAATGTTAGTCCTGAAAACATAGATCAAGTTTAAGAGCAACCAAAGAGAATTAAAGTATTATAAAGCAGAAATTTGAAACATTTTCAGTAACTGATATATTGAAATAATTCAATTAATGACATCATAGTGCAGCGATTTGTACAAAGTAGTAGATTGCGTAAATATTTCAATGTCTTTGAAAGAGATCCATGACATTTTATTACTTACATAGAACAATAGAAAAATATTAAAATAAATAGAGTGTAAAAAGGATGAATACTCACTCAAACCTAGTAACGACGCAATCTTTGGCACCTTTAGCGGTCCCTTCAACCAAAGTATAATCAAGGACATTCAAGATAGACAAAGAGATATTTTTTAGACTCATGGGATCGATTTGTGGGATCCCCAACTCTGGAACACCTGTCTTGGAGATGTCTCTAAGAATTGATTGGAGAAGGTCTTTTTCACAAGCGCCATCGTTGATTTTGCATTTTCCCAAAGTGTCCACTGTAAAGAAATTTTTTTTTATCATAATCATCATCAGCCTAGCCTTTTCCCAACTATGTTGGGGTGGGCTTCTTGAAGCTCACCCCAACACGGACCCCGGACCACGGACCACGGACCACGGACCTATACTGGTATAACCGGATGCAGCTGAATACTAGTGTTGTATATAGAGCGACTACCTATCTAACTTCCAGAACCCAGTTACTGGTTATTACAATACCCCTTGGTAAGACTGGTTGTCAGACTGTCGGGCTTCTGATTTTATTTATTTATTTTTATTTAAAAGGTAGGTACACCAACGACTTATCCACTAGAAATATTGACATAGTAATAAATAACATATGCATTGTGTTATGGTGAATTAGTCACTTACAGGCGTACACAGCACTTACATAAAAAATAGCTTCTTAAATATATATAGAAATAGAAAAAATAATTAGAAATAAAGAACAAAACATTAAGTAAAAACAAAATCATAATCGATATATGAACAATGATTAAAATAAAAATTATCATTAAAATCAGATTTAAAATTAAAATATTAAGAAAGAAAAATAAACGGATATATTGATATTCAAAATTCAAAACAGCAGAACGCGATAACGAGTGCAACAAGACAACAATCCAAAATTGGCAGGCATTGGGCAAAATACAAAAAAAAATGAAATAGTAATCAATAGGGATCAATAGGGAGGGGGATGACGATGACTCGTAACGACTGTCAAAGATCCACGAATGACAGCCGGGACCAACGGCTTACGTGCTTTCCGAGGCACGCATAATTAATAAGAGACACAAAATGCGGAATCAATTAAAGTCATCTTCATAATTTTACCTAGTCTATCAAACTATGATGGGGTCGGCTTCTAGCATAACGGAATGCAGCTGAAACATCAGTAAACATAAAATTGATAAAGAATTCGAAATTCGTGGCTACACGTGTTTGATTCGGGCATAAAAATGTCAACACAGTTGTTGCTTACCAGAAAGAAGTCTTACAAATCTTAAGACAAGGAAGTACACAAACATGATTCGATTTTCATGTCAAAAATATTTATAAAAATTAATGAATTTAAAAGTAACTTACCAAAACTTGATTGACAAAACAGAAAAACTGTGCACACCAGAAACAGAGTTATTTTCAAAAACATGGTTCCGTCTCGAAGTACTACCACTGATAAAGCCAGAACGCGCAGATTCTATTATATATATATCATCTACAAAATAAACGCAAACACATACAATGGGTATGAAATAAAAAAAAAACCGGTCAAGTGCGAGTCGGACTCGCACACTGAGGGCTCCGTACAAATTTGTAGGTATGTAAATAGTTTTGAAATTATTTTTTTGTATTAAAACTACAAATTTCCGATTTTCGGATTTTTTCCTTTAGTTGTACTACATGCCATTGCTTATTGCCTTTCATGATTCTAAGTCAACAGAAAGTACCCTATAGGTTTTGATTTTTGATTGCGTTGACTTAGAAATTTGATTTTTTCAATACGCATACGCAAGTAGGAAGTACATAAGTAGGAAGGATACCGTCCTTAGCAGCATGAGACGTAGATGGCCTTGTCAGTACAGTCTCAAAAAGAGGCTGGTCAGACCTAAAGGCTGCAGTTAGGGTGCGTTGGTAGCAGGCCGTAGGACGCTGGTAGCCCGCAGTTCAACCCACGCGTGCAGAGCGCAATTAGGAGGAGCGTGCGATATGTAGATGGCCTGCCCTCAGCCTGGACGTAGAACCCCTACGAGTAGGTTGGTGCCCACAGAATTCTGAGAGTCAGGGATTAGTTTCTGCTGTTCTTAGAAAATAAGTGTTGTTCCATGATTTTAGTGATGTACTTTTATCAACTTAATTGTGAAATATTTAGTATTATTTGACTATTTACCGTTGAGAAGCCACACAACGCTGAGGCTCAATAGCGGTGAAAATATCAAATTTTAACGGCAGTCACTCATTAATTAGGTCTATGTTTAATAAACGGGCAATATAACGACACAAGTTTGATTCTTCCACTTGATGACTGATTTTTCCAACTAAACTGTTGAAGGCACATCAAACATGTTGTTGCATACTTTTTATCAGTTTCGGTAAATGCACTTATTGACAAATATAGTGTCAGTCATTGTTATAACTGTCTTGGTGTAGAACTCAATTAAGAAAAGTGCGAAAGTGCTTAAATTGTAGCGCATTATTGGCAATATTTTATTCAGCCCTGAATACAAAGTCGAGAAAAATGTTTTCAATGTTTACAAGAGTGCAAAGCATACCAATTTTGTTAAGTCATAATTATTAAAGCTACTGAACCTCTAATACGATGACCACTTCTGGTAAAATCTATCCTGCGCCGTTATACTAATAAAAAAACGCTACAAATTAAAAAAAATAACTTTAATTTCGTAAGTCTGTTCTGCATTTCGTTTTTTGACACCGACTTTCGAAATTAAAGTTATTTTTTTTTTACTTTATAGTGTTTTTTTTTTGGAAGTCGAATGTTTTTTATTTTTCACTTTTTAGTTGTACCCACACAAATTCAGATAACACTACTTGCTATGTGAATATCAGTGACAGGAAGCTATTAAACACATCTGCCTACCCTTTTAAAGGGTTCAGGCGTGACGTTATGTTGTGTTATTGTTTAAACAATGCATACATATGCCATAGCAGCAATCGCTGTTGATTTACTGGCATTTATTGAGAGTTTCGTTGTCTGTTTCTGAAACTCATCATCAGATATTTACGAAATTAAATGGGACCATTCCGGAATACAGCTCTTTCGAACAAAATATTGCAAATCCGTCTATATATGAGTTATGCCCGAACATACATAAAAAATAAATAAATAGAAACACCCGAATTGAGAACCTCCTCCTTTTTAGAAGTCGTTTAAAAATAGGAAAGCACGTTGAATCTGTCTACTTGTTTAGACGACTGATTGCTTCAGATAAGTTCAAGACGTTTTTGACGAAATTACTCATGTACTGCCACTTTCTCAACGTAGTAGGTAATAGGTAAGTATACTGTTAGTGCCATACAATAATATGCTATTTTGGAAGGTACTTCTATTCTAGGTATATCTAAAAACTACGTAGCTTTAGATGGCTGATACGAATAACAATAAACATATTAGGTACCTAAGTACATAACATAACGTTCTATGCAACAGTATTTTTTTAAACAACGTATAGACGAATAAGCGAACCCTGAAAATAACCACAGTGTGGTAATTGACCATTACTTGAAATATCTCATACGTCATATTATCATCAGGTACATCATTCATTGTTACCTTTTTTTTTTCATGTAAGTATTATTTTTTGTTAAGGCTGAGTTTATTATCACTTTTCAAAAACAATGTCTTCTTAGCAACCTATCAAAAATTTTGTAACTACCTATAGACGTCTAAAATTAATTTACGAGATAAACAACTGAACACAGCAAAAAATTACGCATGAGGTAGCGAATAAAGAACAATAGACCTAATTAAATTTAAATTCATAAGGACAAAAATAAAAATTATAAAATTAAACAAAAACTAAAATGTTTTTAAACAATTTTCATTCCGAAATATTTAGATATGGGTAGGTGATGATTACAATATACTATTTAATAATAAACCTTATTAAATCCTTAGAGAAGAAAGATCACAAAACTCAAGATCCTTATTAATATTTTATTATACCAACTTTGCTTCCTGTGATGAAAAGAAATTATCTTTATTTCCGTGAATTCCTATGATGAAACGAAATGATCTGATGATCTTCATTTCCGTGACTTTTCGACACTTTTACACGTAATTTTTGGTCAATATTTTAGAACTTACTAGACTGATTCCTGAGAAAAAATGCCGAAACAAACTCAGATGTCATGATCTCTTTTAAAGTACAAACATTAGTATCAGCTTATACTAAATTTACCAGAACATCAGATTTCTCGGCCTCTCGTGTCCGTCCTATCAAATCTTTAACAGTCTTCGCATAAGCATCATATTAGCCACATCCATGCCATGTCCATTGCTGAACATAGTCCTAGTCAAGCATCGCATCAACGACCGATCCTACACGGCCACCGCATCCAGCAGCGGATTCCTAATACCTTTATCAGGTCGAAGCCTTGTAGGCCCACTACGCCAGAACAAGATGCTATTCATGAATTTTTGGCCCCATCTGCCATTCCGTTCTGTTAACTGTGAGCCCCGCCTACAATACTACCAATTAAGTTTTGCAACTCTTCGGGCTTTGCAGTTTGTAAACTAAACGACACCGTCTCTATGTGTTTGTGTCATAGAACACACTTATTATACATCTTGTCATTCCTTGAAAAACGAATGTCTGCCTGTGTCTGCTCTGAGGGAATTAAATCTGATCACATCTTATAATATATTCTTATTTTCCTACCAATAATCCATCACGGGCTATGTCGGTTACATGATGGGTTACCCTCATATTTATTTCCTGAGTCATCATTTATCCGAACGGACGACATAAATGATACATCTTTATAAATGATGGGATTTAAATTAATAACAGAGGCTAATATATATTTAGTTATACTTCCTACCAAAATTATTGTCCGAAACAATAAAAGAATCTTAGTGATTCCACAGGGCTTAGTGAAAAACATGTGATATTTTTGTTTTTGTATATAATTTAATTTAAATTAATATGGAACAGTGGCCCCTTAAATACTTTTTTTCACAGGTTATTATGTCGATTTAATTTCATAATGATTCGAGTGTAAGAGAAAGACGGAGCTATACACAACCGATAGCACCATTCGTTTTTCGGACTGGAATCATAATGAGACCTACGCATTTATAGGATCTAAAGGATTTCAACTTTGATAAGAGTTTATGACATTACTATTCAGTACTGACACCATAGGTATTTTATAGTACTTCTTAAATGTATGTACGCAGATAAACCGGTTTGGCTAAAAACCCGATTGCACATAAAGATCTGTTTATGCGCTACCTGGTTTTTAATCTTCAGACTAATAAGGATAAAACACCATAATTGTAACATGGTTAAATCATTCTAGAAATAATAATATAACTTTATACCTACCTGATATAATGTTCTATGCTTCACTCGCTTATTGGCAGTATCCATATTATTATTCTTAACGATATTTTCTATTGAATATCCTTTTGATTAATTTCGTTAATATTTTCTGTTTTGTGATCTTCTTGATTGATTGGTTACAAACATTGAGGTTTTTAGGGTTCCGCACCAAATTGGTAAAACGGAACCCTTATGGTGAGACTCAGTCTGTCCGTCTGTCTGTCTGTCACAGCTGATATCTCAAGAACTACTAATGCTATCAACTTGAAATTTGCAAGTTTTAAAGATGACGTTTGCCCAACTATTTTGTTAAAAAGAAGAAATAAAAATATATGTACATTTTTTGCAACATGGACTGAAAGGGGGTCTGTAAAATGCGAAGTGGCCTACTACGGCATGTGAGGCATCATAAATGAAAGACCGCACTTTGCACATTCTCAAACATTTTTTCTATTTAGGCCGCATAGTTTTCGACTTTTGATGAAAAATTTAAAAAAAATACCGTTCCCTTACTCCTCTCCGAAGTTTGCAAAAAGAAAAATCTGAAATTATTCTATGTGATTGAAGTTTATTTAAACATTACAGGAAAAATAAAACGAAGTCTCCAAATAGCACACTTTTTCAGAAATCATCAACAAAAGTTAAATTATTTTCACTATCGGTCAAGAGATGGCGCTGACATAAAACTGCAATATTCTACACCGCAGTGCACAGTGTTAAAATTCTCTGATGAATATAGGCCTCGCCGATGAAAAATTAAAAACATGGTACGAAACCCTCGGAGCGCGAGTCCGACTCGCTCTTGACCAGGTTTTTTAATAAGGTCTAAAGTTACTATCAATATAACATGCAAAGGTAATCATTTTTATTTCGTTTTTCTTCTACGGAACCGCTAGTTGCCATATTTTTAACTTTATCTTTTACGACCATCCGCATTAAGGTATACAAATTGAAAAACATGAAGTAAATCAACATTAGATTAGTACCTCACTGAGCTATACAGTATACTGTAGTGCTATTCTGTAAATATCTCACTGTGGTAACTTGGGTGAAGTGAGCTTAAAGTGAGCTGTCATTAGTGTCAATCCCTAGCTTCAGGTGGAATGACAGCTCACTTCACCTAACTTCTCACGGTGAGATTCTAACAGAATCGACCGGCAGTAGCAAAATGTTTCAAATAAATGTCATTTTATTATTCTTTGTCCACTAGGTTAACCGTTTTTTGACAGCTGCCTTAGAACGTAACTATTCCAGATTACGTAAAAGTTAACTTTAAAATGCGTGATAAAATATATTATGTAAACTGCCTTATCTTATTGAATTATCTTATTCATGACTTCGAACAGACATTCTAATACTCGTACCGTACGTGTATCAGTTTTGAAAAACAATATTATAATTGTTATGCGTATTAAATTAGATTCTATCGTACTAATGATGGGATGTATTCGCTTCAAATGAATAAATCGAAATTAGTAAATCAGTATAGAAAAACCTTGCATCCACTCAAAATATCAATAAAATATAAGTATAAATTATTAGCCAGGATACGGATTTACCACCATAAACAAGATGTCAATGTTTTATTTCGATTTTATAACTTTCATAAAATGTTATTAATAAAAAACGTTATGTTTTATTAAGGGTAACACAGTCGATACGGTAAACCAGTGCATACTTTATTTTTACGCTGATTTCCGCTAATTGTAATAGACTTCCAAGCCACGTTTAAGATCTAAGCCTTAATAAATTCAAATCATTCATTAAGAGCTTTCACGAAACGTCTAGCGTATACCTTCGGTAAAATATCTCGCCGGTGTCCATAATGAACAACGTGTTCAATGCTACAATATGGATTCTCTGCGCGACCGTCGACTGACACAGGGCCTAATGTTTCTTTACAAATTGGTCAATAATAAATTAGACTGTGACAGATTAGTTGAGCGTATTGGACTAAAAGTTCCTTACAAAATGCCCAGATACCCTGTAACTGATGTATTCCACACTCGAGCATCCAAGACAAATATTGGAGTAAACTCACCACTAAACCGACTCAGCAGAGGGATGAATTCTTTGATAAAATTTGTAACAGATGTTGATCTATAACCATGATTCCATAAAGGTCTTTAAAGCCAAAATAGTGAAGTCTCGTAAAACAGAATCTGGTAACTTGTTATGTTAGTATACTTTAGAAATCCTTCACCTTTTTACAAGTTTTTTTTTAGAAGCTATACTTTCCATTATGATCTCATTTCTATTTATATTATTTACTTAGTCTTAGTTTTAAGTAAGTGGGCAAAATTGCAATGTTGTTCTTCCTTTTATATTAATGATTTACATTGAGGACAAAAAGGTTTGGAATTGAGCTGCTTCCAATTTTTACATATTGAATGCTTTTTTTTTGTTTTTTTGACACAATGATATTTGCTTACTTTGTAAAGTATTATATTATTTTAATTATTGTGAATTGGTATTGTTCGTTGAATCGTTGAGCTCCTTATGTTTTCCTCCTCTCCTTCCAGGCATCTGTCAAAGAGCCTATATTTTCTTTGGTCATGACTGAATGATGAACGAATAAAAGAATCGAATGGTGAACGTCCTCATATATTTTATATTCATTGTCGAAATGGAAGATCTCTTGTCAAAGTGGTGCCAACTGGTGTCGTAAATGTTCACGAAAATCCCCATTCGTCAGCCAAAGTATAGTCAGTAGAAAACTGCACACAATTCATTGATTTGTTGGTTGCTAAATAAAACTGTCACTCTAGCGAACCATCGCGTCGATGGCTGCATGTCGGCTGTATTCTGATGATGGAAATGATGTCAGAGGAGAGTACATTATAGTGTATTATCTATGGTAAAAGGAGTCGTTGTCGTTCCACGTCGAATTGCTATATTCCGGTAGAATCCTGATGATATTGAAGCTACTGAACCATTATTACAATGACTACTTCTGGTAAGTGATAAAAACTAAAGTATCTAAGTACACTCACATTTTTCCAGTAAAGATTGCCACTTCTGCCTGACCCTTCGCGGAATGCAGGCGTGATGTTATGTGTTAGTACACAACAAAGTGTTACATAAAGGAGATAGTCATTACTGAAACAATGTATGGACAATACTTATCGCTAAGCGAACCGTGAAAAGAACAACAGCCGGTCGATTCTGTAAAAATCTCACCGTGAAAACTTAGGTGAAGTGAGTTTTTTTTTGCTAGGAATCGACACTATTGACAGCTCACTCCACGTTCACTTCATGTAAGTTTTCACGTTGAGATTTTTACAGAATAGCACCGCTGTGTTGTAATTATCATGAATATCATGATACCATTATTTGGAATATGTCTTACGTTATTATCATCATCATCCGCCTATAGCAGTCCAGTGCTAGACATAGGCCTTTCCAATTGAAAGCCAATCAGTTCAATTCTCGGCAACTCTCAGCCACTCTGCGAAGATCGTCGCTCCACCTAGCCTGAGGGCGCACTCTTTTCCGACCTTGCGTTTGTCGATTCGCGGTCCCCATCGATCCTGCGGCTAATATAGCCAGCCCATTACTACTTCTTTCTTAAGTATTATAATAATATTAACAAATTCATCATTAATAAAAATAAAATTTTAATAAAACAAGCGGTAGGTAAGTTTTGTTTTTTCATTTATACTTTATGCGGTTGAGTTTAATTTCAGTCTTCAAAAACAATGTCTTATATGCAACCCACCAACATTTCAGTAACTACCTACTCACGTCAACTAAAATTTTAACAATGTATGTATAATAATTAATGAAGAATAATAGCGCTAATTAAATTAAAATTCTTCAGGACACAAAAAACCTGGAATTACCCGAAAACTAAATTTTTGTTGAAAAAATAAAACAATATCCCAAAACAGACAATACGAGGGGTGTTCAAAAAGTAGTGAGAATGATGTAGTAATGGGGGGTACTTGAAAAAAAAATATATTGTCACGGAAAGATTAGGTCTTTGTCATAATACCCTCAAATAATTAGCTTTATATCTTGTCTGTGTCAGTTGTATTAATTATTTGTTTGTGACGTGTCGATAACTCTCGCTAAAAATGGATAAAATTGAAATCCGTGCGGTGATAAAATACTTTTGCTTGAAAAATTTTACTACGGAACAAATTTTTAAAGATTTACGTGATACATTGGGGGAGTCTGCTCCTCCATATTCCACAGTAGCTCGGTGGTGTGCAGAGTTTAACGGTGGTAGAACATCGGTTAAAGATGACCCGCGCTCGGGCCGCCCTTCGACGTCAGTCACTCAGGAAATGGTTGAAAAAGTTGAAAAAATTGTTCTGGATGTTCGCCGTGTAACAGTCCGTTTTATAGCTGAAGAGTTAAAGATTTCAACTGGTAGTGTGCATAGCATTTTGCAAGATCACTTAAGAATGAAAAAGGTATCCGCGCGTTGGGTCCCGAGAATGCTAACGGACGCACAAAAGCAAACGCGACTCAACATTTCAAAGAGCTCATTGGAACTGTTTCAACGAGATCCTGATCTTTTTTTGGCTCGATTCGTAACAATGGATGAAACATGGCTTCATCATTATGATCCAGAAACGAAACAACAATCAATGTCCTGGAAAAGACCGTCATCCCCCACACCAAAGAAATTCAAGACTCAACCATCTGCCGGCAAGATCATGGGCTCAGTTTTTTGGGACAGCCAGGGGTTGATAATGATTGAATACCTTGAACATGGAGCCACTATCACAGGAAATGTCTACGCAGAACAAATAAAAAATTACGCCAGGAAATCCTTGAAAAGCGACGAGGAAAACTCGCGAAAAAAGTTTTGTTCCATCAAGACAACGCGCCGGCGCACAAGTCTGCAGTTGCCATGGCAGCAATCCATGATGCTGGCTTTGAGATCCTCGATCATCCGCCATATTCACCGGACTTGGCCCCTAGTGATTTCTACCTATTTCCGCGTTTGAAAGAACACTTGAGAGGCACAAAATTTGAAGATGACGAAGAAGTGAAGGCCGCCGTAAACGATTTTTTAAGTACTCAAGATGAAGATTTTTTTAAAAAAGGAATTTTGACTCTAGAAAAAAGATTTGCTAAATGTATTGTTCTAAAGGGTGATTACGTGGAAAAATAAAATAATATTAAATAAATTCATTTTCTAACATAGCTATTCTCATTACTTTTTGAACGCCCCATACATAAGTAAGTGATGATTGCATCATATTTAATAATAAACCTTATTCATCCTTAAATAAGGAAAATCACAAAACTCTCAATCCTTTATTGAATCTACCATTCTTGCTTAGTTACGGCCGCCCGCTCGGCACGTCCGTAACTAAGTACGTACCTTAAAGTGACACCGGTGCGTTCCGCATGACGTCAACATCGCATAGGCTATGATGAAATTAATGGAATGATGTTTATTTCCGTAAGACGTACAGACGCCAACACATCAAGCTACACCTAACTGTCAGATTTTCCCAATCAACTTTGAACCTTAAGCTGTAGCGATAAAGTTGAAAATCTATTAACCTTTTAACCGCCCGACTTCATATCGGTTGGCGTGCCCCCAGCGCCCGGCACAGTGAATCAAAAAATTAATACCTACATCAAAGAGGGATGTGCAATAATTAATTTTTCGATGTCGATATTTCGTTTTAATAACGACATTTGCATTTGCGAGCGTGGTTAACTAACAACTACAACTCGACCAACCTAAGTTTGCACCTCGCGTCGATTACGTCACACTGACGCTTAGGTACGGGTTGCAAAAAAGGATTCGCGATGACTTTAAAAAATAAACAAATGTTTGTTAGATTTTACTTTGCGTTTATTGTTTTTAACATTATATTATACATAGGTACACGGCTACACGCCGCATTCCAGCAAGGTGCAACTTAGCTTGGTGGAGATATAGTTACCTACTTGAATACTACTTACTTACCTTACGAAATTATTCGGCATTTTTCGTAAGCCAGTAAAACAAAAAAGTGTTTAAAAATTTGAACGATTTATTAATTAGTACTTAGGCTATTCACAATAAAATCAGTCCAGAGAAGAAAACAGAGTTCTTTTGTGTATTCATTTATACTCCAGTTATTCTACTAAACAATTAACAACAAACATAAAAATAAAAATTTTACTTAGACAACGTCAATAACAGTTTAACTATTGACTTAGATGGTAACGATATTTATCACAATCACAATTTGTATCACACTAATTTACAACAAACATAAAAATAAAAAATTTACTTCACAATGTCATTATCAGTTTACCTATTGACTTAGATGTAACGATAATGTTGTTTTGAAAGTTTCATGAGCGTGGTCAATCATCATTTTTATATTGTGCAATCTCGGTACACTACTTGTCCCTGCAGGTGCTTCATAAAAAGATAACATTCCTAGAATTGAGCAATATCTATTTTATGGAACACCGTACTATGTAATAACGGGTCTGTAGACCAGTGTTCTTCAATTGTTATTCTTTTGTTTCTAGTGAAAAGCATTGTTACTGCTAGGAAAATGTCAAGGTCGTCAATAGTCACGTCGCGCCAAAGTCGTCGAATTCTTCTATCATTGGGGTAGCAATTTGCGTTGTCCAATTAGTGGGTGTGACATTGTTTCCTTGAATCTGAAATAATACAAAATAATAATTGTAGAGTAATAAATTGTGTGAGTGGAAAACTCACATCGGTCTTAAGGTGGAAAATTTGAATAGCCTACAAAAGCAAAATTAGCAGTGCGATTCTGTGTGGTGTGTGGCAGTGCGGCGGCACGCACAAAATAAACTCTACAGGCTACGTATCTACGAGCGAGTCAGCGAGCACACACGTGACTCGCGCTCCAACCAATCAGAAACATCGTTCCAGAGTAGCCGCGCGCGCATTCTCATCGCACGGCGCGCTCTCGCCATCTCAACTCTAATTAAGTTTAAAATTTCCATTCAGACATCACCACCATACTACACAATAAATTAAAATATATTAACTAGGTATGTAATAAAAAAAAGAATTACCTCTACATCAATGTCAAACTCTTCGTCTGCTAAAAATTCTTCATTTTCATCGCCTTCTAGAATTCGTATTAACTCTTCAGTAGTCGTCATAATAAATTTCTGTCATGTACATTTATCGACATACGAACGTAAAACTACATGCACAAGCACAACACTGATGGAAAATTCCAGAAGTCGGCACTCGTTTATGACGTAAGAAGCGGTCGGCTTTATCCGACCGGGGCGCAGGGCGTACTAACAAAGTAAGTTTCGGAACATGTAGGCTAGGGATGGGAACCATCAATTCAGTCGCTGACATTTCACAAGTACATTTACTAAATTTTAAAGGAATTAAATGAAATACTCACAAATATTTGTAAAAAAATGGTTTATTAACAATTGCTGTATTTGTTTTAAAGTTAATTAGTCAGTATAACGAGAAATATTTTGATTTATGTTTATTTTTGTATCGGTAAATCTTGGCATATGTCCCGTCCCTCATGTCGGATTTTGTCGTCATGGGCGTTGCACATCAATACAATTTTCTAAAAAATAATGTTAGTAATTCATCTAACTTTGGACATTATTTTTAGGACTTCTAATTAAGAGACCAAAGTATATTAAACTGTAAATGATTACTTAGTTAACTATTTACCTTATTTATACATGTTTTTGATAGAATACAGCGTAATTAAATAAAAAAGCCGATTAAACGAGCAGTGAAATTTTGGTCGGAAATATACGACTCTGGCGACAGGGGCCCGAAAATATTTGTCGGATTAATCCGACGTAGGCGGTTAAAAGGTTAAAGAAATCTGACAGATTGTGGTAGGTTGATGTGCTGGCGTCCGTACCTACACGTAATTTCTTTCATCAATATTATAAAACCAAATTGCGCCGTTATCTCTCCTTGAGAAGAAATGTAAAACAAACTCAGAGGTCATGTACTCTTTTAAAGTCCTAAAAAATCCTATACCAGAACACCCAATTTACCTGTCTTTCGTGCCCATTGCCCGTCCTGTCAAGTCTTAAACAACCATCACACCATCATTATCTCAGCGTAAAAACGTTCATGCTGGATATTGGCCCTCCAAACTTCATTTCCAGAACAACAGGTCTTGCATAATCTCAATTGCTACGTCTACGTCGTGCTGGACAGACGGGTCTCTTAAACATCGTCACAAAGATCCTGCACGGACGCATCTAGCTGATTCGTACTACCTTCATGAGGTCGTAGAATACTTTGTGGGTGACCTACTGTACAATACCCAGAACGTGGGATCCACTCAAGAATTTTTGGACCCCATTTGGGGTACCTACCAAACTACAGTTACCACTTAGGTATTGCAACTCTTCGGGATATGTCGGTTGCCTTGGTTCTTTTGCGAATCTCCTTTGTTCTTGAGTCATCAATACATTAATCCGCACATAGAAGGCACATCTTTACAATAATGATGTACCTATTTAATTTGAATAACAAAAACAAAGCATAATTATTTTTATCACAAAGATTAATTAAATTTGCACAAAACTTAAAATGTGATGAATAATTCTAATATTAAGTTACATACTTCTTATCAAAATCATTGTCTGAAACATAATAAGCATGTTTGTGGTTCCACAGAGCTCAATGAAAAACCATTGAGAATTCTCACACATAATTTCCATCTATTCGATTAGATTTTAAAAGAAAATTAATTATGGTTTACTGTTGATGATGAGACTGATTTTAGTTATAGTTGTAGCGTTTTAGCATGGCAATCGCTGTCATTGCCCTTTTCTAAATATCTCTCCGTAGGAAACCAAACAATAAACTATGTACAGTTTTTCGTTATTGGAACATGTTGAAGGTCACGATAGATATTTATTCAGGACGTTAACGGACTTTATTTCAGTAAAAAAAGTGGATGGATCAATGACCGCGCGTATCGGCAAACGTAGGGTGGGACGCCCCCAGCTAGATGGACGATCGACCTAAACAAGGTGACTGAAACAGACGGATGCGGAAGGCGGAGGTCAGGGTGTTGTGGCGCAGCCTAGGAGAGGCCTATCTCCAGCAGTGGTCTGCAATTAGGCTGAGTTTATTGTTTGAATGACCGCTATTGCCATGCTAAAACGCGACAACTATAGTCCCTTGGACATCCGGCTTGCTTTATTGTTAAAATTTCACATTATGTTTTTTTACCTCCAAGATGTAAAAAAAACAGAGACTGGTTATAAAATCTGTGTAAGACTGGATTTACACTTGGATAAGAGCTTATGAGTACTGACACCATTAAAATTTTAAAAAAGTAAGTATTTACTTCTTAAATTGATGTCTGAGGACAAGGCGTTTTGGACAAAAACCAGATTACGCAATAAAATCCGTTTATGTGCATATTTTTTGGTTCAAAATAAAATAAGTAAAATAATATTTTTAAGTTAAACGGTTTTAATGAAAATTCTAATACCTAATGTAGATATAGTACTAAAAGCTAAAAAATAATTCGGTAGGTCCTAGGTACCAGTCATCACACCACTTTCTTCATAAGTCTAGGGCATTGATCAGAGAAAAAAATTAAATCGGGGGGCGTAGCTTATCCTGAGTAAATATGTAAAAAGCATTTATAATGACATGAGCAGTTGACTATTGATAGAAATTTCACGCACGCCACCATTTTATTTTTTGCATGTGGCATGTGGGATATCATTCATATAATGTGAGCGCTGTTTGCACATTCTCAAACATTTTTCTTTTTGTTTTAGGCCGCATAGTTTTAGACTTTTGATGAAAAATGTAAAAAAAAATACAGTTCCCCCCTTATCTCCGATGTTTGCATAGCGAAAAATCTGATATTATTTTATGTGATAGAAGCTTATGTAAAGATTACACGAAAAATAAAACGATGTCTCTAAATAGCACACTTTTTCAGAAATCAACAAAAATTACATTAGTTCCACTATCGGTCAAGAGATGGCGCTGACCTAAAAAGGAAATATTCTACACCGTAGTATTAAAATTCTCTGACGAATATAGGTTCGCCGATGAAAATTTAAAACATTTCACGTTTCACAATACCCTCGGTGCGCGAGTCTGACTCGCTCTTGACTGGTATTTTTTTTACGGGAGTAGTATTTTTATTAGTTTCAGTAATTTTAAATTCATCTTTTATGACCATCCGCATCAAAGTATATAAATTGAGTGACTTGCCGTACATCAACATTAAATCACTACCTCACTGAGAAATACAGTAAACAGTAGCAAAATGTTTCAATTAAACGTCATTTTATTCGCCAGTGCCATCTTTGCTGTTTGTGAATCTGCAGCAATAAGTGAGTATCAATGTTATTCAATTCAATTCCTTTATTTCAATCAACAGTTGGATCATATAATTTTTTAAATTGATTTATTAACAAAATATAACAGTGCTTTAGAAAGAAAACTGGAAAGAACTAAACAGTATTTATCATTACATTGACACAACAGCTTTTTAATTATCCCGCATCTTTATTAGCGTGGATTTTGAAGACCGCATGTTTTTTTTTTTTAAATTTGATTTTCTCATGGAAACTTCAATACCCGATTGCACTCTACACGGGTTGCAAAATCTTTACTAATTGCATTGGGCAGTAGATTTACAATTTCTTTTGTCTGCTGCAGTGATTGCTAATTTTATTGTAAACAATTTAATGCCCTCTATTTCTAAACAGTAATTGTGAAAACTATACATTATTATCAACTAGCTGCGCCCCGCGGTTTCACCCGCATAAGCGTCGATTCCGTGGGAATATCGGGATAAGAAGTAGCCTATATGTTAATCTAGGGTGTCGGCTACCTCCATACAAAATGTTATCGAAATTGGTCTAGCCTTTTGAGCGTGAAGAAGTATACATACAGACATTTGCCTTTATAATATTAGTGTGATCATCTTTATTTCAGTTGATAAAGTAAATAAAAAATGTTCCATGAGTGACGATGCCTGTGTGCAAGATTTATACATGAACATATTACAAGAAATATCAGATAATGGCATCACAGAGATGGGTGTTCCTAAAATAGATCCATTTGTGATCAAAGATACGGAAGTAGTTGCTCTTGGAATGATAAAACTAACAGTGAAGGAAGGAGAAGCTAAAGGTTTCAAGAGCTGCCACCCATCAAGTTTCAAGTTAGATTTTCTTTTTAAAGTTTATTAATATATATATTTTTTTTGTTTAGTAATAAATAAAAAAAATGCTTTTGTAAAGTGAAATTTCATATTAAAGACTCGATCATAACGAAAGTGATCGTTTCAATCATCCAATAGGCATCTATATCAAATGTTGATAACGAGGTGCATTCTAATTCGTTTGGTTTTTGTAATAAAATACTAAATGCTAACCCTTTTTTTAAGGAATGATTTAGCAAGTCAACGGACTGTGGTAGACTTTGTATGCGATGTCTTCACAGTGGAAGGCAGCTACAAGGTTGAATCAACTCCTACCCTCTTAGCACTTATTGGAGGTATCAACATTCATGGCGAAGGAAAGGGAGCTGTTGTTGTTGGTAAGATTTTAAATGATAAGATTATAATATTGAAGTAGACGGTGAAAATGATACATACGTTGAAGATGGCAACGATGCTACAGCAACCATCAGCTTGCACGCCATACATTGAAATAATGTTTTTATTTATAGTTCATTCATACTCAACGAGTAATTTGAAGAATTAGGTAAAATATATGATATTAATATTTATGCGTTCGCTGTTTTTCTTGCCTAGGAGAAGAAACGTTTTTCCAAAATGATAACGCTACTTCTTAAAAGTTGTCAGTGACAATAAGAAATCTTGGTCCAGACCAGGAACCTTCGAGCATAAAAAGTAATACAGTATAACATCTGCTTGTGTCATGGATTTTTCAATCAATGTTTTGTTTTTCCAGAAAAAGTTCATTTGTCGTTGGATTTTGCATTTGAAGTGAAGAAACTTGATGACGGTGAACTTCATATTCTGTTTAAGCCTGATGACTCTAAATATGACTTCGAAGTTAAAGGAAAAACAACGATCTCTGCTGACAATCTACTTATTGGAAAGCAAGAAATTAGTGAGTGTACCAATAGCCTTAATATTAACTATGTTATCGTATTGACTAATTTTCCTTTATATAACACGCTGAATGTCAGACTACCAGTTAACTCCTGTTGACAAATTTCTTCTATTGTGTCTTTTACGTGGCAGTCAAAGAGTTACTAATTTACAAGATATCCCGTTTAAGCAAGGAAATTAAAAATTAAACAACATAACAGCTGCTGCAGCTGATAATAATGTTTAAGTAAATAAAATAATACTTGAAATCAATTTCAAAACCAAACAATAAGAGCCGTATACAAGAACCAAAATATAAGAGCTAATTACCACCTAATACGTTTTCCTCACGGACTTTCATATCTCTTTCTCCAACGTGTTGTCCGGCAAATCTGTTCCAAATGAATCCAAGTCGTCACCCAAGCGCTTGTTTGCTTAGTCTGCCTAAATTACGAAGTGTTCATCATCATCATTAACAGCCTCGTTCCATCCACTACATACAAGACTGGCCTAATCTCTTTTGTGCAATTTTTGACGTTTTGTTTAACGTTTTATATTGTTAAATCATAATCTTACATTATTTCAGGCGCCGTGGCGATTAATATAGCCAACGAGAACTGGGAGTTCATTACAAAAACATTCGGAAAGGTTGTTGTTGATAGAGTTATGCAATTGTTCTTCGAGCATGCTCGAAAATTCTTGACAACAATTCCTGCTAAGGACATGATCCAAGATGATTTGTCATCTTACGTTAAGAGTTAAGATCGAGTCTATTTTAAGGCCCGTGTTTATTGGAAACAATATTTCAAAACAGACGCGCAATATTGTTGCCAGCAACATTTTATGTTCTTTTTCGTACCACTTGCTCAAAAAAGTGACATTCTATGCCACAAAAAGCGAACAGGACAATAGTCAATTTTTAATCTGTTAAAAACAGGGAAAGAAAATTGTACTGAATTTCATTCATCCTCTAGGGGGAGAGTGTGATTTAAATTTGGAATACTTACCGAAATTTATACTGAACTACATCTGTGTTTACACCATTGGGTTTGTATATAAAGCATTATAAATACTCAAATCAACTCATCAACAATAAATGTACCAAACAAAAATGTAACTCTCTCTATCAATAATTGGACCAATGTATCGAATGTTAACTTTTACTTTTAATTGTCATTATTTTTAATAAATGCTTATCTCATATTATTATTGTGTTAATTTTTTCGCAAATGGTACCGGGTTAAAACCCGGTGGATTGCCTATATATTAATATACGCAATTATATAAGGTACCTTACCAGTAGTACTACAAAATTCCATGTTGCCAACAACATTGTTTCTTGTTACACAAAACCATGTTGTTGAAACAATGTTGCGCAACTAAGTTTCCCAATTAATACGCGGCATGAGTTGATTCAGATAAGAGTATAATCTGACCGTGACTTTTTATAGACAATTTTATATAATTTGCTTGATTTACATAATAAATGCATAATAACAATTTATGTATTCTGGTATTCAGCTGCATCCGATTAGGCTGGAATCCGACCTCAACATAGTTGGGAAAAGGCTAGGCAGATGATGATACATAAACAATTCTATAAGTACTTGATGGTTATTTTATATTAAGTACTTATAGATTACTACCAAAATTTATAGATTTTATGAATGGAGTCAATTCATTTAGCTGTTTTTCTTTTCTTTAGCTAAATTATGTTAACCTTTAAAGTATCTGTAGATTTTTCGTAAATAAAAGTATTGTTTATTTTTCATGGTTGTTTGTTTTACTAACTCTTTTGCATTGCATTACTCTCTCCATATTGTTGGTATTTCGCTGTTGGTAATTAGGCGCGTGTTCCGCTACTACCTGACAAAAACAAAAAAAAATCAAATACAATTTTAATTATAGTTTCTTTCCACGTGCGCCTTCCTGTTTTTGTCTGTTGTTTTTGGTATTGGTGTGGGATCGACTCAAAATGCTTTTTTCTAATTATTCTCCTTTGTCTATCGTTTTTCTCTCTCATAAATACTTCCATATGTTCTTTGGTCTTCGTCTCCTGATCCTCGTCCAAATTGCTTAAAAAGTGAGTATACCCTAAAGCACTGTTTCGATCATTTTTATGTAACGTAACGTTCTTACGAATGGTTTAATACAGGCAAAAGCTCGGTTTCCAAAAGCATTTCCATGTAATGTAACATTTCTGCAAATGTTCGACGTTGCGTACGACGGAATGCTTACGGTGAGTGAGTATTTACATGTAACGATACCCCTGGTTTCAGACTTTTGGGTTTCTGACGGCTACCCATAACGACTGTCAAAGATTTACGAATGACAACCGGAATTAAATGCTCAACGTGCTTTCCGAGGGGTCCGATATGTTATGGATCCATCCACGAGCGTTAAGCGTAGCTTAACCCTCGATCGACCCGTGAAGCTGTTATCATTTAGCCACCAGCCCCTCCCTCTGCATCATCATCCGTTTCGTCGTTCCAACCAACCTCTTATTGTAAATTGTTATAATGTAGGACAGAGGGGTTTAAACCTCACATGTAAATTACTGTTCAAGTTTATAATAAAGTAATAATAGTAGTAATTTAGTTTATTGTTTGTCTCTGCATCACCCAAAGGTTGACTGGTAGAAAATACCTATGGCATTAAGTCCGCCTCTGTACATTTATGTGCTTAAAGTATTAAATAAATAAATAATGCATCGAATGTATTTAGAACAAAAATAAGGTCATTTTCTTTTTTAATTACTTAGTTTGCGAATGTCCTTTGGATAATATCCGAAATGAGGCAATAATACATACAAGTTAGGAAAGTATGAAAATTATTCCTATATCCTCTTTATATTTTTTGTAGCGCTAGAAATATTAGCTCTGAGTAAAAAAAAACACACCGTGCCGTCATGGTAAATATTTTACTTTTAATCACAATTTAACAAGCTCTATTCAAACAGCGTTGTGTGGGAAAATAATTGTAAAAAAAACTTGACAAGAATCTTAAAGACACATGGACACCGAAGAGTAGAAGTCCAAATTAGGGTTTGGCGTAAGACTACAAGTCTTCAATGATGTAGTATCTTGCAGGAATGTTGTCGAAAAAGTAGCCAGCGAACATGAAGTAGAACTCCATGGCTTTGTCGATGAAGGGCTGCCCGAAAGCTGACATGACGAAACGCCATTGTTCGGTCCCGAACTGTGTGATTTGTTTACCTATAAAAATAGAAGAGTCACATTAGCATCGGTTATTTTAAGACATTATACATTATAGTCCTAAGCTTTATTTGCAAACATAAGTTGCAATAAAAAATATATGTTTAGGGTAAGGTATTTTTTATAGGCCTGTGACGCCTCAAATGAATGGTATTCTTCCTGTTCTTCAGGCATAAAGCAGATTTGCTTGAATTTCCATAAAAAAAATAAGGTTTTCATGATGTTCTTGTTTCAATTGATTTCAGAATTGAAACCGAATATCAAAGGTAATTATTATAATTAACAGCACTCATTATTTCTTTTGGTGGGATTACTAATGCTTTTAATTAATTTTTATACATACTTTGTGACGGTTCTTGATTTTACAAAAAAATAAAAGTTGAACAGTAGAAATCAAAAGAGGAACAGAATAAAACAGAGCAACATAAATGTTTTATGTAGATTCAAAACTAACAACAACTTAACATCACGCCTTTCATCAAGGTTAGACAGAGGAGAACCCTTTATAACCGGCTTCAAAAAAAGGACGAGGTTCTCAGTTCGCCGGAATCTTTTTTTAAAATGTATTTTCCCCGATTACTCGAAGAGGGCTAGACCGATTTGAATAATTATTTTTTTGTTTGAAAGGGTACTTTCCAGGTGGTATCATTGTCATCAGGTCAGGATCTGATGAAGGGATCCTGGAGAAATCGAAGGAACTCTTCAATTATTATAGGTACACCTATAGCGATTTGGGTATTTTTTATAATAACTCGTGCATTTTCTCTCGGAAAGCACCATTTGGTGAAGTGGAACTGATGATGAAGACTACAGATGGCCACCGGAACTACTCAATAATAAGTATTTCACGGGTTGCGATTCGATTACTTTTATATGGTTACTAAGCAATTTGTGCTCGTCACAATGCGAATGGTGAAATGGAGCTGATGGTGAAACACCAGGAGAACTCCTCAACAATTAAAGTGCCTGCATCTGGAAAAGCAATATTTTATAAAAGGCGATGAGCAAATTGAAAGTAGGCTATTGTATCGTAGATAAGTTACAAACAGACCCACTAAAAAGCGAGAAATAATAACTTTTTAAGAAAAACATACCGACTTCCAAAAAAAAAAACACTACAAAGTGAAAAATAACTTTTTTATCACACCTCTGAAAATACATACTAATTATACCAATTAGAGGGAAGAAACGCCTTTATCCCGACCTTCAAATCCTTTCATCCCAAGGTATGGAAGTTTGTATGAAAATCCTTCCGACCCAAGGGTGGGAAGTATGTATGAAATTCCATTACATACCCGGTTTTTCTTTTTTTTTTAATTTGTCAGCAGTCATATTGCCAAGAGACTTTAACTGTCTACTAATTAAATTTCAAGTAAATTGTTACTAGCCACATACAGTTTTTTTTTACCAGTTACCAACCTCCTTGGTGCATACAGAAAATTAAAAACGATATTATTTTTGTATATAAAACACGCGGAATCACGGAAGAAGTGGCTGCATGACCTTATGATCTTAGCCTACTCCAGAAACGGGCGAATAAAAAATGGAAAAGCCCGCGCATTTTCGCAAAAACACATTTATCTTTGTGTTTTTTGTAAAATATGGATACTTCGAGCGACAGTGATGATGTTATCCCTAACACACCGCCAGAACTATTAGAGACGGCCCAAGAAGTTGTTGATAATCTGTTGCCGTGTCTCAAAATATCAAGATACCCGGACAAAATGTAACATCTTAATAGCTGCACTTTTAATAATTGTACTTTTAACTAAATATAAACATTTCTATGCATTTATTACGTCCATAATTTTCCTCGTAGGTGTAATAAAAAGCACTATACATCCCTCAGGATAAAGTACAGTTCTATACCTCAAATGGTTTGCGCCCCTCGCAAGCTCGTGGCGCAAATGCCATAATCTCGGTATGGAACTGTCACTTTCTTCCCTCTGAAGTAATGTACTATTTCACTTCTCATGCTCTGAAAGTGCTTCTTTGTGCAGGGTATAGGCTGCACATAATCGAATTTTGTGCACAAGGGCGTTAACGTATCTACTCATAAATGTATTATATTAAGGCAAAGAAAATGAGCCATACAGCCAAATGCAATAAGAAGAAGTTCATAGATGAATTTGTTATTACATAATATTTACTTTAATTTATTTGCCTTATGTGTTTTTTAAGATATAATAGATATTAAAATTTTAATTCAAGTACGGTAGGTTAGTTGATTTAAGAAAATTATTATTACAAAATTAATTTAATAGTAGGCTGTATAGGTCTGCAGCCTTAATATCAACGTCGTAAGATTAAAAAAAAAATAAAGTGGCGGGAAACAGCTCTTGTTTTTTTTTCGTGCATTTATTAATTTCTTCAATTTGCTAAAATTGTTAAAAATGTCCAGTGAAGAAGAGGATTTAACAGTCTCTCCTAATACGCTTATGGAAATGAATGCACAGAGAGTTGTACAACAGATATTACCGCCAAAGTCTCGGGAAAAATATATCAAAGTTTACGATAATTTTGTAAATTTGAGAAAAGAAAAACTAGTAACTACGTTCTCGGAAAGTGTTCTTTTGAGTTATTTTGATGAATTATCCAAAAAACTTCAGCCGTCTACACTGTGCTATATATATATAGGTGGTGTGTATATATTCCATGCTGAAAGCAACATTACAAATGAAGGACAATGTTAATATACAAAATTATTCGAAGCTTACATCTTTGTTGAAGAGGCTTTCAAGTGGGCACAAAAGCAAGAAAAGCAAGGTCCTTTCAGCTAATCAAGTGGAAACCTTCTTAAATACCGCTCCAGATGAAACATATTTGGCCACAAAAGTACGTAATACACATTCCTTTCATATTTTATTGCTCATATACCTATTGGTCTTTTGTTCTAAAGTGTATAAAAGTTATTAATTTTGTTTTAGGTGGCACTTATATTTGGTATAAGCGGTGCGTGCCGAGGCATTGAACTTGCGAACATTACCGTAAATGACGTAAAGACGGACACGCTTTTGCAAGCAATAAACTTACCCGACACAAAAAACAAACGGGAGCGAACATTTGTTGTCAAAGGAGATTACCTAAAAATAGTTAAAAATTACCAAGCTCTACGTCCTCAAAACGTGTCGACTAATAAATTTTTCCTCAATTATCAAAATGGGAAGTGCACTAAGCAAGTTATAGGACGCAATAAATTTGCAGCCTTTCCCAAACAGATCGCAACTTTTCTAAAATTAGAAAATCCCGAAAATTACTCGGGTCATTGCTTCCGCCGGACCTCAGCCACCCTTCTAGCAGATTCGGGAGCAAACTTAACAATGCTGAAAAGACATGGCGGGTGGAAGTCTGATCAGGTTGCTGAGGGATACATTTAAGAATCCGTACAGAACAAAAGCAAGATTACCGACCGTATAACAGAAGCCATTAATTTAATCCCAAGCGAACCCATCCCTTCTACATCCAGAGATTCCTTGTTGTCGTCAGAGCCATCTCATAATATGCCATCTTCTCACAATATGTCGTCTTCACAAATTCAGAAAAATACCGTTAATATGCCGGGAAAAACAATTTCCTTCAGTATTCAAAACTGTTCTAATTTTACTTTGAATTTTAATTAAAGAAATGTTATGTTATACTACTGTTTTATTTCCTCGCAATCGAAGTGAAAAGCAGAGTTTATAACTCGTCCACAAAACCATTTTTATCCTCGACATTACTATCAGCCCTCGCCTTCGGCTCGGGCTGCTAAAAGTCTCGGATAAAAATGGTTTGTTTTGTGCACTTGTTGTAAAATCTACTATAATTTCGGAGGTCAGTGGCAAAAAACTAAAATAGAGATCCAAAGACACCGACTTCCGAAATTAAAGTTATTTTTCACTTTGTAGTGTTTTTTTGGAAGTCGGTTTTTTTTTGTTGAGTTTTTATTTCGATCCACATTTCGCCACTTAAGTCCCATGTAATAGGAGGCGAGCCTATTACCATCAATTGGGCATAAATCCAGACTTAATGCAGCGGTTTTTCTCATAAACCTATTTAAGTATTAGGTACATAAGAAACATTTTTCACGAAATCACTCCAACTGAGATTTTCTATAGCAACTCAACGAGTTAGAATAACAAAACATTCAGAATTTAAGAAGGGTCATAGCCCCTTAAACGTTTATGCTTTATTTGTAGGTACTTACTGACTTCCTCGTCACCGATATAAAGATTATCAGCGAAGAATTCAACTGGGCCTCCAATTTCATACCCGTACTTGACATGGTCGTAAATACATTTAATGTATATCTCTCCGTTTTCACGCCTTTGCGCGTAAAAGGGGAAGTCGAATTTCAAATGCAGTTTGTCTGGAATGGGAAAAAACCGTTTTGCTGTAAGTAATCATTATGACATTAGGGCTGATTTTTAAGTAGAGGGGCAATCCAAGTATTTTTAAGAACTTTTGCATCTGTCAAAAATACGATTAAGCGCTGATTAATTTGACAGGACTAAACTATAATTTGCATTGAATGAAAAAGATGCACCGAAGTTAAATTTTGTTTACTTTGTGTACAACAGAATCGCCACCAATGACAAATTTATTAGAGGTCAAGGCAATCATAATAGGAAGCCTTGCCTCGGGACCTAATCAAAATTATCGTTCGCGCGAATACGCGGTTGTCGCATTTATATGTCTTTCTTTTTTTCGGAAAACCCGAAGGCGGGCTCTGTCGGTGCGACAACGCGTTCGGGTCCGTCGAACTAATGGTCGCGTGTTCGCGCGATGATCGTTTTGGTGTAAGGGAATACAGACATTGCGAGGCATGCTCAGCGCACGGCGCTCATCGCATGCTTCACAATGTGTGGACGTTCATAATCGTAGTAAGGCTACTCGTTACTAGAGGCAAATTAATATCGAGGCGTGTGTTGCGAGGCGCGCGCGGCGGTGCGCGGCGCATGCCTCGCAATGTCTGTATCCGCTTTAAGACGTGGCCTTTATTCATTTATTTAACACTTCAAACACATAAATCTACAGAGGCGGACTTAATGCCTGTGTCTTTGACATGTATTTATTTATTTGCTAACATGTAAAACACTGGTTAGCAGGCATGCATTCAAATTTCATGGCACAGTATTAAGACATGTAAGGGCACTGCAAATTTTATATATCAAATTACTTAATATTATAACATTGTTTCTAATTATTAAAATTAACATTACTAAACATTAAAAATTAAACATACCTAATTACAAAAAAATATTTTATAATTAATCATAGGTAAGTACTATCAATTCGTTCATTCATTTTAGTCATACGGGTAAATTAGTATAGTCATTTATTATTTCACGTTTACGTCAAGCATATTATTACAAGGTCGATCGATTCACAATTTGTCAGTTTTAAATTCTTCAACGGTATAGTACCTAAACTTTTTTTATTAGCAGATTTCAACTGTTTCGAGAAAATTGAGCCATTTGGTAGGGATTTTAAACTTTCCGGTAGCTTATTAAATAATTTAGCTAGTCTATAGTATGGACTTTTCCCGATAACTTTTAAGTTTTTGATGGGTAGTATTAATCTATTCTTGTTCCGTCGATTATAGTTTTCATTTAGCGCGATATTTGATTTAAAGAGATGCCTATGTTTTCTAACGAATATACAACTTTGTAGTATTGCTCGTAGTGTAAGAATGTGTTGTTTAATAAAGTGTGGCCTACAACTCTCTCGTTGATGTATGTTCATTAATATTCTAATACATTTCTTTTGTTGAATGAAGAGGTCCAAAAAGTCGGTACTTTCTCCCCACAGAATAATACCATAATTTAGCCAGGAGTAGGCGTACGCATAATAGGCAGATAGACGGTTTCATAGTCCGCGTTGCATTTCAAAATGCTTAGCGCATAAATAAATCGCGACAGTTTTGCTCTTGTACAGACGCCAGCACATCAAGCTACTACAATCTGTCGAATTTCTTTAATAGAATTTCAACTTTGTCGCTAAAGTATAAGGTTCAAAGTTGATTGGGAAAATTTTACAGTTTCGGGCAGCTTGATGTGCTGGCGTCTGTGCTTTCAATATCTTACTTTCATTTAAGTTTGAGTCTAATATCAGGCCTAAAAGTGTAAACTCATTTACCTCATCTAATTTTATTTTTTGCTTTAATTTATTTAGATTTATTGGGGTTCTTTGGTGAGTTCTGAATTGGCATATTTTAGTTTTAGATAAGTTTATTTCTAAGTTGTGTTCGTTTAACCACTGCTCAGTTTCTATGAATATTTTAAAAATAGCTAAATCAAAAACCATCGTCAGCGAACAACATACACGACGAACTTATCTTTTTTGGCAGGTCATTTACGTATATTATAAATAAGGTACATCCTAAAACACTTCCTTGCGGTATTGAACTTATTAATAGTAACTATGTCTGATCTTATGGTGTACATTTCCTGCTTAACGCTATCAAAATATTCTACTTCCACGAATTGTAGTCTGTCTTGTAAATATGATTTGAACCAATTAAAAGCTAGCCCTCTAATACCAGAACCATAAAGTTTTTGTAATAAAATTTTATGTGACACCTTGTCATACGCCTTCGTCATATCTAGGAATAGTCCAAAAGCGTACTTTCGTTCATTAATGCAACTTTAAATTTCCTGTACGTAGTTGTATACCGCTAAAGTGGCTGAGCATTTTTTTAAACCGAATTGGTTTTCGTCTAAAATATCAATTTTTTCTAAAAATATGTTAACACGATTTGCCATTGCTTTTCCGAAATTTTTTATGATAGTGGGTAATAGTGCAATAGGCATATAATTACCAGGATTTTCTGAATTTCCTCTATTTTTCGCAATTGGGCGTACTCTCGCAATTTTATGTTTTTCTGGGAATTGTCCCTCGTCGAAAGAAATATGTAGGTATTTATTAGTTTGGTGATAGGCGATGTTAGCTCCTTTACGCATTTTTTAACCATTAGCGGCGGTATATCGTCTTCCCCAAAGCTACGTTTATTTTGCATTCCGCATATAATATTAAAAACCTCTCGCTTGGTTACCGGTTCCATGTATGTGAAGTTTATTGCGGGCATATGCATCGAATGTACTGATGGCCCACACGGCGCTGGCACCGCAGCTCCCGTACTTTTGTTGGTATCTACACCTACCGATACGAAATAATCATTAAATGCTGCGCAAACTTGTTGCGGTGATTTTACTATTATGTAATTTTGATTGTGTTTGTTTTGTTTTTGGTGTTTTTTTTGTTTGGGGTTTGTTTAGACTTATTTGGTTTAGTAAATTTATTGATTACTGACCACGTCGTTTTCGTTTTATTTTGTGATGCATTCATATATTTATGTAATAATTAACTTCTTTGACATTTTAATGCATCTTTTTAACATTTTCGAATATTCTTTGAAGTGTTTTTTAAATACGGCGCTATTGAGCTGATTCGAGACAATTCTAGTCAATCTTTTATTTTTGCATGAGATGTTTTTTTTATTTTGATTTAAATAATTGTTTGTTTTATTTTGCATTATGTTTCTTCGTTTTTTTTGGTACCTACCTATGTATTTATTCAAATTAGATTGTAAAATGTCGTGAATCATATTATTATAAGTTTTGTTGATGACCATGTTTTGATTAAAAATGTCATGAATTATATTATTATAAGTTTTGTTGATGACCATGTTTTGATTAAAAATGTCATTCCAGTTAATTTTATTCAATATCAACTGGAAATTCGTTAGATTAGTATTGTTAAAAATTATTTTAGTAACGTAGGGTGTCCTTTAAGAGTTTACGTTTCCTCATTCCTAAGGCTGTTTGCTAAGCTATTGTGATCAGAGATACCATTATTATTAACAGTTATATTAAATTCTGTGCTACTAATATTTGTAAATAAAAGATCTATACAAGTCGATGTTGCTTTTGTAGTTCTTGTAGGGGTTTTGATGATTTGGTGTCTGTTTAATTCTGTCATGATATTGTTAAGTCTCTGATTTTCCTTTGCATTTTTAAATTATTCTAAGTTAAAATCTCCAGTAATTATGATGCGTTTACGTTTATATTTTAGTGTAATGAGCTTCAGAAATTGATTTCAGAAGTTAAAGAACAGCCAGTCGATTCTGTAAAAATCTCACCGTGAAAACTTAGGTGAAGTGAGTTTGTTTTGCTAGGAATTGACACTATTGACAGCTCGTTCCACGCTCACTTCACCTAAGTTTTCACGTTGAGATGGTTACAGAATCACACTGCTGTTTTATATTTCGATCGGGCCTGTATACAAGAATAATAATTAGTTTTGACAACATCATGTCTATATAGCACAACATTCCACAACTTATTCAACGGATAGATTTGTAATGTCGGATAGCTCTTTGCAGTTCAATCCTGTCCGGGTCAGAATGGCAGCTCCATCACCTCGGTGGTTCTGTCGACAGAAAGCCGAACTGAATTCGTATCCACTGACTGAAATGATTTCGTTTTGGTGATTTCATATCCACGTCTCGGTAAGACAAACTACATTATAAGATTCAATATCCAGTAGGCTCTCAAGAATATGGGTTTTGTTTTTGAGGCTTTGCACGTTTTTTATCAATATTTTAAAGTCGAAAAGTATGGTCTTCGGGTTGTCTAAGACTTACATCACGGTTGCTGTTTCTACGCTGCAAAGCAGCGGATGTGGTTGTAGCGGATGTGATTTGTGGTGCAGTCAGGGGGTGGCTCATAAGTGTGTTTTCGGGTGAATTTTCATTGTTTCTTTGCGACAGATTTCGTTCTTCTCTATATTTTCTTCTTTCATTTAGTGCGTCCGAATTAAGATATTCTAAAATATTAAGTCCTTGCCCTTTCAAAAATCTTGCCTGGTTTATGATATACTTTGTCATTCATTTGCTGATGAGCTCTGTATTGGGCGTTTTAGCCTACTTCTACCTATGCAGTGTATCAGAATCAGAATCTTTATTTGTAAAACATAGGTATTTACATAAAGGTCTTATAGTAACATAATTGAGCGCTATGCTTTGCCGTGAAGGCATACAAATGTTTAATGTTTGTAATGTACAAATGTTTGTAATTCCTCAATATAACCTGATAGGTCAATGTTCAGTGTGTCTTGGAATGCGTATATTATTCTATCCTCAAGATCTCTTTCAGTTTTCCGATAGTATTCATTAAGGCCGTATATAACAAATCTTTTTGTATCATCTTCTTTTCGTGTACCTTGGTTTTATAACTTTTCTATTTCGTTCTTGAGCTTGTCGTTTTCAATTTATAGCTTCCGTGTCTTCATTTCATAAATTATGTGCATAATTATTATGCTCTTTACTAACTGTCGCCCGCGGCTGCGTCTGCGTATAGGTCGAATATTATCTCAAGGGAACGTATAACAGGGATAAAAAGTATCCAATGTCCTAACCCAGTTCATGATCTACCTGTGTGCCATTAATTTCAATGAAATCCGTTCAGCTTTTATTGCGTGAAAAGGTAACAGACAGAGTTACTTTTGCATACATAATACGAGTATTAATAGTATGGATAAAATATTATGATTCTAAATAATTACCAATTTTGACATTTCCATTGCCATCTCCGCTGATAGTTTTTCCTCCTGTAAGGGTTTTAAGTAATGGACTCGCAGTGGCGATTCTGTAATGTCCTTTGATAGTAATATCACATGTGTTCTCTTGGTGGCCCATTTCTGAAGTGATATTGATACTGAAATAAAGCAGAAATATTAAGTTTTATAAATAAGTATTATCACATCAGTCGCATGCACGATGACCGCTGGGCAAAAGTGTCCACACAATGGGTGCCTGAAGATGGATGGCGCCACCGAGGCGGGCCTAGAAAGAGGTTGCGAGATGACCTGGACGTGAACTGCGGAGGCTGGTTCTAGGGCTCGGGAAAGAAGATTCCTGAGAAGATTTGGCGAGGCCTTGACCCAAAAGTAGGACAGAAATCATTTACACAAATTAAAGTGCCTTCTTGGGTCCGAAACCACCTACAAGTCGTAAGTCGCGACCGTTACCACAGGTTACTCTCCCTGAGTACCCCGGTCCCCGAGGCCCCCGTCAGGGAGGACCCCTATTTATTTTTATCTAAGCCACCATTGCTCCACGCACAAGGCCATGCTACTCAAGAAAGCGTGGTGAAGCAAATGAACCGTGCAGCTAACATGGAAAACCCCGCCGTGCACATCCTACGTAGCAATGGCCCGTCGACTTTCCAAGATCACTCCTCAAGGGAGCGATTAGACACACTCTATTTCGCCGATCTTAACAACGTCGTGTCTAACAGTGTCTAACTCGATTTCCATAATAGCTATGTTCATGAGCAGAAAAAACTGTCATAATAATGTATGCTTCAGATGTTTTTGTTGTTGTGTTCTTTGTCTTAGTTTACTTGTATCTTATCGTTCTTTTTGGAGTACACTTTATCTAGAAATCAACAAGATTACATTGAAAGCAAGGAAGGTAATAGGTAATACGGGCTGGTGTCAATGCGCGTATTTTGCGTACTATTGAAAGCAAATCATTTTTTTTTATGAAGTTGAATGAAATTAAGCCTGGACAATAAAAAAACCATTAAAAGGAATGATTTCATAACACAAATTAATTAATACAATCAACTTCTTACAATAATTATACAAACCTGAACTTTTCAAAAATGCAATCCTTGATTCCTGTTACCACGCCATCCACCATTGTAATATTGACCATATTATCAAGGACGCTGACAGTGACATTTGTCAGATGCATAGGATCCACGGCTGGTATTTTCAATTCTGGGATTCCATGTTTACCAATTTCCCTGATAGCGTTTTCATACAGGTCTCGTAGACATTCAAAATCGTCAAGGTTACATTTTGAGAGGTTTTCAACTGCAAAATTAAGTAGATCATGTTATTGATTTATTTGAGTACAAGCATTCTCCCTTTTCTCAACTATATAAGCTGTACTGTAGAGTGTAAATGTATGGCTGGGTACCAGTATTTTACATAGAGCGACTGCCTATCAGACCTCTACAACCCAGTTTCTAGGTGGGATCTGTTTGAGAACAATTATATAATTAAGTTTTATATAATTTCTTTTTTTGTTAGCCTATATTCTGTCCCACTACAGACTCGGCAAGGGCCTTCCCTTTTTCCTTCCACACCTGCCTGTCTAGTGTGATCTGTGGTCAAGTTGGCCCTGTAAACCTTATCAGATCGCTTTATAATTGAGGAGCTGGCGAACAAATCCGGACTTGTCCGCACACTACATTTTTTTTTTGCGCTGTTGTGCACTCTTATATTTACTATCGAAATATTTTCAACCAAAATTGGCTTAAAGCCTCAAAAAAAATTTGTTAAATACGGTGTTTTCAATCAGAAACAGACTTGTCCTTGTCTCGTTGGATGAATATTACATCAACTTTATATTTTCAATCAAAACCAGACGGATACTTATGAAATTTGTCTCCTAACATATTGTTTTCAAATAAAACCATACATGTACGACAAAAATTTGATTGATACGATAGTAACACTGGCAGTTTTACATTATCAGTGCATTTTTGTAGTTACTGTGGTATTTATTTCTGTAGATGATGGTTGTCAGTGACTGTTTGCTTTTTTCCATGTTTATTGGTTTTAACATTGATGAAAATGAGACTACTTTCGAAGAAATTAATGAAGGCGTAGGTACGTAAAAAGCAGAAAAAAGGAAGATCAGATTTAAATAACCAGGATACGAAGTAAGTTTATCATAATACTCATATTTACCCACAAAAATTACGTTTTTACTGTTCAGTTTTAATAATATTACTTCTATATTTCAGGTATGCAGATCATGATCCACTTGCGTTAAACTTTCAATCTGTTTGCGCACACAATAAAGGGAAATTTAAATGCCAGACTTTTACAATGGATGAAATTGTTTACAACCGTAAACTGTTTTATGAGAAAACTAGCAAAAGCGCACAGGACGTGTACTTGGTTCGATTGATATCACCATGTTCAGTTGAAAGAAGAAGACAGAGGGCGTCATCGCTTAAACCTCAGAACAATCTGTTTTTTTTTTTAATATAGGTACTTTCTGGTTCGAAATTTAAAGAGATTGGTTAAAGTAATAAATAAAATAATTTTGTATTATTAAATAGTTTGTTTTATTTTCCTAGCTGTTTTATACTTTGTAAAAAATAAGCCCTGAAATATCCCATTGCTGGTATTTAAAATGAATCCTACAAATACTGTTTTCTCCAAGAATCAAGTTTATTAAATCATAATTGTTGGCAACTGCACCAAAACGTACAAAGCATAAACAAGATAAAAGAAAACCCAGAATGAGTGAAAGATAGCTAAAGGGGTTGTCGGTCATCGCAAACCATATAAATAAAAAAGGGGAAGAAACAATAAAAAGATTGTTTATTTTTAAGGGGACGAAAACTTCAGCCAGAAATATTCTTTCGTTTCTATACAAATCTTTATAATTGTATTTATGTCACAAACAAAGACCGTTTCAAACAAATGTTGGAAACTCACCAAATGTGGAATCACAAAAAATAAAAAATGTGAACGTAAATAACACTGAAAAGTTTTTAACAAGCATTTTTTTCATTTGTTTTAACCTTTGTATCGTTAATACGAGTATATAAACACTGAAGCAAGATGCAATCTAACACTGGTGTAGCTACTTAAACAACAAATTATTTTAATAGTTGTTCTACAGTGGCGAGCAGAAAAATGTCACTGTTCAATCGACAATTTTAATCGATGCTGTTCCAAGCGCATTCAACACTGCACAATTTATTTTGCAGTTTTATTTTTTTATTGCAAAATGGGCTTGTTCTTGACTTCCATCACGCCTGATGAAAAGCCATGATTGAGGTCTATGATGGAACGAGCGTGCCCAGAAGATACCTGAAGGCCAATTCTCGTAATTTAAAACGTTCAAAATCTAGTCGCAGTCTCATCTCAGCGACAAAGAAATGTCAAAAACTTGTCAAAATGTAGGGAAATTTGAAGTATTTTTTGACAGATTGAGACTGAGATCAGACTGTGAACGTTGTTAAAATTAGTAGAATTGCCCCTCAGTTCACTCTTGCTTGAAGGCAGACGGGTTAAATGTGGAAGGGAACACAGATTCCAGCAGAGAATTAAAATATATCATGGTAGAAAAATGTAGGAAGTTTCTCTGTCATCAGTGTTATTTATTGTAAAGACATAGGCACAGTCCCTTATTTCATAAGAATTACTCATACCTAGGTTATTTTTGCCTCCGAACTGATATATTGACTCTGTGAGTGTATTTAAATCCGAATTAACAATTTTAAGTAAATTAAAAAAAGTATGTAAGTAAAAATTAGGCAAAATAAATGGTTTTATTTCTAAGTGTTGAAACAAATTTTGCAATTTTTGTGAAGAAAAAAACCAAATTAATGCATGTGTTAGTTTTCTTGCTACCCAGCATACAGAGATTTTTAAGGTTAACATTTAAAACTCGTCTTTAAATTGCTTATCATCCAACTGTGGCGCTACTTCTTAGATTTATATTTGGCCTGCGCAAATATGATCACATTTCTGATTTTCGTACAAAGCTTAAGTGGCTTCTCATACATCTTTGCCGGAATTCTCATATTATCTTGTTATAGCTCTACAGTATTTTGTTTAATAATCCTACAACCCCCTCTTATCTTAAAGAATCTTTCAAGTTCCTTCATAACACACATAGTAGATATCTGAGGTCATCGGAAAACCGGAGACTAGAGATGCATTACACCACTTTCTATGACAAATCTTTTACTGTTCAAGCAGTACGGTTATGGAATGACTTGCCCGTGTCGGTAAGGCATGCTCAATCTTTGTCCACTTTTAAAATAATGATAAAAATACACTTCCTCTCTCCTTAAACATCATCATTATTATTTTGTTTGCTCCTGTTTCATGTTTATTACAATAAGTATATATATTTGAGTAATTCAGTAACTCGTCTTACATGCCTACGGCCAATTTAGGACGACTTGCAGAAAATCAAAATAAATAATATTTTTACTTTAAGAGGCGGAAGTAACCAAAATAGCCTAACTTCAATTATGATTTTTTATGAAACTGATAAGACTTAGGTATAAAATAAAAATAATATTATTTCTACACTTATTGTGCAACAGAAACACAAAAAAATAAAAATTTTTAAACAAAAAAACATCTCAAAGTTACCTCCAAATTTCACGACTTTTCGATTTGTACCTTATAATATGCTTATGACTACCAGGATAAAAATTTGATGATTAATGTAATAACACAAGGCGACCAAAATTGTGAAAGCATTTTTTTTATTCCTTTTATTTGTGGTTTTATTACGACGATAAGCTTATGGCACTTACGACGTATTTATTTAGTGGAATAAGTCATCTTCCGTCGCACATTGCGGGAACTTCAAACATATTTTTGATTCACAAAGCAGTCGCCGTCACTCTGTTGAGACGAGATTACTGCGCTCAAATTTTCGGCTGCGCTGGTATACTAATTAATTTATTAATTGTTTAGTAGTAAGCTGGTATACTAAGTAATTTATTTGCGTAAATAATATTTTCGTTATTTATAACTTTTTTGTACTTTCATTGTGAAATAGAAAACATGGAAAAATAACTAAAACCACTCCCGAAACGATTATTAAAAATAATAAGAACTGATAAACTAAATAAATACCGAGGCAAAACTATAAAATTAAAATAATTCAATGTTGATATTTGAAAAGTCAAGGTGATTATATGTATATTTTTTTGACAGATTTTTGACTGGTATACTACAACTAGCGCCATTGCTCTGCATTTCGTTCGGTCCATTTTCTTGCGGAGAAAATTTGCAACATAGCCAAAATTATCCAATTTCGCGTTCATTTGAAAGTTCATGCTGGAGATTTTACGCCTTATCACGATCAACTCGGAAACCAAATTCGTCTACTCCTACTTTTCTTGACAAACTCCTTGTAAGGTATAAATTCGGATACAGATATTGCGAGGCATGCACAGCGCACGGCGCTCATCGCATGTTTTACACATTTCGAGCGACTTTTGACCATTCCCTAAAAATCAAGTTGATAAATAAAGGTATGTTATGGGTATTTTATTATTGGTGTATACAAAAGAAATAAATCAGAAATTAAACAGGTAATGGGTTTATTTAGTTTAAAAAACCCAAAACTTCAATTACCCACCTTCTTAATATTATCGCACATCCCCTAAACTTACTAAATAGAGCCAACTTGTTCTTTATCACCGTGGGGAAATCTTTAGCGGAAAGTATCGTTACTCAGACTAGGATGCCGGTAGTGAACAGCTCCTGTAGTAACTCCAGGGCTTCCTCGTTCATATTGTTGGAGACTGATCCACTGGAAGTGGACGGTATTCTAATGAGTCTTGACTCTAAAAGTGCACCAGGTTAGGGTGGTATACCGACAAATTATTTTAAAATGTCCAGAGATTTTGTGGTTCCCCTGATAAGCCAGCTAGCTAATTTATGGCTCAGAACGAAAATTTTCCCGAAAGATTTAAAGCGTTCCGTGGTCACTCCTGTGCACAAGGGCGGGGACGTTAACGATGTTAACAATTATCGCCCCGTATCCGTGCTGTCATCAATTAAAAAAAAAATATATATAAAAATAATATATAAGAGACTAATTAACTACTTAGAAAAATACAGTATTCTATCAAATGCACATCAAATCAGTTTATAAGAGGACGTTCAACTCAAGACGCTATTACGGCATTGACAACTGACATTATTAATAAAGTGGATAAGGGTCATAAATGCTTTACAATGTTCTTAGATCTTAAGAAAGCTTTTGATACCGTTTCCGTCCCTATCCTTCTGTACAGGCTAGAAAGCATAGGTATAAGAGGTACGGCTCTCTCCCTTTTCGAAAGTTATCTTAAAAATAGACAGCAAACGGTTAAACTAAATAGCTTATACAGTGCCGAGAAGTGCTACGGAGTCCCACAAGGGTGCGTCTTGGATCCGCCGCTCTTTTTGATTTATATTAACAGCCTATGCAATATGCAGATCAATGGAGGTCAAATTTTCTCATACGCAGACGACACTGCGGTTGTTTTCTCAGGAACTCATGGCAACATGTAAAAGCTGTCGCTGAGGGGGGTCTGGCTGAGATAGCTGGCTGGCTTAAAGCGAGCCTATTAACCCTTGATACCACTAAAACTAATTTCATCTGCTTTTCAACAGACCAGAGGTCACAGCCCGGATCTGATTTTGGTATTGCGATTCATGTTTTCCAAAATAATGCAGTCCATAACCATAATTGCACCTGTCAAACCATTCAACAAGTCAGCTCCACAAAATATTTGGGCATAATTGTTGATCGAAGACTGTCATGGCACCCTCACATCGAAATCCTTATGAAAAGGATCAGGAAGCTCATTTGGGTGTTTAAAACATTACGACATGTTATGTTCGCTCAATTTATAAACAAGATCTATATAGCTATAGCGCAATCTGTAATAACTTACTGCATTCCAATTTGGGGTGGAGCTACCAAAATTAAATTTCTTGATCTGGAAAGAGATCAGCGATCACTTATAAAGATGATGTACTTTAAACCATTTCTACAACTGTATAGAGTTAGCAACTTGATCTCAATTAGAAAACTTTATATTCTTTACGTGTCCTTAACCCTGCATAAGTGTCTTCCTTTTGACTCAGCATCTAAAAGCAGAAGGCGCAGAGATATAGTGGCCTACTCCCCAAGTCCCCAGAGATTCGAATTAGCTTTGCTAGACGTCAATATGTTACACAATCCACCTACATCTATAATAAACTGAACCGTAAATTAGATATACGAGTATATCCCCTGTTGTTATACGATTGTAAAAAAAAACAATAATTGAATGGTTGAGATCCCTAACGTATGACGAAACAGAAAATATTCTGACCAGGATTAACTTAAAAAAAATTGGGTACACTCACGCTCGTACGTACACACCCTCAACACACACTCTTACATACATACACAAACGCACTGAGAGCTGCTAAATTAATGTTTTATTTTAGTTTTACTATTCTCTTTTTTTTAAAAAAAACCTTTTACGCGTCATCATTGGTAAGTTACCACTTATGGAAAGAGCGAGGCAGCTCCGACACAAGTACTTTTGTAACTTACTGGGGCTGCCTCAATTTATGTATGACACAATGTTTAAAAAATTTTATAATTAGAAAGAATAGAATACTCTTTCTTATGTAAACCATAAAAACAAACATTAATAAATATATATTTTTTTTGTATTGTATTATGTAAATGGTACACCACAGACTACCTACAGTATTCGTCTTTCCTTCCTCTTTTTAGTATATCCAAAGGTTGTCTATAAAGTTCGCTCTTAGGGATAAGACCGCAAATTGTGTCACCCTTTGTAAAATTTCAATATTTAGGTATGTCTGTAATTTATATTGTGTAGATAATAAAGAGTTTTCTATTCAATTCTATTATTTTACAACTCCATTTAAACATGGCCTTGCCACAATAAAACTTGTAACATGCAGTTGTGCTCAAATGAATTTGTTCTAGGACTGCGATTTTTATTGCGTGCTTAATATGCTCGACGTCAGTTTATTTTATTTGCATAGGTATAAAAATAACAATCAACAACTACCTACGCTTTTTAGTTCAAATGCCACACAATTAAAGAGGTTTGATGAATATCAATACAGTAGGAAAGTTCTAGATATCCAGTCTTACCAAGGGGTGTCGTGGTACCCAGAGACTGCGTTGTGGAGGTCAGGCAGTCAGCATATTCAGCCTATTATGTTCCCCACTGCAGGGACACAGGCCTCCCCTCTCCGTGCGGGAGTGGGCTATAATTTATTCTAATAATCCACGCGGGTCCAGTGCGGTTTGGTATGACGCATGTCTTCCAATTTTTGGTTCTAGGACACGCCGGTTGTCTCACAATGTTTTCCTTCACCATTTTGAGAGCTAAAAACAAAGCGACTGCCTAGGTTCGAATCCACGACCTACAAGTTGTAAATCGGGAAGTATACAGGCAGTCAGTCTATGTAAAATATTGCTATACAGCTGCATCTGGTTGGACTGAAATATACCTCAACATAGTTGGGACAAGGCTAGGCAGTCAGCAGATTGATTCAGGTAAGTTCTAGTTGTCCCTGTACTACACATGGTTGCTTAATAATTATGCACAGGCGTTTTACTTATACTGCTTCTGTCTTCGCTTGGTTCAAAGAGGTTCGAAAAATATCACTACTGCTGTAAGTAGGTTCTAGTTCTCACTAGACTACACCTTACTGCTTACTATTAATGCACAGGCGTCTTACTTCTCCTTCTTTTTCTGTATTGGCATGAACTATTATGAAACATGAGAATAGCCTTTGACTATAAGTTCTCCTCTGTAGATTGTTTTGTGTACTTAATGTATTAAATAAATCAATAGCTCATGCTGTGACGCAAATATTTGCCAGTCAGTGAGATGGTGTCGGACGCGTGGTGTGGGGTGGGGTGTTTTGAATGGTGTGTATCATGTTTAGTGGTGTGTGGTGGTATGTGGTGGTGGTGATGTGACTGCCCGAGGTACTTCAAGCGTACATTGTATAAGTATCACCACTTGTGGAGGATTTTGATGCAGCCCCGGATCTCCTATAGTCACACAGAATCTTTTGGCATCCGAATGACATTGACAGGAGGGCGTTTTTGATACCTAAGCATTTGTAAAATTATCACAGAAATTGTATTGAAAAAACCTGTTACGATTCATGAAATACAGCCTGCTAATAGACAGACGAACGCACGGACAGCGGAGGCTTGGTAATAGGGTTCCCTTTGTGAACGGAACCCTAAAAATAAGATGGCGGCGTCAGTTCTGAATTTGGCTACGTGCCGAAAGATCTTTGTACAGACGCCAGCACATCAAGCTACTACAATCTGTCAAATTTCTTTAATAGATTTTCAACTTTATCGCTAAAGCATAAGGTTCTAAGTTGATTGGGAAATTTTGAAACTTTCGGGTAGCTTGATGTGCTGGCGTCTGTACCGTTGTACCTACTCAAAAGCAACAAAATAATAATATATTATTTGAAATAGAAAACTGGCTTGTCTATCGTTTTAAATGGCCACACCAAAACCACCTGTAACAGGTTATTTCAGCGAGTTTTTTTTAATTTTTATTTTATCTCTCAAATGGCCAATCTTGACTTGGCTTGGAGAATCACCACTTATTTTTAGGCGCTAAAAAGAAATTTAGCTAAACCTCTTTTTTAAGAAAAGCCACTTTGGAAGCTTAACTAAAGATAAAATGTTTTTTGGATGATATGAGACAAACAAGTTTCATGGTATAGTGGGCGCAAGCATGACTGTTGAGTTTAGAAGTCCTGAGTGCCAATTCTAGTAACTTAAAACGTTCAAAATCTAGTCGCAGTCTCATCTCGGCGACAAACAAATGTCAAAAACTTGTCAAAATGTAGGGAAATTAGACATATTTTTGATAGATTGAGACTGAGATCAGACTGTGAACGTTCTTAAATTACGAGAATTGCCCCTCTGATTTCGATACACTGGTCGTGCAAAGTGTTATTATGATTTTTCACCAGGAAAGGTCATTGGGCATATCTGACCCGCTTTGCGGAGAGTGGCGGATATTAACCAAAATAGTTTTAAACTAAAGAGAATATAATTATGAATACAGAAATGGTGACCTTTCATTGTATATAGGTATTAATTATTGTGAGCGACCACGTTTCAGTGCCATAAGACATCACTGGCAACACGCACTGGTCAAAGACTTTCGTCTTGAGACACTGACACATCTGCCATCACTTGATAAAACTTGGTGCATACTAAAATTGTATACCTGCGCGATATTTTTTTTGGCCTTTTTAGTAGTAAAGCTTTGGTTTCCTATACGATAGTGGTTCTGTCACATTATAACGGCCGATGTGAAAATCTGTCATTTTCCCTAGTATTTGAAATTTAGGTCTCAAAAACGCACTGCATTTTGACCCCCCGTCGCCCCTGGACCCATTTGAGGAGGGCGTTATCCGCCCTCCGGTGACGCCCGGTGCGCCTGCTGTGGGCCGGGTAAGTGGACAAAATCTCCCTCTCCCTTTTCGCAGCCTTCTTCTGCGAAATGACCGTTTCGCAGAAGGAGAATTCGTCGAGAGAATAAATTATTACAGGCCATGATTTCAGACTTAATATTTTCTTCATGCTCTTTAGTTCTGTTTTTTTTTTACCTAGGTATAGATAAATTTGAAATTAACACTTCAATAACTTTAAATTGTGCAGTAATGCACTAATTAAACGCTAATGAAATTAATTTTGCATTGAAAATTAAACAATTTACCTATGTTGAATTAGCCACGCGCGATTTACTGCAATTGTTAATTTAGAGTGGATTAAACCATCACTAACTAACTAGTGTTTATTTTGCATCGGATAACCTGTCAATACTTGAGCAATATATATTATGTTTGGTTCAGTTCATTTGGTTATGTGAATTGTGATGGGATTAATCGATACCTACGCAAGACTCGTCCTAAATTAAAGGCTTCCGCAGAAAGATGCGACGCGACGGCGACGGTGCGACGCGCTTCTCTTAGAACAATTTCCATGAAGTTTCATAGAAATGGTTATTCTAGTAGAGTCGCGTCGCGCCTCTGCGAGAGCCTTAATATGAACTATGTAGCAGTGCAATATATTGTACTGCTAGCGACCCGGCTGTCTCTGCTTTGTACGGTTTTCACAACATGTCAAAACGTCGAGATTTCTTTATTACCTAATCTGCGTTCGCGATTTATTTGCCAAAAATGTAAACAAATAATATGAATTAATGGAAAAATAACTTTAATTCCTACACAATAAAGTTCGTTTACGCTACAACTTCAAACATTTTTATAACTTTTTCAATAATGCTAGTCAATCTGAAATCAACTTAAAAATAATTTAAATAAAGTTGATATTTGTTTAACATGAAATAGGGTAGGTAGGTGTGCAACACTGTGCACTTTTACTATATACACGGTGCCATGTACCATGGATTCAGAACATGATGAACAGAAAAAAAACACGCTTAAAAGCTTAGGAAAACATTGTTTTCATTAACTTGAGTTTTTATTTTAAGTAGGTATATTTCATCACGGTAGGTAGATTGTTAGTTCAAAGAAAAGTAGATTACGCACCTTGCTAAAGTGAGTAATGAATGCACTCGTGTTCATTTAGTGCCCTCGCATGCGCTCGGGCACCAACGTAACTCTCGTGCACTAATAACCCACTTTGCGGTCGATGCAACAATCTACTAATAATTTACTCAAAGCTGAAATGCAACCCAAATATCAAACCCTGTTTTCGAGATCCCTAGAGCAATTTTTGAATTCCTATGTCCAGCAGTGGAAATTCTCAGCCAAAATTATGATAAAAATACTACAAATCAAAACGGCCAAGTGCTAATCGCACTCGCAAACGAAGGTTTCCGTACCACCGTATAACATTTTAACATTACATATTTTTTTTAAACCACGCTTCTTGTAGATATGGTTTCTTTAAACTTTTTAACTTATTTAATTTTTATTAAGTATTTGTTGTTATAGGGGCAATCGGCAGTCTACCCAATATGGTTCATGAGAAACACCCTGCTGACAGACAGACGGACGGTCAGCGGTAGCTTAGTAATAGGGTCCCGTTGGCACCCAAAAATCAATGCCAATAGGTACAGACAAAGCTATGGAGCAAAATACAGGAAGACTGTAGTTATACACTGTGTTCTTCACGTTATCCATAAACTTTGTCAAACGCTTCTATAGCTTTTACAAATTAAGTCTAACACAGGAAGTAGTACTTAAAAAGGCTTTGTTGCAAAGATATTTATAATTTCATTTAATTAAATTTAATTGAGCTGCAGAAAGGGTCTTAACTTAGTTTTGACAAGTTTCAGCCCGCCAAATCATATAAATGAAAATACTTCGTTGCCAATTCGAATAAAGAGGCATGCCTATCGGGTGATTTACGTCAAGGTTTGTATGAAAATTAACAAAAAATAAGAATTCATTAATGTGTCCATAATGAAAAATGCTTATTTCCATGGTCTGAACATTTGGTCGAAGTTTATGTATATCGTCCGGAACACGGTGTACCTATACTAACCCCTTACTAATAAACATTTATTATATCAGATGAATAATTACACACCGATTTCTCTCTTCAGTCGTCAGTAATTTGACTTTCGAAAGAAGAAGACAAAGCGTTGTGTAACTATACAGACGCTTTACAAAGTTTATTACTAAGTTTAGTCTACGATTAACAATTTAAACACCTAAAACCCAGTCAAAGTTTTTAGATAATAACGCACAGTTACATACAAAATAAGCCCGCACAGACAAAGTGCGTAAGATAATCACTACCTTCGAAGTTTCGCACTTAGGTATAAAATGATAGACTACAGTCTTACCTCACTGGCCTTTAAATGGTCGTTGACATTAGAACGGCAGGTGATAGGTTAATATACCGTTTTTATACCGAAACATGGGGTACGTTACATTTATATAGAGTTTTGATAGAAACCCGCTTACGACTAAAGATTTGTAAGGGGTTTCTATCAAAATTTATAGAACACCCAAGTTTAGCGTTCTATCAAAGGATAGGACGCGAAATTTGGGTGTCCTATTATGTTGCCGAGTTGTAGGTTCGAACCTAGAGAGGCACTTTAGTTTGTGTGAATTATTTCATCACCACTGCTCTCAAAACGGTGTGGAAAAACATTCTAAGGAAACCAGCGTGTCCTAAAATCAGAAGTTTGAAGATATGTACCATTCCCTCGTGGTGGAATACGGCCCACCCCCTTTCACAAAGAAGGACCTCCCAATGTTTCCAGCAATGGAATATTATAGACTCATATGCTTATGCTGCTTATTCGTCGGTGACCAAAAAAAAAACGGTTGTTTCACAGGAAAGTGTAAAGGCTCGTACAGACAGGCGCGACGCGACACGCGACACAAAGGCACCGCTCGTTGCGCGACTTGCGGTGCCTTTTGTCGCGTGTCGCGTCGCGCCTGTGTGTACGAGCCTTAATTCCTACGCGGTCAAAATGTATGGAGCAATATTTTTTTAATTACCGTCGAATTTCCAACATCGGCTTTCAAAATCATGTACTAAATCCATGGTAAAAGGTTGCGAGTCGAGGTCCATGCTACCCTGTGTAAATAGATAGACAGAATACTCATTCTTACTTTCTTTTTTTAAATTTTCTTTTTGACTCATTATTTTTAGCCCCCTTACTAATAAAGGTATTATATCAGATGAATCATTACACACTGATTGTCTCTTTCAGTTGTCAGTAATTTGACTTTCGAAAGAATAAGACAAAGCGTTGTGTAACTATACAGACGCTATACAACGTTTATTAGTAAGGGGGTAAGTTTCTTCTTTATTGACATCGCGCCGTAAAAATCTTTACTAATTGTCATTTTGTCTTTTGTTTCTATGGTGGTCATGCTACGTTTATTTATAACAGCTATAACAGCAAAGTAAAGACATTTATTTTGAGTTTTCTGATTTCATCAATCTTTTCGTCAAATATCAGAAAAAATATTAGGTTAAATAAGTCTTGCCTATTTTTTTATCATTATTTATTACATATAAACTCATAAAAGGAGTCTTTGAGGCATAATACATAAAAGTAATCCAGATGGGAAGTATTGGACCAAAGACACTGTACGTAGTCGGGTCATAAACTTTTATTTTTGATACCTCACGTGTTTATTACGTGTAAAACACAACAGGAAAATAGAATGCAAACAGTAAACAAATTTATGATTTATATAGTGATTTTTATGGGTTTGATTTATAGTTGTAGGAAAGTCGTATATAACATGGGGTATAATAGTACTTAATTTATGTCGTCGCACGGTCGGTACGTCAAGACGGGCGTCGCCTATGACACGCGGGGTTGCGATAGTCGTGGAGAGGATCCGGCAGTTGGGTCTCGAGGTGGCATTGCACAAGTCCGAGGCCATGTCGTTTCATGGGCCCCGGAACGCGCCACCATTGGGATCCCAACTAACGGTAGGAGGGGTTCACATCGGCGTCGAGACGACGATGAAATACCTGGGTCTCGTCCTCGACAGCCGGTGGAACTTCGTCGAGCATTTCCGACGTTTGGCTCCCAAACTGGAACGAGCCGAGGCCGCCTTCAAGCGGCTCCTGCCCAACCTGAGGGGGCCAAACGCCTCCTGCCGGAGGCTTTACGCGGGGGTCGTGCGGTCCATGGCCTTATACGGGGCCCCGGTGTGGGCGCCTTCACCGCGGCGGCGAGCCGCCCATTATCTGAACGCGCCCCAGAAGGTGGTAGCCGTCAGGCTGATCCGGGGGTACCGCACGATCTCAGGCGAGGCGGCAAGCCTCCTTGCCGGACTGCCGCCATGGGATCTGGAGGCGATAGTCCTCGCGCGCCTGTATGAGTGGCGCGCGGAGGCACTACGCCGGGGGGAAACTCCGCTTCCACAGCAAATCGCGGCGGAGCGGAAGGACCTCCGGCGCGATCTCATGGCGGCATGGAAAGAGCGACTGTCGCAACCCAGCGCAGGGCACGCCACGATAGCGGCGGTAAGACCCCTCTTTGAGGAGTGACTAGAGAGGCGTCACGGCGCCCTCACCTACCGCCTGACGCAGGTCCTCACCGGACACGGAAGTTTCGGGAGGTTCCTGCACATAATCAGGCGGGAGGAAACGCCCGGGTGTCACCATTGCCAGGATCGCCCAGAGGACACGGTGGAGCATACAGTGGAGGTCTGCCCTACTTGGGCGGAGCACCGCCGTGTCCTCGTAGAGGCGATCGGCAGCGGCGGCGACCTCTCGCGTCCGGGCCTGGTTCAAGCCATGGTCCGGGGCGAGAGGGAGTGGGGGGCAGTCGCCTCCTTCTGCGAAGCAGTCATGCTAGCGAAGGAGGCGGCGGGACGGCTGAGGGAGAGAGCCTCCCGTCCCAGCCGCCGCGGGAGACGCTCCGGGCGTCGGGAGCCGCACGACGACTCCCGGCCACCGTATCTGTCGTCGATTGTGTGTATGTACAATGCGTGCCACGAAAGATGAGACTTGACACACCACGTGGTTTGACATGCGCAGTACACGATTTTATATATTAGTATCTTTAGCGGTATGAGGTCTGAGTGCGGGACGAAACCGGACGTAATAGGGGCGGCGGAAAGAGCGGGGGAGGCGGGGTCAAGTCTCATCTTTTGTGGCACGCATTGTACACTAAGAAACGTTGGCGTGACGATTTAGACTTGTTCCTGACCGATTGGCGGGAGAAGGAGAAGGTTGGGCCTTTAAACTAACCTATTTTATCTCACTGCTGGGCACAGGCCCAGCAGTGAGATAAAATAGGTTAGTTTAAAATATATAAAAAAGTAGTTTATGAGGACAGTCTAAGACAAAGAGGTGTCCTGTTCATGCTTAGGAATTCCCTTCCAGGAGACCGGCTCGATCTAGTGTAGTTAATAAGCGAAAAAAAATCTTCCTTTGCGTTTTTTTTTGTTTTTTTTTTATTGTATACTAGCTATTAATTAATATAGACTAGAAAATATGGAAACGTAATGTAATAATCAATTCTTGTGACAAACTGGGTTGCTCGAATACGTTGCACCGATACAATCTTACTGCGATGCTTGTGACACTTTAATTCGATGTTACGTTACTACGATAAACCTTTATGCGACCAAGTTTCCAACTAATTGACTTCTTGACTATGAACGGTACTAACCTAGAGTAAATACATACTTTGATTTTGCTTAGTTTTTAGTTCACCAAAACCATAATAGATGTTGAGAACTCGATATTGTGTTCCAAAACTTAAAATGCTGATGTAGGTCACTCTGCTACCGAGCTTAAAGCCTCCTTCCACTTTTGCGATTCGTATAATTTGTTTTTTTTTTTTTAACAGGGATAGAAAAACGCTAATATTAATGTATTTTGACCCCAGAACCGGTAAGTATTCACGCAGATGAAGATACTGCGCGCTCCTGGATGTATGTGTATGGTGGACCAACCAAGTTTAGCCAGTTAGAATGTTTATTCCGCCATCTTTACAGAGAGATAGCGGAATAAACATTCATGGCATACAGTCGCCAGGGCCTGATTGGTAAGTAGCTATGTAGATGCATCAAAATCTACTCGCATAATTTCGGTATTATTCTGCGAATTGCTCGTATAAGCCCAAGCCCCGGAGAGCATAAGCACATCTCATCTCGCTAGACTGAAAACCAACTTAACCAATTTAAAGGCAAAGGGTGATATAGATAATACCGTCAGTGATTCATCAAAAAGATGGCTGTAATTGGCGGTGTATCCACCACTGACTTTGTTTTGATGTAAAGGCTCTCCCCCACAGGTGCGTTATTATTGGTCGATAATAACGGATGCGTTATTGCGATATCTGTTTTCAGTACATTTTGTATTAGGATGGCTACAAAGTTACACATTTCTGCGATAGTAACGACGCAATAGAAGTAGGGCGCTTGCGTTCCTCCGTCCTGCGATATTCCGGTATGACTTACTTCAGTTACATACTTGATTATGAAACATTTTTAATTACAATGCATACGATCTTACACACGCCTGCATTAATAAAGTAACGTGTAGTGCGAGCTGGGGGCCTATAATGTAAGTTACACGCACACGTCAAGAATTTTGGGACGATAAAACGTAGCTGTTTGGCTAGGAATCGGGACGTATTATCGCAATAACGCATCCGATATTATCGACCGATATTATCGCTTTCTTTAAACTACTCTCCAATTCCATTCACTAAAATCGTTAATAATGAACACAATCCAATAAGAACATGCATCAAATAACCTCTTTATACTGTACTGTAGATATTACTTATTATTTTACCAACAACCTTCAATTATGATTCGCACATGGTAGAATGTGACGGAAACATAATGTGCCCGTATTTTGCAAATAAAAAAAAATCAAAAAACATTATTTCTCTTCCACAAAGGCGCCTTAAAAATATGAAGACACTACATCTGATAAATCCTTTGTGGGAGGAAACCTGTCACATAGATTACTAGGCCCCCCAAAATTTGAATTATTATTGAGGATTGTGGGTATTAGTGAAGTGGTGGGCTCACAGAGTACACTATAATACTGGTTGGGCTGAAAACACACTTATCTTAACACAATAAAGAGGCTTTCAGTGATATCGTAATAAAGGTTCAGTAGATACGTGGTGAGAACTTACTTGCACTTTGATTTAGTAAGAGGGTATATTTTTAAAGTTGAGTTTATTTTGTTATATAAATACCTAATATTCTTATTCCATGATTATTCTTTCAATCCATCGTTCTATAGGGTTATGTACTCTACATCTGTTTGATAAGAAATGTGAGAGCTCACGAAGCGCCAGGAAATCGAGAAAGTTAAAATAATCTGTACTTATCCGCGTTCAAACTTTGTTGCGTCCATACTGATTGGGGATTTGGAGAATATCATGAAACGTTACGGTTACTCGTATAAATTAGAAGTGTATTTCGATAACTTCGTAAACTAATATCCGGAATAGTGTGTTAGACGAAATGAAATACCAGAAATTACAATGGTACATTACATTGGTAAAACAGTCATCATGGCTGTGTGCATGTTTGCTTGATATTACAGATAAATGGTTTGAACACTTATTCTAAAACAAATTAAGGTTTTCTTAAAGTATGGCTTACTTAGCATGTAAGCAATTATTATAATTGCGTATAAAATTAACTAAATCAGTTTACTCTAACTTACCGGGGTCGGCTAGGTACTTGACATACTGGCATATCGGTCATATTTCAATAAAAGGCAAGGCCGTGGTCGGTGTAGCAACTACCCTGTTGCCTGGCCTCAGTGCCTTTTAACAGCCAATCTATTACCGGGTCAGGCAGGATAACCGGATAAATGACCTGCCTGACCTGTACCCTGATTGCGTAACACACCATCAATCGGAATCTGAATCATTCTGAAGCAAATTACTGATCCATTGCTTAATAAGTTCGAAAAAAAATTCTGCTCGACACGTAAATAACGCAATGAATGTTGTTGAAATGTCAAAATGAAACCGATTCCGATTGATAATGTGTTACGCAATTGCCCCGCTGGCTACCCAAGGTCAAATCTACTTAGTGATTTTTGTATATGAGCAGGAGTGTGCCATTAGGTGCAATTAGGTTATTTCATCAGCGGCCAAAAAAACGTAGGAAATACAGGGGGCCAAAATAAAAACAGTGCATTCTGTATTAAGGCTCCTTCAAACAGGCGCGGCACGCGATAAAATCGCGCGCCACACAAAGGCACCGCAAGTCACGCACCTTTGTGTCGCGCGTGATTATATCGCGTGTCGCGCCTTTTTGTAGGAGCCTTTATCAACATAAAGGCTCCAACAAACAGGCGCGACACGCAGTGTGTAGCATTTTAGGCTTTGAATGCAACCATTCAAAGCCTAAAATGCTACACACCGCGAAAACAACCGTGGAGCGCACTAGGGCAATTTTCTCTCTTACAGCAATTCGTCGAGGTTATGTTTACCCAGTTAATAGTTTACAATGGCCATCATATTAACTTACTACGGACGCCAAATAATATTTCTGAGAGTAATACACTCTTGTTTATTTATTTTATTATGTATGTACACACATATATAAACAGACAAGAAAAAAATTGGTACAAAGGCGATGCTTATTTAAGAGAAATCTGTTCCAGCATACCTGCGACAGGACAATATAGATTGAAAGATGTAGACAGCGTGTGAAAGAGTAAATGAGACAAAAAAAAAATACATAGAGTCATAAAAAAATCACATAATAAAACTAAACACATATTATTAGAATATACATACAATTAAACATAAATACAATAGAAATACAATATAAAATACATACAATAGAAAATACACTAGAATGTTAATAATGTTATCATTAAGATAATTAATACATACACAACTATGATGAAATAGTGTTGACTTACTGTCAAAATGACGTTGACGAGCTGGATTAAAACCCTATGCAGACCGGATTTGGCCCGCGGGCCGTAAATTATTCATCCCTGCAGTAGAGTCTCAAGTCCTTTTCCATACTGTGCTGGGGACGGCTTTTAATCTATCCAGATGCAGCTGAACACTAGTATTTGACAAAGAACTACTGTCCGACTTCTTCTTCGACTGGCTACTAGCAGTACCATCAACTCCGGAGAATGACTTGTTTTGCCGGGAGATGAATAGATTTATATCTTTAATGTTTAAGATTTGTAAGAAAATGGATGAAAAATAAAAAATAGTTTGAGTGTTTTTTTTTTTTGTTACTTGATAAAATATTTTTTTTATTTTACAAGTGTTATTGTGTTTTGTTTGTTAATTTTGTTTTTCTTGTGTAAGTATATTTTTTTTTGTAATGGTTTTGCGTCACTTTTTAGCTTGTAATTTGCTCTGTACAACGTCTTGGGATTCAATTCTGTAATGTTGCGCATGTAATATAAATAAAATAAATAGTTATTTTCGCGTTTCAAATATTTGAATGAATTAAAATTCCTTGAAGTGTTTTAACCTTAAAGAAAATTATACACATTACTCGGTATGATTTTCACAACACTACCGATTGCCGTAATAATAGAGTACCTACCAAATAAGGTAATATACTTATTGTAAAACACCAACACTAAAGATAATGATGAATCATGAAAGTTATTAACAGTTTCGACACCAATGCGCGTGCGCAAGGCACAACAGTAGGACTCCCAGCTGTTACCTTGAAATGATTTAATGCATAAATGCAACTAACACGCACTTTCTGCTGAAATAGTTGGGTATTACCTATTTACTTATGGACTTGTTCTGGTAAGGATAACGCATTTTATGTTGTAAAGAATCTGGCGGTTAATTGTATCGTTAATTTTGGATATCCTCATCACCAGCCTACGGTAGTCCACTGCCGGATATGGGTCTCTCCAATTATATGCCATTCAACTTGGTTCTCGGCAACTCTCATTCAGCTGCAACCAGCCACCCTGCGAAGATCTACGAAGATCTGCGATCGCCATGTTTTAACATTTTCCGATGCCGAAATCTTTTCTGAGTGCCGCTTGCTGTATATTCAAATCGTAGAAGTATAGTTACTAGACATGTTAGGACATATTTCTATTTTAAAAGCACCAGTTATTTTATAGTCACATCAACTCTTTATCATTCACTGCTGAACACATTGCAAAAGGTATCATCCAAGAGAAGAATAGAATAGAGTAGGTACTCTTTCTTATGTACACCATATAAATTACAAACATAAATATAGAAACTGTACAAAGGGTGACACAATGGGCGGTCTTATCGCTAAGAGCGATCTTTCTATTTTCTTTTTTTCTTTCTTTTTTCGATCCAACTGAGCGCTGTCAACTCCACCTAATTATTTCGATATTTGCATGCAAACCACACAAACGAGTCCAGTCCTATCTTCAAGGATACTCTTTTGATCCATAATATCAACAAAAAGCACAGCACATGCACATTGGAGACATATTCTGCAATACCAAGTTGGGTTTAAGGTTGACATATTGCAAAATTAGCGGTAAGTAATAGGTCATCGGCGACCGCCATAGTAACCCGTTTCGCTCAGTTAGTTGCCTTACTACTTACGCAACGTATCGAGTATGTGATACGCGACGTTTTTCTCTAGATCCTGCGTGGAAATTGCATATAGAATGTAGCATGTCTGCTCTATGGTACATTTACTACATTAAACCAAGGACGAGACTATGCAGTTTTACTACCTGTGAGCTACCGTAGTCCAAAATAAGTCTTACCATCATCAAAAGTAGAAAAGAAAGTACATCTGCTTCGTCAGGGGTACAAATTTCACGAAATAGTTCAATAATGAAATTTAAAAAAAAATCTTGAATAGATTGATATAGCTAATAACAGCTGATCAAAGGGGCAATTCCTATTTTTAAGAACGTTCGCAGTCTCAATCCGTTAAAAATACCTCTAATTTCCCTGAATTTTTGGCAAGTTTTTGACATTGATTGTCGCTGAGATGATAAGATTGCGACTAGATTTTCAACATTTTTAATTACTGGCTTTGGATTTCTGATATCAAAGTGAAAACTATGCAGACACTGTCCACTTAGCTGCATTTAATTTTATGTAGGTCATGCCATTTTCCGCCAGCAAAATCATCAAACAGCTACACCCCATCACAAATTCAAGAAAGTAACAAAGTACACAAACTTCGACATCACGACCTTCGTACTTGAACTGACTTTTCGAAAACAACACTGCTGGCCAATCGCGGTGCAATATGCCAGAATACGGTCGCGAGCGCACGCAGGCCAGCGCATTCACGTCGCGAACATTTTATGGAACGGATTAGTGGCTAGCGTTCCGTGAAAATCAGGCTTCGAATTGGCAAAGAGCTGGCTGGATTTATGCAATAGACATAAAGAACTTGTTGTATTTACATAAGCGTACTGCGAAGGCACGAGGGTCAGGTCGTTAGTGTGCCCCAGGTTTTTGTGCTATCCGCTGTTATCGCTGTTTAAGTGGTACTATGTGTGACAGTAGATATGTTTTGGTTTTCACGCTGCTATCGGCTACGTCTTTCGTCAGCGACTGCTCGGCGAAGTATGCACGTGAGTTTTTATTGTTTGTTTTGCAATGTTCGTGGAGATAGTTGTGGTTGCGTTGATTCATTTGCGGTTTGGTCTTGATTGATTTCGTTGGAGATAGATTTAGGATTATTGATGGATGTCAACGTAATTATTTAGGAACCTATAATATGTTTTTTTTTCTATAAAGACATAATAGTCGTTTTACGTTTATTTCAACGTTCAAAGTTTTTTGCGTTTGACAGATCTTCGATGTTAGTGACCTTTATAGAAAGTAAAATTGTTGAGGAGTAGGTACTACCCCAACAATCACAAATTTATTGATTGTATGCCTACCTCGAAAATATGATTTTGATAAATTATTGTTGTTATAGGTATGGTTGGTACTAGTTATACCTGTCTACGTATTCAGATTTATCTGGTCTTTATTTATAAACATAATCTGCGTTCGTAATTCAGTTTCCAAACATGTAAACAATATGGGTTCGATTTTTTGGGAAATTATCTATTCACATTATGGTTCAGTTTGCGCATACTACCATAAAGTTAATATTTGTTTAAGTGGAAACAACATTAATTTGGAAAATAGACCTTGTAACTATGACATTAAATCCCTTTCTATGCTGCAACGACACCAGAGTGGTTGGTTTAAAATTTAATTGTAGCAATCCTAACCCTAACCAAATATTGAACGAACTAATTGTTGTTGGTTAATTTGATAACGTAATCTTTCTCCATCCGCGATCCTTCGTTGATTTTGTATATCCAAGAAACTTCTTGTCCATGGAGCAAAATTAGGACAAGTAAAGGACTGTCTTCACATATTAGGGTCATACCCGAAACGTGATCGGACCTTGCTCCGTGAGGGGCTCAATACAATTTCGGTGTTTACTTTTTTAAGTACTCATTCACACGCGTCCGCGTCTGGGCCGGGCGACAAAGCTTCAGTGCCTACCCTGTTACGGAGGACTCCTGACCCTCGGTCAAAAGGTAGTTAGAGCTAGAAGATGTCATAATGCTCATCTTCTAGTATAGCCAATGAAAACTATCAACTGGGGATTTCTTTACAAAATACTATCGTAGATTACGATTACCTTTTTGACATGAGGACTACCTCATGGGAAGCCCTCCGTATGGGAGGAACGGATATATAGAACTCCTACTGAATAAAACCAGACGAGGTTCCTTCTGCTTCTTTAGATTCGCGGGAGGAAGATTTCCTAAATTATCTTCTGCGCCATCACAATTCTTCTTCATCATCATCCACAGCCCGACTCTACCCCCTATTGAGCAAAGGCTTCTCTTTTCTTGTGCAAATCCCCACGAGTCAATTGGAGGCAGACGATGCTATAATACTCGCGATCTTCTAGGATAGCCAATGAAAATCATTCCCAAGTTCATCAGCTGCATTAAAATATTCATTACAATAGTGACCTTTTAAAGTCCAATTTAATTCTTCACCGAAACGTTTAATCGCGAAATCGATTATCAGACATTTTCGCCTATCCTTGCGAACGATATTATCTTTTCAAAGGCCAGAGAGAAGCCACAGGAAGTAGTAGTGGTGCTAACTAAATACCTCCGTCTTAATTGCCGCCAATCTTAGTAACCACAGTTTAGATATCTCATTTAAACCTTGAATTACCTTTATTAGAAAGCCTGGCAAACGTTTAGGGATTGAGTAAATGGTTTACGGATCCGGCTAGTTAAGTAAGGTAGTATTTGATGACAGCTATTCTTTAGCCAGCTAGATGGACCGACGACCTTAAGAAGGTGGTTGGTTGATTTTTTATGAAATCTTATGGTCTTCCGACCTACACCAGCCATGTACACATGATATTCTTTGGCACATCAAACATGTTGTGCCAAAGAATATCCTGTAACACCTATAATAAACATTATACCATATATATTATCTACACATGTTTTTGCAAATAAATAAATCTTTATCTTATCTTGGGAGAGACTGGAAGGCAGACATAGGGTGTATTGGCGTAGCCTGGAAGATGAATGCATAATGTTTTTTACCAATATTTTTGTTTCATTTGTCCTGGCAGTCATTCACGGTTCTTTGACAGACGTTACGGCTCGCCAGAAGCCCGAAAGTCTGACAACCAGTCTTACCAAGGGTATCGTATTACTCAGTACCTGGGTTGTGGAGGTCAGATGCCTATCTGACCTCCACAACCCAGGCTCCATTTCACATGGAGCAACTGCCTAGTTGCTCCATGTGAAATACTGGTATTTAGCTGCATCTGGACTGGAAGCCGACCCCAACATAGTTGGGAAAAAAGGCTAGGCAGATAATGATGTTTTTAGCCAATTATTTACACGTTAGTAAGGTTTCAAAATACGTACCATACCGTAGTTTTTTTAAGATGACCTTGACTAATTAGCATATTTTCACTTGACTACACAAACTAAGCGGTGTGATGAACCAATGGGAATCTATGAGGTCAAGACTGAGCTACTACTATAATGTAGTTGCAAAAAACATTAATATCAAAGCAATTTTCGTGGGATACCTTGCTTGGTCAATTGAAGGGTTCCTTGACAGAAAACATACATAGGGCATGATTCGAGTTGCGGTTAGACAATTAGTTATATGTGTGCACCTTAAATCTATCAACATAATTAATTTATCTGTCATTGCTTAATTTTTAATACTTTATAACTATTGAGTATAGTCATTTTATTAGGTACATTGTCTTCACATATAATCAAAATGAATGGAAAAAATGGTACTACACCACTGCCATTCTCCCGTTGTGGTTCCAAGGTGATTGTGACACAAAACTGGATCGTTAGGAGTTCTAGTAACATTGGCTTTATTGCCCGACAAACTGGATGGTTCTAGCTAGAATTGCAAGTACCTACCGGTTAAACTTCACTTGAAGAGGCTGTTAGTTATTAAAATGAGAATTCTGAAACAAGGAATGTAGATTTGGGAATAATATTTACCGAATTTGGCAGCGATTAGGTGACGTTAATCTAAACTATGGATTAGATGCACTTTGGGTTAGCACAGGGTTTTTCAATAGGGACAAGATATCTTAGACAGCCGATGTCGGCCAAATATTATATTGGTTAATGGCGGGAATTATTGACAGATATTGAGTTATTAAATTCTTGGAATTTATCAAGACGAGATCGTTATACAGTTGAACAGCGCGTTGAAATGATTAAAGTGTATTATCAAAACGGTGGTTCAGTTTACTTAGGTACCTACTAGATAACACACATTTGTGTACTATTTATTTTGAGGGTAGCGAAAATTCTGCTAGTAACAGTTAAGAAGAGGCAGACAGATTACCTACATTTTTAACCGACTTCAAAAAAGGAGGAGGTTATCAATTCGAATGCTTATATATATTTTTTTATGTATGTTCGGGCATAACTCCCTCATATATATGTCGCAGGTTTTTCATAAAATTAGGTTTTTGATGAAAAACCGGAGGAAGATGACACATTTTAAACTCAATTTCATCATAAACCTGTAACAATCCAGATTTTTGATCAAAAACCTGAACTGGTTTGGGTTTATGATAAAGTTCTTGTCAAAATCACGGGTTTGCTTGGTTTTATGACAAATAAATCTATTTAAATGAAATAAATAAAACAATCCATTATCATTTGCAACTTAGTAGAAAGAAAACAATTAAAATAAAATAATTAAACAATTATTTATTTATCAAAATTTTATATCCACGATCCAATCGATATTCTCCTCCTTCAATCCAATTATGAAATGAAATGTTTTAATGTCACTTACCTATATTAATCTGATTTTGATAAGCCGCGTAATAAAGAAACGTTTACCACATGCTTGCTTTTTTATAAATCCGCTAGTATGCTTGATTATTTATAAAAATGCAAGCACGTTGTAAACGTTTCTTTATTACATTTTTATTCTTTTTTAATTTTGACTCAGTTTAGTCGTATTTAATAGTTACGAAATTTCATTTTCGCGGCTTATCAAAATCAGATTAATATAGGTACGTGACATTGAAATATTTCATTTCATAATTGGATTGAAGGAGGAGAACATTGATTGGAACATGGATGTAAAATTTTGATAAATAAATAATTGTTTTCTTTCTACTAAGTTGCAAATGATGATGGATTGTTTTATTTATTTCATTGAAATAGATTTATTTGTCATAAAACCAAGCAAACCCGTGATTTTGACAAGAACTTTATCATAAACCCAAACTAGTTCAGGTTTTTGATCAAAAATCTGGATTGTTACAGGTTTATGATGAAATTGAGTTTAAATGTGTCATCATCCGGTTTTTCATCAAAAACCTAATTTTATGAAAAACCTGCGACATATAGACGGAATTGCAAACTTTTTTTTGTTCGAACGAGGTTTATACTACTAATGAAGGTAGTCCATCCTATCAGTACATATACTTATGCCCATTTGCCCAACACTGGCCATCAGCGTGTTTACGTTGTATTTATCTAGTTGCATGTATAAAACGTTTTTATTTTCATCGCATGAAGGTTATAACTGTAATTTACACTGATATGTATCAAAGTACCTATTTTCCAACATTATATAATTTTAATGCTCGCATCAAGATTGCTTGAATAGTAAATAGTACCTACCTATCTAATAGTAGAGAAATAAGTGAATATATGCACGCAAGAGGATTTTGAAGCACGCATCTTTCAAAGGGCCTTGTTACGGCAGATACCTACTTACTCAGTAGTAGATTTTGAAGCTGGATAGGAATCCAGCTATCAGGATAGGAACCCTCGGCCCACGAGTCAGACTCGCACTTGTTCGGTTTTTAAGTAGGTTGGTAAGGATACCAACCTACTTAAAAACCAAACAAGTGCGAGTCTGACTCTTACCAACCTACTTAAAAACCGAACAAGTGCGAGTCTGACTCGTGGGCCGATTTTTTATGTAACTACTAATTTACGGTTTTCGGATATTTTCCTTTACTTGTGTTACATGACCTTGCTTCTTGATAAATTTCATGATTCTAGGTCAACGGAAAGTACCATAAACAGTACCGTATACATTTTGATTGCCTTGAAAATTACGAAATATACGTTTTTTGCGGCATAAACGGCCGTATCTTTTTAACATTAACTTAGAAGTTTAATTTTTCCACAGCTTCAAGGGACCATAGACCTGAATATACTATGGTTCTAATTTCAACTCGATACCTCTACGCGTTCTCGAGATAAAGGGTCTTGACAGACAGACGGACAACAAAGTGATCGTATAAGGGTTCCGTTTTTTCTTTTGAAGGCCGGAACCCTAAAAACGTCCAATAAAAACGAATTGATATTGAATAGTGTCAATTTAGTGTATCGGCCAGTGGTATCGGCCCCGACTTATACGGGATCTAATTCATAAGTCCGAATCCAGGCTAGTATTTTACTGCTTGTGTATTTAATTTCATCACCACTGCTCTCAAAACGGTGAAGGAAATCGTCGTGAGGAAACCGGCATGGAACCTAGAACCAAAAATTCGAAGACATGTGACATCCACCAACCCGCACTGGGCCCACGTGGTTGATTAATTGATTGTTGCCCACTTCTTCTCACAGAAAGAGGAGACCTGTGTCCCAGCAGTGGGAACATTGTAGGCCCATTATAAATGATAAATGATTTTATTTTTGTAAGTAGGTTTGCACAAATACTTTTACGCGTCAATATATTATATAAATATACTATGCTATAAGTAGCACCTATACAGGGTTATTGGTTTAAAACACCAACAACCTTTTAAAAGGTCATTGTACTCATGATTATGAACAACTTACTCTGCGAACGAAACTGAAATCGCGAAAAAAAATCAGCTGTTCCCTACATTTATGTTCGTATCTATAACTCGTCAAAATGTAGGGAACAGCTGATTTTTTTTTGTTTTTTTAATATTTGTTCCCGCAAATCTGAAATTGGGTGTTGTTATTGAAAGATTCAGAACAACATTCCATGATTAACTTTATTTATTTAGTAGGTAAATGGATCTCCCAGACTGCCACAGACAATACTTACTTAATGCAAAAAAAAACCGGATAAATTATTCTATATCAAAGTTCACATTATATTTAATGTCTTCTTGAGAACAGATATTAATGAATGAATCATGAAATCAGATAATTATTGCCGAATTGTCCATAGTAATATAACTATTATGCACGTGAATGTTGGTACTTACATACATACATAAAAGTACTATAATTATGCGTAGGTAAATAAACAATCTTAAGTGTCAAAAATGTGTTCATAACTGCTCATGAATGACCGGTCAAACAGAGCAACTAAATTCACAGAGACAAAAAAATGAACAACGAAGTTAAACAATTTGCACGAAGTAGGTCAAGTTCAGCCATAAAATGTCTCTGGTATTAAGGTATGTCCATAAAGGTGCCCACGTCGTGTGATGAAACATGCAGATATGTAGGATTGTACGATTTACCAGTAATGTACGTGTTTCCGTACATTGCACGTTTGTAATCAATGGCCCACGAGATATTAAGGGGATGTATTTTTGCACGCATTTATTTTGTATAGAAATTTATTAACTCTACTTGTTAGTTTTATTTTTACAGTATAGTTTATGTACAGACGCCAGCACATCAAGCTACCCGAAACTGTGAAATTTTCCCAATCAACTTTGAATCTTATGCTTTAGCGATAAAATTGAAAATCTATTATACTCTGTAAAAGATAACATAACCCAGACCTCTCCGTCCTCTCCGTCCTCTCCGAGATCTCTGCGACATAAGTCAAACTGACATTCCTAGGGTTGTCATGATATAAAAAATTGTCGATAGAAATTATCGACGTTTCTTACTATTATCGATGCTAATGTAACATTTAATTGGGTTTAATTTAATTACAAACGTTACTAAATTAAACGAATATTTGAATATAAAATACATTTATTCTCGTAACGGAGTACACCCCAAATCCATATCTGAATCAGTTTCTGAATCGCTAGAACAATCTTGTAAATTTATTATAAACTCTTGTTATGATATTAAAATAAAATATACAATAAAATAAAATAAATAATTAATTTTAAATTAAGTTTTATTTAAAATATCGATAGTTTATAGTCTGTGGTCACGTTGATTCATCGCCCATCACTAAGTAGGTCGGCATGCCCATAAAGTATGACATTTACAGGTACTGTCTGTACTACTATGAAATTCAGAACTTCATAGGCGTGATTTTACTGACAGCTGTCGCAGAGATCAAGCTATCTTTTACAGAGTATAAATACATTTGACAGATTGTAGTAGCTTGATGTGCTGGCGTCTGTACCTACATGCACCCTAATTGCGCAACACAGTTTCAATCACAATCTGAATCCATTTTAAGGATATTGCAAATCCATTGCTTCATAATTACCTATGTTCGAAAAATTTGTCTGCGCAACAACGTAAATAACGCAGTGAATGTTGTTGAACTGTCAAAATTAAAGTCATTGCTACAGCGGTGCTATTCTGTAAAAAACTCACCGTGATAACTTCGGTGAAGTGAGCGTGGAGTGAGCTGTCAATAGTGTCAATTCCTAGCAAAAACAAACTCAATTCACCTAAGTTTTCACGGTGAGATTTTTACAGAATCGACCGGCTGATAGTGTGTCACACAATTACCTAGAAACTTATTTTCGTTAAAATACGTATGTTATGACAGTACAAATGTGTGTTTCGTGTCTCCAAGGCTTTACTGCGAAATATCTTTTGTTTGATCTCCAAATGACTCTTTATGAATTTTTGAAGGGAACAAATACTTAGTGGTGCTTTATTGACATAACGTAGGATTTTGTGAATCTCCTTTATATAATAGATATTTTTTATATATTTATAATATAATATAAAATAGATGATTTATATTTTTTTCTTTAAGTATATAATTTTTTTATATATTTTTTATCGCTGATATAACTTAATTTGAGTAGGTACCTACTAAAAAAACTCATTGAAATGGTGCTTATTTGGTACATAGTTACTGTTTATTTATTTGTTTTGCATAGTTCAGAAATAAACGATTGAATTATTTATATATTTATTCAGTAGTTCTCTCACATACATTTATCTTGGTTCAAACATAAACTATTCCAAGTTTTACCGTGCACGAACATCATCGACAACATCGTAATAAAACAAACTTGAAACAACAAGAAATTACAATTATAAACTAAATATTTATCTATTACTAAGGAGCGAACATCGATGACCGGTCCATCCTGGAGGAATGTTTTTGAAATCGATACAGATTTTTCCTAAAAGTATGTTCAGTTAAGTGTACGTATGTTGTTTGTATGTTTTTTTTGTGTGTGTGTTGTTTAATTAAAAACGCATACCATCCCCTTAACAGATCGCGTGATCCTATCGCGAAATGTCTGCAGTGTAGTGTAGTGTTGCCCAACTATTCTGAATCAGTACCGTCACTCATTAGTTGAAGCACTATTACTAAACTTTATAATGTTTTACGAGCTAACCTTTCAATAAACTTTTCAACGTTCTTTTGAAAATCCCATATAAATAAAACGAGGCGAGATAGTTACACCATTTATAACTCAAGAACAGCTGGACCAAAATAGCAGAATAATTATAACATGGAAAAAAATCACGAAAAAAAACTGGCCAAGTGCGAATCGGACTCGCACACGAAGGTTTCCGTTCCTTAAGGCAAAAACGCTGAAAAAAAAAAACACGTTTGTTGTATGGGAGCCCCATTAAATATTTATTTTATTCAGTATTTAGTATTTGTTGTTATAGCGGCAACAGAAATACATCATCTGTGAAAATGTCAACTGTCTAGCTATCACGGTTCACGAGATACAGCCTGGTGACAGACAGACAGATAGACAGTGGAGTCTTAGTAATAGGGTCCCGTTTATACCCTTTGGGAACGGAAACCTAAAAAAAAAATTCTCATGCATTCGTTCTTATTGATTCTGTGGTGGTACGAAGTTCGCTCAGCTAGTTTCTTTAGGGTCGAGCAAACATGCTACATTTAGCATCGGCGATTGATGATTTTGCAACTGTCTGTATTACAAGCGGGATTGGGCCGGTCATACCAATGTTTTGAAAACATCAGGACATTGGGCCATAGTCGTCACGCAGTGAGAACCTAAAGAGTGATGTCGTCATCAAGGCCGACCTAGGAAATGCTGGCGTGACGACTTCGATTCAGTCTTAACCGTCAGAGGTGACAGCGGTAAGAGAGATGTGGAGGTCTATGACCTTTACCCTAAGATGGAACTGTATAGAAGGTGGCAAGAACATCGACGCGCAACCTGTTACCACGGATTTCGTACGTGACTCTGGACGATTTTCGTCGGTTACCTACTTATTAAAAAAATTGCGTTCCATACCTACATTTTAACCACGTAGATGTTGAACTTCTGTAGGAAAAAAACTGTTTTTGTTTAATAATCGCAAACAATTTGAGCACAGGGGACTCCAGGATCGTGTACTGAATTCATGATAACAGATTATGTGTGCCACCTTGTTTACAAATAAATAAATAATAAAGCTTTTAAAAACGAAGTAGGTTTCTACCGAGGTCAGTCAAGCTAGGCAATTGTATTTTCCTCAAGTCAGAAATAATTCTTCTGGTTGCATCAAAATATTATGTAGAGTGTATCATCATTATTTTATTATACGGTCATCGACATCAATAATACAGACATGCAACATTTCATAGATATTTCAAGCTGAACATTCGAACTTGTCTACTTTGAGTAGTGTACCTTCGTGTTAAATCTAAATTATGATGAGTAGGTACAGACGCCAGCACATCAAGCTACTACAATCTGTCAAATTTCTTTAATACATTTTCGAATTTATGGCTAAAGCATTAGGTTCAAAGTTGATTGGGAAAATTTGACAGTTTCGGGTAGCTTTATGTGCTGGCGTCTGTACAATAAATTATTTATAACATTGCCGTGTCTTAAAACGATAGCATTCTGGCAATCTCTTGCTTCATTTATGTATTTGTTTAGAGATAAAGCCAGGGAAATTAAATGTTTGTGGAATTTACTACCAACTGAAATTGTTTGTATTTTCAAATCATAACTGTTCTGTCAATCTTTTTCAACATACAACATAATGGAATGACTATAACACGGCAAATTTTAGTAGTGTGTCCAATCAATTTACCTATTTTAGCAAGAAATGACATTATTATTATTCAAATAACAATTTAAGGCTCCTACAAATAGACGCGACGCGCAACGCGTTCGCTCGCGCTACAAAGGCACCGCTCGTTGCGCGACTTGCGGTGCCTTCGTGTCACGCGCGATTTTATCGCGTGTCGTGCCTGTTTGAAGCAGCCTTTATCCGTCGCAATGACCATGATTATTCTCGTCTTTAGCGCTTTTATTCAGAAATCGATGTTCAGCAATTGTTAAAAGCCGCTGTTCTCCTTCTTTTCTTATACGGTACTAAAACCCTGAACAGTTCCTAATCAGTGAGTCAGTGATTAATCTTTTAAATACGTCATGGGCTGTTGTATCTATACCTCAGACCAACATGTAATAGCATAGAGATATTTCCTTTAATAGCCTTTTTTCTTTATCCACAGCCGACTTTATCCATCCCTGCAACAACACAGAGCCGGCCTGTCTTATAAAAGCGACCCAGGATGCGATACCAGAGTTTACTAAGGGTCTACCAGAACTAGGAGTACCACCGTTAGACCCATTCGTCATTGATGAACTGCCCATACAGCTGCCTGGCATCAAGGTGACGTTTTACGGTGGGAAGGCGACAGGTCTTCGAAAATGTCAAGTCTTGAATGTCGAGTAAGTGAAACTTCTACATTAAATACAAAATCAATTTATTCATAATTTAATTTACCAGGCCCGCTACGCTTGCGACTTTTCAAAACATCGAAATGTCTTTATTATAGGTAGGTAAGTTTAACATAAACGTATTAGGTATGCACATAAACCATCTGGAATACATTCTCTAAATCATAGTGAAAACCGCATCAAAATTCGTTGCGTAGTTTAGAAGAACAACGCAATCAAATCGATTTTTTTTACAGTTTTTGGAAAACTTGCAGCTTAGCACTATTGTATGATTGAGAGTAACAAAAATAAGGCCAAACACAAGCTTTCACAGATAGACGAGAGCATAATATAAACAAAAAAAAATATTTGAGAAGGTAGACAGTGTTGGTTGTATAGGTATAGTTAAAGAATATATTATCTTCGTAAAACCTTTATAATTATCAGTACTTTCTATTTTAATTTATCTGAAGCTAAAAATCCAATAGATTATTTTTTTTTATAAAAAAGATAGAATGGTCTGTTTTCCAAGTCATATTTTTTTCCTTGGTTTTAAAATAAGCCATACCTATCCCTTTCAACCCTATATTGGGCATAATACCATTTAAAGATCTTAGTGATGTTCCCAATACACAAATAAATTGACAACACAACGTCTCGGGGAGCAGTCTCCTAAGGCATCCCTTAGGAGACTACTATCCGCGTGCGTCGTGAACGCATCGCTCCCACAATAGAGAAGCTTTTAATTCCAGAGGGAAAAATCGCGCTCGTGTGTACGCGCCCTTAGTTTGTATCTTGGGGCTCAGGCTACGAATTCCAGAGTGGAGACTAGAGAGGTGATTTCAAAGGATAATCACCCCAACAGCAATAATTTTGGTTTCGATGTCGTTGAAAAGAGGGGCCTGTGGTTAAATAATAACAGCCGCACAGGTCGATCGATCAGGTTAAGCTACGCTTGCCGCGGTTGGTCTGTGGATGGGTGACCATCTTTACATACTGAGACCACACCGTGCCTCGGATAGCACGTTAAGCCGTTGGTCCCGGCTGTCATTCGTGGATCTTTGACAGTTGTTACGGGTAGTCAGAAGCCCGAAAGTTCTAATGGATATTGTATTACAGTTTAAACAGCCCCAGAAAATGACAAGAATAATCTAAAACAATTTGTCATCTACTTATTTTTTTTATTTTTATTTATATATACTTTAATGTACACCAGAAAATACATAACAAAAAAAATACGATTATGAATACAAAACATACAATGGGCGGCCTTATCGCTTTCTGCGATCTCTTCCAGGCAACCTTGACTTGACCAGTCATCCCACGTAGTGTTGCCCAAAATCGGTCTTGGTCTTGCAGTCTTGGTCTTGTTCTTGCATTTTTGCAAGACCAAGACCAAGACCAAGACCGACTTATTTTAGCAAGACCAAGACTGAACCCTGCAAGACTTGAGCAAGACAAGACTAAGCCTGCAAGACTCTTGCGTCTCGCAGTTAAGTCAAACTGAGATTTGGGCGTTATAGTAGGTATTTGGTTTCAATCCCGATTATGCGAAAATGGATGTATTTTTTTTATGAAACAGTAAATTACATTGTTGAATTGCATTCAAAACTAAAATTATTGTTGATAATAAAAAATATCGAAAAATTACGTGACTATCAATACACTTCTGCACGTTTTTTTAATCTTCTTTACTTAAGGCGAAAGCGGTATTAGGTAGCCCGCGAAATTCACTGACCAGCAAATTACAAAAAACGTAAGAAAATTTAAATTTCGCGGGCTACCTTAGCGCTTCCCCCTTAAATCGATGAAGTTTTAGAAAAATAATTATCCCCTCATCATTATGAGGGGATAATTATTTTTGATGAATTGAATGACCCATTTACTACTTTTATTTTAGATTCGTTATCTAAAATAAAAGTAGTAAATGGGTCATTCAATTATGTAGATGATTAAAATGCCTCATGTGACGCGTCTGATAGATTCATTGGGATTCATGGCCGACTCGACACCGCTCGGGGATTCCCGCAATCTTCCGCATTTTTTGTCAGGTTCAAGCATTTATGCACTTTATTGTAATAATTTTAAAGTTTATTTTCAAATGCGTTAATAATACGAGGAGACCGCTTGGCGCTGCGGTCCCTTTGTGGCGGCATTTGAAAGTGAATAGCGTAGGTACGAAGACAGTGTTGACCTCGCAAATGAACTTTAGCGATACAGCTGATCAGGTAGCCCTTTCGAGTTTTATTTACATTGCTGTTTTAAGTGAAACAAGTGAATTTACAATTTTTTAATTAAAAATCTCATTGGGTCAGATAGAAATAATGATTTTATACAGTTTAGAGTAAAAAAATTGCAGAAAAAAAACGTAAAAATTAAGAAAAAGCCGACGAAAAATTTCAACGCAGGGGGGGTCCAGAATCATGTACAGACGCCAGCACATCAAGCTACCCGAAACTGTCAAATTTTCCCAATCAATTTTGAACCTTATGCTTTAGCGATAAAGTTGAAAATCTATTAAAGAAATTTGACAGATTGTAGTAGGTTGATGTGCTGGCGTCTGTACCTACTGAATCCATGGTAAGCGGTTGCGCGTCGATGTCCCTGCCACCCTGAGCAATAGGCTAATAGGTATTTGAATGTAGTCTAGTCTAAGTAGTAGAGTCTCGCAAGACTTGCGAGACTCTTGCTGCAAGACCAAGACCAAGACCAAGACTGAGAGCGCAATACCAAGACCAAGACCAAGACCAGGTGTATTGACGCAAGACCAAGACCAAGACCAAGACTGGCTAAGGTCTTGTCTTGGTCTTGCATTTGGGCAACACTAATCCCACGCTTGTGAGAGGCAACTATAGGCCGTATGCTAGAGATCTAAACCTATTTACTTCTAATGGATTTACATTAGACATACTCATGCAATATCGTCTACTTGTACGTAGTACTATTAAACCACATAGGTATATGGTTTAATAGGACTACTTACTAATAGACACATACGGTTTTCTATTACTAAATAAACATTTTCTATCCTTAAGTTAACTTAGCTAGTTACGATAGTGAATAAAGTAAGTAATTACTAAAAATATCTAACTCATGTATAAAATCAATTACCGTTCGTTAGTCTCGCAAAAACTCGAAAATGGCTCCACCGATTGTATTGCAACTTTGGTAAGTCGTTGATTGCGCGCCGGAGAAGGTTCACGCTTGAAGGAAGGTGCATTAGCTAGTACTATAATATAAAACTTCGTAGGTACAGTAGGCCTCACGACAGTGTTAACAAAATGAGTAACAGTATAAGCTGGTCACTTATTGTATAGAAATTTCGTATTACGCTAGGCCAGCTCAGGGCCAAGTGTTACCATACCAAAACTACGTTAAACAATACAAATTATTATTTTCGGTATGACAAGTTAAAAGGGCCAAAGCCTGAAAATCCCATGGGGGAAAAACGATATGATCTCGCGGGTGAATAATAATAATCAGCCTGTACTGTCCCTGCAGAGCAAAGGCCTCCCCTTCCTTTTTCAATTCAAGTCAATCTTCATATTCAATTCAATTCAATTCTTCAATCCTCATATAGGCGTCAATTTCGTCCCGCCATGTACGCCTGGGTCTCCCGCGTTGCCGTTGGATGTTTTCAGGGACCCATGCTTAGTCTTAGCCTACAATGCATTCGACATGCGGCAAATGGGACCGGCCCAGTTCCATTTGAGCCAAAGGGAACATACTATACAGGGTTATTTTAAATTGACTAGCTAAACTCCGCAGACGCGGTGGGTATCGATATCTAGACATGACAAATCAAAAAAAAAAAAAAATTAACTCGTTAAATAAAAAAAATTATTAATTTAATGATTTTTTTGTGTGGTCATAGATCACTATTATTACAGTCACTTAAAATGTCACTCAGAAAATCAGTTTTTTTTGTGTAAACTGCACCAGACTTGATGGGTATCTTATATGTATAAACACGATAAAATATAAGAAAACAGGTATTTTCAAGAGAAAACAATAAAAGCGGTCGTTACCCTCCCAAAAAAAAACATCTTTTTTATTTTATCGTGTTTAGATTTCAATAGTCATCGCGTCTGCGTAGTTTAGCTAGCCAATTTAAAATAACCTTGTATAACCTACATACAAGGGTTTGCTCTCGTCAGTCTTCTTCTTTTTAGCGTATTGATGGCAAAAAAGTTAAAACATCTTTTTGTATTGGGGCTGGTCTTGTCATTGACTGTCTGGCCCTGGGTAGTGCCGTTGGTCCCGGCTGTCATTCGTGGATCTTTGACAGTCGTTACGGGTAGTCAGAAGCCCGAAAGTCTGACAACCAGTCTTATAAGGGGTATCGTATTACCAGTAATTGGGTTGTGGAGGTCAGATAGGCAGTCGCTCAATGTAAAATACTGTACTTGCTTTTACCATCGTGGTGAAAGGATAAGCCAATCGACGAAGTCGATTGACCAGGGTACGCCAAACGTAACAGAAGATCGGAGGTTACGTGGCTCGGGGAGGCTCCTTTATGCACCCCTTTCAAGCACTCGTACGTAATAGGTAAATTGTATTAAAACCTGAGCACTGCTCAGTAGCTTACTATATTACTTACCTTTTGTATTTCTCTAACTTTCTGTTTTTCTTCGATATTTCTTACCTTTTGGCTCAAGATACGTTCAGGTTCAGGTTCTAAGTCTAAAAAAGCTAAGAGCCTACAATTATGACTGTAAACGTCAAATGAGTAAAAAAAATCAACAAAATATTAAAGATTTCACTTTATTCAACCTTTTTAGGGGTTAAATGTGAGTACCGAAGAGAGCTTGTCCAGGTTTACAAAATAACGAGTACACAAAACCTTTTCTACGCAAGGACTTAGAGGAAATTGTTGGAAACTCTTGGCTTGTGCCCTGAATCACATTTGAACAAAGAAACGATTACATCCGCCTCAAATGGTTTCAAAGGTTCAGAGATTATCTTTGAAATTCCTGCGGGGAAGATCCTTTTGTCTTCGTCGAGACATCTTGAAGGCCATGGTTTCCACGGCTATAGGTCACTTGCTCCTACATTTATAAAAAAAAAATATGTTGAAAATAGGAATAAAGCAAAAATATTATCATGAAAATAATGTAGGTACTTACCTTTTTAGTAGAATTGGAAAAGATGACTGCGAAAATGCCGTGGTCCATATTTTCAAACAATTTTATATTTATTAAATTGGCAACATTTTGGTGACTATGTATTGTAGATTTCTTTATGCTTCACTAAAAATGAGCAGTGGGGGCAATGGTAACGGTCGCGACTTACAAGTTGTAAGTCGTAGGTTCGAAACCGGACAGGTAGTTTACTTTGTGTAAATTATTTCATCACCACTGCTCTCAAAACGGTGAAGGAAAACACCGTGAGGAAACCGGCATGTCCTAGAACCATCAATTCAAAGACTGTGACACATTTACTAACCCGCACTGGAGCGGCGTGGTGGATTACGGCCCACTCTCTCTCACAGAGAGGAGGCCTGTGTCCCAGTAGTGGGAATCTGCGTTTTCTAAACACAACACAAGAAAAACGCTACAAAAGACCAATAAATCTGCTATTAGATTATGAACCGGAAAATCCAGAAACGGAACTTAAAAGCACACTATCGCGTTAGAGTTTAAACGTTAAGCTATAGTGTGCCTTCGGTTTTAATCGTATCGCTCCGAGCAGCAAACGGCAATGTCTTTAAGTTCTGTAGTATTGTTTGAAGTTGATATTAAACTGGACTTTGCACATGAGTTTCAATCCAAAGACTAAAACTGCATAAAATTAAATATACTGACACAAGCTAGCAACACAATTCAGAATAATTCTATGCTTACAATATTAAAACATAATATCTATCTATCTATATACAGGGTTATTGGTAAAACATTAACAACCTCTTAAGAGGATAGTGTACCTACTCATAATTATGAACAACTTTTACTATGAGACCAAACCTGAAATCACGAAGAAAATATCAGCTGTTCTGTACATTTATGTTCGTGTAACTCGTCAAAATGTAGGGAACAGCTGATTTTTTTTTTCGCTATTTCAACATGGTCCCATAGTAAAAGTTGTTCATAATGATGAGTACAATGACCTCTTAAGAGGTTGTTATTACCAATTACCCTGTATACTAATACTATAGCTGAAGAGTTTTGTTTGTTTGAACGCGCTAATTTCTGGAAATACGAGTAGGTACCAATCGGATTTGAAAAATTATTTTTGCGTTTGATAGCCTAATTCTTGAGGAAGGTTATTTAGCATCACGCTATGACCCGTAGGAGAAGAGCAAAATGAAAAAGTCAGAAATAACGCTAAGTGAAAACGAGGTAATACGGGCGATGGGATGCTATGCGTTGGGTCGTGGCCGAAATTTCACACAAAGTCGCGGGCAGCAGCTAGTTATATTAAAAAAACTAAGTCGCTTTTTGTGTCTAACTATGCTGCTCCATGGATTTTGTGTCTATCAAAGCTGGTCAATGGATTTTGCTCAACGGTTTTCACCAACATTTAATAAATTCATTTCGGAAGATTTAATTTGTATTAGGTACCTACATTCTTATTTAATGTAAGTAACTATAGCAAAGAAATCTCAATATTTTGACATGTCACCATTGCACCCGTGCGAATCAGGGGCGGGTCGCTAGTTAAAAAATGTTCTGAAAAAAATAGTTACTCATCAAGGAGTCTTGACCTCTTTGATCAATCATGAAAAAATAAAACCGTGGATACACTTTCATCTGACTCAAATGAACATAACCTTGAAAAAACAACTCGTTCTTATAAATCTTCTACAAATCCAAAGCATTTATTCTCCATTTATATCACAAGGCAACTCATCCATTAAACTAATTTTCTTTTAACGCGTGTCGCAACCTAAATGCTACTTAAAAGTAGCTCTTACCTAACTACTAAAGAAACCTTGCTACACCACAGCAATGCGGTTTTATTCTCAGGCCTCTGTGAGCTGACGAAACCCTTTGTGTTTTGCTACTAAACAAAACAAAAGGACTTTACAAGGATAAAGTTGATGTGACAAATTATTGTTTTAGGAAAAATACGACAGGTTATTTATCTGTTTAATTATGAGACCTTGTTTTATAACATCACAGGGTCATTTATTCAATAGTAACTGCACTTAACCTCTCTAAGTAGTCCTCAAAACTTGAATTCAGTTCTGACTACAGTCCAAACTTCATTACACTTTACTGAAGGTATCCATCGCGTAGAGTGTTTTGATCATTAATGTTCACACCACTAAGCTATAACAATTATTTATACTGGTTTCGGTATTAAAATTTCATCTTTTGACTTAAGGCTACCGCCGACCGCCTAGTGGCGTCCTCACCGTTTGTTTGGTTATTTCTTTTATTTTAAACGGAAAATAGTGGCCACTGTTATCCGTTTTAGTGATTATACCTAATAAAACTAAACAATATAAAACTACAGTTTCTAATAATATTAACGTATAACCTTGTGGAGCACAACTTAACGTGCTTATTTTCTGCATTTTCATTCTAAAATAAAAGAATTAATAAAATGAATGATGAGGGCACCACTGCGCGGTCGGCGTTTGGTCGGCGCCCTCTTAAGCTGACAAAACCAAATATCAAACAGCCTTAGGTTAGCAGTTTCAAAGCTACGCAGCTCAAAAAACACTTCCGAAAACCTAGAAATTTCTTGAAAATCAACCCTCAAATTCTACTAGAAATGGACCCCATATTTAGATTCAAAAGATACTAGCACTCTCTAACCTACTTTCAAGAATAGAAGAGGAAGCGTTTATCCGAATATAAGGCTTTTCTGGGACGAAGTATGGAGCTTATTACGTTGTCGTCGGGTAAAAGGGTATGACATATCTAAATTGTTTTTCCTATTGTTATATGGCTCCGAGGGTTCTGAGATGTGGGATAAAAAGGCTTAGAGAAACATTTTGTTTATAAATGATGAATACAGAAGTGAGTTGCTTAAGCTTTCGGGCTGTCAATTTTGATTGTGTGTATAAAGAGGTATTTACTGAAAAACACCTTTTCTAGTTTTTTCAAACATAATTCACCCATGTTCGAAAATCTCCGATTTTTTGTTAGCATGTGGAAAATTATGACATTATTAAGAATCTTAGATAAGGCACTGCTTACAAGGTCGCTAGCAAAACATGTATGGTCTATCTTTTTTAGAATTGTGTACCTAAAGGGCGCCAACGGATCCCTAATCCTAAGCGTACGCTGTGCGTCCGTCTGTCCTTCTGTCTGTCAGCGGGCATGTATCTCATGAACTGTAATAGGTAGACAGTTGAATTTTCACAGAATGTGTATTTCTATTACCGCTATAACAACATATAATAAAAATAAAATAAAGTTAGCTTTAAAGAGGGTCCTCATACAAGAAACGTGTTTATTTTGAATATGATGTAAGTGTTCAATTTTGTACGGTGGCACGGAACCCTTCATGGCCAAGTCCGTCTCGCACTTGGCCGGTTTTAAATAAAGGGCTCCTCAAAGGCACACAGTATTATTAAAAAAAAACTATAAATGCTGTAAGCAGGGTCCAGTTAAAGCTTCAACCAAAAAATATAACCGCTTTTTTTAACTTTTCAGAGCTATACTAGAAAAGAATATATTCAATTTGGACGTGCGGTGCAACATTACGATCAAGGGCAAATACACAGCTGTTGGGAGACTACTGCTGTTCCCCATCAACGGTGAGGGAGACTCCAAGATCAAAATTGGTGGGTTGTTTGACTACTGAATATTGCTACTTAAGAGGGCGCCGACCAAACGCCGACCGCGAAGTGGCGCCCTCATCGTTTGTTTGGTTATTTCTTTTATTTTATTATGAAAAATGCAGAAAATAAGTACGTTAAGTTGTGCTCCACAAGGTTATACGTTAATATAATATAATTATAATCACTGAAACGGAAAATAGCCAGTATTATCCGTTTTAGTGATTATAATAAAACTAAACAATGTAAAATTACCGCTTATAATAATATTATTATTATAATATTAACGTATAATCTTATGGAGCACAACTTAACGTGCTTATTTTCTGCAGTTTCATTCTAAAATAAAAGAAATAACCAAACAAACGATGAGGGCGCCACTAGGCGGTCGGCGTAGCCTTAATGGTTGAAGAGAGATCGTCTGAATGTTTCCATGTATTTCCGTTCGTCCCACTGCTGTCGTCCCACTGGTAGGATGATCGGGAATTTTATAAGTAATATTTTTTACTCTTGTTCGTCCCACTGATTTTGTTAGTGGGACCAAAGGGAATAATTTTGTATTTTTATCCTAAGTCCCATTGGTCATGGGACCAATTAAATATTATTTATTAGTCCGACTGCCGTCGCCCCACTTGTGGGACGAGCGGTATATAATAGTAGGTAAACGTGTTTCTGTTAAATTCGTTGCCAGGTAAAGTTAAATGATGGATGAATAAATATGTGTATGGGGGAGCACTGATGGCCCAGTGGTAATTCCCGCGACTTACGAGTTCTAGGTCGTAGGGTAGAACCCAGACAAGCACACCATCACCACTACTCTCAAATTGGTGAAGGAAACTGGCACGTCCTGGAACCAAAAATTCGAAGACATGTGACATCTACCGACCCGCACTGGGCCCGCGTGGTGGATTACGGACTACACCCTCTCACCGAGAGGCCTATGTCCTAGCAGTGTGGACATTATAGGCTGATTATCCTATGTTATGCTATGCGTATCGAAATACCAAAGTATTGTTCATCTGCATGTTGCTTAACGTCTGAATGCTTTTCTCTAAATTCACCGTCATCTTCATTGACAGCCTCTTTCCACCTACGGCTAATTATGGGCCTAAGCCCTTTTGTGCCATGCTCCCCTAATCTGTTCGTCTGTCTTCTTCAAATTGTTACCAGCAAAAATAGAATCAGTAATAAACTATTGAGTCAAATGATGAGTGAGTTTTAAACCCTGCAACCATAAATTTTCATCATCATCATTTCAGCCAAAAGACGTCCACTGCTGGACATAGGCTTTCCCCAAGCACGTCCACTTCGACCGGTTCTGTGCTTCTCGCATCCAATGGGTTCCTGCGGCCTTCACAAGGTCGTCGCACCACCTTGTGGGAGGCCTTCCAACGCTACGTCTTCCGGTACGCGGTCGCCACTGCAGAACCTTTCGGCCCCATCAGCCATTTCTTCTGCGAGCAATGTGCCCTGCCCACTGCCACTTAACTTTGGCAATTCTTCGGGCTATGTCGGTTACTTTGGTACTTCTGCAGATCTCCTCATTAATTTTAATTTGTTCAAAATAGTTATTCAGCTAGTCAACTTTAACTCCACTTAGACAGCGCCTGAAGTAGCTCCAAAGACAATTTGCTATTTGTAAATTATCTCTCAACAAAAAACGAATCAAAGAATCTGCCTAGCCTTTTCCCAATTATGTTAGGGTCGGCTTCTAGTCTAACCGGATGCAGCTGAATACCAGTATTTTGCAATATGACCTCCATAACCCACTTACTGGGTAATAATACGATACCCCTCGGTAAGACTGACGACCCGTAACGACTGTCGAAGATCCACGAATGATAGCCGAGACCAGCCGCTTAACGTGCTTTTCGAGGCAAAACAAAAAACGAATAACATACAAACAAAAAATACTGCTTAAAATTCTCTGCTTGGCCTTTAATTCTGAGAACGCGTAACAAAGTGTTAAATACATCACAGGAAATAACAGAGAACCATGCATCTTTGTTCAAACTAATTACCACGTAGGCGGTGAAGAGGACAAAATAAATAAACCGAATACCCCATAAGAAACATGAAGGAAATAAATTTTCATATTATGGTACGAATTCTAAGAAACGCAACACATACTGGCTAACGTTACATGAAAATAAATTACAAATAACACTGAAATGCCTTCATGTACTCGGATTTTATAAACGGATACAATGCCAACTCGCGATGAAATAGAAATCGTGCATTCGTTCGAATATTAAATATTGAAATTGTTGCGTTAGCGTGTTCGCCTGTTTGTGATGTCTTAGCAATGTATGTTTTATGAAGATTTTATTGTGGTTTATCGTCTAAACATTTTCTCCCAGAATGATGGGGTTAGCTTTAAATTTTGCAAGACCATTTTTTATTAAATAAATAGCTGGCCATAATAGCCAAATTATTGGGCTAATTATTGTAAAGTGTGGTGGATTGGAGAGACTTGACCCTCAACTGACGCTACTTATCTGTAGAGTGTGCCTGTACATGGGGCGACAGTCGACAGTTGTACTTTGGCTTTTAATAGATATTTCTGTAGGAGTTATTTTTTCGACTTAGTCACGTAAAGATTTAATCCTGTTTTTGGGATTATCAAAATTTTACTTTAACAAATACAAACATTAGTCTGGGCTTATCTTCTTCTGCATCTTTATTATTCTTTTTTCTAGGGCTAGTTCAAGTTCAGTTATTCATATTTCTTGTTTTTGTTAATGTGATTATTGATAATTCATTATGTAGTATTCTAAATTATCATTATTTTTTGGCAATGTCTGGGCAAATTACATGAATTTACCCTGACATTGAGTCAAGTACAAGTTCAGACTTAATAGTTTTACTAATAAATATTAATGATAAATATTATTTTTTACTCAGATTGTTGATAAATAACCTTTAATATACCAATGTTACAGTGAACTCCATCATCAGGTTGAATATAAACACGAAGTACTTCAAGGACGCCGAAGGTCGTGACCACTTCGGGATCAAGAACTATAAGTACACGTTCGATTACGGCGAGAGAATCGTCTATACGATCAACAACCTTTTCAAAGGCAACCCTGAATTAAGTAAGTAGAATTTTAATGCTTCTTTAGCTTTAGCTAGAATCTTTGTTATATCATGTCACAGTAGCATAATGTCACAAATCTTTTCAACTATGTTGCTAATGGCTTCACGATTGATTAACAGTTCATTATAGTTGGGGCTGATTTTTCAATCTTCAGTTAACTTTTATCTGAGGAATAAAACTTGCTGTTTGACAGATTTTGTATTGAAAATATGCCAAGCCATATATTCTTCAGGCAAAATTTATGACGTTTGAAATATCCGACCCTATGGACTTTATCTGCGGTTTCGTTAGCTACTAGATCCTAGGGTCTGTCAAAAAATAAAATTGAGAGGGATGCTCAAACTACTTGTTTATCTATTTTTTGGTCAGAGTCCTGTTCCAATCTGTTTAGCGTGGCCTAGACCGAAAAGACCACGAGCATTGTTAATTCCTAATTGAAATGAATATACTCTTAAATAAAATTAAGTTAAATTTCCACGTGGACTTCCGGAGCTCTGTTCTGTATTTTATTTCGCCATTAGCTGTTTTTTCGCACCAGCTAATGAAAGTTAATCCATTTAAGTTTCATTCTCTCCTCGACTTCACTAATGTCTCCTGACATTTGTTAAAAAAGTGAGGTCTTTAAATAAATGGTATCATATCCAAAAACTCTAAATGTTTCCCGCCATTGTCATTTCCTTTTCCCATATCATTTGTACTGTAGAAAATTTTACGCATGAATTCCCCACAAGTTTTTTCGCTTTGTCTTTTATTAGCAGACTTAGTTAATAGGTACTTCTATTCTCATTCGGAGTCTCAACTTTTTCCAGGTAACACAGTGTTGGCGTTTCTAAATGAAAATTGGCGAATAGTCACCGAAGAATTTGGACAACCAGTCGTGGACTTCGCGTTAAATGTGACTGTTACTACGGCGAAAAAATTCTTCGATGCAGTGCCATACGATGAGTTGCTCTATGTGCCTATACCTAAGTATTGATAAGTGCTACCGTTCAAAGATGAATAACGATACAAAAACTTAAACTTTATTAACTTCTTGTATTAAAAGTATATAATTATGTATTTAAATGTTACCTGCGCTTGAAGTTTTCGTATTACTTATTAAAAAAGTACAGATTTTTCGTGAGTATGCTTTGTTTAAAGAGAACCATCCAACCAAGTAATTACTACATTTACTTTTAAGGTAAAGCACCTTAAAAGCAAATGTAGTCATTACTTTTACAAAGTATTTTGTATTTATATGACTCGGCAATTAATATCAGAAGGCAATGTAAGGTGAAAATATTGCAAAAATATATAAATCTCAAATAGTTATTCATTGGTAGTCTCAACAATTTTTTCCGTGCAGGCTGATATAAAATAATTTTATCTCTGTTTCGAATATGTAAATATTGAAAAGAAAAAAAGTTAAATTATTTATGCAGCAAATTGAACATCATGTTTCTTTAAACAGGTTTTAATTTTATACAGATTATTTTAAAGATAAATAGCATTATCAATTTGTATGATTTTAACTGATTAATTTAATGTCAATATTCGAGTAAATAGGTATCCCAAGGGCTTCGAGACATTAACGAAGAGAAAACATTATTTCTTACAACTTTGCTTAATAAATAGATAATTATCCCATTTTTGTAACTGTGTCCCATACCCATAAAGTCTTAATTTTGTTACTGACTGTACGTTTCGAAGGATCAAATTGTTGTCCACCTAAAAATGTTCTTTTCCTTTGAGAAATAAGTACCTTATCTAAGAATTTTCAGGACATTGTAATGTTACGATTAGCTGACGATTAGCTGAAGGCTAATTGTAATTTACATTAAAATTATAGATAGATATAAAATGCAACACAGATATTATAATAGATCCTGGCTTCTGGTCGGTTTCGAAACTGGTTCTAATGGAACGGTTGGTAGTGATGGAGAACTCGCCGTCAACTGAAGCGTCCCTCGCCAAGCTGGTGCGGCAAGCCCGTGGTGTAGGAGGTCGCTCGCCGTCAACCGAAGTGTCCCTCGCCAAGCTGGTGCGGCAAGTCCGTGATCGAGGAGGCCTTTCCAGCTAATCGTAACGTTACAACATGCTTCTCAATTATTAGTATTTGTATCAAAGCTATGCCTTTGGGCAGCTGAGCCAAAATTCCCTTTACATAGGTCATCATCTGTTCTTTTCCCAACTAAGTTGGGGTCGGCTTTCCCTTTACATAGTGTACGATAATTGTTTTCTGTAAAAAAATCTTTTAATATTTCACTAATTATCTAATTTGACACTCATTGTAATTATTATTATTGTAATTGTATAATAAATTGTAAATAGTGTACATTTTTAATTATGAAAAGGTTATTCATTGTGTAATCCATAATTTACTTTTGGGTACCTACTTGACACAAAATCGAAAGTTATTCATGTGTTCCTATATTTTTTTAAAATCTTATGTACAAACGCCAGCACATCAAGCTACTACAATCTGCCAAATTTCTTTAATAGATTTTTAACTTTATCGCTAAAGCATAAGGTTCAAAGTTGATTGGAAACATTTGACAGTTTCGGGTAGCTTGATGTGCTGGCGTCTGTACCTTTTTATAGGCATAGAATTCCCAAATGTACTGATCGAGTATTGAAGACTCGTTTTTTTTTTTACTTTAGAAAACCTTTAAAAGTAAAGGCCAACAGATTTGATTGATTGATTTGATTTTATAATTTCAGTAAGTCATGATATATTGAGTAATTTTAATTATTAACCGGAATTAATCAAATGGAGCAGTGGTGGCCAAGTGGTAACGGCCACGACTTACGAGTCGTAGGTCGTAGGTTCAAACCCAGACAGGCGCTTTAAGGCTCCTGCAAACAGGCGCGACGCGCAACGCGAATCGCGCGCGACACAAAGGCACCGCTCGTTGCGCGACTTGCGGTGCCTTTGTGTCGCGTGTCGCGTCGCGCCTGTGTGCACGAGCCTTTACTTTGTGTAAATTATTTTTATCACCGCTGCTCTCAAATCGGTGAAGGAAAACATCGTGAGGAAACCGGCATGTCCTAGAACCAAAAATACGAAGACGTGACATCTGCCAACCCGCACTGGGCCGGCGTGGTGGATTACGGCCCACTCTCTCTCACTGACAGGAGGCCTGTGTCCCAGTAATGGGAACATTATAATCTGATTATGTATGATTGTGTATACGTTGGCTTTTTTTTAATATTTGAGGTTAATTTAAATGATAGATATCAAGAATATTCATATTAATGAAGCAACGAATAAAGCTTTAACATGGAGAAGTACCTATTGAAAAATTATTTTAAAATTTACTTTAAATATAGGTTATTATTTTAAAGTATTATCGTAGCCTGTAAGTATAAAATAAGTGTACAGCGAAAGCCTATAATTTAATCGCATGAAAAATCAACAATAAAATAATATTGGCAAAAAAAACATTAGGTATTTCATTAAATAGATATCTTAAATAGGGTAGTCAGCAAAATTTAATTTTGTCCTAATTGTCACCTAACCTAAATATTGTTTTCTTATTTAAATCCTTTCGAATTATTTTCTGAACTGTATTTTTGTATGTAAAGTATTTATAGTACCTATTATCTTTATTTTGTAATAAATAATTTTTTTAAGAGCTAGTCTATGAATTATATATAGCTTCTACCATTAAAATAAATATGTTATTACAAAAAATGGATTTAGAATAGGTACATTTTTTTTTCATAACTATTTTTTTTCTTAAATTCTGAATCCTGTTTCTTACAAACAATCTTCACCCATACCGCTGACTACAGGGTAACAGAAGACACCCATTCATTCATCAGAAGCAATTTATTTCCTTACGAATATTTTGCCTTTAGCACTGTCTAGGATTGGGTACTAAAAGCTGTAATAAAACTGCAAAATTATCAGTTTTCTAATAACATTTTTGTATGAACTAAATATTCATGGCGTAAGTTTGTGGTCTCTTAAAAATTTGCAAATTTTCTCAAAAAAAATGTCATTTAAACATTGTAAATAAGACATAAAGCCTCTTTTATAATAGTTAGAATAAAAAGCTGTGTTACCACACTAAAAACTTACTTTACCAGTGCTAGATACCTTAATCCAAAGAACTATTTTAAAATTTTGACAGGTTTTCCTAAAACGTGTCAGAGACAATTACCTAGTATTCATGAAAAAATCGGGTTTGGCAAAAACTTTAACACTAAAAAAATACAACTTTTTAAACTAAATAAGGTTGGTATTTCCTATCCGACTTCCCCGAGAAGAAACACCAAAAGAAAAGTTTCTTTTAGTTCATAGTTCATAGTTCAATCTCTTTATTGTGGATCATAGGTAGGTACATAATACAGGTGGCAGGTACATAATAAATTGTGAACAGCTATGTCCCGCCCGTAGGGCATACAATAGTCAGTACATATTATAATTATGGAAATGAAATTAACATATATACTTAGGCCACTTTAGGCCACAGTATATTAAAAGTTTATTTGAGGCCACAGTCTATTTTAAAGGCTAGACATTATCTAGGTCAGATCACGAGGAACATGCCGTTTAGTGTCTGATATGGTCTTTTGAAGAAAGAACCACACAGATTTGAGTGGAAAAATATATTTCACTTTGGTAAAATCTACCCGAAAGAGACAACAACTATGACATAAGTTTATTAATATCTAAAATGAAATCCCACATCTAAACAACGCAACTTTATTCCTAATGTATTCATTAGGAATATAGTTGTGTAACACTATTGTGTTACATGCTCCAAACAAGAGCAATATGTACCCTGTCTAGTTTCTAAAACACTTTGCATTTAGTTCCAACGCTGATTGTGGGGCATAGGACCTGAATGTATAACTAAGTGTGTCACAAATTAATTTATAGAAGCTTGAAACCGGCTTGTAGAAGCAAGAACATGGATTTAGATTATACATACAGTGTGGGTTCTGTTTTGGTAATGTATATGAACTACTATGTCCTTCTCTTGAACGTACTTCTTACATTAAATACCTTGGTATTCTTATTGTCGACCACCTAACATTTAAACAACATAATATCCAACCTTTCTGGCAGAATAAGAAAACTTATCTACACCATGCGTAGATTACGAGACTGTCTGCCCACAGACACACTCTAACAAGTTTACCTAGCGCTATGCCAATCGATAATTCAGTGTTGCATCAGCGTGTGGGGTAGCGCTAGAAAGACCTACTTAATCGAAGCAGAAAGAGCACAGAGCGCGTTTTTTCAAGTAACTTTTAAGAAGCCGTACCGGTTCTCTACTGATCTACTCTACCGCGAAACGAGAGTCCTCAGAGTCCGCCAGCTTTTCATTCTTTCTGTCTGCACAAAAAAGCACAAAAATATTAAAAAGAGACCCGACTACGCATCTATCATAAGCAAATGAAATTACAGAATACCAACACCTGACAGCACCTCATTGCTAGCTAGAAGCTCCCCGGCCTACTCTCTCATTAATACGTAGAATAAAGTCTGCAAACTCTGCGAAATTAAAAATACTAATTCATTCGGCTGTAAACAATTTGTAAAGGTAATTTTGCATAACACTGGCTATGATAACTCTGAACAATTAATATAAAGACCCTCACCTGACACCTGACTGAATTAAACAAAGCACAATGGACCAAACACGCACACTTACACACACACACACACACACCAGACGCACACACACCACTTACATATCACACATGTATATGTGTGTGTATACACACACCACACAATATCACACACACACGTATCATACCATACTTGAAATCACCTCTCTAGTCTCCACTCTGGAATTCGTACTCCGAGCCCCAAGATACAGTGTAACTGTCTAGTTAGGAGCTTACTATATTGTAACCTAGCTGTAGGTAATATTTTAAGCTACTCATGTCGTCTTAACTTACTGTTAACCACCTGCTTACTGTATTACCTGGACAATAAATATTTTCTATTCTTTCTATTCTTACCTTCAGCCCGCGACTTCGTCCATGTGAAATTTCTTGTCGGTTCTTAGCGAGATATGGCCGGCCCACTGCCACTTCAGCTTGCTAATTCTTTGAGCTATGTCGATAACTTTCGTTCTCTGTCGGACGTATTCGTTACGGATCCTACCCTTCAGAGAGACTCCGAGCATAGCTCTTTCCATAGCTCGCTGAGCGACTTTGAACTGGTGGACCAGCCCTATCGTGAGTGTCCACGTTTCAGCCCCGTAGGTCATGACGGGTAGGACGCACTGATTGAAAACTTTCGTTTTCAAGCACTGCGGTATAGATGACGAGAAGACTCGACGTAGTTTCCCAAACGCTGCCCAGCCTAGCTGGATCCTTCTCTTGGCCTCCCTCTCAAAATTGTTTTTACCTAACTGCAGTATTTGCCCGAGGTAAGTGTATTCGGAAACAATTTCGAGAGGGTGGCCGTGCACGACGACCGGTCCCGGGTCAATGAGGCCATTGATCATGACTTTGGTTTTATCCAAATAAGTATAATATGGCAATAGAGTTGCCCCTATTTTACGCTATCTATATTTTCTCACAAAATTAGCATAACACGGAAGTACTGTCATTTGTTTTAATGTGTTCGTCCTTGTCAAACTTTTTGTACCTACCTAGATGTTAAGTGAATGATGTGGTCGCCTATAATTGGAAGCGCACACTTGTATTTGTCCATACAGATACAAGTGTGCGCTTCCAATAACAATTACAACACAGTTACATGCATGTTAACATGAACATCGGTTCATGTTAACATGCATGTAACTGTGTTGTTGGCGAACCAAGAAACGAATTAAAAAAAACACAGTGGCACTCCGGGAGTGTCGCTGTCGACAGAAGTGAAAACTTAAACAATTACGTGTATATTTTTTTAACCGTCTTATAAACAAAACACAAACAGAATAATTCGCCATCACTCATTGACATATTTGATACACATTAAAACCGAGTACATCCCGAGGAAAGCCGCACACATCCAAATGTAGCGCGGTGTCAGTAACAGTGTCGCGAGTTCGATGGTTTTTTCCCATCTCAAAAAATGCCCAACGCGCCTAAAGCAGTTTTCACTCATAACGTTCCCTGCCTTCGTTCGGTGCTGGGACACCGGCCTCCTCTTCAAGAGTAGAGGGCCGTAATCTACCACGCAGGCCCAGTATGGGATGGTAGATATCACATATCTTTGAATTTTCGGTTCTAGGATATGCCGGTTTCTTCACAATGTTTTCCATCAAATTTTCGATAATGCATTAGGTACTTCCATAAAGTTTAGCACCTGGCTGGGCTCGAACCCACAACCTCGTACTTATATTCGGGGCCGCCACCACTGAGCCACCACTGCTCACTAAATTAGACGATCAATCATTTTGGAAATTTCATGTCAAGAATATCAATAGGTAATAATTATTGTTATAAGCATCGCCCTGCTCCAGGCATAAGGGCTGCCGCAGATAAGCGCGACTCAACCGTGCGACATGATTCTGGTAGAACAATTTCCACGAAGTTTTCATAGTAATTGTTCTACTAGTGTCGCGTCGCGCCTGTCTGCGGGAGCCTTAACCAAGCCTATTTTTACTGCTCCATTACTGCTTACAAACCTTAATTGATGGTTTGTATAAGAAATAATGACTCAAATTATGGAAGATAATGATCTTGGTCTTGACCTGTATTAGCATAGCGACCATCATCATCATCTGCCTAGCCTTTTCCCAACTATGTTGGGGTCGGCTTCCAGTCTAACCAGATGCAGCTGAATACCAGTATTTTACTTGGAACAACTGACCTCCACAACCCAGTTACTGGTTAATATGATACCCCCTTGATAAGACTAGTTGTCAGATTTTCGGGCTTTTAACTACCCCGTAACGACTATCAGAGATCCACGAATGACAGTCGGGACCAACGGCTGAACGTGCTTTCCGAGACATGGGGGGATCTCGGTACGTAAAGATGGTCACCTATCCACAGACCAACCGCGGTAAGCGTAACTTAACCTAATCGATCGACCGGAGCGGTTGTTATTATTTAGCCACGCTTATAGCAACCATAGCCAAGATACCCCTTATAGCAACCATAGCCAAGATACCCCTTATACTTATAGCAACCATAGCCAAGATAATTTAGAGGAGTATAATAAAAACAATTACAATGTTTAATGACTTAACCAAATCATTACTGGATTGGTTTAGTCATTAAACATTGTAATTATTTTTATATGATAGATACATAATTCTAGATTTATTAGGTACTATTAGTTACTTTATTTTTGAAGTGAAATTTCATTAGGCGCGTTGAGCATTTTTTGAGATGGGAAAACCCAGTGAACTCGCGTCACTGTTACCATAAGCGACACCGCGCGTGTTTTGTTTATAAGACGATACAAAATATACCCAATTCGGATGTTTTTAATCTGTATCCGATATGTCAGTGAGTCATGGCAAAGTATTCTGTTTGTGTTTTGTTTTCACTTCTGATGGCACTCCCGGAGTTCCACTGTTTTTTTTTTGCGCACGGCTACACATCAAGCTATTCATTTTCAGATTTAGATAACCTCGCATTGTATAGGTTTTTCGTACAGACGTCAGCACATCAAGCAACTACAATCTGTCAAATTTCTTCAATAGATTTTCAACTTTATCGCTAAACTATAAGGTTCAAAGTTGATTGGGAAAATTTGACAGTTTCAGGTAGCTTGATGTGCTGGCGTCTGTACAATCAGAAGTCAGCTTATACCGGTTATACACCGTGTTCCGGACGATATACATAAACATCGGCCAAATGTTCAGACCATGAAAATAAGCCTTTTTTATTATGGACACATTAATGAATTCTTATTTTTTGTTAATTTTCATACAAACTAAATACCTTGACGTAAATTACCCGATATGCATGCCTCTTTTGCCGAATTGGCAACGACCGGTATTTTCATTCATAAGATTTGGCGGGCTGAAATTTGTCAAAAATAAGTTAAGACCCTTTCTTACTGCATAGCTCAATTAAATTTCATTAAATTAAATTACAAATATCTTTGTAACGAAGCCTTTTTAAATACTCCTTCCTTAAATTTGTTAGATTTAAAATGCTGCCTTGTGGAATTCCAAAACAACTATTTTTTAATTCAGAACTTGTACTCCGGCCTATTTTTACACACTGGTGACGACCACTGAGATTATCCGCAAATAGTAGATGTTGTGTTCCTCTTATCCCAAGTATTTCAAGCTTGTGCAAAAGTAAAGAACATGAAACAGTGTCGAAGGCCTTGGCAAGGTCTACAAACATTCCAATTTTATGCATACCATACTCTAGATTGGTAGTAATATTATAATTAGTTAACTTGTGTACTGCTTGGCTAGTTGATCTATTGGGCCTAAACCCAAATTAATTATCTGTTATCTTCCAAATATTTTATAAATCTACTGTAAATGATTTTTTCCAGAATTTTTGAGAGACCTGTTAGCATTGAAATGGGTCTGTAGTTATTCATACAGTTTTTCTCTCCAGACTTGAATACAGGTGTGACCACAGCTTTTTTTTTAAGCAATTTGGGGAATATTCCTTGAGATAAACATAGCTGAAAAATGTGGGTTAATGGCCCGGCAAGTAGGTATCTAAATCTTATATGTATATTATTAGGTATGTCATCCCACCCACATGCATCCTTTAACCCGTCTATTAAACTTACTACTTCGTTAACTATCTAATAAAACAAAAGAATTTACTGTACAGGATGCCGTAGTCGGTTTTTGAGGGGAAAAATTGATAGAATGTAAAGATTTTTCAGCCAATTTTTTTCCAACATTAGCAAAGAAAAATTGTTTATCACTGCTTCTGATGGATTTATCCTCATTTAACATCTCTTGCAGGACGGCTAAGTTCAGCAGCTTATGCTGTCAGAAAAATCCGTCAATTTACTGATGTAGATACCGCGAGACTAGTCTATTTTAGTTACTGTCATAGTATCATGTCTTACGGTACTTTACTTTGGGGACGGGCTGCAGACATCGATTCTATTTTTATTCCGCAGAAAAGAGCCATCAGAGCCATTATAAAGGTATGAGGAACAGGGTGTAAAGTTCACTCATACTCTATAGAAAAGGGAGGATCCTCCGACCAGACGGGTGTTGTGTCTGGCGGGCAACTGCCCATTGATTCGCGTGATCCTGTGCTGCGTTTAGTCGTGCGAGTGGACTTGCCTACTCGCTACACCACTCCCCCGGAAAGACAAGAAGCGACAGGACAGTGAGATTTCCTGATTACTATCGCCCGTAGTCACGGTCTCGCCGGGGGAGTGGTGTAGCGAGTAGGCAAGTCCACTCGCACGACTAAACGCAGCACAGGATCACGCGAATCAATGGGCAACATCGTTGCGGGCAGTTGCCCGCCAGACACAACACCCGTCTGGTCGGAGGATCCTCCCTTTTCTATGGAGGATGAGTGAACTTTACACCCTGTTCCTCATACCTCTATACCATTTATATTCTCCGCAGGCGCGATTCTCTAAGGGAACTGTTTAAGGAAATTAACATCATGACGGTGCCTTTGTCAATATATCTACGAAAACATCATGTATGTAAGAAAAACTTACATCTTTTTAGTAAAAGAGGTGAAAGACATAATTATAGTACTACAAATAGGGACCTATTAGGTTGAACTAATTTCAGACTGGTTTCAGACTGACTAAAGTAGACTCATCTTTTATGGGGTACTGTTTAAAATGTTATAATAAAATAACTCCCCACATTCTTCAACTGAATGAGACTAAATTCAAGTCTTGTATAAAACGCACACTATACAGTCAGGCATTTATAAATTAGGGGATTACATCGCTGATAAAAATGCCTGGCTCAATGCTGGTCCTGCTCCACAACCACAACTAATTGATTAACACTTGAAAATTCTGTTGGAGCTGCTGAAGATTGTAAGACTATCTTTGCATTGTATAAACTCAATTTCCTTTATATTGTATATATTATACCCTATGTACCATTTACCGGGTAATATGTCTTTCATTGACCTGAATGTGCCCTGACGGCTGATAGTATGTCATGCTCACACAAATGTCTCGCTGACGGTGGCGTGTGTGTTGGATCATTTAGCTCCCTTCAAAATGGTTGAGCTGAATGGTGCTGATCTATGCGTCATGTTCGTGAACAGGCGCCGTCAGTTGGGGCTGGTCATCTCTTAGCTGCCTCGGCTTATTTTTAATTATTTTAATTTTGAATTGTTGTTTTGTTACTATTTGCTGTACTCTGGACGCTTTTAACGCGTACGTCTTTTTTACATCGTTCTCACATATGCAATTATAAATTCACATTAATGATGTAACTAATATTTTTGTAAAAATATAATTTAAAAGAGTGTCCATGGAGTTTTTTTGCCCGTTCTTCTCCATAGGTACCTACGCTTTGGAATGGGCAACTAGCTTCATATTTTCTGACTGACCAACTTTTTGACAATTTAAAAGTGTCTGTAAATGGTTTAATTGAAATAAGTGCTTTGAGTTTGAGTTTTGAGTTTAAATGCGCTAAAAAGAAAAAAATATACTTTTCCTTTAAAACTTTTGCTATAAACTTATAACGTCATTACACAATTTATACGATTTAAAAGCTTGTCGCGAGATTTATCTGTGTAGATAATCAAGTAAGGGCTGATTTTTCTAACGCCAGATAATTTTATCCGAGGAATAATTTTGAATTTTTGACAGTTCTTCCATACAAAATGTGTCAGACGTCAATTTTCTTCTACGAACAAAAATTATATCGGTCGATTGAAAAATCAGGCCTAAATTAAATAACTTGATCTGATTGATTTTAATTTTTTTAAATTTTAAACTAAGTAAATACGAGTACCTTCTTAAATCTCGAGACAAGCTTTTATATCATACTAGCTTTCACCCGCGACTTCGCCCGCGCGGTATGTCGATAAAAACTATCATATGTCCTTCCCCGGGATGCAATCTATCTCTCTGCCAAATTTTATCGAAATCCGTTCTGTGGTTTAGGCGTGAAAAGGTAACATACAGACAGACAGAATTACTTTCGAATTGATAATATTAAGTATGGATAAATTGTAGAATAACGTTATTTACAAGTTAATAGGAAAAGTTTATTCAATTTTTTTAACGCATTTAAATAAAAATCTTTTTGTAAAATAGCTTTTTGACTTTTATTTTTTTTTATCTAATGTACATAATATGTATCTGGTGTATTGTGTGTTTTTTAGTCTGTGCTAAATAAATGTATTTTCTTTCTTTCTTTTTTATATATTTACTTAATTTTTTTTAAGAATTACGTTTGTTTTGAATGTAATATGGTGGTGGCGGTGGTGCTACGGTACAGGTAGGTACGTACAGAATTGCTATAGTTGGGTACCAGAAGAACTGCTGAGTTTAAAACAAAAAAAAATATAGATGTGTTCTAAAAAAACAAAATTCAAGTAGGTAGGTATTAAAAAAAACTACATTTTTATTTGTAATAAATGTACATACCTATGACCAAGGATGAATCACGCCAAAGAAACTACTCTTTGAAATGAAAAACATTTTTTTGACGTATGTCCCGGCGAGACCGTGACTACGGGCGATAGTAATCAGGAAATCTCACTGTCCTGTCGCTTCTTGTCTTTCCGGGGGAGTGGTGTAGCGAGTAGGCAAGTCCACTCGCACGACTAAACGCAGCACAGGATCACGCGAATCAATGGGCAGTTGCCCGCCAGACACAACACCCGTCTGGTCGGAGGATCCTCCCTTTTCTATAGAGTATGAGTGAACTTTACACCCTGTTCCTCATACCTTTATAATGGCTCTGATGGCTCTTTTCTGCGGAATAAAAATAGAATCGATGTCTGCAGCCCGTCCCCAAAGTAAAGTACCGTAAGACATGATACTATGACAGTAACTAAAATAGACTAGTCTCGCGGTATCTACATCAGTAAATTGACGGATTTTTCTGACAGCATAAGCTGCTGAACTTAGCCGTCCTGCAAGAGATGTTAAATGAGGATAAATCCATCAGAAGCAGTGATAAACAATTTTTCTTTGCTAATGTTGGAAAAAAATTGGCTGAAAAATCTTTACATTCTATCAATTTTTCCCCTCAAAAACCGACTACGGCATCCTGTACAGTAAATTCTTTTGTTTTATTAGATAGTTAACGAAGTAGTAAGTTTAATAGACGGGTTAAAGGATGCATGTGGGTGGGATGACATACCTAATAATATACATATAAGATTTAGATACCTACTTGCCGGGCCATTAACCCACATTTTTCAGCTATGTTTATCTCAAGGAATATTCCCCAAATTGCTTAAAAAAAAAGCTGTGGTCACACCTGTATTCAAGTCTGGAGAGAAAAACTGTATGAATAACTACAGACCCATTTCAATGCTAACAGGTCTCTCAAAAATTCTGGAAAAAATCATTTACAGTAGATTTATAAAATATTTGGAAGATAACAGATAATTAATTTGGGTTTAGGCCCAATAGATCAACTAGCCAAGCAGTACACAAGTTAACTAATTATAATATTACTACCAATCTAGAGTATGGTATGCATAAAATTGGGATGTTTGTAGACCTTGCCAAGGCCTTCGACACTGTTTCATGTTCTTTACTTTTGCACAAGCTTGAAATACTTGGGATAAGAGGAACACAACATCTACTATTTGCGGATAATCTCAGTGGTCGTCACCAGTGTGTAAAAATAGGCCGGAGTACAAGTTCTGAATTAAAAAATAGTTGTTTTGGAATTCCACAAGGCAGCATTTTGGGCCCCACGTTATTTTTAATCTACATAAATGAGCTGTGCAGCCTGCCACTCTTAAATTGAGTCATAATGTCTTATGCGGATGACACTGCTCTATTGTTCTCAGCTAAATCAAGAACTGAAGTCTATGAATATGCTCAAAATGGTTTTAACAGTGTCTCTAATTGGCTCCATAATAATCTCCTAACATTTAATGCAGATAAAACAAAATACATTTTAGTTACAATGAGAAATACTAACATACTGCTTACTAATGTGAACATTTACGCACACAATTGTAGCACGTACGCTGCCGCTGACACTGCATGTTCTTGCCCTACTTTAGCTAAGGCCGACTATTTGAAATACCTAGGAGTCACTATTGACTCCAATCTAAATTTCCGTAAACATATCGATTTACTTTGTACCAGAGTGCGCAAATTAATATATGTTTTTAACAACTTACGGAACATAGCCGACTATAAATTAAACAGGTTTATTTAGCATTGTGTCAATCCATACTTACCTATTGCATAACTTCCTGGGGGGGTGCTGCAAAAACAATTTCACTTCCTCTAGAGCGCGCTCAAAGAGCTATTCTAAAGGTTACTTACTCCCTTTCGCCCTTTTAGATTTTCTACGCACCAACTCTACATAGCATGTAATGTACTAACAGTAAGGCAATTATTTATTCTAAGCATAGTACATCACCAGCACATTGTACTTCCTTTTAACCCAGTACCTTCCGACAAGAGAAGGAAAGACTTGATTTGCATAAAGCCTCAAACTAGACATGCGTTTGCTAATCGTTTTTATGTGTTCTTAGGACCTTTTCTGTATAATAGACTGAACAAGTTATTAAGCTTCTATAGTGTAAGCTATAAAAAATGTAGTACAATGTTATCAGAATACTTAGCGATACTCAATTACACAGACAAAAAACTTCTAGAAATTTTGTCATGATCATAATTTGATTCCCTTGGGTGTATTTACTTTTGTATGTTTACATAGACTTAGTATTAGGTATTAATGTGCCAATGTGCTTTTTCTCAGAATTGTTAATTAATTATGTTTATATCAGTTTTGTTTAAAAATTAACGCTCCAATTTAATTGAAATGTAAAGGAATGGCCTCAAACACAGATTTGAATAAACCTAGTTCTGGCGGGTCGCTACCTAACACTCTAATTCCGAACCATTACTACTTGCACCTGTAAGAAAAAAATAGTTTTAGTTTATTTTAAGGCACTTTAATTGTATAGAAATTTTTCTCCTCTTTGGCTAAATGTACACCTTTTGTAAACGTTTTTATTAAATAAATTATTAATATTATATTGGATTTAGAGTAACGTCACTTTATTTTTCGAGTTATTCTCAGCAAGCACTTTCATTTGATACCCATATTATATGAGTGCATTAAAAATAACTAGTCCGCCATCTTGGGTGTTTCGCCATGTTAAATTTAGAATGACATCACACAGCTAACTATGCATTGTCATCCAAACTAGACGTGTATACAAAATTTCAGCTCAAGCGGTTGAAGATATCTGCTTCAAAATTGAGTTGCAAGATTCCACCCGAACAAAAATAGTTACATACATTGCAAGTTAAATAAAAGCTTGTAAAAAAAAGATCAAATACAAAAAAGTGTAAAGTCCGATGTAAGAAATTAACAGGAAAGTGTGCCTCACGGCTGAAAAGGCCCAGTTCAGCAAAAATGCCAGACAACTAGTGCCTGACGCTGGTTTTCAACTGGACCTTGAGGTGACGCTGACATATGTAAACCAGTTTTAAACTGCAACATGGCGTGTTTATACATACTTAAATAAATAAATAAAATAAATTTGTTTCAGATAAAACAGTATAATGAATATGTATAAATAGTGTGATATTGAGTAACATTGCAAAAATAAACAAAAAAAAAACCGGCCATGAGCGTGTCGGGCCACGCTCAGTGTAGGGTTCCGTAGTTTCCCGTCCGTCACAATAAGATTTATGTAAACGAAGTGAAAAAAATGCTTGCATATACGATTATACTACAAACTTAGTTCAGAAATTATTTTGTACAACTTTTTGTCTTTTTTGTACAAAAACTGTTGTTTCCATCAAGTTCAAAATAATTTTCCTAGAAAGTCCTTATAAAGTTCTACTTTTCAGATTTTTTTCATATTTTCTAAACTTATGGTTCAAAAGTTAGAGGGGGGGGGACACATTGTTTTTTACTTTTGGAGCGATTATTTCCGAAATTATTGACATTATCAAAAAATGATTTTAGTAAACCCCTATTCATTTATAAATACCTTTCCAACAATATATCACACGTTAGGGTTGAAATTTAAAAAAAAATCACTTCCCACTTTACATATAGGGGGGCTACCCTAATAAAACATTATTTTCCAAGTTTTATTTTAGCACTTTCTCGGCGTGATTGATATACATATTGGTACCAAATTTCAGCTTTCTAGTGTTAACGGTCACAGAGATTAAGCGAGGACGGACAGACGGACAGACAGACATGGCGAAACTATAAGGGTTCCTAGTTGACTACGGAACCCTAAAAAACTGATATATAAAAAAGTGAGATGGCCGCATGGTTGCTTGTTGTCAATTTATAATAACAACAAGCAACCTTGTAACATTTTAACAAAACAACTAATTAAACCACATTTTTTTATACAAGAAAATATGAAGTTCAAACTAAATGATACAAGGTAATTTATTTCTTGTTTGACCACTTTCATATTAATATTATGTATCTTCTATAAATTTTCTTATTTCTGTTACGTTTGTTTTAAATCTACGCGTCGATATTCCTACCACCCTGTATAATAGTTTTTTAAGGGTTCCGTACCACAAAAGGAAAAGCAGAACCCTTATAACTTCGCTGTCCGTCTGTCTATCCATCTATCTATCCGTCTATCAAGACCCTTTTTCTCAGGAACGCGTGGAGTTATCAAGTTGAAATTAATGTCAAATACGCTGCAATCCCTTGAAGCAAAAAAAAATCAAACTTCAACGAAAAAAAATGGGGCAGTTCATCGTGCAGCTCTAGGAAATCACTACTATTTACTACTACTTGAAGAAAATACCAAAAACCTAAACCTTTAACCTTCAAGCAGGCGCTCGGCGTCGAATCGACCGAACTCGATACATTTTCGTTCTTAATATCGTCTTGTCGCATGTATTTCCCAGCCCTAGTAGCTTGGCATTGTTTCACTGTGCACGAAATAAACTGTTTACCTCCCCTCCCCGCATCCTTCGGAGTGCATAGATCGCATTTATTCTAGTCGCGGCGCAGGCGTCGAAAGCACGCAAGCACGCGAATGTTAGAGGTAAGTATAAGAAAATGTATGATGCCAAATTGCTTAGGTACTAATTCAAAGAAAAATACAACATTATTTTGATTTTATACCTAATTTTGTTTTATGTCCTAACGTTATGATAATGTGATAAATACAAAAATAATAATGATTATTATTGTAGGTATTTTAGGTTACGCGCAACCGCTGGCGTTAAAAATGACCGCGCGCCCGCTTGAAGGTTAAAAAATACACAGGGCGCTACATCAATCTACATATTACCAGTTTTAGCTGACCTCGTATTGTATTGGTTTTTCGTACAGACGCATATCAAGTTACCCGAAACTGTCAAATTTTCCCAAACAACTTTGAACCTTATAATTTAGCGATAAAGTTGAAAATCTATTAAAGAAATTTGACAGATTGTAGTAGCTTGATGTGCTGTGTACAATCAGATGTCAGCTTATACTGGTTATGTATAGCTTGATGTGTAGCCGTGCGCACTTACATAAGTACGAGCACATTAAATTCCTACTTACCTGACAACCACGGTTAATGAAGACAGAAGTAATAAAAACTATTTTTTACATCATTAGTACCTACTACCTAATTTGATTATGGAACGGAAACAAATTCATGGCCGAAAGATAACTGAAAAAAAACGAAACAAATTATACAGCGTTGTTAACGCACCGAAGAATTCACATGAAAAAAATAACATCGCATAAAAGTAGTTAATTATGGTATTTTTTTGGGTTCATCATCTTCATCAGCCTTATAATAGCAGTCTACTGCTTGACAAAAGAAAGTGGAAGGGCCATCTTGGCTACTCTCATTCACCAGCTAAGTTATCCCAAAGATCGATGTTTTTGATTGCACAAATGTATTTAATATTACTGTCTTTAGAAGTAATATACTAAAAGTTCTAGTAGCTAGAAAGGTCGACTGTGTCTGTGACAGTTGGTGATGTTCATCAGAAGGTCAGGTGCTTAGTAGATACTCGTAACTGGCGTGCGTGTATGTGCAGAAATATAATGAAAATAATAATCATTTTATTATCAGGTAACTAAGGCCCATAGATAAAATACACAAAATAATCTTATACATAAACTAATACATATTAAAAATCCTTAAAACTATGACACGTGACGTCGTCGGCGTCGTGTTTCGCTGCGTGGTGTCGCGTAACCGTCCTCGGAAACGTCGATATACGACACCTTTCGGCCAAAAGTCCTCTTTCAGACAGGTCTGTAGATGTTGGGTTGGAACTCGTACCATGAATGACTTAAAGTTGATGTTGTGGCGCGATTATAATCTTTCGACCCTCAGAGTCTAGTTGGTCTTCACCTTCAAATACTGCACGACTTCCTAAAAAACTGAACGTAAATGAAGTAAGTGCCTACCCCAATGGAAATAAGGCGTGAGGTGTTTATGTGCAGTGTACAAGTATAATAGTCCTCCAGGCCGAAATTCGGCCTTGGCGACCAATCTCAGCGGAGACCAGGCTTCGGCGCGCGAGATATTATAGAACCCAAGTGTGTAATCAGACGTATTATCTGTTCCCTCGATGGGACGGCACGCAATCCGACACGACCGGAGAGGGCGCAAGACCGACGGCTTAATGTGCTTTCTGAGTATACTAACCCCCTTACTAATAAACGTATTATATCAGATGAATAGTATACACACCGATTTCTCTCTTTCAGTCGTCAGTAATTTGACTTTCGAAAGAAGAAGACAAAACGTTGTGTTACTATTCAGACGCTATACAACGTGATTAGAAATCGATTAGGTGATTCATCATCATCATCAGCCTATAGCAGTCCACTGCTGGACATAGGCCTCCCCTAATGAGTGCCATAGCGCCCTGTCTTCAGCTTGACGCATCCAGCATCTGCCTGCAGTCTTTCGCAGATCGTCATCCCACCTGGCAGGAGGGCGTCCTACACTACGTTTGCCGAGTCGCGGTCTCCACTCAAGAACTCGTTTACCCCAGCGGTTGTCGGTTCTTCGCGAGATATGGCCGGCCCACTGCCACTTCAGCTTGCTAATTCTTTGAGCTATGTCGATAACTTTCGTTCTCTGTCGGTTGCATTCATTAGGTGATTAGGTATGAGGAAAACCAATTTTCCCACTTTTGGCTTTTGATATTTAAGGTGGTACTAGTCAATATTTTTTCCATACAAATTTCGGGAGGGTATTACTCCACTGTTTGACATTGTACATCTAAAGTTAAACATGTTAACGTTTTTAAGGTTCCGTACTCAAAGGGTAAAAATGGGACCCTATTACTAAGACTCCACTGTCCGTCTGTCCGTCTGTCACCAGGCTGTATCTCATGAACCGTGATAGCTAGACAGTTGAGATTTTCACAAATGATGTATTTTGTTGCTGCTATAACAACAAATACTAAACACAGAATAAAAGAAATATTTAAGGAGGGCTCCCATAGAACAAACGTGTTTTTTTCGGCATTTTTGCCGTGTGGTACGGAACCCTTCGTGTGCAAGTGCGACTCGCACTTGCCCAGTTTTTTCTTACTAATAATTGTGTCTCTACGGAAACAGAATAGTAAAATAAAAAGCCACCAAGCTCTGAGTTTTTTTCGGCCTTTCAAGTGATTTCGAGCTCCCGACTAGTTCCACCTTAATCCTTACTTATAGATTCACTAGAAATAATTAACTGCCAATAAATTCATAGATAAACTAGAAATATTTAAGAAACCATCAATAAGCAGCTAGATATTGATTCTTTCCAAAAATATAATACATAATAAAATCCATACGTCATTTAATAATCATTAATTAATTATTTTGAATCTTCTATCTGACAGATGATAAACAGTATGGATAGGATTAATTCAATCTAAATTTTATTATTCTTGTTAAAAATCTAGAAATAACGATAGATAAACCGAGCAAAAACAATAAACCTGCTTTTTCTAATTTTATCTAAAGGTGTTGATCACGACTAGTTTTAAAATTAGAATCGCCAGGCAAAATTGCGGAATAATTTATATTTCTGCAAATAATTATGCAAATCATGCTATTTGGGTACGTGGTTTGGTTTTCTACATCCGAGTAAATAAATAAAGCAACTGTGTTGCAATGTTGAAATTTGCCAAATTCGTTAAAACGATATGGAAGACGCGATCAATCGCAATTTTTACGTGATTGATACACATTGATGCGCAAATTGATCGTCTACACAATGCAATTGAAGCGATTGACTATATTATTAAAATTACAGCAGCAGGAGCAGTGGTGGCCAAGTGATAACGGCCGCGACTTACGAGTTGTAGGTCGTAGATTCGAACCCAGACTTCTTGGCCTATTAAAAATACTTTTTTCATTTTGACCACCCTAGATTTTCATAAGTATGGGAAGAGGATTGTCAATTTTGCACACCAGTGTAATAATATTATACTGGAATCTTTGCATGACTACCAAGCGTGGTGACGGTGACGGAAGCCTGTTCTATAAAGGCGCGTACATCAAAACAGTAATTGACCTGCCTGTGTTAATTAGCCTTTGGTGAAATACTAATTGCTTATTATGATAGATATGTTGGGATGTAGGTATCTAATAACGCAAGTATGTTTTATCTTTAAATTCATTTATAGCACAGTAAAGGCTCGTACACACAGGCGCGACGCGACACGCGACACAAAGGCACCGCAAGTCGCGCAACGGGCGGTGCCTTTGTGTCACGCGCGATTCGCGTCGCGCGTCGCGCCTGTTTGTAGGAGCCTTAAAGCTATGACCAATTGCATGGAAGCCAAGGTTAGGCCAAAGAAACCAGGGCCGTCCAAAAGTGCGTTGGGTTGACAGATTTGGGCTCCGATCGCCCCTTGGGTCTCGCCCCTTTCGATTAAAATATTCCACTCACCCCGTTTTTTTATTATTTTGGTGTAGTGATTCGCCCCTAAAATTCCAAGTTTTAAAAATTTTATTGTTGTTTGTGTACTAATACTAGCTTACATACCAATTTTCAGCTATAGAGGACTTCAGGAAGTACCCTAAGAGTTTTGATGATAATCATTCATCGGTCAGTGACGAAATCGGGGTTTTTTAGATATCAATAAAATGTGTAAAGTATAAGAGCTATGCAATTGAAACTTTATATTTTTAATAAGTTCACTAGTGACATCATATAAAAATATACGCAAAATATGCGCATTGACGTGGAGTTGCGGACACCAGCCCGTATTACCTATTACCTATTACCTAGTGACATCATATCCCGAGAATTTTGTTTATCTGGTATAATCAAAACCCGAGTAATGAGGGTTCAAAAAACGACGAAGCGCTTCGGGAAAAGGTAGGTAGTGCCCTTGCACACATTCCATCATCACTTAATCAAATAATCAGTTATCTACTTTAGAGAAATGTATTCTAAGTTGATTTTTGAGTGACCACTTGTAAAAAAGGTCCTGATAAGTTTTTTTTTGCAATGGTATTTGAACTTTGCTTAGTATGACAACATACAGTTAGTTGTTTCATAACTTGAAAATTATATAAAATTCAGATATTGTGATTTGATTTCGTCTTTTTCTACCTCTCTATCTCACTAAGGTAGAATAGTCGATCTTTATTATTATCAGCAAGTCAATCAATTTTCGATATAATTATTGTGTCAAAACCACATGGTACATGACGTCAGCTGTTATCTTTTATGTGCTAATAGATTACTAAACTGTTATATAATACTATACCAACCTGTTTTGCAGGATCGTTGGGTGCTACGAAACAGTCATTCAAACGCAAAGCATTTGTTTTAAACTAGCTGCGCCTCGCGGTTTCATCCGCATAAGTCTCGATTCCGTGGGAATATCGTGATAAAAAGTATCCTATGTCCTAAATAAGGTTACAGTCTACCCATGTGCCAATTTCATCTAAATCCGTTCAGCAGTTTTAACGTGAAGGCGTAACAAACAAACATATAATTTAAAAAATCTAATCCCTTTTTTGTACAATATTAGTTTAGATAACTCAATTACAGGCATTTCTCAATTGTGAAGGGGTCGGTCAGTCAGAAAGATGAAGCTAGTTTCCTGCGATCATTTTATAAAAGTTAAGAAACGAATTACTATAGTTATTAGTAATTCGTTTCGTCCAGTAACAATGGCATTCTGAATAAATAATTAAATAATAGGATCAATAATACAATCCACAAAACTCCATGCAAAATCAAAATAAATTTATTCAAATTAATTAAACAATAGAATCAATAATACAATCCACAAAATTTCATGCAAAATTAAAATAAATTTGTTCAAATTAGGAAGAGATTTAGCACTTTTTGCAAGAGTTTTAAAACAATTAAATCAGGCAATAAAACATATTTTTATAGCTGACGCAAGAGTTGTGATATTGCTTTTATTCTAGCACAAACTTTGCTACTGGGGTAACAAATTTCACAGGTACACATTTTTAATTACATTTATTTACTTTATAGAGTACTTAAAATATGTTAGTAACCAAAGAATAAAATATGTACATGCCACAATAATAACTATTACTCGTATAACTAAATTAAGTAATTGAAATAGCATAAAATCTAATTGTAAAATAAATTCATAAGTAAAATTGCATTTAGATCTTTAAATTAATTAAAATTTAAGAAATTAATATCAACATCATATAAAAAACAAATAAATAAAAAATATAAATCAATTATTTTAACATTTCATCAGTAGGTTTCAATAGTAGTTATGAAAGAAAGATCTGTTAAACAGAGCACTCTATTCTTCAAAATATTTTTTTATGATTCTTCTTTTTTATATTAATTATCTATGAAGTAATTGCGATAATTTACCGAAGAGGTTCGTCTCAGACCGGTCGTCCGCTTACAATGTCGGCAGTTGAAGGTCTCATAGTTCTTTCCGTTTAGTCGATATATAGCTGTTATACCCGGCGTCTGCGACACATTGCATTGGGTTTTTAATTCTTTAACATTGTGTAAACCAAAAATGAATTTGCCAGCTGCAATCGGTAGTGTTTTGTGGTTTTTCGTTTTCTTTTGTTGCGATCATGGATATGCCAAACTGGCACGTAAGTTTTCTTTTGTTTTTCTGTTTTTGACAGTTAATTTTGAATTTTGTTTTTTATTTCGAATGCTCACTGTGAAGTTTTAGATCGTTAATTTTATTGGTATTAATTAATACTAATCACAAAAATATTTATATTATAAATTGAAAAACTTCAATAAAGGTGACAGCCAATAAGAACTAGAAATCATTATTTTTAAATTTAACAAACTTCGAATCTAAAATATTTATTGAACCGCAAACATTCACTAATTTCGCCCAACCTTACCATCTACATAAATGATGAAGTTATGTGAAGTTCTTCAAATAGTTACCAAAGTGCAGATCCTTTAGAATCTATGTACACATTGAAAAACAATTTCTCTTCAAACTAAAAATAAATCAATAATATCTACCAATACTATGCTCCTTTATTGTTTCATCTCTCGTTTACTACGACATAATTATAAAACTTAATTAGGGGTAAGGTCAAACCTAGAGCTACTTTGGCACTAGGTATTTCTACCTGGAAATACTTAGTTTGTGGTAGCCAATCCCTAACTTCAGGAGAAAAGGTTAAGCCGAGGAAAATGTTGATATTTCCATCGCTATCTTAGTAGAAAAGCCAAAATCCGGTATATTCAAGACCTCTACTAGTTTATTGTAGATTTAAATAATTAGGCAATCGACAAGATCGCCTTATTCAAGATCGGGTTAGTGACCATCAATTAATTATAAATAGCTGAACCACTTACGGAACATAACCAGAGCCGCATCTTGACCTAGATCCATACTAATCTCAGATTTAACTTATATTACAAGTGAATGTGACCCAGAGGAAGTCGGAAAAGGCTTTTCCAGGGTCGTAATTTAAAAAGTGTAACTGTTCTGGGACAAAATTGGCTAAAAGTCAAATTATTGGAATCTCTCCCGTGTCTACAGTCATCATCAGCCTATAATGTTCCCACTGCTGGGACACAGGCCTCCTCTCAGTGAGAGGGAGTGGGCCGTAATCCACCACGCGGGCCCAGTGCGGGTTGGTAGATGTCACATGTCTTCGAATTTTTGGTTCTAGGACATGCCGGTTTCCTCACGATGTTTTCCTTCACCGTTTTGTGAGCAGTGGTGATGAAATAATTTACACAAAGTAAAGCGCCTGTCTGGGTTCGAACCTACGACCTACAACTCGTAAGTCGCGGCCGTTACCACTTGGCCACCACTGCTCTTGTCTACAGTAACCGGGGATAAATATTGCACATCGACCTTTACCTTTTTTTGTATTTTATACAAAGAATAAAAATAATTATCAAAAGAAGCAAATCATAATTGTTTTAACAGCTCCTAATAGATACCGGACTGTTTGTATTTCGTGCGACAGAGATAACGCTCTACGAACCCGAAATTAGCCGATCGTCTCTTTCCAAAGATCGATGTGCAATATTTATCGCCGGGTACTGTACCTAGTCATTTTTAGGGTTCCGTACCTCAAAATAAAAAACGAAACCCTTATAAGATCACTTCGTTGTCCGTCTTTCTGTCCATCAAACAAGACCCTTTTTCTCAGGAACGGTTGGAGGTATCAAGTTCAAATTAATATCAAATACTCAGGGCTGCAATCCCTTGAAGCAGTGAAAAAATCAAATTTCTAAGTCAACTCAATCAAAAGATAAGGAAGTTTATATCCCGTTTATGCCGCATATTTTGACATTCGCAAGGAAATCAAAACCTATAGGGTACTTCCCGTTGACCTAGGATCACGAAATTTGGCCAAGAATCAATAATCCAGTCAAAATAGACAAAAATAAGTCATAACTTAGACAAAATTCGCATAGAGCTGAAAATTGGCAGAGATGTTAAATACATCATTATAAATGAAATGTCAAAAATCCCCTTCGATCCTACTTCTGCAAAAAAAATTATTCAAGGTCAAAAGTACAAAATTAAGGTTTTTTCAATTTTTCTCGAAAACAGTAAGTATTATCGTGAAAATAGATCAGACAAAAGTTGTAGATCATACAATTCTCTACAAAAATGATCCAGTCACTTTTTCTCTTACGACTCACCATTCGTGAGATATCGCGGTTTTAATAATTAGAAATTTCATATTTTACATAATATGCACACATTTCCGCACCACCTATGAGGTAATGTACTTAGTACATTTTTTCTAACGTGGTTTCCCCATTAGGTGATGGAGATAGCCCTTCAATTAACTCCCCTTGACCTGTACATACAGCAGGAAGCGGCGCTAGCCGCCATCAGGCTAATGCATCTGGGCATATGGGGCAAAAACATTACCAGTCCACACGCTAAAATCCCGGACCGGGCGATTGAGTACCAGCCTCTCATCGCTGCCCCGTGTGACAGAACACCAAACCAACCGATGTTCAACAAGAACTACATTATACAAACAGTTCAGGAAGAAAGTGTGGGGCAACGTTTAAAAAAAAAAAAAAAAAAAAGTTCAGGAAGAAAGGGATCAGTCAGGAGTCAATGAAGTGCGCATTTATACAGACGGCTCTAAAACACAAAACGGTTCAGGTGCTGGCGTGCACTCCCTTGACCTAAATATTAACTTTCACATACCACTAGGCACACATAGTTCGATCTTTCAATGCGAATGTGTTGCCTTAACACAAGCTGCAACAGCAGTAAAGCGCTTAGGCATCCGGAACTATGGCATTAAATTCCTTTCCGACAGCCTATCTGTGCTCAAAGCGAAGCAAACAAACTAACAATAAGATAATTTTTGAGTGCCATCTAGCTCTGGAGAGTTTATCGAAGTCTAATCGTATTACTCTCCAGTGGATCAAAGGGCACAGTGAATCTCTGGGCAATGATACTGCAGATGAACTTGCGAAGAGAGGCTCTGATATGAGGGTGCCTTTGCCTTTCTCACAATTTCGTGCGTGGATTCACCAAAGATCGACCGAACTTCATAACAACAGATGGTCACGGGCAACAGACTGTAGACAGTCAAAATTGGCTTTACCAATGATACACCCGCGATTAACCAAAAAACTTCTCAGCCTGAGTAGGAATAACCTTAGAATAATAATAGGTACAATTACGGGCCACAACCTCCTTAACAAACATCTTTTCAACATAGGCGCCACGGACAGCCCCCTTTGCAGGGGCTGCCTTGATGCCGAGGAATCAGCCGCCCACGTCATCCTGGATTGCGAGGCCGTGGCTTCTCAACGTGCAGAAATCCTCGGAACAATAAGGTCGCTCCGCGAAGCCTGTGAAGCTCCTAGGAAGCTTCTGTGCTTTTGGGCGGAGCTAGGCTGGCTCTGTTAGCCAGAATCCCCACGCACAACGGCCCGAATGCGGGAAAGGGAGTCCCATCATCATCATCATTCCCCAGTAGGTATAACTCTACGATCTATTTTAATAAAGAAAGTTTGATCAGATCGTATCCTTTTAATTGAAAGAATCCTCGTAGTAATATTGCTAATGAGTAAAGTGGAATAGATTGTTTTTTACACATGTCATTATATAAGATAATTGTCTAATTCTACTTCGACAATTATTTCTTCGTCTTTATTTTCTTCTTCTTGCAGAAGTTCGCTGTTCTAAGAAAAGGGACGCATCAATTGTCTCCTCATTAATATCATAAATATCTTCATCTGTTGTATTTCTTTCAATATAACATGTAGAAAAACAACCTATTCCACATTGATCATTAGCAATACTACTATTCTTGCAATTAATAGGATACGATCTGATCAAACTTTCTTTATAACAATAGATCGTGGAGTATACCTACTGGGGAAACCACGTTAAAAAAATGCGCCAAGTACATTATTACCTCATAGGTGGTGCGGAAATGTGTGCATATTATGTATGTAAAATATGAATTTTCTAATGATTAAAATCGCGATATCTCACGAATGGTGAGTCGTAAGAGAAAAAGTGACTAGACCATTTTTGTAGAGAATTGTATGATCTACAACTTTTGTCTGATCTATTTTCACGATAATACTTACTGTTTTCGAGAAAAATGGAAAAAAACCTTAATTTTGTACTTTTGACCTTGAATATTTTTTTTTGCAGAAGTGGGATCGAAGGGGATTTTTGACATTTCATTTATAATGATGTATATAACGTCTCTGCCAATTTTCAGCTCTATGCGAATTTTGGCTAAGTCAAATGTCTATTTTGACTGGACTACAATGTCTCTTTTAGTAGTAAAAAGTTGTTGAAAATGCAAAAAATTGCTACGTTATTTCTAAATTGCTATGACTGTAATGTAACTTCAAATAAACTCTGTTGTTTATTAAAAAACAAATAAAGTCGAATTTGCAGTTAAAATGTAAATTAAATATAGTGAATGTATTATATTTATAAGCAAACTCGTATGCAGGGAACATTGAGCTACGAAGGGAACTCGAACGGACTTCGAATTTTAAAAGAAGTACACAACGGCTTTTTTCAATAATGAATTTAAAAAAATTACCACTGACACTTTTTAAATTAGTAAGGAGGGACTCATGGCTAAGTAATAACAGCCGCACGGGTCGATCGAGCAAGTTAAGCTACACTTGCTGCGGTTGGTTCTTAGATGGGTGAGCATCTTTACCCCTCCGTGCCTCGAAAAGCACGTTAAGCCGTTGGTTCCGGCTGTCATTCATGGATCTTTGACAGTCGTTACGGGTCGTCAGACAGAAGCCCGAAAGTCTGACAACCAGTCTTACCAAGGGGTAGGTATCGAATTATCCAGTAACTGGGTTCCGGAAGGCAGATAGGCAGTCGCTTCATGTAAATAATTTGGTATACAACTGCATCCGGTTAGACTGGAAGTTTACCCCAACATAGTTGGAAAAAGGCTACGCAGATGATGACTTTTTAAATTAATAAATGTGATCTCAGTAATATTGCAATCTTTGGACTGCTAATTGATAATAAAACATATAATAATAGATGTTAGGTATTTATTTTTATACGACTACTCGTACGGCAAAGCCAATGGATAAGCAAGAATTTTGAGAGGGGGGAGGATGCCACCTTTGGGTACGGAATCCTAAAAAAATTACCATGTTAGCGCTCCCATAGTACTAACAAAGTCTAATTTAGTATTCGTAATAGTCTAAAATTCGATAGTTAACTATCGGGCTTAGTGCAGGTAGTTTTACTTACTATTAGAGATGTTACGGAAGTCGTTTTACCGGAACCGGAACCGGAATCGGAGGTTTTAAATTTGATTGATCGGAATCGGAACCGGGGCGGAAGTAGAAGAAAGATGTGTTAAGAGGCCTTCCCTTAAAACATCTTTCTTCTACTTTCTTCTAACATCCACGAACAAAACTGAGACTTCAAGCACGAGTGTGTATAAAATAAACAAACATTACCCTGGCGACAAGTTAAAACTTGTTTGTAGGCGCTCTTAGTCACGTGTATCGCTGCGTTTTGAACTTCGGTCTAACTCCGATTCAAAATTATCGGAACCGAAATCGGAATCGGAGGTGTAAAATTAATCGGAACTTCCGACTTTTTGGAATCGGAACCGAAGCTCCGTAACATCCCTACTTACTATGTATGTATGTCTTACAAAAACCTTTTTCTTTACAGCGGACTTCATCCATCCCTGCAACGAAACATCCAGAGAGTGTCTTGTAAAAGCAACCCAAGACGCTATCCCAGACTTCGTCAAAGGCATTCCAGAGCTTGGAGTAGCTGTCCTGGATCCCTTCACCATTGAAAAACTGTCCATCCCCCTGAACGGGCTGACGTTCACCTTCTACAATGGAAAAGTTACTGGATTCAGGAAATGCATTGTGGATGATGTTGTGTGAGTATTTTGCTGATCTCTGCATTGATAAGGCTTTTGTAGAAATGTGTTCTTTAAAAATATCTGACCAGAAATTATCTCTGTTGGACATTAGAGAGAGTCACGTTACTAGGGATTTGGATACAGTTTTACAGTTAACCGCCTGCCTGATACCAACCCTCCTTGAATAAACTTTTGTTGGTCGTTTAGACTGAGGTCTGACCACACGCCGTCCGCGACCGACGTCACCGACGGCCGCGCAACCGGCGGCGTGTCGGTCGTCCGTCGTGACGTCACCGCACGCTGTCAGTAACATCTGACTTTTTAAGGGGGAAGCGCTAAGGTAGCCCGCAAAATTCAAATTTTCTTACGTTTTTTTGCAATTTGCTGGTCAGCATTAAGTTGTGCGTTGATTAATATATGAATCGCGGCCGTAAGAAATATGTGTTTACAGAATTATAATCATTAAAGTCATCAACACAACTCTCTAAGACCACGTAAGTCCAAAGAATGATGATTTCATGAAACAGTTATTCTTGGGACTTACGTGGTCTTAGAGAGTTGTGTTGATGACTTTAATGATTATAATTCTGTAAACATATATTTCTTACGGCCGCGATTCATATATATTAATCAACGTACAACTTAATACTGACCAGCAAATTCCAAAAAACCTAAAAAAAATTGAATTTCGCGGGCTACCCTGGCGCTTTCGCCTTAAACAGACGTAGCATACCCGCTAGCACCGGGTGACCTGTGGTGCTAAAATGGTGTGCACTATTATAGGTCTCAAACTCCCCCTAGTCGCCTCCTACGACACTTACGAGATAAGATGGGGTCGCCACATTTTTAATCCAGCACCAGACGGCAAGATAGAAGGGTAATTTTTAAACCAAAAATAGTCTGGGGTTTTTGAAATGAAAATTTCTCTAAGCGCGTTAGACATTTTTTGAGAGGGGAAAAAACCATTAAACTCGCGCCACTGTTACCGTAAGCGACACCGCGCGTGTTTTGTTTATAAGACGATTAAAAAAATACCCGCTTTGGATGTGTTCGGCTGTCCTCGGGATGTACTCGGTTTTAATGTATCCGATATGTCAGTGAGTGATAACAAAGTATTCTGTTTGTGTTTTGTTTTCACTTCTGTTGGCACTCCCGAAGTGCCACTGTTTTTTATAAGTAATCTTAATTAAGCCAGCGGAGTAATTACGTAAGAATGCCATTGTAAAACAGTCAAGTTTTTCAAACACTATGGAGCAGTAGACCAGGAATTTCTTTCAAAAGGATTTTGAAAGCATCCTACGCATTGTGACAGAAAGCATGCTACTCAATTGGGGTGCAGGCCAGTGGCTAGAAACCTTTTAGGTGCATTACAATGACTTGAAGATTTCTCTATCTTTTATTACGATGACAGTCATCCAAGTCAACGCTACCAATAAATTACCACCTATGATCGCAATCGATATTCATTCATCACGCAAAACAATTCAAACGGCCACGAGTTCAAGTCAGAGTCATAGGATATTAAAAACAGGAAACTAAAATGAGGAAAATAATAACAACTATAATTACGCCTAATTGACGGTTGTATGAAGATACTAAGTACATCCTGATTCAAGCTGCATGGTGGTTCAGAACATGAGGCGAGTCGCTCCGCAGTTACAAATTCACGTGTCAGCTGGGGTGAGGGCCAAGGGGTGAGGTACTGCACAGCGAGAAGCGCACTTCAGAGCTACCATAAAGTTTGAATCGGGTTGTATCTTTACTTTACTTTGTTTAACAATGATCGGGAGTTTCCAGTCTTTTTATACGTACATATTCTGCTTTGAATCTTATTGGTAGAATGAAACTCAGTCTTGAATGCCGATATACAACATGTATCAGGAAGGTGTGGCCATATTTTATACAAGTACGTGGCACGAAAGATGAGAATTGACGAGCTCAGTATAGAGCTTGCGAAGGTAAGTCGTGTACGAAATAGTTACCCATAATGTGTATATCTATTCAAGGATTTATCGATGACATTTAGATTAAAATTCTTAACAATATTATAATATTTATTACGAAATAATAAAGTTTAAGATAAAATTCAAGTCTCAGCTTTCGTGGCGCGTATTTTACAGACCATCGAACTGAACAACTTATTCCATGGGACCATCATCTTAATCGAGAGAAAATTATTATTTATTTATTTTTATTTTTACAATTTTGAGAAAGCTTACAGGCTAATACACGTAAATGGTACAGTTCGTGCCACGTAAGAAGAGACTTGACACACCACGTGGTCTGACATGCGCAGTACACGATTTTAGGTATCTTTAGCGGTATGAGATCAGAGTGCGGGACGGGACCGGACGTCATAGGGGCGGCGGAAAGAGGTGGGGGAGGCGGGGTCAAGTCTCTTCTTACGTGGCACGCACTGTAACGTAAATAGTAAACAACTGACAATTGCTAATTACAAGCTACCACATATAATTAAAATGTTATAAAAGAAGATTAAAGGTAAATAAATAAAAAGTCATGGAAAATAGGTAGGTATGCCGCGATAAACCACAAACATTCACCCCTTGAAATATTCCTTACTCAAGATTTTCGTACATAATAAATCAATGTCTAAATGCGATGGCAAGTTGTTGAATAATATTGCACTGCGTATACAAAAAGCGTTGCGCCTATAATTTGTCATTGTAAACGGTACTTGTAATAATGGTCGTAATCTTAGGTTATTTTGATTGGTGCGATGATAAATTTTACTAAGTAAATCGGGACAATCTATTGATCCATTAGCAATGTTGACAAGAAAACAAATATCATTAATATACTTAAAAAACTAATACTAACTACTACTACTACACCCAAACCAACCCAACCCAACCAAATGCTGATTATTTAGGTTGACAGTCTGTAACACACCCCCAAATATGTACACATATTTCTGATACTTATTGTACTTAGACAGATTTCAATAAATAAATAACAAAATTAAATTCTAACTTAACTAAAACTATACAGACTATTAAAAAATAGCGTCGAAAAATTCATCCGCATCGCTGTCGACTGGTAATGTACCCAAGAGACTGGCGGCATTACTGCGTTGTATCGCGATGCTTAGCCTCTGGCCAAGGTAAAAGCCAGCCCTTGGGTCACGGGAAGTGTCAATCAGCCGTTTAGATATTTCTTTAAAAAGACCATGAGTACTCGGACCCCACGGCCCGAGAGTTTCAACCCCAAACGGCTCGAAAATATAATTTCCAATAAGGTTATCATATTTTCGCCGCTTAAGGTTTTCCGCAGCCGCAGCAGCAGCGCCAGCACAGCATGCCGATCCGGAAGATGCGATGGCGCAAGAATATCGACACACGTTGCGTCCCACACTAAAGCCCTACCCACCTTCCATGGAAATAAAGACATACCGTCCGGTCTCTTGCCATCGTTGCGTGCCAAGCCATTGGGTTCTAATACAGCTGGAACGCCGACGGTGACAAGAGCTCGTCGGATGATGTCATTAATGTTCACGTGCCGCGCTAAGCGACCCGCACTTCGGCTGCAAGACAGGCCGTGGTGTCCGAGGCTGTTGACATCTTCGCCACAGTGACAGCGATGGGGAGAACAGCAAGGAGTGCCTAGTCGTAGGGAAGCAGCGAGGCGAAATGTAGTGTAGATTTCAATAGTTTGTAAATCAAGAAATACGTCTGGGTTTCGTATTCTTCTATGTAACCAGTACCAAGAAAAAAATACTGAGGTTAACCTATTAAAGTATTATTAAATCTGTCATTGTACTTAAATAACTTAGAACAATTAAGTCATCGTCTAACCCATTTCATACTTAAGTTGAAGACAGGATTTTTTTAAATCTTTTCTTTATTTTATAAAAAATATTTAGCAATGAACTGATAACTTGTGGTCATTAATTTAGATTTTAAAATACATATCAAAGTCCATTAGAAAGACGTAGTTCGAAATATTGAAATTGATTATTGGAAAACTAGTTACCTAATTAACTAATCGTAAATCAAACTGGTCTACTATCTCTCACTAATAAAGCGACTATCGAGAGAGTGTTAACAGATGCATGATCACCCAGACCCGTTCTATGCTTAGGCAGACCACGCTATACAAATTGTTAATTTTATTAATTGAACCCGTTTACTGAAATATCGCTTAGAAAATGCGCCAATCGAGTCCACAAATCTTTGTCTTGGATTTTTTTGTTATTCTACAGGATAAAGATTGAAACAGTGGGCAAAATGTAACCATGAAGTCGGCATATGATTCTAGCGTAGAAATTCGTTGGTTATAAATAAATATACCGGGTGTTTTTGACAGCCCTCCACAAAAACACAGGATTGATTCAGCTCCTTATTCTGAATCATATCCCACTGGAAATGTTCTGAGGAAAAAAAAAATATGCCGTTTTTTCTGCTGATATTCCTTTATTTTATTTCAATGTAAAATTACATTCTCTGTATGCAACACTCCATTTATGTAAATAAAACAGCTGAATTCAAAAAAACAGCAATGGATGTTGCGCCGGGGAGCGCGCGGGGGCAGCCTCGCTCAAGCTCGCTGCGCTGCCGTCCGCTACGTGCGTTTTGCCACGGTAACGATACATTGCGTGCACGGTAATAAAACAAATCTAGTTTTTTGGATTCCCTTAATGTTCCTGAAAGAATTTCATGTACCGGTTATCTTAATATGATGTACTGAAGCCACCCTATCAGTTTGCGGAGGGCTGTCAATAACACCCTGTATTTGTTGTTCCATACATTTTCACAGCGTAGGTATTGCACTTTTCTATAAAACACCTGATTTTTTTATAACCGACGGATTATTTCTACACTGGGGTCTAAAATCATAAATATGCTGAATTAATGGTTACTGTTTTCGCACTGATTATTATTGTTTCCTGTTTACAGTAATTTAAATAATATCTGAACAGTTTATCCTGTCGGCCAGTGTTATTTTCTCAGCCTTATTTTAAAAGCCTTCTTTGTGCAATTGCAAATGAGTTTGCTACTAGTTTCTTAAGGCGAAGCGGACCGGAGCAATAAGCTGCAAAAAGCTATTGCAAATGGAGCCTGAACTAAGTCTCCTGCACCGCACAATCTGTAGTTTAGTTAAGATATCACTGTGATTAACTGAAGTACATGACTAGGGGCTGGTTTATGGTTTAAACCATTTAGGCCTCAAAAACAGAATATAATACAATTTTATTCAGTTAGGGCTCATTTTTCAATAATCAGAAAACCTATATCTCAAGAATAAATAAGACATTCTGACATATTTTCTATACAAAAACTGTCAAACTGCAGTATTCATCAGAAAAAAATCATCTGACTATTGAAAAATCAGACATTAGAATGAGAAAGACTAGTTTAATATAAATGAACGTTTGTTCATTGGAACAAGTATTGGGACGGTGTGTTTGCAGTTAAAGGTAGGTGTTAACATTGTTTGTAACTTAGTTATTATACTAGTTAAATAAACTATTCTAGAAGACCTCGAGTTATTTTTTTTTACTTTGTGTAGGTAAGTTATCTGCAAAAACTATTGAGATTATATGAATAGAAAGAAAAATCAATGAATTTGTATCATTGTCTGCTGGTTCAGTTAACCGGAATTAATTTAAAGATAATGAAACTGGCCGTCATATTTTAAAGTGGAATTATTCTGGGCAAATAATAGTCACCTGGTTCGATATTCGATAAATTTTCTAGATTTGACTGCGCTTGCCGTGGTCAACTGTTCAGTTTGTGGATGGATAAGCAATCTAACAAAATCCATGGGCACCGGAGAGCACGTTAAAATTACTAGCACAGTTATTGTGATATAAAGTATGGAGGACAGTCACCTAGTCGTTACGATAAGGAAGAAGCCTTACAGACTGACTTCATTTGAGCTGTAACAGCGCAGTTTTGATGCAGTTGACTTAACTGCTTCGAAACCTAGTTATGACAAGTGCACCCAAACTGCGAAGTTGCAGCTGGCATGCAGTTCAAATGCAGCCCGTCTGTTTAGACCCTTAAGCCCCATATACACGATGCAAGTTTATTTCCGGTAGTATACAATAAAATTAGGACATGCCGGTTTCCTCATGATGATTTTCTTCACCGTTTTGAAAGCAGTGATGGTAAAATAATTTACACAAAATAAAGCACCTGTTTAGGTTCAAACCTACGACCTACTGTTCGTAAGTCGCAGCCGTTACCACTGGGCCATCATTGCTCTCACTGCTCTTCATAGAAATGTTTAATGACATTAAATAAAAAATAAGTTCCGTAATATTAACCGTGAGAACTAATCATGTGGATCAGAAAAAAGAAGACATAAGCGGTAATCTTTTTCTTGCTAATCTTTTGAAGAAAAACATAAAGCATAAAAATATATCTGTTTATTTTTATAGTTTTTCGCTTTGTTAAATAAAAATTGCCTTGTGGTATGTTACTTTTAAAAACTAAAAAATAAAAATAAATATTAAAAAATATTAAAAGAAACATGAATATATGAATTTTTTTTTTTAAAACGATGCTAGAGTTATTTTCTTCTTCACGGATATTCCTGTTGGTAGTTCTTCAATCAATTATTGCCACGTTGAGTGGCAATCCTAATTCTCTTTATTCGAGAAATAATTTTGAAATGTTGACAGTGCTTTCATACAAAAAATGTCAAACGTCAATTTTATTCTTCGAATAGAAGTTATCTGGTCATGGAAAAATCAGCCCTTAATCGTATAAAGTTGGTAACCTTCACCTTGGTTAAATCGAAAAAAAATCGTACTAAGATAAATATCATAGGTAAACAGACAAATATAACTTAATAGCTATGATAACAATGACCAATCGAGGTAACGATCTTGTTAATGATCGCATAATTATCAATGGTCGGAATTGCCATACCGCTGTTAAACCCGCGATGGTTTGTGTGGGTGGTATGTTTAATTTGTTCAACATTATTATGTTTTGTTTTCGATTAATAAATAAAAAAAGAAATAAAAAAATAGGATGACTATATTTACCTAAACATCGGAGAACAGAGACAGAAAGTGGAGACTTCTTTACAACGACATTTTTTAAACCCGAAATTCTGAAAAATCTAAAATAAGTTAAAAATAAATTTTATTTAAGACGTGTAAAGACTATTTTTAACTAAACTTGCAACTAACAAATCTTAGGAATTTTCACTAAACTAATCTAACTTAAATCATGTATTTGAATTATCATTGTTGCATCAAATCTTTCAATACATAACATTTGTCAATGTGTAACACATCATGTAAAACTAATTGCTAAGTGCATAAAAGGGACTTCGATATGTATATCAAACTGTAGATTTAAGGCTCCCACAAACAGGCGCGACGCACGACGCCAATCGCGCGCGACACAAAGGCACCGCTCGTTGCGCGACTTGCGGTGCCTTTGTGTCGCGCGCGATTTTATCGCTTGTCGCACCTGTTTGAAGGAGCCTTTACGAAAATTCTTCCGGGATCATAAAACTATTGCATTATCTTTTTGTGAAATGCACAATTTACATATTTACTTTTTCCCTAGTTAACTACTATGCCGGTGTCCTGCAACTTTCTGACACGAATTTCATGTCACAATTTGAGACTCGGCAATGCAGACACAGGATTGAACTATTTTTTTTGGATTTTACGTGAAAATCCCGAAAATTTGGTAATTGCAAGTTTAGTTAAAAAGAGCATTTACCCATCTTAAATAAACCTTATTTTCAACTTATTTAAGAATGTTCCCGAATTCTGGGAAAAAAATTTCGTCGTAAGGAAATCTCCACTTTCTATCTCTGTTCTCCGAAGTTGAGGTAAATATAATCAGCCTATTCCGACCACTGATAATTATTAACAAGATTGATGAGCATATAAATGTCAGAAGTGCATGTATTTCCGTGCAACGGACATAAGTAGCGTATTTTTTAATGTTGATGTTGTATTGTGACTAATAAAATTGTCTATAATCAACCTCCTGACATTATCCTAGTTTATTTGAGGTCGACTCATGTCTCCTATTATAAATCTCTATCATACATCATCTTTTACGGGATGTGCGTGTGACAACTGGAGCGCCCGCCGTTCTTCGGCCGGTTTGCTCCAAGATCGCGCGACTTGGCTGGCTTGTATTTTTTAATTAACACTCCGTTACCTTGGTATCTTTTGTTTGTCTTCCTCTACTGTCATGGCTCGTAAAAAGACCCATCACATATATCCGTCAACTACGCATTCTGTACATCAAACTAAGTAATAATTGCTGGAAAACGACTTTTATTCTTGGTGTGAAAATTTGCTGTTTGCGGTAGTGCGCAATGTAACACACGCAAAACATTGTGCTTATTTATTTATTTCAGGTGACGCAGGCTTATACATAAATACCTTAACCTAGACATACATATCCTTAATATAAAACAGTAGGTACTTCACTAGCTAAATCTTGAGCAGTTCTGTGGTACTTGTCCGCGGAAGCGACGGAACACCACGTCCTGCGGCCAGAAGTCTTCTTCCATGACGGCGGGGAGATAGCAAATCGGCACGCGCATCACGAACGCCTTGAAATTGCCGTTGCGGTGCGACTCCAGTAACTGCACTTTCGGCGCGTACCTCGTCTTCGGGTTTATGCGTCGATGCATCGGTACATGGATCGTATTCGTAAAAAAACGATGGAATTTTGACCTTCATCTCCGTAACCAGAAGGTTCCCAGGTATGGTCCAGTAAAAAAAAGTGATTACAATGACAGGGAGTACAAGTGACTCTCGGTTTCGTTAAATGTCTTTTTACATCCGATAAAATAGTATACTTAAAACTTTCCTCACAACATGTCATGAGGGACATCCTCTGCATCACATGCCCAGAGAGTTTGACAACCGATTTCAAGAAGTCACTAGTGGAACTAAATAAATACTTCCTGCTTTGTTATCAACTGGCAAGCTGTTTAAATCGTTGTTAAATGTTACGTGAAAAACTGTAAACAATTTAGTAACGTAATATTGTTATATTAATAGTTACGCACTGTTGGATACAAGCCTATAGTAAAATCAACAAGAACAATCTATACATAGATACATTAATGATATAAAACAAAAATTTAATCTTAACTTAAAAATACGACGAGCGTATTACGGGGGAACTGCAGATACAAAATCAAAACCCTCCTTTGGCTTGGCCATAGTCCGATAAAAAATAATTATTTGTACGGAAAATTATGAGGTAAAGTTTAAGAAATAGATACAAGGAACCTACACCGAATTTTTGACAAAAAAAATTTCACATTCACACACACACACACTCACACACACACGCTTCACTCACTCATCACACACATCACATCACACACATCACACACATCACATCATCATCATTCACATTTTTTTTTCTTTTTTTTTCTTTTTTTTTCATTTTTTTTTTCACATTTTTTTTTTTAAATTCGATTTTTTTTTTATTTTCTTCTCGCTAGAAAGGTGCTAATTTGACATAGGGCATGAAGGGCAGCTAATGTCTACTTTAGATTTCCCGTAGCTTCAACCCATAAAATATCGGCAAAGGAAATACATCGTGAGGAAACTTGGACTTATAGGTAACTAGCAGCATCCCGCAGTTTTACCTGCGTAAGTTTCAATCCCGTGGGAATATAGGGATAAAAACTATCCTCCGTCTTTTCCCGGGACTCAATTTCCCAGGAATCTCTATACCAAATTTCATCTAAACCGGTTCAGCGGTTTAAGCGTGAAGAGGTAACAGACAAACACCCTTTCGCATTTGTAATATTAGTATGGACTAGTATGCATAAATCGGAAATTACCTACCCATCTCGAACAAGAGTGGTGAACTGAACTGAAAGAAGAGACTGGCCCTGCAGTGGGACAATAATTACAATTTTTATAGTCCTCCAGACCGTATTTTGATCATGTCGGCCAATCTCAGCAAACAACAACATTTTGCGCGGGAGATATTGTAGTGCACAAGCGTGCACAATCTCATAGTCATATGGGACCGCAATTCAACACGACCGAAGAGAGTACTTTCCGAGGCACACCACCAACTTCTGAACTCCAGGCTGTTACTAAGAAATTCCTAATGGAAAATAACACTTAGCCTGACCCCCCGGTCATCAAACCCAGAACCCCCACGTTCAGCAAAGACATAATATCTATACTTAATATTATAAAGCTGAAGAGTTTGTTTGTTTGTTTGGTTGAACACGCTAATCTCTGGAACTACCAGTCGGATTAGAAAAATTCTTTCTGCATTTAATAGCCCAATTCTCGAGGAAGGTTATAGGCTACTTAACATCACGCTAGGACCCTTAGGAGCCGAGCAAAAACCAAAAAAGTAAGAAAAAAGGTAAACGAATTAAAAGCGCAGGCAGGCGATGCGACGGGGTGGGTCGGGGGAACAAGAAATTTCACGCGGATAAGTCGCGAGCAGAAGCTAGTTATGCATAAAATATAGCCTTCTTTTTACTGCTACTATACTACTTCGCTTAGGTACGCATCACTTATTCATAGATTATTGTGGTGATCTTATTTGTCATTTAAATGTAGGTCACAGAGTACCACAGTTACAACACAAATCAATTTTTATTTGTTTGTCTGTTATCGCGAATAACAAGGGGGCTGGATTTGAAAATTTATCGAGGTTTTTCACGATTATATTATGGTGTTGTCAGGAAGTTTCTAGCTAGAAATATAGTAATGCGTATTTTTACACCATTTTACCCAATTGTTATGATAGGGATTGTGATAGGGATTGTGGACTTGTGATGTCGGGGATATAAGGATCGAAATAATACGGATTTTTGACTTTAATCATTATTTATTAGAGATGTAAGAATAAAACTTAATCCAACAGATTCGAATATTATTCTATTAATGAAGCAGTGACAGTGAATTAATCGAACGATCAATTTTATTTTCCGGCGAATGTTTCGTTATAATTCTGTATCTTTTTTTTTGTATCTAAACAAGACTTGTCTAGACACAAAAAAGACGCAAAATTCTATTGTGTCATCCACGTAGGTATCTGACAAGCGAATGACAAAATAATCTAAAGCTCTGCTAAGCTCAAATACCTATGTGTTTATAGCGTGAATAGCTACATCTCTTTTTTAATAATCCACTGTTTGAAAATGATGATTTTAGAATAAAATTACACGTTTAATAGTAGATTGTTTGCCAAGGGAGCAAACAACTATTTCGAAGGCGAGAGTGTTTCTTTGAATCCAGAGCGCAGCGAGGGATTCAAAGTACGTCACTTGAGCTTTAAATAGTGTTGCTCCCGAGGTGGACACGCTACTTTTTGAACGAAGGCAGAATGCTTTTCGCACATTTTTTATTTTTTCACTAACTTATTTTTTTTTATTTAGCTCGCGCGCGTTTTTTTTATCATGGAACAGCCTGTACGTTCATACAATGTTCGTGATTGATCTCTTTGGTGATGGGAATTTTCACTAACAATATCCACATTACAAATTCAAATCACTTTTAGTCCCTAGGGACTAAAAGTGATTTGACAGGGACTCAGGGACAGGAGACAGTCCCTGTTTACGAAGAATACACTAGCCCTTTTTGAATAGATGTGATAAAAAATGTATGTTATGTTAATGAAGTATATCTTTAGACTTTTAATGACTTTATTAATATTAAAAGACGGATGTATTACATTGTTAATTAACATATAACATAAAAACTGTTATAAAAACTCAAAACCTCCTTTAATTAGTTGCCTTTGTTTTTATACTCTCAAGCGAATCATTTTGACCTTTTGCAATGTTCTGCACTGGTTCAAATTCAAGTATTTTTGCGATACCCTCGATGATATGCAAGGTTAAGTACCCATAAAAGGAAAATGAATTAAGAAAATAATTTATAATGCTACTATGTTTTACTTATTATTAGATTTGTTTTTGCATAATTGGAGCATCAATATGGTATGATTGATGAGCTTTGATTATCAGATAATAACTAGGATTTCCTTTTGGTTTTTTGTCATTGTAAAGCTAGATGTACTGCTTAAATATCAGCTCAGTCTACAGTGTCTCAGTGTTCAAGAATGGATCTTAATTTAATTTAAGAGTAGTACCTAACAGCTGTCATTGACGCATTCCGCCACATGACCGACCACCCTTTGAGTCGGAAAACTGAACGAGCAAAAGAAAATTTATAATGAGGCAACAAAAGACTCGTTCGCATTTTCATCAAACATAGAAAGCGGCCTTAATACCTGTAGCATTAACTTTTATCTTTAAAAGTTCATCCTTTAAAGTCTTAATTACGAGTAAAGAATTCAAACTTGGCAAACAAACTTCAATTATTAGGTTGAAACCAGTTGAAACTTTGTTTAAAAACTTTACGCAGACCCGGCACGAAAGTACTCGTAACATCATCGTTATTTTTATATTACTTACTTCTGAAAGGTAAATCAAAGTTTGATAAAAGAGTACTGAATTCGTTGAAACTCTTTGTTGTGTCAAAGGGAGTCTCGAAGAAACAAAATGAAGTTATTACAAAATTAAAAGATTTTCTTATGGAATAGCGAAAAGAAGCAAATGATGCTACAATTTTTTCTAATTAAACAAACTCCACTTTGCTTACAGTAGGTTTACAGCCACAAACCTTACATGGAAGGTTCCCTTTACCTCACCGAAGTTACCTAACAAACCTAACCTAACCTAGCAATCAGACAATCAGGAATTGATGATGTTCGACATCCTTCTTGAATTACCAAATTATTCTGCAACTAATTTATCATGTTTTTCCAGGTCCGAGCTTGAGAAGCGTCACTTCGTCTTAGCGTTCCATTGCAACATTACAGTCAAGGGAACCTACGATGCCGTCGGAAGAATCCTTCTGTTCCCTATTGATGGCGCGGGGGACGCCAAAATAAAGATAAGTAAGCAACACAGCCATTAATATTCAACAGTTTGTGATGTCTACAGTCTCCTCCTTTATCTCCCTTTTAAGATAGGCAGCTTTGCATTTTCAAATTCATTCCCGTTTCATTGCAGTTTGCGGCGAAATTAAGAAATTATTATGTAAACGACCATTTGTATAAACATGAAAGAAACTCATTTTCATGTTATGCATGTTTAATAGTGACTTGAGATAGCACGGACAAAAGTTTGATTATCCCCTAAGGGTTAGAAACTTTTGCACTGGTTACAAAATAAAGACTGGATTTTTGGTCAAAGTTTTCATTCAAGAGGATCAAAATAAATCACATTCCTAAACAAATAATGTAGTTTATGTAGTCCTGATTTGGTTATTTTAAATATCTCGTATTATCATGTCCATGCGCATAATACCATTTTATAAATAACCAAAAAAACTTTATATATAATACTCACGATATTTTTGTTACAGCCAATCTCAGAATGAAGGTCGATATTAAAACCAAGTACATAAAGGACAACGAAGGTGTCAATCATTTCTCTGTGAAGAATTATAAGTACTCTTTCGACTATGGAGATCGCGTCTCGTTTGATCTTGCGAATATCTTCAAGGAGAGCAAGGAACTTAGTAAGTATACCGATACTTAAGACGAAAAGCATTTTTTTTTTCGTTTTAGAAAGATGTTGATTTTCGTACGAAAGATGATTTTGATGAAACAATCAGGCATGTAGAAGATACAGTGGTTCTCAGACCAACGAAAATAGTTTTATTAAAGAGAAAAGAAGTATATTTACTGGATAAACTTCTTACCTGTACTAAATTAACTAACAAACTATTAAAAAAAAAATCATATAATAACCTAACCTAACTTCAACTATTAACAGACTAAAATATGGCGTTGAAAAATTTGTACGCATCGCTGTCGATTAGTAATATACCCAAGAGACCGGCGGCATTGCCACGTTGTATGGCAATGGCCTCTGGCCAAAGTAAAAGCCAGCCTGGCTTGGCACACGCCAATTGTCAACCAAACCAACGAATTATTTAAAAACCAAAAATTGTAAATTCCATTTACTGGTTGAATTGACACCAAATTACTAAAACTACGCAATTATCGGAAACAGCTACATCCTCTTTTCGTTTACCTGCCAATGAGCCACAATAGCAATTATTTTACTTAATTGTCCACAACGATATATCCTCCAAGGAAATCCACTGCCGATCAAGATGTGCATATCCGTGAATGATCCGTCGTGTAATAAAAACTATTGACCTACTTGGGACCGGCACATTCTTCAACAAATAGCCCTCTATCTTTAAGATAATCATCGCGCTGTCAAGGTTTATGAGATTAATTTCCTTTGGATTAATGTATGTAATCAAATAAGAAATCATGCTCTTATGTTTCACCTTTTTTTATTTTTAAGGTATCAATAAGAATAAATAACATTCATTAATAACTTTTGACTATTTCAGGTGCAACAGTACTTCAATTCCTTAATGAAAATTGGAAGCAAGTAGCAGAAGAATTCGGGAAACCCATCTTAGACTATGCAGTTGAACTAGCAACCAGGACTATAGAAAAGTTCTTCTTAGCGGTACCCTACGAAGAACTGATTAATGTTCCCATTCCTAATTTTTAATATCACCGAAATGAGTATTACGCACACTACATATAAATTAGAATGTAATTTGTTTTAAAGCTGTCATTTGTTTTATTAATCTTATTAATCTCTTTCAAATTATTTTTATGACGCTCAATTGTTTACAGCCCAGAGAAATTATTTCTTCATCCAAAATGAGGCTCTAATGCCTGGTAATAAAGAATTTTTGAGGAGTACCATTCATTTTGGAAATATCCATTCATTTGTCTTAGTTGGACGTGGGAGGCAGGCCCGCCTTTCCCGCGTTTTCGTCATCTTGACAAGATCCTTTTCTATTACTTGTGGCGTCAGATTTTCTACATGACATTTATTTCTTATGATCATCTAATGGCGTTAGACAATAGCGTCGCTTCTGAAACTGTTAGTACCATTTAGTTTTTAGGTTACTCGGAACAAAATCTTGATAACTTTTAAAGATGATAAACTATTTCGAGTTTATAATAATATTAGTTTTAGCACTCATACCGAAGTGTATTTAAAACGGATTAAATTAAAACAAACATGCTCAATTAATATTCAACCATTTCTTTATGTCGTTCATTTCAAATGTCAACTAGGAAATATTTCTAAGTAGATACAATTATCTTGTATGAATTGTCTAATCAAATAGATGCGGAAGAATCTTGATATGTTTTTAAATAACATTGACGCTTTTTTTTTATTTTGGTTACTATAATTAATTAAATACAATACTCAGTCTCAGTAAAATAAAATACTAGTATACAATCTATGTAAAATAGTACTGGTATTCAGTTGCATCCGGTTAGACTGGAAGCCGACTCCAACACAGTTGGGAAAAGGCTAGGCGGATGATGATGATAAGGATGATGATTATGTACAACTAAAGAACAAGAAAAGAGGGGTGGGGGGAGAACTCATTTGGCATCAAAAAAATGTCCGCATAGCTGTCTGTGGGAAGAGTGCCCAAAAGGCTCGCAGCATTTGGTAACGTGAAGAGTCGACCAACCGCTTGGCGATATTCTGAAGTACTCGATGAGCACTCGGACCCCACGGCCCTAGTGCTTCAACCCCAAACGGCTCAAACATAATTATAGCCTAGCCTTTTTCCGACTAGGTTTTGGTCGGCTTCCAGTCTAACCGGATGCAGCTGAATACCAGTATTATACATGGAGCGACTGCCTATCTGACCTCCACAACCCAGTTACTGGGTAATACGATACCCCTTGGTACAGTAATTGACTACTAGCAGCAAATCATAATTTTCCACGCATCCAAATGTTGAATGAAGAAGTTCCATCAATATTGATATTTTATTGCAATAGTTGATATGCACATAAATTTGTTCGGTCTGTTTGTATTATTGTTTAAATTTAGAAATGTTCTAAGCTACAAACTTTTTTACCTCTTTTTTATTCATATTATTTAATATGGCTCCGCATATTTTTGACAGTCGTTACGATCGTTACGATATATATTCAGAAGCCCAAAAAGCTGGCAACGAGTCTTATCAAGGAGTATCGCGTTACAAGGTAACTGGGTTGTTAGGCAGTCGTTCCATGTAGTATGTCGGTATTCACCGACATTCGGTTAGACAGGAAGCCGACGCCAACATAGTTGGAAAAAGACTAGGCAGATAGATATATTATGTTTGCTTCATTTTGTTTTTTCTATCAGAAATTATTCTTTAGCGTCACCACCACCAAGTTTTAAATCTAATAAGTTTCTTAAGACATAACAAAGACCAACGCTTCTTCCATAAAAATTAGGTTATATAGCGTCAGAGATTAAAAACGTGATCTAGGTTAATTAAAGGAAATTACTATTCTTTTCCAGAAGGCCATTCCTGTAGTTAAAACCGTTAAAAATCTAGTCATCATCTTATCTCAGTGACAATAAATGTCAAAAACTTGTCAAAAATGTTGGGAAATTTGAGTTATTTTTGACAGATTAAGACAGATCAGACTGTTAACGTTCTTAAATTAATAGAATTGCCCCTCTGATCTCTATTACCTGTCAGTCAGTCAGTCATTTAACTATAGAAATATTTATAGTTAAGATTATTCATTCACGTTTCCAGCTGATTTGTACAAAATGTCAAGGTGTTGGCCGTTGACCTATTGCAAGAATTGATGTCTAAATATCCATTGACTTCAATAATTTCCACATGTAAAATTAATTGTGGTTTTTAATACCTGTCTGATACAATTTTTTATATCCTAACTATGCGTATTATGTGACATCATAGCATCCTCATTAATCAAATAAAATAAGAGATGGTAGAACTATTTAATTAATTTGAACGATGAAATCTTTGACCTCGCTGCTATTTGTGATAATGATAATTATTGATTTTATTACCACACTTTTTGACATGCAAGAAAACGTAAAAATGTAAGAAGATTAATAATAATAAATGTTTTATTCAGTATAGCGACCCGCCCCGGCTTCGCACGGGTGCAATGCTGATACTAAATACACTACAGAAAAACTGTGAACGTTGTATATAAAAACATAGCGGCCCGCTCCGGCTTCGCACGGGTATAAAATATATAGCCTATGTGATTAAAATCGATTCAGTAGTTTTGATTTATTCATTACTGCCCGTGGCCCGCACGCGTTAAATTTGGAGTAAAACAATCCCCCTTTCCCTATACCATGAAGATTTCCTGCTATCTTTGGAATATCTAAATTCATACACTACATTTTTACTTATTTACTTTTTGCATTTTTAACTATTTATTTTATTTTTACAACATATTACAGAATGTCTTTATAAACAACGTTCACAGCTTTCTTGTCATTAGACAATACAAACATGTTTTCTCTGGAGGTCACTCTTGAAAGAGCGACATACAGTTGTCCATGTGAAAAACAGCCAACGCTCAAATCTAAGCCTGCAACGTTGAAGGTTTGACCCTGCGATTTATTAATGGTCATTGCAAAAGATGTCTTTACCGGAAACTGTAAACGTTTAAATTGGAAGGGTAAACCGTTTTTATAATAAACGCGTCCGATCGCTGCTAAATTCAAAGTGCTATAGGGAAAACCGCGGCCTCAGACGCGCTATATAGGCACGCTCTTGCCGCACCGGGCGGCCGGCCGGTACCGCCGCAAACGCTACGTCCCGCAATTTTTAAATCTGTAATATCTTCGAAAATATTCACTTAAATCATACGGTGTAAAGGGCCATATAGATCTATATTAAATGAACAATGTATTCAAGGTATTTAATTGGTTAAGGATTAATGCTGTATTGGTTAAAATCGCTTCGAAAATTAGCCATTATTTGTCGTAAAAAGTAAATGACAAAAAAAAGTTATTGTGGGTTATCCATAAGAGATAGACATATACCATCACGGACTTTTCTGTAGATCTTTTCAATGTGTACAATACTTAGTACATTATTTTGATAAAACTCGTAGGGTTCAGCCTGCGTTTGCAAAGTAAGCGGAAAAAATGTAATTATTTACGACATCACATTAGAAACCTCAAAAATAACAGTACTTCTCCACTATTTAATGGATGTTATTATACATATAAATCTTCCTCTTGAATCACTCTATCTATTAAAAAACGCATCAAAATCCGTTGCGTAGTTTCAAAGATTTAAGCATACAAAGGGACATAGGGACAGAGAAAGCGACTTTGTTTTATACTATGTAGTGATTAAAATTGGTAAAATTATTACATATTACATATACAGATTAAATCTATATCGCCTAAGGGCAACATAATTCATAATTATTATATTGATAATTTTATACAAAAGTATCACAATTTCTTGTACAGAGATTATGGTTTAGAAATGATGTATGCTGTGTAGACCTATAACTGCCCCTACTGATACCTACTGCAGTTAGACAATTATTTTTTAAAGCCATAACAGCACCCTTGTTTTTTTAGGGTTCCGTAGTCAACTAGGAACCCTTATAGTTTCGCCATGTCTGTCTGTCCGTCTGTCCGTCCTCGCTTAATCTCTGTGACCGTTAGCACTAGAAAGCTGAAATTTGGTACCAATATGTATATCAATCACGCCGACAAAGTGGTAAAATAAAAATTGGAAAAAAATGTTTTATTAGGGTAGCCCCCTATATGTAAAGTGGGAAGTGATTTTTTTTTTAATTTCAACCCTAACTTGTGATATATTGTTGGAAAGGTATTTAAAAATGAATAGGGGTTTACTAAAATCATTTTTTGATAATGTCAATAATTTCGGAAATAATAGCTCCAAAAGTAAAAAACAATGTGTCCCCCCCCCCCCTCTAACTTTTGAACCATAAGTTTAAAAAATATGAAAAAAATCTGCAAAGTAGAACTTTATAAAGACTTTCTAGGAAAATTATTTTGAACTTGATGGAAACAACAGTTTTTGAACAAAAAAGACAAAAAGTTGTACAAAATAATTTCTGGACTAAGTTTGTAGTATAATCGTATATGCAAGCATTTTTTTAACTTCGTTTACATATTTTATTATCCTGAACGTATCCCTTTGTGTTCGCGCTAAAAACCGTCACGAGTCGGAGCGCCTGCCGCGGAGCGTGCAATGATGCACGCTCCGTGTTCGCGCACGTACCCACTACCGGGAGCAGTTGCAGGAGCGCGGAGCGCTGCTGGAGCGCGAACATAATGGATACCCACTTTTAAACTTATAAGTGGGAACACTTATTGTGACGGACGGGAAACTACGGAACCCTACACTGAGCGTGGCCCGACACGCTCTTGGCCGGTTTTTTTTTTGCTGTTTTTTCTCCATAGGAAACGGCCAATTGCACCTTCTGACGTTTTATAAATGCCCATGTAGGTTTATGTGAAATAAAATATTTTGAATTTGAGACAGAATACAGTATGCACAAAAATTAATACGATTTTTCCAAACGAATCAAATCATATCGATTTTCTCTTTAATAATGCTCCAATTCCTTTGAAGCTAAGTAGACAAGTATAAAAGTTTTAAACGCTCGTAAAAACGTATTTTATAACACAACTTACTTAATTTTCTCTTGTTCATGTAACCCACGGCATTCAGCGAAGAGATTTTTACCGTGTTCATGCTTTATTAACGTTGTTAAAAGTATACTACAGGTATGCAAATATTTTAATTAACACAGCGCACATTGTAAACGCCGGTACTGAGCTTCACGTGGACTATAACGGGGTGGAAGAATGATGCAAACTTGATTTTTATAATTACTGGTTTAATGACCATGAGTACTTTACAAAAAACAAAAAAGGGGTATGCATATCCTATACATCTTTTTAACGTCTGCAGTAACGAGAAACCTATGCTGGCGCATTCTAATTAAGATACTGATAAGGTCATCTTGGACTGTCGCACCTACCATTTGAAGTTGATTGAATGAGACACCAGAGGTCGTCACCGCAGACGCGTCGTATACAACCCTTAATTTTGTCGATAAGCTTGAGTCACGTTAGACAACGTGGTGTGGTAAAATATAAGTGTGAGTATTATTTTCAAGATTTTCATTTAATGACATATGATTTAACGAAATGAACTCTTTAATAAAATTGCAATACTGCTCTTTAAAATGTTGATCACGTTTAAATCTACGTTCCAAGGACAAGAATCTGGACAAAGCTTGTTCGTAAGAATCACCCAGCTCATCAGGCGAATCCTTTAGTGGAATCGTCACTTCAAATCGCCCATCAGGCAACCGAGTGGTATTGTGTATAAAGCTATCATTTACAAGCGTATTTGTAAGCTGGAGGAGAAGATGAGTTAGCCACAAAAGTTTTTTGACGAACATGTGTAGTGTCACTTGATCTACTCTTTTTATGAGCATTATCCATTGTTTCCAAAAAATCAGCACGATCTTTTAGAAAGTCATTAAACATTTTGAGCGTAGGCAACTCTTTCAACTTATTTCGATATGATTCCCACCTAATGCTCGTGTATGTGTCAAATTTGTTTGAAATGATCTGAATTAGTAGTACATCCCCGGCTCAGTAGGTAGGTTAAAATTTTTGAGTGCTCTGAGGTTCCTATTGACCGTATCGATTAAGTTTCGTAATCATTTAGATGATTCCTTCGCTAATTGTTCCAAGTTAAAAATAGCTTGAATGTGATTGTTTACTAATGACCTTTTATTATTATAGCGATCGCAAAGAAGTTCCCAAGCTACTTCGTAATTATCACTCGAGAAATCTAAAGACTGAATTACTACAGCGGCACTGTCTTTCAACGCGGCACGTAAATAATGAAATTTGTTAATGTTTGGTATGGACTTGTCTAAGTGTATGAGACTACTAAATGTGTCACGGAATTCCAGCCAGTCATGATACTGACCCGAAAAGCTAGGCAAATGAATACTAGGAAGTGCAAGTTTTGGCCCACCTTCAAGCGCAGTACAACAAGAACCTGTCCCCGAGCGGTCGCTGCCCGCTACGCCGGCTGCTGGAGCCAGGAGATCACGAGCGCATGCGATCGTCCCGAAGTACTTGGTCTCGAACGCTCACGTTCTTTGTACTGCTCGTCTGGAATTTCCAGCTTTTGCTATTAACAAAAATAAGTCACCCAAAAAACCAACTATTCACACAACACATACACACACACAAATTCACAAGCCACAAACTCTTAATTAAATGCCCGAACAACCCACAAGAGATAACCAAGTGCAGCGAATTCTATTCTCAGTAACAATGCTGCGGAACCTCTGTCTCTGTGCTCTGAACAAGTCACAACTTGTCGGTAAGTTAACAACTTGTTGTGGCAAGTACAAGTGAAGTGGATTGTCCCGACTGGCCGACCATCATTTTATTGTTCTGACAACTTTGCTTTTATTGTATTTGTTGGGGTTTTAGTGGTTGATTATGTTAGAGGAGAGCAAAAAAAAAAGGTGGCAGTTGTAATACTATACTGAGGTTCATATTTTTGTAGAAAATAATAACCTTACTAAATCAGCAGTCGCCATGAATTTCTTTAGAGAGGTCTAACATAAGATATTAGTAACATAATCAGCCTATAACGTTGCCACTGCACCCAGTCCTCACAGGCCGTAATCCACCATGCGGGCCCAGTGCGGTTGGTAGAGAGATCTATGTATTTCGTTTTAATTTTCCGATATAACGGTAGGCAAGTCACTTTAAAAATATACAAATCTGGTTGTCTGAAAACCACATTAGAAGTAAAATCAGTAAAATCTCTGATGATTTCCAAAGTTACGAGTTACAAACGGAAATTTCAAACTGTATGTCCTTAAACCCAAGTACAGCGGCTAAATATTCAAATGAAGTAAATATTCATTGTACTAAGGCAGTCAATTGGCGACCGCATTCAAATCCAATCCAACATGAACGTTAATCACGATTGATTTGTATCAAATTGATGCCACTATTGATTGACGGCCCTACTCCGCGAATTGCTATCAAAATTGCCAGTTAATTTAATGGATTCCTATGTGTTTAATTTGTTCGTTTTCAGAAATTGTTTTTACTGATCAGTGGATAATAAAAGATTGTTTTCAATTGAACCCATTGAACTTGTACCCATTTTGAGCACCTAAATTATATTTTTGATTTGAATAAATATTTGCTTTTCCAGTTACTCCATGATCAAAGTCAATGTTATTACTAAAATCCTTTCACTATATCGAGTCATCAATACTTGATGACCGATCCACACATTCACTTCGACCTCTCCACGCCGCCGAGCATCATCCCTCCAGTCTGATTAACATACTCGTAGAAACCAACATTTTGCAAATTGGCACGTACGCACTCAGGAAACCTAAAATGTCTGAGAAGGAACTGAGAAGTTTACGTATTTTTGTGAGAATCCATGTTGGGCTTTTCCAATTATATTCATATGGAATTTGCACAGGTTCCGTCTAGGAATAAACACCTTAAGGTAAATTTTACTTGCACCTTATTATTTTTTCGACTACGTCATGAATGAAAATGTCAATTAAAATAGGTGACGTGCACTCGCTATGCGGAAATAGTATATTTCATTACAAGTGCGGAAAGGTTGTCATTGCAAAGAGTTCCGACAAATGTCTACCCGAGCCGAGGCGCAGCCAAAGGCGAGGGTTGACAGTCGGAACAAGTTGCAATGACGGTTTCGCACGTGTACTGAACGACTATTTTTAATACAGTTGCGAAAAAATGAAGCAATTTAATAAAAATAATAAAAACACAATAAACTCAACTAACTAATGTCGCTAACCGTAAAATATAAGCAGAGATTTTTCTTTCTTCACCCATTGTGGTAGGCAAAGGGAACTCTATGCCCATACAGCCAAGTCTTCAGTAAAATTTGTTTATGGATATGAAATGGAAATGAAATTTTATGAGATGAAATGAAACCTAACCTAACTCATTCAATCAAATCATTAAATCTGATATTGAAACAAATTAGTAGCTTCTTTTTAGAAATATACGTATTTGCATGAATCATAAAAACTTCTATGAATTTTTTTAGTAAAAACTTCATGGTTGGTTTTTCTTTTTAATAGACATTATTTTGACAGTTGGGAAAGAGAACGCACGAGTTCGGGAAAGGTAAAAAAAAAAGCACGAGTATGTAATAGCCCACATCCCGAACGCTATATGTCCCTGCAATACGCCACTTTTTGAGCAACTGTATTAAAAAGGATTTTTTTAATTGCTGAACACTATAGTATAGAATACAATCATAGTTCCAAACGTCAAGATCTGAAGACGAACTAAGTTTTTAGATATCTATCTATCGGAAAACTAATTCTAGAACTCAAATGGAGTTGGGCAGGTTGCCTGGCAAGGTGCAGTGCTGACAGGTGCAGTAAGGTGGTGACCGAGTGGCGACTAAGGACTGAAAGACTAAGTGTCAGTCGACCGGCAATGAGATGGGCGGACGACAATGTTACCATCGCGGGTAAAATCTGGATGAGGCTGGCACAAGAGTGTGGGGATTGGCACAAGTAAAGTAAGCTCAGCAGTAAGTAAAGTCGGGCTGTAGATGACGATAGATTTACATTATATTCAGCCTAAATTGGGACTGGGAAAGCGCACTTGTGGTAGTGACTACTGTCTGTGCTTTTTCTTCTCTTTTCTTTTGGTAGGTAAGCAATAATCACGATAATAGCTCATGACGTGTTGAATTCAAACAGAATGGTAAATAGTAAGCCTTTGAAATTAAATTATGAAGTGATAATACAACAACTACCTACATTAACAACAACATAAATAGATCAACATTAATAAATTAACACTAACCGAACTTAACCAGCTCTCAATACATTCGTAGCTATTCTCGATTAACGTCATATTGGTATAAAAGTCGGTCTAACATAACGTCTAATTACGTTAAAACTTTTGCTTAGAGACACGTTCTAGGCGATGGCCTTATTGAATTACTTATACTTGGATTTATTGTTTGGATCAACAGAAACTTCTGTTTTTACAAGCTTTTATTTAGCTTACACTGTTCGTATGTAAGTTGTCCGTCAAAATTTGCAAACCATTTTTCGACCATTTGTTGATATCCGATTGAGCTGAAATTTTGCGTACACTTTTAGTTTTGGTAACAATACAATGTGCAATACTCAATATTGTAATAATTTTAATATGGCCACCGCTCCAAGCTGGCGGATTACATATTTTTTCTCAACCCCCATAATATGGATATCAAATGAAAGGGCTTGAAGAGTAGAAAACGATACAAACATCACACTAAATTCAATATTGCCACCACTCCTCTAAGATGGCGGCTTACATTTTTTTCAGTCCCCTTAGTGGGTATCAAATGAAAGGGCTTGAACAGTAGAAAACGAGAAAGTTAGTAAAATTACACTAAATTCAATATGGCCGCCGCTCCAAGATGGCGGATTACATTTTTTTTCAATCCCCTTAATATGGGTATCATCTCGTCAAAAAATAGGGAACAGCTAATTTTTTTTTTGCGATTACAGCTTTTGTCCCTTGGAACAACTTTTATTGTTCATAATGATGAAAACAATCTCCCATTTCGGTTTGTCCCATGTTTTCAATTTCAATCTGTTTAAATAGGAACTAAATAACATCAGTGGTATAAATAATATAAATGGTGTAAGTCCATAAAATAGTGTAAATAAATAATAGTAAAAAAATGTTAATAATAAATCTGTAAGACTAAAAAATAAAATGGAAATAAATCAAAAGTTTTTAAAAACACGACGATTTACGACTTTATTTAAATAAAAGCTTGTTTTTTAAAACTTTTTTTATTTCCATTTTTATTATTAAAAGGATTTCTTCTTTTACTCTGGCTTCCAAAATAAACAAGATTTTTTTGCTCTCATTTTGATACATTTATAAAACCGTTATGTAAAACACACTTGTTTGCCTTTAAAATAATTTATTCCGGTTCACAGCAAAAAATGAAATAGACAAAGACTAAATCATGACATTTAAAATTTTAATAACTAACTATGCTGCTTTTTTAAGTGTTAACAAATATTTTTGTCATATATGTACATGATAATTTAATGCTTATACAGTATACATATAACACAACTTATTGATTGGGCAATAATTTCTACAACTGTTATTTAAACAACGGCCAATGGAGTGCAGCATATTAAGTGTTAAGTTTTACCCGACTGCGCCAGAAGGAGGGTTATGTTTTTCGAGAGTATGTATGTATGTATAATTGTTTGGCACGCTCTGCAGCCTGAACGGTACGATGGATTTTAGCTTGAGAGGTGTCGTTAGATTCGTATTTACAGTGAGAGTGACACTGGGTATATCAAAATAATAAAAAAACAAAATGGCGGATTTTTGGCGCCAAATTCAAATGTTTGGCACGCTCTGCGGCCTGAAAGGCTCGATTGATTTTAGTTTGTGAGGTGTCGTTAGATTTGTAATTACTGTAAAAGTGATATTGTAATTAAAAAAATGGCGGATTTTTGGCGCCATATTCAAATGATCGGCACGTTTTGCGGTCAGAACGGCTCAATGAATTTTAGCTTCAAAGGTGTCGTTAGATTCGTATTAATTGTGAAAGTGACACCGGGTATAAATTTTGAATCATAACACAACATAAACTGGGAGTACCTCCACGCGGTGAAGGCGGTAACAGTTTAAGGGGCTTACATGACCTAAAGCTCGGTCACTGTCGGACTGCATAGAAAAGAAAGAGAAGCGCGATGACAAAACGCTGGTAATTTATTGCAAAATATGAAGAATAGAATAGAATAGAATACTAAGCAATTATTAAAAAAATAGCAATAGCAATTATTTAATTACAAAAAATTTATTGTTTGGACGAAAAAATTAAAACATAGTATTTTACTATGTTGCTTGTAGAATAATCTGACAAAAAATCAGATTGATTGTATGTATATTAGTATGGTTTTTATTGTAAAAATAAAGTTTTTAGAGGCATGTTCATGATTTTTTTCTATCATATCAAATTAGTTGTATTATGTTTTCAACACACTATCTACCTAGCATATATCCTGAAGAATATCATATATTTTAATACACTATCTACCTAGCATATATCCTGAGGAATATCATATATTTTTCTGATTTTGTTTACTGTAGTCGATCATATACTTTTATTGTTTCTAAAACTTGCGTTTTTTGTGTTTAGGTCCTGTAAGCCCCTTAACTGGCTAAAACTCCCATAATTAAATATCAATACCTTCGGCCTTATGTTGTTGTCATTGTGTGTAAATACCTTTTGATATCCACCTCCTATTTGGCACGGTAGCCTACCCGGTAACGCAGGGGAGCAGCCATATAGTATACCTATCTATTTGTATTGTCAAATAATTTATAAGTAAGTGTTACACCATCGTACTGAAGACCTACCTCAAGTATTGACCATCTTGCACTTGATCGATTAAAAATGACTTTATCCCGAAAAAACAAAAATAATAAAACTAAGATTGCTACTTTAAAAAAGAAATCGCCTAATAAACGCGAGAAACGTTTAACAAAACAAAGAGAAAGAAGATCTCAGTCAGCTATCTCACGAATCTCGCGAAGAGCTTATAAAAAATATAAATTCACGCTCTAAGTATAGACATGATAACGGATCACCATCCACCCGAACACAGCGACTGCACAGAACATGTTGAAAATGTTCGGGAAATGGAGACTCCATTGTCTTGCTCTGTGCGACTCGAGAAAATGCGTGAGCATGCTGAAAATGTTCGGGAAATGGAGTCTCCATTGTCTTGCTTTGTGCGACTCTGAAACATGCGTGAGCATGCTGAAAATAACCGGGAAATAGAGTCTCCATTGTCTCGCTCTGTGTGACTCGAAAACATGCGTGAGCATGCTGAAAATGTTCAACAAATGGAGTCTCAATCGTCTCGATCTATGCATCTCGAACAAATGCGAGAACAGGCAGTAAATGTATAGAACTTCAACGTTTACGAGAATATTATTCTATCAACTGATAAGTTAATAATCTGTGAATCTTAATGCTTTTGTGTGTCATGTGTGTTTAGGTGTGGTAGAAATTACTATACAAACTCATATATCACTAAAAAAATAAAAAAATGGTATTTTAAAAAACTAAAAAATCCGACTGCTTTTCTGAGTAGGTACTCATGAAAAAGCCCTAAAACAAGAAAGTCGTTGTACCCGATTGCACTTAACTTAAAAATCGCCAGTTGCTAAGGCGATGCTTATAAGCGTCAAGTCCTTACAAAAATGTCAATTTAGACCTTACATAATAGTCTTTAGGCGCTCTAAGAAGTTTAGTGCAAACGGGCACTCGACTAATAAGGGTAGGTAAATTATAGAACAGGAGCTCATTGTATATAACAATATTTTAAATACAAGATAAATTATAGCAGTCGGGACCCATTCTAGAAATGGCGGCTTATTGAATTGAGAGCACATACCTATATTATATTGCAGATTACTCCAATCTACTGACTAGACGGCTGACTTTCTAGAATGGGTCCCGACTGCTACAATTTATCTTGTAGGTATTTAAAATAATCTATATAATAACCGGCAGTTTGTGGTCCACATTGGAACTGACAAATCTTCGCCCCGGACGATATCGGCAGGTGTTCCTCAAGGTTCGGTGCTCGGTCCCTACCTCTTCATATTATTCGTGAGTGATGTTCCAGTGCAGATCCGTACTTACCTGGCCTGTTTTGCCGACGATACAGCATCGTACACAAGCGATGATGACATCGACATGATCATTAGTAGACTTCAGTTGTCGCTTGAACTACTTCAATCTTATTTTAATAAGTTGAAGCTGAAGTTGAACGAATCCAAGACTGAAGCGATACTCTTCACACGCCAACGTGCCATCCCAAAAAGAAAATTAAAAATCGCTGGACAATCGATTCCAAGGAGTACTGAAGTTCGCTACCTTGGCGTTACATTAGATAAAAAGCTTAACTGGACAAAACACGTAAATAAACTACGCGTTAAGCGCAAGCACTCGGTTCTCTCAGTCCTATACTGAATCGAAAATGTAAGCTCAGCGCTAATACCAAACTTAGGTTATACACCACTCTAATAAGACCTTGCATCACCTATTCGTGTCCGGTATGGAGTAGCACTTGTCAGACTAATCAAAACTTGTTACAAATAATTTAAAATAAAGCAGTTAAAATTGCCTATAATACTCCGTCTAAAACTAACCTTAAAGCACAACACATTAATATAAAATTATCTAGCATAACAAAATTCATCCTAAAATTAACTCGTAAATTTTACAACGAAAATTAATGAATGCCTCATGTCATCGTGGTCTGCTGATGCATCATGGTCCCGGCTGTCATTTGTAGAGATCTTTGACGGTCATTACGGGTAGTTAGAATAGAAACCCGTAAGTCTGACAACCAGCTTATGGCTTAGCAGCTTACCAAAGGGTATCGCTTGGTAGTCGCTCCATGTAAAATACTGGTATTTAGCTGCATACGGTCAGACTGGTAGCCAACCACAACATAGTTAGGAAAAGGTTAGGCAGATTGATAGATCGTATCTCTTCCAAAAAAAAATATCGTAATTTTTTTGGAAAAGATGCAAGTCTAACATTTAAAAAAATCAGGGAAAACTGTAGAATTCGCTTACTATTAAAACAATGCAGACACTATTTCGTTGTCCACCAGAAAATCACAAAGAGTTAGTTAAAAGAACCGTACTGTAAATGAAAATAATAGAATTTGGAAGCGGTCGACCCCGCTCCAACAGTTTCACAACCCTGTTACAACTTCATTTTACACTCAAATTTGATTTAAATAAACCCCAGTGGAAATACTTTAACGAAAATAAATTTAATTATGAGGTTTTAGCTTTTTATTAGTTCTAGGAATTGTTGGCTGTTCGCTAGGGTTATGGTTGGCTGTAATGCCTGGTGCTGTCAGCAAAGACACGAAAAAGGGCCAGTTTCTTTATCGATAATATTTAGTGTCTGATTTTATAGCGCTGCTTCTAAGACCTCTAATAATAATGCTATGTCTTATGCCCGGATTTTCAACGCTCGGCTCAGGAGGTCTATTCCCTAAGCATGAAATCCGTAGTTTTAGCCGAAATTACGTCTGATTCATACACCGTATTACATAAAATTAGTTTGTGACCCGACCTAAAAATGAATGACACTACGATTTGACAGCTATCCCTACTCCGGGTGTGCTTTTCCCTGTGCGATAAAGTTAATTAATCGGATGTAGGGTTCATTCCGAAGTTAGAACTTCGGTGAGACGGGCCCGTATCTTCATTGACGGAACCAGAAGAGGCCCCCGGCACCGAAAGTTGAAATCCAACAGAGGGTTTCTATCGGGCATTCATTTAGGTGTCATATATTTTTTTTGCAGATTAAAATTAAATCATTACTAAATTTACTGATTTCACGCGCCAGAGTTTCCAAAAACTTGGTACCTACGAATCGTTTTTTTTAATATGGTCCTGTATGTCCTGCGTGTTTATTGGGTTGCCGTTGTTAGCGTGTTTTTCGGAAAATTGGAGCTAAAGCTGACTATCAGTTTCAGTTCTTTGAAAAAAACAAAACGCCAAGCAACGAGATTAATTAATGAAAAAAAATTCTAGACCAGCCAGCTTCAAGTTGAAAAACGTCCGTGTATTCTATGTAATTGCTTGGAGTTGGATCTCAAGTACCTAATATGACTTATATGACTTTCTATTATTTAATAAGTTTGCTCTGTTATGCTGAGTAGGGATTTTTTCTGACTCGAATGGCTACTGTGACCCTTTGAACCAGCTACATACAAAAAATGTTGACAATAGGATAATCAAATGCTACGTTTTGATCAACCGTTGTTCTATTTGAGGGCTTTATAGGTTAAACCTATAAATTCTTGCATGACGTGCGGTTTTATGGTCGTTCGACATTTTAAATTTTCGATGTTTTGAACATTGATATTTCAACCGTAGATATTTTAATTTTCGATATTCAAATATGTGGTTACATATTTGAATATCGAAAATTAAAATATCTATATTTTTGTAATGTATATTTCATTTCTTATTTTGATTCTTGTTTTTATTTACTTATATCTATCATATGCTGCACTGGCTGACATCATCATGTCAACGCCGGCTGTCGCTGAAAACCAGCACTGGGGCTCTGTCTCATATAGGGTCTTAGCATTATGCTGAGCGATGGCCGTTTTGCATAGATGTGACGCATGTTTTCTCCCAAATTGTTATTTTGTTTTTTATTTTTTGATGCGTCATGTCTGCCGCATATCAACGTATTTTCTTTCTTTTTTTCTTTCAAAACGGAACAAAAAAACTCATCATGGCTTGATAAGTTTTGACCTTGAAATGAAGTATGTTCCACCTTTTTTCCAATTTAATGTTTTAAGACATGAAAAACCAAAATTCTAATAATAGCAAGTTACTTACGTTAAAGTTTTATTACTATGAGACATAAGGAAATTACGTCATCGGGCTTATAACTAGCTCTTGTTTATGAAAAAATATTTTTAATTAAGAAAATAGGTATCTATTGTTAGCCACTCAACTGTCCGGCTCAAGCGACCGTCTATTTTTTGGATACTATAGTATTCTTTAGATTTAGATGGACGTGACCGTCTTTTTCTTTGGATACTATAGTATCCTTTAGACTGTTCAGTGGTTAGTTTATTTATCAAAGTTACATGCTACTTTCATGGTATGTTTAGGTACAAGAATATTAATTTACATAACATAACACGACATCACGCCTGTAATCCCTGGAAGGGTAGGGAGAGGGGTAGGTACCTATTCTACACCGAAATTTTGCTAGGTATGTTTATAACTAGCTTCTGCCCGCGACTTCGTCCGCGTGAAATTTCTTGTTACTCCGACCCAATCCGTCGCATCGCATCGCCTGCCCGCGCTATTACTTCGTTTTTGCTTAGCGTTCTTTCCGACTTTTTTTCTTTATGCTCGGCTCCTAAAGGTCATAGCGTGATGTTAAATAGCCTATAGCCTTCCTCGAGAATTGGGCTATCAAATGCAAAAAGAATTTTTCAAATCTGACTGGTAGTTCAGAGATTAGCGCGTTCAACCAAAGAAACAAACAAACAAACTCTTCAGCTTTATAATATTAAAATATGTATATTATATATAAAGTTATATAATATATATATATAGATAGGTATATATAGTATAGATTTCATAGGCGGCGAGCCTACTGCCATCAAACGGGCACTAATCCAGCGTCCTGGCGGTGACTGAGAAATTCTTGATGGAAAACTCCAATAACACTTTGCCTGACCCGGGAATCGAACCCACAGGATCTCATGCTCGGTAGTAGTAAATAAATAAATGAATGAATGAATAGTAATTCATTCATTCATTTATTTATTTCAGGTAAATGGCACACGTATAAAATCACATCAGCCAAGATCAAAAATCAGTTACGCTTGCGTTCGACACGAGTTAAGGCTCCTACACACAGGCGCGACGGTCCAGCCGTTTGAGCGTGAAGAAGTAACAAACATATAAACACACACACTAACAAACTTTCGCCTTTATAATATTAAGTGTGATAACATAAGAAATCATTACGCCTATATTTCCCAAAGGGTTATAATGAAGAGGTGTACCTACCTATTAGAGTATACCCACATTTTGCCAGTTATGTTCAAGTCCAATATAAAGGCTCCTACAAACAGGCGCGACACGCGATATAATCGCGCGCGACACAAAGGCACCGCTCGTTGCGCGACTTGCGGTGCCTTTGTGTCGCGTGTCGTGTCGCGCCTGTTTGAAGGAGCGCCTTTAGACTTACAGAACTACAATTTCAAAGTTGCTATTAAAATAATCATAGAAAGGTTATGTTTGTTGCCATTGCATCATAATCAGCCTATAATGGGCACACCTGGAACACAAGCCTCCTCTCTCTGAGAGAAAGTGGGCAGTAATCCACCACGCGGGCCCCGTGTGGGTTCGTAGATGTCACATCGATGGCCCCACCGAATAAACGTGCAAGAGTTCTTACACGATTTTTTTTTTTTTTCATATTTCGTTTCTTTTGCCTATCCTGCACCTACTTAATTTTTTTTATGAATCTTAGACTCAAAACACGCCTTTTATAATAGTGAATTTCTTTATTCTAGGGAAATTATTAATTTAAAAAATACAGGAATAATAGTTTATGCTTTTAATACATGCTTTTCGAGTCGCCAAATACACAAGAATAAACGTGTTAAAACCTACAGACATTTGAGAAGATTTGTGATTATTTTTGAATTTGGGTAATGGCTTCTTACACGTTTATTCGTGTAGAAATGTATGCAAATTTTATTACTAATGTTATATTCCACAAAATGGAAGTTTGAATTTAGATAGGATAATAAAATTAAAGTATTGCATTGTCTCTTACTATAATTATTTTTTATAACAATTATGTTCAAGATTCAAACATTAATATTCTTTGCATATTAGTTAAAAGTTTATAGCTATTAACGGTAAATACACAAATGTTTACGCGATAAATTCTATTGCAATCGTACGTAACGTTAGAAAGGGGTGCGGAATATGATATTATGAAAATGTTTAGTTCCGGTTTGGGAGACTAAAACATTTTTTTTTTCAAATTTGATGCCTTTTTTAAGAAGATCCGGAAAATTTCTATACAAACCGCGTAGTTCGAAAATTTATTGTAATTATTTTCCATCCGGAAAAATTCTTAAAAAAAATTCTAATTTCGATTTAGACGATTCTTTAGGAGCCCATAACTAGACAAATATTAGGTCTACAATGAAATTGGCGTTTTGTACGGGAGGAATATAAATTCAATTTTTTTTTTGTAAAATATATTTAATTAATCAAAGTAAAAAAAAAGAAAATATACCGTTGTTATCTATGCACTTTTGCCATCTCATAGGTAGTTCATTGATCCCTTCACTAAAAAAACCATGGGGGCGAGAATCAATGAACTCTTTGAAGGCGGTTTGGACTGCCGCATCGAAGTTGAATTTTTTTCCTTATAAGAAGTTGTCCAAATTCCGGAAAAAATGGTAATCTGTTGGAGCAAGGTCCGGGGAGTACGGTGGATGTCGCAGACATTCCAATTGTAGCTCATCTAACTTAGTGGTTGTTTGTTGTGCAGTGTGTGGTCTTGCGTTGTCGTGAAGCAGCAGTGGCCTAGAGCGATTGACCAACCTCGGTTGTTTAGCAGCTAGTTCTTCCTTTATGGTTTGCAGTTGCTGACAATAGATATCTGCCGTATTCGTTTGGCCAGATTTTAGAAAGCTGTAGTGGACGACACCGGCACTAGTCCACCAAACACTCACAAGTAACTTTTTCCGAGTCAATTTTCGTTTAGGGCAGGATTTGACTGGTTCTCCAGGGTTCAGCCATTGCGACGAGCGCTTCCGATTATCGTACCATATCCACTTTTCACCACAAGTAATAATTCGATTTAAAAAATACTGAGGAAAAAACAAATTAATGACTGTTTTCAAAACTCAAATGTACCAGCTAAATTAATGTATAAATTTGAATTTGGAATTCTTAACCAAAGAGGAGATATTTCAGATCAAATTGGTCAGTACCACAAAACGCTAATTTCATATGTAAGGACCTAATATAAATCATATTTTTTTTTAAATTGTGTTCGTATTTATATCTACTAAAAGTATAACTGGACCTAATGTGAACAAATTTCAGAACCTCACTTTTTTCCCTGTCCGCTTGACGTGAAATGCCCCCTATACCAATTCCGTTATTTAAGGACTTGATAAGTCCGTGTGATTCAGGAGCAATACCAAACCATTATCAAAGTTTTTATAAACATCTACGGTACGACCAATTATCACATACGGTTCTTTAGTTTGGTGGCCCAGGACCAACCTAAGTACAACCCAAAAGGATCTCGAGAAACTGCAAAGATTTGCCTGCGTAGCAATCACCGTCAGCATGAGGACTTCCCCCACTGCTGCCTTACAGGTGATGCTGGGGCTACCTCCCCTACACCTCGTCGTAAGAGAGGAGGCGGCCATAGCGACTTTCAGACTCGAAGTATCCGGCTCCCTAAGCAATGATTCTAGAATCAAACACACACGCATCAGAGAAGATGCAATCAAAGAACAACCGATGATGACATCACCCATCGACAGAACCCTGTAGACCCACTGCTTCCAAAAACACTACAACATAGAGCTCATAGAGGAGTTGTGTGACTACTCAGGTACAACAGAGCTAAGAATTGACACTGATGGATCAAAGACCGACGAAAGGACGGGCGTCGGGGTGTTCTCCAACGACCTAAACATTAAGATATCCAAACCACTTGGAATGCTCAACTCCGTTTACCAAGCAGAGTGTGTAGGTATTATCCAAGCGGCACACGCTATAGAGGCCAGGGGGGTTACGGATACCAATATCCGAATACTCTCCGACAGTGCCTCAGTTCTTCAATCCCTAAAGAGTAATCAGATCACGTCGAGACTAACACTAGAATGCCACAAGGCCCTAGAACGAATCACGGTACTAAATCGCGACACAATAACGCTACAATGGATTAGAGGTCATAGTGGATCACTTGGAAACGATGCGGCTGACGAACTTGCCAGAAGAGGATCCAGCACAAGACCCTACGGACCTGAACCCATTGTGCCCATTCCTTTCAAGCAGCTAAGAAGCTGGTTAAAGGATCACACTCGAATACAAGCGGAAAAATGGTGGACCTCGACACCAGGATGTAGGCAATCCAAGGAAGCTATGCCATCCCTGGATACAAAGCTGACCAGGCGCCTTCTGCGCCTGGACAGAGACAGCCTGCGCCTGGTGGCGGGGACCATCACTGGACACTGTTCACTAAATAAACACTTCCATACCCTGGGAATCACTGACAGTGCCCTGTGCAGAGCATGCATGGAGGCGGAGGAAACGGTGGCGCATGTGCTTCTTGAGTGCACAGGCGTTACCAAAATTCGCGAGGAGACCCTGGGAACACCAACATCCCTTGCGGATGCCCTGAGGAGACCGGGAAGTCTTATCTGCTTCTGGAGGGAGGTGGGCTGGTTGGAGTAATCGGCCACCATGGCTCACGCACAATGGTCCACTTCAAGGACTAAGTGCGGAAACCTAAACCCCATGATAGATAGATAGAAACATCTACGGTCATTGGAAAACTCTATCTCGGTCTCCAATGATAGTGAGGAGGACGATTAGTGTTTCTAATATTGCAATTCGTTTTTTTTTTTATCAGTAATACTAGTACTTTGTGTTCACGTGGATTAATACATATAATTATATTTTTTTAATTCTTTATACATCTGTATTTTATTTCATCCTTTTACAAAATTATTTATATTATTATACCATGCATTAACAAAGATGTATTACATAAATGAAAACTGATCCTAATAACACTAATATTAATGCATACGATCTTTCCAATCACATAATAGCAGTACATTGTACTGTAAACAAGCGTGTAAATAGTTATAACTGGGTTCCAAAATGAACTTGATTTACGGAGAATAATAGTGTAACATAACAGTACGTTTTATTCTTTGTGTATTATTACACGAATAAACGTGCAATGATATATTACTGTGACCTAGTCATGCAAATTTCACAAGAGTAAAAAAATTAAACAGTTTTTCATGAATTTCCTGAAACTCGTTGATGTTTTAAAAAAAGTAAAAATACAAGTCTATAGTTTATTTTTTTACCTATAATTCGATCATACATTATTTATACCTATTTACCATGAAATGAGCGTTATTGAAATTTTAACGTTTTTATTTTTTGCTGAAAAGTTGTCATTTTTCTCTTACACGTTTATTCGGTGGGGCCATCGACATATCCTCGATATTTTGGTTTTAGAACATGCCTGGTGAACATGCATGGTTCCCTCACGATGTTTTCCTTCACCGTTTTGATAGTGCACGAGGTATCTCATTCAATTTAAGTCACGAGAAACTAGTAAAAGTATTATTTCTGCAAAACAATATTGGTTCAGCCAAGCCTTCAATTTAACATAACCATTGTTTCGTTAACAGTTGAGTAAACATACGTTGGTATTGTAGACTAATGAATTTTGAGCGAATGTTACATTATAAAAATGATGTCATTTTGCGACTGACTGTCACTAAAAATTAGAGTTCAGTCAGAGGTTCATTATCAAGACTAATTTATATTGCCGAGGTCATTCAGGTAACCATCCAATACATACCGAAACCATTCCCTGCCTCGGAATGCGCGTTAAGCAGCTGGTCCCGGACTCCCGGCTGTCAATCGTAGATTTTTAACAGTCGTTACGGGTAGTCTGTAACCCGAAACTCTGACAACCAGTCTTATCAAGGGTTACAGTGTTGTGGAGGTCAGATAGGCAGTCGCTCCATATAAAATACTGGTATTCTGGAAGCCGACGACAACATAGGTAGGAAAAGGCTAGGTGGATCATGGCTTGTTTTAGGAGTGAACTTTCTGCGAACATTTGTCGTGGTGTTCATCGAGCCTTGACATCTATGAATTTAGTCACCAAGCCATTAAATCTATTGTTACTTCCTGCTTAATCATTTTAGACAATGTTGGGTATCGTATTAGTTGTCATCTCAATAAAATTATCTTAGTCGTTACGTAATAGGTACGGCCGAGACTTTCATCACACTAATCTATACTAATATTATAAAGCTGAAGAGTTTGTTTGTTTGGTTGAACGCGCTAATGTCTGGAAATACCAGTCGGATTTGAAAAATTCTTTTTGCATTTGATAGCCCAATTCTTGAGGAAGGCTATAGGCTATATAACATCACGCTATGACCTTTAGGAGCCGTGCAAAAGGAAAAAAAGTCAGAAAGAACGCTATACAAAAACGAAGTAATAGCGCGGGCAGGCGATGCGATGCGACGGGGTGGGTCGGAGTAACAAGAAATTTCACGCGGACGAAGTCGCGGGCAGAAGCTAGTATTTATATAAAGGCGAACGTTTGTGAGTGTGTTTGTATGTTTGTTAATTCTCCACGCATAAACGGCTGTACCAATTTTGATAAAATTGAATGGATGTAGCTGACACCCAGGATTAACACAGGATAATTTTTATACCGATATTCCCACGGAATCGACACTTATGCGGGTGCAACCGCAGGGCGCTGCTAGTCTTCTATAAACTCTTGCCTTCTTCCTATGTGGGTAGACAGAAACTACTCCTTACATATTCCTTTGCTTAATTTACATAACATTACGCCTTATGTCCCCAAAGGGTTGGGCAGAGGGTTTCGCCAATCATCTCTAAGAAAATACAGGTTTTAAGCCAAGAAAATCCCGACATCCCGCTTCTTTTGAGAATATTCTGACGAATAAACTCAAAAACTTTACCTGAACCTGGGATTGAAGCCAAAACCCCACGCTCAACAGGCGCACTATTGACCATTAAACCAACGAAACAGTCTACGTCAAACATAACATAAAAATAAAATCACGCCTGATATCCTTGGAGGGTGAGGCAGAGGTGTACCTCTAGTACACCCACATTTCGCCAGTTTTGTTTATGTCCCATGTAATAGGGGCGAGCTTATTGCCAGCAACAGGGCTCAAATCCATTAGGCCAGTGCCTAGGGGCCCACTATGAACAGGGGCCCAGCACTCCCGATTAAAAAATGAAAAAAAAGGGGATTGTGTGGTTTTATGAAACCACGGTAAAAGTGAAACTTTTTTCACATTATAAGGTAAAAACCAAATTGCGTTGTTGTGTCGTGATAAGTCTATAGTTTATTTTTTTACCTATAATTCGATCATACATTATTTATACCTATTTACCATGAAATGAGCGTTATTGAAATTTTAACGTTTTTATTTTTTGCTGAAAAGTTGTCATTTTTCTCTTACACGTTTATTCGGTGGGGCCATCGACATATCCTCGATATTTTGGTTTTAGAACATGCCTGGTGAACATGCATGGTTCCCTCACGATGTTTTCCTTCACCGTTTTGATAGCAGTGGTGATGAAATTTTTCACATACTTTTTGACATAATCATTTTATTATTTGACATTATTATACAGAAAATTCTAATTTTCCACCTCTTTATTTTGTTATGATGGCAATCATATCACTTGGTTTTAGTAGGTTTTTATATTTGTTTTTGTATTTATCCTATTGATAGATTCTTATTTTATTGATGTGAAGACTTTGTAGGCCTTGTAGACTTTAGATCTGTAGACCATTTTTTATTTTATCAAGTAATTGTACTTGTTGTCTTGTTGTTGTACTTGTTGACAGGCCTACGCTGTCCTTCCATACGTACTGTAATTTGAAAACACTGTAAAAGCCAATTATTTTTAATCGTGGAGTTTCTTGCCGGCTCTTCTCCATAGCAAACGACCAATTGGAACCGTGCAGGTAGCTTCTGACGTTTCATAAGTGCCCATGTAGGTTTATGTGAAATAAAATTTGATTTAGAAAAAAAAATGTACACACGTTAAAGCGCCTCTCTGGGTTCGAACCTGCTACCTAACTCTTTAGTCTCTGCCATTATTACTACTGGGCCACTACTGCTCATTCAATACTAAACATTATGCCTTACCGAAAAAAATTGTATCACACCAAAAACGTAACACAAGCACTTGTGACTGCGAAACTTTTTCGAAAATAAATTCAAAAGTTCCACCTGAAATTCGTAACCGAAGAAAACACTCTCGGTTGAAACTTGTTGGGTGAACTTGTCCGAGCTAATTTCAACGTGTAAAGTTTGGACTTATAGCGCCGCGACTCGTTTGTACGAGAATTTATGCTTCAGTCCCGGATTTTCACCTTATTTTTACCTTTGTTTGAGAGCCAGAAATTGGAGGCTGCGTATATAGATTGGTGTTTTTATTACGTGCTATGTGAGATGGATAAACGAGGGCAAAACATCAATAACCCGGCAATCCGCCGATCTTCTCAAAATTGATTTGGATTTTATTTTGAGTCTTTATTCCGACAAAGAGGTAACGGCTGTTGTCAATAAACTCTTGATCTAGAAATTAATTAAAAATTGTAACGAAATTGAGACCGAATTTTAACGATCACAGTTAATTTTATACCGTGTATAATCTCAAATGTCTACTGCATTTTCATTTACACGAGTTTATTTTCACACGACACACTTAATAGTAACTAAATCGCGTTGCTTGTCCAACACGCCTAAAATAGCTCAGAACAGAATATATCAAAGTAGAATACGTAATAAATAAAATGCTCATACACATATTCAAACATGTGACCTATGTGAGTACAGCAAATAGGTATTCGAAAAGATAGTTCTTTGATTTTTGAAAATTAAATAGTGTTTTTAAATGGTTTAATTGATAAATGCTTTGAGTTTGACTTTTCTATAACTGTCTTTAGACTTTTTTGATGGATTCATTCGTACTGGATCTCCAATTTTTCGAAGCTTCATATAAATCGAGTAAAACTGCCTGTAAATGGTTTAATTGATCAATGCTTTGAGTTTGATTGATCGAGTTTCTTGCCCATTCTTCTCCGTATGTATTACGCTTTGGAATGGGCAGCTTCATATTTTTTGACTGACTGACTTCTTGACAAGTCAAAAGTGCCAGAAAATGGTTTGATTGAAATATTTATTTCAATCAAACCATTAATTGATTTTGATTTTTGCTTTGAGTTTGAGTTTTTGAGTTTGGTTTCACCTGGATCCTAAATTTTCGAAGCTTCATAAATCGAGCAAGTGGGTATGTAGTTAACAGAAATGGTTACATAATACTTTAGTTGGTAGTCATTTTTCTTCGAATGTCCACTTGTAACTTTTTTAACAGATTATAAATTGGTTTCCAAGATTGACGGATAATTTTAAAGTCGTTAACAGTCGTTAATCTTTTAAGCTCTAAAAAAAGTTCTAGAAGGAACTTTTTGTTTGGACTAATGTGTTCATAAATGATATCATGGTTTGACGCGTAGATATCAATGTTTACTACCGGTTTGATTAAAAACGAGTGTTCAAAATATTTTAATCTCTTCTCCAGGCAGTTAAAGACAGAATTTCAGTATTTCAACAAGTAGGTACCTTAGAACTTTCCACAAAGGTCTTCTTTCGAACAGAATCTAAGGTTTTGTAATTATGTAACACTAGAAGCGCCCGGCGGCTTCACCCACATAAGTTTCGATTTCGTGGAAATATCGGGATAAAGAGTAGCCTATCCAGGGTATTGGCTACCTCCATACCAAATTTTATCAAAATTGGTCCATATCAAAATGTATTGTTAAAATATATGCAGACATTATTTTTAGCGAGATATACAAAGGAGACAAAAACACAATGGGAACTGGAATGACTACTGGTTAAATAATCCACATTTGTGTATGTTAGGTATGGTCAGTGGAAACTTCCACGATTTACGAATTTATTTTTAGATCATTTATTTGCAGTCTCCAGTAGTCTTGTTCTTAAAACTATATGCCCCACAAAATCGTTTTGACGGTTTATCTGTGGGAACGGAATGGAGTTTGTAAGTCGTTCGAATACAGGCAACAACGTCTGTAACTTGCACATAAGTATGCTTGCATGTCGTATGCCATAACAACTTCTGATTGGTGAATACCATACTGACATGCAAGCTATACTTGCATACTTCTGTGCAAATTACAGGCTTGTGAATTCCGGGCTTTACTTTGTGTAAATTATTTCATCACCACTGCTCTCAAAACGATGAAGGAAAGCTTCGTGAGGAATTGAGGAAACCTGCACGTCCTAGATCCAAAAAATCGAAGATATGAAACATCCATTAAAGCGCACTGGTCCCGCGTGGTGAATTACGGCACACGTTTTCTTACAGAGAGAATGGCTGCGTCCCAGCTTTGGGATTGTATATGTTGATTATATTATGGTAAGTATAAGTAGGTACTCGTACTTAGTTTTTCTTTGCTGTCTATTTGATCTATAAAATTACGTTGTGATGTATGTCGAAAGTACTAAAGAGGGCGCTACAAAAGTACCCAATGGCATAGTTCATATAAATAAATAAAGATACATAGATAAAACACAAAAAAAGTATATGACAACAAATAACATGAACATATTATTATATAAAAACAAAGTGCCAATATAAAAAAAGAAAAACATACTTAAAGAAACGACTGATGATGATTTGAGTGTCTTATTAGAATCCTATTCGGAGAAACCATTGTCAAGATCCTTTGTCAAAATTGTGTTAAGGCAAGAACTCGATAATAAAAGAAAACCTTTGATATTCAGTGGAGGCTTCTATAAATAAAGAAAGTAAATACTCGATGAATGATAAAAAAATTGTTACTCAATGTTTATTGAGTAATTTCCTAAAAGTTTTTTGTTAAACCAATTTTGTACCTTTCTGTGGTATAATTGCGTGAAACACTAACAACAATGTCTTTAGTTTTGACAGTTCAATTACATTCATTGCGTTATTTAGTTGTTAGGCAGACAAATTTTTCGAACAAATAAAGCAATGGATTAGCAATATCCTTCAAAATGATTCAGATTGAGATTGAAAATGTGATACGAAATTAGGGTGTTTGTTTATGAAAATGATGTCAATCTCAGTACTTACCTACTTATCGACGGCGAAGTGCCAATAACTCCTAACTGACAAAGTCAAAAATTTACACATAAGTACTGGAAAAAAACGTTCAAAAATAGACACGTTGTTTTAGTTGGGAGGTCCATATTTCCACATTTTAATTTAATGCTGTTGCAACTAAAAATACACTTAGGCGATTTCACTAAAAACATGCGAATAACGCCTTTAAATTCAAAACGAAAAAAAAGTGAATCTCTCAAAAAAAATCAGTTAGGAGGTATTGGCACTTCGCCGTCGTTATGCTTACCTATACCTTTTTAGGGTACCACAAAAAGGACTTAGGACATAACGTTAGTTTTAAAAATCTAGTCTGTCCCTACCAGTCATATTTTCTACTTTCCATTTTTGATCGTTTTACTCAATAAAAAATGCATACCTAATTCATTTTCGTTATTTCTTCTACATAAAACGTTCATGAAAACCGCGTCGATGACTTAGAAACCGAGTGCTCTTGAAACTGAAAAGTCGTGTGCGATGCGAAACCATGAGATCATCTCGATTTTTAATTTCGTCGAATACCGAAATAGGTTAAGTAGATTGAAACTTATACTGCTTAGCGCCAGTTTCGATTAGACGGATGAATAAATTTTTCATTCTCTTTGATGATTGCAACTGTTAAGGTTTAAAAATCCATACACAAAACAGGTAAGAATATTCTAAAAAAAAAACATTAGCATCACGGTTGGTAAGATCAGCCGGAAATTATTTACTTCTGCAAATCGCTAGTACAATAAAATTGTAAAAGGCGATTCTAAAAGCATCCAAGTTGATTTCATCTAAATTCATAACAGAAAGACGATCTTCTTCACCCAATTTCATCCAAAGCAGTTTCGCCGTGCTTACACACATCCACTTGGCCCAAATTCAGTTGATTGATGGAATCAACGGATGCAATCTACAAAATTAAACGCAGACTCAATTTCAATTCGACTAGGGGATATTGGGGGAAATTGGACATAAATTTTCGGTCATCTTCCAAAGCGTATGGGACTAACTACCGCCTTCCAAATCCCATCGAAACTTTCCCGATAAGATCGGATAGGGAACTGCATTTAAACTGAGGCACCTTTATGCTGATACTTTATTGATAAATGAGGGTATATAGGTATATAACCGAACTGCACTTTAGGTCTACCATTCGATTATCAAATTTATTTTATGTTTATCATGCTTTAAAAATGTGTACATCTCAGCACCTTAATATTTTGATAATTGCCAAAGAGATATTAAGATGGACAAAAAGTGGAAGCATAAACCGGTAGGTGATAGTTTCACAGATAATAATTTACCGTATAGGTAACCCTATAAAATTACCTATACGATTAAACCCACAGTCCATTCACAGTTATTTTACCTCTGATTTTCCATCACTGTCAATATTACAATGATGTTTAAAATCTCGTGACAATAATGTTGCTTTTGGGTTGCCGCAACTGCCAAGTCTGTCAAAATCACAGTAATCTTTATTGTTGTTGTAAAATAGCACTGAAAGGACTGTATGTAATAGTAGATTATTCATTAAGGGGACAAAGCAGTGTTTTAATGTCGCGGGCGCTATTTTGAATCCTGAACGCAACGAATGATTCAAGGGCTCCCGAGCGTAGCAAGTAAGCTCTAAGTTAACTCCTGAGCGAAAGACTAGAATCCTGAGTGCAGTGAGGGATTCAAACCCGCCCAAGATGAAGACACCTTTATCCCCGAGGCGAATACTTTACTTTTCGCACCTACTGCAAGGTAACAAAAACCAAGTCGATTATCGAATTAGTAGTTTATGAAACTGTTAAATAACCGGGGAATAGCTAGTTATGTGAAGTTTCATACACTATTTACCCGACTACGTGACAGGATAGGGTTATGTTTTTATGTGTAAGTACTGAACTTTGTGTCTTTGTATGTGGAATTTATTAAACCTTCTAAGTATCCCAACGGCTAGATGAATTTTAACACATGACGTGTCTATCGACTCGTTTGGGTCGCGCGAAAGTTATAGGCTAGGTTTTGTTTTTATAAAATCAAAATGTCGGATTTCAGACGACAATAAGAAAGGTCTTGAAAAATAAAATAGTACCATTATTATGTGGGGTATCAAAATAAAGGGCTTGAAGAGACGATTCCAAAATTAGAACACACTAAAATAATAAAAATAAAATGACAACATAAAAACCCAACTGCAGCTAAGATTTAAAACCAGCTCACTTTTCAAGCAGTCTGATGCAGTTGGTAGCATCAAATCTCAAAATCTAAGATTAAACTAAAATAACATACTTAGGTACCTACCTACTGCCTGTCGGTTTTTTAATTATTTCAATATAATCTCTTGTATTTTCATCAAAGACACACTAAATAATATCGTCAATGGAGCGTCAGCCCAAATCCAACATTCTAACGCGGGGGTATTCGCGCCAGAGCAACCGATCATTTTGTTCGACGACTACGACTAAAGGGTTTGCCGGATTTCCCTGTTATTTTAACAATTAGATGCGGTACTAAAATGTTGTTTGTTTAAATTACAGTTACACGCTTAATTGTGGGTGTACTATTCTCAGTATACACCCCTGTCCCAGCTCTTTGAATGAATACAGGGTGTGATGTTATAAAATCTCACGCAAGTGAATTCGCCGAAGTGTCCTTTTGAGCAAGTGGATTTGCGCAAGTATCTTTCGCGCAAAAGGTCATTCGCGGAAGTGTCCTTTTTGTGCAAGGGGGTTTGCGCAAGTGTCTTTCGCGATAATGTCTTTGACTTTTGCTACCACCAGTTCGGGGGTCACCGTCAAATTTGCTCTTGTACTATCTTATTAATAATAAATAAATTACAAATTTTAATATATTTATTCTAATCAATCTCATTACTGGTACCTATGGTAAAAGAGTACTGGTTTAAGAAATGGTTTAAAAACAAATAAAAAGTTGTCATCGCTCTACCGTAGGTATTCACCCTCTACACGAAACGCATCACTAGCGACCGCAAAGTCGATTCTAATGGCAGACGATAATAATTATTATTGTTAAAGTACCGGAAAAGGGTTTCCTTCCTCTTTAGAGATCAAAGGGTACCCCGCTCCTAATTAAACGCCAAGACGATACCGTATCACAATACGACTTGAAGGCATTTTGAAATTGAATTTGAGCTTTTTGTTATTCCGTAATAAACGAACTTGGTGTTATAAATTATGTGTTTTGCCTTATTGTGTTTTCACAATAATTCAATTAATAAATTATGATTATTTACCTCACTGCACAAAATTAAATAGCAATCAATTATTTTTTCATAATTAAAATTTTAACTCACTGCACAAAATTACGAGCAATCAATTATTGTTTCAACGCAACATTTTAATCTAACGGGTGTAAAAAGACACTTAACGAAGCCGCAAGTCACTTGTAGGTACTCTCCATCAATGCAATATTTTTTTGTACTGGACCATACCTGGGAACCTTCTGGTTATGGAAATATTGAAGGACAAAATTCCAACTTTTACAAACGTTTTTTTTACGAAAACAAATCTTTAATGGTATAACGCAACTTTATATACCCCCGCGACACCTGTACCGTTGTATGCACACTGCATATTATTATGCACAATGTTTTGCGAGCGTTACATTGCGCACTACCTTAAACAGCAAATTTTTACACCAAAAATAAAGGTTGTTTCCTAGTACTTAATTATTTTTATGCAATGTTACTTAGTTTGATGTACATAATGCGTAGTTGACGGCTGTGTGAGGTGTCCTTTACACCTTGTATATTCTTACTTGAATTATGAAACGTAGTATCTCTCTATCTGTCCGTCAGAGCGCTTATAGCTCCCAAATTATTAAGCTATTTATGTGGTTTTATCATTAATTAATTATCTTCTCTATCTAATTTTCAGTATAAAAGTATTAGTCACAGGCACAGATAGTTTTAAAATAAAATTAAAATTGAAACATATAACGCTGATACTTTGCTCTGACAACATGGCGCTTCATTATTCCCGTATCTTACTACCTTAATTGCTTACCACCACAAGCCAGGTGATAGGTATAAGAAAAACACGCTAGAAGATGGCCTGGCCACGAGATGGGACGCGCCCCAGTTGACGCGGTAATTAATAGAAATATGATGCACCAGAGACGGACTGAAGTATGAAGACTTGTGTAGGCGTTTTAAATTGCACCTGAAAATCTAGAAGACTCGAGTTTCGGTATTATATGGCAAGGAGTCGTGTAACCTGAACCCTGTGTTTGACTGATGCATAAAAAAGTCCTCTTCTTTAAAAAATTTCTTTTACTGTGCTCGACAGGGTTCACGATTGTTACAACAAATGTTTACCTACCACCTAAGCATATACATTGTGGAATGCAATAAATGATTGAGCATTGAATTAAAATACCGCAGGACGGATTTTTTTGTACTGGAACAAAAAGTTTCAGTGTTTGTGTTTTTAACGTCTTTTACGAGTAGGTACAACTCCCCGTAAAAAATGTTTTATGATTTATCAGGGTTATTATTAAGAGCTTAATATTAAACATCATAATGTACGATAAATTCATTTTGATATAACATTTGAAAGAGTATATTAAATTGGGGCAGGAAGATTCCTAGCACTGTTGTTTTCTTTACGTCATAATACTTTGCTCAGTTTTTTTCACAGGATAAATGTTCCCTAGATATTATCTCAAACAATTGGATAATTGTTTGGCTCGTAAATCCGTGACTTTGGAATAAGTGTAGAGATCCCTCTACACTTATTCCAACGTCACGGATTTACGACTCAGAGCCATTCATGTTCCCACTTTATTGATTAAGACTTCAATCAACAAAATGGAACCATGAATGGGGCACAGTTAGGTAGATGTCTTGATGATAGATATCACCCCATGCCCATTCAATGGCAGCTACTTGTATTTGAAGATGTCTCGAGTGGTATTTCACAATGAGCTAGCAGAGATTTTTGTATCAATATCGTCTGATCATCGTAGAGGGGCTTGCAGCTAAGTAATAAGTCGATCAGGTTAAGCTACACTTGCCGTGGTTGGTCCGTGGATGGGTGACCATCTTTACATACAAAGACCCCTCTTCCTCTCTCTTCCCCTGCCTCTGAAAGCACGTTAAGCCGTTAGTCCCGGCTGTCATTCGTGGATCTTTGACAGTCATTACTCTTTCTTTTTAATTTTATAACGGTTTAATTTTATTTTTTATATCGCTTTAAATAATGTAACTCTGTGTGAATTATGTACTTAACCTGGCGTGTTTGGTCTCCTACACATTCCCTGCATAAGTAGTGGGTAGTGTGTCGGAGGGCAGAGGCTCATACTTTGTAGCTGGAATTTTGTTAATTTTTATTTTTTACTGTATCATTATTATTGTTGTTGCTGGTCATGTTGTGCGACTACGCTTTGGGTGATAGTCAGGTCGAAACCTATAATTTGAACCTAGTGATATACTTACTGTGATTATTGCCTGTTGTAGTTGCCTTGTGAATAAATAAATAAATAAATAAATTACGGGTGGTCAGAAGCCCATGTTTTTTTATAATAACTAACTGCGCCCGCGGTTTCACCCGCATAAGTGTCGAGCCCGTGGGAATATCGAAATAAAAGTAGCCTATATGTTAACCCAAGGTGTCAGCTATCTCCATACAAAATTTTATCAAAATTAGTTCAGCCTTTTGAGCGTGAAGAATTAACAAACATATAAACACACACACACACACTCACACACACACACTCACACACACACACTCACACACACACTCACAAACTTTCGCCTTTATAATATTAGTGTGATTATACGTCTAGCAAGGCGTGGTGATGACTGATGGAGTAAGCCTGTAAATCAGTGACGTCCAAGGACTGGACAAAAGAAGTGACGGTCGGACGGCAGCGAGATGGGCGGACAATGACGTACGATATTGTTATTAGACCCTGGATAAGGTTGGCACAGTAGTGTGGGAATTGGCACAAGCAAAGAGATGATGATGATGGTAATTAAACGTTTGCATTTTAAGAAGCTACCGCTTCGCATGTTCATCTTATACCTAGGTATTTAAAGATCCCGTAGATAACCCTATTCATGAACATCAAAAGAGGGGGGTAAAAGTGGCCTCGTGCAAATTTCTCAGACACGGTGTGCCTCGGTTTAGGTAACGCCTAAACTTAAGGTGCCTCTCGTGAATATTTATCTTTAGAAGTCATACTAAAATGGTTCTTAACAACCTGTTGCTCTCTATCTTATTTTTTTAAAATCAATATGATGACAAGGACATTATTTAATGATACTGGTTGAAAAATCTGGCAAGAGCGAGTCGGACTTGCGCACCGAGGGTTCCATACCACCATATGTTTTTCAATTTTCATCGGCGAGGCCTATATTCGGTAGAATATTACAGTATTAAGTCAGCGCCATCTCTTGACCGAAAGTAGAAATAGTGTAATATTTGTTGATGACTTCTGAAAAAGTGTGCTATTTAGAGACATCATTTTATTTTTTCTGTAATCTTTACACAAACTTCTATCATATATAATTATTTCAGATTCTTCTCTTTGCAAACTTCGTAGATAACGGGGGGAGGGAACGGTATTTTTTTTTACATTTTTCATCAAAAGTCGAAAACTATGCGGCCTAAAAAAAAGGAAAAAATGTGTGAGAATGTGCAAACTGCGCTCTTTCATATGTTACCCCATATAACCTAGGAGCCCCACTTCGAATTTTTCAGAATAGAATAAGTACAATAGAATAGAATATTTATTTGCCAGAAACATGGTGTTTACATAGGTGTTCATAACATTGCATTGTGCTACATGTCTCACCGTTTTAACGGTATGCAAAAACAAATTAGTAGTTCTTGAGATATCCAGCTGTGACAGACAGACAGACAGACTGAGTCTCACCATTAGGGTTCCGTTTTACCATTTTGGTACGGAACCCTAAAAACGTTACATTACGCCATTCAACACTCGCTAATGTCAAAAATAAAGCTAAATTATATTTTTTTTAGATTTGATTTGATTTGACGCAGTATTTGATAATGTTTTAATATTTATTACGCGTTAAGGCTCATGCAAACAGGCGCGACGCGCGACGAGAATCGCGCGCGACACAAAGGCACCGCTCGTTGCGTGCGGTGCCTTTGTGTCGCGTGTCGTGTCGCGCCTGTTTGTAGGAGCCTTTATGCTCCATTTCGAATGCACCAGGTATCTACTAACGACTATACAAGGTGTAGGTAAGTACTTGAAATAACTAAAAACTCCTTACGGGGTCATTGTACACATCATGACGAACAACTTACTCAGGAACAAACCCAGAAATTGTGAAAAAAAATCTGCTGTTCCCTACATTTTGTCCAGCTATGCGAACATAAATGTATGAAGCAATACGTTTTTTTTTTCATCAAACGTTACAGTTAAATAGTAGGTTCAAATTATCACCACACCTTGTTAATTGTGTTTTGGCGATTGCAGACTACGTTTTAGTCCAGATATTTTGTTTGCCTGTATTGTGTACTGTGTCCTTATGTTTTTCTTTTTTCATAATAGTTGTCAAATTTGTACACTAGGCCTCTGTTGAAAGCGGCAATTTTATTTTTTAGTGCTTATAAAATTAATAATGTATCATCAAAAAGGAAAACATAGGGACACAGTTTATATATCCTTCTTATTCTGTTTATGATATCTTTTAAATTGGTCCAATATTGGAGGAGAAAATAGGCGAGAGCCAAACCTCGAACTAAGACTTTTTACTGAAACTTTTCAAAAAGTCTTTCCGATCGCACTTCCTCTTATCATCCTTACGCTAGGCGACTAGCAAAGGCGCCAAGCGCGGTCATTTGCAAAAATACTGGAGCGTTTGTTTCACTTCACTACTCGCAAGGTGACTTGCTAGGCTCTAAGCTGTAAGCAAGCCATCTGTCAATGCGCACGTAGCCTAAGGCGAAGGATTAAAAAAAAAATATGGAGCATTTTTAAAATGTCAGTAGATACAAGTTTACCTTTTGTTTTTACGAGCAAAAATCTTGCTTTTTATGTGGCCTTGGTGGGCCAAGGTAAGTATTTAATTTATCACAATCCTTCTTTATTTTGCCGCCTAACCAAAATTTTATACTAAACTTGCTTCTGCCCTCGGCTTCGTTGGTGTAAAATTTCGGCTCCTGAGCCACCCCTTTGTATCGCATCGCCTGCCCGCGCTATTACTGCATTCTTGCTCAGCGTTCTTTCCAAGTTTTTTTTTTGTTGCTCCTATGGGTCATAGCATGATGTTAAGTAGCTTATAGCCTTCCTTAAGAATAGAACTATTAAATGAAAAAAGAAAAAACCAAATCAAACTGGTAGTTCCAAAGATTAGCGCGTTCAAACAAACAATCAAATAAACAACTATTTTTCTTCGGCTTTATTATTAGGTAGTATATAGATATGTCAGCCCTCCAAATGCGACCCTGGTGATACATGAACATGACACGCCACCGAGACCCGCTGACCCGTTTCCCTTCAACCAGCTGCGACCAGTCAATTTACCTTTAAAAAAACTCGAGCAAACCTCAGCCTGAAAGAAAAGCAGTCTGTTTACTCAACACACATACATACAGTAACGGCCGCGTGCCCCCATTTCATCTGCCACGCGAAAAGTCACTTTACCCTTTTCACACCTTTGCTTTTAAAGTGTATATTGCTGTGAACTCTCTAGTGGTGGTTCTGACATTTAGAAAGGTGATTTTCGAGGAATGCTTAGGAATGGTTGAGACCTGAACGCGATGTTTACGGTATTCAAATTGCTGTCACACGCTCTGCGCGCGGTTAAAGGTCCGATCGCACTTACGTCGAGAAATATTCTGTTTGTGCGAAGCAAAGTATTGCACTCAGATGCGTGTACTGTAACTGTACTTTATGTTTGTTGTTTTGTCTTACTGCAGCATCAGATGTTGGTATGATCGGGCTTGGTTGCACCTGTATACGAAATTTCATAAAAAAAGGGTTGCTTTATTCGTAATCCGGTAGTGAAAGATGTTTTGTACACTGAAAAAAAAAGAATTGTTGAATGTACTAAAGTAGCGTAGGTTGAGTAATGAACTGCCATAGTCAACCCTTTTCATAGTTAATTTTACTATAACAAGAGTGAATTTAACAAAATCCACTTTGTTGATTTTCATAATCAACCAATTCTATTTGGTAAAATCAACAATTTCGTGTGTAGGACCTATGTAACCCGCGGATTTGATAAAATTTACGCGGAATTTAGTAAAATCAATCATTCTTTTTTTTCAGTGTAAGTGGTGTTACGTCAGGTGCCTTTCCGTATTCAAAATAAATAGAAAAACTTTTATATCCGTTTTCGTTTGACCCTTATGTAAATCTCTCTAGTGCCCTTCTCAATTTTTTTCAAAAGAAAACAACAAGCGACTACACAATCTGTATAACTTAAACTCATATAGTGAAATGATAGATAACTTTTTTTCTTCATTCACATGTGCAATATACTAATCTACAATAGATATTTCTTCAAACTGTACACTTTTTTTTTTAATTGCGTAACGAACTATCGATCTCAATCTCAATAATTTTGAAGGATATTGCTATCCATCTTAAATATATAAAATTCAAAGTCCTGACTGACTGATATATCAACGCACAGCCTAAACTGCTCCTAGAGACATGAAAATTGGAGGATGTGTTCTTTGTGAAGAGTAGTAATCCCCTAAGAAAGGGTTGAAATTTCACGCGGACGAAGTCACGGGCAGAAGCTAGTTGCTTCATATGTTCGAAAAATGTGTCTGCTCAACAACATAAATAAAGTCATGAATGTTGTTGAACTGTCAGTATAGTGTGTTATGTAATAACCCCGCTCGGCTGCCCCATTTCAAAACCTAGTAAGGACTTAAAATGAAATTTTACAGGAAAGCGCATAAACGTGATATTGGTCAGCCTATGGAAAGTATTTTTTGAATTGGTTAAAGTGACTTACTAGGTTTTAAAATGGTCACTAGGGAGTGAGAGGTGCACTTAGGTATCGATGCTTAAATATATCTCCTTTTATGTAAGTATACAACGCTGGTGTTTTTGTATTTGGTAGAGACCTTCTAGATCAGCAAGATTATGCAATAAAACGATTTTTGTAAAAAGTGTCCCTTACTAGGTTTTGAAATGGGACAGCCGCGCTGGCCTATTACCCATAACATTTATTACAGATCTTCAATAACCTAATGAAAATATTTTTCAAAGCACGTCTTCTACCCTAATCCATAGTCACAAACAGTCAAATAGTTGAAACATACACACTGAACGAATTATAATACAGGGTGTCAGGGACATCGACGCGCCATATCTGACCATGGAGTCCTACAGACCGGAGAGAGATCAAGGGGCCTAGGAAGGCCACTTTGGCAAAATGATGTTAATCGTATGAAATCCCATTGGTGAAGGATTTTTCAGTTATAACTTTTTTTGTCTGTGCTAAAATATCTCTAAATCCAATCCCAAACTCTTTGATTATTGAAAAAAAGAAAAACAAGGACTGTCTTCGCCATATTATAATTCATAACGTTATCCTTTTATGATTCTGCCGAAGTGGCCTTTTTAGGCCCCCAGGCGCAGGACCAACGGCCTAACGTGCTTTCATACCGCCAACTTCCAAACTCCGGTGCCATCCCATCGGGCTATGAAAGTGAAGGAAGAGAGAGTGGACCCGTGTCTGCGCGCACACTTGTGCACTATAATATCTCCCGCGCCGAAGGCTAAGTATCCGTTAAGATTGGCCGCCGCCATGGCCGAAATACGATCTGGGGGGACTTTATTTATTTACATGATTCTGAACCCCGATGCAGAAAAAAATCCCTTCCTTGCAAAGTTCTTCCATAGTGCAACAGAAAAGCTCCCAGCGGGCCACCAACTACCATGGCCCACCTGGAAATCTGTGGAGCCACACCACAAACAATGCCTCACCCTTTGTCGTGCCCTCTCTGTAAAAACACCTGCAATAATGGAAGACCTTTGCGACGCCTCACGATGCCTCACCTATTAAGACTATAAAATCCATACCTTAGGTAAATCTGTCTCGGAAAGTGTCAAACACTTGCAAAGTCTCACGTAATGTGCGATTGCATTTCAAATACTATCCGTTGAGCCCGCATACAAGTCGAATGAATAATTCAAATCAGACTCCCGTATTCAAATACCTTATGTATGGATGCAAAGGAAATCCGATCGGTAAGTACTTGGAAATTTGTTTTTACATGACAGTTGCGTTTTGATCCCTGAGCTGAATAGGCTGCTGGGAGGAAACACAAATTTGGAGGGAGTAAGAAAGAAACGCAGATCACGTAGGAATTGTCATAAAGAAGATATGCTAGTAAGAATGAAAAATAGGAACAAATTTACTAACCCACTAGCTTGATATCACACGGCAACGTACACTACCAGGAGTCTGTGTTAAACCCGTTTGCGCCAATCCGGAACGTACAGACGCCACATCAAGCTACCCGAAACTGTCAAATTTTAATTCTTTATTAATAAGGGGTTCTTATCCACATAGATAATACAATCAATCTTGAACCTTAAGCTTTAGCGATAAAGTTGAAAATCTATTAAAGAAATTTGATAGATTGTAGTACAGTACCCGGCGATAAATATTGCACATCGACCTTTGGAAATTGGTGTATTTTATACAAAGAATAAAAATAATTATCAAAAGAAGCATATCATAATAATTGTTTTAACAGCTCCTAATAGATACCGGACTGTTTGTATTTCATGCGACAGAGATAACGTTCTACGAAGCCGAAATAAGCCGATTGTCTCTTTCCAAAGGTCGATGTGCAATATTTATTGCCGGGCACTGTATTTTGATGTGCTGTCGACTGTCGTCTATACATCCAGACAAACAGACAATCGGACGAAAATTCTTCGTTACTATTTTATTATATGTATGGATATAGATGTATAAATTGTTTCAGGCTTTTTAACCACACAAAGCATTAATGGAATCATCGTTAACAAGTTGTAGTTTTAAAATATTTTACATAATTAGATAAACAATGGTCCCCAAACTAGGCGGCGACTGTATGTTGGGGGCCGGAATTGTGTTAGCATTCATTTAAAACATTTGTTATTGATGAGACAAGGGACAATATTTAAAATTAGGTTTAGCGCAATTTTCATACAAAACATTTTGGAACGAAGGTGACAACCATTTGATGCAAGAAAAACTTTTTTACAAAAAAAAAAACACTACGAAGTGAAAAATAACTTTAATTTCGGAAGTCGGTGTCGTTGGTTCTGTATTTCACTTTTTTTGACACCAACTTTCGAAATTAAAGTTATTTTTCAGTTAGTCGGTTTTTTTTTTGTAAAACCTACCTGCCCCAAACAAATTCATATATCACTACTTGCTATGTGAATATCAGTGACAGAAAGTTATTGAACACATCTGCCTACCCCTTTAAAGGGTACAGGCGTTATGTTATGTTGTGTGATTGCATACATATGCTATAATAGCAATCGCGGTTGATTTTCTGGCATTTATTGAAGAGTTCCGTTGTCTGTCTCCGAAACTCATCATCAGATCTTTACGAAATTTAAATGGGACCATTTCGGAATGAAGCTCTTTCGAAAAAAAAAAATATTTGCAAATCCGTCTATTTATGATAGAGTTATTACCGAACATACATAGAAACATCCGAATTGATAACCTCTTCCTTTTTAGAAGTCAGTAAAAAAATAGAGTGGGTGATATGTTGACATATTTATAAAGGCATCTTCAAACACACGGTCAGTCTGCCTTTCAAGATTCCAAACTAGCGCTGGTAAATAATTAAAGCATTCATGAATCCGGACAAAAAGGACGTCGAGTGCAAAGTCTTTATTATTTTTACGAGGTTTTGGTGAAGTTACATTCAATGACACGACTTATGTTCTGCATTAGGTAGTTCCCCTAATAACTCGGCGTGGTTGGTGACAGTTCCAACCTAACCTATAAATTGCCGAACTACATACTTACCTAACTACCCATTCCAACATTTTTACTGGCCCTTCATTTATTACACTATTTAAGTATTTTTTATACTGACGTTGCAAGATGAAAAACTTACCAATTTTGTTTTTATTACTAATTATTTACTAACCCCGAAAAATAAAATGACTGCCCCTTAATTTTTTTTAACTGATCATTATAACCTCTCCCTAATGTTGAAATAACAGTTGCAAAAAAACATTACCCTATTAATAACAATCAAACCGTCAAAACATAGAAGAATAGGTGTGCTAAAATCGTTCATGGAAAAGCTAACAATCCATACCTGCACTGCAAAAAACCACGTCAAATATCCTCGAAAAATTCACAAAGAATCTTCCAAACTTTTAAGGGCATTACGTACCTCTGTCAGTTTACAAATTAACGTGTTCACACGTTAATAAGGCCAGGTCTCCTGACTATTAATAAGGATGTAGGTTAGGTGCTGTGCATGCATTTTATATGAGACTTTTTACACAGAAGCCTCATCTACTGAACTGAACGTTTCCGCGGGATTCCTATGTGGAAACTTGTAAGGTATTTTGTACGCTACTGTATTATTCAGATTGTACTTGAGCGCGATTGTAAGCATGAGCGTTTCGTTATATTCTGTGGGCTAAATAAAAGGGTGGTTTTACACTGAATTTGTGTGGTGATGACTCAATTTCAAGTTTACAACTACACACCTACACTACGCCGTAAAAATATAGCCAGATAGACAAATAATTTATTTTTATGCACTCAAAAGAAATAGCACAACACACAAAAAAGTACCTACAATTAAATGATAAAAAAATTTACATGAACACACGTAATAACAGAGTATCAGGGGGTGAACGGAGGGGTGATGCCCTATCTCCCCAAGTTCCAAGTTCCCCAAAATGGTTTTTCATACATTAATTCCCAACGTCCTCAAAATATAATATTAAATTATTTTTGAAGTTCACACGTGACCAATCCTCGTACTGAAATGTCCAAAAGTGTTAGAACAAAATAAAATCAGTACCTAGCCAAAATTAACCTTATTTTGAAAGATGTATTTTGTCTATGTATATTGTTATTTGCTATGTGTTTTTAGATATTTCCGAAATATATCCAGGGTGTGTTAAGGATGTATCCCGGAGGTGAGTCAGGAATGTATCCAGGTGGTTCTAGGGTAAATGTAGTGTAAGGAAAGAATTTAGGCTGTGTTGGAGTTGGAGGTACGGGCATCCAGCAAGCAATTCTTTAGCTCAGGAAAATTGTAAGTAAACACATCATGTAGGCTAATAATTACATTTTTATTGTAAATTTAAATAAAAAAGAATATAACAGAGCTTATCGATATGATAACAATCACAACATTTGAAACACACATAGAAACAAAACTATCTTTGACAATCACAGCTTGTGTTCAGTAATATCACAGTAATCAACCTTAAAACTAAACTATTTATCTTTGAAAATAAATCGCAATGTAAACATTACGTTTTTTACCACATTGGTTCTCTCAAGTAATCACAAATAACATTAAACAATACGTATACTTAATTCATCATCAAATTCATTCATCGATTCGGCTGTACGTATTTATTACATTATCTGTGGCTGTACCATTCTCGATTTCGGCCAAGAGAATGAGTAGGAAGGAAATGGAGTAGAAACCGATAGCTCAGAAATCTCTTTTCTTAGCACAAAAAAAAAACGGGTTCGGTGCAAAAAATAAAACTTAAAAAGATAAATAGGATTCTTCATTTTCAGTGGAGGAGTGGTCCTACGTCTTCTCTAAGCAATATTGATACCTGACATCCACGCGAACGAAGTCACGGGCACAGCTAGTGAAAAAATAAAACCTTTGTCTAGATATTAGGTACATTAGGTGGAAGTGACAGTGTTTAGCTGCGCGAGTGCGCGGGCGTGACTTGAGCGTAATCCGTGTCCGACTCTATCTCTGTCCGCGCGCTGACTGACGGCTGATTGACGAAATCCCATTACACGTCCACTCAAAAGTCATGACTGATGATTGCATAACGCAAACATTTATATATCTAGATTTTCGTCAATTGATTTCATGAAAACATCAGTCACTGTACTAGACGATAGGATATCCGTCAGTCACAGTCTTGACTATGGTTAAACTGACAGCAAAACCTACCGTTAAATGGACGCCTGCTGACACACTTTAAGTCAAATAACGAACATACAAAATGTGGTGTGTGACACACGGTTACACCAAATGGGAGTCCAGCTCAACATACATAATCAGGCTATAATTTTCCCACTGCTGGGACACAGGACTTCTCTCTGCGAGAAGGAATGGCTGTAATCCACCACGCTGGTGCAATGCGGGTTGGTAGATGTCACATGTCTTCGAAGTCCTTCACCGTATTTAGAGCAGTGGTGATGAAATAATTTACACAAAGTAAAGCGCTTGTCCCAGACAAGCGAACCTATGACCTATAACTCGTAAGTGGCGGCTGTTTCCACTGCGTCACCGCTGCTCACCATTTATGCACAGACACCAGCACATCAAGCTACTACAATCTGTCAAATTTCTTTAATAGATTTTCAACTTTATCGCTAAAGCATGAGGTTCAAAGTTTATTGGGAAAATTTGATAGCTTGATGTGCTGGCGTTTGTACTATGGTTAAAATACTATGATTTATGGTAGAAGTATCTATGAGGCATCTGTACCACCGCCAGCGATTAACGAGATGCAAGTAGCTACCAACTAAAAACGAGTTGGTGATCAACGAGCAGGGAGTGCGTGACGGTGACGAGCGATTACTTGTTGCATGCGTATGCGCATATGTATGTTCTACCAGCGCCCCGCAGTTACACCCGCATAAGTTTCGATCCCGTGGGAATATCGGGATAAAAAGTATAGTATATTTTAATCCTGGTTATAAACTATGTGCCAAATTTCATCCAAATCCGTGCAGTAAATTTTGCGTGAAAGAGTAACAAACATCCATCCATCCTCACACACTTTCACGTTTATAATATGAAGATGATGAGTAAAAAATAGGATAGGAAGAAGAACGTAGGATAATAATTTTAAAAAATAGTAGGACTTTAATAGGTCGACTTTAGTCGTTCGTGGTTCGTGTTCCGACACACATCATCTCGAAAAGTTTCTCAAGGAAGAGTTCTGGCCGAAAGGTGCTGTGTACCGCCAGTTTCGTGGCCTGCTACATGACACCGAAGCGAAGAAACACGATGCAAACACTTCGTGTGTGTTCGTTTTTAGTTTTTAGTGTAATTTTAATGTTGTATGTATTTATAGTATTTTTAAGTTATATTAATATTGTATGATATGTGTTTTATATGGGCCTTGACGCCTGAAATAAATGGATAAATAAATAAATAGGTCTGGTCGCTGCGACAATCTAGTACTCGCCAGCAACGATGTGAACAGTCAGCGATCAACTATTATTATAATTATGTATCTATTTTACTTACACGGGACCTAAAATCTTTTGTCTGTTTTTTTGAGTGAGGAAATCGTTGAGCTAGCGCTTCCTTGTCGCGGGGGTCACAGTGGGATCTAAGGCTGGCACAGCGCCATATGTGCACCGAACCCTCGGAAAATGTAAGTCATAAATAAATCGGATAAAACTGCTTAATTTCAACTTTGCAGTTAATTATTTTTGCTCAAAATTTGAAACCGTTGCTAATGTAAAATGTAATACTTCCAGATTTGTCGTGCGTATCATCCACTTTGCCAACCAAATGCCCTTCAAAAAATGTGGTTTAAATACAAAGTATAAGTAACGCGATTAAATTGATCCTAATCTTAGTAATCTAAGATTAGGATCAATTTAATCGCGTTATCCACTTTCAGTAGTTTTACCTGAATACGACGGTGTTTTATTTTAAGCTTTTTAATTACGTCGGAATTTGAAACCTTTTTCCTGTCTTGGTTATTAGTTAATCTTAAGAGTAAACTAGTCGCAAGCTCGAACTCACTGGTGGTCATCGGTAAAAAGCACGCTGTCTCACCTGGCTTCGTGTCCGACAAAGCTAGTATCAGTGATGAGCAGTTAGACGCTAGTCTACATGAACAACGTCTAGTTCTCACGCACAGAAATACCGTTCCGAACTGAAAGGCGCGTAAAAAAATTCGAAAAGTTCTTCGGAAAATAGACTTTTATGAAAAAACCCCTGCTTGAATCAATTACAAATAAAGTTAATGGAACTCTTCGATAACTGAGCTTTGTCGGTATGGACTTTGTTTTGAAGATTTTACAGTTCTTTTATTACTTATTTACACCCAAAGTTACATTAAAAATAGCAAGAAAAACGAATATTTGTTGGCTCATAACTTTTTAATGCCTTTTTATTTTACTATTCTGTTTCCGATTCCGACATTCCGACATTAATAAATCAAAAGGATATCATGTTTAACTTTGGATGCACAATGTCAAACAGTGGAATAATACTCTCCCGAAATTTGTATGCAAAAAATATCGAGTAGTGGCACCTTAAGTGACCGCATGAGCAGATACTGGTCTAGGGACAAGGATTTCCATGCTGGCACTCTACCTGGCTTAACTAAAAACCTACTTTGTTACTTGTTTATTATTTGCTTACTATCTCTATCAAAAATTGAACCTGCAAAAATCTATCTAATATATAAAATTCTCGTGTCACAGTGTTTGCAACAAAACTCCTCCGAAACAGCTTTGCCGATTCTTATGTTTGTATATTCAGTAGGTCTGAGAACAGGATATAAACTCTTTTTCATATCCCTAAGTAAGTAATAAGGGAGGACCAACCCATTTTTTTTGCCAAAATTTTTATTTTTTGATGATTCGGCATTAAAAAATACATGCAACCCTAAATTTTCACCCTTCTACCACAAACCCCTATTTCTTAATAGTCTATATACATAAAAATGAAATGACGTTTGTTAGACCGATTTGGCTAATTTTTGTTTTGAAGTATTTGTGAGAAAACATGAAGAAGTTGTAAGGAAAATAGTGAAAGCAACAATTTTATTATCCCATACAAACTGTTCGTACCTACCTGTCAAACTGCGTTCAGTAATACGGAGGTGATAAGATTGTATAGTATGATTTAAGGCTCGTACACACAGGCGCGATGCGACACGCGACACAAAGGCACCGCAAGTCGCGCAACGAGCGGTGCCTTTGTGTCGCGTGCGATTCGCATCGCGCGTCGCGCCTGTTTATAGGAGCCTTTAATAAATTGTTTGGTCTGTCCTTTACTCTTTTATTTTATTTCTACGAGTATTTTAGTTTATTATTTATTCATTTATTATCAAGACAGACATTTTTTATGCAGCATAATACATCTTTTCTTGATTTTTTTTTCCTTTTTTTCTTTTCGTGTAGGGTAGGAGTAGGTTAAGGTAAGGGGTAGGACACCAGGACAATTTACTAGCTGCCCGACGCGAACGAAGTCGCGTCGGGCAGCTAGTAAATTAATAATATTTAGGCATTACTCTCTGATATTTACGTATAACTCTAGTTTAACTTGTTTTCTTTTAACATTTCTTTTTTTGTCCTACTGTAGCTACCCAATGATCTTGATGTCTAAAACAACCATCCAACCATTATTTCAATTAAACTAACTACGTTTACTGACAACAATAATAATAAGCGAGTTATGACAGTAAACCTACTTTTCGTGTGATCCACTAAAGGTACAGTCGGAACGTTGCCGTCGTGATACGATTGTGCAACGTCGCTGGGCAGACTACTAAGTGCTACAAATCCCCTGTCTAATGTCCCGCCCATAACTCAGTCAACCGCCGACACTTACGATACACAGTCGCGGGTAAATAAATTAAATAAAAGTCTAATAAAAATATGCCTTCGCTATGGCAAGCAATGATTTCTCTAATTCTCGTCGTACTCGCAAATCAAGTCAATCCACAAACAAGCTTAGCCACGTTGAACGAAGGAAGCGACGTAAACAGTTTATCAGAAGGACTAGAAGTTACAACCATTTTTCCGACGCAAATCCAACAAATTCAAACGACTTCGGAAACGACGCTCGCGGCCTCCGCCGGAAATAATCTAAATGACGTTGGCGGTACCGCAGCGGCCTCTTTCGTAGTACCAGAACAGAATTTCCAAGCAATCTTCACAATTTACTCGATGAAAAATAAGAAAACCAATAATAATAAAAATGCGCGGGAAGGAAATGTCAAATCAATTGGAAATGGAAGTGGCGCTACTAATAACAAAAAATTCTCGCAGAAGTCTGAAGAATATCTGGGCAATTTACAAGCTAAGCCTCTTGTATGGGACAACTGTATAGAAACTAATTTTAAGGACAGCTCTCAAAACATGGCGAAACCTCAAGATATGCAAAATGATAATCATGATTACAGATATCAAGGGAGCAAAGAAATTGGTAGTTTATGGAAGAAAAGAGATGCTGGTAACCTGAATTTGAATTCTACTGCAGGAAAGGCGTGGTTGGAGAAGTACAATAATCTGCTCAATGCTAAAACAGAGGAAAGACGTCAGCAAAAGCCTGAACTGACACCAGTTAGAAAGGTAACTACTACAGAAGCTACTACTGTACAAACAACGGAACCAATTGTAAAAACAACGGAACCAACTGTGAAAACAACGGTTCAAGTGATACCAATAACAAGAGAAGTTTTCAAGGAACCCAATGATTTTTTTAACACCACCCAAATAGCAGTAACTGAAGACGATATAATAGCAAGTTACACAGAGGATTGGTTTGAGGAAAAGGACAGAAGCAAAATAAGATTTGGTAATTTGCCACAAAAAGAAACATATTTAATACCCGCACTGAAATTGGAACAGGGATTTCACCCTTTCGGATTTATGTCGGAGTTTTTTTATCTGATATACCCGTTCGATTTTCCAGTGGGTAAGCTAATAGCTTTATTAAATTTTGTAGTATCGTGATTACTTTAATACAATAGGTTTTGTAAACAATATTATGAAGGTAGGCTTTGAAATTATAAGGATATAAAGTACCATTTTAATATTTGACTTGCGAATCTTTTCATGTCTTCAACATCATTAGCTTATAGGTTCACTACTAGATACATATTATCTTGATTCACATCAAAAATATCCCCTTTCACCGTCCTTTCACCATAGAAAAACCATCCATTAATAAAATTAAATACACCTAAAATGTCGTTACATTTCCAGCAAACAGTTCCTGTGTGTCCCTGAACATTATATAAAACTGTAATCTACCGGTGTGACCTCGTGCCCGTCCATACAATATCAAAAGGCTTCACTACGGTCTCTTACAACGAGGTCGTGGCGATGATCTCGTTACCTCACTCGCTAATAAAGTATCTACTAGCATCGGACTGGATTCTTTATAATTTTGTTAGGGTACTTTTGTAATTAAAAAGTGGATATTTGGGTTTGTTGGAAGGGATTTTAATTGTTGGCATTGTGTACATAGGTCCACAATACCGACAAATAGGCTATGCCGAATAATTTTTCAAGCTATTTTTTTTTACTTTTTTCCAGGTCTTATCAAGGATATAGTGTGGGGAGAATTCACATTTCCATACTCCTTTCTACAGGTAAGTTGATTTTTATTACCTATAAAGCATAGGAATTAACTAGAAACTCAGAATTAAAAATTAAAGTCACTTCACTTGTCTTTGTCGTTCATATTTTGTGTATTTTTATTTGTTATGACTACTTAAATTACTAATACTTAACTGTCCTAGGTTTGCACTTATTTTAAAATAATTTAACTTAATTTTTATTTGCAACAAAAAATCACTCAACAAACAATTCATCTTTAGGAACAGCTTCGAAGAACCGCTTCACAATTTGATAAACAATATCAACTAGTTTATCCACAAGAGGTTTTCCAAATTCTTCAGAAACTTGTTTCCAGTTCTGGTTCAAAAATTGCAAAACAGCTTCACCTGAAAATTAATACATTAAAGATTAGATCTGATCAGTTTATATTTTATTACTATTTTTTTATATAGCATCGTTTCGCCCAATGTACAAAAACAGAAAAATGAAGGTGAATGAAAAAACAAAGAAATGGAGGTTGATTGTAATTGGAAATTACAATCAACTTCCTATCGTTTTTAAATAACGTCATATTTCCAATTAATATGTAAAAACCCAATTAGGAGATCTTGTTAGATCCAAAACCTTACTCTGCTTGACAAACTATGACCTACTCAATCAACATTATATCCATTCCAAGAACAAGGCATGTTATTGAACTTTTAAAAATCTACAGATAAATCATATTACGAAAACCTTTCCACTATACATTTACTCCCTTACTAATAAACGTATTATACCAGATGAATAGTTACACACCGATTTCTCTCGTTCAGTCGTCAGTAATTTGACTTTCGAAAGAAGAAGACAAAGCGATGTATAACTAGTATATAGACGCTATACAATTTTATTAGTAAAGGGGTTATAATTTTCTTAAAATATAAGTAAAGCAATAACGGAATGTTGTCCTTTATTTCCTCATTTCCGAAATCCTTAATACAATGAAACGTTCAAATTTGCCTTCACCTTACGTCTGACATAAACATCAAATACCACTCGAGGCAAAGTATGCAGCTTTTGAGAGAAATATAAACTGACCAAAATTTAAATCGGCAAGGTTATAAAGTCGTCAACGATTATCGAAACAAAACTTAAGCATAGTATGCACTTATTGAGACTAAGTTAGCATATTAAGCCTACAATGTTCCCACTGCTGGGACACACCACAGGCCTCCCTGTGAGAGGGAGTAAGCGTTGTCCACCACGCTAGCCAAGTTGAGTGCGGGTTGGTAGGGTCGATTGTTTTAAAGGCAAAACAAATAAACTAAACGACGAAAAACTTTTAAAATGTTGCTGTAAATATTAACAACACTATCTAGTAACTATTTGAAACATTAAACTTTGTGCATACTTACTCAATTCAGGATTTCCTTGGAACAAATTCGTTAGGTCAAATGTGACTCTGTCTCCATAATTCTGAGTGATGTCAATTGATTTCACTTCATGGTACACCACTCCATCGCGAACCTTGTCTTCGAACTTAATTTTAGCATGCAAATCATTATTTTCTGTAACACAACGAAAAATTTGTTGAAAAGGAATTATTTCCATAAATTAACTATAGAAACAATTTGACCGATATACTCAGTTATGTCCCTTTTGAAAATTATATTGGAGATTTTAACACACACCACCTTGTGGAAACAGTGTCATTTCTCCAGTATATTATTATAATATGCTATAACTCTCTCTACAAAATAATGTAATTTTAAAGGGTGCATCTCATCACTACATAGTATAAAACAAAGTCGCTTTCTCTGTCCCTATGTCCCTATGTCCCTTTGTATGCTTAAATCTTTGAAACTACGCAACGGATTTTGATGCGGTTTTTTTTAATAGATAGAGTGATTCAAGAGGAAGGTTTATATGTATAATAATAATAATGTTTCCGTGCGAAGCCGGGGCGGGTCGCTAGTAACGTATAAACTCATTTGGTCTAATTTCATTTTATTATCGTTCATAAGATATAATCAACGTGAGATATACCAACTGTTGATATAATTTCTTTACATATAACATTTATTTATTCTAAAACTTAATTAGTATAACGTTGTTTGATATAACGTTTATGTAATCGAAAATCATTTGGTCTAACGTTTAATATGTATATTGTTTATTTAATCGAAAATCATTAGGTTTAACGTTTAATATATGTATATAAAAACGTCATTATGGTTAACACCCCGACTCAGAGTACCCCGACTCGGATAGGTTAGGTTAGAAGACTAAAAAAGAAATAACCACGAAGGCTAAGGCGGGAGCTCCGCTCCGCTTCGCTCCCGCCTTAGCCTTCGTGGTTATTTTTTTTAAACCACCCAGAAATAGACCGACGACCTATCTTAGCGCAGGTGGTAATTAGTTACTAGTTATGTTTAATATCTACTTAGGTGACTATTACCTATGACTACGATAGAACTTACAAATAATAAAACAAAGAAAAAATACTTTTAAATATTTCTTAAACAAAATACAAAGTTATTGTTTTATTAGACCAAATAAGTTTTATATCTTTTGAGTGGTATGTCAAACGATTTTATATTTAATGTATGTTATGCTTATGAAAATTAGTTATTTTAAAATTATATCAATCGTTCATTATATTAACTAATCGCTATATTAAATAAAATTATAGGTGCCGTTGTTATATATTGTAAATATTAGAGACTTTGTTGTTATATCATCTATTACTTACCCAATTTTAAATTACCATCGATACTACTTTAAAAAAATATTGTACTCACTAATTTTAATTTTAGCATTTCCATCGCCGTTTATGGCCACGATCAATATTCTTCCGTTCGCTTTGTACTTTCCTTTGATAGTTAGATCACAATGCATATGCAAATCTGCAACACTATCTTTGTATCTGAAATTAATAAATAAATCTTTATTAGTATCTGCTGTTAATTCCTTTGATTTTTGTTTCTCTTTTCTTGTTTAAAATATCGGTGCATTGCATGCGCGGTGCAGCGGATTTTCCTCAAAGAAAGGATTTTAACTGCAAGAATCCAACAGTTTTAGGGCACGATCTCACGTACCACAATGACAACATGTGGACAGGCTAATTTGTACCAAAATAAATAGTTTATTCACACGGGCTACATTTGGCCGTCTCAAACCGTGTAGGCGATAGCGACTATATCAATGCCACATCATCATCTGCCTAGCCTTTTCCCAACTATGTTGGGGTCGGTTTCCAGTCTAATCGGATGCAGCTGAGTACCAGTATTTTACATGGAGCGACTGCCTATCTGACCCCCACAACCCACTTACTGGGTAATGCAATACCCCTTGGTAAGACTGATTGTCAGACTTTGGGGCTTCTGACGACCCGTAACGACTGTCAAAGATCTACGAATGACAGCCGGGACCAACAGCTTAACGTGCTTTCCGAGGCACGGAGGGTCTTGATATGTAAAGATGGTCACCCATCCACGGACCAACCGCGGCAAGCGCAGCTTAACCTGATCGATCGACCCATGCGGTTGCCATAAGCCCATCGTAAACACAAATGTCAATCAACGAACAATCTGCCCATCTGTAAACACTAGCTATAACATAACCATATCGCAATTACTAGCGGCAATGCGACCACATCGAAATTTTGTAGTTACCATTCGCCCCACCGACAATATTCACACATAACCACTGCATGCCCACATTTTGTGGTCTGGTTGTGGTACGTGTGAATTGGCCCTTAAATGATTATAAAAGACAACCAAATCATCGAAAGTTGGTAGCTTTTACATAATATTAGTATCCATGCCTATATTTCAATGGCATACAAGAAAAATTAAGCATGTCTCGGTATTTTTCCAGGAAAGCAGTTTTAAGAAGTTGTTACGTTATTTTATTAATAAAAGTGTCCATACGATTGTGATAGAATGATAACTATGAAATAATCAGTTCTTCTTACGTCACAGAATCTATAGTACACTTCCTAAGTCCAGTTGTGGTTCCATTACGGAATTCCACTTTGAATCCTCCGGGGAGGACCACGTTAATATTATCTTGTCTTACGGGATCAATAGGCTTCACCCCTAGTTCTGGAATTCCCTTTGCGAATAATGGCAGCGTTTCTTGAATTACTTTCTTCAAACAATCAGACTTTAGACCTGGGCAGGTTTTGATGAAAGAAGCTGAAAGTAACAAATAATTAATCGATGATATTTTATTTCTGTATGTTGCTAGTAAAAAACACTTTTGCATCACAATAATAATTTACCAAAAATATAATTTAAAAAAAAATTGCACGGAAATTATTATTTTTTTACTACCCGGAGTTTTATTCACAACATACATTAGCAAAATGACAAAATGTTACTAATGTGACATCTTTATTCTACTGAGTATCAAATATCAAACTCCCAATCATAAAACCTACTAAAATATTTGTGTGCGACGATTTTGATAATGGACTGAATGAATTATCTATACAAACGTAAAATAGAAGTGTCTGTTTGTGATGTCAAAATAATAGCTTTTTCTCAATGCTGGAAGTATACTTATAGGTACGTAACTAAAAAACATTTTTTAGTTCGGCTAATCTTTGAAACGGCTGGACCGATTTTGACTAGCAGATAGCTGGTGTTATAAAGAGGTACTTAGGCTTACTTTTAATTTAGAAAAAGAATTAGAGAAACAAAAAACCCATGAAATTTTCGACAATGACACGGGCAAAGCCGCGGGCAGAAGCTAGTTGTAAATATATATTTTTATTACTAACTATGTTTATTTTTATAAATATTTACAAATGTAGACAGAAAGGAAATAAATACTCACGTGCAACTTTAGCGGAACTTCCATTTAAAACAACTGAAAATAAAACTATAGAATACAAAACAATTAACTTAAACATTGTGACCCAAAAGGCGGTTACCACTGTTGATGTCCAGGCGAATACTGATGTATAATCGGAAGGTCCTTTAAAATCAAGCCTACTTATAATTCAATTGGAAATATATAGGCATCACGGAAAGAGGTCATACCTCATATAACCGGTCCAAAATGGAAGACTATTACTGGCAACAAGTATAGTGACGAGAAAAGTCCTTACTTTGGAGTCGGTAAAGCAAAAAAGAAATACCTGTTGACGTACGCACTTACTGATTTATATCTGGTCGGAAATTCACTGGAGGATTAGGAAAATAAATCGAAACTGAAGGTGATAAAAATAATAGCCTCCACAATGAATCTTACAGACATACAGAATAAGAGTTAATCCTTCAAATAATTCGTGGATGATCTTCAAATATTTAAGTGAGTTACGATGAATCTAAAGACCTACAACTAGCAATAATGAGTCTATAATGGTCCCACTGCTGGGACCCAGGCCTCATCTCGGTGAGAGGGAGTGTGCCGTAATCCACCACGCGGACCCATTGCGGGTTGATATAATGTCACATGTCTTCGGATTTTTGATTCTAGGACATGTCGGAAAAGACCTACAAATACCAAAAAACTTACGATAGGTGCTAATTAAAGTAAAATATCTATTCTATTCTAACTAAACTAAAATAAAACTAGGAAATAACATGTGTTCAATAAGCAAATTCAAACCCATTGACGAATCTTAGATATGATCTTCTAACCAAGGCTACAAAATCGACAGACGAATGCACAGTTTAAAATTTGAAATTTGAACCCAAACTAATATTCCTACATATCAAGTTAACACACTGATGTATGTTAAAATGTCAATGTCTTTCTGTAGACATTACTGACGTAATGTTCACAGAAAGACATTGACATTTTAAAAGGATCGTATCCGGTTACCCGATCATAGTTATGGATCTCACAAGCACCTATGAAGAAAGGCGATAATGCATCGCCATTGCCACTCTTATTCGATGTGTTTGCTTCCCAATTTATTTTAGTATAGTAAAATGACTTAACGTGATAATAATTAGGTTTTTCAGATATAAAATTCTTCAATATTTTCAAAACTATGGAACTTATCAAAATATTTACTAAGTTCCCTAACTTCTACGTTCTATATGAGGGCCAACTATTTCTATTCTTGGTAAATACTATTTACAAAACAATGCCATTTTGACAGTATCACAATGCATAGCCAAAGGTAAAAAGTGTGAAAAGTCACTGTGACACATCCTCTTTAAAAAAATATGCAATAAGTACAAGGAGCTGAACTTACTATTTAAGGAAAGCCCTGAAAAGCCTTGTCTCTCTCTCTCTCTTATTTTTATAGATTTTCTCTGTCTTATTGCCTAATTTTCAATCTTAGCCTGATTGAAAATAAGTACACTTACCCTATCGATTTTCTAATATTTACACACAGTTCGGCCATTGACAGAAACCTTTTAAGGAAGGATCAAGCACAGATTTCTTTCTTTATAAGTATGTAACACGCGCGTTAACTATTGGAAGTCTTATGAAATACTTCACGAAAGAAAATGGAGGAGTTGCTTTACAATTCAATGAAATTGTTTAAAGTTGTGTTTTCACGTTTCCGTCGCTATGTTATTTGAAAGACGATCTTGTTTTGCGGTTTCAAACCATCATTTTCATTCAAAATATTGGTAATGACGTATTCGGAAAAATAACACAACTGTCAAAATTTCCCAGGAAAATCCATGCCGTATTTCATAGATAATCACGCTCCTTATACAAGAAAAATAACCATTTGTTTTCATCACGTAGATGTAGAAAAAGAGAAAATTAGCTTTTGTTTAAAACACCTTTATTTTTTGAATTTAGAAGGGTAGCTTTATTTTTTTAGAAACGATTAAAATGACATCTTATATTGGTAAATACAGGGTGGCAGGAAATAGACACGCAAACTGTAACCACTAATTCAGCACGTGATTCAAACCCTCTAGCATAGAAATTCGTCAGTTATTAAAAAAAAACACTGTTCCATACAAAAGTGAACCTACGTGATCAACTGGTCAATAGCATTTTTTTTTAAATAACCGACGCACAATTTCAGAATTAGTCCAGAATCACATGATTCTGGACCCACCTGTGGTGAAATTGAACGTCGGCTATTTAAAAAAAAATGTGTTGTGTTACCATGATGACAGGTTGCACGTCGATGTACAGACGCCAGCACATCAAACTACTACAACATGTCAAATTTATTTAATAGATTTTCAACTTTATCGCTAAAGCATAAGGTTAATGTTGATTGGGAAAATTTTACAGTTTCAGGTAGCTTGATATGCTGGCGTCTGTACTTGCGACCCCTGCCGGTCCATGTATACTGTTACTTCTTTCAAAACAGTGTTAATTCTTCGGATTTACTTTGTTTCGTTTGATAAAGAGGACAGACTTTAAGTTTTAAGATAAAAAAATATCTGTTTTGAGTTGGGTTTAAATTAAAGAAGCTGTTTTTAATGGGCCAGACGTTAATAATTTTACGTTATATAAGATTCCTTATTCGTTCGACCTAAACACTGAAGAAATGCTTGGTTGGCGTATGTTCAAGTCACGGAACACTTTTTGGGAAATCACTGATCACCCCAAAATGAAAACCTTGTAAATCAATTGTTAATACCGATAAGAAATTAGGTTGTATTGTAATTTGAAGTTAAAGATACACTTTCTGCACTCACGTCTAGATATTTTAAGAAAACCTCGGTGCAGTACTCACTGCATCCAGGTTTTCTTTAGGAAATATATAAAACATCAATTCAAAAGCGTCATCAAGGGAAATGGACCCCTGAAATGCTTGTAAACTACAGCTGGCTTTCGATTAGGGAGACAAAAACACCTGCTTACCTAAGGCGGACTTTACTCTCTCTACTTTAAAATACCTACGAAAATCTGTAAAAATTAAAAATAAAAAACTATATGTAACTGAGATTATTTATTTACTGTTCTAAGTTCTCTTTCCGATTCTGTGGTGACTCCGAAACCCATAATCGAACATAAGTTTTTTTTTTAATCAGGCGATAGTGAAAACTAATCTTGAGGTGCTTAACATATTTATTCTTTGACTGTGCCCACTCAGTTTTAGTAATTAGTAATATTTTTAAATTGCATCGTAAACAGAAAATACGAATATACTTAACACTACATATTCATACACGACGTGACACTGTATATTCAGCTACAAAAGATTACTGGTTCGTTCTATGTTTCATTACTAGGAATCTTTTAGAAAATAACCAACAAAGTGCACCCTCTGTTTTTACGAAATGAGGAAATTATGAATAAAATATAACTTTTTCTGAATGAATTCAGAATATAATGTCACAACCATTAGACGATGATTCCTCTGAGATTCCCTCGTCTCGTTAGCAAAAGAGCACATTTTTCTTTCGGATAAGACACATCGCTCATCCCTAATTACGCGAGCTTTTAACGAAGATTGTATCTGTTTTTTTTTTATTTATTGATATTATTACATAGGGAATGGAACTGATAAACATTGTTCATAAAAGATATCATTTTCTCAAATTGTTGTAAACAATTTTCGAATGTTTGAAATTAATCGTTAATGTTTCAGCATCATGCTTCAGTAAAATTAAAATTAGTTTTAAAATCTTCAGAGAAAGTCTCCTGTCATGTTTGAAACATTAGTACTGACGAGATCATGCCTTGATAACCGAGATCGGTTGGTCGGTGTAAGTTTACATAAAAAAATCACGTAAAATCCAATATGTTAGTAGACGAGATTCATCCGTTCTTAGCCTTGATAACGAGCTAGGTTAAATATACGTCAATACATGTCATAAGTCCGATATTTTTATATGGTTCACGTCATAACTAAATACCTTTCTTTGTTTGTACAAGTCTTACTTACTTCCGTGACCATAGACGTCGAGTAAAGAAGGTACTTATTTCGATCACCAAATAAATAACAACACAATGTTCGAATGATATAAGCCTACAATAGTACGAACGCATGAAGTAAACACTGAAAATATCCGTTACGTACCTACACTATATTAATTATTTAGTTTATTTAACTAGCGTAGTGTATTAAGAGTAAGCCTCTTACTTAGACCGGTAGACTGGGTTCAACCACGCGGTATCAAATCTGTGTCACTGAGAGACTGTGAGACTGTCACTAGTAGACTTTAAAACAAGTGTTTTAAAGTGTACTAGACAAGCTCTGACCGAATAATAGGGTTACTTTTATTACAAGTTGCAAAAAACGTAAAAAAAAATGTATTTTGCGGGCTACTCTGGCGCTTTCGCCTTAGCATTCAAATGATGTGAATTCAAACTATATGATATTTTAAACCGGTGTTTTGTATCGTCCTAAACAGATCAAAATACCTACGCACTTATGACTGATCCACATGTGAGTCAAGTATTTGCTCACCAGAAACTGATAATTTTATTCAATTTTTTATCGATCTTAAATTTATTATTAGAACAGGAAATGGATTTTAAAAAAATATTTATACATACTATAATTATTATTCAATCGATATTTGCATGTTGTTTATTTGTTCTTGATATTTTCCATTGCGGAACTCAGCGTAACTTTAGCAGCGACTTTGACCGGTTAAAGAAGATGACGGGACGAGGTCACCGCTTCGGATATTATTAACAAAACGTTATGTTTTTTACAGTAATGTAAGAAAATAGACCGGCTCATTAGAAAAAAACCCTTACCGTCAATTCCGTATGAGAATATTTTATTTAACCAGCTCGGACTCTCAAAATGTTTGTATAACACGAGCCACCTTTTATTGAAATGAAATTGTTTATTCTGTAAATTGGATATCGGGATTACTTTACCACGTCATATTATAAAAAAATAAACTTGATGATGTCGGCGTTTTTATCTGACTACTCTGAGAAGAAAGGCCAGACATAATCTCGGTCAGATCTTGTGAAGACCATGTAGGTAGATTGATGTTTGAAATGGTCTTTTGAGGAAAGTTTTAATAAGCCGTTGAAATGCCATCCTACTAATTGGTCAGCGGGATTGTCCGAAAGGGTTACCGCTGGCCCGGAACATAAAGGACGAAGGAAGGAACACGGGTGGGTTTTAGTCAGTAAGAGTCTGACACTCCCTTCCGCTCCACCCAGAGCGGGAGGGGTCATTTGATGATTTCCCATCCTGGAAAAAAAAAATCCAACTATAATATTATAAATGTGAAAGTTTGTGAAGATGTTTGATTGTTTGTTACTCAATCACGCGTAAACCGTTGAACTGATTTGGATGAAAATTGGCACATATGTAGATACTTGACTGCTTGACCATGTTTCCAAGAGTCTGAAAGTTATTTCAGCAAGATTGCACAAATGTGACGACAAAAGCCAAACGGTTATTCAAAATGCATTTAATACATCACGTTTTTTTAAACTTTTTACCAAAACCCACTTGTTACTGAATAAAATAGCTTTACATGCCTACATGCTTTACATGTACTTACTTATAAAGTTTGGCAAAGCGTTTATTTTTACCAAAATTGTATTTTTGTTTCAGTCAATAAAAGTGGAATCAACGTTCCTCGCATTCATCATCGCGTTTGCCTGCATTGCTCTCATAATACCTGCGTACCTCCTCATCTTGGGAATACTATCCCTATTTTCAAGGTCCAGATACGAAGATGAACTGGAAACTGGAGCTTTATTCCCCGAGGCAAAGACTTCAAATTGCAATGACAGAGCTTTGGTGGTTGTAACTTTATTCGTCGTGCTCATCTGCTGGTTAGTACGATATTAATCTTATAATTTCTCAAGGAACTCTCAAAGGCTTCGGTACTTCTCCGTAATACTACGAGATACCTGAATATAAGTAGAACAGACTTTCATCAAATAATTTGTGATGTTAGAAAATTATAGACTGCAATAATAAAAGCGCTTATGAGAAGCGAAAAACCTTCCATCATTAGCTAGGTATTTTCAGTAAGTATAATAATAATTTCGTGAAATAGAATCTCGTGAAAGCTGAGAAACGTAAAAAACAATTATCTTGACTTATCACACGAAGTTGTCTACATGTGGGACGTGGACTCTGCAATCATTGTAATCTTTACACTAAATGGCCTCGGAGAGCCTCGACCAACACCTAAGGAAGCTTTCATTACGCGACTGGGTCAAGGGCTTGATTCAGATAGCTCTAGGGCACGGCACGCATAGTGAGGAATTTCCTATCTCTAGAGCCCTGACCACCGGCAGCTTGGGCCCTATTCATAATGCCGATGGGCCACTATTTTTTAAATATGTTATTTTATTTGTATAATAATTTAAATAATATGTAAGTATGAAAATAACATTTGGCCCCATAAAACCCCTATGACCGCTAAAAGGGCTACAATATTCAGAGTGCCTATAAATAGCAATAACCACCACACTTGGTCAGCTAAAAATCATCTGCAGTTGCCATTTATTTTAATCAATAAACTGGCTTCTGCCCGCGACTTCGTCCGCGTAAAAATTTCACCCTCCTACTGTTCACCCACTTAGGGGTGGAATTTCGAAAAACCCTTTCTTAGTGGATACCTACTCTTCACAAAAAACACACCCTCCAAACATGTCTCTAGGACCAGCGGTTTAGGCTGTGCGTAGATAATTAATACAAAAGTATTATTTCAAGACAATTCTACACTATTTCTGTTCATAATATAATATTTTCTGACTCGGTTATCGCGACTACGTTACTGACATCGTCCTTCACATACACACACGATTTTCTTGCCGTGAAAACTACGTCATATTCGCCGTGTGTAGGCACGATCATCACTGTTGTACGATGGAAGCGTGTACACCGAAACGTTCTTTCAACGGCGCGGTTTATACGCCGTGTAGGCACGGCTCGTCAGAGTTGTATGGATCATTAGGGAAGTTTGTTCTCCGACAAGTTTTTTTTTACATCGTGGTTTATACACCGTACCGTAAAGACACCGTGCCGTGTAAAAAGGGCCTTATAATTTCGTTATGTCCGTCTGCAGGTCCATCTTTTCATTTCACGATAGGTAGTAAACTTAAATAAAGCAGTATGCTTAACTAAAATTCCCAGAATTATCAGACAAACAATGAAAACGTAAGTTATTCTACAATCACAAACATTATCAAACAAAATAAATAAATTATCACCTACGAAATTATTCTTAAAGCCGTCTTTAAATAAATTAAGAACTAATTTATTCGATCCTCATGTTTACACGCGTTCGTACCTCGCGCGGGTGCTACCTAATTAGTTTTAAAACATACTCCGGTGGAAATGTTCACAAGAAACTTCCGACCTCAAATGCGTAGGAAAGTTCTATGAAGTTAAATTAAACGCCGACAGTGTATCGAGTCGGAAATCTGCCTTTTCAATCAGAAGACGGGAAAATCTTTTTAGGATAAGATGTTTACCGCTTGATTGAATATACTGGGAATCTTAAGGGAGTAAATCGCACAAGTGCGAGTTTTTCACCTATATACGCCATCAAACGGCGACGAGCTTTGAACGTGTCAAAGCAAATAACAGTAGTGCTATTCTGTAAAAATATCACCGTGATAACTTGGGTGAAGTGAGTTTAAAGTGAGCTGTCATTAATGTCAATCCCTAGCTTCAGGTGGAATGACAACTCACTTCACCTAACTTCTCATGGTGAGATTCTAACAGAATCGACTGGCAGGTCAATTGAAATGAATGTTTCGGCAGTGCCCAACAGTGAACGTCTTCTTCTTATTTTTGCCCTGTTCTAATGTTATTTGGGGCTTGATTTCTTCTATTCTCCTCTTCACTGCCCACGCCCACACACACACACACACGCTGCACATGCCCATACTAAGACCAACGATTCATTTAATCTCCTTCTCTACAAATTAAACGATTAAGTACTTTCCAACTTTACTGTCACATGCGCCTCTTTTAGGTACCTACTCATTTCTCATTTCATTCATTCTCGTTACTCCACACATCCCCCTCTGCATTTTCATCTTCGCTATGTAGATAATCTCTTTTCACTCGACCTCTGCACGGAACTGTGAACGTCTACCGAATAATATTGTATAATGAATGACATATGAGGATTTTGCTGTTTCCCAATGGTTTCCCATAATATATAGACTCCGTCCCACGAAAGAAGTCCCACTCCAATGACTGAAACTAATTATCATTGCATAGTTAGCATCATTCCTACAACAACACTCTTACCCACACACCTTTATCTATTTAAGATTGTACATTTTATAAACGAGCGCCTGTAATATGATGTCGAGATAAATAAATAAATAAAGATTTATAAGTCCATCGCATGCCGGTAGAGCTGCGTTTACGAACTTCTTTCTTGGAATGAATGGACTCTACGTGTTTTACGTTAATTTTATTAACAACACGTTTACGTTACGTTTTTTTTTAACAACAAAATCAGCATACATCGTAATAAAATATTATTGTAATATTGGCTAGTCTTAATCAATGGAACATCGTGCTTGAATTCAAATTTGATAATCATTATTCCCTTTCGTTTCCGCGACACTAAGTACGTCTCATTTGCCACAGGTAAATTAATACCCATAAATAATAGACCTAAAATAATAAACTTTGTTATTTTGTATAAAACATTCATCATAATCACCCAGAAACACTATTGGACTTTTACAATTTTTCTAGTTACCTACTGAAGCAATAGCTTGAATAACTCCCACGGTAATTAAAATTTAATAGGAACAAGTAGCGCCATAGCACCCAATCCCTTTACTTTCCTTCGCTCGTCAACGCTCATTAAAATGGAACTTCATCTAACGAGGAAATAGTACAAAAAGTTACCGATTCGAGGTCCTATTACGTTCAATTTAGTTATGAATGAAGTATAAATTGAAAAGCGATTTGCAGTATTAGAGTAATAGAATAGAATACTTTTTATTATGTACACCATATAAATTACAGACATAAATATAGAAACTGTACAAAGGGTGACACAATGGGCGGTGGGGTAATACTTAGGTACTGGTGTTTAGATGAAATATTATATTCCAGAGTTTATTTCTTCTGTTTACTGTCAAAATACAATCATGCTAATTATGATACACGTATCTGAAAAAAAAACATAATTCATGGATAGATTATTTTTTTGGGACCATATTTTCAAACAATATTTGCCATCGACACGCTAAGAAGAAGAATGGGTAGATGTGGTTTGGATAGGTAATCTTATTTTTCAGGTGCCATCTAGACGACATAAAAATACAAGGCCCTCCTTATTCATCATTATCTTTATCAGCATAATAGCTGTCCACTGCTAAGCAAAGGGCTTTCTTTCACGCCATTTAAATCGATCCTCGGCTGGTTCCAGCCACCCAGCAAAGACCGTCCCATCAACCTTAAATCATCATCACCATTCTGTTGCCCTCCCAATTTATTTCTTCATCTTCCATACTTCTCTATTAGTCGTCATTTTGGTTGTCAAACTCTTTAACGCCATAGTATCTTTCACACAGTCTATCCATCGTTTCTTTCTTCTTCCCCTACTCTTATCCCATCCACATTCATAGACAAAACTCACCAAGCGCCTTAAAAACTATCCTATAAAAATAACAGAAACAAAAATTTTAATACAAGTTCCTGATCATTCCAGCGTCTTGATATCAGGCATGGCAGTAAGCAACGAACAGGCTCGCGCAGCGGCATCTGACGGACGTAACGTTGTCAGCTGCGCATGCTCTGACATCGCATCCTGGCTGTCAGCGGCTGCGCGGGAGTTGCACCACAGTCTCGTGCCACCTGTGGATCTTGTGCTGCATGCTTATAAACAGGATTTGAAGAGTAAGTTTGTCTATTCTATGTTAAAGTCAAAGTCAAATCATTTATTTCAAATAAGCACATTAAAAGCACTTTTGAACGTCAAAATTTACCAAAAAAAAATTGTATTTATTCTAGTCGCCCCTTCTAGAAACTTCACCGTAACTCTTTTAATTTTTTTACAATATTTTGTATACATTAATTATACAAAATATGAAGACGTTGCACCTAGAATAGAATCATTATGTAATACCACAATAGGTAAAAATAATTAAAAACAAAGAATATAGTCAGGTAATTTAATTATGTGATAGATGCCTACATGGTGCTCACATATTTATAAATTTTGTAAAAGTAGATGATTTTCCTAAAGTTTTAACAAGTAGGTATATATAAAGATAGTAAGCCGAAGTGGAAGATTTACATCAGTAAGTTTGGAATTTTTTGTGAATAGGATGCTGTTGCATCTTACCAAGTTAGTATTAAAATACCTCAGCAAAGGTGAGTGAAGCAATCAGTTTTTGCTGTTGCCCCGATAATATAATTGCTTCTTGTGTGGGTAGAAGCTATTTTACTTAACCCCGATTACTATCAGATATTCTGTAACCAAAATGCTAAATCTTTTTTTTTAGTTAGCCTACCCTGTCTCACGCTGAGCAAAGACTTCTTCCAAATCCTTCCAGGCATTCGTTTCTGGAGCCAACTTGATCCAACCCTTGCGGTACTCGTCTATGTCGTTTCGCCACCATTTCCTGGGCCGGAAAAGGAAAATGCCAAACAAGATATTAGGTCGGGGAAAAGTTCTTTCGTATTTTATAGGTATAAAGCAGTAACATCTCTACTGTTTGCATCGGGCTGGTTTTGATACCATTAATTATGTAGATGACATTTAGAAAAGAATAATAAAGCGTGAAAAGTGGCGTTTTCCCGCCACTTTTCAACTGTTTTTCTTTCCGCCAAAATGAGTGAATACGAAGAAATTCGATACAGTTTGAAGTTTTATTACAAAAAACGGAAAATGCGACACAAGCCGCCCCTACAAGCGCAAATAAAAGCTGCAACTAAAACCTTAGGTAGAGTTCCGGTTGCGGCCTGTGTTTCTACTGTTTTAGCTACGTTCCCAGTGGCAGAGAATATAATTGATTTGTATGAACTAGCCGCACACATTCCGTTCGTACCTGGACTTGTGGCCTACAAGTTGTGGGACTGTTAGAACTTGCTAGCTTATGAATTGCAAGAGTTGAACAAACGATATTGCACTTTTCGATATCTTTCTTTTCTTTTGTTTTTAGTATATGACCACAAGAAAATTACTTACCCTACTTTCGCCAACATCGACAATTTCTCTGAAAAGTAACCTCCATTTTTCCATTGTGTTGTTTTGCTATTCATTCTTTAAAAGCAATTCCCTACACGCAACAAAAGCGATTTTATTATCTAATTACTTATGTATAAGCTGATATCAGACGCTTCGCTCGAGTAAATGTTCATTTTTCTAAGATTCCACGCACACACGTTCCACCTACAAAATTACATCGAAAGGAACGTTCATCTGCTCATTTAATTTCATTTTTGCATCATTGAGAGCGCAAATGAAAGATGTAGAATGCCGAAATTCAACATCACTGAATTGGTTCACTAGTGAATTCATTTTGTACTTTTGATTTATTTTGTGTTCGGACGTTTCACTTCGAGTAAAAGATGCTGAATGCCGAAATTCAACATCGTCGGATTAGTTCATTAATGAATTTACTACTATTAATACTACTTTCAATGTATTTTGGCCGACTCAGAAAGAGATGGCGAGATGAGTTGGAAAAGTACCGCGAGGGCTGGTTTGAGGTGGTGTAGAAAGAAGTTCCTAAAAGGATTTAGGGGAGGCCTTTGCCCAACAGTGGGACTGAAAAGGCTGCCAAAAAAAACAGACTTTTCACTGAAAAATGCCGAATGCCGAAATCGTTGGATTCGTTCACTAATTAATAAATTTTACACTTTTGATTCATTTTGTGTTCAGATATTCCACTTTGAGTGAAAGAGGCCAAACGAGTCATAAATAAATAAAAACTGAAGCGTCTATTATTATCTATAACCTAATCCCGTTCTTGCTTAAAATCACAAATGTAGGATATATAATTAAAACCACAGGTAAAACACCATGTAAGTTGCGCTATAATATTAAAGTAGGAACCTTGTTCAAACATTTTTTATCCACGTTAATTAAGTTTTCCGGAAAATCTTGTGTGCATATTATGGAAGGCTTCATTTTGTTTTTGTGTTTCTAATAGAACGTTATGTAGATTACGGAGCACTAATGACCTATCTATACGAAACGCCACGAAACGCCACGGCTATTTTTAGTGTGAAAAATTTACTGGTTGGTTTTTCAATTCGGTTACTTTGCTCGTAACTAAAAATTGGGAAAAAAATCGTATTAAAATCGGCAACTATAAATTATTATTTATGTGCAACACAATTTCATAATAAATTTTAATTCTGTGCCTACTCGTACCTATTTTTTTTACCTTATTTTTCGTACCGATTTGAGAGAACATGTTCCATTTGAAGTATTTCCCAAGACAACGAGCGTTGCTAAATTTCCATTTTTTTCCCATTTCACACTGACAATTTCATATAACTGAATTCAGATTACTATGTATTCCTTCGTCGACTCTGACCTGAAAAAATAATAGTAAAAAAAAAACAATCTGTCTAGCCTTTCTCAACTAAGTTGGGGTTGGTTTTCAGACTAACCAAATGCAGCTGAATACCAGAATTTTACATAGAGCGACTGCCTGTCTGAGCTCCATTATCTAGTTATAAGTTAACAAGATACCCTTGGTAAGACTGATTATATATCAGACTTTTGAGCTTCTGACTACCTGTAACGCCCATCAAAGATCTTCGAATGACAGCTGGCACGGCTTAACGTGCTTTGAAAGACAGGGAGGGGTCTCGATATGTAATGAACGGTCACCCATTCACGAACCAGCTGCGGCAAACGTAGCTTAACCTTTGATCGACCCGATCGAAGATACCTGAAAAAAGAATAGTAACATATTAATGCTTAGTCTAGACAAATTCAGGAATTGGAAATCCCCCAATTCAGATCCGAAGGTAATCAATAATTAATGGCTAGATAATACACTAGATGATTAATAGCTTCATTGTTCATCCACAGACGTTGAATCGTTGTTAGGAGAACCTATACAACAGGCGATATCTTCGGAGAGCGGGATCGATCTAGTGTTCGATTCTTTGGCGGATATTATTTCAGGTATCTATGATTTTGTTTCCTGTTGATTTAACACGTTATTGCAAAGCCAAAATACTGAACCTATGCACAGACGCCAGCACATCAAGCTACTACAATCTGTCAAATTTCGTTAATAGATATTCAACTTTATCGCTAAAGCACAAGGTTCAAAGTTGATTGGGAAAATTTTACAGTTTCGGGTAACTTGATGTGCTGGCGTCTGTACATAGATGGTCAAAAAAAAAATCGTTGAATGTAGTATTTATTGAGGCCCTAGTGGTCAAAATAAACACAAGAACCCAATTCTCTGCGGGCGCTATTTTATGGCTCGTAATTGTAAGGCCGCTTCACGCGACGTCGGTCGCGTGATGTGGCAATTAACGTGTATTATTCTGATTGTTTTCTATTTTACTGTGCATTTAGTTATGTTATTATGAAAACAATTTTTAATGTAGTAAATTGCTTGAATGCTCAATTCTTTGTATTATTTAATTTTTATTATGTTTATTTACCTATTTAATTTTCTAATTTAATTGTTAAATATGTCTTAAAATATAAAACATTTAAAAATATAAAAAAATTGTGATCTACCGATGTCGGGAGCAGGGTCCAAGCTACCGGTGGTTAGGGCTCCGGGGACAGGAACCTCCTCACAATGCGAGCCGTATCAAGGAGTAGGTACTGCCTTTTGAATCAGGCCCTTGATCCAACCGTCGAGGCATTCGGCCATCAGGCCATTGGCTGATACGTCAATCGGTACAATGACAGCCGAACTCACATTCTACATGTTAACAACCTCGTGTGCTAAGTCGAGATATTAAATAAGAAAAAATTATTATAGTTTTTTTTTTTCTGATGAGACTTACCTCCCTCTGGTATTGTTTTTTTATTGATTTCTTTATTGTAATAAGAATCGTCAACATTACAAACACTGCAAGGTTAGAGAATTGAAACATAAGCTAACACAGAATAATCATGACTTCCTGATCTCAACTTTAAAATAGAGTTCAGACTGAAATATGACCTACAAAAGCGAGAGAGATAGAATTAAATATGTATTAGAATCAGTCGCTGGAATTAGGTATATCTATCAAAGAAATCCTAAAATATTCCATCCAATAAGTACTTACAAGTTAGAGAATTCAACTTGGAAATTATTTAAATGAGATCACATAAATAACAACCTACAAGCAGTAAAGATTTTTAATGTTGGAAGTATTGGAAAAATCTAAGTACATAAACTTTTCGTCAATAAATCAAATGCCGTATATAAAAGTTTGGTAACGCTAAATAACTGCGTATCGGCAAGCGTAGAGTGGGACGCCCCCCAGCTAGATGGACCGACGCCTGCGACCTAAAAAAGATGGTGACTCGAACAGACTGGAGGCGGAAAGCGGAGGACAGGGTATTTGTAGCGCAGCCTGGGAGAGGTGCAGCTATCTCCTGCAGTGGACTGCGATAGATTGAGCTTGAATGCTAAAATCATAAACATGTAGACTAAGAAAAAACATTTAACGAGAATGCATAGCATTTTGAAGGAAAACATCATGAGGAATGCGGCATGTCCTAGAACCGAACATTCGAAAACAATATATGACATCCACCAACCCGCATTAGCCAAAATTAAATAAAGATATGTACTCATTGAATGTTTTGTTCTATTTCCAGAAAGCGAAGACCTGTCGACAAAGATATCGTCCCTAAGAGACGTGAGCATCAAAGCAGGTTCTTTGGCTTCTGCAGCATCAGATCGGATCAGGGACTTGGCTCGACAGCTGGAAAACCTCAAGAAACATTGCACCTTAAAAGATTCACCTCTTTGTGACACTGTCAATACTCACTCACTAGAGTTGAAAATGAAGTTTGATTTGGTAAGCGTAAGGGATTTACGAATTGTAGGCCATGGGTTCGAACCCTGACAGGCGCTTTACTTTGTGTAAATTATTTTATCACCACTGCTCTCAAAACGGTGAAGGAAAACATCGTGAGGAAACCGGCATGTCCTAGAGCCAAAAATTCAAGCCGCACATTGCCCGCGTTGTGGATTATATATATGATATATTATATTATTATGATATTCCTTTCGCTGAGAGAAGGCCTGTGTCCCAACAGTGGGAATATTATAGGATGATTATGTGTGTTATGTAATACAGAATAGATATAGGTAATTAAGAAAATATGCAAAACACGCGCTTGGACGTGGAGTGGCGAGTGGGCACCAGCTCGTCTTACTACTACCACTAAATAAGGGAAAATATGGAAATAGCGGTATTGATTATGTTTGTTAATATTACGACGATAGCTGTTTTAGCAGATCTTGTTTTGAATTCGGAGAAATTGCATTTTGTTCCCAAATGATCACTGTTTTTGGGTAATTTTCGTGACTAGGGCCATTTCAAGGCGCAATTTGTCACTGGATGTCATTTGTTTGGGGTTGATCACGGGATCAGTTTGCGATTCAGCCGGTCGATTCTGTAAAAATCTCACCGTGAAAACTTAGGTGAAGTGAGTTTGTTTTTGCTAGGAATTGACAGTATTGACAGCTCACTCCACGCTCACTTCACCTAAGTGTTCACGGTGAGATGGTTACAGAATCGCACTGCAGTTCAGTGGCTTATGTGCCACTGATTGAATCGTACACGAAACCAGTCAGTATTGAGCCGTTGCAAATAAACTACCAGCTTAAATTATCCGTATATTCAAATCACAACTGTTATTATTTTAGTAGTAGTTGTATAAAATGGCTATATAACGACAACTTAACGTAGGCTATCAAGTTGCCAGTGACTGAACTGACAACTGAACTGGCAATTTCGTGTCCGGAGCACAATTATTATAGTCTTGAGCTTATTTACCTGCTAATATTACTTCTCTCATAATGATTTGTTCAAATTAAAAGTCAATTTGTTTATTTTAAATAGCACATAAAAGGCTTTTTTGAACGTCAAATTTACAAAAAAGAATGATGAGCGTTTATCTTGTTTGTCTAGTTATTATATCATAAGCATCAAATTTCATTATTAGCAAAAGTCTGTGAAATACCGGGTTAAAGAGATAATTATGAGACTTGCAAGTACCATATAAACATATTAGTTTATGACGCCAATGTTCACTGTAGTTCTCAATAATATTAGTTATTGACTCATAAACATTGAGGGCGCTTATGCTAAGTAATAACAGCCGCACGGGTCGATCGATCAGGTTAAGCTGCGCTTGCCGCGTTTAGCCCTTGGATGGGTGACCATTATTACATACCAAGACCTCTGCGTGCCTTGGAAATCACGTTAAGCCGTTGGTCCCGGCTGTCATTCGTGGATATTTTACAGTCGTTACTATATAACTCCATTGGTCATCAGGCCAGGCTCCATACAAAAATGCCCATCATACTTTGTTTTGATTCTAGTCGCCCTTTCCAAAAGGTAGTTTCCTATGTAGAAGAATGGGCAAGAAACTCCACCGTCACTCTGTTGACCCATACATTTGTGTACTGTCCCAATATAGTTTACATTATGTGTATCAAAACTTATCGTTGCAGATTCTACACGAGCAGCAATTGTTGGAACTACGTACTCTGGGGGTGGAGAACTTGACACGTGCGATATCAATGGCCCGACAAGAGTTCAGAACTTTACCATCAGCCATATTGGCACAGACCACACAAGTTAGAGCAGGTATCCTAAAGGACCAAGTTATTTTGATAAGGACCACATTTTTTGGGTCATTTTAGGATTGTTACTGCGCCAAGATAGAAATGCCCCGCCTGAGTCATAATTTACTTGCATCGTGAAAGATGTGGTAAATTAGACGCATTATCTGATTCTGTGAAAATATTGCGGTTGTTATTGTTGTATGCAAAAATGGACGATTCACATAAAAAAACTATCCGTCATAAGTGCAAAAATTGCTAGTCATAGTACCTAGTCTGACACTACTATTTTACCTTAAGCTTAGAAAATAATTGGTAGTTATTAACACCATCAAAACGTGGCTTATAAATACAAACTCTTATCTTATTTTTTGTATATTTCCCCAGATATCCTCCGAGACGTAGAAAATCGTCGCGAAGCGGTCCACAGTTCCGCTAAAATCCTTAGCTACATAGTGCGCCATCTGACGTCAGGCTTGCACACTATTGCAAGACAACTGGAGTCGAGTCTCGAGAGAGTGCAAAGATACGAGTTCGCGAGGTGGACGCTTATGTTAGGTAAAGTTTGTCTTATATTGGAACTTACTGAATGGAATGGCTCTAGTCTCTCTGAATCTGTAAATTTATACGTAAGTAGTTCTTGAAGAGATACAATCATAGTCAAGCCAGACAACTTTTAGTTGGCGAAAAAAATATGGAGTTGTTTGACATATTTTCTATGCAGAAGCTGTCAAACCAAAATTTTCGATCAACCCTAACAAAAGTAAAATCGGCCCTTACAAAATACAATTGCACTTGCATGTTAAATTCGTCGTTTGGGCTGTTTTAATCGTCAAATAACTTTTATTTGAAGCCTTCATACTGCGGTTCTACATATTTTCTCTACAATAGCTATTAAATCCCAGTATGTATTTCTTCTAGAGATAAAAGTTGAAACATACCGAATCTTCCTCAATTAGCAGAAAATATGTAACTGTTGCATTAATTGAACAATATTCTGCCAAAAACATTATTTTGAATCTGATTAAGCTCAAAAAGCATTAAAAAAAACGAATCTTTTTAGGAATGTTAAACCAAACAATACCTGTGTTGCGCTTCAAAATGGAATATTGTTATTTCGCAAGTTTATTTTTCGGCGAAATACCAATATCGCCTTTTATTTACTTCCCCTGTAGTAATAATATGTGTTCGGTCATGCAATAATGTTATTTTATCGCTTTTTAATAACAATTAATTAGTCTACTAACACAATTTCAGCATGCATTGTAACTTTTGGCTTTGTTATGGTGCTTATAATCTTGGGTATGCTTTGCGGTTGTGGTCACGCCAAGAACCATGCAAGAAGGACTTTGAAAGTGTAAGTAACCTGTTTTCTTACTGCGTTTTGGTCTTGTGGTCCGAAATGTGACTGATAATCGTCGCGATCTAGGTTTTGATTCCCACTTCGGGCCAGTGGCGTGCATTGGTTTTCAGAATAAGTACCTAGGTAAGCAGGCACTAGGCAGGCTCTAGTCTAGCTAGGCAGACGCGGTCACTAATCAGAAACATAAAACAAAAGTATTTAATAACAAAAAAAAGTTTGACAGCCGCCATCTTAGATTTTCATTTTTACCTCACTATCGGCGACCTCAATATGCATTCTGCAGTGGGATTCTGTAGCCATCTCACCGTGAAAACTTAGGTGAAGTGAGCGTGGAGTGAACTGTCAATAGTGTCAATTCCTAGCAAAAACAAACTCACTTCACCTAAGTTTTCACGGTGAGATTTTTACAGAATCGACCGGCTGTTCCGTTCTTCGCATGGCCAAATTACGAACGAATTATAAATTACGATTTCAACATTCATACTCGGTTGGTTATTTGAGTAGGCATACCTACTTTAGGGTGAATAATTGCGAAGGTCGAACGTCATGGTATTACGCGTGAGACGTACATAGGTATTTTTAATTTCGTCGTATTAACTTGAACGAGTAAAAACCGATGACAATGTGCGAATAATACGGGAGCCGAGTAGGCCGTCTGGGGACTGCCTACTGCCGCGCGTGTTTGTATGAAGATTTTGTTTTTTGTCAAGTATCATAATTTAGTGAGTTTCTTAACTGTGGGGCACACACACTAAAATGTAATTGACAGGCTTATGGTGATTTTGCTTTTGTACCTTTTGCAATGCACGCCACTGCTTCGGGCAGTTTTATTGCGTTTTCCACTTGGAATTTCTCAGTAGCAGCCGAGACTTGATTTGTTCCTCATTAATGTCAGTAGGTTTGCTCACTATTATATGGAACCTAAACATAATTAGCAAAATGTTAAGGGTGGACCTACCACTTCGAAGAGTACAAAAGTGACGTCGTTATATGTATTATGATTATTTTTCCAGCTCAGCAGTCTGGTTATGCCTTGCATCTCTTATACTCTGGGGAATAATATCAGCAATTTTCCTCATAGCTGGACATGCAGAAGTAAGTTAAAAAAAAACACGCTCATATTCCAAGTAAATTACACGCACAATAATCAAAGGGAAAAAACGGTTACACGGTACAAAACGCCTTTGTTCCGCCGCTTGTGAACATTGCATTCGCGTGTATTGCTAAGCATTTCTTTGAAGGCGTTTGAAACACTGAGCAACTGGGCAAGTTGTTCAGAACATGCGTCTACTGATACTAACTTTGAGTTCTTAGTTCATCTACAGTATTATTTGTAGCGTATGCTGTTCCAACTTCAGTTTTTATGTTATGTAAGTAGCCGCATTATTATGGCTGTTCGCTTAACAATTATTATAATAGGTATCTATCTAGATAAACATTTTGTTTAGTTTTTCCGAGTTTAAAAATAAATAAAGATTGCTATATGTGCCAAGAAGGTTGTTAAAAGTAAAAGATAGAAAGAAGAAGGCATGCAAAAGTACAAAATACACTAGAGATACTAAGTATAATAATAAAGATACACAATGTCAATATAAAGATCGATTAACTATAATTACAACATAATTGTGAAGCAAGTGATGCTTCCGTTAAGTTTTGTTATGTGTCATTATAATTAGACTCTTCTTGCTCGCGACTTCGTCCGCGTGAAATTTCTTGTTCCCCCGACCCACCCCGTCGCATCGCCTGCCTGCGTTTTTAATTCGTTTACCTTTTTTCTGACTTTTTAATTTTTGCTCGGCTCCTAAAGGTCCTGGCGTGATATTAAGCCTATAGCTTTCCTCGAGAATTGGGCTATTAAATGCAAAAAGAATTTTTAAAATCGACTGGTAGTTCCAGAGATTAGCGCGTTCAACCAAACAAACTCTTCAGCTTTATAATTATAATATAATATAATATAATATAATATAATATAATATAATATAATATAATATAATATAATATAATATAATATAATATAATATAATATAATATAATATAATATAATATAATAATATTAAGTATAGATATCTAACTTGAATTCTACAAAGCCGACTATTTGTCTAAGGGCTAGTGTTGCCCAAATGCAAGACCAAGACAAGACCTTAGCCAGTCTTGGTCTTGGTCTTGCGTCAATACACCTGGTCTTGGTCTTGGTCTTGGTATTGCGCTCGCAGTCTTGGTCTTGGTCTTGGTCTTGCAGCAAGAGTCTCGCAAGTCTTGCGAGACTCTACTACTTAGACTAGACTACATTCAAATACCTATTAGCCTATTGCTCAGGGTGGCAGGGACATCGACGCGCAACCGCTTACCATGGATTCAGTAGGTACAGACGCCAGCACATCAACCTACTACAATCTGTCAAATTTCTTTAATAGGTTTTCAACTTTATCGCTAAAGCATAAGGTTCAAAATTGATTGGGGAAAATTTGACAGTTTCGGGTAAATTGACGTGCTGGCGTCTGTACATGATTCTGGACCCCCTGCGTTGAAATTTTTCGTCGGCTTTTTTCTTAATTTTTACGTTTTTTTCTGCAATTTTTTTACTGTAAACTGTATAAAATCATTATTTCTATCTGACCCAATGAGATTTTTAATAAAAAAAATAGTACCTGATCAGCTACCTGATCAGCTGTATCGCTAAAGTTCATTTGCGAGGTCAACACTGTCTTCATACCTACGCTATTCGCTTTCAAATGCCGCCACAAAGGGACTGCAGCGCCAAGCGGTCTCCTCGTATTATTAACGCACTTGAAAATAAACTTTAAAATTATTACAATAAAGTGCATAAATGCTTGAACCTGACAAAAAATGCGGAAGATTGCGGGAATCCCCGCGCGGCGTCGAGTCGGCCATGAATCCCAATGAATCTAACAGAGGCGTCACATGAGGCATTTTAATCATCTACATAATTGAATGACCCATTTACTACTTTTATTTTGGATTCGTTATGAGGGGATAATTATTTTTCTAAAGCTTTATCGATTTAAGAGCGCGCCTTGGCAGCCCAACGCGAGCGATTTCGTACCTCTCGCCCGCGCCCCCTCTACAATAATACGCGATGGCATAGCGCGCGGCGCGCCACCACCGGCGCAGGCGGCGCGCGGCAACGCGATCGAGTGCGTGAGTCGAGTTCGAGTTTAAACTGCGCGGTGCCCTGGCCGCCCGGTGTTCAACAGCGTTCTGTGCCGAAGACGGGCCGTGAATATGCCGTTTCATGAATTTGAACTTGATTCGTATGGCAATAAAAATGTATTCGTAAAAAATTATGTCGTTCAAATAAAGTTCAAATTCACGGAAGTATTTGGTACGACGGATCGATCGCGATGTGTAGGTAAAGCATAACATAGCTGATTATAATCAAACGAGCTCATTGTCGGTATAGGTAAATACATAATTATTTGGAAGCTCCGTTCATAGACCTACAAACTGACATACCACCAATATAGTAGGTAAATAGGTACTAGGGCTTCCATCCCGAGACGGGAGTTTCGAAATTTAGAGGCTCGTGTTTTTTTTTTCGTGGACTCGAGACTATCTAGTCTGATCCGTTATTCAGTCCTCGCGTAGGTACTCAATCTATATATTATGTACTTACCTAAAAGGTTAGTATGAAATAAAATATTATATGTAAATATTCATCAATATTTATTTATTAAACAATTTAATATTCAAAATTATATAATACCATTACAATAACAATAAAAATCCCATAAAAAAATTAAAGTCAAAGTGGTTTCACAAGGTTTCAACAAATTACGCGACGCGCAACATTCGAAGGTATGTATTACCTAATACAAATATCTTATTACCGTAATAACAAAAAGTAATGTTCCTACAAAAATAAACTCATAACATAACCATAATAACTATGTACCTAGAACAAATGTTTCCTTATAAATAAAAATACTGGCCAAGCAAGTCGGGCCATGCATAGTGGGTTCCGTAGCTGAAATTACAAACGACTGTAACATACTAAATCCATCGATCCATCCATCCATCCATCCATCGATCCGTCGATCCATCCATACATCCATTCATCGATCCATGGATCCATCGATCCATCGACCTGTCGATCCATCGATCCGTCGAACCGTCGATCCGTCGATTCATCGATCCGTCGATCCATCGATCCGTCGATCCATCGATCCGTCAATCCACCGATCTGTCGATCCATCGATCCATCGATCCGTCAATCCGTCGATCCATCGATTCATCCATCCATCGATCCATCGATCCGTCGATCCATCCATACATCCAACCATCCGTCGATCCATGGATCCATCGATCCATCGACCTGTCGATCCGTCGATCCATCGATCTGTCGAACCGTCGATCCGTCGATCCATCGATCCGTCTATCCATCGATCCATCGATCCGTCGATCCATCGATCCGTCAATCCGCCGATCCGTCGATCCATCGATCCGTCGATCCGTCGATCCATCGATCCATCCATCCATCTATCGATCCATCGATCCGTCGATCCATCCATACATCCATCCATCCGTCGATCCATGGATCCATCGATCCATCGACCTGTCGATCCATCGATCCATCGATCCGTCGATCCATCGATCCGTCGATCCATCGATCCGGCGATCCATCGATCCATCGATCCGTCAATCCATCGATCCGTCGATCCATCGATCCGTCGATCCATCGATCCGTCGATCCTTCGATCCATCGATCCATCAGTCCGTCGATCCATCCATCCATCGATCCATCCATCCATCGATCCATCGATCCATCGGTCCATCGATCCGTCGATCAGTCGATACATCGATGCTTCGATCCGTCGATACATCGATGCTTCGATCCTTCGATCCATCGATCCATCCATCCATCCATCAATCCATCGATCCATCGCGATCCGGCGATCCATCGATCCATCGATCCATCCATCCATCGATCCACAAAAACACATAAAATTTCAAATCACAACGATGCTAAAGAAGTTTTCACTTCAAAAACTTCCCCACTTTACGTGTACCTAAAAAAACCGATAGCTTAAAAAAATTTTTTTTTCAAGATTTTATTTTACCACTTTGTCGGCGTGATTAATAATGTACGAACGCCAGCACATCAACCTACCCGAAACTGTCAAATTTTCGCAATCAACTTTGAACCTTATGCTTTAGTGATAAAGTTGAAAATCTATTAAAGTTTGACAGATTGTAGTAACTTGATGTGCTGGCGTCTGTACATAATTATATCCATGCCAAATTATAGTTTTCTAATAGTACTAAGAGCCTCTGAGCTAAACTGCGGACGGACATGGCGAAACTATAAGGGTTCCTTTTTGACTACGGAACCCTAAAAAAGTTTAAAATTCATCAGTTAAAAATATCAGTGATTGAACGAGGATGATATTATTTTGATACTTATTGTATTTTTACCCGCATTATATAGGTAGATAGGTAGGTACACACGGCTACGTATTAAGCTATACATTTCCAGTATATAAGCTGACCTCTCATTGTACGGGAAAGATTCAATTATGTTACATTATGCGATTTAAAATTTACATACATTAATACAAAGCATCACGCCTGTATTGCCCGATGAGGTGGGCAGAGGTGCGGGAATCGAACCCAGGACCTCACAGCTCAGCAGTAGCGCTTGCGACCGCTAGACCAAGGAGCCAGGTAAAAAAAATATTAACGGGAATTAAAAATTTACTTACTTTTTTTTTCCCTAGGCAATAGACATTCGAAATACCTAAGTAGCTAAGGAAATAAAAGAATTGATACCGTTATATAAATCGGTAGTTAGGTACAGACGCCAGCACACCAAGCTACCCGAAACTGTCAAATTTTCCCATTCAACTTTGAACCTTAAGCTTCAGTGATAAAGTTGAAAATCTATTAAAGAAATTTGACAGATTGTAGTAGCTTGACATGCTGGCGTCTGTACTTACTTTTTTCTTTCTTTCGTTCAGAATACGGAGTTGTTCCCTCAAACGTTTTGTTTTGTTTTTGTTTTTTTAAAAAACGTTTCCCCACACTAGGAATTACTCCTGTATCGTGGGTGCGTTTACAAACATTTAAATTCACATACACAAACATCCAGACCCGGAACAACTACCTGTAGGCAATACAAATATTTGTCCGGTCGGGAATCGAACCCGCGACCGCGACACGCAGCGCAGCAGTCGATCGCTCAGCCACTGCGGCAACCACGGAACAGAAAAAACTGTTTTTTCTGTTCCGTGGCGCCAACCATGTGTCGTGTTTTCCGTGAGTTTTCTTTTTGCCCATCTTTATTTACACTAAATAATGATAATAATTTATTATGTTTACACCAAACAGGTTTAACTCCTTTTTACAGTAGGTAATACCTACCACTAAACAAAATAAAAATGTCGAAAATAGTCCTCTCTCTGTAATGTCGCCAAACATAGGTTCGACCTCCAAGAGATGCCGTAGCAGACTGATTGAATAAATTGAAAAGGATAGCGCTATTACTACCGCGTGCAAAAGAAGAGACAGAAAGAGAGTATGCTCGCTTAGAATAAAATGACGCAAGCGCCAAATCTCTGAATTGCTAATTACGAGGAGAACGAGTAGAAAAATAAAAAAATAATTCTGCACGATTTGAGATAATATTATTACCTATCTATTAGTTTAAAAATCATCATTAAATTCCATAGGGTTTCAGAGATCTAACTCAAAATAAGTGCAAAACGAGGTTTTTTCGTTATTTTTTTTTATCGAGATTTTTTTATCCAATCGTGTTTTCGCTTCTACAAATTTAAAGATTATAAGTCCAAGTTTAATGTGTCCAAATAGCAAACTCTCAAGTCTTACAGATACCGATATCTAGATCGCCCAATATCACCAAAACAGCATAATATAGACTCTTAAGGGGGAAGCGCTAAGGTAGCCCGCGAAATTAAAATTTTCTTACGTTTTTTGCAATTTGCTGGTCAGTGAATTTCGCGGGCTACCTAATACCGCTTTCGCCTTAAGTAAAGAAGATTAAAAAAACGTGCAGAAGTGTATTGATAGTCACGTAATTTTTCGATATTTTTTTATTATCAACAATAATTTTAGTTTTGAATGCAATTCAACAATGTAATTTACTGTTTCATAAAAAAAATACATCCATTTTCGCATAATCGGGATTGAAACCAAATACCTACTATAACGCCCAAATCTCAGTTTGACTTAACTGCGAGACGCAAGAGTCTTGCAGGCTTAGTCTTGTTCTTGCTCAAGTCTTGCAGGGTTCAGTCTTGGTCTTGGTCTTGCTAAAATAAGTCGGTCTTGGTCTTGGTCTTGGTCTTGCAAAAATGCAAGAACAAGACCAAGACTGCAAGACCAAGACCGATTTTGGGCAACACTACTAAGGGCTGATTTTTCCATCGCCAGATAATTTTATTGGAGGAATAATGTAGGTTTTTTGACAGTTCTTCGATACAAAATCTGTCAAACGTCAATTTTATTCCACGAATAAAATGTATCTGTCGATTGAAAAATCAGCCCTCAATAGAATAGAATAGAATAGAATACTCTTCATTATGTACATTGTTGCAGGTATACGTATGCCATGCCTTGTGGGACTCTCAGTGCGAAACACTAACATATTTACTAGACAGACCGTCTCCTCTCCTGGCGAACAATGAAGGAATCTTCGATGCTATGTTTAGAGAACTTGAGAACGTTACTATTGACGTTTCAATCAAGGATGTGCTAAGGTAGGTAATTTTGTACTACGATTCTTTCGATTTCTTTCGATTTTAATATTATAGGTTGTTGTCTTAAAAATGTATAATCTAATCCTGATTATGATCACATTGTAATTATGATCTAAAGTTTAGTCAATGGTCTCATTACATTCTGCCATGTGTGGCGTGTAAATATTAATTACATAATAATAATTATATAATTAATATGAATGGATAAGTACTTATTACAGGATAGAGATAAAGTCAAAATAAAACAAGTTCATGAGTGAATAAAAATAATGAAGAGTAACATAGTACCTACCGCACAATATTGTTTTGAATAATGTGAAAAATAACGTATTAATGCTAACTTTAAGAATCACTGTAGCGCATAACTTCAAATTGCAAGTAATGATTTCTGTTAAAAGCACTTATTAGCGGTGGCAAAAAATTTAAATATCTTTGGCCTAAATGTCAGCAGCGCGAACTCGGTTCACTGATGCAGTCATAAGATCATCGAGTACACTGGTGACAGGGCATGCGGCGTCGAATGGGAGGTTTGCCATTGTGCTGAGGTGCTGCATACACACTTGAGATCTGACCCTTCCGTGAACCCCCATCTGTGGAGATTGTATTTGCTCCGGCCGACTTGGTTTCGAAGTCTATTTAAAGATTTCCAAGTCAGCCACGGTAACGCGTGTCCAGACGGAAGGCTGATGCAGCAGATGGTTCGATAAAATTGTCAGGGGGTTTATACAGCTCCCGCTAAGATAACATCTTGCTGTGGAGGCGTTACTAAAACTAAAAAGTTTCACAAAATTTTAAGGGGCGTAACTAATGTTAACCCAGACTTGCCCCACATATAAAATAATCAAATTTGTGAACTATTACAGGGATTGTGAAAAAGATAGACCAGCTTACGTCGTCTTTCAACTGGAAAAAATACTAGATGTCAACAAGGAGACTTCTTATTTTGAGTGGGAGGAACTGCAGACTGATTTTGGAAGACTAGCCTCTTTAATAGATGTTGGACTCTTGAAGACAATATCAGTTAACTTCAGCCGTTTGTTGCACGAAATGCTGATTGTTTCCGATGTGAACATTGCTAAATATAGGTAAAAGGTTTTAAATATAAAATTATTTAATTCACGATTTCATGAAGTTATAACTAGTACCCTTATTGCGTTGCTATTTATGCCTTATTGCACCCATTGCTTCATATGTTCGAAAAATTTGTCTGCTCAACAACGTAAATTACGCAATAAATGTTGTCGAACTGTCAAAATGAAAGCCCAGAACAACCCCCCAGATCCCGGTTCCGAGCTTTCATTTTTAATTTTTGGTATTTGCCAAAAATATGTACAGACGCCAGCATATCCAGCTACTACAATCTGTCAAATTTCTTTAATAGATTTTCAACTTTATCGCTAAAGCATAAAGTTCAAAGTTGATTGGGAAAATTTGACAGTTTCGGGTAGCTTGATGTGCTGGCATCTGTACCTACTTTTAAAACTTCTCACCGATTCGTGTTCATTCTCTTGTTTTTCTTTTCAGAATGGACTACAATGTCCCAGTAGTAGGAAAAGATCTACCGTCTCTTGTGGATCAACTTGAAAATATTGCAGCTCAAGTGACAGATTTGACTACAGCAGGGAGATTGGAAACTCTAGGTACAGAGGTTATTATTATTGCCATCCCTAATAATTATGCAGTTGGTTTTAATTACTGCTCCACTTAAATTCGGAGACATGCAACATCTACTAATGGGCCAGCGTGGTGGATTACGGGCCACTTCCTACCACAGAGAGGAGGGCTGTGTCCCAGCACTGGAAACATTATAGCCACTACACCGATGCCTTAATTACGAATGAAGGACGGATCGCCGTCTTCATATAATTATCAAAGTTCGTTAACCTTGCCTTATCTATCGTCAAAGAGCTCGACAGGGGTAAACCAATGCAAGTGGCAGAGGTGTGACGTAGATGTGATATGAACATGATTCCACTAGCTCAACTATTATAAACTTATTAGCTGCGCCCCGCGGTTTTACCCGCGTAAATTTCGATCCCGTGGGAATATCGGGATAAAAAGTAGCCTATATGTTAATCCAGGGTGTCAGCTACCTCCATACAAAATTATATCAAAATTGGTCGAGCCGTTTGAGCGTGAGGAGGTAACAAACATATAAACACCCACACACACACTCACAAACTTTCGCCTTTATAATATTAGTGTGATTTGGTAAAATTGTGCATAACAAAACAAAGATATTGTTATATTTTCCAGCTACAAGAACACAAAGACTATACCTCACGAACGTCAAACCCCTGGAACAGTTACGTGCAGACGTGGTCTTCAAGTTGACGGAGCTAGAACTTCAACTGTTACCATTTAGAAGAAAACTGAACATTTCGCTCAGCCACATCCATACGGCGCAGTTTTATATCGACAATCAGGGTGACGTTATTGCCCAGAAGGTACGCTGGAAAAACATAATATTACAAGAGCTTTAACATTATTTGGTATTGTCTACAATTTTCTTTTTTACTACTCTAAACATTTATATAATAAGTAGGTAACCCAAACTTTATTAAATATCAATGTAGATACTTACCCTCTTTAAAAAAAAACTCACGTAGTTAGATCTTCAGTGTAAAGGCCTACAAACAGGCGCGACACACGATATAATCGCGCGCGAGACAAAGGCGCTGACTTACGGTGCCTTTGTATCGCGCGCGATTTTATCGCTTGTCGCGCCTGTTTGAAGGAGCCTTAAAACACTCAAAAGCATAAAAAGCCTGCGTAATGTTTTACTTAACACGGTTTTCAAGAAAGAGTTTGCAACCATTCTCGCAAAGCATTGTGCTTGAAAAAATTTTACATTTCGCTTTCTAATATCATGAAGTTTATTCTTGTTGCAGAAGGTTTCGATGTATATATCCCGTCTGATCTCGCATGCTGCTGGGTGGCGGACGCATGTGCTCATATCGACCGGTAGACATGCTGCGCGATGTAGACCGTTGTATGCTGTATATGCGGCCGCGAGGTCTTTGCTGTGCTCCCAATACGTATCGTCTTTGGTAAGAAAGAGATCTTTTCTCGTATCAGCAGAGAGTTATTTAATAAGAAAATTATCGACTTGATAAGTTTACATTAAAAGCCAACATCATCAGCTTATCATTATAATTGCAAGCTTATTTCAACTTATTAGCGAAAATAAAACAATGTGGCCAGATATATTAATTGGTAAGGTAAGTAAATTGACTATCAACTTTAATTGTCCGTAGATTCAGATCACAACTAACATTCTTTAATCACAGCAAATTGACGAAACAAATAATTTCCCTGGCTATAATTATTATTACAATTCTATCTCGATAATCTTTTCACCATGATACAAAGATTGAGATTTGATTTTCGATTAGATTTTAGATTAACTTTAAATCATTACGATAATCATAAGATAAGCCCTAGGCGTAGCTTGTAGGTTAGGTTATCCAATCTAATGAAAGTTAACAACGATATAGAGAGTCTATGAGAACTTAATAACTACAAATAAACATCTAAACGACTCTTTCAGCACGGTTGGTGGGTTTGCGGATTCTTCCTGGGGATTTCATGGTGCGCCGCACTAACTCCACTTTGTGTCAAACTTTGGCGCGCGTACGGAAAGAGAATTAGGGCACACGAAGCTATGACGCTAGCTAACTTGGGCTCTGGGTAAGTACAAGTATTGCATAGAATTGGCGCATTTGAAGCTGTTTATGTTATGTGACTTTCACTTGGTTTTACGTGTTTTAAAGGTAATATAACCGTGTGTATGCTGTTTGAGAAGTTATTATGGAATGAAAGGAAATTTAGCAATAGTACCCCAGTGGCAACAGTCACTCTTACGGGTTGTAGGTCGTAGGTTCGAACTTAGACAGGCGCTTTACTTTGTGTAAATTATTTCATCACCACTTCTCTTAAAACGGTGAAGGAAAACATCGTGAGCAAACCGACATGTCCTAGAATCAAAAATTCGAAGACGTGAAAACGTGTCATCTACCAACCCGCACTGGGCCCGCGTGGTGGATTACGGAGGAGGCCTGTGTCCCAGCAGTGGGAACATTATAGGCTTATTATGTTATGGAATGAAAATGTGTTGTAGATATTTTTTTTATTTTATTTGTTTCTGCATCATCCTAAGGTGGAAGACTGGTAGAAAATGCCCAAGGCATTAAATCCGCCTTTGTACAGTTTTTTACTAGTGCATAAAGTTTAATAAATAAATATTTTTGAGTTGCCTCTTTTGTTCATTCGGAAATGCAATGATCATATCGATGCATCGCATTACCAAACCACTAAGTATTTACAATTTTGGTCCATTAAAATCGAAGGACCAGAATACATCACTATCACTACCTATTTAAAATGTTGGTATATTCGTACGATATGACACAATACCAAACAGGTTTTCATAATGTGTATTGTGCAATGTGAAAATAGGTATTTTATTTTTCAGACAACAAGAAACTCCAACTACAGCTTTATGTGATGGCAGCAATTGGAACACGCCTGGGTGAGTGAGTGTAATTGCTGATAATATACATACTTACGTATCTGCTAACACCATCTTCAAGATAAGAGTTTTAATTATCTTAACTAATTTAATCAACTTGTTTAAGGCCCAAAAAGTGATGCTTAGAAGATTTTTTTTTATTCTCTCACTTCAACCTATATGGTTGTCGGCTGCTTAACTGGGCTTGCCTGTGGGTGCCTCAATAAATTAAACGCTCCAGCCAGGGCTTAAAAAACTTTGAAACCAAGCGACTACAGGCTAAGGGCACCCCCTTGGGATATGGACCTCGGTTTTGGGCGTCGCTGGGGAAGGGCAGCAAAGGACAGGCTGGATCGAATTAAAATTCCATTTAATTATTTATTTTATTGTGTTCGGGAAACTTAAAGCTAGTATATAGACAATGTTCAACAATATGCAATTGAAGGCCATTAACAAGTTTTCAGTGATAAACATTTAAAACAAAAAAGACAACAAAAAACAATCAATCAATACTTATCAATCAATCAATTAATACTAACTATTTATTTCAGGCCACCAGCCCCGCCTCCTAGAAGTGATAGCTGGTGAAGCAGTCACCTTAAGACATCATGTAAAAAGATGATAATTGCTTGTAAAAGCACAAAATGTGTTCATTAAAGACTTTGTTACCAACATTCTTAAACATAATTGAGATAAGGTAAATCATATACTTATTTGAAGTTTAGCTTTATTTAGTGTGCCTGTGTAAGTTAAGGTGTAGATTTTTTAGTTAGTAAAATGATAATAAGTCTGTATTTTTTTTATGGTTTATCTTTGAGTAAAGGCTCCTTCAAACAGGCGCGAAACGCGATAAAGTTACGCGCGACACAAAGGCACCGCAACGAGCAAGTCGCGCAACGAGCGGTGCCTTTGTGTCGCGCGCGATTCACGTCGCACGTCGCGCCTGTTTGCAAGAGCCTTAAATCAATAGAGCAGCGGGGTAATTGCGTAACACTTTAACAGTAACAATAGCTTTCATTTTGACAGTTCATCAATATTTATTGCGTTATTAACGTTGTTGAACAGACAAAGTTTTCAAACCCGTGAATCATTGGATTAGCAATATCCTTCAAAATGATTCAGATTCTGATTATAGAACGTAACGCAATTAGGGTGCTGTTGCAACTAATTTATAATAAGTAAAAATAAGATGTTCCAGTTCAGTTGTATCAAGGTACAATGCGTGCCACGAAAGATGAGACTTGACCCCGCCTCCCCCGCTCCTTTCGCCGCCCCTATGACGTCCGGTCCCGTCCCGCACTCAGACCTCATACCGCTAAAGACACCTAAAATCGTGTACTGCGCATGTCAAACCACGTGGTGTGTCAAGTCTCATCTTTCGTGGCACGCATTGTAGATTTAGAAGTAAATAAGTAACAGTAAGTAGTAGTAGTAGTAGTAGTAGTTTAGTATTTATATGGTGTACATAATAAAGAGTATTCTATTCTATTCTATTCTAAATAAATTATTTATATAAAGGACCAAAACTTGAAATGTAGATATAGATAATAAAATTAAGACACAAATTTTGTGAGTACCTACATAAAAAAGTCATAGTAAACAAATTACAGGAACAATTTTGTTTTCTTAATTTTTCTGGAACTGATTGAAAACGATCAATCCAGCTGTGCCATTAAAACCCTTATAACCGCTAGATGAGACTGATTAAGAAATTCATCCATTCTAGAAAAATCTCACCTGGTCTACGAAATACTACTGATTCTAAGCTATTCAAAAAATATTTTGAAAAATATTATACATCTAGTAAAGATTTTACTATGTTACATATTGCACACTGGTTACAGCCTACCTATAAACTAAATTCTGGAAGTTATTTAGCAAAAAATATTTTGGGAGCTCTTCGTTTTTTAAACATATTTCATTTCAACATTTTTTACACTGTGCTATTACTGCCTACAGTGCCCTCAAAAAGTTAATTTGACATTTTTCCATTTTATCTGCGATGCTACATTAAGGGGATTACAGAACCTAAACGCGAAAACCGCAGGTTTTAGAATTAATAAAAGTATATGATCGACTACAGCAAACAAAATCAGAAAATATATATGATATTCTTCAGGATATATGCTAGGTAGATAGTGTGTTGAAAAGATAACACAAATAAATTGATACTATAGAAAAAAATTACGAAGATACCTCCTAAAACTTCCTTTTTACAATAAAAACCATACTAATATACATACAATCATTCTGATTTATTGTCAGATTATTCTACAAGCAACATACTAAAGCAATGTTTTAATGTTTTAGTCCAAACAATTTTTTTGTGAATAGATAATTGCTTCATATTTTGCAATAAATTACCAGCGTTGTGTCATCGCGCTTCTCTTTCTTTTCTATGCAGTCCGACAGTGACCGCGCTTTAGGTCATGTAGTCCCCTTAAGAATTAAAACAAAAAAAATATATCAAGTAAAGGGATACCAAAGGGATTGATTACCTGATTATTTTTTACGATAAGAATAACTAGTCGAATTAGTCACTAAACAGGTCATAGTGTAAAGTTCAAACATTTGAAACTAGAATTTCAAATCATAATGTGGCATCAAGAGAAGTCCGTGGGGGGGCGGGGCTAAATAATAACAGCCACACAGGTCGATCGACCAGGTCAAGCTACGCTTGCCGCGGCTGGTCTGTTGATGGGTGACCATCTTTACACACTGAGACCCCTCCGTGCCTCGGAAAGCACGTTAAGCCGTTGGTCCCGGCTGTGATTTGTGGATCTTTGACAGTCGTTACAGTAGTCAGAAGCCAAAAAAGTCTGACAACCAGTCTTACCAAGGGGTATCGTATTACCCAGTAACTGGGTTGTGGAGGTCAGATAGGTCGCTCCATGTAAAAATACTAATATTCAGCTGAATCCGGTTAGACTGGAAGCCGACCCCAACATAGTTGGGAAAAGGCTAGGTAGATGATGAGATGGTGAATGAGGCACCAAGAGCAGCGGTGCCCAGGAAGCAGAGGTGACCCAGTACACCACTGGTGGTCCAGTAGTAGGTAACGGCCTCGACTTACAAGTTGTAAGTCGTGAGTTCGAACACAGGCTGGCGCTTTACTTTGTATAAATAATTTCACCACCAAAGTATTTATACGCAAATAATAAAAGGCTAAACATAATTGGACTAGAATGTAATGCATATGCATATGGTATGCATATGTATATGTTTATACAAATAAATTAATCTTGTCACATCGTGACATCTACCAAACCGCACTGGGCCAGCGTGGTAGATTTTTTTAAATTGCAGCAGCAGTGGGACATCATAAACTGATTATGCTTTAAGGCTCCTACAAATAGGCGCGATGCGACACGCGACACAAAGGCACCGCAAGTCGCGCAACGAGCGGTGCCTTTGTGTCGCGCGCGATTCGCGTCGCGCGTCGCGACTGTTTGCAGGAGCCTTTATGCTGTGCCATCAAAGCTGAAGTAGAAAAATCTCAACTAACTTTTGGAGGGCACTGTATATTTAAAAAATATCTAACACCAGTGTCGTATTACTCCACTCTACTACCCTGCGTCTATAATACAAAAAAAAATCAACGATTTTCGCCGACCTTGTAAAACTACAACATTTTCTATACTATTTTCGAAACAACGTTTTCACACAAAGATTTATTGAGTTACGATTTATTTAGCTTCCATTGTTTTAGCTCGACGTGACGCTTTTATACTGGAAAATATAGAATGAGTAATGGATTCTTTGTTCTTTACTAGATTCTATTCTATATTTTAAACGATTGAGATAAATATGGTTTGGAACTAACTCAAGATTCATTTATCTGGAATTTAATTTCACAACATTACATTATTTTCTCATACAGTTTAAGGACTGTGTTTGTATGAAAACTTAATGATCATAATTAGTCTATATTGTACCCACTGCTGGGACACAGGCCTACTCTGTTCGAGAGGGAGCGGGCTATAATCTACCACGCGGGTCTAATGCGGGTTGGTAGATGTCACATGATTTCGATTTTTTGGTTCTAGGACATGCCCGTTTCCTCACGATATTTAGACGATACGATGACAACTTAATAGAAGGTTAAAAAAGTCATATATCCAAAATAACATAAGACAGTCCCCCAAAACGCTCGCAGTTCACCACTTCCTAGTGCTTTATCTGGGAAGAAAAAGTGGCGCAACAAACTCCTCAGCAGCACAGCTGCTGTCTGGTTAGATAGAAGAACTAACAATTCTATACAATAGTATGTAAAATAGCATTATGAAACACAAAATGTTTCTTCTTCTTCGAGTAGAATAAATTTATTTAAGTACTTGTATTAAATTAGTTGAGCTCAGTAAGTTACTTGTGCCGCGATTAATAATAATAATTTATTTATTTAACTTGACAACATAGATACAATGGTTAGTGCAACAATAAATTATCAATTAAGGGTTAGTAATATTAATTAATTAAAACATTATTTATCCCTGCCGCACGAGCAACCGGACAGAGTGTCTAAGTATTGGTGTATCGTGTTTTCGGCTATGGTTTTCAAAATGCTGTTGGTGCTAGCCCTCATTCTGCTTATTAAGGACGCGGTATTTTTCCTCAGAATGGCATAGAATTCGTCGGTTCGCAGTACAGCAAACATGCCAGACGAGTTGCAGAATCGGGGCGACCTCAACAGCACACTGAAACCATTATTACATATTGCACACGCAGGGCATCTAGTGGCCCTTCGCGTGCAGTTGACCCACAAACTGCCCGCATTAATGTGGCTAACTTAATCGCAGCATCAATGGCGTATTTTAGTTCCTTAACAGTGTAGGTGTATGGACAGCTTAAACACTCCGGTGGGGCATGATTCGGTCAGGGGCACCGCACAACTAAGTACAAAAATTTAATTCTGATCAAAATAAGTAGATTTCTAAAATCTACCCCCATGTAAATTGGGTAGGTTTATGTACCATTTAAACTTTTTCCTAAAGCTTTTATTAGAACACTAGCTGCATCCCGCGGTTTCACCCGCCTAAGTTTCGATCCTGTGGGAATATCAGGATAAAATGTATCTTATGTGTTAATCCTGGTTATAAACTATCTGTGTATTAAATTTCATCCAAATCCGTTTAGTAGTTTGTGCGTGAAGAAGTAACCAACGCACTCACAAACTTCGCCTTTATACTCGTGATATTAGTGTGATTCCGGTTAATTAGGAAATTATCATTCTTGTTCCAAATTAATTAGAAGTTGCAGAATTCCTCAACGTGAGAAGATGAACCAATCAATGAGGTTGCAAGGTTGAAAGCATTGCTGAGTGACTAGCGTTGTTTATCGAAGGATTCATTTTTTGTATCTTCTCTCTTAGGTTGGTCGCACTTATGACGGAAAAAGCGTCGGGCGTAACTTCGTTAACCTACAGTTAGTACGCTTGACGCACTAACGCATCATCGGTTGACTGAGAAAGGTTAAATGTTATTATCTACTTGTCCATTCTGGAGTTACGCGACCGACGATACGCGTCGCATCTTCCGTCAGATATACGACCACCCTTAGTGACTTTCTCAATCCATCACTTTCTTAAATTCTAGAGAAGGAAGGACTTTTCATTAATTTAGGCCCTACTTTACAAACTGTCTGGGTCTGCTACCAATCCCAGATTGGCATGATCTACATAACTATTTGCTTCCCAGCGTATATATCCTCATTAAATAAGTGAACGTCGAATACATTGGCGTATACTAATGACGTGTGACCTAAATGCCTGATTTACGTTTTATGGCTCAATTTAAATTGGTACCGATAGTCCAACTTAATTAAGAAGTAGTAGGACTATTATTGACACTCTAGAATTCAAACTGCGGGATTACTAGCAGCCTATTAACACAACTTTGCTATTTTAGAACGATTTTCTTTTCTCGCGTACTGATAGCAAGTCCTTATGTGAAATTCGGTATTCAGTGGTGTCGTATCTGTAGATCTTTCTGTATAACTGTCTTTGTAGATCTTTGACAGTTGTTACGGGTAGTCAGAAGCCCAAAACTCTAACAACCAGTCTTACCAAGGGGTTTCGTGTTACCCATTAACTGGGTCCGGAGGTCAAATAGGCAGTAACTTCATGAAAACAACCGGTATTCAAGTGCATCCGGTTACATTGAAAGCCGACCCCAAAAACGTTGCGAAAAGGTTACGCAGATTGATTTATACGCAAAAATAAACTCATGCAGATATTTTGTAGTAAACAATGCAGCACATTACCCAAACACATAATATATTATACATAATTAAAATGGAAACAGGAAAGTAAAACATCCTAATGGCACAACCGCCTTAAAGGTACATTATTGAACATTAAACAGATTCATTTAATTAATGTTTAATTCTCAAGGTTTGTACAAAATTCCGAATAAATCATTACTTATATCATGTACCTAATCTAAAGGTCATAGCACACGTATCAAACCGGAAAGGAATCAGCACCGTATCAACTCGAGCCGTTCAGTATTCTTTGTATGAAACTCCCTACCGCAACGCACACCAATCGGAATCTTAACGTAATCGCCTCGTCTCGGGACAAGCTTACGAACCGCGGTGCAGTGCGTTACGGCTCGTCGTGCCCGCGCTTACGGCTCATCGTCCCCGCGCTTACGTTTCTCGTACCCGAGCTTACGTCTCTTCGTCCACCCTTGCCCCTCTCACCCCTCCGGCCTGCCTGCTGCACCATCAACCAGCGGTCGGCGAGCCGTAAGCGCGGCGACGCCTAGCCGTAGCCAAGTTGACGTATCGGAACTTCTGATCCGCTTTGGTTACTTGGTTACGTTAGGTTGACTCCTGTTTGACGGCAAGGCGAAAGGCGATACGGTGCCGATCCCTTTCCGATTTGATATGTGTGCTATGACATCAGCCGAAAGATACGTCTACTGCTGGACATAGGCCTCCCCCAAGCACCTCCACTTCGACCGGTTCTGTGCTTTTCGCATCCAACGGGTTCCGGTGGCCTTGCTATGACATCAGCCTATAATGTTACCATTGCTGGGACACAGGCCACCTCTCTGTGAGAGGGAGTGGTGCATAATCCACGACGCGGCCCAGTGCGGGTTGGTAGATATCACGTGTCTTCAAATTCTTCTTCGGTTCTAGAACATGCCGCTTTCCTCACGATGTTTTCCTTCACCGTTTTGAGAGCAAAAAGTAAACCGCCTGTCTGGGTTCGAACCTACGACTTACAACTAGTAAGTTGCGGCCGCTACCACTGAGCCACCACTACCCACATAATTACACCATTCGCCATTCGCCATCGCCATCGCCATTTTTTATTGAAGTGAAAACTTCTTTAGCGGCGCTGTGTACTTTTTTTGGAATGGGTAAAAACTTCTAAATTCGCGTCAGGTCACGTGACCCTGATCGAAAATTCGTAAGACGTAAAACGTCAGACGTAAAACGTAAGACGCGCGTTGTTGAGGACAGCGCCATCTATGCATATCGGGAAGAACTACGAGGGCCTGGCGTACTAACTACGTAGTTCATCCAACAACGACGAGATGGCGCTGAACCACGGATATATAACTGACGACGAGCTCTATGCGAGTTTTTTTGTTTGTTTTTAAGTACTTGACATTAGTGATAAGTATAATTGTGTGATCATTTTGACATTTTATTTCATTATAATAATATAATATAACAAAATTGTACTGGTCTTGGTCTTGTTCTGGTCTTGAACTATCTTCAATATAATTTTTAAAATTTCTACACCGGCAATGGTAGTGTACGTGAGACATTTTAATATTAAGATCTTGTATGTACCGTATGCTCAGAACAAAATGAATTATCATTTATTATTATTTGTCATTTTATTATTTTTTTTTCTTCTTTAGGCCATTACGCATTTTTTGAGATGGGAAAAATCCATTGAACTCGCGACACTGTTACCGACACCGCGCTACATTCGGTTGTGTTCGGCTGTCCTCGGGATGTACTCGGTTTAAAATCCGATATGTCAGTGAGTGATGGCAAAGTATTCTGTTTGTGTTTTGTTTTCACTTCTGTCGGCACTCCCGGAGTGCCACTGTTTTTTTTTTATACTTCAACCAACAGAACTCTGATAGACTCTCAAAGATAATGTTTATTAAGGCAAGTATGAAACTGTTAATTGTACCTTCCGAAGGATCAATCCCAAAAATAATTCTAAGGTCTATGAGAAAGAAAAGCAAAAAGAAAAAGATTTTAGTTTTAACTGGTGCTTAATTAAAACTTTTATTAGGGGTTCCTTTAAAACCTAGATGCCTTTTTAACTACCCCTTCTTCTTCTTTGGCCTTATCATTCCGACGCCATTTCGGTTTTGTGCGTCATTTACCGTAAGTCCCATCTCGCTCGTGTTCTTTTGGAGCGTCGTCATCCATGTGATTTGAGGTCTTCCTCATCCCCTCTTCTTTGTAGCCATGGAAAGGCACTTTATTAACTAGTAAAAAAGTAAATTTACTTAAATCCAATCTGTGGCAACCGATCGTACTTTTAGTTTAAACAGTACATTTTTTTTTGGAAAATGCAATATACTCATCTACCTCAACAAAAAAAAAAATTCGCCATATTTTCCGAGAAAAACATACATACGTTTGGCGGAAAGCCGAACTCGTTGAGCATACAACCGGTACCGGTAACGCAGTAATCTACCGGTATTTGTTTACGCGCAATATGTATCAGATTGATTACAGGTATAAATTATCTGCCATCCACCGAAGATTATTTTTTTTGTAAATCGTTTAAGTTGAAATATGAGTACATATTTTTTTGTTAAGCTTAATGAAATGTGTGCTTAGTGTACCTATGTACTTTATGTAGAATCACATGTAGGTTTGTTTTGACAAAAATATGCCAAACGACTGAAAAAAGTAGCGAAAAAGCGGGGAAGGTGCTCTCAACGAGTCCAAATAAGTCTGAGAATGCACTCCTTCATTGAAATTCTATACTCAATTCTTTTAATTAACTTAGTACTAAAATAATGATACTACAGTCCGGGCGTCGAGAGAATGCGTCGTGTCAGTGCGACAGTTCTATTAGTTAATAAAGATCAAATTCGCGAAACACGTAATCTTTTGTGTGTAACAGACGTGTCAAGAACGCAGCCTAGCGTCGCGCGACGCATCTTGCCGGCAGCACTGTAAGATGTTTTATTTCCTAACTAAATCAAGAACTTAACTAATTAAACGACTAAATTAACTCGCAGAAAACAACGTCCTACGCAGTGGCGTAACCATATGGTGGCCGAAGAGGCAAGATGCCACGGGCCCCCAGCCGGAGGTCCCCGACCCGAGAACCTCATGAGCAGAGGAAGAACCAAAATTTTTTTGTACCCATAAATTAAAGTGGTCAAAAAGTAGCCATTTCCGTTAACGATAAGGTTGGTATCTTCAATGATGTTGTAGTCACCCTTTGTATGGGTCTTTGTTACCTGAAAATAAATGGTTTATTATTTATGACATCCATGCTCCTGTCAAAAAAGCGAAGGTAAAACGCCCATTTGTACCATGGATGACAAGAGGAACACAGATGGCAATGTGACATCAAGACGTTAGTGTTTTCCCATTGTTTGTTTAATTTGTTGGACAGGACGTCATGCTCAGCAGTAGCGCTTGTGATCACTAAACCAACAAAGCAATCAGATGTTTTTTGTAGGAAAGTACGAAATCTACGCGGAAAAAGACGCGGGAGAAATGCTAGTAGAAAAAGAACTATAACGTTGGTTGAGCTTCTTTACATTGAGGGAGGGTCCGATCCCATGAATTTGCCACAGGCCCCAAACGATATAGTTACGCCACTGGTCCTTCACTTCATAATAAACAAAACGAGAGCACATAACTTCAAATGACGATCATAAATCAGACAAAACAACTCAGATTCAGAGCTTTCACAAAACAAATACAATTTAGTTGAATAGAACCTCCTCCCTGATATACGAGTAACTTCGTGTTTGACTCGAACCATAGAATAATAAAACCGCGTAGATGAGACGGGACACACATTTGTATTGCGCAGCGAGAGCAGTGGTGGCTCAGAGGTACCGTAAACTCACTCCATCGTGGACTTTGTGTCTGTCACCTCTGACCTAGACTAGGGTCAAGAGCAAACCCATTTCAAATTTAAAAAAAAAACGCTTATCTGGGTTCAAACCCACGGATTACAACTAACTGCTCAGCTTGCCACGTGGGTACCGGCTTTCGTTTCTGTATATCTTCATTCTTTGCTCCAACACACTTTCTGGCACAACTGCGACCAAACAAGCAAGACAAACACCACGTTTGTTAATTATAACTGGTGGTACTGAAATATAGAGTTAATCAGCACACAATAAGTGCTTAAGTAAATGTAGACTCAAATCTAGGCAGTGAGAAAATGGTATATTTGTTAGGATGAGATGTAATCACTGTGTTCTAGTTGTTGAGAAAGTAGCAAAACTAAATTACATGAAAGCTTTTTGTAATTACGAGTATACACATTAAATTGTTTAATGGGCTTGTAGCTCCTGAAGGCTCATATGAACGTTAAGAAATCAATTTTACTTTTCGAGAAGCAGAGCTATTATCAATTTAGGTCTACCCTTATTTGAATTTGATAATGATGAATCACGTCATGCTGAGGTAGGAGCCTTTAGGCCTCGTATAGGACTTTTTAATACAGTTGCTCAAAAAGTGGCGTATTGCAGGGACGTATAGCGTTCGGGATGTGGGCTATTACATACTCGTGCTTTTTTTTTTACCTTTCCCGAACTCGTGCGTTCTCTTTCCCAACTGTCAAAATAATGTCTATTAAAAAGAAAAACAAACCATGAAGTTTTTACTAAAAAAAATCATAGAAGTTTTTATGATTCATGCAAATACGTATCTATATTTCTAAAAAGAAGCTACTAATTTGTTTCAATATCAGATTTAATGATTTGATTGAATGAGTTAGGTTAGGTTTCATTTCATTTCATCTCATTAAATTTCATTTTCATTTCATATCAATAAAAAAATTCTACTGAAGACTTGGCTGTATGGGAATAGTTCTCTTTGCCTACCAGAAAGGGTGAATAAAAAAAATCTCTGCTTATATTTTACGGTTGGCGCCATTAGTTAGTTGAGTTTATTGTGTTTTTATTATTTTATTAAATTGCTTCATTTTTTCGCAACTGTATTAAAAATAGTCGTTCAGTACACGTGCGAAACCGTCATTGCAACTTGTTCCGACTGTCAAACCTCGCCTTCGGCTGCGCCTCGGCTCGGGTAGACATTTGTCGGAACTCTTTGCAATGACAACCTTTCCGCACTTGTAATGAAATATACTATTCTGTTTGATTTTCCTTTTATTACCTTTTTATATATCTTAGATTTTTATTTTACTGTGTTTAGTTTAGTACCTATGTGATCTTCCTGTATGAGTCGCAATAAATACTTTTTCTTTCTTTTCTTTCTTTCTTTACATCGTCATCATGTCGCATCGCATCACCTTCCATCGCTATCACTTCGTTTTTGCTTAGCTTTCTTTCAAACTTTTTTTGCTTTTTGCTTATCATCTAAGGATCATTGCGCAATGTTAAATAGCCTATTACCTTGCTCAAGAATTAGGCTAATTTGATAGCCTAATTCTTGAGCAAGGTAATAGGCTATTTAACATTGCGCAAAAAGATTTTTTCAAATCCGACTGGTAGGTTCAGAGATACAAACAAACAAATTTTACCTTTTCATAATATTAGTATAGATTTCACATTATTTTGTGCAGAAACTTATTGGAATGAACTTGACTCTGAATTAGACATTTCTACATGCTTGCGACATACTTGTATATACTCTATATAAACAACATACCTACATTATTCAGGGCGTGCCATGTAAATAACATAAGTACCTAATCAAAAACACGAACAAAAAAAAATGCAAGTCCAATCATAACACAAACTATTACTACATGCAAAACTCAATCAACTAGTACAAGAACACTTAAGGATTAAATACAACATGCAAATATCTACAATTAGGTGCGTTTGCGCAACGCGTTCGGATGTAATGATCCATCGGGCCACTGTCGACCGCTTAACATTTCGCTCGACCTTAAGCGTTGCGAAATTTAGTATAGAAATCACATCTGATCTCATTGTTGACTAGATACAGAACTATTGGAGACGGATTATTCATTGAAAGGTTGCATTACGTTAAATGAATGTGACTTGCTTTTAATACCTTACATATCTATTGTTGCCTCGTAAACAATCATCATCATCATATCAGCCGAAAGACATCCACTTCTGAACATAGGCCTCCTCCAAGTATCGCCACTTCGACCGGTTCTGTGCTTCTCGCATCCAGCGGATTTCTGCGGCATTCACAAGGTCATCGGGCCACTTTGTGAGAGGCCTTCTAACGCTACGTCTTCCGGTACGCGGTCGGCACTCTAGAACCTTTCGGCTTCATCGACAATCTGCTCTGCGAGCAATGTGTGTGCCCACTAACACTTTTTTTTTTCATTTGATAAATAAATAAATAAATTCAATTTGGCAATTCTTTGGGTTATGAAGGTTATCTTGGCTCTCTGGTCCTCTTCATAACTGATTAGGGAATCGCGTAGGGAAACTCCAAGTATAGCCCTGAAGGTCATTCCCCTTTTTGCCTTGTAAACAATATTTAACATTTAAATCTTTATTCGTTTCCATGGCAACATAATAACAACCCACAAATGAAAAGCAGCAAAATTACTTACAGTTAAATTACTGTGGGAATCGGAACGCACCCGGTATGAAAGAGTAAGTGCAGTATGTGTGAAAGAGAGAGAGAGTGAACGGAAGGAAAAGGATGAAGGGGAGGGAGGAAGGCGAATGAAGGACGCTAAGACGAAAGGACGTTATATTATTTTTCTGCTTAAAAAAATTAAAAGAAAGTTTATTAATCTACGGAAGACTTTATTTTCTTCACCCATTCTAACCCACAATTTTGGGGGATCGTCCGGGATAGAGCGAGTGAAGAAATAACAAGACGAGTAAGACGATTAACGAAGTTGCTTCTACGCATGCACGTGGTTGGGTGCGCGGGAACGAAGACGCCAGCTACGAAAAAACTTATATTTTACGAGCTACGACGAAGACTGAAGACGTAAAAATGCCTAAAACTACTGAAGACGTGTCACCGAGGGGTGTACAGTACGCTGAAGACTTTATAAGTAACTTTTCGGGTCAAGACCATACCTACCCAGTGAGCCGTTGGGTTCAAGATATCGAAGATAATACGGAAATATTCGAATGGACGCCGATCCAACAGCTTGTGATCGCGCGCAGATCGTTGACGGGAACGGCAGGGCTATGGCTAAGAAGCGAAAGGCCATTCAAATCGTGGGCCGAGTTGAAACAAGCCATCAGCAAAGAGTTTCCCGACGCGATTGACCAGAAGACAGTTCATGAGATGATGAGCACCCGTAAGAAAAAACCCGAAGAAAGTTGTTTAGACTATGTACTGGTCATGAAAGAGCTAGGAAAACGAGGAAATATTCCCGATTACGTTGCGATCAAGTACATAGTGGATGGTATCCAAGACATAGAAATTAATAAAATAACATTGTATGGTGTCTCAACATATGCCAATCTCAAAGAAAAGTTAAAAATCTACGAGTGCGTGAAAGAAAAAATGAAGGCGAGACGTGACACACAACGTCATCAAGGTGGTAACGTCAATAATCGGAGTCCAAAGAAAAGTTCAAGTAGTGAGTTACGGTGTTATAGCTGTGGAGAATTCAAACATTCGTCTGCAAGCTGTCCTCATAAGGAAAAGGGTCTCAAGTGCTTCAAATGCAATGAGTTCGGCCATATTTCGACAAAGTGCACCGCGACGACGAAACGCGAAGACGATCGGAAGCCTTCGGAGAACTTCGACAGCCGATCGAGTCGGCCTATCAGCGGCGGAGGCGACCGACAGCGCTGCCAACATGACGGACGTCGTTCGGGCAGAAATCCGACGAATCCCAGCACTTCAAAGTCGGCCATGTTCACTATGGATGACGTTGGTACCACTGACAGCTGTCACTGCCATCATGAAACCAAATGCAAAGAGGTTATGCAAATAGTCAACAAACCTGACGAGAAGCCGGGCAAGCCGATGTTGAGTATTTTTGTTGGAAATACCGAAGGGAAGGCACTCATTGACTCAGGAAGCGAGGTCAACTTAATGTCAGAAGACTTCTACGACGTGATCGGCCAGCCAAAGAAGACTGAAGATAGTGTTGTGTTGTCGGGTCTAGGACTCAAACAAGTGCGTTCTTTCGGGAAGTTTATAACCAGTGCTACGATTGACGGACGATGTTATGACGGAGTTACTTTCCATGTTGTGCCTAAAGACTGTATGCCTTATTGTATAATATTAGGTCATGAGTTTCTCGCTAGTGTAACGATGGTAATGAAGGGAGGAAGTGTGTCGTTGCTACCCTGTAGTGAAGAATGGATGAGACGAATGAATTGTTTTTCTATAGGTGAGAGTGTTGTTGTAGGTTCAACAGTTGATCCAGCCGTCAAGATTGATGTTTTACGCTGTGTGGCAGAGTACAAACCACACCAAGTGAAAGAAGCACCTATACAACTCAAGATAATACTGAAAGATGACATCCCAGTAGCTCAAAAACCAAGAAGATTGTCACTAAAGGAACAGCAAATTGTTGAAGATCAGGTAAAGGAATGGTTGGAAAACAACATAGTCCGGGTAAGTTTTTCTGAGTATGCCAGTCCTCTAGTGTTGGTTAGGAAGAAAGATGGTTCTACACGAGTCTGTGTAGACTACAGACAGATTAATAGAAAGATGATAAAGGACGAGTATCCACTTCCGGTTATCGAGGATTTAATTGATAAGCTGAGAGAGGCTAAAGTATTCAGTGTAATTGATTTAAAAAATGGCTTCTTTCACCTTCGAGTAAGTGAAGAATCTATACAGTATACTTCCTTTGTGACACATCACGGGCAATTTGAATTTTTGAGAGCACCATTTGGACTGTCTAACTGCCCCAAGTATTTTATGAGATTTGTGTCGACAATATTCAGGGATTTAATAGATAAGGGTATTATGCTAATATTCATTGATGACATTATAATTCCAGCCAAGGATGAAGTACAAGGTATGCAGAGACTAAAAGAAGTTTTGTCTGTCGCTTCAGAGTATGGACTACAAATAAACTGGAAGAAAGCTAAGTTAATTTGCAACGAGATTGAATACCTTGGACATCGCATACAAAATGGTGAAATCACCCCAAGTTCTGGAAAAACTGATGCAGTAATGAGATATCCTGAACCAAAAACTATAAAGCAGGTGCATAGTTTCATAGGGCTCACTTCATATTTCCGAAAGTATATACAAGATTATGCTAAGATTGCAAAGCCCTTAACTGACTTGATAAAACAGGATGCCATCTTTATCTTTGAAGAAACCCAACGCAATGCATTCAACCTACTGAAGAAGAAACTGGTGAGTAGCCCAGTGTTGAAAATTTATAATCCTAAGTTGCCTACGGAAGTTCACACAGATGCGTCTAGCATAGCATATTCGGCGATTCTGTTGCAGCTACACCCAGGTAGTGGACATCATCCTGTCCAATATATGAGCAGGAAGACAAGCGATGCTCAACAGAGGTATCCTAGTTATGAGCTAGAAGCGCTCGCAATAATAGAAGCGGTCAAGAAGTTTCGCCTTACTTATATGGAGTACATTTTAAAATAGTTACAGATTGCCAAGCTTTTGCATTAACTCTCAAGAAAAAAGATTTGTCAGCCAAAATTGCAAGATGGGTATTGTTCCTAGATCAGTATGATTTTGTGATAGAACACAGAAAAGGTTCAAGGATGAGGCATGTAGATGCATTGAGCAGACACCCTTATATTTCAGCAGTAGTGACAAATCTTCATAATCAAGTTAAAGAAGCCCAGATTCAAGATGAAGGATTGAAAGCCATTATAGATATTGTCAAAGAGAAACCCTACCTAGACTACTGGATGGACAATGAGATTCTATACAAGGGAGAACAGAAGCTATTGGTCATTCCAAGAAGTATGGAAAAAGAAGTGATAAGAAGAGTGCATGGCAACGGTCATTTTGCAAAGAGAAAAATGAAGGAACTTATTGTAAAAGATTACTACATAAAAGATATAGACAAGAAAATTGAACACTTTATGGTTAGTTGTATACCCTGCTTACTAGCAACAAAGAAGGTAGGAAAACAAGAAGGTTTCCTGAACCCTATCAAGAAGGAAAGTGATCCACTGCATACCATACATCTTGACCATATTGGTCCAATGACTGAAACAAGAAAGAGATACAATCACATACTAACTATTGTGGATGCCTTCACTAAATTCGTGTGGATCTTCCCCACGAAAAGTACCACCAGCAGTGAAACCCTGGATAAACTCAGAATACACCAGCAGACTTTTGGGAACCCACAAAGAATAATAACTGACAGGGGTACTGCCTTTACCAGTCATGAGTTTCAGGAATATTGTGAGAACGAGAACATACAGCATGTACTGATCACCACAGGAGTTCCACGTGGAAATGGTCAAGTGGAAAGAATTCATGGGATTATTAAACCAACCCTTACAAAGTTGTGTGCAGAAGACACGTCAGTTTGGTACAAGCATGTAAGTAGATTGCAACGGGCAATAAACAGCACCTTCCAGAGAAGTATTAACACCAGTCCATTTGAGTTACTTACCGGTGTTAAGATGAAATGCAAAGAAGATATTCCTTTAATTGACTTACTGCAACAAGAAAGCTTAGAGCAGTTCAATGAAGAAAGAGAAGAGTTGAGAAATAGAGCAAAGGAACAAATACTTAAGATTCAGGAAGAAAATGCAAAAACCTATAACAGGAAGAGGAAGGAAAGCACCAAGTATGAAGTTGGGGATCGAGTAGCAATACAAAGAACACAGTTTGGCCCAGGACTCAAGTTAAAATTGAAATTCCTAGGACCATATAGGGTCACTAGAGTCAAACGCAATGATCGCTATGATGTTGAAAAAGATGACATCACAGCGGAAGGTCCAATAAAGACTTCCTGTTCAGCCGATGGTATGAAGAGATGGCCTGATGAAGCATGAGTAAGTATGTAACATTTGTTTAAGGTGATGTATTGAATGTGAGACTGTATGATTGAAGTGTTACTGTATGATTGAAGTGTTATTGTATTTTGTGTATTTTATTTGTAAGTCACACACATCTGTTTGCTAGAGAAACTCATTTCATTTGTTCTTCAAGTGTAAATTGATGTTACCACACATTAAGCTATTTGTGTAAGTTGTAAGTTAACTTTCTCTATCTTGTAATTAAAAATAGTGTTTAAGTTGACAACACAATGTTGAATGTTAGGATGTTTTGTTTAAGTTTAAAAGAATCCTTTTTACCATTTTATTTAAAATTACTTTTGAGTTACTGTTAAGTTTAGAAGAATACTTACTTTTAGTATAAGACTGTACCTATATCTGATAAAATAAAATAAAAACTATGTTGTTATGCATCTCATGTTGTTAGTTATGCATAAGATAAAATGTTTATAATTAAGTTGTTTTCATGAATGATATTGTGTGATAAGTAGTTTGGATGAAAGAAGATGACTGATAATCAAAGATGATGATGAGGTAAGAGTGAGGTGTATGAATAGTGTGCATGTAAGACTTATAATGAAGGATGATGATGAGGTAAGAGTGAGGTGTATGAATAGCGTGCATGTCTGAGGACAGACATGAATGTCGGATGGCCGAATGTGGGAATCGGAACGCACCCGGTATGAAAGAGTAAGTGCAGTATGTGTGAAAGAGAGAGAGAGTGAACGGAAGGAAAAGGATGAAGGGGAGGGAGGAAGGCGAATGAAGGACGCTAAGACGAAAGGACGTTATATTATTTTTCTGCTTAAAAAAATTAAAAGAAAGTTTATTAATCTACGGAAGACTTTATTTTCTTCACCCATTCTAACCCACATTACTTACGCCCACTAATGATCACAATCGCTTATCCAAGCCATATGTAGGGTAAAAATATTACCCGTTTTTCCATAACAGTCACGTAAAAAACAGATTTTAATAAAATTTGCTGGCGTCAATCTGTGCACGGATCGTTACCGGTAAATAAGGTAACCGGTAACTGAAATTTTAATGGGGATTATTCACGAAGACCCAAATAGGCCCAGTTTTGTTTCAAGGACACCAGCAAAGCTTCAGGTCGTTAGGAGACCATACCGTCAATTATTAGTTTGTTTTAATACCCAAGTGAATTGAAACTCTTGACTGTGAAGCCATTTACTGACATGACTTTCACCACAAATCATTTTTGCCTCTATATTTCACATGCATCCATGAGAAAATAGTCTTCCCTTTCCCATTTTATTCGTGGTCGGAGCATGGCTTCCGCTTCCTTATGCTGGGGCTACATTAGTGGGCGAATATTCGTGTTAACGGGATGAGTATGGCCGGGTAGATCGTTGCAACGCGTAGTATTCGGGGGAAGTCGTCCAGACTTCCTCCATTTTGAATAAGTCTCAACCGCACAACAGAGAACAACACAATCCGGCACGATGAATCGTCGCCCGCTTAATGTAGACAAGAACATCGCGTATGCGCCCAAACACGATGTTTTAACGCGCCAACTCGACACGAATCTTCGCCTGCTAATGTAACCCTAGCATTATAGTCTGTTCGCTGAGAATTGATAAATATTGCCATTGCGGCCATATTGCCATTCCGTTCTGGAATGTGTTTTGAGTAAGTCGTTTGGGTGTACGCGTGTTTTTTCTGTAATTGTTTAAAATTGTTGTCATTATCGTTGTTTTGTTATTATTAGCGGGCCGCAATTCGTAATGAGTTAAGAAACCCTGACTTTATCAACTCTCGGCGAACAGACTATAGATCTCTATTATACATGATGTCAGTATAGCTACTGAGATGATAGGTACCCCTATTCACCCCCTTTCTAGCTTTTACTTCCTTCTTTACCAAGCCTCATGAGCAAGTCTTGCTTATAATCAGACTAGCTGCGTTCCGCGGATTCACACGCGTAAATGTCGATCCCCTGAGAATATATGGGATAAAAAGTATCCTATATGTTAATCCAGGGTGTCGGCTACTTCCATACAAAATTTTATCAAAATTGGTCCAGCCGTTTGAGCGTGAAGAAGTAACAAACATATAAAGACACACACTCATAAACTTTCGCCTTTATAACATTAGTGTCATTAACAACGTCGACGTTTCGAGCAAAAAGTTCATCGTTTCGCAATAGGCCGTCCGAATAATCTGGCCTTGGCACAGAATAGTTAATTACGAGTACAAACTACACAAGTACATTGTTATTATAATTATATGCACCTACTTTATGTTTAACATTTCTTTGTTGGACGCTCTGGGCGAATATCGTGGTTTCATAATCGTTAATTATTTCACGATCAATAAATAATTTAAGAAAGAAAGAAAATACATTTATTTACCACAGACTAAGAGACACACAATACACCAGATAGTTAGAGAGAGTTATTAACTGTCTGTTAGTCGTAAAGACCAAGACTTTTTGAAGTCTTTCTACACCTGCAGCCTCTGGGTCAAGTATACGCAGAAGGTATACAGCGCTCTGCGTGTACAATATAACAATGCCTTCAGAATACTTGTGGGGCTGCCGCGGTTTTGTAGCGCTTCGGGTATGTTTGCCGATGCGAGGGTGGATGACTTTTTTGCCATCATTAAAGAAAAGAAAAGAAGAAAGCGATGCGTTTCTCTCCGTCACAAAAAACGCGTCAGCTCCCATAATATAATATATTTTGACGGCATTGAGTGACCGGTGGGTGAGACTGCACACACAGATCTGCGATAGGTAGTTTACGGGCATACAATGTTTTTTTTGAAGTGAAAACTTCTTTAGCGGCGCTGTGTACTTTTTTTGGAATGGGTAAAAACTTCTAAATTCGCGTCAGGTCACGTGACCCTGATCGAAAATTCGTAAGACGTAAAACGTAAGACGCGCGTTGTTGAGGACAGCGCCATCTATGCACATCGGGAAGAACTACGAGGGCCTCGCGTACTAACGTCAGACGTAAAACTTAAGACGCGCGTTGTTGAGGACAGCGCCATCTATGCACATCGGGAAGAACTACGAGGGCCTCGCGTACTAACTACGTAGGCCTCGCGTACTACCTACGTAGTTCATCCAACAACGACGAGATGGCGCTGAACCACGGATATATAACTGACGACGAGCAAATCTGAATAAATTCCTTTCACGAGAAGAATAAACCAGTCACTTTGGTCATCATACCTGATTTGCAAAAAACCCTATAAAATAAGGAACACACCTTAACACGTGTGTTTTGTTTATAAGACGATTCACAAAATACACTCGTAATTGTTCAAGTTTTCACTTCTGTCGGCACTACCGGAGTGCCAGTGTTTTTTTATTTAATGTTTTCTTTTTTATTTATATTATATTTTCTTTGTGATTGTATGTGTTACTAACAATAGTTAATTAAGTAATTTTATGTAAATACATACTAACATTATGCACTGCAAGGTCTGCAAATAAATGTTTATTATTATTATAATGATGTTGGTAATCGTATTCCTAGTCTAGATTCGTGACGAAACTATAAGTATTATGATGTAAAAGCTTTTTGTTCATTGAGTCATACTGGTAAGGTTAATGTTAAGACAAGTGCTGTTACAAGAACATAACCCGCCTTTTGGGCTTCGCCGCAGTCGGGTAAAAATATGACGTAATTTGATATCCAGTTTATAAAGCAAAAAGTTGAGGTCAAACGAAATGGACGCAGAGATACTGTAGAGCATGAGAAAGTTTTGATTTGGAATAAGGATGGAAGGTAAAGAGGAAAGCAAGGGTTGTTCATGGATCTCATGAGTTTTTTTTATTTGCCTCCCCTAAATCCTTCCAAGCATCCTTTTTTCGGAGCCACCTCGTTCCATGAGTTGATGAGTTAAGTTGTCATAATGAACAAAGAGAAAAAAAACAATATGCCTCTTTTCTGTAGCAACAAATGAACCAGTTCTAAGATACTCAAAATGGTTGAACAAAATAGGAACACTTATGAGTTATGACAGCTCTATACACAAATATAAATACCAGGCAAGATCAATGACCGGTAACAAAAAAAATAAAAACAAAACAATGCTAAAGATGGTACAAGAACCTTGAACCAATGCCTTATAGACATGCTGACGAACCTCAGTCAAGTGCCGACTAAACTCGTCTGCCTAGCCTTTACATAGAGTATAATTATGACCAATAATTAGATGTGGTATTGCCCATAAAAATATGGTAAAATATTTGCCGTTAAATGAAATGCTTGAGATTTTAATACAGTTATAGCCAGACTCGTCTGCCGCATCATATCTACATGGAGCATAATGAGATAGATTGTGGATATGGTGTTATTTTCCATGTAGGTAAAAGTTACATTTTTATTAAAGTGTTTGTTGTTGATGTGTGTGTAATGAGCTAAGTATACATATTTACGTGAATCTAGTGGTTAGTGGATGTATCACTATTTTTCCCGAGAAACTCTCGGGAAAAATAGTGATACATCCAAACCTGGTCCTTAAATGCTAATGGAAACATTATCTTTAAAAAAAATCAAGTGACCTATTGCATAGTAAGTTAGTGAATGGCTACACTTCCACATTTGTATGCATGCCAAAACCGTATGCTTATAGGTACGAGTAAGTACAGAATCTAAAATTACAGGTTTCTAAATTGAAAATAATAAATTAGTTAAAAGCTAATCTAATATACACTTTAATAGAACTCCTTTCCTAACCACTTAGTCCAGCGTCTGTGATACAAGGATAGCTAATTCATAAACATGCAAATTGCTTGTAACTATCTAACTACTTTATCGTAAAAATCTATGAAGTTTCCATGACAACAAACATGTTATTAAAATATTGCCTTTCTCCATTCTTTTTCACATCATCGCGTAGCCTTTCCCTATTATCTTGGGGTCGGCTTCCAGTCTAACCGGATGCAGCTGAATACAAGTATTTTACATAGAGCGTCTGCCTATCTGAATTCCTAAACCCAGTTACTGAGTAACACGATACCCCTTAGTAAGACTGGTTGTCAGACTTTCAGGCTTCTGACCACCCGTAACAACTGTTAAAGATCTTCTAGATGACAGCCGGTACAAACAACTTAACGAGTTTTGCAAGGCAAGCATCTATTTTACATTGAGACCCATTAAAAATGTAAAATGGTCTCAATGTAAAATGGATGCTCACCAATGGTTACATCTACGCACTGTTATTAATTAGCCACGAGCCCCTTCCTGTCTCAATTATTTTTTATTGGTTTACATTCTGCCAGGGGCCACTGATTGACACTGTGTCTTCTCTTAGGCTGAGGCTACATTAGGCCGCGACGCGACATGCGACACATGAGCGATTAAAACAAGTAAACAAATGCTCACGTATATGGCTACACCGTACATCAATTAATATTACTAGCGATCTTTGATTTCTTTATGCGATAGGAACAACATTACTGAAATCACGGCATCGGCTACATCAATGAGCGAAATTGAAGCGAATTTATCAGAAAATTGCTTTTTTTTTCGCTTGTAATGTAGCCATACCATGTTTTTCTCGTTTCGCTCTTCCAGTCGCATCGCAAATCGCTAAAGTGGCTACAGTAGGCAACTGTAGCCTCAGCCTTATTGTGAACAAATTGCTCTCAGATACTTATTCATCTAATATAGCACTAACATTGCCTGTCATCATTTACCCTGCGGGGTAACACACAGTAGCAATGGCTTTTAGTTTGACAGTTCACCGACATTAATTGCGTTATTTACGTTGTTGAGCAGACAAATTTTTTGAACTTATAAAGCAATAGATTGGCAATATCCTTCAAAATGATTCAGATTGTGATTGATAGTGTGTTACGGAATTAAGATGCTGATTGAACAAAATGCTCTCAGAAGAATATTCATGGCGTCCTTTTTGAATTTAAGATTCCAGTGTCCCTACCTTTGTCTCCTAAATCTAAATAACATGACATTGGCTAAATGCACAAATCGTGCGGAGCCAAAAAAAACTTGTTCATCTAATCTAACACTAATGTATTCCCTTGCATCATTTACCCTGATGTGCCCAATGTATCTGACACATCTGGGCAGTTCATTTCTAACTAAATAGTTTCAAAGAAAAAAAAAATTAACATCCAAATTGACATTCATCCTTTTTTGAAGTAGGTTATAAAGAATTCAGCTATTTTTACCGCATCCATCCTTCCAAAAGCGATGCCCCAAGTATTATATTAATGTAAACGGAATGAAGACGAGTAGGTAGCAAACAAGGTCAAGTCTAGTTACGTCACTTACTACATAATCTACTACGAACTACGAGATCGAATCGTGCGCATCTCGGTGCATCGTTACGTCATCACGTGGGTTGATGAACTTTGTAGTAAAGGTTGTAAATATTGTGAATGGATGAATGGTTTAGAATAATATTGTACTGGACTTAATAACTAAACTTTATATGATTGAATGGGTATTTGAGTCTAACCGCAAAGCGATCACGCCTTGAATGTATTACAGTTCAGATCGTGTGAAATCATAAAACTTTATGTGTACTGTGCAAAGACACCTCTGTTTTTTACCTAATTCACTATGATACTTATCAAACAAATTGCTACTAAGTATTGATTATTTTTGTGATTTTGGTAATATACTGGGGACTACCAAAACCGTTACTTTGGTCACAACATACTGACAAAAACGGTCCATTGCGAGGCTCAACTCCTGTTTAGAAGAAAACGTCGATATACTGATATAATGATTAATTAAAAGTTCAAGAAACATTTTCATACTGACTACATATTACATACTTGTGCCTATTGACTATTCCAAAGTTGAAATTCACTCAAGAAAATTTCAACTCACTTGAAAATGTAAAAGTAAATATAAACCTTCTAGAAAAACCACTCTCAAATACAGAGTAAGTAACCAAGCCCTCGCACATAAATACGCGTGTATATTTCCGCCACACGTTGCCCAACACCGTCTGACGGGTTTGCATGACCTTTCACCGCAAACGTCCAGTCAGCGCTCTAGATTCTCAACTAGATAAACCATAGACAGCTGCAGTATCCAATAGAATTGGCATCGAGAGGAATTTGAATTTCACAAAAACATCACCATTTAATTTTCTAAATAAAGCAGAGAATCAAAGTATTGGAACAATTTTTCAGCTGAATTATCCAATTTATTTTTCTGCAAAGAGAATTTTAGGGCCATCTGTTTACATTTCCTGCATGAAAATTTAAAAAGTTTACAAATAAAATCCCAAGACCTTTTAACCCGACAAACATCCTATGGACATTATCCATAAGAAAATTGCATTTGAAACGACTGCAAAATATTAACTTCAAAACCGTTGAGCGCTTACAAGAAGACTTCTTCTATTTAATGATCGCTTGACGGGAATGCTGCTTGGTCCTGAAAGAAAAAAAGAAAGAAAGAAAGAAAATTGTGTTTATTTGGCAAAAAAAAAACTTAAAAATAAACAAAACAAATCCAAAACACTGGTGACGTGACAGCAAGACGTTTCACATAGGATACACATAACATCACCCCGAAGGGTGAAGCAGGGGTGCATCTAAGAACACCCACATTTCGCCAGGTAATAGGGAGCGATCCTATTGCCCCCTATGGGTACAAATTCAGACTCCGGGCCACTAATGAGAATTTACTGATGGAAAATCTATCAACACTTTGCCTGACCTGAAAATCGAACCCCGGACATCATGCTCAGAAAAAAAAAAGTAACTTGCGACCATTAGACCATCGAGGCAGACGCAACACGTTTCACGTTTGTTTTTGTGCCACATCTATTCGTTCATTAGATTCCTATGCAGTTAAATTATGTACGTTTGCGAAACATAAATTGGTAGACGTTCGAGAATTTCCGAAGTGTCACAAAAAGTATCGATATCTCGATAATTAATCGTCTCGTTATGATAGAGCGATATAAATTCCGATGCTGGTTATGAATTTAGTCATTTTAAGTGCATAAAATATGTGTGTCCATTTCTGGGAATGGTATCGCTTAAAGCCGAATCGATTTAATACCAAGCCGGGAAATTGTCTGAACGCTTTGAAAAAGTATTGACTACTAAGATACTAACGTAAAGATTTATTATCATAATATTATTAATTAGCTATTTGCTATTGTCATAGGAGTAACAGACAGTCCGCTGTGCAGGGCCTGCATGGAGGACGACGAGACAGCGGCACATGTGCTTCTAAACTGCCCGATGGTCGCCACGTACAGGGCAAAGTACTTCGGTAACCCAGGTACCCTACATGAGACGGTCAGTAACATCAAGGCGTTGCCGGCCTTCCTTGAGGAGCTGGGGTGGATCGAATGATCGATTTTCCCACCCGTACGCAAAATACGCGCATTGACGTGGAGTTGCGGACAACAGCCCGTATTACCTATTACCTATAACTAGCTATTGCCCGTGACTTCGTCTACGATCCAGGATGAAAAAAGCCTATTTCCTTCTCCAGGTCATGGTCTACTCATGTGCCAAATTTCATCCAAATCCGTTCAGACGTTTTAGCGTGAAAGCGTAACAAACAAACATACAAACGCATTTATAATATTACGAGTAGTTATGATTGGAATGATTAATTAGAATGATCAAAAATAGCTCTTTATTCTAGATCTTAAACGTTCTTTGGAAACGCGTCGTAGCGATAAAGGAATCGACATTTAACAGGCATCCACAGAAGCTATTCTTTGCCCTACTTTATCTACTACAAACAACCAAAAAGCTACTGAGAATTCGAATATTCAGGCAGAAAATGTTTTATCTAAAGCCGCCAAAAATCACAGAAAGAGATTTGATTTTAAGAGATTTGCTTAGCACTTAGTTACCGGGTATTGTGAAAATGCCTTTGTCTTTTAGGCAAGCAAATTCTGGACCAAAATTCCGTCTATCCAGACTTTGCAAATCTCTGTAAATGTTTCAGGTTCATATAAGTGAAATAGAATAGGTACCTACTCGTATCTAAATCCGCCTCTCTTTTTATAGGGTCGCAAAAGGGATTCGGAGTTATTATTTTGTTGAAAGGTCTAAATTTCATCAACAGCTTTTTCAGCAGCAATTTTGCATGCTTGTTTTAAAACTCCTCTGATCCCCAGGACACAAGGAATCCTAATGTGGGGTCTAGGGAATTTATAAATATCAAGTGCCTAAGGCTCCTATGTAACCTATTAAGTAAGTACCTACTGGTTTTTATTTTTCTACTGCTGTTATCTATTTTCGAGACGCCATATGCCACAATAAGTACCGCCCTTGGAGCGGGTATAAAACCTTCTTCTCTATAGCGTGTCGATGACAATCTTAATTGTGTCAACCCAGAACTTAGCTATAAGTACGTGTTTTGCGCTGTATGAGATTCTACTAGTCTCGCGTCGCGCCTGTCTGCGGGCACCTTTATGCATGAAAGCCGAGGTGGCCCAGTAGTAACGGCCGTGACTTACGAGTTGTAGATAGTGGGTTCGATCCCAAACAGGCACTTTACTTTGTCTTAATTATTATTTCATCACCACTACTCTTAAAACGGTGAACGAAAACACTTAGAACAAAAAATTCAAAGACATCTGACATCCACCAATCTGCACTAGGCTCGCGTGGTGGATTACGGCCCACACCCTCTCCTCTTGCAGAGAGGAGGCCTGTGTCCCAGCAGTGGGAACATTATAGACTGATTATGCTGTGATATTATGCTTATGCATACGGACATGAAGACAATCCTGTCTTCGAATTTCAAACATATGCATTTGTTTCAAAGCCTTATACACACCTGCCCTTCTCTGTCCAAACATTCTATATCAAATCATAGAGAGTCACTCACGACACAATTTAGTCCACTTTTATAATTAATTCGCTATTTGAAATGCCTTTAACTGACTCCAACGGTTTCGAAATGAGTTCTTACTCGTATGACTAAATCGCCCAGTCACAGATAAAGTTCATAATACGAATGTACAGTACTTTTCCACATTCAACGTAATGTTCCTTATACTTTTTTGTTCCTTTGGAAGTGAGTGGTTTATACAGTATGTCTCAGTCGTCTTCGATACATCTCTCCGGGCGGCAAATAAAATATTTCCAAAATTTTATTTTACGCTAAGCACAGGGAACTATCGCATTTCACAAGGACTCGCCTGCTTGAACGGCCTTCAGTCAGACCGACACGACCGTTGGCAAGTCCATAGCCCAGCAAACAGTCAAACACTGCTCTCCAAAAATACTGAAGGCTCGTTCAAACAAACCGAGCGGTGCCTTTGTGTCGCGCGCGATTATATCGCGTGTCGCGCCCGTTTGTAGGAGCCTTGATACAAAATGACAGAATTGAATCAAGATATATTCGCGGAGATTCATTCAAATTAGTAGGTGACTTGAAGGGGCAAAATACAAAATGCCGTATTTGGTAGGCAAATTGTAACATTTCTAATCACAAAATTAATGTTATCTTGATGCTGTTTTAAACGTATGATATTTTACACTAAGCTTTGCATTTTGATTACCTTGCATTTCAGAATAATTTCATTTATTAGCTGTTATAATCAATCAATCAAATCAGCTTATTACTGGCTTATACGGGACATTCATTTGCTTATGTATTATGTATTAGTGTAACGTGGTAGAGAATAATTTTATTTTCTTATCAGTATAGTTCGCGTCAAACTTTAAGACTTATTCAAACAGGCGCAACACGCAATATAATCGCGCGCGACACAAAGGCACCGCTCGTTGCGCGACTTGCGGTGCTTTTGTGTCGCGCGCGATTATATCGCGTGTCGCGCCTGTTTGTAGGAACCTTTATGGCGACGAAGAGAGCGACCTGTGCGCAGTACCCCTCACCCCGCTGACACATGAATTTGTTCCGACCCGCCATAAAGTTTGAATCGGGCTTTATACTTCCCTAAATATTATTTAAAGACTCCCAACAAGATGGCTGTTATAATTAAATCGTCACCTTAACTTTTTATCAGGTAGATAAGTTAAATTAAGTCACGAACTTAAGTGACATTAAAACTTAAATCTATCTTATAAATTAAATCCGCTGCATGAAATAATAACAAAACAAATACATGTACTACGAAAACACTAAATTCATTCTACACATAATTAATTTCGACTTAATTTGGCATAGTAACTACACTAATTAAATCAAAATTTCGCGTAGGTACATAAAAATACCATAACTGTGTCAACAGATTCATGTATTACACACGGCTTGCCTATCATTATGTGAACCAAATATGGTACCAAACCATTTTTGACTGACTCAGGTACAGTACAGTTGACAAAAATGTTTGACAAGCAAGAGGCTCTCCCAAATTGTTATTTTTGCTTTTGTTTTGTGTTTTTTATTTTTATGCGTCATGTTTGCCGCAAATAAACGTATTTTCTTTCTTTCTTTACCCCGGCGTGAGTGAGGTCGGGTATGTCATACCCGAGAAGTTTTTAAACGCAGATTATTTAATGTTACTGTTGCCATGCGAGTCCTGTCGTTTCAGTAGCTGGAGGTAAGGGTGCTAGGGGCGAGGTACAGTATCGAGTGTAGTGTTGCGCCGGCGGCGACGGTAGATACACGGGCGTACATGTGGCTGGGGTACGTCACACCCGACCTCGTAGTCGGTGTTACATTTTTGTGTTGACAGTAAATTTTTGATTTACTGTTATTTATAGTATTTTATGATTTATTTTTATATTTTTCAAAATGTCTTATGAAGAAAATGAACGTCGGCTACGCGAATTATTAGAAAACTGCTCTAGTGCTAGCTCCTGTGACTCCGAGAGCGAAGAAGAAATTGATAACGTTTCTCAGAAAAGTGAAGAAAATTTTTATTTATAATATTTTTTATTTTTTATAATAATAATAATTAGAAGACACTATTGTTATGTTAATTTACCAAAGAAGTTAGAATTTTGTTAGATTTTATGGGTAAAGACGTTAACTACCTAAATTGTTTTTCTTTTTCAAAGAAAATTTAGGTACTTTGTTATTCCAATAAAAATAACGCTTTTTGTACGCTTTTTGTAATGCTGGTATTTTATTTACTAATCTTGTTGAATGGATACTATTATTTATATATCTCAAGCATAAATGCTAATTATACAACCATAGTATCAAAAATTGAACACCAACATTTTGGGTATCTCATACCCACCTCATAGCTGGTGTAACAATTTCTCACCTCATTCACGCCGGGTTAAGATGATGTAGTAAAACACACTCAGATTAGCTTTGTCTAAGACTGTCAAGCCCAAGAAGGATAGAATTTTTAATTTTTTATTTAAGCGTCCTGCATACTAATGTGGGACTCGTGGCTAAATATTTACAGCCGCACGGGTCGACTGATCAAGTTAACTTATGTTTGCCGCGGGTCGATCCGTGGATGGGTGACCATCTTTATATACCGAGACCCCTCCGTGCATCGGAAAGCACGTTAAGCTGTTAGTCCTGGCTGTCACTCGTGTATCTTTGACAGTCGTTACGGGTCGTCAGAAGCCCAAGAATCTGACAACCAGTCCTACCAAGGGGTATACTCAGGGGTGTTACTCAGTAACTGGGTTGTAGAAGTCAGAAAAGGCTGGGCAGATCCTGCTTACTAATCTCTTTTGTCGACTATACCTGCACAACTCAAGCGGACACTGCGCAACAACTTAGACCAAAAATAGACTTCATTTATTAAAGCATTTTGCACGTTTTGAAAGTGTGTTTTTACACACTTTCAAAACGTGCAAAATGCAAAGAAATTACAAAGAAGGACTTTTGTCCTTCTTCGTAATGTTTCGAGGTTTAGCTATGGAGGCGTTGAAGCGAGGGACAGTATGTAATGTGTATGAGCTCACGGTGCGTGAGTTAAAATAATTGTTTATTAAGATTGAACCAGCCAAATGCATGATTCTATTCTATTTTAGGCACTTGAAAGTGAATTGATTCTACTTACGCAGCTAATAGAATACCAAGAACTAAGGAGTGAATTCAAATTAGGCCTAGTGTATTTCACATCTGCGACTTTTTGCTCCTAGCAACTGTAAGAACAGGTTTCTATCGGGCGATATTTTCGTCTAAGAAAGTCGATGCTAAGTCATAGATCCACTCCATAACTATACTATACTAATATACTAACCCACCCTTACTAATAAACGTATTATATCAGATGAATAGTTACACACCAATTTATCTCTTTCAGTCGTCAGTAATTTGACTTTCGAAAGAAGAAGACAAAGCGTTGTGTAACTATACAGACGCTATACAACGTTTATTATTAACCAGGTATTAATAAAACAAAAGAGTTTGTTTGTTTGAATGCACTAATCTCTGGGTCGGTTTTCAAAAATTCTTTATTCATTTGATAGCCCAATTTTTGAGTAAAACAATAAGCTTATTATTTAGCATCACGCTGGGATTCAAATTCGCCTGAATAGGCGCAGAACAAAAAAAAAGTGGCAGGCGATGCAATGCGACGGGGTGTGTCAAGAAATATCACGCAGGCGAATTCGCGGGCATAAGCTAGTCAACTATAATCAGAAAATAATCTTATCTACAATTTCTTCACATGCAAATATTCAAATTGCTCGCTAACCTTATCACTGTCCTTCATTTCAAACTTATTCCTATTTATAACACCTTTTACAGATGTCCCAACAGAATTTTGGCTATTAGTGCTAATCAAATAAAATCTGATTTATAATAACGTCTTAAACCTCGACTGCTTATCAATAATTTATGCAAATAGGTGAATTTTAATTTCACGGCCTGCTTATAATTCATTCACATGTCTTTATAAATCATTTTGTTAATGTTTTCGAGTTGTAACATGAACTACTTTTAATTATTATTAAATTTCAATTATAATAACATTATTAAGACTTGGAATGGCTACTGTTTTAAGTGTGGTATGTGTTCTTGGAATTTACGTTTTGAAGTGAAAACTTCTTTAGGTGCTTTGAGCATTTTTTGAGATGGAAAAAACCATTGGACTCGCGACACTGTTACCGGAACCGACACCGCGCTACATTCGGATGTGTTCGGCTGCCCTCGGGATGTACTCGGTTTTAATGTATGTATATCCGATATGTCGGTGAGTGATGGCAAAGTATTCTACTTGTGTTTTGTTTATAAGACGATTAAAAATATACACACGTAATTGTTCGTTTTCACTTTTGTCGGCACTCCCGGAGTGCCACTGTTTTTTTTTTATATTAGCGTAGATAAACTTTTTTTTTTTAAGTAATATACATTATTAAAATATTGCTAACTTTGGGTACGTTTATATGCAGGGTCAAATTGAATTAGCTAGCGAAACTCTGCAGACGTGGTGTGGGTATTATTATCTAAACACGATAAAATAAAAAAGATTTGTTTTATTTAGGGGTCAACGACCTTGGTAGTGTTGTTACTTGAAATATGAATTGAGAAAACATCATTTATCGTGTTTAGATATCGGTACCAATCACGTCTGTGAAGTTTAGGTACACAAAAAAAACAGATTTTTAAACTAATATTTCAAGTCAATACACTAACTGTGGTCGATGACCCCACTAAAAAATTCGTCAAATTCATTTAATGTTTAGATACCATCACATCTGCGGAGTTTAGCTAGCTAATTTGATTTGACCCTGTAGGTACATACTGCCCCGACATTTATTATCCTTCTTGCTCTTAAGGCTCCCCACGGGAAACATAAGCTATTTTATCCAAGGTCAGCCTTTGATTAAACTTTAGTTTTAAAAACACCATAGAGCTTGCAAGACAGTCTGAGCTCACTCGACTCCTACAAACATTTCAACCAAGTCTAATGAGCCACGGAATTAATTGCAGTCATTTTTCGTGCTAATTGTACAGACATTTTGTAATCACTTGGCAACGGTACCTACTAAGTATTCATACGATTAAAGGCTCCTACAAACAGGCGCGACACGCGATAAAATCGCGCGTGACACAAAGGCACCGCAAGTCGCGCAACGAGCGGTGCCTTAGTGTTGCGTGCGATTCGCATCGCGCGTCTCTCCTGTTTGCAGGAGCCTTAACGGACGTTTTCATTTTAATTTTACAACTTTTTTACGCAATGTTCTTTTTATACGACTAGACCGATTTACATGAGAACTGCGACTAATAAATTATAGCTGTTACTTTACACGCGTTACGTTATTAAGTCAAATCTCTTACAGGATTAGTTTTTATGAAATCTTTATATATTAAGTTTATTATCGAACAATTACTTAAGCCCAATTAGGCTGCAGCCTCATTAGTGCGTTGCGTCAATACTGACTATTGATTAATTAAATTATAAAAATTTAATTATTATTTCAATTAAATTAGTCAATAATGTCTAATTTATTAGTCAATAATGTCTAATTTATTAGTCATTATTATATTCATAATGATTCAACGCAGGTGTGGCATACAATGCGTTTATCCGTTGCAACGACGCAAAGCAACGCACTAATGAGGCATCGCCCTTACCAGAAACCAGTGCGTCCTGCACTTTACGACATACGGTGCCGAAGTCGCTCAGTGCGCTATGGAGCGGGCTATGCTCGGAGTTTCTTTGAAAGATAAAACCAGAAATTAAATTATCCGGAAAAGAACAGGAGTTACCGACATAGCTTGCAGAGTAACCACACTGAAGTGGCAGAGGGCTGGCCATGTCGGTCGAAGGACCGATGGCCGGTGGAGCAGACGAGTCCTGGGGTGGAGATCGCGTATCGGCAAACGTAGTGTAGGACGCCCCCCAGCTAGACGGACCGATGACCTTAAGGCGAAAGCGCCAGGGTAGCCCGCGAAATTCATTTTTTTTAGGTTTTTTGCAATTTGCTGGTCAGTATTAAGTTGTACGTTCATTAATATATGATTCGCGGCCGTAACAAATATGTATTTATAGAATTATAATCATTAAAGTCATCAACACAACTCTCTAAGACCACGTACCCCCAAAGAATAACTGTTTCATGAAATCGTTCATTCTGCCTTAGCGCTTCCCCCTTAAGAAAGTGGCTGGGATAAACTGGATGCGGAAGGTGGTGGTGTTATGACACCGCCTGAGAGAGGCCTGTGTCCAGCAGTGGACTGCGATAGACTGAGATGATTGAAGCCCGGTTGCTTTTTTCCAGTTTATGACATTTTTTATGTATAGTTGTAGACTGCACTGGCTGTTTATAATGTCTAATAACAAATAGGAATCTGGAAAAGCAGTACAGTACCCGGAGATAAATATTGCACATTGACCTTTGGAAAGAGACAATCGGCTTCGTAGAGCGTTATCTCTGTCGCACGAAATACAAACAGTCCGGTATCTATTAAGAGCTGTTAAATAAAATTATGATTGCTTCTTTTGATAATTATTTTTATTCCTTGTATAAAATACAAAAAAAGGTAAAGGTCGGTGTGCAATATTTATCGCCGGGTACTGTACCTAATTTATTTACTTAATAAAAATTATAAATTCATCGACTGACAACGCACAGCTTAAACCGCTTGGTCTAGAAGCATCACAGCAGTTCCCTATACAACGAAGGTGAGCATCAATATTTATATTTATTATTTATTTATTTAATTTTAAAGAAAGCTTACAGACTAATAACAATATTTAAAATCATGCATAAATAAGGACATTTGCTAGTTACAAGCTTCCACATGTATATATCTACTTAGTTAGGCGTTATTAAGGAAGGATTTTTCAACATACATTTCCAAAAGGAAGAGTTTGTATGGAAGTTCGTCATTTTTGCCGATAGAAAATCCCCATCGGGTTTACTTTATAACTTTTCTGGCAAATTTTTCGAATGTGATCTTTTGCCTAATCTTTTCCTAACTATGTTGGGGTCGGCTTCCAGTCTAACCGGATGCAGCTGAATACCAGTATTTTACATGGAGCGACTGCCGATCTGACCTCCACAACCCAGTTACTGGGTACGATACGATACCCCTTGTTAATAAGACTGGTTGTTAGACTTTCGGGCTTCTGTACCCGTAACGACTGTCAAAGATCCAAGAATGACAACTGGGACCAACGCGACGGCTTAACGTGCTTTCAGAGGCATGAGGGGTCTCGGTATGTAAAGATGGTCACCCATTCACGGACCAACCGCGGCAAGCGTAGCTTAACCTGATCGATCGACCCGTGCGGCTGTCATTACTTAGCCACGAGCCCCCATTTTCCGAATGTCTAATACTTAATTAGCCACCAACAAAACCACAATTTTATTTTCAGTAGGTATTTAAAACAAAGGGCCCAATTATTATAATGACACTTAAAAGCATCCTGTTTCCTCGGCGTCTTCCTATTATGAGAACGAACAATCTCCAATTTTGCGGGTCCTCCTACATGAATGAAGTGCCTCGCTTTTAATGCAAATTACTCAGTTTGCCTTATCGCGATCACTTCGTTTCGCCATTGTGTTTGGTGTGATATGTAGCGGTTGACCGAATTTATGTTTACCTACAAATATAAATTTTGTGTGTAGAACCTTTTAAAATGTCTCTGGTATCTATTAATGTTGTGTTCTATTTGAGAATACATACTTAATTACCGGTAATTTGATTTCAGCGGTGTCATTGCGTAAAACACTAATAGTATGAATGGCTTTCAATTTTACAGTTCTCCAACATTCACAGCGTTATTAACGTTGTTGAACACACAAATTCGAACATATAAAACAATGGATTAGCAATATCCTTCAAAACGTGTACAATGCGTACCACGAAAGATGAGACTTGACCCCGCCTCCCCCGCTCGTTTCGCCGCCCCTGTGACGTCCGCTCCCGTCCCGCACTCAGACCTCATACCGCTAAAGATACCTAAAATCGTGTTCTGCGCATGTCAAACCACGTGGTTTGTCAAGTCTCATCTTTCGTGGCACGCATTGTAGTGTGCTACGCAATTAGGGTGCGGATTCATGATTGTGTCCTAATTAAATTTTTTCCGAAGCAGAAAACTTGGCATCACTTCTCTGTTTTTAAAAACAATGTCAAATGTGCTCTCTCCTTGAGATACATACAATTTACCTTATGTAGGTATACCTACAAGTATAGTTACCTACCAAAGCAAAACGGAGATGACAAAATTAGATTTTTTAAGTATTAGTTCGAAAACGCGGTATCCACCTAATCTACCTATATCACTTTAAAACCAACATCAATTAATAATAAGTGGGCAACAAAAATAATGAAAATCTTTTTAGAGCAAAATAGTCTATAATGATGTAATCCTTCAGACCGAAATTCGGCCTTGGGGAACAATCGCAGTGGAGACTAACCTTCGGCGCGGCGCGGGAGATATAGTGCACAAGTGTTTGCGCAGACACAGGTGAAAGAAAGAAAGAAATAAAAAGTATTTATTGCGATTTGTACAGGAAGATCACAAACTAAACTAAACACAGCAAAATATAAATCCAAGTTACATAAAAAAAAAGTAGGTAACAAAAGGAAAATGAAACAGAAAGTCCTATACGAGGCCAAAAGGCTCCTATCTCAGCATGATGCTACGACATTTAAAAAATAAATGTTGCAGCGCTGGTATTCTGATAGGGCCCGCTGTGATGTCACGGGCAGTTACGGAAATAAATAAATAATATATAAAATAATAGCAAATAATAAAATAAAAAATAAATACTTACACTTGCACTACTACTTACTTGCTTAAGGCGAGGTTGTTGCATTTTTAAGTTTTTTGGAGCTATTTATATCTAATTAATATAAATATTGCGCAAAATAAAAATAATTTTAACAAAATTGAACATAATGGTCAAGCGCTGACTAAAGACGGAAACGTAATTACTAATAATTGACTCGATAAAAAAAAATCGCAAAGATGACACTAAACCGATATTTCGAACGTACTTCTTAGCAAAAAATTATATTACGAAACCATCTAAGTAATATATCAAAAAATAGGTTTTAATATTTCCTAGAGCTGGGTAAGGAAGATTTTTATTATAAGTGGTTATTTATTTTCGTAAGAACAAAAATCAGACGATATTGAGAAGTTCAAGCGCTCACGCCTGCTAGCCAGTGCCTGGAGAGAGAGATGCCCCGATACGTATTATGCGGGGAGTGAGGAAACTTTATCATACCAACACACCGCACTACAAGAGGGCCTTAATACTTGCACTTACTCTTCCCTCACTCTCATACTCCGAGGAGTCGGCAATCCGACACGATCGGAGAGAGATCAGAGGGGCAATTCTCGTAATGTACGATTTTTTTTCCATGTACGACTATTATCTAACTATTGTATTGTCAGTGTGTCTCTTAGTCTGTGCTAAATAAATGTATTTTCTTTCTTTCTTTAATTTGATTAACGTTTACAGTCTGATCTCAGTCTCAATATGTTATAAATACCTCTAATTTCCCTACATTTTTTACAAGTTTTGACGACATTGATTGTCACCGAGATGAGATTGCGACTAGATTTTGAACGCTTTTAATTACAGGAATTGATCTTTTTTTTCAGGATGGGAAGTCATCAAATGACCCCTCCCGCTCTGGGTGGAGCGGAAGGGAGTGTAAGACTCTTACTGACTAAAACCCACCCGTGTTCCTTCCTTAGCCCTTTATGTTCCGGGCCAGCGGTAACCCTTTCGGACAATCCCGCTGACATGGGTTTGCTCTTGACTCTAGTCTAGGTCAGAGATAAAGTCGACGATGGAGACAGAAGAAGAAGAAAACTGGCGAAATATGGGTGTAGTGTTGGTGCATCACGTACGCGCCGTCCAGGAATTGATCTTCTGGTGCAGGCCCCGTTGGTCTCGTGGTTGCAAGCGCGACCGCTGAGCGTGGTGTCCTGGGATAGATTCGTAGGTCGGACAGTATTATTGGAATTTTCTATTAGGAATGTCCTAGTAACTGCCTGGAGTTTGAATGTTGGCGGTGTAATACTCCCGTGATTCGGAAAACACGTTAGGCTACAATAACAATGAAATGTAAAGAAAATATTTGACTAAAATCAAAACTGCTGAAAACCAAATAATTGGTGAAAACTTTTACTTGGCGTTTATTTAGGTACTCTATTCTATTGGAATAGTTTTAACGAAATCAAGATTATGTTACGGTAGTTGAATGTTTGATTGACATTTAGAACAATTAAATAATCTAACTTTCATTATAGGTACTGTGAGGCCTTTACGAGCTCGCGGTACCCGGATGAATAAATTAAACGGGGGTTTGTCGACTAACTTCCATAATTATTCTTGTAAACGGTTGTACTCTTAAAACATTTTTAAATTCTACGCTTTTTTTCTTTTTTTCGTTTTGTTTTTTGGGTCTTCGCTTATCAGCAAACCCCTACTGTTTTGTCTGCTATAATTAAATTATTTACTTGCATAAATCAATATCTGTCTCGTATTTTTGCCATTAACTTTTAACGGACTCGCGGAGGTTGCATGTAAGCAATAAATAGATATAACCTCTACAGTATCTACCCGTCTGTTATACTAATCTTGTGAGCACAACCCAAAATTATTTCAAAAATTTTGATTGTTTGTTTCAATAGAATTAAAGAGAAGGTTGACATGGTAGTGGGTGGTATCAGGAATACGTACGTAGGAATCGTATTATTAGACTAGAATAAGGCACCTGTCCTACTGCTGGCGATTTACGAGAAGCGAGTGGAGCTAGCGAGGTGGCGTGCAGCGAGTGCACGACAACGACGAGCGATTACTGGCTGGTATGCGTAAGTACCATTATGTGAGTCTCTCAGCGAGTGTTCTGCCAGCCAAGCGAGCGTTCGCTGCGCTAGTACTCTCTATGATAACTCTTGTCGCTGCGACACAGCTCTGTGAACAGCCAGCTCAACACTATTAATATACAGGTTGAAATTGAAAACATGCGACAAACCGAAATGGGAGATTGTACTTACGAGTATATACGTATACAACTTTTAGTATGGTACATTTATTTGCCATAAAAATACAGATGGGAACCTAGTTGATTTATTATGAGATGCTGTACATTGTATACATCTGGTTCTATGTTAAAATCTGTACTCAAGTATTATAACCCTGCCTCTTAAACTAGGTAAACCTGTATCTTAAGAGACAGTGATTAGCCACGAGGGTCTTAAACATAGTTAATTAACAAGTTAATGACGAAAATAGATGCAGGGGACTAACATACACAGGACTTATAATCTTTTATACGTTTCTTGAGTGAGAAAATCGTTGATAACTAGTCTCTTCCGCGACGGCGATAGGACCGGTGCCTAATGCATGAGAGGCATAGTCAGTATGCTTAATAATGTACCTGTCAAATGTTAATTCACCTTGTGCCATTTAAGTCCCATATAAGCCAAAGTCAAGTCGTTTATTTCAAATAACTACATAAAAGGCACTTATAAATATTTCCAAAAAATTAGAATTGATACTAGTCGCCCCTTCCAAAAGGTAGTTTCGCATGGAGAAGAATGGGCAAAAAACTCCAACGTTACACATTTAAAAATGTTTTACAATATTTTGTTACATTAATTATATGTGAAGACCATGCACCTAGAATAAAATTACTATACTACAATAGGTAAGACAACACGTGTCAAGGGGTGTGGCAACTTCGTCATGCAAAGTTTTGGCGTATCTCCATCAAGGTCTGAAATATATCACATCATGTAGTATCGTAACATCAACACGACACGCTATTAATATTGCCCACATGAGAGATAATTTTTCTTGAATTTGGACCAAGGTGACGACTCGTTAACCCTTGAAGTTGGTACAAACATATTGTTGTTATGTGAGTTCTCCGAACGCAAAACACGTGCCTTGGTGAGGAGTTGCGGACACCAGCCCGATGACATACACGTTGTATTTCCAAAGGCTTCGACAGTTGCACCAATACTACACTCATATTTCGCCAGTTATCTTCTTCTTCTGACTCCATCGTCAACTTTGTCTCTGTCACCTCTGACCTAGACTAGAGTCAAGAACAAACCCATGTCAGTGGGATTGTCCGAAAGGGTTACCGCTGGCACGGAACATAAAGGGCTAAGGAAGGAACACGGGTGGGTTTTAGTCAGTAAGAGTCTGACACTCCCTTCCGCTCCACCCAGAGCGGGAGGGGTCATTTGATGATTTCCCATCCAGAAAAAAAAAGAAGAGCAAACCCATTTTAAATTTTATAAAAATGTTATGTTGATACCGTATAGTAAGAAGCAAACCTATTGTACAGACGCCAGCACATCAAGCTACCCGAAACTGCCAAATTTTGCCAATCAACTTTGACCCTTATGCTTTAGCGATAAAGTTGAAAATCTATTAAAGAAATTTGACAGATAGTAGTAACTTGATGTGCTGGCGTCTTTACCATCAACCTGGCACAAATCCAGACTCTGGGCTGCTACTGAGAAATCCCAATAACACTTTGCCTGGCCCGGGAAACGAACCCAGGATGTCACGCTCTTCAGTAGTGCTTGCGACCACTAGAGCAACCCGATAGGCAGTCTCAGCCCAATCTATATCACACTAATCGCACTAATATTATAAAGGCGGAAGTTTGTGAGTGTGTGTGTGTTTATATGTTTGTTACTTCTTCACGCTCAAACGGCTGGACCAATTTTGGTAAAATTTTGTATGATCCCGTAGGAATATCGTGATAAAAACTATCCTATGTCCTTTCCCGGGACTCAAACTATCTCTATACCCAATTTAATATAAATCTGTTCAACGGTTTACGCGTGATTGAATAACTAACATCCAAACATCTTCACAAACTTTCACATTTATAATATTAGTAGGATTATGAAGAAAAACGAGCAGGTATAGCTAAAAGAACCATAGATGGGAAATCAACTTGACTACCAACTTAAATCGTCCGTATTCCGAATATTCAAATCACAGCTGTTATTCTTTGACAGTTGTATTAAATAGCTATATTGCGGCAACTTGAAGTAGAGTGGCAATTTGCTTAACAATTAATTTCCCTTACTGTATTATTTTGAATCTAATGAAAAAAAATAAAAACACGCTTATCTATTGGACTCGTCAAAACAAAGCATATGAGCCCAAACTAGAAGGGCTTACTAGTAGACACTGAATAGTTTCGCTTTCCACCTCCTGGATCCGTCATCAAATCAGCTCCAAGATACCAAATTATAGTTTTGTCATCCAAACTACATAAACATACAAGGTTTCATTTCGATACGATAATTAGAAGTAGCCTAAAATTGACTTGTAAGATTTTATTACATTGTTGTTAGTTACAGTTGAAGCTAATAAAAGCATGAAACAAATTATCAACAACAAAAATTAACCATCTTTTAGTACTGTCGACCAAATAGACATGCCATTTGTCCAATTTAATCTATATCATACCGTAATCACGATCACCTGACACACTAAACTACATAAAATAGTCACAATGTAACACTTTTAAGATGTACAAAACGTACAATTGCGTACAAACGTACTATTAAATAAATAATTCCACACTAACAAGAACACTTGCTACAAAGTATGAATAAATTAGTCTTAATTCGAGTTGTGAAATGACTAGTAGGAATATGAAATGATACTTTCATTACGCCTTTAGTTTATCGCCGTGTTTATGTTTTTTTTTTTTATAAGTCTATTTTGTGGTGAAGAAATAAACGTAAAAAATGCATTAAACACAAATTATTTCGACCCTCGGTAACCTCCTACCCACCGGCTTCCAGTAATCCTAAAAAAAACTAATTTTGTGCTCACCAGTACCAAGTGTAAAGACAGAATATAACAAAAATTATGAGACATTGATTTTGTAACTTTCGTGCTCGACTGTCCGCCTAACCATATCCGTAACGAGATTATGACAAATTACTCGATTGTCTCTGTCTGTACTTGAACTTCAGCAATTGATTTCAAGTAGATATATGATTTATGGAGGTATGTGTAGATTCAAGTCCATTGTATAGGTGTTACAAGCCTTTTATTTTGACATCTTTATATTAAGCGAAGGCTATTGGATATAACAGATGATATGCTTTGTCCATATAATTTATCACAACTTACTACTAACAAGTAACTTCTGCCCGTGACTTTGTCCGCCTGAAATGATTTGTTTCCCCAACCCGTTGCCTCTCCTTTTTCCTTTATTGTGTCTGGCTGGCAGTGAGATACTATATAGGCTAACAAAAAAAAATAAAAAAATAGTTAATCGATACGAAAAGAATAACATTGACGTTAATTTGCTATGGTAGGTACAGCATCTGACTTTATTCCTAGTGTGTTACACACTAACAGTAGCAATGGCTCCCATGTTGATAGTTCAAGAACATTCATTACGTTATTTATAGAAAAAGACAATTTTTTCGAACAAATGAAGCAATGGATTAGCTATTGCTAATCCATTGCTTCCTATGTTCCAAAAATTTGAATTTCGAAGGATATTTCCTTCGAAATTATTCAGATTGTGATTGGAAAGTGACGCAATTAGGGTGCTGGTTCTGCTACGGTAAATAAGATAGCATATAGTTAAGGTAATGACCGAAATGAATGACAACATGGAAACGTAAGTTCTTTTTTATGGAAAAGAAGATCTCTTCAAGTTAATAGTATGTCATAAAAACAAAAGAAACGCGTTTATCAAAATAACGTCGTGGCACGATCTATTAAGATAGTAGTCTTCATGCTACTTACGTCACTGAAATAATCTTGTAGGTCCTGTAGCTACCGCTTTTACCCATTGCAAGCCTAGAGGTACGCACAGGCGCGACTTGGGGTATTTCTCGAAACGCACCAACTTTCAAAAGCACCAAATGAAACGTCTATCGATAGTATAATTTATTACGAATCTTTCATGCTCTTCTTTATGTTTCATCATTGATGCATTTCTAAGATTAAAATTATAAATTTTTATTTTTATTAATATTTTATTTTATATTTCGGGGAGTACTTTTGGTATGTTTCAAAGTTGATGCGTTTTGAGGAATACCCCGTACTTTCCCGCAGTGAATTTTTTTCGCGCACTGGATTTTCAACACGCTGCTCAGCGCCGTAAGTTGAAAATCCAACAGTGTTTTTTGACGCGCTAGAATGCGCCCTATTGGATGTTCAATGCTAGGCTCAACACAAAGAGTTAAAATCCAATGCGCGATAAAATCACGCCGCGATATTTTTACACCCATGCGAACGCGGGCGAAGGTACAAAGTAAAAACAAACCAAACTTAAAAAAGCACCAACAAACACAAGCCTGAACTTGTTTGAACATCAACATTACGCCGGTAATTAAAGTTTTGTTCCTAACATTTTGTGGTATTTAGTTTAAAATAAAATTCAACAAATTGAAAGTTAAAGTCTGGAATCTTCTGGGTTCGTGGCTTTATTTAGTTGGCTCGTAAATTCTGCGGAAGACTACATCGGTACATTAGTGAACTGTAACCCAGCGACTTCCTTTTGTTATTTCTTGGAAATAAAACCTTGGTATTTTCTTCACTGCAGTTTAGAGCACAGATAATCTTTCTGTGGTTTTTTGAAAATAAGTTGTTCAATTTCTACCAGACCGAGTTGTAATTCTAGAGTTCGTGATTTAGATTTTTTTTTTTCAAAATATTCCTTTTTATTTGTAACTTTTACAATATTTAAAACAAGAATTTACACTAGGTACGAAATTAAATGACCAACTATAAAAATAAATACAAAGACGAAAGGGTACTTAGGCATCTAAATACTCATCCGCATCGCCGTCGTCCGGAAACGTGCCCAGAAGACTGGCAGCATTGCCACGTTGAATGGCAATGCTCATTCTTTGGCCTAAGAATAACCAAGCGAAGAATTCATATTAGGTTTAAAATTTAAATTAGACACTGTATCAGAGTCCCTGAACCGTCTGCGGACAAGTGGGGAGACGTAACTCCTACTTGGCAAAGTGGGGGCTACCACAGCGGAACGGCAGCAGGGTGTGGATGTGGAGCTATGTCGCAAACTATGCTCCTCCTGCTATCCTGCCCTGTGTCCCAAAACATGTCTTGTAGTCAAAGTGAACTCGGCGCTGCCACCGACGTAGTGGAAGAGACGAATTTTTGGGCCAAAGAAATCAGAAATACAGTCGTGCCAGCGACACGAAGGAGAAGTGTACCATTATGCTTTGTTGTAAGTCTGTGACGTTTGCCGGGTCAGCGGGATTGTCCGAAAGGGTTACCGCTGGCCCGGAACATAAAGGGCTAAGGAAGGAACACGGGTGGGTTTCAGTCAGTAAGAGTCTGACACTCCCTTCCGCTCCACCCAGAGTGGGAGGGGTCATAGGATGATTTCCCGTCCTGAAAAAAAAAAGTCTGTGACGTTGGCATGTACTTGTTTACCAAATAGCAGTAAATACAGAAAACAAACAAAGACCAAACTATTCACAGTTCGGCAAATCCCGTAAAGTTAGATTGATTGATATGCTTAGTTTTTGTTTACTTATCTCTAGGAATCAAAAACCTCTACATCCTGCTTAGAATGTACTACATTGATCAAATCGTAACTTATGCAGCTTCATAATTCATTGTGACTAACACTAATATTTCAATTTTTTTCATCGTACAAAACCCTCAACATAACCAAAACGGTCATACTCAAAACAGTAACTAATTAAGAACTTAATTAACTTAATGTATTTTAAAGAGTTAATATAACCTCGTTATTAACAATAAAACTGGTCAAGTACAAGTTTAATTCGCTTACCGAATTTCCGATTTACGATACTTATGCGTGCCTTGAGAATATCGACCTTTGTTACGTAAATAAAGATCCAGTCGGAAAGGTTTTTGGGCGGAAATTCTGGTTATGGAAACTCAGCGGTAAAAATTTTTGCAATTCATGTTTTAATTACGTCATTTTAATTGTTCTTGACACACCAAGTTGAGGATAGCTTGATTGTTACGACAGATCTATACTATACATTATATATTATTTTAAATGCAAAACTAATTATGTCTGTCTATTTGTTACCCTTTCACACTAAAACCACGCAATCGATTGTTATAAAAAAAAAATAGAAACATCCGAATTGAGAACCTCCTCCTTTTTAGAAGTCGGTTAATAAAATTTGACAGATAAGTAGCCTGAGACGTGGAGGACATAGACTGTTTTTCACCTTGGATCGCAGACTCTGACGACGTCGCGGCCAATAGCTACTATTCAATAAGTCACATTTAAGGCTCCTACAAACAGGCGCGACACGCGACGCGAATCTCGCGCGACACAAATGTACCGCTCGTTGCGCGACTTGCGGTGCCTTTGTGTCGCGCGCGATTTTATCGCGTGTCGCGCCTGTTTGAAGGAGCCTTTACCTAATTACAAATATAGGTACAATATTTAATATTATTATTATTGGTTTGATAGTTTTATTTCGGGTTTACCTACCCGACTAGTTTTGACCTCGAATAGGCACGTATCAAACATCATGCTCATGACTTCTTGTTGTTATAGCAATGAAAATAATTATGATTGATGCGTGACGTGGCGACTGACTAGAAAATAATTGTAATGTTTCAAGATCTATCAAAATAATTGTGTAATAGGTAGAGTACGTGTGTTTAAGTGTGACATAGGTCCTTGCATGGAGCATATTGTAGATATTCTGTCGCTGTCTAGTTTTAGACAAGACACCGTAACTACACACTGAAAGAAATAAGCAGTAAATAAAAATGAAAAAACATTAATCTGAACTGCTTTAAACAGTTCCATATGAGCCTAACGTTCAAACAGTATTTTTTACTGATCCGAAAACAGTTAAAGCTTGAGTCAAAGTGTTACCATCATAACAGTAAACTTTAACGTTTTAAGTAACTAAAAAAGGTCACAAAATTAACTGATTCATTTGTTTGGTGCTAACGTTCAAACCATTGAAATTTACTTACATTACAGTAATGGTGGTTTTCCTTTTTTTTATTGTTATTTTCAGTAAATACTATGTTCAATCATTAAAAGTTACTGTTTTACAAATATTTCTTCTTACTGTATAAAGTCAGTAAGTGTTAATGAAATCGCTTTAATGTGCTGTAGTAAGAAATTATTTTTTCTGTGTAACAGACAAAAGCCAAAAAAAAAACAATTAAATTATAAAACCTTATTGGCCTCGTTGGTCTAGTGGTTGCACGCGCTACTGCAAAGCACGAGGCCGTGGTTTCGATACCCAGGCCTGGTAAATACTGGGTTTTGCCATCAGGAAGTTCTCATTCGGCAGTCCGGAGTCTTTTGTGCCCAGTTGATAGCAATATTCTCGCCTCCAACTATATGGGACTTAAACAAAACCGCGAAATGTGGGTGCACTACCTAGGTGTGGTGCACCCTCTACCTAATCCTAGGCGTTATGTCATCTTATACAACCTTAAAATTCAAGGTCAATGTTACTTCAAAAATTTTTATAAACTACTTACCCACAAAAGTTCAGAATTCTTTCCGTAAATACAGTGATAATAAACGAAAAGAATGTACATTAAGAATAAAGTTACGTCAAAGGATATTAAAGCAAGTTGACACGGCATGACATTCACCTGAAATACCAACGTGTAAGAATATTCTTTTATAGGCACAAATTATGGATACGAAATATGATAAGCCCGAAAACATGAAGCTATGAAGATAAATAATTAATTTAACAACAGGCTAAAAGTTTTTATTTATTTATTCAACCGTTTATGCACACATATACTTACCGGCTGAATTTTTTTGCCGTCTGAACAAAAACAGGGTATAATAGGTGAACGTAGTAGAAGCCCATGACACAAATTTGTTTTAGTCAAAAACCTAAAATGAATTTAACCTATCAATAAATACTATTACTTGTTATACAAACAAGAAGAAAAGAACAGAAAAATACGTAGAAAAGTGATGCTTATTTCTAAAGAAATCTCTCTGATTTTAGATAATATATATAGAATCTATAATTTATTGTGTAATTCGATATCATATCAGAGTCAAGAAGAATAGGTATATGTGCTATGTTAAGAAAGCCTTATAACAGACAGAAATTGAAGCGCAGAATCTTTTTAGTGGGATGCGCTAAGCTTAATCCACAAATCCCCCTCGAAGGTCCCCCTTAAGTGGTATAAGTGGAATCTTTAAAAAAAAAGTCTACAATGGGCATTGTTCATATTTTTTAAAATGTTGTAATTGAAAAACCATTTCGAGAAATAGCGTTATTGATCATTACGGACTAATTAATTATGAAAAATAGTCATATTTTATTGATATTTTTGATAAAATACGATTGACCTTCTTTGCCCTTCAAATTACGTCGGCTTTGGCCGTACAATTTTGTATCGTTACCTCAGAAAAAAAAGTAAGATTGTCTACAATCTGTCAAATGTCAAATTATTATAAATATGTCAAAAATATAAACATTCTTGTTTATATTACATTACATACATTATTTCAACACTCGACAATATTTAATATTCTGGAAGAGTTATGGAATACAGGAAGTGCTTTGTTCCAACTTGCAGCAATAATAGTAATAATGTCGCCGCGTGCGTTATTATTCTATTTCTAAGTCGCCGCGTCGATTGTTCTAGTGACGATAGAGAGTAGTATATTCCTTGGAGGACACTTACACATAAAAAAACCATTTGTAAATAAATACGCTAAGATAGGATTCGATATTTAAGACGTCTATTCGGCCCATTGACACTTTGACACATGTGACAGTACTCTTTGGATTGATGACGTTGTGTTGCTGAACAATCTCCCTCGTTTGATGGTCTATCATTCTAAGTACGTGAAATTGGCAAAATTGTGGTGTTAATTCCACAAAAGCCATTAATCAAGAGTTGAAGTTGAAGTTGACGTTGTGTTGACAGATTAAAATTTTTAATTATTTCCTAGTTAGGCAACGGCACTTAATCTTTATGCCACTGATGACGTCACCTACCTTAAAAACTTAAATTTTTCAATAATTTTTTTTTAATAACTATTGAGCCGATCATCAAAATATTCAAATTAGTTTCTCAAAACACTCTAAATTTTCAAAAAATAAAATAAAATCTAATGGTTAGAAATTTTGGACAATCCCCATTCCTCCTTAGGGGGAAAACTTATTCCAAAAATCCCCCCCGAAAGTGCCCCCTGAGGGGGATAAGTAGATTATAACCAGCGAAATTCAAATTTACTTACGTTATTTGCAATTTACAGTGTCAGGTGTATGTTGATTGAAGTCTGAATTATACCTAATCATTAAAATCAGCAATAAAACTCTTGGAGTTAGAGTTGGCCTCAAATGTCATAATTTCATGAAATAGTCATTCAATACGGTAATATGAACTTAGAAAATGGTATCGATGGTTTTTATATGATTATAATTCTATAAATAAATATTTGTTACGACCGTGAATCATATTTAGTTCAACATACAATCCGATACTGACCTGCATATTGCAAAAAACGTAAGAAAATTTTAATTTCGTGGGCTTCCCTGGCGCTTTTGCAGTCGAAAATATATATACTAACGATAACATAATATATACTACGAAAATACTTCCTGGACGATTGTAACAGACACTTACTACCGCATCCAACAATTCCACATCTCTGCAAAAGAGTTTGCTCGAGTTTTAAGAAAAATATTAAATGCCTCACTCGATTCACATTGACCCACATATTCGAAGGCCGGACAAATGTCAACAGGACCTTTGCGATGAGAATCGGAGCAGCTGCAGTAGCAATGTTATAAAACTCGATTTTACACCTCGCACATCCATTCGATTGCGTAATCAAATCGAGTTGATCGAGTTCGATAGGCTCGCATAGATTTTTTGCTGGTAAGTTATGGGCATGTGACTGACTTCTCGGATTTTGAGCTTGTCGCTAAGTAATAACAGCTGCACGGGTCGATCGATCAGGTTAAGCTGCGCTTGCCGCGGTTGGTTCGTGGATGGGTGACCATCTTTACGTACCAAGACCCCTCCGTGTCTCGGAAAGCACGTTAAGCCGTTGGTCCCGGCTGTCAGTCGTGCATCTTTGACCTTCTTTACAGGTGGTCAGAAGCCCGAAAGTCTTTATTTTATTTTATTTTATTTATTTGGGACAAAAAACAGTTATACATTGCAGCATTTACAAAAAGTAGTTATATTACAGTCAAAAAAAACGTATAACCCACACTATTGTCCACGACGAAGTCAGTCTGACAACCAGTCTTACCAAGGGATATCGTATCGTATCCTATAACTGGGTTGTGGAGGTCATATAGGCAGTCGCTCCATGTAAAGTACTAGTACTCAGCTGCAACATAGTTGGGCTAGGCAGATGATGATAACTTAACAAAATTTAAATTTAAAAATAAAATTTTAATTACGTGTACAATTCAGTGTTTGACGGTCGTTAATAGTAAGCACCTCCGTAACCAGTAATTGAGATGCAGTGCCTGATTTGATTAGAAAAAAGATTAGAAGACGAAGATGCTATTAAGTGCGACAGGTGTATGGATATGCTTCTTCTCAATGTTCTTTTATTCTCGTCATTTTTAGAATCTGTGTAGTAGATCTTGTTTTCTTCTTCCTCCTCCGCTTTTCCCAGTATATCTGAGGTCGGGCCTCCTTGTGCATTTGCGCCAGGAACGTCGGTCCCGGGTTGTCTCTGGTGATAAGTTTTTAGATTTTAGGTCCTTCGTGACAGTTGTGGCCTTGTGTCCGATAGTCTGCCTCTACCTCTTGGCTATGTGTCAATATTAAGAACAGTCTTCACGGAGTATTCTGCGTACAGATCAGCCTTATTCATAAAAATCTCGCTAATCACTGATTAGCCACTGTTTAGCTTACATTTAGCTTTCAATCGACAGATAATTCTTCTTCGTGGAATAAAATTGACATCTGACAGATTCTCTATGGAAGAACCGGCAAAAACTCAAAATTATTCCTCGGATAAAATAATCTGGCTTTGTAAAAATCAGCCCTTGAAAACAGAAAAGCTTTATTTTAAGAATAAAGCTGTCAAAATTACGAATTTTGTATCTGTCGTGACTTTGAGAGACATAAATCAAAAATTTTATCGGATAAATGTGATTTGAATAAAATAATTTAATGAGTGTATTTCATTGTGTTTGCGATGGTAGCAATGAAAATAATAAGCTCCAATAATTGGAGTAAACAGGAAAAGGTCTCTATAAACAGGAAAGGAATCTCTGAATTTATATCTATTTACCTCAGACCAAATAAAAAGTCATTTGGTCTGAGCTACTTACTTAATATAAATTGATCAAATGAATGTTAAAGCAGTAGCCAATAATATCTATATATTTTCATGTCCTTTAGGCTTGTTAATATAAATTTACTCTTTTAAAAATATACGTAAGTACCTACTTATGTCTATTCTAGTTCTATATTACTTCCTATTGCTTTTGCAACGAGGTTTTAGTGACGACAACAACAACAACAACAAACAACAATATAACAACAATAATAACAAACAACAACACAACAACAACAACAAACAATGTATATGTGTGTGTATTGTGTAACAATTAATATACTTGTTTACAGTTGCAAGTTTGGCTGCTGCTATGAAAGCCACTGTTAGCATCTAACACCAATAGGTACTAATCTACTTCACACGACGGCGAGAGAGGAGACTATGCTATGTGAAAAAGATGAGAAATGAGAGTGGCATGAGAAAGTAATGACACCCATGTCTTTGGAGGAAGAATATTGGAATACAAAAATAATGAATTTATAACAAAAATGTAGCTTTATTACGTATTATAATAAGTTGTTTCTATAAAATGTCTCTTTTTATTTATGTGTGACTGCCACAATGTGACGTTTCTTTAGTTCTGTACCTTAGAACTGGCATCATAAGATAACACATAGGCACATGGGATAACATTTATTGAATTATCACTGTCTGTGATGAGCTTTTTTACGAAGTCATCCTCTTCAAGCCTCCTGAGCACCTACTGAGTCACCTCATTGAGCTTTCCCTATAAATCCTTTCATCATGTGTACTCGGAATGAAGAATAGGTAACCATTCTCGTAGCAGATTTCAACGAGCCTTGTAGGTCTTCCTTCTTCTACTTCCCTCCAGCGATTCAAAATTATTTAACTCTTCTACGTCGTTTTGGAAATCCAGTAAAAGATTGTTGAAATCCATATTCACGCGCTACTCGATACTATGTACAAAATAACCTCGAAACACAATGATCCTGAATCAATAAAATCCGCCATCTTGCCTGTTAGCATCCTCCTAACAGTGGTATTTAATTTTGATAGCTACTAATCAATTGCTTAGCAACCTCTTAGATCTAAATAGCGTTTATTAATAAGAATTTTGCTAATCAGTTTCTTGGCAATTTATTAAAATTTAAGTGGCGTTTATAAATAAGACTACTTAATATTTCCATAACTTTATCATACGTCATCTGAGTGTTCACTTCCGTCCCAGTCATAATATAATGTTTTTGCTTTTCTTTACTATGCCTCTTTTCTCATAATTACCCTCATTCATTCTTGAGACTTCCATCTCTCAAGTAGGAGGTACTTATTAGCACTGAAAGCCAATATATAATCTTAAGAACGAAAACTATCTCTATCACAATCGTATAAGTCCGTGTTCACACGGGTGTGTCCCCAAGTTTTCCCATCGTTATAAGTTACGCCTGACACCGGTCATTACGCCCTCTTCCTTCTGATATATCTTCTCTTTATACACTGTGGTCTAGTGATTATGGGTTTTAGTAACTACTTTCAGAGGAGTGATATAATTGACTTTTCCTGGTTTTGCTGCAATAAAATGAGGAATCTTTTAACTGAGGACAGAAAGGTATAGATTGAGATCTTTATGGACTATCAAGATAAAGATGCCTTGTATAAATTGGAAGTAGACATAAGCCTCTTCTATTTTTCGCCACACGAACTTTTTTATCCCCTCTAAATCCAGTCCATTCCAGCCAACTTTTTAAGGTTGCCCATATTGGTCTATTTTAAGTTTTTACACCAAGATATTTGCATCCTTATGTAATCGTTAGTTAATAATTCATAATAAAGGTCTCCGAGACCAACCATTAATTTCATAAAACTAGTTGACGCTCACCCACGAGCACTCATGTTTATCAATAATGCGCAAGAAAATAGAATCATTAAACTTTTTGCTCTATTCAATACAAAATAGCTGTAGGTAATCAATAACATGGTTTCCATCTGAATTTTAGTACACAAGTAAGCCTATTGACCTGTTGTGTTGTCACTGTAGGACAATTATCTCTTCTTATGCACAGAAGAAACAATAATGTGTTACCTCGCTTACTCATCGTATGTGGTCATCATTACATTTGTACCTTTCTACGTCTATACCTACTATAGAATACAATACATCTCCTTGTACATACGTGGCACACTCCGGAAGAAACGCCTCATCTCTAAATACTCAACTAGATGGACCGACGATCTTAAAAGGCGACTTGTATAAACTGGAAGGACGTGAACCGGGTGTTTCTGTGTATCCTAAATGGGCTGGATGTCACTATAGATCGATGTTTTCCTACCAAGTGTAGAGTGACATTGATAAAGTCCATTTGATTTTGATTATTTATTTTGAATTATAATATATATTCGATTTATTTTAATTTCATTTTATTTTATTCTTTTTGTTTTCATTTAATTTGAATTTATTTCATTTGATTTGCTCTTATTAGGTTTTTATCTAATTTTATTTAAATTATTTTATAAATTGATTTATGTGTTATTTGCCTGAAATAAATTAATTTATTATAATATTATTTGCCATACAATTTAGGTCCATTTCAAGTTTAAAACCGGCAACCTAGTTCACTACAACTTCAATATTATACTTGAATACAATCATTTAATTCTGTAAAGTCGATTCACAGAACGTAATAACAGTTCTAACCTTAAAAGACCAATGCAACTAAATTGAACAGTGTGCAAGTATTTCGAAGAATTATTTTTTTCCTTGTTAGATTATCTTGTAGCAATCTCAATTATTATCTCCTTAGGAATTATATCATTGAATGGTGAGGTTTTGTAATATGAATTATCATGGATTGCACTGATCGTATTGTTTTAAAATGATGAAGAAATATTGACGTCACAGAATGCTGCAATGTGTTGGACTCCTTTTCCTGTTTCAGTAGAATCATATCTAATGGTTGTATGTAAGGGCACAGTTACTATGGCATTCATACATACATAAAGTCATACTGTTTTATGTAGGGGTAGGCAGACACTACAAAACACCAGATGCTACAATTATTCTTATTTACACCTTTTGCTTTGCCATATTTATCAAAAATACAAGTTCTGTGATAAATTATACTTTATGTACTGATTTCATTAATTGATCTCAGATCAGGGGAAATCATTAATTGATCTCAGATATCATTAATTGTTAACACATTGTTGTCACATTCTAACGAAATGCGGTGTGATTATAAAAAAATAAAAAATGGATTATTACGTGTATCAGCCTATATTGTTCCCACTGCTGGGACACAGACCTCCTCCCTATGAGAGGGAGCAGGCAATAACCCACCACGCAGGCCCAGTGAGGGTTAGTGATTGTCTCATGTCTTCGAATTTTTTTATTCATTTGAATGTTGCTCCCTAAATAATAACCAAAATCGAACTCCCAAATCTACGCGCACGAAATCAGCTTAATCTCTGACCGATGTATCAGAATTATTCAAAACTCGTGCATATATTACGCAAGCTGTGAATATAGAAGCAAATTGTATGCAGATTCTGGGAGTCAGTGCCTCGTACTCCCAGTATCTTATCTTATTTAACAACAAACAGGAAGCAAGCAGGATACTTCAAAGCATAATAAAGTAGAAGGATAAAATATTACATTTTTCAATTTCCTTTCTAATAACCCTAGAAGAAAAGTTAATAAAAACACACAACAACAATTATTCCGTTCACTAGAAAAAGTAGCCAAGGCAGAATCATCCTATATAGAAAAGTTCTGCCTTACTCGCTGACTAACTCATCAACTTTCAGCGCAAACCTTTGGACCTAGAAAGCTGAAATTTCGCGAGTGGTTCCTTTTACGATGTAGACAAGGACTGATAGGGCTGAACGGACGAAATCGATGGCAAGGTGCTAGTGTTTTATTTTATAGAATTACTTCTTCTAGCACCTTAATTGCGTAACTGCACTGTTACTGTACTTTGCACTTTTTACTTAGTTTTTATCTGATGTACGACTATTATCTAACTATCTGGTGTATTGTGTGTCTCTTAGACTGTGCTAAATAAATGTATTTTCTTTCTTTCTTTCTTTCTTTCTTTAACACACTAGCAATCACAATCTGAATCATATTGCTAATCCGTTGCTCCATATGTTCGAAATTAGTCTGCTTAACAACGTAAATAACACAATTAATGTCAAATGAAAGCTATTCCTACTGTTAACGTATCACGCAATTACCCCGCTGCACTACTTAGGCCCCAAAAAAAGGACATTACAATTCCATTGCAGACAGAACATGTATTCAAGGCGTCTTTATCGCCCATTCTTAAATAAAACGATGATCAATTAGAAGCACGAGGATCGTTATCAACCACAAAAATTACCCCTGGCTTGCCTCCAGCACCATCTGAGCTTGAAAGGCCAATTACTTTGGTTAAATGTCACCTTCTCCACAATATTGGCAGAGGAACTACACAGGTTAGGCTCGGAGCCAACCCTCCGTGATTATTAGTTTGTCTAATGACAATTATAGGAGCAGGTTGTTTGAATGTAGTACGGAACTGTGAAGAAAAAAATGAACAATAAGGCCATTTATACACGGCACGGTCTCTTTACGGTACGGCGTATAAGCCGCGTCGTAGAACAAGCATCCATAGTGATCCATACACCATTGACAACCGTACCTACACACGTTGTGGAGACCGCACCGTAGAAAAGACGATATAGACACGTCGAAAGTCGTTAATAAGCTTCCATAGTGATACATACACACACAACATTGACGAATCGTGCCTACACACGGAGTGTATAAGCCGCGCTGTAGAAAAGACGATGTAGACACGTCGACAGACGTTAACAAGCTTCCATAGTGATACATACACACACAACATTGACGAATCGAGCCTACACATGGGGCGTATAAACCGCGCCGTAGAAAAAACGACGTAGACACGTCGTCAGACGTTAACAAGCTTCCATAGTGATTCATACACACACTACATTGACGAACCGTGCCCACACACGGGGCGTATAAACCGCGCCGTAGAAAAGACGTGTCTATCAACAAGCTTTCATAGTGATCCATACAACACTAACAACCGTGCCTTCACAGGACGTATAAACCGTAGTTTTAACGGCAAGAAAAACATGTGTGTATTGTAGAGGCTATCTGTGTAGCTCTACCTTTAGCAGTACAGGCTGGTTATAATTGCCGGTGTGTTCCATTCGAACGTTCAAGCAAGTGTCAAATAATTAATAAGGTAATATTGTTTTAGAAGAGTGCTAGAAACAACATAATAATGTAAAGTCGTAAATATATTTTATTCAAGTCGAAGCTTTTTTCAATTATACTATTGTGAAGCTCCCATCGGCACCCCCCAGAGTACAAAGGGTCTATAAGACTATAATATTGTAGCGTTGGTTTAGGAAAAGTAGGGAAAGGTTTCTTTCTGTAACCATGCTTCATTGATGTGTTCCTATTGTACAGGGTTGTAGGTGACATGACATACATGAAACTTTTGACTTCGTGGCGGAAGTGGCGGTTAATGACGCGTAGGGCACTTCCTACTTAGATGGAACTTGGTGTCAGCAATTTATTATCTGCGACGTCGAATCAATTCCTTTAAAGCTCTTTACTATTCTCCTGCTCTTATCCCAATTTGTTTAAAGTCAACGCAACATGTATTTTTCGTCCATACTTCTCAATAGAGAAGTGACGACCAATAAGTCGTCATCTTGGTAGACACACCCTTTCTAACCATATCATCATTCACACAGTCCATCCAACATTTCTTTGGTCTTTCCCTACTCTCATAGCCAGCGACATTCCTACTCAAAACTTTCCGTTTCTTTGATTCCTCCGTACGACATGCCCATATCGTGACAACCGATTTCCACACAGCTTTTCAGTTACCGGTGTAAAATTCCTTGAAAGCTCATTTTGATAAAAGCTATTCATTATTATAAAGGCTTAATTAGAGGTAGATGCAAATGAGCTAATATAAAATTACAGTAACAGAACACACAGCGTCGCAACAGTCATCAAAGTCGGTAGGTAGACAGTGGTTTGTTTTGAAATTCTATACCGAGGCGACAAAGTAATAGTTACCTAGTCTACTATTAATAGTGATAGTATTATTATAATATATTAAGCGAACGATTTATATACCGGCTTTGCGAAAGTGGCCTTCACTGTCTTATTTTGAATTGCAACATACTTGTGTTCAATTTTTATATACCTATCTTATTTTTTTTTGCAGCGATTCAAATCGATTCTTTGTAAATGATAAATGATAAATAAATGATAAACACAAATTTGTTGTACCTGCAACAAGGCTCAAGAAAATAGGTGGCTCGTTCAGATGCCAATGTATACGCTTTTATAATAAACTACCAAGCCACGTTCAAGATCTTAGCCTTAATAAATTTAAATTATTAATTAAACGTAAGTTGTGCAAGAAAGCTTTTTATACTGTTAAAGATTATATTGAGGATAAAAAGGCTTGGGATTGAGCTGCTTCCAATTTATGCATTTTGAGTGTTTTTGTTGTTCTTTTGTTGTTTTTTTTTATATAATATACATATTGACATTAATATATTTTTTTTAAAACAATGATATTTGCTTACTTGTAAAGTATTACATTATTTTAATTTTTGTGAATATGAAGACGATGTGGGTCATTTATTTTATTCATTTTATATTTTTTATTATTCTCTCCATGGTCTGGCAGTTTGAGTAATTTTTGTGGCCTACCCAAATGTCCTTTCTTTGGTATTGTTCGTCGGATCGTTGAGCTCCTTAAGTCTTGAGTTGAGCTGCACGATTTCTGACAAATGCGTGCACTGACTGGACAGGTCCTCTCAATCTGTGTGGTTCTTTCCTCAAAAGACCATCTCAGACATCGACCTACATGGTCTTCATATAACCTGACCAAGATTATGTCTGGACTTTAAAAGAGACTATGACCTCTGAGTTTGTTTCGGCCTTTCTTCTCAGAGTAGTCAGATAGGAAACGCCGACCTCATCTAGTTTAAAAAATATGATTGACGTGTAAAAGTGTTTGTACAAACCTACTTACAAAAATAAAATCATTTATCATTTATCATTTATTTTTTTTTGCAGCGATTCAAATCGATTCTGTGTAAATATAGACCTATCGTAATGTTAAATTAATTAAACATTTTTACGATATTATTTTGGTTTGTTAGTCCTGAAAGTCCCTACAAAAAGTCTTCCCATGCTAGCCCATAGTTTTTAAAATTAAAATTCTTTATTTCACATAAACCTACATGAGCACTTATGAAACATCTGAATCTAGGTGCATGGTTCCAATTGGTCGTTTCTTATGGAGAAGAGTTGCCAAGAAGCTCCACGGTTACTATTTTAAAAATAATGTTTACTTTTGCTTTTACAATGTTTTAAATTCAAAGTCAAAGCATTCATTTCAAATAGAACGAACGTAAAAAAATACAATAAAACAGAATTGATTCTAGTCGCGTTTTTTTTTTTTGTAATAAAATTTTTATTTTACACTTTTTACTTAGTTGTGTTTTCTACCCCACACAAATTCGTATACCTTCACTTGCTAAGTAAATAACAGTGACAGAAAGTTATTATAACATCATGAATATACGCTAAGTGGATAAAATACATATTATTGAAGCTAAGTCTAAAACCGCTCATCATAACTTGACCAAAATATGGGACCCCTGTACCTTTTCAAACAAAAGAAGAATTCTTCTAATCGGCTCCCCTCCTATTTTTTGAAGTTAATTAAATAATAATATTCTGTTAGAAATAAAACCACATTTTCATAGACATTATACCTCGATAATGAACTCATTGAAGTAAACAAATAAACTATTGTCGCTGGCAAAGGATAATCTCAGAACATCAGTCGTTAGGTATCAGAAGTTTCGGCCAAAGAGATTCTTTTTCCGCACTTTCGTTTTTCCACACGATTAAGATTATTCGATGATGTGGAAGAAGGCATTTGTAACTTCTATCTCTAAGGACTTATAAGCACTAGAATAAACAGCATAATTATGGTGTGGCGAGACATCACCTAATGGCGTATTATTTAAAAAAGATGGGCTGTGTTCTTCTGTTGTCAGTTAAGTACAAGATACTGCGATCACCGATCAGTCTGTAAAGCACGGCTATATGTATGACAGTTAAATACCAGTCTAGTCAGCCCTAATTCATTATGACCACTCAAATCTCAAACTCAAACTCAAAGCATTTATTTCAATTAAACCATTAACAGGCACTTTTGAATTGTCAAGAAGTCGGTCAGTCAGAAAATATGAAGCTAGTTGCCCATTCCAAAGCGTAGGTACCTATGGAGAAGACTCCGACTCGCACTTGTTTTCTTATCATATTATTACTATCGATGATCGCCGTAGTCAAATCAATGGAAGGTCCATTTTTAACGGTGTAGTCGTCTTTCAAAATGATGATGATGATCTTGGCACCGTGACCTATTTTTATCGCATTAGACACTGCAATAAAGGTGATTTTTAATATATCACGGTAAAGATGCTGTCTTACATAATTACGTGTAAACGCAAGCCAAGCTATAGGTTAATTTGATCTTAAATACTTCTCCCTTGCCCTTTACATGTGACATACTAATGTAACCTTGGTTTAGCATGTATTTATCTATTTACAAAAAAGGAGAAACAGAACCAAAAATAACACAATTAAATACTAACTTAACTAAAACTATACAGAAACTAAACAATTGCGTCGAAAAATTCATCTGCATCGCTGTCGACTGGTAATGTACCCAAGAGACTGGCGGCATTACCACATTGTATGGCGATGCTTAGCCTCTGGCCAAAGTAAAAGCCAACCCTTGGGTCACGGGAAGTGTCAAATAACCTTGGTTAAATACGAACTTGTATAATATTATCACACAGTTATAATTCACATACATAAAATTTTATAATGGGAACAGAATTTTTATATGGTCCATAAAACATTTCAGTAGTTATGCTTAGAATGCTATATGAGCTGAGTAGAGTTATTAGAAGTTTAATTTAGTAAATAAGCATAAGCATAATTAGCCTTTTAATGTTCCCACTGCAGGAATACAGAGTATCTCCACTCTTCGAAAAGAAAAATAAAATAAGAGAATAAATTAAATAATAAGTACTTCCAGACTTTTTTTAAAGACCTTTAAGGTTGACAAGTCGCTGACATAAGGAAAACCACAGGTTATACTGAGTCGGCGAAAGCTGAATAAGCATGCAGCCCTTTGCTACAATAAATCATGAGACACATGCCTATATATTCCTCGAGAAAATAACTGATCAATAAAAAGGCTCCTTCAAACAGGCGCGACACTAAGGCACCGCAAGTCGCGTAACGAGCGGTGCCTTTGTGTCGCGCGCGATTATATCGCGTGTCGCGCCTGTTTGTAGGAGCCTAAATGCGTAAATGAGCAGGTATCTATACTACAAGAAAAAGTGAAGGTACTTCCTCACATAAATTTAAAGGCATAATGTCTTCATTTTGGCAAAACAACTTCTACAATATACAGGTATTGAAAGGAAACTGATTCCGTCAGAATTAATTTTTAAAAAGTCCGAAGACACTTCCGAATGCAAAAAAATGGTTATTTAATTGGCAACATTGATACTACCACTAAAAAAGAATGTAGGCTGCCGTTTCAAGGTTAAAACATGATTAATTTTACGTCCAGCCAAGTGTTGAATAACTTAAGAAAATTGCGACCAAACCCACTTGGCACTATTACACACATGTTGAATAAACTAGTCGCCTGGGAAAACGGAACTTGGCTGTAGAGACAGCAACAACATTGTATGTAAATAACGACTGGAAATAATTTTGCCGATAAGCATTTGTGACTGAGAATTTTAATGGGGAACGTTTTCTTTATCAGAAAACGTTTTCAGGAGTAATGAGCCAGTGATATTTTTATGTGATTTGGAAACATAGTACATTCGTTTTTCTGGACTTTAACATACATACCTATCTTTGTTAGTTAGTTTTATTTATTTTGGGGTTTATTTATACCGGGTGGCACGGATATCGACGCGCAAACTCATCATCTGTCTAGCCTTTTCCCAACTACGTTGAGTTCGACTTCCAGTCTAACCAGATGAAGCTGAATACCAGTATTTTACATGGAGCGACTGCCTATCTGACCTACACAACCAAGTTACTGGGTATACGAAACCCCTTAGTAAGACTAGTTGTCAGACTTTCGGGCTTCTGACGACCCGTAACGACTGTCAAAGATCCACGAGTGACAGCCGGGACCAACGGCTTAACGTGCTTTCCGAGGCACGGAGGGGTCTTGGTATGTAAAGATGGTCACCCATCCACGGATCGACCGCTGCAAGCGTAGCTTAACCTGATCGATCGACCCGTGCGGCTGTTATTACTTAGACGACGACAATAACAAATTAAACTTCCCTTGTTATTCAACCACGTAATTAAAATATCTTCAAGATTTTTTAATAAAAACAAAATTAATACTACTAACCCGTTAATTTCAAATTTGTGTTCATTAACCTTAGACAAATTACCATATATCGATAGATACGGCACTTACCGTCTACCGCATCACTACCTTTTGTTCCCTCCACCGGAGTGTCCCAAGGCGCGAGCGACCAGTGGCTTGACCCCCGAGGGGCTCGCTGCCGCATGCCGCCCCGGCCCCGGCCGCTGATACACCGGAGCGCGGGCGGCAGGGAGGCTCCGTCCGCTGATCATTAACTGGTCGCACGGTTGCATATTTACATACGTACACCGTGCGATCAGCATAATAGTTAAATAATTTTTTGTTATACCTTGCAATCAGTAAATTATAACTAAATAATTTGTATATTGTCGTCAGGTACCCATGGTTATTGTGTGCAAAGTGTATGTTGTAAGCAGTTAAAACTACATAATACCTGTCATAAGCTTTGAAAGGTGAATAGCTAGCCTCATAAAGTGCCTAATTTTAATGAGTTAATGTAACTTAGGATACATTTTGTTTATTGTTCATTGGTAAATAAAGATATTTGAAATGAAATGAAATGACTTAGACGACGACGATCGACGCGCAAACTGTAATCATGAATTCAGCACATGATTCTAGCTGGAAACGCGAAAATTTCTACGATATTGGGTATCGTAGAAATATTCGCGTGTCGCGCGAAAAATTCGCGTCAATGATACCACGCCGTATACGTTGTTTAAAGTTAAGTCATGCTTAGCTACTGTTAAACCATATAATTTTGATGTTTAAATGTCTCTTAACTTAAAGCAACGTTTATAAAAAAGGGGTATAACAATACTGCGGTCAGACCGTTTAAAATAAAGGTAGGAGGGACCTTCTTTTCTTTTAAACGGTCTGCACCGTTTTGGCAAGTGCTGTGAAATGTGAAAACGGCAAAATGGTTTCGAGAAAGCTCAGTATTACGATCAGCAGCTGATAGATCGGTGAAATTAATAAAATCATTTTTTTTGTCTTAAAGCATTTTTCTGCACATCGTACCTACCTAATTTAATCTCAGACATATGCATGCAAGGCTGATGTTAGACTCATAATAATTAAATAGGTATTATAAAGCAAATACTACACAGTCTACACGTTATATTACTACTTAGAAATACAACAAATTGTTACAATAATTTGGCACATTACACGTTAAAAGGTAAAGGATTTGGTTTCAATTTTTTTTTTATATTTAGTGTATGTTCGAGTTAAATCCTACTTCCTACTAAATCTATTTATATAAAACAAAGTCGGGTTAGATAAACCATTTATAACTCAAGAACGGCTGGACCTATTTTCATGACCTTTGATTTGTTGGATTTGTCTCCGCACCAAATAGCAGAATAACTATTAAAACATGGGGAAAAATCACGAAAAAAAAAGAAGATAATTCATTTTCTTATACATTCGTTCTTATTGATTCTAAAACGGAATGAAGTTCGCCGGGTCGTCTATTAATATTATAAATGTGAAAATTTGTATATTTGAATGTTTGTTACTCAATCGTGCAAAAACGGCTGCTTGGATGTTACACAGATAGTTTATAACCTGAACATATAGGGTACCTACTTTAAATCCCGGTAGTACGTTCCCCTGGGATAATTTCCAACCATCACGCGGGTGAAGCCGCGGGCAAAAGCTAGTATGCATATAAGTTACTGACTTACTGTATGCACGTATTAGGTATATCATGCCTTATGCTTCTAAAGGACTATAAGACCTTCATAAGTATAAAAAGCTTGAGCGAGAACAATCTTACTAGGCATGTAAAGAACAACAATATATGGAAACATAAACATACAATTGAGTAAAATTTATGTATCTGTTTGTAATTTCAAAATAACAGCTTTTTACTAAATGAATATGAAAGTATATACGGTATTTATAACAAAAAAAAACAATTATTAAAATTTTTGTCAGTCTGTCTGTTTGTTCCGGCTAATCTCCGAAACGGCTGGACCGATTTTGACGGGACTTTCACTGGCAGATAGTTGATGTTATAACTTAAGTTACTTATTTTAGAAATAGAATTAGTAAAGCGACACATTATTATTTTCTGACATCCACGCGAACGATATTGCGGGCACAGCTGGTTACTAATAAGTACCTACTAAGAACATACAATTCGACATCCTTAACTAATAATAACTGATGAAACGTATTAATGCCAAAGCGCTGAACGTTTCCTTTTTTGTTATAAATTAAAAAAAGTCTGATAGACGCACATAGCAACTGAAGAAACCAATAACGGAGAGGAAAAGAACAAGATATAGAAAGCTGTACAGTGCGTGCCAGGTAAGAAGAGACTTGACCCCGCCTCCCCCACTCTTTCCGCCGCCCCTATGACGTCCGGTCCCGTCCCGCACTCAGACCTCATACCGCTAAAGATACCTAAAATCGTGTTCTGCGCATGTCAGACCACGTGGTGTGTCAAGTCTCTTCTTACGTGCCACGCACTGTATAGTGCAGTTATTAAAACAAAATATATATTTTACTAGCTGCGGCCCGCGGTTTCACCCGCGTAAATTTCGATCTGACATAGCCCAAAGAATTGCCAAACTTAAGTGGCAGTGGGCAGGGCACATTGCTCGCAGAACAGATGACCGTTGAGGCCGAAAGGTTCTGGAGTGGCGACCGCGTACCGGAAGACGTAGCGTTGGAAGGCCTCCCTTAAGGTGGTCCGACGAACTTGTGAAGGCCGCAGGAATCCGTTGGATGCGAGAAGCACAGAACCGGTCGAAGTGGAGGTGCTTGGGGGAGGCCTATGTCCAGCAGTAGACGTCTTTCTTCTGAAATGACGATATGTCGATCCCGTGGGAATATCAGGATAAAAAGCCTATTATGTTAATCCAGGGTATCAGCTACCTCTATACAAAATGTTATCAAAATTGGTCCAGCCGTTTGAGCGTGAAGAAGTAACACACACACACACACTCACAAACTTTCGCCTTTATAATATTAAGTGTGATTTCTTAAATAAAGATTATTAAGTAGACATGTTTAAAAATAAAACATTTTTCGAGACTCATAAATAATGAAACTGTTAAAAGCTGAGAATTAACAAAATAATTTTTCATACTTACAGCTTATTGAACTTTAAATCAATTAATATCAAATAAATAATTACTATACAGTTCCAAAAGTTCATAGCGATATAAATCGAGACTGACGAAACGGTATCTCGATGTCTGATAGACAAATTGCTTATAAGACACATTTATTTTATTGCACATAATATCTAGATTTAGAGCTTATAAAACGAGTAATTTACGACATCGGAATGTTATTAATGAACGATTAGTATAAAAAATTGTGCAAGACTTTCTCAGAACAACAGTAAATTGTAGACACCTAATAATTTTAGTAATGTGTTTTGATACTTAAGAGTACTGGCCACTAAGAACAAAATGTCAAAATTACGTCACAAAAAAGTGTTATAGTGTTTTGACGAACTTCCTAATAATAGTCCCTCAGACCGTATTTTGACCATGACGGCGAATATCAATGAAGACTAACCCTCGGCGCGGGAGATATTTTAGTGCACAAGTGTGTATGCAGACACAGGTGCACTCTATCTTCCCTTACTCTCATAGTTCGATGGGACCGTACATAATACGGCACGACCGGAGACAGATCAGGCGCAGGACCAACAGCTTAACGTGCTTTCCGAGCCACGGGAGTATCACACCGCCAACTTTCAAACTCCGAGCTGTTACTAAGAAACTCCTTATGAAAAACCCCAGTAACACATAGGCCAACCTGCGAATCGCTTGCGACCATGAGTCCAACGGAGCAGTCATGAACTTCCTAACGAAGTACACAAAAGCCATGAATGAAAAGTTGAACTTCAAGGAAGTACTACCAGTATATTCTATTCTGTTGCCGAGCAGCCCATTTCGGTTTGAAGGATACCCACATACCGGTGCCGTTGTCAATTACAGGTATATAAGAGATTCTGACAGTTAGAATGTCAAAGCTCTTGCGTTGTCTCTCTAGCAGGCTTAAATAGATTGCAGTGACCACTTGCCATCAGTTGGGCTACCTGTTTGCTTACCACCAGAATAGGATCACCATGTGAACATAAATTCAATAAAGGCCTAGACAAAGTGACATTTTATCAGCAACAACGATGATAAAAAAGTCAAAATGTATGGGACTGACAAATCCTATCCAAAAGCTTATGTCAATCATTTTTAAGTCGTAGAAATATAAAACGCTTTGAAAGCAATAGCCACTTGTCTATATAGTATTTCTGTACGTTTTGTTCCCTTCTTCGACATGTACCAAAATGTATTGGACACTGTTATTCAATGAACGCAAACATTGTTCGATAGTTTGGCCTTCGATTCGAATACTGTTGTTAAAGCATGAAGTTCTTGATTTGGCTATCGGTAATCTCAACTGATTGTAATTTCTATTGTAGTGTGTGTAATCTTTGGGAGAGGCTTGCGTTTAATGACTGTGAAAGGTTATTGGTGCTTATATTTTTAAAGTTATAATGGCTTATTATTCTCTATTAGAGCCTCAGTCTTCATAAGTTTGCAACCTTGCTCATAGCAACCTTGGTCATAGCTTTTGCATGTCAGCACCAGTATCTCTTATTCTCGAAAAGCTCCATGTCGATACAAATATAATTGCAACATTAACTACTCTTTTCATCGTCCATTTGCTCACAATTTTCATTTTAAAGGAGGAATTAGGTGTTACGTACGTACGTACCTTTCGTTAGAAAGAATGAAAATACTTTTATTTAGCACAGACTAAAAGACATACAATATACCGGATACATACATCACATAAAAACAAAAAATAAAGATCAAATAAAAAGTGTAAAGTCCAGTGTAAGAAATTAGCAGGTAAGGCAAAAAAAAAATTAAAAAAATGTGCCTCACGACTGCGCCAAAAAGGCCCAGTTCAGCAAAAATGCAAAACAACAGTGCCTGATGCTGGTTTTCAAATATATATATAATTTTAGATAGGATATGTAACCATTAGCCTATCTGAAGTCCAATGCTGTAGATAGGTACTACATTGGTCTCCCCAGCCGCGCGCCATTTTACTGAATCCTCGGCTACTTTTATGTAGCTGATACCTTACTACTGTCCAATAAATGCGAATTCGTAATTTCTCCTACATTGCGAAAAGTATAATGAAACAGGAAGAAAACTACACAACTAGAACCACCATTATTTATTGAACCATAGCTTTAAGCACTAAATTGTTAAATAACAGCGTGTACTGTAGATAATGCACTCTATATAATTATTTCTACAAAGCGTTGCAGCATTTCGTACCCTCAGTGGAAAATAGGCATAAGTGAATTTACATTGAATCATCGATTTTATCATATTTGAAAAGTACGTTTAAAGATACATACGCAATTTTTTTTTCATATTTTTCTTGTTTAATTTGACGAATTAATTCAAGAAAATAGTTTTGAGAATTTATATTCCATCACTTTTTTTCTTAAGGATTAGTAGATTATGTGATATAACGCAAATAATAAATTAAAAAATATGACATATTAATTAATAATATGTTTATTACCTAAAATTTAATGTAGAAAATAAATAGTAACAAATATTATGATTTAAATGCGTTTGCTTTTTTTACATCGCTAGTCTTGTATACACGATTATCTTTTTATTCGTTATATTAACTAGGTAAGGAAATTATCTTAAATGCGCTTACTTAACCAAAAAGATAAACTTAAAAAATAAAAATAGCAGTATGACTGTTTACTTCTTATGAACTTAAAATAAATTACAATAATAACAATTACTGCTTTTTTCCACTAAAAACTTTCCTTTACGTCGAAACATAAGACTACAAACTGCAGCACGGCTGTAACATAAGAATTATTACTTCTTTCTTCCACTAGAATATTTTCATTGCACCGGGACGTAAGATTTGATACAGCGGCGCGGGAGTAGACAGCGGGAACATAAGCGTGAATACGTCGATGCAGGGGGGAGGGGGCGGTGCGTATCCACGCGCTTGACAGTCAGTGCCCGTTTCTAGGTCAAGGTAATAGCTGCGTTTACGCATTTGCGAAAACAAAACAACAACAATTGAGTGGTTTTTCTTCTTATTTTAAAGTAAAGTGACCTGAAAATGTATAACCGGACACAGCACAGTAGGGCGAGAAGAATTTTGAAGTTAATAGGTAAGTACATTTAGATTTAATTCTTATAAAAGCTAAAAATAAATTATTCCACAATGACGTGTTTACTGTATAATCAATAACATTGAGCGACTGTCGTCCGACCTTTGTAACCGGAACCAAAACAATATCGTGGTTACACATTCTGAATGAATGAAGGTGCAGTTTCCTCACGATGTTTTATCTTACCGCCAGCTAGTGGTTCAAGTAGTATGTAAGTGCGCTAGACAATTACAGCAATCGTCTGGTCTCAAACTAGGGGAACCTATATGAATGATTCGCTGTCTATTATTATAAAATTAATTTCTGTTACTAACGTGTAATTTTATTTCTAATTTGTAAAGACATACCATAGATGTTATAACAAAATGTGTATTTGTAAATATTTATATTAGGTACATGATACTTTCAAAATCGTTAACTAGGTATTATTGTTTAATCTATACTAATATTATAGAGAGGTAATATTTTTTTGTTTGTTTGTTTGTAATAAATAGGCTCCGAAACTACAGGACCGATTTTAAAAGTTCTTTCACCATTCGAAAGCTACGTTATCCACGAGTAACATAAGCTACTTTTTATCCCCGTAAGTAGGTACCACGCGGGCGGAGCCGCGGGCGGAAGCTAGTATATTTATATAAAAGTAATCGATCTGTGTCCGAAAAAACCGACACAAAGTTTGTTCAACCCGGGAATTGAACCCAGGACTTATACCACTAAACTAACGAGGCGTTATATTTATATACTTACATCTAAAAATCTCAGCCATATCACTTTAATTACCTGGTCTTAAACTAAGGATTCTGTAAAGGATTTGGCAAGGGGTACGTACACTCAGACCCAAGTCAGTTTAGTAAAGTTTGTTTGTTTGTCCGACCGGGAATCGAACCCGGAGCCTTTCGTCCTATAGACACTAATAATTGTGGCATCGAGGATGTCAGACAAAGAATAATGTCTTACCTTAACTTACCTTATTTTGTGAGCAAGACGTCTTTAGTAACAACTTAATATGATATTATTTATATTACATTTTATAATAAAATAATTTATTTACAGACGACAACACAGAAGCAGAACAAACATCTGGAAATTATGAAGTCAGTCGTGGTGATATTATGTACACCGCGCCGTCAACAAGTCGAAGTAGCAGACGACAATCTACAGTAAATTACAGAATTAGTGAGTCTTCGAATGAAGAGCCATTTTCACCACCGGTATCTGAATATTTACCAAGTTCGAGTCCTAGTCCGATAGCAGACTTAGGCAATACTTTACCATCTTCAATATTGAATGACTTCGATTTTAGTTTGAGAGATTGCTTAGGTAATTCTACACTTTTCTCTTCTCCAATTTCCACCACTCATAATAATTTAATTTTTATAGCGTCACCTACTGTCGTTTTTATATCTAATCCTCAAAAAACAATTTCTATGGGTAACAAAGACAGTTATGAAAATTTAGCGGTATCATCAGGAAATTACATAGAAGGAGTTAATCCTTTGCCGAATGATGCCGATCTTGAACCCGTATCCACGTTCTGGTATAATGCACCACTTCCTGAAAAGAGCATAACTGCCGCAGAACCTGAAACAGAACCTACATTTACTAGCCCTACAAGAACTCTGCTGACTCTTGAAAGTACTACGGTCATGCTTCGTGAAGCAGAGCCTGCATCCATAGCATGTCGCGACGAATTTCCGTTAGTTGAACATAATACTGCCGCAGAACCTGAAAAAGAACTTACATCTACAAGTCTTGCAAAAACTCCACAGACTCTTGAAAATACCCCGGCTATACTACCTGAAGCAGAACCTACATCCATAACATGTTATAACGACGAAACTCTTCCAGTTGGACATAATACTCTCACAGAACCTGAAACAGAACCTATATCTACAAGCCCTGATAGAACTCCACCGGTCTCTTCAATTGCCACAGCTATAGTTCCTCACTCAGACCCTCCAATCATAGCCTGCCACGTTGAAACTCTACCAGCTGGATATAATTCCACCACAGAACCTGAAGCAACGAATTCTCGTCCAGTGTTAGTAACTGAAGCTAATACAAATCCTAGAAAAAGAAAGCGTAATCCCGAAAAATGGTCTCAAACACAAAAAAAAATCAAATTAAATACAGGTCAACAGCCTCAAAAACAGATGCAAGAGCCTTGCAAGTGTAAGCTTAAATGCTTTGAAAAAATACCCAGCGACAGGAGGTTGGTAATATTTAAGCAATTTTGGGCTTGTGGTAACCATGAAACTCAATGGCAATTCATTTTGAAAAACACTGAGATTATAGAACCTAAAGTTATGAAAATTCAGCGTAAGCGTGAACGAAATCGTACACTGGTTTATTATTTGCCGTCAAAAAACGATGTATGCCTTGTGACTAATTTGAAAGTGTGCAAAACTATGTTTCTTAATACGCTAGGTATTAAAGAAAGAACAGTTTACACTGCCATTGATAAATATGCTAATGGGGACCAAATAACAGACCTTCGAGGAAAACATACCAATAGACCTCATAGAACAGCCAGCGAAACAGAACAGAGTGCAATTCAACATATTCAGTCCTTTCCTTGTATCGAATCTCACTATCTTAGACAAAATTCCAGCCGTCAATATTTGTCACAAGACTTAAATATCTCAAAAATGCATCGTTTGTACAAAGATTGGATATCAGAAAATGAAAACTTTCGTAATACTAAAGTGGCAAGCGAATATCAATATAATCAAATATTTAATACACATTTTAACCTTTCTTTTTTCCGGCCGAAGAAGGATTTGTGCAATTTATGTAGCAAATACGACAATTCAACTGAAGAAGGTAAATTACAACTGAAAGAGGATTATGACAGTCATATAAAAAATAAAAACATCATACGAAATATGAAGGATAGTGAAAAAGAATCAGCAGATCCTAATGTGAAAACTGTAGCTGTTTTTGACTTGGAAAAGGTTCTTAGTTTACCGCAATCTAATGTGAATATTTTCCATTATAAAAGGAAATACCCCGCATACAATTTCACTGTGTACAATTTAATATCCCGTCAAGGGTTTTGTTATCTATGGCATGCACAAATTGCAAAAAGGGGTGCGAATGAAATCGCTAGTTGCTTATTACACTTCATTAAATCTGAAGTTAACAGGGGTATAAAGTCAATTTCACTGTATTCAGATAATTGTTCGGGCCAGAACAGAAATCGGTTCATATTCGCGATGTATATTTATGTATCACGTGTATTGAACGTAGAAGTTACACACAGGTTTTTACAAACTGGCCACACTCAGAACGAAGGCGACTCAATGCATGCCTGCATCGAGAAAAATATGAAAAATAAGACATTGTACTCGCCTGACCAACTGTACGAAGTAATCATGAATTCAAAAGTACAAAATAAGTTTGTAATTAAAGAAATGAATCAAAATGACTTTTACAACCTAAAAAGTCAAGTCACGACAAGCAAGAATTGGTCACAAGACACAAACGGGCATAAAGTATTTTTCTCAAAAATTAAAGAAATCAAAACAAGTCCCGATGCACCAAATAAATTATTATTTAAATATGATTTCGAAAGTGAATATTTGGTACTAGACACTACAAATCGTACGACGACGACGCGCACACGCAAATCAAATAATGCCAATGCTGTAGATGTTAATGAACTTCCACTTGCATATGCTCGATTGTTACCTATTTCTGACGCGTTGTTCAAAGACTTAATTAGCCTGTGTAATACAAATGCTATACCTCTACATTACCAAACATTCTATAGAAATTTGTTACCAGCGACTGAATCTCCAAATTTGGAGGTATTTGATTCATCTGAAGAAGAATAACTTTACTAGTTCCCGTATTTTTGATCTCATTATTATTTTAATTTGAATTTTGTTGAATTTTTATATTCATACGTATAAACATATTGATTATTAATAATTTTAAAACAAAAGGTACTGTGAAAGTATCAAAGGTCTTATTTTGTTAACAAATTATGCATGTCATGTTACCATAGATTTGTATTGAGAAAATAATAATATTTTGTTACATTTATATCCCTTCATTACCAAACATTCTATAGCCTAGAATGTTTGGTAATGAAGGAATTCGTAGAACGAAGATAACGTAGAAGGGAACAAGAATTTTTTGATTTATTGCTTAAAGAAGGTTTTTTTTTGTATTTTTATTTGTTGATTATTTTAAAACAAAAGGTACTGGCAATGTGTAAAGTACCTTGATTTGTTAATAATTTTTGCTTGTTATCTTAGATTTTTATTGAGAGAACATAATATTTTGTTGTACGGAGCCAAGAAAGAAGTTATTTCGTTAATTGTTACAAATCTTAACAAATGATCTACTGATTAGTTAATCATTTAAAAAAAAGTCATTAGTGGTAGTAATCTTCACCGAAACTCCACATTGCTGAATTATTACTGTCAAATTTTATTGTTGATAGTACGAACTTTAATTGTAGCCAAAACTATAATTATAATTTGCCTGAAATAAAAAAATAATGAACAGAAAAAATGCATTTCCTTTTTTTCCCTTTAGTCATAAATATTAACTCTAAGTAATATGTGTTAATATGCAGCTAACTTTTCTTTAACATAATAATGGAATAAGTAATTATCTTTGTTTATTTAAGTTACCTTAGCAAGCCCCTAAATTGAAAAATGGGGTAAGTATTGCTAATACATTTCAAACATAATTGTAATAAAGGAAATAATGTAGTAATCTTACTTATACTAGCATAAATGTTTGTATTTACAAGTTCATTACTGCTTTAATACAACATACTTTTTGAAATATTTTTTCTTTTCTGGCAAAGTCTGGCATACATTTTGATACTCAGAATCCTGTATTTCATTACATTTTGAAAAATAGCATAATATTTTTTTTTTACAATTCCTAATAAACTATAAACATTAGTACTAACTTAAATACAACACGCAGTGCAACTTTTTTTTCTCCTTTTTTTGATACAAGAATAATTCTTCTTCGTTTGAAAATAAAGTAAATATGCCCATAAATTCAATTTTTTCGCCATACTGAAAAATCACCATTTTCGTCTTATGCCTTTTTTCCACTGGGGGTACGATTTATTACCTACCTATTTGTAAAACACTTATACAGGATGTTGGAAGCTGAGTGCATAACTTTAAGGGAGTGGTGATAGTTGACACCATTTACAGCATTTTGAGCCTAAATGTCTTAGACGAAATGTCTTTCTGTTTAATTGCAAACTTTTAGTCATAAATAACATACCAACTTTAACTGCGAAAAAAATAAAAAAAAACTTACTTCGACTAAGACATGTATGGCTCAAAATGCTCTAAATGGTGTCAACTTTCACCCTCTTAAGGCTTTGTATCCAAACTCCCTATACAGGATGTGTGGTAGAAGGACCGACAAAATTTTCTTGTGGATAGGAAGTGCCATATCATCCTAGTTTTCACTCATAACACCCGTCTTAAGTCTCACGGTAGGTACTTGAGATAATAATATGTTCCTTTTTAAGCAACCGAAATATCGTCACAACTTTTTTGTTTGTGGTTGTAACTTGTAATAAAGCATCATAATTTTTGGTGTAATCTTCAATGTACATTTTTGTACAATCGGTTCTAGAAAATTACGTGGGTGCTTCCAAAGTCCTAAAATTGTGTTAAAGAACGAACAATTTCAATGTAAAAATTCATAATAAAAATTAATATTAAAACTATTTTGTGCTAGCAAATGACATCCCCAATCCCTAAAATAATTGTGTCGGTCCTTCTACCAAACATCCTGTACCAAATGTTGGCTGGTCAACACCAACTTAATACATTGCTGCATCAGTAACAGAGTCAAATGATCTCTGGCATAGACGTGACGCGATAGGAATCTGCAAATGTTGGTATGCATTGGCCTTGTTGGCTGCCAAAAGTAAGCAATATACAAGTTCTTAGTAATGTCTTGCGAGATACATTTGAATGGTGTAGATACTGTATCCTGTATTGCGCAGTTCCTTAGCATAATTAGCCTATAATGTTCCTACAACTGAGACATAGATCTCCTCTCCACGAGAGGGGGTGGGCTGTAATCTACCACGCGGGCCCAGTGCGGGTTAGACGTGCCCGGTGTGGCGCAGTTCTTATGATGCGCTTAATAAACGATTCTCCTGCCCTATTACCAATTTATTTGGGGTCGGCGCCGCATTTCTTCAGCATATCTCATCCGGATAGTCACCCTTTTTCTAGCGCTTATCGTGCGCTTAATAATCACAAGATGAAAACAGTATATATCAGTAAGCAAGAATGAATGTATTATACCGTCGTTGATTTACAATTAATCTGAAGAGAATTTATGGAGAATAATAAATTCGTGATTTAGAAATATAGACTTTCCATAACGGGTTGTTAATACTTACATTCAAAAAACGAACTCAAGAAACCAAACTAAATAATATGTGTATTTGAACAAGAAGAATCGGATGATGATATTTAAACATGTTATATAAACGAAGGAAGTAAAATATTATACATACCTGCCAGTCGATTCTGTAAAAATCTCACCGTGAAAACTTAGGTGAAGGGAGTTTGTTTTTGCTAGGAATTGACACTATTGACAGCTCACTCCACGCTCACTTCACGTAAATTTTCACGGTGAGATGGTTACAGAATCGCACTGCTGCTAGTCGATTCTTTAAAAATCTCACCGTGAAAACTTAGGTGAAGGGAGTTTGTTTTTGGTAGGAATTGACACTATTGACAGCTCACTTCACGCTCACTTCACCTAAATTTTCATGGTGAGATTTTTACAGAATAGCACCGCTGTTCAGTGTTCATTCCTCAAAATTCTAAACAAGAGCAAATAAATCAACAGGCCGAATTTTTGGTGTGGTAAATGTTACATAATTTTCACAGTAAATTCGTTCAGATTACACCACACACATAGTACATCATAATACACACACGCGAATACAAACGCTCGTGTTAATTGTTAACGTTGAAGCTAAAGCGCCACCATCAATTATACCAAGTGTCAAAACCCCACAGTCTACTTTAAACCTTACTACATACATCTAAGATTGAAACTAGCTCCAGCGTTGTTAATGACAGAAGGATAAAGATCGTAATCTTTTTGACACTAGACTAACGTAACTTAAAATTGTGTTGATTTAGAGTCTCAGTTGATGTTATAAATTAGATTTAGGCTTAATGAACTAGTTAAACTATATTTATCTTATCCATCATTATCTGAAAGTCTCTTACTTAAATATTTATTTATGAACTAAATTATGAAACATTCGTAATATTATCTTAAAGAGTTATTTATTTATTAATCTATAATGTTCCCACTGCTGGGACACAAGCCTCTTCTTTGTGATCGGGAGTGGGCCGTAATCCACCACGCCGGCCCAGTGCAGGTTAGCAGATGTCACATGTCTTCGAATTTTCGGTTCTAGAACATGCCGGTTTCCTCACGATGTTTTCCTTCAACATTTTAAAAACAATGGTGATGAAATAATTTACACAAATTATAGCGCCTGACTGGGTTCGAACCTATGATTCGTTAGTCGCGGCCATAACCACTAGGCCACCTCTACTCAAAAGTTATGTGGCAGTCAATAATATCCAACATTTTGTTTTCTGCAAGATAATTGAAACAGACCTATCATACGCGTTCAAAAAATGTCTAATTTTTGTGACAAGATCCTAATTACTGATTTAACGAAAGTCATAATTATGTCTTTTTACGTGGAAAAAAAAATGAACGTAGGTATGGCTGTTGTTTTAAGGAAATACTGTCAAAAATATAATTCAAAGTTTATTCACAGGATATCTAAGACTAGCCGGTCGATTCTGTAAAAATTTCATCGTGAAAACTTAGGTGAAGTGAATTTGTTTTTGCTAGGAATTGACACTATTGACAGCTCACTCCACGCACACTTCACCTAAGTTTTCACGGTGAGATTTTTACAGAATAGCACCGCTGGTATAAAAGTTTTTTGTCAAACTCACCCTAAAACTTACAACTTATTCAACGTTTACCCTAAGCAACTGATAAGCACGGCTTTCTTTTTTTTATCGTAATGTTATGTAAAGGTAAGTACACCAATTAGTGTTGTTAGGGGTGCGAATAAAGATATATATATTAGCTTCTGCCCGCGACTTCGTTCGCATGGAAGACGTAAGGTACACAATGCATAAACTAAAATAACAGCCACATTTTTATAAAACTCCCCGTCTATATCACTTCGTTTTGACTTAGTGTTCTTTCTGACTTTTTTCTTTTTGCTCGGCTTCTATTAGTTCTAGTGTGATGATAAATAATAGCCTATAGCCTTCCTCACAAATCACATGCAAAAAGACTTTTTCACATCCATATGGTAGTTCCAGAGACAAACGCGTTCAAGCAATGTTATTATTAGTATAGAGTATAGATTAGCTCTATAAAGCGTTCAACAAATTTCCGGCCGCGCTTAAATATAAAAATGTAGGTACAGACGACGCCAGCACATCAAGCTACCCGAAACTGTCAAATGTTCCCAATCAACTTTGAACCTTATACTTTAGCGATAAAGTTGAAAATCTATTAAAGAAATTTGACAGATTGTAGTAGCTTGATGAGCTGGCGTCTGTACATACGAGACTCGTTACCAAAAATCTCAAAAAACTTTCCAAATAATATTATCTAAACCCAAGCATTAGAAAATATAGATGAAAACCCTGCAAAAAAGGGAACGTAGGGACACGTAGGGCGTGTCTGCCATACATAGCGGTTCGACAGGGGTTCCCACTTACCATCCTATGTTTTATTGATGCGCCACCCACCCTGCCATTAAATTTTCATCGCTTTATCACCCAAGAACCGCGTTATGTATGAGAGCAGGTTGCTCCATACATGACGTTGAAGCCATTGAAAAACAGAAAACTTCACGGCGTGATTTTCATCCGACGTTTTGAGTCGCGAAATTAAAATGCGGTTTTGGTTATTTTTGTGTGCAAGTAGCCGCGTGAGTGAAATGATTTCAGTGAGAATTTTGTTGGGAGAAGCTCCTCATGTTAGCTGGCCGTAACTTTAATAAATCGGCCGAGAATGTAAGACCTGGAAACCTTTTATCCTTAACCTGTAAGTAACCGTCGTGAAAGTATCCTCAAGTTTTAAGTTGAGCTACACGATTACTGACAAATACTTGTGCTGACTGGACTGGTCCACTCAAATCTCTGTAGTACTTTCCTCAAAATACCATTTCAGAGATCAATCTACATGGTCTTCACAATTCCAATTCATGATCTGACCAAGATTATGTCTGGACTTTAAAAGAGACTGTGACCTCTGAGTTTGTTTCGGCCTTTCTTCTCGGAGTAGTCAAATAGGAATTGCCAAGCTCATCTAGCTTATTTTTTTTTATAGTATGACGTCTAAAAGTGGTTCCGATATCCTATTAACAGAATAAACAATTTCAATTCATTTCAGATAATCCTCCACTCCTCAACCACTCATTCATCTAATCAAATGAGATCTGTGACTATTTATGTATATTCCTCTTCAGGGCCATCTTAACCATATTGGGCGCCGGGGTGCGAAAATCAGCCTGCGCCCCAATTTTTGTGTTTTATTTTTTTATTTTATAGTTACTCTACAATAAAATTAGGTACATTTTCAAACATCAAATTTAATTTTTCTGTCTTTAAAATCGGCAATCTTTTTTGAGATATTGTCTGTTTTGTAATCAACTTTCAATTCGATAGGTATGCTATAGCCAAATTTGTCAATCTATCTTGACTTGAGTCGTAAGTAGTTTTTTATTCATTTCAATTTCGAGAAGGTTTACGCATGGTACGTGTAGGTATAAGGATTGGCTTACGCCCCTTAAGACTCTGGCACCCGGGTGCCACGCACCCCTTGCACCCCCGGGTAAAGACGGCCCTGTTCCTCTTGCCGACAAAACAATTACTATACACAAAAGAGTACTTTCACCCAAATCCAACCCAAATCGTCGAAAGAGTATCCAAAACAAATCAATGAACACAATCTGTTCCAAGTATCATACAATTGAGGTCGCACCCACGCACTAGATTCAAACGCATGTAGGTACTCGTTAACCACCGCTTATATTTTATAACAGCCCATTGACAGACCAACTTGCAATTGCAACAAACATACATACCGAATGAATTCTGAGAACGAATTATGCAACGTATCGAGTGTGCACTGATATATCGATGTTTAGACTCGCGGGCGACAGTAACAAACGAAACCGACTAGTGCCCACCCATTGGAACTCGATTATTCATATTTATCGATACGACTAACGAGCAACCATTCGAATTGTTTGGGGTGTGATATGAATAAAACATACCGATCGTTCATAATTCGCCGACTCGAATACGCAAGCTCATGTAATTACAGGATCATTTTATTAACGAAAACAATTGTTCATTTATGATAAATTGAATTGTACGAAACCAATATGCACGAGGATGCTCAATGGAAAGTTTCTGTTTCATTGAATTAAAGTATTGAGATTTACTGAGATGTAAAACACGAGTACATTTCAAGAGAAGTATTACAACCAAGCTCAGAAAAGAGTTATAAATAACTAAAAGAAGTTCAAATCGTAAGTATATCTATGCCATTGCTGTTGGTAATAATTTATTACTAACTATATCCTTTAGAAACTAATAAGGTAAACTAATAATTTACACAAATTAAATTCCAGATACAAAAAATCTACAGCTATCATTGCTTAAATCCTTATAAACATAGATGCAAGAAAATTATCAAGAATTAAACCGACTAGGCGACATCTCGTTGGACATAATCAGTGAGCCATGTTTTATATTAAATACAATCAAAGTATGGACTGTATGGAGCAGTCGAGAATAATCGCTCATTCCACATATATGGTGACTTATTACAGTCAAAGGTTAAACCGAGTTTAAGGTCCCGAACTGGTTTGGCAACTGATATGTAGTGATGCATAATAACCATTATGTTGCTCATTGAGGGTGAAATTGTTAAAGCGCTCCAAGTATAAAAGCTTAAAGCTTTTGAGAAAATTGTCAGTCATTAACCAAAGTTTAAGGGAAATAAACGAAGAGATGATGCGAAAGGTGAGTTAAAACTAGCTTAAATAACTCGTGTAAATTACAGCAAATTTCATGTTAAAATTAATTACTAAATAAATAAAAACTAAAGCAAGTAAATGTGCATTACATTTAATACATATTCTTCTAGATCTTTTTAGGCCCAGATGGGGTTTTTTCCATCACCTTCATTTTTGTTAACCCCTATTTTTTTATATTTCCAGGTACTATTAATGCTGTGTTCCTCTGCACTAATCAACGCAGGAGTAATAAGAACTGATTATGCTCCTGCCTCCTCAGTTTCCTACTCTTCAACGCCCGTCGTTGAAAAAACCTTCAATACACCAACAGGATATACCAAAATTATTCAATCACCGCCAGTATACCAATCTATACTGACAACCAAAGAAAGTAACTACGAAAGCCCAGATGGAACTCAACACACAGCTTATACCAAGTCTTTGGATACAGCCTACTCGAGCTTGAAAAAGTACGAGTCGAAAGCAACTAAGGATGGTGATGTCATAGCTAACACAATACCTGGTTATTACTCTACTGCTGCTCATTCTCCTATTGTCTACCACCAAGGAACAGCATATACTGTCTCTTCTCCATTACTCCATACGGTACACACTCCAGCTTTGACCAAATCTGTATCAGTTCCTATTACCTATACAACACATAATGTTCCTTTAACTAAAACTATCGTGTCTCCTTCTTTCCCATCATATTCTACTCCTGTTTTTGACCAAACTAAGTATGTAGCTTCAGGATTGTCTTCCTATTCATCTCATTCGCCTGTTATCGAGTCTCAACCTATTAAAACAACTATAACCTACTCACAAGCTCCCTTAGTTTCCCATACGTCGTTCTCTGGCTTAGGAGCTAGTTATGCATGGTAAATGATTGAGATTTTTTCCTTAACATGGTATGCGCGACTGACTGCTTGATTAACTTTAAGTTATGTTTTAAAATGTTACGTTTATTAATTATGTAAGTTGAAATTATATCTTGTAAAATAAATTATTTCTGCATCATATTCTGTGACTCTTTTTCCTCCAAATAATTTGTAGACTGTCAGTCTGTCTGTGTGCAAATTATTACGCCTTGAATCGTAATTATGATGTCTGAATGGTATCATATTTGGAAAATAAAAATATGCTCTAGTAGGTGGAGTTAGCAACATTTCACGCAACCAATTTCTACATTCCACACGATAATTAAGTACTAGACAATGTGTTAACTTAGAAACACACCATTAAATTCTAAGTTCTAGACAGAATCAACATTCTAGCTAATTACTTGCTGTGCTAAAATAATCGTAACTTTTGTTTACAAATAAAAGTTCCCAAGTCTTTAATTTGGTTAGTGCGTAGTTTTAATAACAGCTCAGTATTTCACTGTCATAAGAAATTGAAAATAATAATGGTTAAGTTGGTTTTGTTATCGCAAAAGTTTTTGAATCAGAAAGTTGAGCATTATTTCGTCTGTTTTTAGCAACAATAACAACAGAATAATAATAAATAGTACTTAATCCTTATAGAACTTGAGAGAATAAGGACCAAAATAATGTCGTCACTGACAAAAATTTACACTTTTTCTTCAGTCGTTGTCCGGGATTTAAATGATAAAAGTTTAAAATTATTTTAGACGAACGGAATATCATTACCATTGTTGATATTTCGAAAGGTTTCAGTAGATTCTACAAAATTAACTTCAAGCTTAGGCAAGGGTTTTGTAGACGATGAACATGAATAAAAGCTTATGTCAAGGTGTAACCTTCTTCAGCGGGATTGTCCGAAAGGGTTACCGCTGGCCCGGAACATAAAGGGCTAAGGAACACGGGTGGGTTTTAGGAGCGGGAGGGGTCATTTGATGATTTCCCATCCTGAACACAAAAAAAGGTGTAACCTAACGCCTAACTCATAATTGAAGGTGGTTTTTGGGAATAGAACCCATTTGGAAACGTTAGCTTATAATGAATAGAAAGGATATTAGAACCGATTAAAAAACCGGTCAAGTGCGAGTCGGACTCACGCACCGAGGGTTTCGTCCAAATTTGTAGGTATGTAAATAGTTTATCACGAGTTTTTTTTTTTTTTTGTATTTGAACTGCTACTATTTTCTGATGTTTCCCTTTACTTGTGCTACATGAGATTACTTCTTGCCAAATTTCATGATTCTAGGTTATCGGGAAGTACCCTATAGGTTTTGATTCCCTTGCGAGTGTCAAAATATGCGGCATTAACGGAACATAAACGATCGATGATTTTTTCACTGTTTCAAGGGATGGCAGGCCAGATTATTTAATATTAATTTCAACTTGATGTCTCCACGCGTTCCTGAGGAAAAGGGTCTTGACCGACCGACAGACAAACGGACAACAAAGTGATCTTATAAGGATTTCGTTTTTCCTTTTGAGGTACCTGCGGAACCCTAAAAAGTGAAACGATTCGATTTTTCACCATGGTGTAAACCTGCTTGACCAGGTGACGTGTAACCATCTATAGACCTCAAATCGCTAGTAATATATAAGTCAATGCCTCAAACGAACGGTACTCTCGCTTCGCGAGAGAATGTTCTTTGCGTAAAAAAACCCCGCGCAACGAATGCTTGCAAAACAAATTCGCGAAGCGAATGCTCGCCGTGAGGATTCATTCTGATCCCTTGAACCCCCCCCATCAACCCCCCCCCCCCCCCTCCTCGATCCCCTGCTAGTTCGTCTTTTGTTTTAATCTATGTCTTATCCACTTTATCTAGGTTTACTCTTTTTGACAGGTAAGTCAAGAGAAATTAAACGTTTCATGATTTACAAAATTAAATAAAGATTTTTTATATTTATTTTAGATTTTTTTTTAAATGCGTGCTCGATCTCCATGGGATTGAGGCCACGGCAATACCCAAATGTTTTCTCCAAGTACTCTCTGGTGCCCCGAGCTGTGTGCGATACAGTTATTCTTATTTCCAGTAAAGAAACAGATTACATTCAGCAAAATTTCCATAAATAAATTATGCCTTATAAAGCCCTCAGCAAAAAGTTCGTTAGATCTAATATTTAGCCGATAAAATAGAACACGTAAAAATCCAATATTTCAGCTGAAGTAAAAATAAAATTCTTTCATAGGTACCGTAATCCATTTTAGGCGAAACCCGACATCTACGTCCTACGTGTTTTTCGGAAAAGTATTTATTCACAATTCAGCTCTTTATTTGGATGATAGCTGATGTTGTATCAAGCAACAGGGAGAATGACGTCACAAATGTCATGACGAGAGCAAAGTAAAACTCAACTCAAAGCATTTATTACAATGAAACCATTTACAGGGACATTTGAATGGTCAAGGAGTCGGTGAGTCAGAAATATGAAGCAAGTTACCCATTCCAAAGCGTAGTAGGTACCTATGGAGTAGAATGGGCAAGAAACTCCATGAACACTTTTAAATTAGGTATATTGCTTTCATTAATGTTGCATTCATATTTTCTTTAGGTTTACACACATCATTAAAAAAAACGTACACTTTATAAGCGTCTAGAACAGCAAATAGATACAAAGAACCACAACATAAAAATAAAATAATAAAAAAAACCTGGCAGTTAAGAGAAGACCAGTCCCAACTGACGGTGTCTGTTCGCAAACACGACGCATGGATCAGCACCATTCAGATCAACTATTTTGAAGGGAGTGAAATGATCCACCACACGCACAACTATCAGCGAGACATTTGAGTGAGCATGACATACATATACTCTTAGCCGCCAGGGCACATTCAAATAAAGCACATGAACACACTTTACTCATTCAATTAAAGTCATATTACCCGGTAAATTGTAGCTCTACCTATAGTACTCAGTACTTACACCTGTGGCGAAGGAGGAATTAGTCCCCAGGAAGACCCCATCACTTTGTGATATTGAGGAGAGAAAGAGAAAAGAGATAGATATTAATTCGATGGACTATTTCAAACACTGTGCTGGTTTGGTTTTTATTTAGTCCGCTTAGCAAGGCACGTGTATGCTAGGATAAACAAAACTATACCGATAAACTGCTAAACTGAGCATTCCAGCATCGTGAGCGGAGAAATTGTAACCAGTTGTGTTTACCTTTTACCCGTACGAGAAATGAATGAAACCCTTCTTCTAGTAATGTCCTAGATTAGAAAGAAAAGGCTCTCCTCTGTTGTTAGTGGCCTTCATTCAGCTTTGCAGTCATTCAAAAATAAAAAGGCTACCAAAAAAAAGTTACATCTACGTTAATAACTTAATAACTTCCAAAATAAGAAACAATAATGTTGAAAAACTCAAACAACACACCCGTTGATATCACTTAGGTACATTATGTTTCATGAAATACAGCAAATTATAAAATACTAGCTACGGCCTGCAGTTTCACCCGCATAGGGCTTGATCTTGTGGGAATTTCGCGATAAAAAGTACTCCGTGTAATAATTCAGGTCATGGTCCACCCACGTACCTAATTTCATTCAAATCCGTTCAGACGTTTAATCGTGAAAGCGTACCAAACACTCATACAAAAATTACAATAAGTTCTCTTTATTTTATTAGTTTAGAAATAGAAGCTTAAGCTGTGATTTAAAACCGCCTATTTCCGTGCAGTATCCTGTTACATTACCAAACACGTGCGTTACAATCTAAGCTCCGATTACTACACGAAAGGCGGGTCCAATCGCCGGCTGGTCACAATAGATAAGTGGTCACAGTCCAGGACTTGATAAAGATGTATAGTGGCCGCCATTTAGGTTACACACTCGACTTGCAGCCCGCACGATTGACCTGTCCATGTGCGTTGCAAAACGCAGTCTAAGCACGGCACACATGGATGTTAGAGTGATGAATTGATCTAGTTTTTATAGTAAGTGGTCAGGTTTTTATGAAGCAATGGAGGCAACAAAAACACAATGGAGGCACAATTAACACCTATCAATTTCATTCTTCATTAGGCAATTTTGGGCGATACAATCGGTAGTATAGGTTATGTAAAATCTCGGAATTCACTTTTAACTGTGAGGGGAACGGGGCACTTTCTTAAACGTATTTAAAACAAAAAATCAATATAACCATTTTACGTCAGTATGAATATTCAATCATGACTGTCAAATACGTGTATCAAAGAACCAGATATTATTACTTCCAGCTCAACGCATTTTTAGTAATCTCAAGAATAACCACAAAAACAGTATTTTCGGAAGTGACAGATCAATTTGTGCTCTTGGTCCTTTGTCCCGCGCTATTCACTTTTTACATTCTAATGACGTCAGATGTCAGACGATGCTTTCAACAACCTTTAAAGATTCAAGTAGATATTCGCTTGGTTACTTTTGACACAATGCCTCTCAGGAACCAGATAACCTTGAAGAGATGATGGTGATGGGCAAAGTAGATGCTGGTCTACGCTAGTCAGCGCTGGTCAGACCAAACAACCGCTCTCACTGGACTCTCTGTTACGACCACCCTGCGAAAGCCAAAAACCGAACGAAGTGGGAGGACATCGTACATAAAGCCACCTTCTGTAATGAGCGACCAAGTAGAGAGGCATCAAGATTGACAAACCGAAAACCAGAAGTTTGAACGTTTTGTAAACTTGTGGGTGTGAGATATTTTCCGTGCGTCTCTCATGTTATGTGACGACTAAATTATCTCGGTCATGTATCTTGATTCTTGACCTTGTGAAATAAACACGATGTAGGTTTTGTTGACATTTATGTATAACAATGGTTTTGAAGTCATGGCACGTTTTTGTTAAAATATGTGGAAATTCATTTCATACAGAATTTTGAGTCATTCATGCCATTAAATGCACTTTGAGCTTGCAGATGCTTAAATGAGACAGACTAACTAGTAGACCGTCCTAGAAATGGGGATTTTGTTTTGCATCTAAACGCAAAAAAATTCAGAAGTACTTTAGTTTCATTTCATACGAGTAAATATTTAAATTTTTCCATGAAAATGAAGATGATCTAGTCTTTCGATCTAAAACACCTAGACGGGTATTTAAATAAATGACATTTAATGAGCATTAAAGAAATATTAAAATTAATAAATATTAGACGATTGTAGATCTGACATGCGAGCGGAACTACGTGAACAAATTAGTTTGAATAAATGAATTTTAATGAACTTAAAGATCAATGGCGACAAAATATTTGATTAATTATGTGCTTGAATAAGTTTTATGGATGTTTGACCAATGTTAGTGGTTTTTAAATGATAATCATTAATGGTAGTTAACTGCCATTAATGATTATCATTTAAAAACCACTAACATTTGTACCATTATATTTGAGATGAAATGATCAAAACTAAACGAACGTTTAAATAAATATGCTGCTTTATTTATGATCGTATTATAGAAGCCCGTCGGAGTCTAGTACCTAATCAAAGCTGACTCATAGCACGCTCATAGGTACAAGCACTAACAAAAACTTGCAATGAAATCGATAGACCTGAAAATTAGCACATCGTCACCGTGTGAACGGAAAACTGATCAAAATTCGATATTTGTAAATCATCACGACACCATTTTCCTCTAAGCTTTTTGCAGTTCAACAGAATACGACTCACTTGACCCAAACTACACTACACACACATCTGATTATGACTAGATAAGTCGATCGCAGATCATATTTAAAAATACAGAAACATTTTTCAAATTAGCTTGGTGATCTAGATACATGTAAGCCAGCCTTTTGATATATAATACCAGTATACCCTTAGACAAAAGCACTCATAGGCTTGCATAAGTTGATACTTACTAAATTTTCATATATGAAACTGTATGCACACCACAAAGTAAGCTAGGCTGTCGTAAAATATTATCTACATCATAAATCAAGGCTTCGTTATCTAGATCAAAAGTGAAATAAGGATGTCGTGAAATAAAAAGGATATTCAAGGACAAATAAGACATTTCCGAGATCACAGTTAAAAATATACTTACAAAGAAATTCAGGATTATTTATTAAAGAAATTAATGTTAATATTAATATTTACATAGGCTTAATGGCTCAAAATAAAAGGAGACTCGTCCATAAGATTAATCACATTGACTTTCTGTTAGCTACCGACCCTTTTGCACAACAGGGTAATTTAGACATTTTCCTGCAGGCATATTTTAAGTATAATTCAAATTGTTATTTTCGTGGGTATTTTTAACACTAGCCCGTAATCATTAGCGTTTTATTATTAAAATTAATTTTAAGTAATATAATATTAATATTTTAAGTATTAAATATTTTTAACACCTTTTGCTGCATAAAACGTGCTTAATTTTTACTTAATTGGAAGAAGTCACTGGCTCCTGAAATACAGGTACTCTAACCTAGCTGGAGCTACGATCTCACATTTTTCTGTAACCTGCTTTTGTGGCAATAAATAAATTTATACTAACTTTTTCTTCATTAAGAGCAGTTAGTATCTAACTAACTGAACCCAGACGGAATCACACTGTAAAACCTAATTTCTCGAAGCACCTTTTCATATTAACCTGTAGGATACGTAAATATACACACACAACATAAACACCTATTATAAAATGAACTACAACCAAACACCTATCTCTTAATCTAAAGAAGTCTTACAATTGATCAACTGATATCTTGGTCCTAATTAAACATGAAAATATTAAGTGGTCAATCAAAATCGATCATGATAATAATGAGCGGTATTGTAACGCTTGTGTACCGGTAATACCTGAAGCTTGTGTACCGGTATCAGCAGATCAGTAAGATAAGGATAGCAGTAGCATTCCTATCACAAAGTTTATAATGGAGACAAATTAATAAGTTATGAGATAGATTACTATTCTATGTGAAACTGTAACTTAGCAGGAAGTTACAAGTTGAGGAGTTCATTCATTGATAAATGTGATGTTGAAATTACTTGTTTATTATTTAATGATCAGGAACTTGGCAATTAGTTGGAACTGTGATTCATAAATGAAGCCACGACCAATGTGTAATGTAAGGACCAATGTTAGGGGACTAAATTATTGTGCAAAATACACCGAAGAACGATTGTGATAGTTTAAGACGTAATCAAAAGGAGTTCGATTATGAACGACTGTCCTTGCCATAACTTCCCTTGAGAATTTCCCGCGTAAAAAAGGAACAATGCACAACAACAACCACCTGTGTCTATGTATTTGTTGGATCAATAAACTTATTTTTTTTAATGCAATTTACTTGTAAATTAACATTTAGTCCCAATGAAAATGAAATAGGCCCTGATATTGGCATGCCATAGTAGGTAAGCTGACAAATGCTGTGATGAGCTAAAATTAATTGTAGGTAAAGCTTCACGCAAGTTGATATCTGAGTCTTTTAGACTAAATTAAAGAATGTTCTTTACTTGATATACAATGTGTTTCAGAGGGGTGTGACCAAACTTGGCGATGTGGTACAGGCCATCAAACTAAACAACTTTTTCCCGGGGACAAACACAGTAATCGTGAAAAAAAAATCAGTCGTCCCATACATTTGGTCAAGAAGGTATTGAAGTTTTGTATGGGACGACTGATTTTTTTTTCACGATTACTGTGTTTGTCCCCGGGAAAAAGTTGTTCAGTTTGATGGCCTGTACCACACCCCCAAGTTTGGTCACACCCCTCTGAAACACATTGTATTTTCATACTAAATGTTATATAAATCTTTTACAAGTTTCATAACACCTTGTATTCTTTGCAACAAATTAAATCTAAAATTATCAATATTCTCCTAATAGTATAGTATAACCTAAAGTTTTCGCATATGTCACATATCAGTTATGTGGCATACATTTTGGGCGGTCAGTTTGTGACAGGATTCTAAGCATAACTTGCGATAGTAGATCACATTTGGTACCTGCGCCTACGCTCGCGGGGGTAACGAGACTAGTATAAAAGTGCTTGTATGGACACAGACCGTATCACTTGCTGTAGTGGATTTTATATATCATAATGGCTGCTAAGGTACTTTGTTTTATAGTGTTCTGTGCAGTTTTTAAATAATTTATAATACTATTGGATTTTTGTGACGACTGATAAGTTGTCGCTGTTAGACTTTCTAGTGATGGGGAAAAGACTTTTATCAAACAAAATATAATATAAATGATTATTAATAAGTATAAATAAATAGCCAATAAATATAATCATAAAATTATGCGGTGGATTATGGCCCTCTCAGGCCTATGACATTGTAGGCTGATAATCCTTATAAACATTTGCGAAACAAAATGTCGTTACAGACTTTTAAAAGACAATCAATGCCCTTTTGTGGAAACCCAGTTTGAAATTATCTTCGTGTTACTCATTCCATTTTGTTTTTGTTTCAGTTATTAGTCCTTTTGTGCGCGGTGGCGACCGCCCGTGCTGGTGGCTTATACGCCGCATCTCCCGTGGCCTCATACGCCGCCGCTCCCGTGGCCTCATACGCCGCCGCTCCTGTGGCCACATACGCCGCAGCTCCTGTCTACAAGAGCTATGCGGCGCCGGCCGTTGCGTACTCCGCACCTCTCACATACTCCGCCCCCGTAGTGAAGGCGGTCGCTCCAGCAGTCTCCTCCATCTCATCATACTCCACACACACCGCGCATGCGGCGCCTCTGGTAGCTAAGTCTTACGCTCCCGTCGCCACATACGCTGCCGCTCCCGTAGCCACATACGCAGCACACGCCGCTCCCATAGCGACCTATGCTGCGCCTTCTTACGCCTCGTACGCCGCGCCAGCTGCCTACGCTTCGCACGCGACCTACGCTGCGCCTGCGACCTACGCCGCCGCTCCAGTCGCCACATACGCCGCTGCTCCCGTTGCGTACGCTAAGTCCTACGCTCCTGCTGTGACATACGCTCACTCCGCTCCCGCTGTGACATACGCCCACTCCGCTCCCGTCGCGGCCTATGCTGCACCTTCTTACGCCTCGTACGCCGCTGCCCCAGTATACAAGTCCCTGTCTTACTCCGCGGCACCCGCCGTCTCTCATGTGGCATACAACGGCCTTTCGTCAAACTACGGCTGGTGATCACCTTATCGACTGTACAAATTAGTTGTTTATGTTTGTATATATACTTTTTTACAATGACAATTAAATTTATAAAATGAAAAACATCATGTTTATTTTATTTGTTAACTAATTCTCTAATGCATTGACCGGAGCAACCAGCTATGTTAATATTTTATACAAATTATTGTACAACACACAAGCTACAAGCTAGAATCAAAATGAAAGGAAAACCTGGTAAATATTTGACAGTATTTTATGTGGTACAAAATAATCTCGGTTCTTCCTATCTGAGTTTCTCCATTCAATTTATATAGTTGTTCCTTAAAAAGACAGGGATTTATTGTGTGTACTTATCATGATAATGATTTGCCTTCGAAAATCTAAAACCAGCCCAATGAAACATGGCGTGTGTGTAGTAGGATAATTTATAATAAATCTGTATTTCAAAATAATATACGAAAGTTACTCTACTGGTCCTACTAAAACTATCAATATCCAACGTAAAAAGGAAAATCCGCGCCGAATTTATTATAATACAAAAACAATTAAACAACATCAAATAACTAAATCTAAGGGGAAGTATTCTTAAACACTTAATTAATCTTTTGATCTTATCATCATCACAGTTTAAGATAAAACAAAACATAACATTGCTAACATCCTAAAGCCTAAAAACCTACAATTACTTAAATTTATTAATTAAAAAAAACTTTGTGCTAATTGGACTATAATTATCGTTCCGTACAAATTCCGAGAATTTATAACTATATGATGTGTTAATATCACGATAGGCATCATTATAATGATCGTCATTGTCTTGAACAAGGTGAAATTGATGTCGAAAGTATGAGAACTAGCCTTGTCTTACGTCACGCAACCTGCAAGTTTAGCACGCACTACTTTGACAAGATATGTGTCGCAAAATATGTTGTGATGAATATTTGTATGGAAGCTTCGAGAAAAGTGACACTGTATACATGTCAATGGTAACAAATTAGTTCATGAATCCTTATGTTATTTCCCGTCAAAACAGTGGACTATCTCTCATCAAAAGCCACACATTTGGTATATTATACTGAGAGCTTAGCCTTGCTAGTGACTATGGCAGTATCCTCCAGGATCTGAAGGCATACTAGTATGGAAGGTTCCACAACGTCCATAACATGTGTCATCTCATAGTACAGCCTCTAGATATCGCGAAGGTAACATGTTACTCGTAATTGCAAACACTAGGACCAAAAATATGTCTTGCAGAATCATTTCGAAATTTTTTTCACTTGACATAGATTAGATTTTAATAGTACCTGTGTGTATTTAGAGCAGTGCAATCACTTACATTACTAAGTGAGTATATTAAACGTTTATTTCCCATTTTGATCTAGGCAGTGAAATAAAAATGCTGTGCCGTTTGATTGCGTAGTTGCAAGAAGTTCTAGAAGTAGGAGAAACGCTGTAGGTATTGGCTTGATGGCATTGGGCTACATAAACAGAGTTCTATTTATAGAGACCCAACACAGTTCAAACGGCTGTCGCTGAAAACCAGCGCTGGGGTCTGTTTCGTATAGGGTCTCAGCATTATGCTGAGCGATGGCCGTTTTGTGTAGATGTGACGCATACTTTCTCACAAATTGTTATTTTGTTTTTCTTTTGCTTGTGTTTTTAATTTTTATGCGTCATGTTTGCCGCAAATAAACGTATATTCTTTCTTTCTTTTCTTTCTAACTTTACGTCTTGAAAACATATTGATTTCGGAAACCTTGACAGGAGTACTGATGAATTGGAGGAAATGGCCTGTATTATGAAGTTGTCGTGGGTTGTCTTCGAGGCCTTTATCCGGGGCAAAGATCTTTAAAATGTCTTTCACAATGAGTATGTTGCTGTAAATATAAACGGCGGTTGTACTACCCAGCCTCTTAACGTTAACCTTTTTACCTTTTAAGAATAAAGGATCACTCCCTTTCTTTTTTACTAACAAAAAAGATTGAAATTCAAGTTGTCAAAAATTTCGAACTGTCTAGTTTGAAATCATCATCATCACTTTTGCCATTGTGTCTACAATGGCAAAGTTCTCGACATAATACCTACACGGCATAAAAGCTTTATAAATTATTCATAACTATGTTGATTAAATAAACAATATGACAGTAAGGCCAGTCAATAAAATTGATAATAATCTCATTATTTCATTCAATTCTCACGTATACCTAAATGTGTTTTATTGCACAAATAATTCGCCTGCAACCTGCGCTCGCAAAACATTTGTAGCGCTTAGGTGGTGTAGAGGCAATAACACTCCAGATGTACAACGATAGTATAATTATTTAAAATAAACGAGGAATATTGAACAGTGGAAGAGCGTGCGTGTGTGTGTCCTACAAAATGTGTACGTCTTAAAAATCTAAACTTAGGGGCACAAGTAGTGACTTACTTAATAACATTATCCACCAATAGGAATACGGTTTCGATATACATTATAGTTCCAAAATAAATCGTTCGGTGGCGCGCTGGTCGCCGTCGTGTTATTGTTCGGCGCGGCGCGGCGGCGAGCGTGGCGCGCGGGCGAAGCCCTAGGATCCCGCGCACAGCGGCGGCGGCCGGATGTATGTTTATGTATTGCAGCTACAGTACTCCCCCCTTAGCGAAGCGTACAGGCGTCTTGACGATCCTGCCTGATCTTGTGCGGTGTTTCGTCGTTTTCGATGCTGGAAGTAGGTCGGATTGATCTTCAGTGGTAGCTTCAGGTGATTGGCGTGTCTCACTATCCGTGTGTTCTTGATCTTCTGCGATGTTGATAGTGTACGCCGGTTTGAGACGATCGATTGATATATTGCTAGATCTTCCTGGTAGTTGAATCGTGAAGTATTTTTCGTTACGTTCGATAACCTTGTATGGACCTTTGTATGGATGCTGCAGAGGTTTGCGGACTGTGTCATCGCGTACAAACACGTGGCTGCATGTCAGTAGGTCGTTGTGCACGAACATACATCGCTTGTTTGAATGTGGTTTGTATGTAGGTGTGAGCTTCGTGATAACGTCGTGCAGGTGATCGACGTAGTCGTAGTCCATTTTCGTTGCGGCTGGTGTAGGTGATATAAAATCACCGGGTAAGCGTATCGCTTGGCCGTAGGTAAGTTGCGCGGCACTTGTGTTGGTGTCGGTGCGCGTGGCGGCTCGGAGACCCATTAAAACAGTAGGCAATTCGGAGATCCACTTGTTGCTGTTTTTTAGTCGAGCCATAAGTGCGGCTTTGAGTGTTCGGTGCCAGCGTTCGACTATACCGTTACTCTGCGGGTGGTAGGCAGTAGTACGGGTTCTTTCTGCTCCAAGTAATTGTACGAGGTTTTGGAATAGTCGACTTTCGAACTGTCGTCCTTGATCAGTTGTTATTCTTGTGGGACAACCGAAACGAGATATCCAGGCTTCGTACAGTTTTCTTGCGACGATTTCAGCGGTTATCTCTTGAAGGGGCATGGCTTCGGGCCATCGTGTACAACGATCAATCATAGTGAGTAGGTATCGATGTCCACATGAAGATGTAGGTAGCGGTCCAACAATATCAACGTGAATGTGTTGAAATCGTTCGCTCGATGGGAATGTTGTGATGTCACTGTGATTATGTCGTTGTACTTTGGACAGTTGACACGAAGTGCATGTTTTCGTCCACTTGCCAATGTCGGTATTCATTGCTGGCCAAAAGTACCGTTCTTGCATTAGTTTTCGGGTAGTTCGTATTCCAGGATGACTTGGATTGTGCACGGCGTTGAATGCGATGCGACGAAAGTCGGCTGGTAGGTATGGACGAACATGTGACGTAGAAGTTTCGCAGAATATTGGCTTGTTGGTACCGGGTATGACGATTTTCTTCATTTGGATATTTGTTTGTCGTGATGATAATGGAATATAGCTGTCATTTTCTTGAGCTTGCGATAATTCATCGTAGTTGATCGGTGATGGCAATTCGATTGTTTCGATACGTGAGAGAGCGTCGGCGACGACGTTGTTTACTCCACTTATGTGCCGGATGTCAGTCGTAAACTCACTGATAAACAAAAGTTGACGCGTGCGCCGTTGAGTATCGTTATCGGACGGCGGCTTACGAATTGCGTAGGTCAGCGGCTTGTGGTCGGTGTAAACAATAAGCTCTCTTCCTTCGAATATTTTTCTGAAGTGTTTTATTGCCATGAAGATTGAAAGTAATTCTCTGTCGAATGTACTGTATCGTTGTTGAGTTTCGGAGAATTTCTTTGAGAAATAGCCAAGTGGTATCCATTTCTTGTTTATGAATTGTTGAAGTACGGCGCCTGCGCAGTTATTCGATGCGTCGCACATGAGCGATATGGCGTCGGTTGTTGATGGAGATGGGTGAGCGAGTAAAGCTGCGTTCTGTATGCTAACTTTACATAACTCGAATGCTTGTGACGCTTCTTTGTTCCATTCGACTTTTGTTTTGTCGCGTTTCTTAGAGTTGTGTAGGAACGCGTTGAGAGGTGCTTGTAAGTGGGCTGCGTTTGGTATGCTATCACGGTAAAAGTTTACCATTCCAATAAATCGACGTAGGTCGTGAATTGTTTCGGGTTTGGGGTAAGCAGTGATAGCAGTTATTTTGTCTTGTGGTGGCTTGATTCCGTTGCTCGACACTTCATAGCCCAGGAACTTAACATTTTCTTTGCCGAAGACACACTTTGATGGATTTATGGTGATGCCATACTTGTCTAATCGGCGTAACACCTCCTGCAAATCTTCGATGTGGCTTGCTTCATCTTCCGATGCGACGATAACATCATCGATGAATGGGAATGCGTAGTCTAACCCGATGAGTACTTCATGTATGAATCGTTGGAATGTCTGTCCAGCATTTTTAAGTCCTGGACACATACGTGGAAATTCAAATAAGCCGAAGGGTGTTGTGATAGCTGTTTTCTCGATGTCCGGTTCGTGTACAGGTAGTTGTTGGTAAGCACGATTTAGGTCGAGAGTAGTGAAGATTTTCTTGCCGTGGAGTAGGTACGTAAAATCTTTGAGTCGCGGAACTGGATAGCGGTCGGGTTTGGTGACGTCATTGAGTCTACGGTAGTCACCACAGATGCGAATGTCGCCGTTTTTCTTGGGAACGACATGTAGTGGGCTGGACCAAGGACTTTTGCTTGGTCGGCAAATTCCTTGCTGCACCATTGACTCGAATTCCTTCTTCACGGACAGGTACCGATGTGGTGGAAGTGGTCTGCTCTTGCTGTATACTGGTGGACCAGTGGTTTCAATATGGTGTTCTACCCGATGTTTTGGAGTATCCTTCATGCATGACGGTCGCAGTATGTCAGGAAACTTGCTGATTAGTTGGTGATATGGCTGCTCAACGTCAATACTTCGGACTGTAGGTTCTGCGGAATAGGTAACTGGTGCCTTGACGGTCAGGTTGGTAACTTGGTCGACGAGACATCGGCCGGCTATGTCGACAAGAAGTTGATGACGTTTCAGGAAGTCGGCACCGATGATGGGTTTGTTGACTGCAGCGATGATAAATTTCCAGGTGTATGGTCTTCGTAGGTTGAGATTCAGTTGTAATGTTTTCTCTCCGTACGTTGGAATTACCGTGTTGTTCGCTGCATACAAGCAAAAATCCGTTGGTTTTGCTGTCGATCCTTTTCTTTTCGGTATCACGGAAACGTTGGCGCCAGTATCAATCAAAAACGATAGACGCGAGTTTTTGTCTGTTATAAATAGGCGGTAAGAAATATTGCTTGCGTCGGTTGCCGCCTCAGCCAACGCAGGCGTTAGTTTCCCGAGGTGATGCTGCTGTCTTCGAAACTGCACGGACGCGTACATTTTCGTGCGTCTTTGCCGAACTTGCGATGATAAAAGCAGATCGCTGATTGGTCGTTATGTGCGCGACTGCGATTATTCTTGCTTGATGACCGCGATCTTGAATGTTGTCTGTAGAAAGGTCTGCGTCGATGCTGATGATAATGCGATTGATGTTTTTTCAGTTCTGCAATTTCTCTCGTGAGCGCGTCGATTTTCTCCTCAATTGATGTAGATGCATGTGGGATTGCAGGAACGGAGGTAACTGCAGCGACTGCGCCGAGTGGTTGTGTTTGCTCGAGGATCTTATCTGCCATCAACGCCAGCTCGTGAATATCGGAGTGTTTCGCGATGTTATCGCTGACTGCGAGTACTGCTCGGACGGATTGTGGAAGATGGTTTGTCCACATAATCCGTAGCGTTGAGTCGGAGATATTATCGGCGGCGAGGTTTTTCATGCGACGTAGCAGCTGTGAAGGCTTCATGTCACCGAGTTCCATCTCTGATAGCAACCTTTGTACCTGCCTTTGCTCGGATTCCTCGTAGACTTGGAACAATCGATTTTTCAGTGCTTCATAACGGTGGGTTTCGGGCGGATGAAGAATGATGTCGGAGATTTCGTCGAGATCTTGCCGCTCAAGTTGTCCGATAACGAGTTCGAACATAACTTGATCGCCTTTCTTCTGTACGGACATGATGGCTTCGAATTGCGCGAACCACAGACGAATCTTGTCGCGCCAAATGGGTGGAATGCGCAGCGACGTCGACACACCGGAAAGTTCCTGTTCACCGTTGTGGGCCATGATGACAACTTGATCTGGAGGTATCTTCTTAATATCACGTCGATGTTTCTTCTTAATATCACGTCGGTGTTTCTTCTTAATATCACGTCGGTATTTCTTTTAATATCACGTCGGTATTTCTTTTAATATCACGTCGGGGTCACCAATGTAGCGCTTAGGTGGTGTAGAGGCAATAACACTCCAGATGTACAACGATAGTATAATTATTTAAAATAAACGAGGAATATTGAACAGTGGAAGAGCGTGCGTGTGTGTGTCCTACAAAATGTGTACGTCTTAAAAATCTAAACTTAGGGGCACAAGTAGTGACTTACTTAATAACATTATCCACCAATAGGAATACGGTTTCGATATACATTATAGTTCCAAAATAAATCGTTCGGTGGCGCGCTGGTCGCCGTCGTGTTATTGTTCGGCGCGGCGCGGCGGCGAGCGTGGCGCGCGGGCGAAGCCCTAGGATCCCGCGCACAGCGGCGGCGGCCGGATGTATGTTTATGTATTGCAGCTACACATTCATTCAGAAATATCAAGTTCCTGGTCACATTTTTTGTATACCGTGTCAATTGGGTTACAATTTTATGATGCAAGAAGGCTTATTACGAATGACACAACTGTGTTTATAAGGTGATAATGTTATGTCTTGTATCATGATGAGTATGTTCGCTGCAGTTAACAACCTTCCTGTCAACACATGGTTACATTTTAATATTCGTCGCTCTTTTGATATAAATAATGACTTTGGTAGGTATTTTGAGTGACATTCTCCAGTAGTGATATTTTTTAAGAAAGATCTCTTTTGTGTATGGTAAAGGCGGAGAGATACAACAGCAATCAGGGATGGACCTCAACATTAAAAAGTAGGGGAAAAAATCCGAAATGCTCCGGGTGTACGCTTCCTGTGTTTTCCCTTGGCTTCGAGAAAAACAAAGTCATTTTGTATGTGGCAGCTAATTATCACGTAAGTATGTCTTATTTTATCGATTTGATTGACCTTCGGGCTTCTGAGAACCCGTACCGACTGTCAAAGACCCACGAATGACAGCCGCGACCAACGGCTTAACGTGCTTTCCGAGGCAAGGATGGGTCTTAGTACGTAAAATGGTCACCCATCTGCGAGCCAACCGCGGCAAGCATAGCTTAACCTGATCGATCGACTCGTGCGGCTGTTATGACTTAGCCACAAAATTCTCTACTCTCAAAAAGCTACCTTTATTAAGGATAAATTTTATATTTTCACAGATCAATTCAACACAAACTGGGCACATCCGCAATGAATACAGTTAATGGTGATACAAATCTGGAACAAAAAAACATTTGGTAGATTGCCAAAACATATGAGTATTTTTCGGTTTATTGCGTATCCCTGTGTATGTAGTAGAGCTTTATTTATCTATTTTCGTAGTAAGTTAACTTTATGGGGAAGTTGTTCAACATAGATAGTACGCGGTTATACATCATTATGATGAGTGTATAAAGTTCTGTATTGCTTTTTTTTTGTCTATAACGTGAATGCTTTGATTTGTCTGTCCATATTTTCTGTTGGCTGGTTTATTTAGTGTGCTGATGGATTTTGTGTTCTTGGCGCACCTACTATAAATGAATAACGAATTTGATACCTATTAAATTTGAGTTTGTAATCAAAATGTCATTTTTTTTAATCACACATGAAACGATTTGACATACGTATTAAGCACAATATCCGCTACCATTAATAGCCAGTATAATTGGTTAAATAGATGGCCAGAAAGACAACACACACTTGCAAATTGAAAATATCCGAAGACATTTTCTGAGTATTGTCAACTGAAAATTTATAAAAATACTTTACGGAAATTTACTTCAACAAAACTTGAACAATTAAACTTACTGGAGAACAAAACGTGTATCATAAAAATATGAACGCACTTATATTATCATTAACTTATTATTCTATGCGTATGCAATCATGAATGCCATTTGTTTATAACAACATGAAAACCCACCAGTTTAAATTGACTCGGAAGTCATCCAACAACAACAAGAACTGTCCATCAACATCATCATCACCCACAGCTTGACTTCACCATATAGCCATATACGGGCCATATATGGGACCATATTATATGGGACCATATTATATGGGACCATATATGGGACCATATACGGGCCATATATGAGACATAGGCCTTTCTTTTCTTGTGCCAATCTCCACGCTCCTGTACCAGTCTCTCGTTTTACTTTTCGTACTTTCGCACTTTTCGAACGTCAAAATTACATAAGACGGTCCCCCAAAACGCCCGCCCTTCACCACTTCCTAGTATTTTCGCTGGAAAGAAGTGGCGCAACGAACCACCAAGCAGCACAACTGTCTGTTCAGTTAGAAAAACTTAATTCTATGCAAAGTAATTAACATTACGAGAGACAGAACATTAAATTAAATTATTTGCCATAATTATGTCACTGCGCCATTGCCATGTGTCCAGCCATGCCCAACTCCAGTTGAGTTCCATAACTCGATTTCCTAAATCAAAAACCTTCGTGCATCATCGGATCTCGACGTTCGGAAGTCGGTTTTTAAGCCGTATGCCAAGCATGGAACGCTCTATGGCTCTCTCACTCTCCACCAACATACCTACTCGCAAAACAAAAGACTAACGCCAAAACAAGAACTGTTAAGTAATAATTTAGACAACAAGTAACGAGATGGAAGTGCCGTGTCACATAAAGGGCTATCTATTGTGACAACCCATGTTGCACGTCAGCGCACAAACTCATTATCCTTATTGACTTATAATGAAATCTCGTCCTTCTGTCCGGACTGTCAGTTGCAATTGTTAATTTGATGTGCCTTTCTTTCTTGGGATTATTACTTATGTTATGTGGAATTTATTACAAGGCAAAACATAAAGAGAACTGGAAAAAATGGGGGAGTCATTTGCTCAGCAGTGGGACAAAAAAAGATTAACTAATAAAAAATATAAGACAAATCACAGATAGATTATTGTTGCACAGAGTGGTAATCAGGATTAAAGGACTATTTACTTGGGATTTTATTTGTATAAGTACTAGCTTCTGCCCGCGACTTCTTCCGCGTTAAATTTCGACCGCCGACCTACAGCGTCACATCCCATCGCCTGCTCATGCTATGACTTTGTTTTCGCTAAACGTTCTTTCTCACTTTTTCTTTTATTTAAATAGTCCATAATCTTCCTCAAACATTAGGTTATCAAATGCAAAAATAATATTTCTAATCCGGCTCATAGTTCCAGAGATTAGCGCGATCAAACAAACAAACAAAACAACAAACAAGCTCTTCAACTTTATTATTATTTTATACGTAAAAATCTTAATACAGTTATTTTAACAGGTGAAAAAAATACCTTTCAAAGTACCAATGTAAACCGACAGTGAAAAATTAATGAGGCATCTTCTGGGCACGCTCTTTCCATCATAGACCTCATCCATCGTTTTCCATCAGGCGTGATCGAAGTCAAGAGAGGGCTCATGCAGCAATATAAATAAAAAAAAACTTGCTTCACAATTTGATCGGGTTTATTTTATTAACAGTCGGTAAAAGTTTCTGCTTCTTCCAGATGTATCACACCGATATTAAGTGCTTTAGCACTTCGCAATATCAGATAGCACTTAGATACTTGATTACTTTAATCAATTTAGCAATTCAAAGCCAAATCAATCTACACTATTAAAACTTCAGATAAAAGTACCAATCAACAATCTAATAAACGCACTCAAGCTGCTACTATTAATAATTAATAATAAAACAGTTATATCTTATTAGGTACCGCTTAAGATCATTAGTCATGTTGAAAATAATATATTAATTTATAAACAGACGTCGCCGCAGGGCATAACTGTTAACTAAACTTATTACAAAATACATGTACACATTGACGTACCCTACACGGTACCCTGTGGTACCTAGTTTTTGTCGTGACTTGTTATCGAGCCACCAACAGGCCTACATTGGGTCAGTGACCTTTTTGCAACCGTTGACCCCAGAATATTTTTAACAATTGAATATTACAGTGACATATTGTTGGACTATGTACCGATTCAGAATACAGACTTAGTTTCATATTCATGGAATTATTTTTCATCGTGGGGAAACCGGCATGTCCCAGAACCGCATTGGACCCGCATGGTGACATGGTGACTTACAGCTCACTCTCTCTCTCATAAGATCCTCCTTGTAAGAAGGAGTTACAAGCATCCTGTCTTGTATTCCAGCAGTGGGAAAGTCTTGGACTTATTTTAATCAGAACTTACCTAAGAAATGAGTCACGTAATTGCTAGGGTCCGCGCTAAATAAAATCTAGTCTTAGATTTCCCCAAGTGCGATCACTTCCTTCATGAAAACATGATTCGTCAGTATCTTACTCGAGATAACAACTCGTGATAATGCAGATTAATCTGTCCATTAACCTGCCCATTTACTTAACACTCTACATCCTACAACTGTGTGGTCAACTAGAAGTTATTTACACATATTAAGTTAGAAATAAATGCATTCTATGATTCTAAGACTGCGGCAAAGAATAGGTGCTCCATTTCACCTATTCTTAGGTCTCGTAAAAGATTAATAACGGATTAAAATAGGTGATAAAGGTAGAAAAAAAAAACCATAAATATCTAGGTACTGTTCTGAAGGATGGGTGCATCAGGCGATCCCCTAAGGTTTCCTCGTAGTTTTGCGAAAAGCAGGATTGCAGTCTGTGCCTCGGAAAACATGGTCCCAGCCATCATTTGTAGATGTTTGACAGTTTTTGTTACGGGTGGTCAGTAGCCCAAAAGTCTGACAACCAGTTTTGCCAAGGCGTATCGTGTATACCCATTAACTGGGCTGTGGAGGTCAGAGAAGCAATCGCTCCATGTAAAAAGCTGGTATTCAGCGGCATCCGGTTAGAAAGGAAGGACCCCAACATAGTTTGGAAAAGGCTAGACTGATTCATATAAAACTGCAGGGTGCCATCCATCCTATTCGATAATTTTGTCTTTTTATAAATCCTACTTTGAAGTAACCAGGTTGTGGCGTCACGTATTGTGCATTTGTGAACGCACCATAAAACACGTGGCGTATTTTTTTAGATAAGTATTTATAAGTTAGTCAGGAATGCACCCTACATGACCTAAAGCGCGGAAAAGATAGAGAAGCGCGATGACACAACGCTGGTAATTTATTGCAAAATATGAAGCAATTATTTAATTACAAAAAGTCTATTGTTTGGACTAAAAAATTAAAACAGTATTGTTTTAGTATGTTGCCTGTAGAATAATCTGACAAAAAATCAGAATAATTGTATGTATATTAGTATGGTTTTTATTGTAAAAAGGAAGTTTTTACAGGTATCTTCATGATTTTTTTCTATCGTATCAAATTAGTTGTATTATGTTTTCAACACACTACCTACCTAGCAAATATCCTGAAAAATATCATATATTTTTCTGATTTTGTTTACTGTAGTCGATCATATACTTTTATTGTTTCTAAAACTTGCGTTTTTTGCGTTTAGGTCCTGTAAGTCCCTTAAGTGGCAACACGAATCTACGATCCGGGGCGCTAACCATAGCGTTCCATATATAGCAACCTTCTCTTGCTTGCCAACCGTCACGAACACGGATTAGATTAGTTTATTTTGTCCCTACTAGTTTTAATTATTTATATTATGTGCTAAATATATAGTGTTTCGTAACTGTGAACGTGTGTACGTGTGGCAATTACAATATTAGCTGCAAGTTGGAGTTTCACTTCCGTTCTTCGGCCACAACTTCACCTCCAATAGACGTAAGAGGAGACAGGTAGAACACCTTCCACCTATGTCTCCAAAAGGTCTTAGTCCGGAACTTATCATAATGCATAATACTAGATAAAGATCCAAACATATCTCGGGAAGTATTCGGTAACATTGAAGTGTCATCTGCATAATGCATTTACCTAATTGACGACACGGTTGGCGCAGTGGCTGAGCGATCGACTGCTGCGCTGCGTGTCGCGGGTTCGATTCCCGCACGGAACAAATATTTGTATTGCCTACAGGTAGTTGTTCCGGGTCTGGCTGTTTGTGTATGTGAATTTAAATGTTTGTAAACGCACCCACGATACAGGAGTAATTCCTAGTGTGGGGCAACTTTTTTTAAAAAAAGAAAAAGAAACAAGAAAAGAATGAAAGAAAGAATTATACAAAATTAATGATTGATACAGTCTGTCGGCTATTTTGATCACTTTATAAGACATCTTTTAAAAACATAGGTATTTATGTAACCTAGCTGTCTATTTCACTTCCTATCTTACTAATGTAACAGTCCTTTGACAGTTATTTTACCTCTAATTTTGCAAAACTATTAAATCACAGTACTTAATGAAATGTAATGTTTGTTTATTTCTGTAAGTGGACCTTTAAAGCAATAGGTCATAGTCCAAATCCTTACATAGTATTTAAAAACAAAGTCGCCAAAATGTCGGCACGCGCATAACTTCCGAATGACTGCACCAAATTGGTTATAATTTTTTTTTTGTTGTATTCGGTATTGCCAGGACAAGGTACTCGTATGAATGAAAGAAAATTTTGGAAATTCTAAAAACAAAATTTGCACTAGTGCGAACCTGGGGCAGGCCGCTAGTATTACTTATATAAAATAAAAATAAAGTCAAAACATTATATTATTAGAATTTTATGTGAGTCTTAACAATGCAGGGCTATGGCGGATGCACGGAACAGATAATAATCTGTTCCGTGGGCGGATGCATGGAAGGGCCTTTTGACAGATGACGAAGGAGAAGAGACTTACAGACGGCATGCATGCATCGTCATCGTGTAGCTCAACCCTAGTTTAGGGCCCAATGACCCGTCACACGACGCCACATCTGCAGGATGATTGCGTAGGCCATATACAAAATACGTACCAAACAGTTTAAAGACATGACGTATTAATTTATTCAATCTAGCATGTGATCTTCATTTTCGTTACAATAAGGTACAACTCTCGGAACTAACGCAGCCATCTTGTATTGTCAATACAATTTGGGTACAAGTTGGGTTGCTACTGGGAGAGGTAAAATATGTGAAAGGACTATAACTACTCTCCAAATTTATTAAATACATTATTCCTGACGTTTCTCGATTCTAATAACGATCACTTTAAAATCATATGACGATGGCAAGACGCGATAACTTTGTTTGAACGTCAATACACCAAATCAAAAAGTCTGCCAAATGTGCCTTATAATTTATATGTATTCACACAAGATTTTCATTTATAATCACCAGATTTAATTTTATATTCAAAATATTTCCATTATAAAACATTTATAATCTATGACAAATTATTAGTGTTTTATAATGGAAATATTTTGAATCTACATTTTTCTACCAATCGATGCAATCTCAATGAATCGATGTAATTCAATGTTTTGCCATTGGATTCGTTGCCATGGTTGCCGCAATGTTGTGACTGATTTTTTATTTTGACACCGGTCCACAATAACATAACCACCTCTAAAACGAAATGCCGAAACAAATGCGCGGCAGAACCAGAATTTTATGAGCATTAAGACCAATCAAGAAGGAAATAAGGAAGCTATCCTATAGGTCGAGGTGTGATTTTTTTTTTGTTATAGTAAAAGTACATTTAGCTAATGTGTTGTGTTATGTGTTTTGTTTTTTGTGTGTTCTGTTGTGTCTGTGTGTGTTTTGTTGTGCTGTGTTGTGTGTTATGCGTGATTTTTTGTTTATATTTGGTGTTGTGTGATTAATAATGTGTTGACATCAAACGGGTTGCAGTTTGATAGTGTCATCGGATATGCGTCTGACCGGCCTCGGTATTTAAATGAGTAGATTTTATAATGTTATTGAACTTTTTACCTAGGTTGAAGCTGGAACGTTAAAGCTAGACCTAGATATTTTATATTATTGAACGTTTTCTATACCCACTAATCGTAATAAGAATGTTCGATACTTTGAGCCTGGATTTGAACCCTGTTGGGCTTGCATTAGACTTAAACAACGAACTGACGAAATTAGAGACGTGACTCCATATATGATGATTAGGCCGATAAATATCATACATAATCACCGTTCGCGATTAATTGTCATTTTAATTGTCAATTGCCAAACATGTAAACAATTATGAGTATTTAGAAAAATAAGTTTAATAAGGGTATTCTGAAATGACGTTCGCTAGGTGCCAGCACTGACACATCAGGTCCAGGCATCTGTAAAAGAGCCTATATTTTCTTTAGTCATGAACTCATGACCAACTCATAACTGAATGATGAACGAATGAATGAATCGAATGATGACCGTCATCATATATTTTATATTCATTGTCGAAATGGCAGACCTCTTGTCAAAGTGGTGCCAACTGGTGTCGTAAATTTTCACGAAAACCCCCATTCCTACACAATAAAGTTAAGTTTACGCTACAACTTCAAACATTTTTATAAATTTTTATATAGTGCTAGTCACTCTGAAATCAACTTAATCACTACTAAAATAAACTTGATATTTGTTTATACATATAACATAAATTGGAAACATGAATTTGAATTGACCTTTTTTTTTTTTCAAGATGGGAAATCATCAAATGACTCCTCCCGCTCTGGGTGGAGCGGAAGGGAGTGTCAGACTCTTACTGACTAAAACCCACCCGTTACGTGATCACATTTGATGATCGGCTCTAATCCTACCATTCACGATTGACATACATAAACTTACGCCTTATTCCCATGGGGTTAGGCAGAACCAACAGAACGCCACCCACCACGATGTCTACATTGATACAATTGATATTATTCCTATTGAAATAGAAAATGTTAATAGTCAAATGTTAAATAAATAATCTAGGATTATTAATAAAGCTTATTACTAAGCTACTTTTGAGAAAGCTAAAGCGTTAGAACCTACATCTTTTCCGTTTAATATGACACCTTCTAAATCAGCCTAATTCTTGGCACTCCTCCTCCAGACACGACACATGGGAATTTATTTTATACGAAGTGTGATAATGAAAATTGTTACTAAACAAAAATACGCAATAATAAAATTCCTTATGAAACATTTTCTGTCACGATATTACTACAAATAGTCCTCGAAAAGCTTTGTTTCGGAAGTGTGTCGCACTTTTTCGTATAGCATAGGCACCAGGGTATGGTTAATTATGGCTATAACGTAGTTTACGTTACAGTTTTTGATTATTTCAAAATTAAAATAATATTATTTTGACAACCCGTGTTAACTCAACGCAAGCGTTTAATCAAACTTATATTATAAAGCCGCAAGTTTGTGAGTGTGTGTGTCTGTTTATATGTTTGTTACTTCTTTACGATCAAACGGATTGACCAATTTTAATAAAATACTGTATGCAGGTAGCTGACACCCTGGATTAACATATAGGCTACTTTTTATCCCGATGTTCCCACGGTATTGACACTTATGCGAGTGAAACCGCCGGGCGCAGCTAGTGATTTTCTAAAAAGAAAAACAAAAGGCAAAGGTATAGCAACACTACAAAAAAAACGCATCAGTTTCCACTTCCTGTATTATTAAAAACTTAAGTATACAGCAAATTAGTTCACCTTCAGTTCTTTCATTATTATAATAATAATATAAAAAATAATTTTAATCTGAAAAGACACCTTTCAAACAACGTTTATTGTACGATTATGCGCCATTTTACTAAAATTACCTAGAAGCTTGACAATAGCGAGGTCGCTTTGTTTTCTGAGATTTCGTTGACTATATATATAAGCTGACATTTTTCGTTTGACTAACATTCAACACATCATATTCCAAGAATCTACATCAAAATGATCGCTAAGGTAAGAATACACTATATTCATCATTTAAAATGCATCAAGTCAAGGATGTATTGGGTCATTATTGGAAAAGTGTTGCGTGATTGTGTTGAGAGTGAAGTGAATAGTTCTAGTGGTAACAATAGTGACTTTGTATCCGTATAGCCTTTGAGGATTTCTTGAATTTTATCCCGGATCAAGCATACTAGAAAATTGCTCCCAGTGATTTCAATCTTGCCATATTGGTAACTATTAAGCCTTGTGTTCACCTACGTTTAAATACACTGATTAAATATTTAATCAGCATCCTAATTGTGTAACAGACTATCAAACACAATTTGAATTATTTTGAAGGATATTTTTAATCCATTGCTTCATATGTTTGAAATATGTGTCGGCTTAACAACGTAAATAACGCAATGAATGTGGTTAAACTGTCAAAATGAAAGCCATTGTTACTGTGAGTGTGTTACGCAATCACCCGCAGTTCTATATTTAAAACTAGCTTCTGCCCGCGACTTCGTCCGCGTGAAATTTCTTGTTACTCCGACCCACCCCGTCGCATCGCGTCGCCTGCCCGCGCTATTACTTCGTTTTTGTTTAGCGTTATTTCTGACTATTTTTCTTTTTGCTCGGCTCCTAAAGGTCATAGCGTGATGTTAAATAGCCTATAGCCTTCCTCAAGAATTGGGCTATCAAATGCAAAAAGAATTTTTCAAATCCGACTTGTAGTTCCAGAGATTAGCGCGTTCAACCAAACAAACAAACTCTTCAGCTTTATAATATTAGTATAGATTTCCTAAGGAAATTTGACATACCTAACCGGCGGTTTAAATATTGGAGAGCACAGACTAAAGCTTCATTCCAATCGCAGTGTCTCCTTAGAAGGAATCAAGTACCAACATTTAATTCGTGGTCCAATCTATTTTTGGGGTAGAATACATCACGTGCCTACCCCTTTGAGAAAAGCTGTGACAGGCCAGTTATAACGCCACAACGTGCTTTAAATGAAACAATCGCAGTTCCCTAGGTATTAGCCGTCAGTCACCAGCTTTCAACCTTTCACAGGTGGCTAATATCCGACACCGGATACTTTCTATCCTCACAACTAAAATCTGTAACCATCTCACCGTGAAAACTTAAGTGAAGTGAGCGTGGAGTGAGCTGTCAATTCCTAGCAAAAATAAACTCACATCAACTAAGTTTTCACGGTGAGATTTTTACAGAATCGACCGGCTGATGCTTTGTAACAGATAGGGCTGAGGATAGCATACTCTCATCCAATAGCATACATAATGCCTGCACTGAAAGAAATAAGCAGTAAATAAAAATGAAAAACATTGATCTGAACTGCTTTAAACAGTTCCATATGAGCCCAACGTTCAAAACAATATTTTTTACTGATCCGAAAACAGTTAAAGCTTGAGGCAAAATGTTACCGTCATGACAGTAAACGTTAATGTTTTAAGTAGCTAAAGGGTTCATTTGATGATATCGTTCAAACCATTGAAATTTACTTACATTACAGTCATGGTGGTTTTCCGCTTTTTTCGTTGCTTTTTTCAGTAAACTTTTACTGTTTTACAAACATTTCTTCTTACTGTATAAAGTCAGTAAGCCTTAATGAAATCGCTTTAATGTGGTGTAGCAAGAAATTATTTTTTTCAGTGTGTACCAAAGGGGTAGGCAAAATATATATTAGTGTGGAGAAATAAGGGTGTAGGTACTATTACCTACACCCTTATCTCTCCACACTTCCCCAGTCACTTCTCCCCGTCTATATTCCACGAGAGTCCGCGTGGTAGATTCTGGCCCACTGTCATATAGAAGATACTTATGTCTAAGCAGTGGGAACATTATAGGCTGATTATGTAAGCCTTCCCTCCTTGCCTTGCCTTCCTTGCCTCTGACCTAGACTAGAGTCAAGAGCAAACCCATACCAAATAAAAAAAAAAGCCCTAGAGAACAGTGGTAGCTCAGTGGTAACGGCCCTCGCACTTACGAGTTGTAGGTCATAGGTTCGAACCAAGGTAGGCGCTTTACTTTGTATAAATAATTTGACACAACTCTGAAAGAGCACATCGTGAGGAAACCGGCATGTCCTAGAACCAAAAATTCGAAGACATGTGTTATCTACCAACCCGCACTGGGGTCGCGTGGTGGATTACAGCCCACTCCCTCTCAAAGATAGGAGGCCTGTGTCCCAGCTGTGGGAAGATTACAAGCTGATTATGCTGTGCTTATTCTTTGTAGGCTGAGGTACAGTACCCGGCGATAAATATTGCACATCGCCCTTCGGAAAGAGACAATCGGCTAATTTCGGCTTCGTAGAGCGTTATCTCTGTCGCACGAAATACAAACAGTCCGGTATCTATTAGGAGCTGTTAAAACAATTATGATTTGCTTCTTTGATAATTATTTTTATTCTTTGTATAAAATGAAAAAAAGGTAAAGGTCGATGTGCAATATTTATCGCCGGGTACTGTAAGAAACTAGTACCCCACAGTTCACCAGCGTCTCTAAGTCCCATGTAATTATAGAGAGCGAGCCTATTGTCATTTACCGCCCACAAATCCCGACTCAGGGCTGCTTCTGAGGAATTCTAATGGAAAAGCCAATCTAATAGCTTCAACAGTTCCACCATACTACGTGCTACTATAGAATATTTTATACGTCCTATGTTACGGACATCGAGATTAGTGAAACGGTGACGTTAGCACGGTTTTGGGCCCGTGCCAGAATTTAATTTTTCACTCAGGCATGTGAAAATGATTTTGAGCGTGAACTGACTTTTATGGTTTTCTTGGCCATAATATTCTCCAGAAGATTTAGGCTTCCATGTTGAATCTTAGATTAAATATTTCAAAACTGTCTTGTCTATCAAACTTGTTTATGGTGTGTTCTGAGACAAGACTAGACAGGTAGGCAGTAAGTTCACTATTTCCAGAATAACTTCTAAATCCTTCTATCTACACAAACAATAACATACCAAAATACAGTACCCGGCGATAAATATTGCACATCGACCTTTGGAAATTGGTGTATTTTATACAAAGAATAAAAATAATTATCAAAAGTAGCAAATCATAATTGTTTTAACAGCTCCTAATAGATACCCGACTGTTTGTATTTCGTGCGACAGAGATAACGCTCTACGAAGCCGAAATTAGCCGATTGTCTCTTTCCAAAGGTCGATGTGCAATATTTATCGCCGGGTACTGTACAACAAACAACAACAGCAATATCAGCTTATAATGTTATCACTACTGGAACACAGGCCTCCTCTCTGTGAGAGGGAGTGGAATCGTAATCGAGCACGCGGACCCAGTGCGGGGTCGTAGGTGTCGCATGTCTTTGAATTTTTGGTTCTTGGACACACCGGCTTCCTCGCGAAAATAATAACATATTAACTGCTTCATATTCAAACATTGCGTAATCCCAAAAAGTAATATGTAAGGAACCACTTTTGGCGTATCTAAAGACAAAAATTCAATAATGACCGTCTACAGTCTACTCGATGACATACTCAATACTTTCGAGACCCTTCTTCTGTCATTTGAAAAGTATTCAAGAGTTTTGCGTTTGCTGTAAGCAAACAAAACAGAATCTCATCTTTTTTGTTTACTAGTATTACTTTCAATGTTGGTTATTTGCTTTCAACTTTTAGGCTTTTCGCTTTTAGATAATTAGTGCTATAATGGTCGTGCTAATTGCTTATTGCGTTAATATTACTATTGTCACTTTTAGTATTTTGTCCTAAATTTAAAAACATTTAGTAGAGCCATTGTTACCATTAAATTTTAGGCTTACCAGTGCCTTTGGCCTTTTTCTTCGTGTAACTGTTACTGCTACAGTACCTTTATCCAGAAATAGTATTAATATTTTTGAACTCGTACAAACTAGTATTTCTTTTAATCAGTATTTACACATCTATCTCTGTTTGTTTAAACGCTCAAACCGTCAATAAATTCCTCTTTGTCACTTCACTGGTTTTTAATACTATTTCTAAAAATAGTGTACAGGGTGGCACGGATATCGACGCGCAAACTGCAACATGATTTTACACCCCTAGGGCAGAAATTTTTCGTCGGTTATCAAAAAAAATCTGCTGTTTCATAGAAAAGTGCAATACCTACGCGGTCAAAATGTATGGAACAGCAATTTTTTTTTAAATAACCAACGATAAATTTCAATGCTGGGGGTTCAGAATCATGAACTGAATCCATTCTATAGGTAATAGGTAATACGGGCTGGTGTCCGCAACTCCACATCAATGCGCGTATTTTGCGTATCGGTGGGAAAATCGAGTATTCGATCCACCCCAGCTCCTCAAGGAAGGGCAGCGACGCCTTGATGTTACTGACCATCTCACGTAGGGTATCTGAGTTACCGAAGTACTTTGTCCCGTACGTGAGGACCACAGGGCTGTTAAGAAGCACATGTGCCGCTGTCTTGTCGTCCTCCATGCAGGCCCTGCACAGCAGACTGTCTGTTACTCCTATGACAAAGAGGTGTATATTAAAAGAGCCGTGGCCAGTTAAAGCTACAGTAACTATACGCAGCTTTTGTTTAGTTAGAATCCATGCTAACAGGTTGCGCTTCGATGTCCCTGCTACCCTGAATTTTGATCTCATACAAAGTAGTATTTCTAATACTTACCTAACTTATTACACATGGACCAAACTGATCACACGCACAAATAGTCAATACATTCGCAAGTCACACTTCACTGGTTTTCAAAGCTACAGCAACTAGATCAGCCTATCTGCCATTATTCTAAATCTGCTCAAAGGCTTGCCAAACCCAGTTCTGATTAAGTAACTCTGGCCTTTAAGCGACTCAATCAGTACTGGTTTTAGAGGAGACAGCTTTCATAATGTCTGTCACAGAAGCAATCAACTCGATCATTAATCATAATGTCTAATGCGAATTAATAAGTAAGATATTTCCCTTAATATGTCCTGCAATATGGATGTCCTGCAATCACTTGAAGTTACCGAACTGAACTTTTATTGAAGTTTAAGCGCTGCGTTTCAAAATGGCCGGGAGTCAATTATTTCCATATAAATCTGTTCCCGTAATTACATGTTAACTGTCTTATTGGGCTTGGAATTGTCAGTTCAACTGCCAACTGGTCATCATTATCTTCTCAGCCTGAAGACGTTCACTGCTAGAAAAAGGCCTCCCCCTCCAGATTTCGACGACTTAGACTTAGACTGGTGATCGCCATTCCAGCACTTAAAGCCAACTGTAAGCCCAGGTTCGCACAAGGGCGTTTTTTCCGCTATTTTTTTACGCGTACTGGATTTTCAGCGGACTGCTTAGCGCCGAGAGTTGAAAATCAAACACTGTTTTTTTGACTCGCTATGATGCACTCTCTTGAATGCTCAATGGTCGACTCAATGCCGAAAGTTCAAAATCCAGTGCACGATAAAATCCCGCCGCGAGCGTTATGGATCTTGAGTTCCGTTCATAATCTGGGGGCCTAAAAAGGCTACTTTGGCAGAATCATAAAAGGATAACATTAATAATCATAATGGACAGTTAACTGTTAAGTTAATCGTATCAAATCCCATTGGTGATGGATATTTTTTTCTGTGCTAAAATTCCAATCAATCCAATCCAAATCCAATCCCAATCTCTTTTATTATACCTACGTAGTGCAGCGAAAAAATGAAAAACACTGTCTTCGCCATATTATGAATCATAATGTTATCCTTTTATGATACTGCCAAAGTGGCTTTTTTAGGCCCCTAGGATATATAATTTTTTTCTTCAAACTTCTCTTACAATTGTGCAATTAAAAATGTCTCGGTAAATTGCAATAGGATTTAAATAGACTGTCTTACGAGAGTCAATTCACTATATTTATCTAGATGTAACTTTCCTAGTGTCCACTTTTAGACATCTATCGCAAGACACAAGAGTAAAATGAGTCCTTGGGAAGCAAATCAATCCGTCACTGCTGTTTGTTATTTAAATATATCTTGTTATTGCTTCATCTACTTATACATTCAAACTTATTAACATTAAGCATTCAGTCCTTCTCGTCTATAATCAGTTACAAGTGATAACATATTTACCTGCCAGAAAACGGGTGTTCTGTACATAATCTACAGAATACTCGCTTTTAGACGTTGGACTGCTCAAGCGGCCATTTAGGACTTTACATTTACGATTAAATATAATAATTCTAGAACACAGAGTTCCGTGATCCCCTAATAAAATACCATAACGCCATTAATAATATTAATTGCCTAAGTGATAAAAACTGTTATTAATGTACGTAGGTGGAAGAGTAATGTGGATTGTCTTGTGACAATCACCTGCTCACATCTCGTTTCGTAATTGTCAAGGTATCGGCCTCGAAAGTACCCTAACGACCAGTGACGACAGACGGGCCAAGATTTGAGTCAACTTTTTAAGTAGCCGAAATTGTCTATCATCACGCTATGTCTATTAAAGGGTTTATATAGATTGCAAGGTCATTGGCGTGAGGAAATTGTTGGCTAATTGAATACGATGTCACATTTTATAGTGTGTTTGAAACATGCCACAACTGCTAGTAGGATGCACAAGTTTTGATCGTTGACACCCAATTGCATAATGTTAAGGTACAATGTAGACAGTGACAAGTTCAAAAATAATAATATATTTATATACAGAACAGTAATTTTTTTACAATCGGTAATTTTTTCTTTCGTTTCTTCCGTTCCTACGGTAGTCATGACGCGTGGCGAAGTCGTCACATATTTATATCCATACCCTCTCCTTTATTCAATATAACAACTGCTTCAGGATGCTGTTGGGACTGCCGCGCTATTGTAGTGCGTCCGGTATGTTCGCTTTTGCGCATACCGATGATTTTTACGCCATAATGCGCAAAAAGACAAACTCCATCTTGTCAAGAGCGCGGTCTAGTTCTAACAGCATCCTAAGTATGTTGATGGAGAAGTTCGACGCTCCTTGGCTGTCGCACGCTATGGAAGTGCTGGTCAGAAGACCCCACACCTAACCTCACAATTTCTATTTTTTTTTTTTTGTGTTTCTGTGTTTTTGTTTACTAACAATTGTTTTCAGGAATAATGTTATGTACTAACAATTGGGCCTAGTTGCCATAAATAAACAAATATTTAATTTAATAATTTAATTTTATCTTAATAAAAAAATTTTGTTTCAGTTCGCCGCTGTTCTCTGCTTCATCGGCCTGGCTCGCGCCAGCGGCTGGATTGGCAGTGGTCTGGGCTACTCCTCAGGCTACGGAGCCGACCTTGGTTACGCATCGGGCATCGGCTATAGCCACGGATATTCCGGCTACGTAGCCCCAGCGTATACTGCACCTATCGTCAAAACTGTAGTCGCAACTCCCATTGTGACTAAGGCTGTTGTTCCTGCCATCTCATACGCTCCTGCTGTTTCTACTGTCTCACGTTATCAAGTCCATTCTTCGCCTATTGTGAAGTCTTATGTCGCACCAGCTGTGTCATACACTCCAGTCGCGTCTTACGTTGCTCCTTTTTCCGTGTCCTACGGCCACGGATATGGTAGCCACGGATACAGCGGCCTTGACTACGCCGGCCATGGTGCCTATAGTGCCGGATACGGCTACGGCTCTGGCTACAGCCACGAATCTGACGGTCTTGGCTATGGTTCCAAATACGTTTGGTAAGCCGAAAACAACGTTGTATATATAGCAAAAATATTTTACTCTAAATTAGATTGTAAATATTGTATTTTTCTCTCTATGGCTGTTTTAATTTATAGCAGATTTTATGTTACTGTTCTATGTATTTAATAAACTTGTACCTGCCTAAGTAAGTAATTGTTTTATTTTTAACTGCAGTTCTGTCGTTGAGAATAAGTCCTTATGTAATTAAAAAGACATTGATACAGCTTTAAAGGAACACTTTAATGTCATATCAATGTCTTTTTAACGATTTATTATGACTCAAACATAAGCAATAACAAACTTATTGCATTGCTGAGTAAAATAAAATTAATATCTACTGAGCTGCAGGCACTGCCTTCAACTGCATTATACAGATTATATCGTAAGATAACAGTGGTCTTAAGATCTAATCTGTATACCTTGTCGTCAGTACATCCTGCCTCTAGGTCTAAAATACTAATAAAGCTCTTAAAATATATAAATACTAGTCATAAAGTTCCAGATAAACGGGATTTTCTTGTTTTGAAATCTAAAGATGTTCATCTCAATCAAGTGAAGGTCTATTCCAAAGTTATGGTAATGTAAACATAGTGAATGATATGAATCTATATATATTATAAATAATTCAACGCACAGCCTAAACCGCTGGTCCTAGAGACATGAAATTTGGAGGTGTGTTCTATGTGAAGAGTAGGTATATAAGAAAGGGTTTTTCGAAATTCCACCCTTATGAAGGTGAATGGGGTGAGAGTGAAATTTCACGCGGAAGAAGTCGCGGACAGAAGCTAGTTAAACATAATATACTACCACAAATTTACTACAAGACTGAGAAATAATTTAGGCATTGTACCGAATTCCCCGTAATAGAATAGAGATTCAAGTGCCAAACGTCAAATGATAATCGTCGATAGCTTGCTGACGACGTCTATTTTGTGTAGCTCATGCCGATGCAATAGAAGAAGAAGAATGGAAAACCTTCCAAACATTATACACAGGCATAATGTTTGGTAGGTTTTTTCATTTAAACACTACAGTACCCGGCGATAAATATTGCACATCAACCTATTCGATCCTATCGATTATATACAAAGAATAAAAATAATTATCAAAAGAAGCAAATCATAATTGTTTTAACAGCTCCTAATAGATACTGGACTGTTTGTATTTCGTGCGACAGAGATAACGCTCTACGAAGCCGAAATTAGCCGAACGTCTCTTTCCAAAGGTCGATGTGCAATATTTATCGTCGGGTACTGTACACAGATGTTTATTTATAAACTTTGCTTATAGTTGTAATGATAAACTGTTTATTTATACATTTTGATGTTTAAACTTTAAGCAATTTTTCTAAATAAAGGGGTGGACATGGACCGCTTATTAGGGACACTAGGACAAAATAAGTATGATTTGAATTTGAGGTCATGATTTGAATTAACGTTGACTCCTAAGTTCACTAATGTTCTATTTAAATGTAAAATAAATAAGGCATAAAGTTGCACACTACCATCGTCATTCTCCTGTCCTTGTCTTAATTCATTCGGGGTCGGCGCAACTTGTATTTTTCTTTCATACTTCTCTATTAGTCGTCTCCTTTTTAACCATATCATCATTCACACGGTTCATCCATAGTTTTTTTGTTCTTCACAATGTTTCACACTAATAGGTACTTATTCTATAGCTATGTGTAAATTCATGAATTTTATACTAGAAGTAGGAAGAGGGTTGGTATCTTTTATAAAAGAAGTTACGTCCATGATCTTATTACAATTAAACTTATGAGTAACCGCGGTCACAGTCGATCGTCTATATTTTTTGTGTCAAGGGCGTAAACAGCGCAACCGTCATCTCCATACAATGGAGAGTTTAGTAAGTCGTTGTACGAAAGCTTTATCATGTAACGCTACTTGGGAGAGGTGTAGGCTGAAACTGGCCTAATTACAATTGATTGATTGAAGCTAAATACTATGAACAAGTGACCCAGTTCGCAAAATACGTATAATAACTTCCAAATCTTGATGTTCGTAAGTATACTAACAAAGCAATTATCACATATCAAAATGCCTAAACGCGTAGTAATTGATTAGTTAATTATTCATTATAATTACCTAATCAATTACTACGCGTTTTGTAGTTTACTCTAATGCCAACCCTTGTACAACAATTCTCAAGATAACGCCACAAATTAAAGATTATATCTCTAAGCTATAAGACAGTTTTAATATGAATATACAAAAGCTGTCTTATAGTTAAGAGAATAAGATTCGCAATTGCCTGCCTGTATTTGGTGGATACATTAGTTAATAATTGCATTTAAACGTAAGCTTAATTAATTTCGTTACGCTCCGGTTTTCTCAAAATCTACTGGGACCTTGAAAAAGAGTACTTATTTCCTACATTTTTAATATAAAAGAGTGGAACAATAGCTTCTAACACATTCAACTCATCACTGTTGAAGATACAAGCAACATGTTCACAAAGGTAATTACTTAATTGAATATTATACAGTGTTTAAATCTTAATTGCATTGTTCAGTTTGGCGGTTTAATTTCAAAACAATCGTTTCTTTGTTTGAAACATTATGTCCAAAGACTCCTGAGGGCTTAAAAAATGATATTCTATCAGCAATGGTAACAAATCTATGGGATTGACATTAGCTACCGAGCAGCTCATGTCAATCCTTTTGAAAGTTATTGCAGAAATACGAAACGCTTTGAAAGCATCACTTGTCTATGCCGTCTGATACACATCATCATCATCGTTGAGTGACCTTCCCTAAAGTGTATAGTGACCTATCCTATGAATTCCATAGCCCTTTTTCCTATGCAGATGAGTGATCCTAGGCAAATCTGCTGCTACTACAAACTTAGTCAGAGTCAGTCTAGACCATATATACTCGTAATAGAATACTCTTTACTATGTACAGTCGCCGTCAGATATATTGTAGCAGACAAGGTGACCAAATACTTCTGAACAATTTAAAATGTCAATAAGTTCCATACACTACAATTTACCATTTATATCTGAACATTCATTACTTCATTAACATCCTGAGCAAATGCTTGTCAATAATTTCTATACACACAACTAACCAAAAATATCTGAACACTTACAACGTGAAGTGTATCTAAGCAGACGAACATTGAGCTTTCCTAATTCGTTGCTGCGTGATATAAAGGACGAACCAAAAACGACTATCGACTTGACTATATGTGGTTAGTCCAGTCAGTCCAGTAGATACACTTGACGTTGTAAGTGTTCAGATATTTTTGGTTAGTTGTGTGTATAGAAATTATTGACAAGCATCTGCTCAGATATTAATGAAGTAATGAATGTTCAGATATTAATGGTAACTTGTAGTGTATAGAACTTATTGACATTTTAAATTGTTCAGAAGTATTTGGTCACCTTGTCTGCTACAATATATCTGACGGCGACTGTACACCAAAAATTAAACATCCTTTTGTTTCAATATGACATTTTCATAAATTTTCTTCTCTTTAATTACAGATCTTTGCCCTCACTGTCTGCCTCTTTGGCTTGGCCCGTGCAGGAAACCTCTACAACAGCGGTTGGAATAGCGGCTACTCCGGCCACGGTGGCTATGGCGGCTACGGCGGCTACGGCGGGGGCAATGCCGGCGGCTACGCCAGCGGCTATGGCGGATACGGCTATGGCAGCCCAGCTACCTCATACACTACAGTGACTAAAGTTGTCCCAGCCACTGGAGCTGATTACGTTGGAGCTCATGGTGGATACTCCGGCGCTCTTGGAAGCCATACCGATGCTCTCGGAGGATATTCTGGCGCTCTCGGAGGATATTCTGGCGCTCACGGAGGATATTCTGGCGCTCTCGGCGGCTATGGCGGTCATGGCTACAACAGTCTGGACTCTGGTTCTTACGGCTACAGCGGTCTCGGTAATGCTGTATCCTCCGTCTCTGTCTACAAAGAGCACTCTCCTAGCTACGCTACTGGTGCGTATGGCGGCTATGGTGGATACGGCAGCGATGGTGGCTACGGACATGGCGGCTATGGTAACGGTGGCTATGGAAACAAGCTCGGTTGGTAATTCATCATTTTATGTTGTTCTTCGAATTTGTAAATAATTATGATGTGTGAATGAAAAATAAATTATTGAAAATGTAAAGTTTCGTTATTGAAAAATATTTTAAAATCGATTTACATAATTTTGTACATACCTAGACAGATTTGACACTGTATCAGCATGACAGAAAGACAAAGTTTCCTTTACAGGGATCTAACATCTTTCAAACATCTCCTTGTGTTCTTCATAAAACTTACATAGTTACATATATATCTATATATCAGTTTTAATAAATATTATCCTATAACTGGAAATCCTTATAGACAACAAGATTCGAAATACATTTTATTTTAACAGTTTTATGATCTATTAATAGTCTTCAAAAGCCATTGATTTTATTTACCCCACAACCAAGTTCCGAGACTAACTTCCTTATACTATAATACATATGGAATACATTAGATGCTACTGAATATTGCCTCCGGCAGATTACACAACTTTATTTCGCCGGGTGGAACACTCACCTTGACATTGAAACCGAAAGTGCCCGCGGCCGATTCTATGGGACCCAATACCAATACCAGTTTGCAGACGAGATATAAAAGCGAAAGCAAGTGCTCCAAAAATTACACACAACAACAACGCTCAACACAAACATGTACTCCAAGGTACGCTATGAATTTTAATATTGAAATTCGATTTAAAAAATATTTTTTGTTTATCGATGGTGATGGGCTTGATGCTCCTTGGTCAAAGTTGTGATTTCTAGTAGAACTGTTTCCAAATACGTGACTTCAACATAGAGTTAACTTGTGTTCTGATAGCAGTTACTAATTTTCTGGATTTGTAAAATCTAATCAAGCTATAGTGAGAAAATCATTGTATTAATTTGTGTTTTTGTTCTTAGGTCGTAGTCTTCCTGTGCGCGGCGAGCCTCGCCTCCGCCGGCAACCTCCTGCACGCCGCTGCACCCGTAGCGTACAGCGCGCCCGTAGCGTACAGCTCGGCGCCCGCCGTCTCCTCCGTGTCGTTCTCATCACACACTGCGCACTCTCCCGTCGCCACATACGCCGCCGGACCCGTCGTAACCAAGACCTACGCCGCCGCTCCTGCCTACACCACATACGCCGCTGCCCCGGTCGTAGCCAAGTCCTACGCCCCGTCATTGTCCTACCAGTCCATCTCTACCCACTCCGCTCCAGTTGCGTACGCTAATACCTACGCTGCACCCGCCGTCACCAGCTACGCTGCCGCTCCCGTCGTAACCAAGTCTTACTCCCCGGCTGTCTCTTACCAGACCATCTCCAGCCACTCTTCTCCCGTCGCATACGCTTCCCCCGCCTACCAAACCTACGCCGCCGCCCCCGCCGTCCACACTTACGCCACGGGCCCCGCCGTCCACACTTACGCCGCTGCCCCCGCCGTACACACCTACGCCGCAGCCCCCGCCGTCCACAGTTACGCCTCCGCCCCCGTTGTTACCAAGACTATCTCAGCCGCCCCCGCTGTGTACTCTGCTGCCCCAGTTTACGCCAAGTCCCTCGCTCCCGCTGTGTCCTACTCTTCGTACTCGACCCACTCTGCTCCTCTGACCTACGCCGCAGCTGCTCCCGTTGTCACTAAAACCTACGCTGCTGCTCCCGCCGTCGCATACTCCGCTGGCCCCGTGCTCAAGTCCGCTGTGTCATACTCAGCTGCACCCGCCGTCTCTCACGTCACTTACTCTGGTCTGGGAGCCAACTACGGCTGGTAAATACATGTTTGTTAATATTTATTGTTAGTAAATAATGGACTGTATATAAATATTTGTATGTTCGTAAGATGAAACGAAAAATAAAAACTAAAAAATATTTCTGTATTTTATTAGCATTTCCCCATTATTACGATAGGTACCTGAATCCATTGATTTTATAATAATTGCTGCTGAAATAATTAAAGTTTAAACATAAAATAACTTACATAAATCTTATATGAGGATAACACGGAGCTTTTAACCGTTACCTCTACTGAGTTTAGGTGATTTGTATTAATTAATAATTGATTATTATAAAATTTTAATTTTGTCTCAATGATTATTTACTTTACATCTATTTCTAAATCTAATATATTATTTATTTATGCACACTTTATTATCTTAAGTATACTATTGACATTACAATATATAGGCAAGGCCGCCAGTAACAGTCACGGTACCCCCGCACTGGTTGGTACTGTATTGTAAAGCGCTGGACACACAGAAAAGACTTAGACGAGGACGGGGCGCGGACAGGGCGCAGACCGGGTGCCGTCGCGACTTTTAAAAACATATAGAAAAGACGAGGCACGGGCGTGACGCTGGGCGCCGCGTCTAGATGACGGTTTTATACGATGATCTTCCTTCTCTAAACACGTCGCAACCACTCAATGACGCAGGTGGTTGTGTTTTGTGTAACAGCGACGCGCGGCGAGTAAGCGTGCCCTGTCTGTATGTTTTGCATCGCGACGCTTCTATACCTTTTGTATGAAAGGGACGCGGGAGAGACATATGTCCGCGCCCCATCCTCGTCTTACGTCTTTTCTGTGTGTCCAGCGCTTAATAAACGTATTTTACGAACCGCGGTATGGTGCGTGGTCAACCTGCATTTCCCGCGCTTACAGCTCGTCGTCCCCACGCTTACGTCTCCGCGTACCCGAGCTTACGTCTCTTCGTCCACCCTTGCCACTCTCATCCCTGCCGCAGCCTACCTGCAGCACCATCAAACAGCGGTCGGCAAGCCGTAAGCGCGGCGTCCCTCGCGTTGCCTAGCCGTAGCCGAGTCGACGTATCGGAGCTTCTGGTACACTTTGTTTACGTGCTTACGTTAGGTTGACGCTTGTTTGACGCCGTGGCGAAAGGCGATACGGTGACGATCCTTTTCCGGGTTGATATGTGTGCTATGACCTTTAGTCGTCATCTCGGCACGCCCTTACTAACCATATCATTTTTCAGTCAGTCTATCCATCATTTCTTTGGTGTTCCCCTACTTATAAAGCCATCCACATTCAAAACTCGTAAATGATAATATAGGTAAACAATTTCAAAAGACATCCTCAAAACAGGTTCCAAGAAATCTATTTGAATAACATTTAACTAAATAGCTAAAGTACTAACGCAGCGGAAGTTCTTAAACTTACCTACTGGTTTCTGTCTTTAGGCATTACATAGTCATAAACGTGTAAAAGCCTATACTCGCCGCCGTGTCCTCGTAGACACCGCCGTGTCCTCGTAGAGGCGATCGGCAGCGGCGGCGACCTCTCGCGTCCGGGCCTGGTTCAAGCCATGGTCCGGGGCGAGAGGGAGTGGGGGGCAGTCGCCTCCTTCTGCGAAGCAGTCATGCTAGCGAAGGAGGCAGCGGGACGGCTGAGGGAGAGAGCCTCCCGTCCCAGCCGCCGCGGGAGACGCTCCGGGCGTCGGGAGCCGCGCGACGACTCCCGGCCACCGTAGGCGCGGGCCTGCGGGCGGAGAGTAATGGGTAGCTCACCGTCCGATCAGGACCAGGCCCGTGCCGGACGGCGCGTACGTGTTCCACGCGCGCCTCAAAGAGATGTCAGCATTAAAAGGAGGGGCCCGTAAGGGCCGAAGCCTGCCGGGTCAGCGGGATTGTCCGAAAGGGTTACCGCTGGCCCGGAACATAAAGGGCGAAGGAAGGAACACGGGTGGGTTTTAGTCAGTAAGAGTCTGACACTCCCTTCCGCTCCACCCAGAGCGGGAGGAGTCATTTGATGATTTCCCATCCTGAAAAAAAAAAAAAAAAAAAAAAAAAAAAGCCTATACTTAATGCTCACAGACGTGTATTAATGTTAATGAACGATTAACTACCAATATTATTTAAGCGTGGACAATTTTACGGCTATACCATGGGTTTTTATTCTTGGAATTTACCTACAATGCACACGAACGTAAGGAAACCGGCATGTCCTAGAACCAAAAATTTAAAGACATGTGGGATCTACCAACCCGCTCTCGGCCGGTGTGGTCGATTATGGCCCACTCCCTCTCACAGAGAGGAGACCTGTGTCCCAGAAGTAGGAACATTTTAGGTTGAATATGCTTGATTATGCACACGAGCTCCAACTTACCCAAATATCCTTAGGTACTTGGGACTGACTTTCACTAGTCATATAAGTTATAACTGAAAAGTAAATATGACAGTTTGACATTTTTTCTACAAGCTGTAAACCGCCATATTTATTCTTCGGTAAAAAGTTATCTCACGATAAAAAATTGTCCCTGTTTTACGATGTTCGAATAGCCGCTAATCACCAAATAAGTACTTATCTGCCAAGTTAATTAGTTAGCGGGACATTAATAGTAGGTAGTGAAACAAATGGCGAATCAGCACTAATCGAGGGTATTAACCACCCTCGATTAGTGCTGATTCGCCATTTTATTATTTTTATTATAGGTTAATTGTTTCTTTGCAGCATGAGACGAAGATTTTACCTGCACCTGCAGTGGGAATATTTTAAGCTGTTAATTGTTCATTAACTTAAATAAACGTCTCTGAATGCGGCGCTAAGTATATTTATACATAATATGGTTTATTTCTAAGATATTCGACTCTTGAAACTATTAGAGCCTCGTTCACACCGGAGCACGTTATATCCTAACGATGCTGCTACCATACCTTATTATATACAAGTGTACATATTACAACGACTGTTGTAATGCGATTTAGGAGAAACCTATTTCCAGCAATTGACTGCAACAGGAAGAATTGATTGTTGTTGATTGTTTGATGTTTGTTATCTGCGTTTAAACCAAAATGGACCATAGGCCCTTATAGGTTGTGGGCGATACAAAAATAAGACCGACCTCGATGATAGTTATAAGTAATTTATTATTTAAAATTACAATAATTATGTGTCGCGACAAGTATGGCGGTGCGCGCTAATCTCGTGAAGTTAAGTCCGGTTCGTCCGCGTGAAGCCTGTCGCGAGCGCCGTTGACATTGGATGCGTTCGTTAATATGAAGAATGGCTGCGTTCAGGCGTAGACATAGGTACCTATGTCTCTCTAAGTATCGTGACCTGCTCCTTAGTGGGTACGGATGAAGCCAATGCATAATGCATGGTCATGGCCTGTGAAGTCGATATCCACTTGTCCAGTGGTGGAATATCTGTAAACACAATGATGTACTCTAATGTTTATCAGGAGACCGTACATACATCCATAAACTCAAACCTTCTTCCCATGGGGGTAGGTAGAAACTACAAAACGCCACCTGCTACGATCCTTATACCTACTACAACGGGAAATCACTTTATCAATAAAGGTAATCATTATAATCACAGCGGGGGCCCGTGGCTAAATAATAACGGCCGAACGGGTCGATCTATAAGGTTAAGCAACGCTTACCGAGCTCGGTCCGTGGACGGGTGACCACCTAGTACATATGGAGACCCCTCCGTGACTCGGAAAGCATGTTAAGCCGTTGATCCCGGCTGTCATACCCGGTGACAGTCGTAACGGGCAGTCGAGAAGCTCAAAAGTCTGATAGGCAAGAGGTCGATATCCCTTGGTAAGACTCGTTGTACAGTCTTAAACTGTACATGTTTTGCTGACGCGGTGCCTCGCACTATACGTGCGTCATTTTAGTGGTATAATATTAATGCCTTACAATAAATCAATGAGTGCGATTACTGCAATGCGGTGACTAACATTAGAGAAAGGAATCGTCAACAATTTTACCTGTAAACAAGAATAAATCTATCGGGAACTAAGTGATCTTTTCTCTACGCGCTCCAACCTCAACTTTAACTACTCTACAAGTGTACGAACCGTACACTCGTTGTCAGACTTTTCTCGTGTTACCCGGTAACTGCAGGTTGTGGAGGTCAGATAGGTAGTCGCTCCATGTAAAATACTGGTATTCAGCTGCATCTAGATAGACTGGAAACTGATCCCAACATAGTTGGGGAAAGGCCAGGCAGATTATTTTTTAATTTTTTAATGTCATATTTAGAAAAAGGAATTTATCTTCGTCTCTCCTATTCGCACAAGCTAAATAAAAATAGTTCATGCTGTGGTAAACACACTAGCCAGTCAACAACGTTCTAGTGCGCGTGTATTCTATGAATAACTGTCATTATTTGACTGTAGCATTAATTTATCGGTAAGTATATCCTCTGTTGAAACGTAAGAAGTAGGTACATAAAGAAGGTACATAAATAAAAGAGACTAGGTATTCCAATTCGGCGATCAATCAAAACAGTCATAAAATAAAGATAATCTCATAGAAAGAAAAATTTAGTCACCTACGATTTATAACGAGCGGATAATTGGATAACGCACAGACAACCCCAATTTGACAATTTAATAATAGTTACTGCGATATTTACGTGGTTGACTAGACTACTTTTTCAAATATATGCAGTAATGCAATAGCAATTTCCTTCAAAATCCTCAAAATTGTGATAGAAAGTGTGTTCTGCAATTAGCGTGCTGCTTCTTTATCTATCACCTGGCGCATCAGTTTAAAACAAGTCCTTCTCAATGGATCCCATATTTCACCGACACATGGAACAACGGTGACGGAACACAATAGACTGACCATCATGGCAAATTTATTGGTGTTCCCAAAATTTTATTAGAGCACGAGGAAGGCTACCCATCCTTTTCTACGACGAATATGCCTCAAATAATCCATTCGCAAAATTGCGGCTATGAGCTTTGACATTAACATTACATTCAGAACTACTACTAGAATTGCATAAATACTAATTGTGCCGTTACCCTCGAGCAGTGAGTCACACTCGTGCTTGACTGGTTTTGTCTTGACGGAACAAACTGAGCTCTAGGCAGTATCTCATGGAGATTCAATGCTAATACCAGTTTGCAGACGCCGATATAAAAGCGAAAGCAAGTGCTCCAAAAATTATTACAATCAGTAACCTCCTACAAAACAAACATGTTCAATAAGGTACTACAGTGATTTTATATATTGGATTTAAATTGTTCTAGTGCTTATATTCGATGTCTTGCAGACTTCATAATAATAATATGTGACTGAATATTCTGATTTTTTCAAGTGTTTTTATTGAATTAAGTGTTTTTATTTAATTAATTAACTCTTTAGTAGCCCTTAGTCCTTTGGCTAATTACTCGTAGTTCTTTTTGTGATTAAGCACCGACCATTAAACTGCCTAAACATTCAATTAGAAAGTATTTATTAATGCTACTTAGATCTCACTCTGTTCCTTCTCTTTTGTATTCCAGGTCGTAGTCTTCCTGTGCGCGGCGAGCCTCACCTCCGCCGGCAACCTCCTGCAGGCCGCTGCGCCCGTAGCATACAGCGCGCCCGTAGCGTACAGCTCGGCGCCCGCCGTCTCCTCCGTGTCGTTCACCTCGCACACCGCACACGCTCCCGTCGCCACATACGCCGCCGGACCCGTCGTAGCCAAGACCTACGCCGCTCCCGCCTACGCCACCTACGCCGCCGGTCCCGTCGTAGCCAAGACCTACGCCGCTCCCGCCTACGCCACCTACGCCGCCGGCCCCGTCGTAGCCAAGTCCATTGCTCCCTCCGTGTCCTACCAGTCCATCTCATCTCCTGTTGCGTACGCCGCGGCTCCCGCTGTCGCAGCCTACTCTGCCCCCGTGTACGCCAAGTCCATCGCTCCCGCTGTGTCCTACTCCTCAATCTCTTCTCCTCTGACTTACGCCGCGGCTGCCCCCGTCGTCACTAAGACCTACGCCGCTCCTGCCTACACTTCTTACGCCGCCGCCCCCGTCGTAACCAAGACCTACGCCGCTCCTGCCTACACTTCCTACGCTGCTGCTCCCGCCGTCGCATACTCCGCTGGCCCCGTGCTCAAGTCCGCTGTGTCATACTCGGCTGCACCCGCCGTCTCTCACGTCACTTACTCCGGTCTGGGAGCTAACTACGGCTGGTGAAAACTTATTCGTCAATAAATACATATTTATTCATAATAATTATGCGACTGTAAATTTTTAATGATTGTACATAGAAGAAGTAAAATAAAAACAGAAATATATTTTCGTATTTTCTTTTACCCCAGTTTATATAACTGTTTTGAATATAACGAGCCTGATATCTGGACCAGTCTAAATCAGAACATCAAAAGCTACACAAAACAAAAATTATACAGATATTTTAACGCTTATATTCATATAAACTTGACATTTATTCAGGCATTTAATATTATATTGCAAATTGTAAGTCAATTATGTCGATAACTGGATGTCGATTCGCGGTAGTAGGCACCAATAACGTGACGTGAGTTTGTGTGAACATATACAATACTCGTATTTCCTAAAATATACCCTTCAGAAATTGAAACAGTAGTCCATGAAAATGGCTGCAAATGGGTTTCTCCGAAAAAAGTGGAAAAAAAAACTTAACGTTATTTTTAGAGTTCCGCACCTCAAAAAGAAAAAACAGAACCCTTGAAGGATTACTTTGTCTCACTGTCAGTCTGTCAAGACCCTTTTTTTCAAGAAGTGGTAGAGGTGATTAATCAAGTTGAAATTAATATTAAATACGTAGGTCGGTTCCCGCAAAAAATACGGTCATTCATGCGACATATTTTGATACTTGCAAATAAAAAGGGAAGTTTGCTATAGGTTTTGAGTTGACCTAGAATCATGAAATTTGGCAAGAAGCAAGGTCTCACAGCACAAGTAAAATAAAAAGTCCAAAAATCCTTAATTTGTAGTATTATCACACAAAAACTTCTCCAACTGCAACTGTAAGTTTGTAATCGCAAAAATATATTTTGGTTGGAGAATTGGCCGTGACATATGGGAGAACATTTTTTTCAACTTCATGTTAATTTTGCTTTTGGAATAAGTTCATTCCAACTACGGAACCCTTCATTGTACGTGTATACGGTATTTTATAATGAAAAGGTAACTTTTTAACTGACTTCAAAAAAGGAGGAGGTTCTCAATTCGGATGTTTATATTTTTTGTTATGCATGTTCGGGTATAACTCCCTCATATAATAGACAAATTTGTAAAATTTTTTTTTGTTCGAAACAGGTTTATTTCGAAATGGTCTCATTTAAATTTCGTAAAGATCTGATGATGAGTTTCGGAGACAGACAACGGAACTCTTCAATAAATGCCAGTAAATCAACCGCGATTGCTGCTATAGCATATGTATGCATTGTTTACGCAATCACACAATATAACATCACGCCTGTACCCTGTAAAAGGGCAGGCAGATGTGTTCAATAGCTTCCTGTCACTAATATTCACATAGCAAGTAGTGTTATATGAATTTTGTTTGGGGTAGGTAGGTACAACTAAAAAGTGAAAAATTAAAATTTTTTACAAAAAAGCAACCGACTTCCAAAAAAGCCACTACAAAGTGAAAAATACCTTTAATTTCAAAAGTCGGTGTCAAAAACGGAAATACAGAACCAACGACGCCGGCTTTCAAAATTAAAGTTATTTTTCGCTTTGTAGTGTTTTTTTTGAACACGGTTGTTTTTTTTTGTAATTCTGTTTCTAGAATCGGATCTACGTTTTCTACATCAAGACATGTCATCCATCTCAAAATCCACTGGATGCGAGAAGTACAGAATCGATCAAAGTGGAGTTGCTAGAGGGAGCCCTATGTCCAACTGTGGGGTGCGTCTCTTATATAACACTAGCTTCTGCCCGCGACTTCGTCCGTGTGAAATTTCTTGTTACTCCGACCCACCCCGGCGCATCGCATCGCCTGCCCGCGCTATTACTTCGTTTTTGCTTAGCGTTCTTTCTGACTTTTTTTCTTTTTGCTCGGCTCTTAAAGGTCATAGCGTGATGTTAAATAGCCCATAGCCTTCCTCAAGAATTGGGCTATCAAATGCAAGAAGAATTTTTGAATTTTTCCGACTGGTAGTTCCAAAGATTTGCGCGTTCAAGCAAACAAATAAACTCTTCAGCTTTATAATATTAGTATAGATATAAATTTACTTGATATATTTTTATTTCAATAACGTTCACAAGATATAATAAACGTGAGATATACCAACTATTGATATAATTTCTTTACATATAACATTTATAATTATACTCTAAAACTTATTTACTATAACGTTTATTTAATCGAAAATCATTAGGTCTGTCGTTTATAATGTATATTGATACCGTCATTATGGTTAACACCCCGATTCAGAGTAATCCGACTCGGATAGGTTAGGATAGAAGGCCTTCGTGGCTTCGTGGAATAAAATATTCTCTAAAAAGTCAATATGTTGTTACAAAAGTTAATGACAGAAACGAATCACTGCAAAACTGCATGTAGTCTTGTCTGCCCTACCCTCAGAGTGTAATAAATTACACTCTAAGGGTAGGGCAGACAAGACTTAAAAGCTTAAAAGCCTGAAGCGCCAGAGCCGTAACAGAAACTATGCCTGCTTCATGTTGCATGCTCGCTCGCTTGCATATAGACGAAATAGGTTTTATGTCTTTTGAGTGGTATATCAAACAATTTTATATTAATTGTCTGATGCTTATAGAAATTAGTTACTTTAAAATTGTATCAATCATTTATTTGGTTCGGTAAGTTTCTACCTACCGAACCAAATAAATGAACAAAACGCCACCTGCTACGATCCTTATACCTACTACAACGGGAGATCACTTTATCAATAAAGGTAATCATTATAATCACAGCGGGGGCCCGTGGCTAAATAATAACAGCCGAACGGGTCGATCTATAAGGTTAAGCAACGCTTGCCGAGGTTGGTCCGTGGACGGGTGACCACCTAGTACATATTGAGACCCCTCCGTGACTCGGAAAGCATGTGAAGCCGTTGGTCCCGGCTGTCATACCCGCTGACAGTCGTAACGGGCAGTCGAGATGCTCAAACGTCTGATAGGCAAGGGATCGATACCCCTTGGTAAGACTGGTTGTCAGACTTTTCTCGTGTTACCCGGTAACTGCAGGTTGTGGAGGTCAGATAGGTAGTCGCTCCATGTAAAATACTGGTATTCAGCTGCATCTAGTTAGACTGGAAGCTGACCACAAAAAAAAAATTGTAGGGGAAAGGCCAGGCAGATTATTTTTTAATGTTTTAATGTAATATTTAGAAAAAAGGAATTTATCTTCGCCTCTGCTATTGGCACAAGCTAAATAAAAATAGTTCATGTTGTGGTAAACACACTAGCCAGTCAACAACGTTCTAGATAACACGGGGTTGTGCGTGTATTCTATGAATAACTGTCATTATTTGACTGTAGCATTAATTTATCGGTAAGTACGAGTATTTCTCCTCTGTTGAAACTTAAGAATAAGGTACATAAAGAAAGGAGACCTAGGTGTTCCAATTCGGCGATCAATCAAAACAGTCATAAAATAAAGATAATCTCATAGAAAGAAAAATTTAGTCACCTACGACTTATAACCAGCGGATAATTAGATAACGCACAGACAACCCCAATTTGACAATTTAATAATAATTACTGCGATATTTACGTGGTTGACTAGACTACTTTTTCAAATATATGCAGTAATGCAATAGGAATTTCCTTCAAAATCCTCAAAATTGTGATATAAAGTGTGTTCTGCAATTAGCGTGCTGCTTCTTTATCTATCACCTGGTGCATCAGTTTAAAACAAGTCCTTCTCAATGGATCCCATATTTCACCGACACATGGAACAACGGTGACGGAACACAATAGACTGACCACCATGGCAAATTTATTGGTGTTCCCAAAATTTTATTAGAGCTAGAGGAAGGCTACCCATCCTTTTCTACGACGAATATGCCTCAAATAATCCATTCGCAAAATTGCAGCTATGAGCTTTGACATTAACATTACATTCAGAACTACTACTAGAATTGCATAAATACTAATTGTGCCATTACCCTCGAGCAGTGAGTCACACTCGTGCTTGACCGGTTTTGTCTTGACGGAACAAACTGTGCTCTAGGCAGTATCTCATGGAGATTCAATGCTAATACCAGTTTGCAGACGCCGATATAAAAGCGAAAGCAAGTGCTCCAAAAATTATTACAATCAGTAACCTCCTACAAAACAAACATGTTCAATAAGGTACTACAGTGATTTTATATATTGGATTTAAATTGTTCTAGTGCTTATATTCGAAGTCTTGCAGACTTCATAATAATAATATGTGACTGAATATTCTGATTTTTTCAAGTGTTTTTATTGAATGATACTCTTTAGTAGCCCTTAGTCCTTTGGCTAATTACTCGTAGTTCTTTTTGTGATTAAGCACCGACCATTAAACTGCCTAGACATTCAATTAGAAAGTATTTATTAATGCTACTTAGATCTCACTCTATTCCTTCTGTTTTGTATTCCAGGTCGTAGTCTTCCTGTGCGCGGCGAGCCTCGCCTCCGCCGGCAACCTCCTGCAGGCCGCTGCGCCCGTAGCATACAGCGCGCCCGTAGCGTACAGCTCAGCGCCCGCCGTCTCCTCCGTGTCGTTCACCTCGCACACCGCACACGCTCCCGTCGCCACATACGCCGCCGGACCCGTCGTAGCCAAGACCTACGCCGCTCCCGCCTACGCCACCTACGCCGCCGGCCCCGTCGTAGCCAAGTCCATTGCTCCCGCCGTGTCCTACCAGTCCATCTCATCTCCTGTTGCGTACGCTGCGGCTCCCGCTGTCGCAGCCTACTCTGCCCCCGTGTACGCCAAGTCCATCGCTCCCGCTGTGTCCTACTCCTCAATTTCTTCTCCTCTGACTTACGCCGCGGCTGCCCCCGTCGTCACTAAGACCTACGCCGCTCCTGCCTACACTTCTTACGCCGCCGCCCCCGTCGTAACCAAGACCTACGCCGCTCCTGCCTACACTTCCTACGCTGCTGCTCCCGCCGTCGCATACTCCGCTGGCCCCGTGCTCAAGTCCGCTGTGTCATACTCGGCTGCACCCGCCGTCTCTCACGTCACTTACTCTGGTCTGGGAGCTAACTACGGCTGGTGAAAACTTATTCGTCGATAAATACATATTTATTTATAATAATTATGCGACTGTAAATTAATGATTGTACATAGAAGAAGTAAAATAAAAACAGAAATATATTTTCGTATTTTCTTTTACCCCATTTTATATAACTGTTTTGAATATAACGAGTCTGATATCTGGACCAGTCTAAATCAAACATTAAAAACTACACAAATAAACGAAAAATATACACATATTTTAACGCTTATTCATATAAATTTGACATTTATTCAGGCATTTAATCTTATATTGCAAATTGTAAGTCAATTATGTCAATAACTGGATGTCGATTCGCAATAGTAGGCACCAATAACGTGACGTGAGTTTGTGTGAACTCGTATTGCCCAAAATATTGTATACCCTTCAGAAATTGAAACAGTAATCCATGAAAATGGCTGCAAATGGGTTTCTCCGAAAAAAGTTGAAATGAAAACATAAGATTATTTTTAGGGTTCCGCACCTCAAAAAGAAAAAACAGAACCCTTGAAGGATCACTTTGTCTCACTGTCACTGTCACTGTCTGTCAAGACCCTTTTTCTCAAGAACTCGTAGAGGTGATTAATCAAGTTGAAATTAATATTAAATACGTAGGTCTACGGTCCCCGCAAAAAATACGGTCATTTATGGGACATATTTTCATACTTGCAAATTAAAAGGGGAAGTTGGGTTTTGAGTTGACCTAGAATCATAAATTTGCATGTCAGCTCTTTTATGTCTTCTATTCTTAATACAAATTAGCGTTTATCGTGAGATAAACGCTAATTTGTATATTTAGTCTGGACTTGTACCCGGCAAAAGGCTCGCACAAAACTCACGAAATGTGGGTGTACTATAGTACCTCTGCCTTATCCTTCGAGAATGACATTGCAGGCGTGATATTATTTAGGGCCGCCACTGTGATAAATGTTACAATAAAATACTTTGTGATATTTTGCAATTAAATGAAAGAAAATTTAAAACTCACATTAAACGTACACTTTGTAAACAAGCACACTATAAACTAGAAAATTATATCCTCCATAGGACAATCTAGAATTCTAGAGTCTAACAAAATCAAACTGGTTGCTAATTTTATTGTAAAATTTATAATTTTTTTTTATGTTCATTTATATTCTGTAATTACTTCACTCATTACTTTACTTTACCCTGACTTATCACTTGTTATTTTTTTTAATGAAAATCGTTTACTTACTTTATCCATGTTTGTAAATATGTGAGCACCATGTATCTATCAGATAATTTATTTGTCATGTGTTTGGAGATAAATGAAAATCTTCTTCGATAGTATTAAGGCGTATAATCAATAGTTACACAGGTTTTTAATATTTTTAAACGTATGTCGTGTGGGTGTTCGTTGAGCGATTGTTAGAATGACCGAGGCGCCGCGCGTGGAGGAATTTGGAACTTCACTCGTGACGTCCAGTGGTAGTCGGTTCATAGACGATGACGATGCGTAGACATGCCGCCCGCCTTGGAGTAACAACCTCCAACGAAGAAGAATGTAGAAGTTAAGGTTCTTCCTCCTTGAGTAGCGGACATAATCTGGGGTATGATCTTCGTATCATTCCGTTAGCTGTTTTAATGTCAGCTACACGTGCTAGTCCATCCTTCCCAGGTGAAGTGCTTATGACCCGTCCAAGACGCCATTTTAAAGGTGGCAGGTTGTCTTCTTTAACGAGCACCAAGGTATTGGGTGCTATTGTGTCGGTGTTGGACTGCCATTTACTTCTTGTCTGCAGCTCCGAAATGTACTCCTGCGACCAGCGTTTCCAGAAGGTCTGCCTCATTTGTTCGATGCGCTCGTAGCGGACCAAGCGTGACGTGTTTGCAGCTGTGAGGTCTTCGTAGGTAGGTGCGACGAGCGGCCGGCCAATCAGGAAATGGGCTGGTGTAAGAGGGAGTAGGTCGTTTGGGTCTGAAGACATGGGATACATAGGTCTGGAGTTTAGGAGACCTTCTATTTGTGTTAACAGGGTGGAAAATTCCTCATACGTGAGGTTTACGTTCCCTACACGCCGGAGATGATATTTAAAAGATTTGACCCCTGCCTCCCACAAACCCCCAAAATGTGGTGAGTACGGAGGAATAAAGCTAAACTTAATGTTTTCGCCTGCAGCGAATTCTAAAATATCGTTTTTACTAGCATTTAAAAAATGGGAGAATTCCTTTAGTGCGCCTACAAACGTTTTCCCGTTGTCGGAAAATATTTGTGCGGGTTTTCCACGACGAGATAAAAACCTTCTTAAAGCCAATAAGTATGCTTCAGAACTTAAACTTGTGACTAATTCTAAGTGTATCGCGCGAGTAGTAAAGCATATAAAGAGGCAAACATAACATTTTTCAAGTTTTGAACCCCTTCCTTTGCGATTCAATATGAACATAGGTCCCGCATAATCCACACCGCAGCGCAAGAAAGGATACCCCGGCTCTAATCTTGCAGGCGGCAAGTTACCCATTTTTACTGACAGTGCCTTCCCTTTCTGGCGAGTACATGTAACGCACTTATGTACTGTCTGCTTGGCTAAATCACGACCCTTGAGTGGCCACCAACTTTCTCTGATAGTAGCCAAGAGCAATTGCGGACCAGCATGGAGTAAACGTTTATGTTCGAATTGAAAAAGAAGTCGCGTGAAAGTATGTTTCGAACATAATAATATAGGATGTTTTTTACCATAAGAAAAGGTGTGTGAATTTACTAGTCTGCCTCCCACTCTTATGACGCGATCAGAATCTAGGAACACATCAAGGCTAGATATGTTTCTCATCGACTTAACAGGTAAGTTTTTTATGAATGCAGTGTAAATGTCTGGAAACGATGTTTGTTGTGCTAAGCGCACTAGAACTAAAGTTGATTTATTTAACTCATCCGTAGTAAGCGGACCAGTGCTACGTTCTGGTTTGAATTTGATTCGTGCATTATGAATGAATCGTAACAAAAAAGCGGTTGCACGCCTCATGCGATTAAAATTTGAAAATCGTTCAAAGGTAAAAATGCTAGTAAAAGTTGATTGTGTAAATAAAGAATTAATATTTGATTTCATTTCTGGTAAATCGTGCGAATTAATCATTTCATCGTGATTGTCTTGTTTAAAATTGGTGTCAATTTCGGTTAAAAATGTTGGCCCGTGCCACCAAATATCTGAATTTTGAAGAGCGTCGAGCGTGAGCCCGCGAGACAAAATATCAGCCGGGTTGTTTTTACCAGCAATATGTAACCACGGCAACTCACCAGTCAATTCATTGATTTGCACTACTCTGTTCTGGACAAATGATTTTAACAAGTTTGGTGAGATTTTAATCCAATTTATGACAATCGTGGAGTCAGACCAAAAGTATATGTTATCAAAAGTTAATCTCCATGACTGAATTATTTTTCGATATAACTTGGCACCAAGTAAAGCTCCGCACAGCTCAAGTCGCGGTATTGTAACTGGTTTAATTGGTGCGACTTTCGTCTTAGCACAAAGCAGCCTAACAGTGACCGGTGAATTGTCGTTGTATGTTCTTATGTATGCGCATGCACCATATGCATCCTTTGATGCATCCGTGAAAATATGTAAATCTGTGTATTTTGCATTTACTTGTCTGACATGACGAGGAATTTTTATGTTTTGTAAGTGTTGAAGCGTATCAATAAAATTCTTCCACATAAACAAAATATCGTTAGGTACTGGATCGTCCCAACTTAACTTACAAAGCCATAATTTTTGTAAAAGTATTTTTGCAATTATAATTGAGGGTGATAACAAGCCTAATGGGTCGTACACCTGTGAGACGACAGACAAGATAACCCGCTTAGTTACATGAGTAAAGGTTTGATCAATCTTCGTAGTAAAATATAATAAATCTAAATAATTTAACCAACCAAGACCGAGAGTTTTAGTTAAACAATTTTCGCCTAAAGCTAATTCTTTTGGTTGATCTGTTGTAGAAGTCTCCGAATTAAACAACCATTTACGTAAATGGAAGCAACCAGATTTTAAAACATCATTTACTTTGTTACAAATATCTAATAAACATTGTTTATCATCATGACCAGTAATTAAGTCGTCTACAAACAGATCTTCGTCTATTACCTGCCTTATAACGTCATCCTTACACTCGGATGCCAGCTGTTTGATGCATCGAATACTTAGATATGGAGCGGACGCGGTACCATATGTTACGGTATTAAGCTGGTACACACCGAGTTCGTCCGATTTATTTTCACGCCAAAGAATTAACTGAAGATTTCTTTGATCTGGTTGAATATTAATTTGTCGATACATTTTTTCGACGTCAGCGCATGCAACAAATCTAAATTGTCGAAAGCGTAACAAAATAGAAAAAACGTCATTATGTAAACTAGGGCCAATATACTGAATATCATTAAGCGATTTGTCCGATGTTGATTTTGCACTTCCATCAAAAACCACCCTAAGTTTAGTAGTACTACTATGAACTCTTAAAACACCGTGATGCGGTAAAAAATAATTTGGTGATGGATAATGATTGACTCGACTCATGTGTCCTAAACTCAAATACTCATTCATAAAATCGCAATATAATTTTTTATATTCAGGTGTAGATTTATCTAGTTTACGTTCAAGTGCGTGAAAACGATTTAGCGCGAGTGTGTACGTATCTCCTAGTGTGTCGCTGGACTCGGCTAATGGAATGCGCACAAAAAACCGACCAGTGTTATCGCGGTACGTAGTTTGCACAAACAAGTTTTCACATAAAGACTCATCTTTAGTTAATTTATTTTGCGGAACTATTTCTTCTAATTCCCAGAATTTCCTAAGTTGAGCGTCTAATGATTGTGAGTAATTGCATTGAACTCGATTATTGCGTGAAATTTTATTATTCAACAATGAGCCCGATATTACCCACCCCAACTTAGTATTCTGAAGATATGGACCACTACTTAGTCGAATTAGTCCGTCATTTAAAAGTTCCCAGAATTTATCTGCCCCAATTAATAATTCGATTCCTGATGGCGAATAAAATTTGGGATCTGCTAACTGTATATGATCAGGGATATTTATGTGTGATGTTATACCTAACGATGGCAACTGAGCTGTTATTTGATTTAAAACTAAACAGTTAAAGCGTGTACTATATTGTGTAGTTTTAGACCTCAAATTAACTTCACATGATTGTGTGGAATTAGTCACCGAGTTACCTACTCCGGAGACTTGCACAGTGGACTGTATTAAATTAAGTTTAAGACGTTTGCATAAAGATTCTGCAATAAAGCAATGCTGACTACCGTTATCTAATAATGCGCGGGTAGTGTGATAATTATTGCTTGTATCTGCAACCTCAACTAAAGCTGTAGACAGCAGTACAGTCTCTAATAATGAATGAGTAGTACTTTGATGTGTTGTGTGAGATGCAGAATGTAATGTGGTAGTATTTGAAGACATACAACTAGTTGTTTCCTGCGACGATGCCTGTGAATTAAGCGCAACAGCTGACGATGTGGATGCACTCACACTATCGTCACATTTATCATGAATAAGATTGTTGTGTTTCTTGTTGCATTGCTTACAAGGACCGAACCAACACTCATCTACGGAGTGATTAGCGCGTAAACAATTACAACATAATTTCTTTTCGTTAATGAATTTAATTTTATCATTAACAGTTAATTTTAAGAATGAATCGCAAGAATAAAGCGAATGGTTAGCTTGACACATAGTGCAAATACGAGAACGTTTGGAATTTTTATTATTAGATCGTTTATTTTGTGTCGATGTGTAACTATGTGATTTATTTGGTTGTTGTGATTGTGATGGTTTCTTTGCGTTATTATTGTCTGTGGAAGGTCGACTATGTGCTAAATAAATTGTTTCTAGTACGTCAGCCCTATTTTTAAGAAAAGTAATCAAATAATCAAGAGATGTACGTGAATTTGACTGATTATGACTATTTATGATTGAACTTTTATGAGTCTCCCATTCTCTTTCAGTAACTGAATCAAGTTTAGATGTAATTAAGTAAATAATCAACGTGTCCCAAGACTCGGTCGGTTCTCCGAGGTTTTTGAGGGAACGTAGATTTTTGAGAACGGTATCTATAAGTTTACGAATTTGATTGGATGATTCCTTATTAAGTGACGCAATAGAAAATAAAGCCTTGACATGGTTTTGCACAAGTAAACGGTTATTATTGAATATGTTTTCCAATAACTCCCATGCTATATTGTAATTCTCAGACGAGAATTCTAATGACTTAATAACCGATAATGCACTGCCAGTTAGAGAAGACCGTAAATAATGGAATTTTTGCACATTATCTATTTCTTTAGAGTTATGGACGAGAGATAGGTAAGTATCGCGGTACTCCAACCAATGATCATAAGAGCCATCAAAGGAAGGAAGTGAAATTGTAGGCAATTGAACTTTACTAAAAACTTTAGAACAACTTTGAGCATTATCTTCGTTAATTATACACTTAGCCTTAGTCACATAAGTATAATAGTTGGTTTCAAAAGATTCCCTCTCAGATAATTCCTTTTCGATTTGACTATCAGGTATTTTTAAGTCTATTTCATCCTGAATGTCTGAAAAGTCCTGTAACAATAAGTCTGCCTTTTGTAAACGCGTTTTTAATTCTGTTTTAATTATTTCATTAATAGGCATTACTTCTACAGAGTCTACATACTTCATGAATAGTCGAAATTTACCGCGAACAACACCTCTTCTTTTATTTAAATCTCGAAATATATCCTCACCACTGCTACGACTTTCTTCTGATGGAGTTTTAGTCATTATGGAGTTTGTGGAAGACAAAATAGTTATTTGAATGATTAGTAAAAGATTTTTATTATTTTACTTTTAAGTTGAGGGTAGCGACAAAACGAAAATCTTTACGCGTTTTTAACTATTTAACGGAAATAAAACACTAGGATTTCACACAATATTAACACAAATGAAGCACTGAATAAGAAAATAAGGATAAAGAATGATGATTGACCTGACCGTTTTATGCTGGTACCGTGGATGACTTCGCTGATGACTTCGTGCGTCCGATTTATGCTGGTCGCGACGATTTCTTCTGCTGTATCCGGCTCGAAGGACCAAAATATGTTTGGAGATAAATGAAAATCTTCTTCGATAGTATTAAGGCGTATAATCAATAGTTACACAGGTTTTTAATATTTTTTAAACGTATGTCGTGTGGGTGTTCGTTGAGCGATTGTTAGAATGACCGAGGCGCCGCGCGTGGAGGAATTTGGAACTTCACTCGTGACGTCCAGTGGTAGTCGGTTCATAGACGATGACGATGCGTAGACACATGGTTTCATTTTAAATTCTTTTATCTATTGTGATATATTAATTTCATTTTAGGTGCATCATCTTCACATTTTATTATACGTATATTTAATATATGCAAAATATTTTAAAAGAGTAACGGTGGAGTTTCTTGCCCATTCTTCTCCACACGAAAACTACCTTTTGGAAGGGGCGACTAGAATCAATTCTCATCATTTCAGCCGATAGACATCCACTGCTGAACATAGGCCTCCCCGAAGCACCTCCACTTCGACCGGTTCTGTGCTTCTCGCACCCAACGGGTTCTTGCGGCCTTCACAAGGTCGTCGGACCACCTTGTGGGAGGCCTTCCAATGCTACGTCTTCCGGTACGCCGACGCCACTCCAGAACCTTTCGGCCCCATCGGCCATCTGTTCTGCAAGAAATGTGCCCTGCCCACTGCCACTTAAGTTTGGCAATTCTTCAATCAATTCTATTTTATTGTAATTTTTGACGTTCAAAAGTGCCTTTTATGTGCCTATTTGAAATAAATGCACTACTGTTTACTTTGACTTTGCCAATAACAAAATTTACCCCTGCGTAATGTTCTATAGTTCAGTAATCATAATTAACTTATGCCATTATCTTATAAATATTCGGAAAGGTTGCATGTTAAATCCATGCAGGTTATGAATCTCTACAGTACCTATCAGAATGTAAAAGCAGGTTGTTTTTTTAAGTACCTATAATGTTTTAGAATTTTTCTTTCATTGAAAGATCTCATAGTATTTATTTTCTCTTAACTACGGCCCTAAAGGATTGCATTAGTTTAGTAGCGAGGTAAATGACTTCTACTGCCTATTCCTGACACTTCGGAACGAAAAATGACGTTTGGAACTTACTACCTGAACTAAATTATAAGTTGATTTATATTTACAATGAAAATGTATATCAGCCATAAAAAGAACATCGAATAAGAATTAAAGGCCATATATGGCCAGATATGTTGGAAAAAGTTACGTACACGCATCCAAATATGTATCGATTCAGTTGACGGACGGCTACTTGACAAATGTTAAACTATCGACACTAAATGTAATTTCCAAATCGAAACATTTTCAAAAATATTGTTAACCCACGATCTATTTAAACAGACGTTTCCGAATAGAACCACAACCTAAGATTCCGCAAGAACTTTACGATATCTCAAAATCTAATTTATTCGAATTTGTAATATTATGTTAAGCCAATCAGACACTCATGTGTGCATGTACGTGGGTACTTAAACTACTTACTAATCATTTCAATTAAGGGGCTTACAGGACCTAAACACAAAAAAACGCAAGTTTTAGAAACAATAAAAGTATATGATCGACTACAGTAAACAAAATCAGAAAAACATAACCCTCCTTCTGGCGCAGTCGGGTAAAAATATATGATATTCTTCAGGATATATGCTAGGTAGATAGTGTATTAAAAACATAATACAACTATTTTTATACGATAGAAAAAAATCATGAAGATACCTCTACAAAATTTTTCAATAAAAAAATACATACAATATACATACAATCATTCCGATTTTTGGTCAGATTATTCTACAAACAACATACTAAAATACTAGTGTTTTAATTTTCTAGTCCAAGCAACAGATTTTTTGTAATTAAATAATTGCTTCATATTTTGCAATAAATTTCCAGCGTTGTGTCATCGCGATTCTCTTTCTTTTCTATGCAGTCCGACAATGACCGCGCTTTAGGTCATGTAAGCCCCTTAAAGCGATACATCTAATCTGTCTTGAACCAGCCAAGCCTTGCCTTGCCTACAACCTACTGCAGTTGGAAATGTGAACAACATTTTCTGGTTCAGTTAGACATACGTGAATCACATTCGCACTCGCACTTGACCGATATTACCCTCATAAACAAATTGTGCTGTAATCTATGTCAGCTAGGATTCTATGAACCAGTTTCAGACACTCATATAAAAGCGCATGCAAGTGCTCCAAAAAACATTGCATCGTACAACCACGTTCATTTCAAACATGTACACCAAGGTACTAGTGATTTGTTAATTCGTTTGAAAATATTTTTTGTTGGATCCAAAAGTATACTCCGATAGTGCTCCGCTATATGATGGAAGCTATGGATATCTTTTCATCTTCGGCATCAGACTTTAAGCGTCTGCAGCTGAATATTAACATCACCATCACATTTAACGGACGGATTAGTGATCGTAGATTATTGTTAAAATAAAAAGCAACGGAACTCATGTGCCAATTTTGTTGATGAAACTCAGTCACCTTCTACGCCAGAAATCACACTGATCACATTTTTCATTTTATCCTAGGTCGTAGTCTTCCTGTGCGCGGCGAGCCTCGCCTCCGCCGGCAACCTCCTGCAGGCCGCTGCGCCCGTAGCATACAGCGCGCCCGTAGCGTACAGCTCGGCGCCCGCCGTCTCCTCCGTGTCATTCTCATCAGCGGCTCCCGTCACTACATACGCGGCCGCCGCTCCCGCTTACGCCACATACACCGCTGGTCCGGCGTACTCTACATATGCCACTGGTCCCGCATATTCAACATACACTGCCGCCGCCGCTCCTGCTGTCGCTGCTTACTCCGCCCCAGTGTACACCAAGGCTGTAGCTCCCGCAGTGTCCTACTCCTCTGTAACCAGGCAGTCTTCTCCCGTGACCTACGCTGCATCTGCGCCAGTTGTTTCTACCTACTCCGCTCCCGTAGTAGCTAGAACTTACGCCGCGGCCGCTCCCGTAGTAGCCAGGACATACGCTGCGGCCGCCCCCGCCTATGCGACCTACTCTGCACCCGCCGCCGTAGCTGCGTACTCTGCGCCCGCCGTAACGTCATACTCTACACCTACAGTAACAGCATACTCCGCACCCGCCGTAGCAGCGTACTCCGCTCCCGCCGTCACAACATACTCTGCTCCTGTCGTAGCCAAAACTTTAGCTGCTCCCGCGGTAGCCACATACGCCGCAGCTCCCGTACAGTCTGCTGTGACTTACTCGGCAGCGCCCGCAGTATCACACGTTGCCTACACTGGTGTGGGAGCCAACTACGGGTGGTAAACATGGCCTATTTATTGTTGATTTTTATTAATAAGACTTTATTAACGACAGTCAAAGCAAAAATCTAAATAAAAGCTATAACATAAATGTTCGACTTTTTCTTATTCATCGTAAGATTACTGACCTCTTCAGATAAAATAAACGTTTACTATTAAAATGTGGGATCACAACTTCTGTAGGTATCCGTATCGAGAATGATAAAGAGATTTTTTACAACAAGAAAAGGCTGGTTTTAACAAAATCATATCAGTTTTAAGTACCTACTGCAATCATTTTGACATTCATAGGTAAAAAAAAATGTTAAAGACCTATAAATTTATTTTTATAACTTAAGTTATTGGTATCCATGCGTAATTACTAATGTTTTGAGAATAGCGATAAATCTAAAAGGTAAATTACGTCTTGTGTTAAGCACTTCTTAGCGTTTCGGTAGCAATCTAAATGAACTCGGCCCAGAATGCGGCTACTTGAGTTGTCTAATATTTGAGTTGGTTTCGGTCTTCCTTCTCAGATTAGTCAGTTACGTAACACCGAACTTATCTAGTTTTTAAACATAACTTAATTTTGAGGTGTAAAAGTACTTTTTTTTAATCCATAATACAGAAATAAATATAATTTATCAAATTAATTAATTGAAAAAAAATTATTAATTTTTTAAAGACATAGTTTGTATTTAATTTTGATTAATCTTAAATGCGAATAGCCAATGGAAAAAGTGGTAGAGCAATCATGAGTTCGCTATACACTCATTCTATTAAAAATTTCTGAGTTATAATATAAAAATAACGTTTTCATTTCATTAGGGCTTCTCGTGGATAAAGTCTGTTATTACGATAGATACAGACGCCAGCACATCAAGCTACTACAATCTGTCAAATTTCTTTAATAGATTTACAACTTTATCGCTAGAGCATAAGGTTCAAAGTTGATTGTGAAAATTTGACAGTTTCGGGTAGCTTGATGTGCTGTTATCTGTACCTAGAAAGAGTATTGTAGATTTCATAATTAGAAATTTACCTTTAGATTAAATAAAAAAAACAACATTGTTCAAATGATAAAATTACATTAATAGATGATTTCATTTCTGCCATATCTCTCTACCAAATCGAATTTTAACATGGTTGACATCCTAGTTTAGGTACCCACCTAAACTAGAATGTGAACCATGTTAAAATGATATCCATAATTAAAAATATATAACATAATAAAATAAGTGTATTTCACGGAGTTTTAAGAATTCTGAACCAGAAGTTTCAATAGTCTTGTGATTGTTATTCAATGTTACTATAATATAATATCATTGATCGAAATATCTGTGTAACCTTTTTACAATAACCATTATAAGTAGTCAATTTAAAATAATAAGACTACGATAATAGTAATAAATAATAACGCTAATTAATTATTAACATGAATTAGAATCTAGTAAATTAATAAAATAATTATTAAGTACTCATTGTAATTAAACTATGGAAAAGTATTAAAGGTAACGAAAACAAAAATATGAATAAATATTTTAAACATTTATTTGGTTTTTAATTTCGAATATAAACGTTATACTAGGTAGTCATAATTATATTCTAAACTTATACAAATAAGTTTTCACCAGTTGTATTTGCCTTCCAGACCATTGTATGAGACGGCGGGCGCGGCAGAGTATGACACAGCAGACTTGATCACGGGAAGAGAGGAGTATGTAGCTATGGCGGGAGCAGCGTAGGACTTGGTGATGACTGGGCTCGTGGCGTACGTGATAGGCTCTGAGTGAGTCGAGTACGAAGAGTAAGACACCGCAGGAGAGACAACCTTAGTAACAAGGGGGGCAGAGTAGGTCTTGGCGACGATGGGAGTGGCCGCGGCGTAAGTTAGAGGAGAAGAGTGAGTAGAGATTGAAGAGTAAGACACCGCAGGAGCGATAGACTTGGCGTACACTGGGGCAGAGTAGGTCGCGACGGCAGGAGCAGCGGAATATGTGTTGTATGCAGGTGCGGCGTAGGTCTTAGCGTACGTGATGGGAGCGGAGATAGACTGGTAGGACACGGAGGGAGCGTAGGACTTGGCTACGACGGGTGCAGCGGCGTAGGTGGTGTATACGGGAGCGGCGTAGCTTTTGTAGGCAGGAGCAGCTTTGTAGGTGGAGATGGGAGCGTGTGATATATGCGAAGAGAAGGACTGGGAGCTGTACGCTACGGGCGCAGCGGCCTGCAGAAGCTCCCCAGCCGAGGCGAGGCTCGCCGCGCACAGGAAGATTACGACCTGAATCACATGATGACATAATAATTAGCTAAGTATTGCACACTTTATCCATCAACTGAAACAACCTGCATTTGAACACGATACAAAAAGAGATCTTTGCCACATATGTCAATATAACGATGACAAAAATGACGTAATTTTTACACAATTTTACAGTACCCGGCGATAAATATTGCACATCGACCTATTCGATCCTATCGATTTTATACAAAGAATAAAAATAATTATCAAAAGAAGCAAATCATAATTGTTTTAACAGCTCCTAATAGATACCGGACTGTTCGTATTTCGTGCGACAGAGATAACGCTCTACGACGCCGAAATTAGCCGATTGTCTCTTTCCAAAGGTCGATGTGCAATATTTATCGCCGGGTACTGTACTAACATTTAAAAGACATTATTTACTTAATTTTAAATATCAGTGCCAGTACCTTGGAGTACATGTTTGTGTTAAACTTGGTGGTTGTGTGTAATATTTGGAGCACTTCTCTCGCTTTTATACGGTTACTGCGAACTGGGTGTTAACATTGAATCCCTGGAAAACCTTCCCTAATATGTAGTTCTGTAAGGACAAGATCAATCAAGTGAAAGGGTGATTTATACTTCAATGGTTTTACAGCTACATTTATAAGTAATTAGTGTCTGTATTTGCATAAATGTGGTAAATATGATGGATGGTACGGATATCTTAGTGCAGAATGCGTTCCGTTATAATTACGGATCGGATATTCGGATGCATATAAATTTACCCAAAGTGAATTCTTGTTTATGAAAGTATGGAAGCGGCTTCTTAAAATATTTTTTCTGTAAAAAAAACCCGGGATGCCAGGAACACCGGGAATGCATAACTAGTCGGGTGTACTTATAGTATGGAAGGAAGGAACTACATAAGAGAATTATTCTAAATATATGGAATCTGTTATCTTATCTTGACGTTGTTTGCTATTGCAGTTTGGTATCTACCTACCTACTTTACTATATTAAACAACTAGCTTCATATTTTCTGACTGACCGACTTTTTGACAATTCAAAAGTGCCTGTAAATGGTTTAATTGAAATAAATGCTTTGAGTTTGAGTTTGAGATTAGGTATGCATCCGATTCTATAGTCAGAAAAAAACACAAAACTCCGGAATCGCGAGATTTTTACGATCAATGCAAAAGTGCATTCCATATAAGCCAACATTTGCTATAATCAGAAACCCAAATTTGTCGATCCCGGAACCGCGGGATTTTTTCGATACAAAAGCGCATTCCATATTAGCCGACATCTCAACTTTAGGTGAATATGTGCGACAACAAATGGTAATCATAAGATAACATCACGCCTTGTTTCCCCGAAGACTTAGGCAGAGGTGTAACCAAAGTACACCCACATTTCGCCAGTAATGTTCAAGTCCCATGTAATTAGGGGGTGAGCCTATTGCCACCATCGGGCACAAATTCCGGGAAATTCCAGATGAAAAACCCAATAACACTTTGTCAGACCGGGGAATCGAACTTAGGACCTCGTCATGACCAATCGTAATCATGATAATTATAACAATATTTCTGAAAGCTTATATTATACGAGTGGATCAGTGAGACCACTCTCACTCATCCACTCATCAAATATAAGCAGCCACCTGAAGATTTGACACCGCCGTATTCTACAGAGCAGCTTATTTCCAGCTGGATGATGGATTCATTCTAAAGCATCAAGTTCTATGCTAGAGCTGTGCACTTCTGTAAGTGATGTACTCGCAATATAAAAAACTGTATGTGATTTTTGTTTTCGTATGTTCTAGTGAGTAATTCGTTGAAGTGTCATAACAATAAATAAATAAAATAGAACTTTTCTCCAAAAATACTCTAAGTTTTATTTCATAGTTATAAGGTTTCATTTTATTGGACATTTATTTTTAAGTACTAACTGGCCCGACAGTGTCGTTATCTTATCCAAAGGTGTTTTGTTCATGCGAAAATCCCATAGAAAAAGCACTACAATTTTTCTCGAACTTCTCAATTCCGGAGAAATTTCCCAATTTTTCTTACCATAGAAACCCTATTCGAACTGTTACGAACATTTTTTTTAGTTAACCAAATCGTTCAACTCGTTATCAAGTGCAGCGCTTACCGAGCAGCATTTATATTTATTAAAGCTTTTGTAGCCAGGAAGGACCAAAGATCTACAGATTTATGAATTGAATTATTCTTCTCATTATGTTTCTGAGATGCACCATTGAATCAACTTCGCTTCGTTTGTGGTGTGAGTGGCGGAGTGGTCTGTCAGCATTATGTGACGTGACCCTCCATCATTTGGATGCAGGGTCACATAATGCTATTCTGTTGCCAAACAAATACTCTATCGGATAGAGTATTTGTTTGGCAACAGAATAGCATACTCTACTCTGAATTTAGGCAGATTTATACTTGCCCGATTTTGGCAATATCAACGTAATATTTGTGACGGCATTATTTTGGTTTCAACTGCAGCTTACAAGCACTTAAGCCTCATATATACACTGACTGACTGTAGAAAGTGGATGGAGTTATTTGACTGGTAGAAAGTAATGCCTTAGGCATTAAGTCCCCGGGTGTCACCATTGCCAGGATCGCCCAGAGGACACGGTAGAGCATACAGTGGAGGTCTGCCCCGCTTGGACGGAGCACCGTCGTGTCCTCGTAGAGGCGATCGGCAGCGGCGGCGACTTCTCGCGTCCGGACCTGGTTCAAGCCATGGTCCGAGGCGAGTGGAAGTGGAGGGCAGTCGCCTCCTTCTGCGAAGCAGTCATGCTAGCGAAGGAGGCGACGGAACGGCTGAGGGAGAGAGCCTCCCGTCCCAGCCGCCGCGGGAGACGCTCTTTGCGTCGGGAGCCGCGCAACGACTCCCGGCCACGCCCACGCGGGCCTGCGGGCGGAGAGTAACGGGAAGCTCACCGTCCGATCAGGACTAGGCCCGTGCCGGACGGCGCGTACATGTTCCACGCACGCCTCAAAGAGATCTCGGCATCAAATGAAGGGGCCCGTCAGGGCCGAAGCCTGCCGGGTCAGTGGGATTGTCCGAATGGGTTACCGCTGGCCCGGAACATAAAGGAAAGGAACACGGGTGGGTTTTAGTCAATAAGAGTCTGACACTCCCTTCCGCTCCACCCAGAGCGGGAAATGACATATGATGATTTCCCATCCTGAAAAAAAAAGACATTAAGTCCGCCTTTGTACAGTATTTTTTTACTTGTGCATAAAGTTTAAAAAAATGAAATACACGAAACAAGTTTCTTGCCGTGGCATGCAAAAAAATTGAAGACAACAAGGACTTGCATCGTCTAAACACTGTTTAGACAGTGCAACTTTTATTGCCGCTTCAACTTATGGTGTGCCACAGGCAATTAAATCCTGTGTAAATCAGACTTTCCTACGTCAATTTACTCAGTTAAGATGGAACTAGTCGCGAGCTCGAACTCACTGGGCCCACCAGTGAGTTCACCCGAAAGCACGCTGTCTCACTTGGCATCATGTCCGACAGAGATTGTATCAGTGATGAGCAGTTAGACGCTAGGTTAAACGCACAACGTCTAGTTCGCACGCACACAAACACCGTTCCGAACTAAAATGCGCGTAAAAAATATGAAAAGTTCTTTGGAAAATCGAGTTTTATGAAAAAAATCACTTCATAAATCAATTAAAAATAAAGTGTATTGAATACTTCGATAGTTGAGCATTGTCGATACCGACTTTGTTTTGAAGATTTTACACTTCTTTTATAACTTATTTATACCCAAACATACGTTAAAATTAGTAAGAAAAACGGATATTTGTTGGCTCGTAACGTTTTAATGACTTTTTATTTTACTATTCTGTTTCCGAACAGACACAATAATAAGAAAAAACAATATCATGTTTAACTTCGGATGTACAGACGCCAGCACATCAAGCTACTACAAACTGTCAAATTTCTTTGATAGATTTTCAACTTTATTGCTAAATCATAAGGTTCAAAGTTGGTTGGGAAAATTTGACAGTGTCGGGTAGCTTGATGTGCTGATGGCGTCTGTACATCAAGCTACTACAATCTGTCAAATTTCTTTAATAGATTTTCAACTTTAATACTTAAGTATAAGGTTCAAAGTCAATTGGGAAAATTTGACAGTTTTGGATACTTTGATGTGCTGGCGTCTGTACAATGAGTAATACCCTCCAGAAATTTGTATGGATAAAATATCGACTAGTGGCACCTTAACGACAGTTCCTCGTACATACAATTCATTTGATTTGAATTAGACCTACACAGAAAGAGCTTTTCGTAAGGGATTTCCAGGCTAAACAGAATCTACGCGAAAAGTGGCGAAATATGTAATAAGCTCGATTTTCAGAAAAGTAATCTCCGCATTTTTTCTGAGATTTAATTTTATTTTAGTAAATAAACTAAGTCTATACAAATGTAGTAAATATTGGAGAGAAAAAAACTCTTAAGTAGGTAATTATTTTGATGTGTTTTTTCTTTTGCAAATATCTACACATTATTAAATACGCATTTCAGCTTTTCCCTGTAATATTTTAGCTGATTATGATGATACCTCCTAACGGTTTCGGCCACAGCGACAGCATGCTTCAACCCTAACACTATACTTTATTTATCTAAAGCATTGAAGCTGTAAACATTCTTGTTTTTTGTTTGTTTATAATAGAACACCTAGATGTAGGTAGCCGTTCGGGAGCAAGATAGTATAAAATATAGACCCAATACTTGTATTTAAAGTAGGTATTTAAAAAGGTAAGGCATAGTTCAGAAAAAAAAAATGCAAATTAATTATATTGTTTTTATTTCGTTATGTTTCAAACACACAAACATTAATATATACAGTCGATTATTTACAAACAATAAATATTAACAAACAGAACTGTGTTTACCAGCCGTAGTTGGCTCCAAGACCAGAGTAGGTGACGTGAGAGACGGCGGGTGCAGCTGAGTATGACACAGCGGACTTGAGCACGGGGCCAGCGGAGTATGCGACGGCGGGAGCAGCAGCGTAGGAAGTGTAGGCAGGAGCGGCGTAGGTCTTGGTTACGACGGGGGCGGCGGCGTAAGAAGTGTAGGCAGGAGCGGCGTAGGCCTTAGTGACGACGGGGGCAGCCGCGGCGTAAGTCAGAGGAGAAGAGATTGAGGAGTAGGACACAGCGGGAGCGATGGACTTGGCGTACACGGGGGCAGAGTAGGCTGCGACAGCGGGAGCCGCGGCGTACGCAACAGGAGATGAGATGGACTGGTAGGACACGGCGGGAGCAATGGACTTGGCTATGACGGGACCGGCGGCGTAGGTGGCGTAGGCGGGAGCGGCGTAGGTCTTGGCTACGACGGGTCCGGCGGCGTATGTGGCGACGGGAGCGTGTGCGGTGTGCGAGGTGAACGACACGGAGGAGACGGCGGGCGCTGAGCTGTACGCTACGGGCGCGCTGTATGCTACGGGTGCAGCGGCCTGCAGGAGGTTGCCGGCGGAGGCGAGGCTCGCCGCGCACAGGAAGACTACGACCTGAGGATAAAAGAAACACAATTGCTATAATTTTACACTTTCACCTTAAATCTGTACAGGCTACACTTGCTCCAAAATCAAAATCGTATGATACACATAAAACAGGTAACAAATCGTTAACCCATGACCGTAAAGTATTTTAAATATCAGTGCAGTAAGTACCTTGGAGTACATGTTTGTATTGAACGTGGTTGTTGTGTGTAATTTTTGGAGCTCTTGCTCTCGCTTTTATACTACTGTCAGTAACTGGTATTAGCATTGAATCTCCGTCTGGTATTGCCTGAAGCTATGTTTATTCCGGCAGTCAATTGGCGGAGTGTAGGTGATTTACATGTGATATTTAATTATCGAGTCCTCCAAAAGATTGTAACCAGTATTAAACAAACTTTAGCGTTAGTTCATTGTGGGGTTAGACAAGTTGTCCCTGAAAATTATTTGTTTTATGAAAAAATCGAAGTACATTTTCACGTATAGATAGATGAGCTATTTGCAGTCAAATTAGAGCGTAAGTCTTTTCTGTTTTATGCTAGCCTTCCCATTTGTGTTTCCAGCAGTATTGCTCTTTATCGAACAGTTCGAAAGATATCGATGTTAGAAAAATTACTGACAAATTGATAAACTTTAGGACCCGGTTTTTATTGCCGCTGTCCTGTCCCAGCCTTTCTCTTAAAAATACTCAAATAAATATTCATTAATTAGGAAAATACACAAACTGTAACAGGTCAATCTTATTTTTACCGACTTTATTTCTATTTACCTAATAGAAATGAAGTCGGTAAAAATAAGATAACAAATATTAACGTATTTTCCTTATTTGTAATATACCATTTATAACATATTTGCTCGTAAAGGGTCTCTTATTTCACCAATTTCAATATCGCAATGTATCTCATTACGCACTTGTGCGGTAATGTAAAGTAAATCGCACGGTTTATCAAGATGCTCCGTCAAAACGAACGGTACTTTTTTAAATCTTAGCAAAGAGTTTTTATTTCAGAAAAGTAGTCAACATTTTATGAATAAAATTAACTTTGGGAGATAAAATATAATAAATAATATTTAATTTAATTAATTTTGACAATAAATTACAACCATTAATATCTGTAACAAAAACAAAAATATTAATTTACTTTTTTTAATAATACTGGCTGTTTTGTGCCTATGCCTGAAAAAAAAGCGCGAATGCGCGCGCATCGCTTATTTGTTAAGAAGTAAAAATTATTCCGAAGTCCTAGTTTTATATATTTCCTCGCAAATATGTTATAAAACGTCGTATGACATACGTGCGCTTTGATAATTACAGCCTCTGCTTTCTTTTAGCCCTCGCCTACGGCTCGGGCAAGCAATATCGCCTCGGCTATAATTTTCAACTTACCGCACTTATATCATAATGTACTATTCCCATAAGAAAGTACCTGAGGACTGTAACATGAAACAGGTATTATTATTATCTTATTTAATATTTTCTATTGACTGTACTTACCTGTCAAAAAGAGTAAACCTAGATAAAGTGGATAAGACAGAGATTAAAACAGAAGACGAACTAGCAGGGGATCGGACCGGAATAAATCGTTCTTAATGGCTTCATGTTGTCTTTGTTTATTAGTTACAAGCGCGGCTGTGAACTGAAGGTCCTGAATTCAATTCCAATGCGATGCAAATCAACTTTATCATCTTCAATTGAGCCGAAAGACGTCCACTGCTAGACCAAGCACCGCTACTTCGACTGGTTCAGTGTTCCTCGCATCTAGCGGATTACTGCGACCTTCACAAGGCCATCGGTCCACCTTGTGCGAGGCCTTCCAACGCTGCAACGTCTTCCGGTACGCGGTCGCCACTGCAGAACCGAAAAAATGCCCAACGCGCCTATTGAAGTTTTCAAAAATCAGAATTCGTCCTTTATCACGTAGGATATTACTACATTGTCAATGGCAAAATTAGGTTGGACAATTTCAGTAGGTATACGTCTGTCTACCCAGTTCCATTATAAATTGATTGTTAATTTTATTCTATTTATAGCTGCGTACGTTTTCGGCCTAATGCAATAGTTCATAATCACCCTAGAACGGTTCCCACTGCTGAGACACAGGCCTCCAATCGGTGAGAAGGAGTGGGCGGTTATCCACCACGCAGGTCCATTTCCGGTTGGTAGTTGTCACATGTCTTCGATTGTTTTGGTTCGAAGACATCGTGAGGAAACCGGCATTTCCTCACGATGTTTTTTTTCACCATTTTGAGAGCAGTGGTGATGAAATAATTTGCACAAAGTAAAGCGCCTGGCTGGGTTCGAACCTACGACCTACCGACTACTCGTATGTCGCGGTCGTCACCACTTGTCTACGACTGCTCCACCATAGCAATAGTTGCAAAAAAGTAATCAAAGTTCTTCATTGCCAAAGTCACAAGTTCACAACTGACTCGTCGTGTGTGACCTGTCAGATTTCATCGTAACTGCATTTTGAATATCAAAAGATTTTGCACACAAACCTACTTAACTGACGTCCGTTTGCCATACAGGATGGACGCTATAGCTACTTCGACAGATCTTCAAAAGTAGTCAACCCATTAGAAGAATTCGTGTTGGTGTTGGATTTCCCCACCCAATGTTCTGTTTATAATTTGTTTTTTTTTCTTCATTTTGAATACTATCAGCAACGGATATTGGACTCGTCATTACGACATACTGACAACAACATTTCCATTTTTTATCGTTCACATACTTACATAAATCTTTCGCAAAGAGGAACTCAGGAAATAAACTGAGGAAGTTCTCAACACAAGCTTACACCATAAAGGCTCCTTCAAACAGACGCGACACGCGATAAAATCGCGCGCGACACAAAGGCACCGCAAGTCGCGCAACGGATGGTGCCTTTGTGTCGCACGCGATTATATCGCGTGTTGCGCCTGTTCGTAGGAGCCTTTTTTTTCAGGATTGGATATCATCAAATGACCATGGAGTGTCAGACTCTTACTGACTAAAACCCACCCGTGTTCCTTCCTTAGCCCTTTATGTTTCGGGCCAGCGGTAACCCTTTCGGACAATCCCTCTGACCCGGCAGGCTTCGGCCTTGACGGGCCCCTTCGGTTGATGCTGACATCTCTTTGAGGCGCGCGTGGAACACGTACGCACCGTCCGACGTTTGTAGGAGCCTTAATTTGTATTATTGCTAACGTCATAAGCTTGCAAAAAAAGAATGTTGGTATTGTGACGGAACGAGGAAGATGCCTATTAAATTACCCGATTATGCCACAAAACGAGGGTAATGCGTTTTCTTTAGTACAATCTTACCATTTATTGATAGATGACCTCAAATACTGATTTTATATATTATCATGTCAACCGATATTACCTCAGAACAAAATATTCTACATAAAGAATAAAGGTCAGTGAAAAGACATATTTTATTATTAAATGAGATAATTATATTAATGAAAATACTAGCGAACGATCTTGACTTTATTTATTTTTACATTTAGCAAACAAGGCTGTGCTGGAAACGGGTCTCGAAATAAAATTGCTCATTAATTAATTTTATAGGTATACTTATTTAGAATAAACCTTCCTTTAGATTTATTTAAAAAATAGTTTATCATTAGATAGTATCAGTCTATTCAATTCATAAAACTGTTCACAATTAAGTAAGATATCGCATCGAAGACTGCTTATTACACCAATTGGATTAGTTTTTGTGGACGATTTTATATGAAATGAAATGCATTAAAATCTAACACGGAAGTCAAGACAAAAGTAAGTCATGGCAAATATCCAAACGGAATTACGAAATAAATGGCAACACCAGTGCATCACTACAAAATAAAACAAACATTTATGAGGTAACATGCATTTATTTATAAAAACAAAAAACTTAATAAATTACTACTCTAGCTAACATTTTACACTATCGACATATTTCACCATCCATAGTACACACCCAAACCGTTGAAGGTGACATGAGAAACCTCTGAAGCGGGAGAGAATTGCACAGCTCTAACATAGCCCTGTTGATGTCTAGCAGCTACGGGTATCGAGTGGTATTGAAGCCCATCACCATTATTAGTGTAAACCAGCACGGGAATAGGCCGAACCCCAACGGGTGCTTGAGCATAGGACGCAGGAGTAGGAACTACAACTAACTGTTGATCAGCAGGATAGTCGGTTTCTAGTTGTTGATAGATTACTGGAACGGGTATCGATGCAGGAGCATACTTAGGAACAGGTGGAGGGTGAGTCTGGACTGAATTAAGTGCCTCTATAGTTACTTTCTTAGCAACGGGAACAGGCACAGAAACAGTTTTTACTGCAGGTTGGACGTTGAATGCAATCTTTGCAGCGGGAAGGTATTGTGGTCGCAGAGGTTTGACTGCCTGCACTTGATTCACCTGGTTCACTTGGTATGAAGACACGGTAGGAGGTTGAGCTATAAATTCTCCATGAGATTCAATTATAGCAGTACTAGCTGGATAAAATGGCTTTGGGGCGGAATTTGTGGGGAATGGTACGACAGAAGCACGATTCTGAGTACCTTGAGAGGAAGGAGGAAGAATATTAACGGTTCTTTGTTGTTCAATTACTGTCGGAGCAGAAGGAGCTGCATAGTACTGTCCTGATTGAGCCGCATTATTGGTATATGTCACAAAAGGTCTGGTAATATAACCATCAGAGACCTGAGTGCCCTGACCTGTATTAGCTGCTTGTTGAGACCCGATTGAAACAGTCCTTGCAGCAATAGGTGCAGCAAAGTACGACTGTATTGTTTGAACAGCGGGAGCGTATCTCTCGAGAATATTGGTATGTTCTGGAGAAGCAGGATCGGAAGCTACCGACGCAGAGATGGAGACAGTTTGTTGTTGCACATTCGGTGACCCGTAAGATTTCACAGGAACACTTCTTGTAGGTGTAGCTTCAGATATAGTATTCACGACCGCAGGGTTCACTTGATATGACAGCGGTGAACTTGGCAAGTATGTATTTGAAGGAGCCGCTATGTTCTGGTACGCAACTTGGGAAGGCAACGCGACTAGGTCTTGCTTTTGAGCAGCTCCTGAAGTAGGGGCTTGAGATTTCGCAGTTGCATTCTGATCACCAGCATGCACAGCAATACCGCTTATGAAGGACCCAGCACACAGAAGAATTACGTACTGGAAAAAAAACACAAAAGTAATTAACTGTTAAGACCACAACACTGATTATAAAATTTTGTAAACTAGAGCCAAATAATCACCTGTCGAAGCATGATTGTTCCGATAGATTCGATGACAAAATAACATCGAGAGCACGTGCATTCACTTTTATACCATCTTCGTAAAACTGGTATCTAGTCCTAGAAGAACTTTATGCAATACAAATGAAGAAATAAGTGAAGAAGTTAGTCATTGATAAAATGACCTTTCGAGCGTTGCATTAAGGTGTTTAGTAGGGGGCTTGTTTATGTTTATAGAGTTAGAGCCTCAATGGTGGCTTCCCATATTAGATTTACACGTAACACAGACGTCATACGAATTCATTAACAGGTTAATAACAACTAATGATTGAAAAAGCTTTCTTTAAGAACAAATATTTGACTGAATAATAAATATTTTTTCAATTTTACATAGTAGGTACCTACAGATGTAGGTATAGGTCGCCATTCCGAAACTTTTAACCCAATGCATTATAATTTATGATATCAAAAATCTCCTCAAACTCTCAGGTTCAATGTTCGTCAAATTCAGTTTGAGGACACATAATTATGTAATACATATTAAGTTATCTAATTCCGCAGACTCGGTTCACTGAACCGTATTTTTTACACATTTACATTCTTCGAATTTACATAAATATGTGCTAGTCAGACAAATATTGTGCTCTATTGTTCAGAAAAATATTAAGAAGATTTTAAAATGTATAGTTAAATTAATGCACCCATAAAATATGATAATGTAAGGCGTCTTATAAACTTTAGAGGTCGAAAGTTTACGCAACTCTGAACCGTTTAAATATTCAGATGACTATCTTTGACTTTTAACTAGTTGTTGGATTAATAATATTTTTATTTACATAAAATATGTATCGCAAAATGATGTCTGTATTTTATTTATGAAAGTAATTCTCGTATTTCTAAATATGTTACTAATTTCAGTTCTTTATAATTTTTTACTATAGAATACTCGTGTTATTAATAGGTATGACCACTCACTTAAGGACGCGTCACTTATGGTCTGATATGGAAATAATGTTTTTATGGCTTTTACTGTTTAAGAATCTTTAAACGAACTAACAGGCAAGCATTCCACCGTTCATAAATTAAAAACGTTTTTTTTAAATCTCTGAAGGCTCCTACAAGCAGGCGCGACACGCGATATAATCGCGCGCGACACAAAGGCACCGCTCGTTGCGCGACTTGCGGTGCCTTTGTGTCGCGCGCGATTTTATCATGTGCCGCGCCTGTTTGAAGGAGCCTTGATAAGTTCAAAACTTAACCGTAAATATAGTAGGTATTACCTACACCTGGCAAAACCGGACACACCATACGGATAAACAATCCGTATGGTGTGTCCGGTGTCAATTATAAAAATATAATTATAACTCTAAGGGCTGATTTTTCCAACAACAGATAATTTTATCCGAGGAATAGGTTTGAATTTTTGACAGTTCTTCCATACGTATCTGTCAGACGTCAATTTTATTCTACGAATATAAATTATGTCGATTGAAAAATCAGCCCTAAGAGTGCTAATTTTTATAGAGATTAATATTATAACCTCTATAATGCATTATATTTTAATGCATGAACTATCGAATAGATAGCAAATAGCTATTCTAGCTCAAAAAGAAATAAAAAAATGTTCTACAATTATTCAGTTCAAGATTTACCGTCATATATAGATACTAATGATCGCCCCAGGCGAACGCATAGTCAATATCTCGGTAGAGCGGTGTGAGCTAGCCGGATGCGGGATCACTGTCTAATGCGTTGCGGGTTACCCTGAGACCCTGAGTTGGCAAGAACATACAACCCGATGCGTCCCCGCAATTTCAAATTAACCAAAAAAACCGACTGCAGGCGGCCTCAAGAGATGATTAGTACTAGGTTATTGACGAATTGAATGATGAATGACACAAACCAAACAATACATAATAACTTTCTTCTTAATATGAATTACTAACCACATTTTTATGTACAGACTTTCAAAGTTGCAGAAATAGATGAACTAATTATGCTTTTGAATATTTCTCAGTTTTAGACGCGACTTTTGAATGTTGTTATGCAAAAATACTACCTTTAGATACAGTTACTATGTATGAATAATTATGATAATGTTGTAAAATAAGTAGTTTCCCATACTATCCATTAGATTTTGTAAAGGTCAATGGATAAAGGAACTGATGGTGCCGACTAATCGGGGCACGAGTTCCTTTATGTGAAGCGGATACCGAATAGGAAAAGGAACTAACAAAGAAACTTGGTCATTATGTAGTCAATATTTTACCGGACTTATGTTATATATTATAAGGTCATATATTAGTATATATCGTGCATATGGTCATACAATATATAGTTAAAGAGAGTCAGTGTATCTAATAATCTCACTTTTTCTAAGGATCAGAAATCAAACAAACAAAATAAGTTATGGCGAGTCGTTTATTTTTTAATTGGTCTATTTACATAAACATTTGATGCAGTTTACCAACCGTAGTTAGCGCCATGACCGCTGTAGGCGATGGCGGGGCCAGCGGAGTACGCCACCGACTTGAGGACGGGGGCAGCGGCATAGGTCTTAGCGACCAGGGGAGCGGAGTACGCGGCCACAGCGGGGGCGTACGCGGCACCGTGAGCGGTCTGGGTGGAGTAGGAAGACACAGAGGAGACGGCGGGGGTGATGGTCTTGGTCACAACAGCGGGGGCAGAGTACGCAGCCACGGCGGGAGCGGCATATGCGGCGTAGGAAGCGGGAGCGGCGTAGGCGACGGCGGCCTTAGCCACAACGGGGGCAGCGGCGTAGGTGGCCACGGGGGAACCGTGAGCGGTGTGGGTAGAGTAGGAGGAGATGGAGCTCACAGCGGGAGAGATTGGCTTGGTGACGACGGCGGGGGCAGCGGCGTAGGTGGCGACGGGGGCAGCGGCATAGGTGGCGACGGGAGCAGCAGCATAGGTGGCGACGGGAGCAGCAGCATAGGTGGCGACGGGAGCTGCGGCGTAGGCGGGGGCGGCGTACGCGGCGATTTGACCACCGTGGGCGGTGTGGGTGGAGTAGGAAGACACGGAGGAGACAGCAGGGGTGATGGTCTTGGTCACTACGGCGGGGGCGGCGATGGCGTGCGCGCTGTAGCCCAAAGAAGCGGCTTCATACAGACCACCGGCACGGGCCACTCCCACGGCGCAAAGAGCGATGATCAACTGAAATGATAAAATTTAAAATATTATTACACAGAACTTACTGCACAACTAGTAGATAATGATTTACTTCCTGGTTCAATGCAAATGTCCTAATAATTAAATGAGCAAAGAAGTGCAATTTGCAAGGGCTTTTATATTATATGTTACCCTTTAAATTAAAACAAATTATTTCCTTAATGTTTTAAATGTTCCTGAATCACTATTTCTTAGTAAATACAAGTTTTAGCGATAAGTAAAGTAAAGGTAATAAATCCTTATAGTACCTTGGCGTACATGTTTATTCTGTTAATGCTGGCAACTGAATAATTTTGACAGGAGGTGCTCCGGTTTTTATACGAATAGATCGCGTTTACATTGTCCAATTCACTTTCATTGTCAAGGTGACCCGGCGTACTTACAGCGCTCAGCAGTAAGTTGCCTACGCCTCTGACTCAGAGATAGCCTTTCGATTTCATTTGTTCCAAGCTTACAGAAGCACAGGGCGGTCGCAGCCTTGAGTAGAAGCTAATATGTCGTCCTCGTCTATTAAGTATACTTTTATCGCAACTAGCATTGACTGATCTATTTTTCGATATACATAAAGGTCAGTTTAAAGTAGATACTCGGTGTAATGTATTTGAAGAAAATTGTGTGCTCATTTTTGGCAAGTATTTATTATTAAAAGCATAATTCGTTTATCCGTAAATGGATTTTTGTGGCTGTGTTCACTTGGAAAAAAGAATAATTTATTCCTGGAAAACGGTTAAAGGTAAGTTCAAATTAAAGCTTGTTTATATCGTTTTAGCACAAAGGATAATGGCTCGTGGGGCTAATAACCTATCGGTCCGTTATTTTCAAATATTTTTCATGGGTAAGTAATAGATGATATAACAACAAAATCTCTAATATTTACAATATATAACAACGGAACCTATAATTTTATTTAATATAGCGATTAGTTAATATAATGAACGATTGATATAATTTTAAAATAACTAATTTTCATAAGCATAACATACATTAAATATAAAATCGTTTGACATACCACTCAAAAGATATAAAACTTATTTGGTCTAATAAAACAATAACTTTGTATTTTGTTTAAGATATATTTAAAAGTATTTTTTCTTTGTTTTATTCTTTGTAAGTTCTATCGTAGTTATAGGTAATAGTCACCTAAGTAGATATTAAACATAACTAGTAACTAATTACCACCTGCGCTAAGATAGGTCGACGGAGCCCCGCTTCGCGGGGCTCCTATTTCTGGGTGGTTTAAAAAAAAATAACCACGAAGGCTAAGGCGGGAGCTCCGCTCCGCTTCGCTCCCGCCTTAGCCTTCTAACCTAACCTATCCGAGTCGGGGTACTCTGAGTCGGGGTGTTAACCATAATAACGTTTTTATATACATATATTAAACGTTAGACCTAATGATTTTCGATTAAATAAACAATATACATATTAAACGTTAGACCAAATGATTTTCGATTACATAAACGTTATATCAAACAACGTTATACTAATTAAGTTTTAGAATAAATAAATGTTATATGTAAAGAAATTATATCAACAGTTGGTATATCTCACGTTGATTATATCTTATGAACGATAATAAAATGAAATTAGACCAAATGAGTTTATACGTTATGAGACGCACCCATTTTTCATGTAGGTGTACTCACCCAAGTCTGGGTATGGTTTAAACTATAGGTACCTGCTGGTACCATAGTTTATACCATACCCAGACTTGCCAAATACAATTATGGCATCGAATCGTGCATCGGTTGGTCCAAGTATTGTGTTTTCTTTGTTTTCTTAGCATGTCCCGGAGGTTTTATGCTGACTGTAATGTTTCTTACTGACCTAAGATTAGAAGTAAATTAAAAATAAAATACAAGAATAATCAGCCTGTACCTACCTAATGTTCAAAGTGCCTCCTGTTACACCTACCTGTTCCTCTTGATGTCAAGTGGTTACCGTCACTAAAGGACATCTGCAATATTATAAAGGCACCACAGATGCGTTGCCATCCCAAAGTTGATTATTATGTCTCATCTGCAAGTAGGTACACCGGTAAGCTCACACATAAGATTCCCTTTATGATCCCGTGCTAAGCAAACGTTGCGCAGACGTGACGTTAACGTCGCGAGTTTCTTGCAAATCGCAGCATGTGTGCGATGTTGACGTTGCGTTCAGCTGATGTAACGCTTACCACTAGAAACTCGCGACGTTAACGTCGCGTCTGCGCAACGTTGGCGCTACGCAGACGTTGGAGAAGCGCTAACGCTCGTAAAACGCCACTGGGACAACGGACTCTCTACTCTCTTTTCACCTCTCTCTGTTCAAAGCTGCTAAGGACCAGTTCTTGTTGAGGGTGTCCAGCTCATCCTTTTTTTTTTTTGTTGTCGGGGGGATACCTTCAAAAGGCACCCGACCTCCGGGGTGGGAGGTCGGGGAGTGTGGGATTTTTACCTCACTAAAACCACCCCGGTGATCACCATCAGCACATAGGGGTGGTCCCGGTTCCTCTTAAAAGACCAATTCCGGAACCCCCCGTGCAACGCCTGTAAGGCACATCCCTGGGGACTGTAAAGGGGCCTCCCCTGAGCCTCGCTATGCACGGCAGCACGGCCATCTTCGTAGCCTAGTAACATGAAAATATAACAACAATGGTTTTTTGGTCACACATTCTCAACTTAATTAATACCTACTTATTCATTGATAACAGATATAAGAAATATCTCTGTCATACCGGAACTGTGCGCGACAATAAATTCGTGTAAATTGAAATTGGCGAAATACAATCATTTCGACGTATCAAGGACATGTTCGGATCTTATTTCCTTAATCATGCAAATGAACAGAATATAGACTGTTGTATCAACGTGTTGGTCGATGTATCAAATCCGGGTAAGTAGGTACAGACGCCAGCACATCAAGCTACTACAATCTGTCAAATTTCTTTAATAGATTTTCAACGTTATCGCTTATGCATAAGGTTCAAACTTGATTGGGAACATTTGACAGTTTCAGGTAGCTTGATGTGCTGGCGTCTGTACCAATGTGACTTTTCAATTCAAATGTACCTACCTGGGTACTTTCCGAGTTTAAATCTAGGACATCATTGATAAGGTGATGGAAAAACATCGTGAGGAAACCAGGACTTTAAAACTTCTACCCGTGACTTCATATGCGTGAAATTTCTTGTTCCTCTGACCCACCGCGTCGCATCGCATCACCTGCCCGCGCTGTCACTTCGTTTTCACTTAGCGTTCTATCTCACATTATTTCACTTTGCTCGACTCCTAGGGAGACTATAGACTATTTAATATCACGCTAGGTCATAGCGTGATATTAAATAGCCTATAGTCTTCCTCAAGAATAAGGCTATCAAATGCATTATTTTTTCAAATCCAAATTCAAATTAGTGCGTTCAAAGAAACAAACTCTTCAACTTTATTATAAGTGTAGATAGTTATAGATGTAAGTCTGAAATCACCAACCCGTCTTGAACAAGCGTGGTGACCAATGCTCATACCTTCTCTGTATGGGAAGAGGTTTTTGCCTGCAGTAGGACAAATATAGGCTGGTATTTTATATTATAACCCCCTTATTGTTATAGCGTCTGTATAGTTACACAACGCTTTGTCATCTTCTTTCGAAAGTCAAATTACGGACGACTGAAAGAGATAAATCGGTGTGTAACTATTCATCTGATATAATAAATTTATTAGTAACGGGGTAAGTATATTATAGGTATACCTAAACCCAGTATCGATTGAGACTACACGACTGATGCAATTACCTATGGGCTGTTGCCACTCGAAAACAAAAGAAGAAACAAGCATATTTCGAGTGTTTCCATAAAGTTCGGCCTATTCACGTTCAAAGACGAAATGGATGGGATTCACTATGTCATTCAATACCATCCTACATCGATATAATTATAATGATGATAATCTTCCATAGAATGATTGTGTGAATTGAATATGTTTGAATTGTGTGATTTTCCATTGAAAACCACCGAACGAATGAAAGAAATTCGTCATCCTATTGTGTTGTAAATATGTAAAGGTTTTTATTTAAATTTGTCGAGACTCGAGACTTTTTCATAAAGAATTGAAAAACCTACCCACGAAGAACTCTTTTCTCATTTTGTGGTACGGTCAGCAACAAAAGTTGATTAACACTTCAGTTTTTTTAATCTCAGTTATTGAGCAAAATATTTGTTCAAAATTGCAGCAAAAGTACAATGGAATTTTGAACGAATATTACGCTCAAGTACTGAGATTAAAAACACTGAAGTGTTAATATTTTGCTCAATAACTGAAATTAAAAAAAACTAAAGGGTTAATCGACTGCTGTTGCTGACTGTACCTAATAAAATATTTCATGTATGACTCTGCTTCATACGTTATCTCAAACTCAAACTCAAAGCATTCATTTCAAATGCTATGGACAAAGCTATGGACTCCTTGTGTATGGGAGAACCTTTATTACATACTTAAGAGATGTTAAAGACATACAAGTAAGACTGATAAAGTTTCTGGTCAGTAAAAATGTCAAAGATAAGTGCAACAAAGAGTATGATAAGTTATTTCCCATCTGTAAAATTATACCCATTGATAAAAAATTAGATTATTTGGTAGGACTGGAATATTATTATAATGATGAATATAAAGTTAATGTTAAAAATAAATACAATACACGTAGGGTTAGAGAGAACAAACTGGTCCAACCACAGATAAAGAACTATTATGGTAAGAGAACATCTAAGTATTTGGTACCTAAAGATTTATTAAGAGAAAAAGTTAAAATTAGCAAAGGATCACTTAAAACGAAATTGAAAAATATTATACTTACAGGATAGCAAACATAACTAAATAAAGTCAATTCAAACTTATGTTTCAAATTAATATTATTTCCAGTTAAACAAATATCAACTGTATTTAAATGGTAATTAAGTTAATTTCAGAGTGACTAGTACTAGCTAGTCACTCTGAAATTAACTTAATTACCATTTAAATACAGTTGATATTTGTTTAACTGGAAATAAAATTAATTAATAATATAACTTCAAACATTTTTACCACGTTTTCAATAGTTTGAAAACGTGGTAAAAATGTTTGAAGTTGTAGTGTAAACTGAACTTTACTGTGTAGGGCTTAAAGTTATTTTGCCATAAACTCATATTTTGATTACAATTTTGGCAAGAAATCGTGAATGCAGTTTACATTGTATAAGATTGAACCATAGGCAGTATAATTATAAGAAGTAGGTATATAATAAGGTGGTGCATTGTTATGTAAAAGAGCGCCTCTCGCCATCAAACGTAAAAGTTTGGCGAGTTTAGATTTAAGTAACACCTCTGTATTTTTAAAATCATTAAATAAATAAAAAAAATAAATAAATAAACCATGTACAGCCAGTCAGGCACTTTTGAATTTAAGGGGTCGGTCAGTCAGAAAGATGAAGCTAGTTGCCCATTCCAAAGCACAGGTACCTATGGAGAAGAACGGACAAGAAACTCCATGGACACTCTTTTAAATCAAAATAATATGGTTACAAAGTATTGGTCACATCATTCATGTTAAAAATTATGCATGTGTGAACGATGCAGAACGTTAAAAGCGTCCGTAGTGAAAAGATAAAAAACAATTCAAATGTTAAATTAAAATAAGCCATGGCAGCAAAGAGATGACCAGTCCTTACTGACGGCGCCCGTTCACGAACATGACGCATGGATTAGCACCATTCAGCTCAACCATTTTGAAGAGAGCTAAATGATCCAACACATGCGCTACCTAGTGAGCATAACATACTCTCAGCCGCCAGAGCACATTCAAGTCAATGAAAGACGCACCCATTAAATGGTAGCTTTATAGTATAGTACTAACACAATACATGTGCTATACAATTACCTATATAATACTAGATTTACAATAATAATATTTTATATTTATTTATTTATTGAATTTATATATAATGCAAAAATAGTAGGTATTTTAAAATTTTCAGCAGTTCCAACAGTATTTTCCAATTCTAATCAATTTATTTATGCGTCCATATGGAGCAGGACCAGCGTTATGATACGAGTATATCATCCCTTTAAATACCTTTTACCTATATAGGTAGGTACTTACCTAGTTCTTGGAAATGCATTTTCCTGTTACCTATTTAAAGTATTAAAAATGCGGTGCCTTTGTGTCGCACACAAAGGCACCGCAAGTCGCGCAACGAGCGGTGCCTTTGTGTCGCGCACGATTTTATCGCGTGTCGCCCCTGTTTGAAGGAGCCTTTAAAGCCGGCCGCTGGCTTCAATCAAAGGATTTAATTTCGTTACGAATTCATTGATAGTTTACTGATTTATAAGATTTTTTTTCTTTAACCAAAGGATTCAATGTAAAAAAAAATATGTTAGATATTACTTTTTGTGAAAAAAAAGAAATTTCTGTGCTCTTCTCCTATAGGTGGCTGTTATTGTCCAGACGGTAAAAAAAAGTCAGCCGGTGTATCGGCCAGTAATCTCTAGATAAGCAAATAGGTACTCGTACTGTTAAGTCAAGGACTTCGGTGTTCGTCGCCAACTTGCAACAGATTTGACGAAGCAGATATTTTATTTGTCGCGGTGAAAGAAGCCACGGGCGGCGCACACTGGTCCCAAATTAAAAAAAAGTGGACATTGATAGTAGACCGCTGATATTTTTTTTTATTGTTGATATAATGATAACAGATAAGGCAAAAAAATATTATTGTCCTACTTCAAATACTTTTCTCTAAAAAAAATATTTCTTTTTTTTTTGTATGGGAGTGATTACATTTTACTCAATTTCTCAAAAACCTTAAGCGATGTCGAGATGGCATTCACATATGTTAGAAAACTAATAATTCTGAGTATTTGGCTCGAAGAAACTTATTGCTTATCTCTGCGTACTTTCGAGATAATAGTGACAGAAAATAACAATTTTTTTTAATGTTAATTGTTCGCTTTTTTTTAATCATAGCCTTACTCATATCGCAATAGGTCCGCTGGCCAGCAAAATGGAGCTTCGACGCGAGTTTGCCGGGATAACAAGATGGCCGCCTCTCATGACGTAACGTAATACGGTCACGAATCGCGCGCGTACACCTCAGTGTACAACTAAATGTGGTTGCGATAAGACGTGTCCTTATTTTTTCTGTGCGCTTGAAGAAATGCTTGTTGTTTGTTTGTTTTGTTATTGTTGTATTTTGAATCTTTGGATTTTAAAATCAAATAATTTTTGTTTGTCTTTCTTTCGTCGAATTCGTTTTCGTAATTTTTTTTTGTTAAAATCAAAGTCACTTTGTCTTTGATATCTTTGATTCTAATTTGTTTTCAATTTTCCTTAAAATTATAATATGTCCGCATTTGTCACCAACTTAGACTTATACGTTGTTCTTAAATCAGGAGGTGGTTTTAAAAATGTCGAATTTTTATTTAATGCCCTTATTGAACGTATTGGTGTTGAATTGTCTTCCGAAGATTTGAGTAATATTAAATTATTTTGTCGTAATTTTTCAAGTAATATCTCAAAAAGATGGTCTGCTTCCAGTAGAGCTCAAAAGACCTTTCTTAACAAAAATTCAGACTGGTTACAATCCCAAATAGTTTGGCCAAAATGTCAAAATATCGATTTAAACAGCATTTTTAAAGTTGCCGAGGAAGTAATTCCAAATTTCGAAACGCAAGTGGATACTCATCAATTAAGTTGTGGTACAAGTAAAAAACCATTTGTTGATATATCTGATAAACAGAAGAAAAGGCGTTCTCTAACACTTCTTGATCACACAGAGGAGGAATTAGTTTATGCTTTATGTGCCAAATTAAAAGAGTCTAAAAAAACAAAATTAGCAGCTATATTAAACGAACTCAGCCAAAACAAGGAAAAATGTGAGATGGTACATGATGTACTATTCGCTAAAAAGACTGACAAACCGTGTTTACCAGATGATAAAACGTTAGCGCTTTACACCTCAACAAATTTGTCAAAATGGCAATATCGAAATTTAAGAACTATTCTTGCTTCAGAGAAAATGTATGGTCTTCCATCCTATCAAAAGCTCCTGGAAGCTAAAAAAACTTGTTATCCTCCAGAGTCAGACATAACTGTAACTGAATCTGATGCTAAGATAAGACTTCAATCGCTTCTAGATTTGACAACCAATAGGATATTAAAAACAATTCAGCACAACTCTGCCGACAAAAAATCGCTAAAACTAATAAGCAAATGGGGTTTTGACGGGTCATCTTCTCAAAGTAATTATAAACAAAAGTCACACTCCGACACTAAAATTGACGATTCTTCAGTTTTCATGATTAGTTTGGTTCCGCTTCGTTTGGAAGAAGAGAGTGGTACTATCTTGTGGCAAAATCCTGCTCCCTCTTCAACAAACTATTGTCGTCCAATTGGCTTTATATTTGCAAAAGAAACAAATGAATTGATAAAGAAGGAAAGTGCATCCTTAGAGGAAGAAATTCGTAATCTTGTTCCCACAATTGTAGATAATTTTGATATTAAACATGTTTTGTACATGACTATGATTAATGGGAAAATTTCTACTGTGATTTCCAATACTTCTTCTGCAGCTGTTTGTAATATTTGCAATACCCTACCTAGCAAAATGAATGATTTGGACTTTGTATCCAAAAGACTCATCAGAGAAGATATGTATAAATATGGTCTGTCTTCGCTTCATATGTGGATAAGATGTATGGAATGTATTTTACACATTTCGTACAACTTAGACTTCAAAAAGTGGGCTGCACGAAAAGAAGATAAATTGTTAAAAGAAATTAAAAAGAATTTGACACAAGAAGAATTCCGGGAAAGAACTGGTTTGTTAATTGACATAGTAAAACAGGGATTTGGTACAACCAATGACGGTAACACGGCAAGAAGGTTTTTTGAAAATTATGAAGTATCTGCTGAAATAACGGGTATCCACCCTGATTTAATCAAGAGATTTGCAGTCATTTTACAAACAATTTCATCTGGTCAACTTATTAATACCAACTTGTTTAGGGAATATTGTAAAGAAACAGCAATGCTGTATGTAAACTTATATCCATGGTATTACATGCCTTCAAGTGTCCATAAATTGTTGATACACGGTGCTGATATTTGTGAAAATTTCTCCTTTATTCCGATAGGCATGCTTTCCGAAGAAGCTTCCGAAGCGAGGAATAAAGATTTCCGGAATGTTAGAATGGCACATACAAGAAAAATCGGTAGAGTTCAGACTAATTTAGACATTATCCACAGCTTTCTAATTAGCTCAGATCCTTACATCAGCCATATCAAACCAAAGTTTGCTCGTTTACATAAACAGTTGTTTCCAGAGGCTAGTGCTTTGATCTTGAACAATGAATTGCTTTCGTTGGAAAACGAAGAAATAGAGATTTCTCAAGAGAATATAGACCCAAATATTAATCTTTCACCATAATATTTTTTCAGAATCGTTTGTGAACATATTCAACTTTATGTTTGCAGCTTTATTTGTCTTCATTTTGATTGTTTTTTAGAACTGATGAAAGTACTCCTTCAGAAAGGTCATAGCTTTTCAGTCATTAGTGAGCCCCCATAACCTCTTTTACAGAGAAGTCTCTTTTTATTTATTTGACATTACACATACATTATAATTATGTGCTAAAGTAAGGCTATGATTAAAAAAAAGCAAACAATTAACATTAAAAAAATGGTTATTTTCCGTCACCATTATCTCGAAAGTACGCAGAGATAAGCAATAAGTTTCTTCGAGCCAAATACTCAGAATTATTAGTTTTCTAACATATGTGATTGCCATCTCGACATCGCTTAAAGTTTTTGAGAAATTGAGTAAAATGTAATCGCTCCCATACAAAAAAAAAAGAAATATTTTTTTTACAGAAAAGTATTTGAAGTAGGACAATAATATTTTTTTGCCTTATCTGTTATCATTGTATCAACAATAAAAAAAAATATCAGCGGTCTACTATCAATGTCCACTTTTTTTTAATTTGGGACCAGTGTGCGGCGAGGCGAGGCAAACCGGATCACTTTGAGTTCCTACTACTGATACCCGATACCCTTTCGGTACATACTGTTATTAAAATTAATCACGAAGGCCGGTCTGCAAATTGCCGGGCACGTGACGTAAACACTTGGAGTAAATTCAGGTATATTTACTTATTTACTGGAATACTTATAGATCTTTATGTAGTTAAATAGGTATCTACAGGTAGGCAAGCACTTACTACTGCTTACCTACATACAAAGGTAGGGTACGTCAGGCTATATCAGCGATATCTATCCATACTTTACTATAAAATTAAAAATTCAAAAGTAACTCTGTCTGTCTGTCTGTATGTTACCTTTTCACGCCTTTTCAATGTAGACCCATTAACATCCTGTAAACCATTATTTAGAAAACTTAAACTACTTACAATAACAGGCATGTATATTGAGGAAATATGTAAATTTACCAAATCTCACCCGGATATGTTTGAAAGACTAGGAGATAAATGTAAGTTCAAAACTAGATACCCTAATAGATTAATTATTACTGGAACGAAAACTGAACTATACAGACGGAGTTGCTATCCTATGTGTATTCAGATATACAACAAGATTCCTAACCAAATTAAAGAACTACCAATGGTCCGTTTTAGAAGGGCTTTACACAGGTGGTTAATTGAGAATCCTTTCTATAATATAAAAGAATTCCTTCAGCTTAAATTTAAATAATCTAATTGTAACAAAAATTTGCATGTCATTAAATACCTATTTAAGAACTTCTGTAACCATATTTAACGGCAAATAAATCTTTGACTTTGACTTTGACTTTGACGCCTAAACCACTGAACGTATTCCGATAAAATTTGGCAGAACGGTAGATTGCATCCCGGAGAAGGACATATGATAGATTTTATCCCGATATTCCCACGGGATCGACACTTATGCGGGTGAAACTGCGGGGCGCTACTAGTTAGTTATAAGAAATTCAAGTGATAAACCTCAAATGGAGTAGGTACGGTCAGCATCAAAAGTCGATTAACACTACAGTTGTTTTAATCTTAGTTATTGTTAATATTTTGCTCAATAACTGAGATTAAAAAAACTGAAGTGTTAATCGACTTTTGATACTGACCGTACCTAAGTAGGTAATAATAAGGCAGGATGCGCCTCGGGTAGTGAAAAGCCTGGAAGTCATACCAGTCTTATCAAGGGGTATCATGTTAGGTACTGGGTTGTAGGTTGATGCATATAGGCACTTGCTTCATGTAGGTACCTAAAATACCTACTTGTACGGTCAGCAACAAAGTCGATTAACACTTCAGTTTTTTTAATCTCAGTTATTGAGCAAAATATTTGTTCAAAATTGCAGCAGAAGTAGGTACAATGAAATTTTATATTTTGCTCAATAACTGAGATTAAAAAAACTTAAGTGTTAATTGACTTTTGTTGCTGACTGTACCTAATCAACTGCATCCGGTTAGACTTGAAGCCGAGCCCAATATAGTTGGGAAAAGGCTAGCAGATGATGATTTCCAGGCAAGGCACAGTAATGACCGGTGTAAAGTAAGGCTGTGAGCCTGTGACTGATTGGCGTCAGAGAATTAGATGCAGGAGTGTCGGTGGTCAGGTGGCTAGAGGGATGGACTTGTACAATATTGTTGCTAACCAAGATGAGACTTGCACACACAACTAGAGACCAAGGGCCAGCAGAGAGTGAAGTCGGCCCGTAAATGATGATGATAAGTTGATAACTTAGAGAAGTAGGTAGATAAGCTATAATTAATAATAGGTTATAAATCAGCCTAGCGTGCTTTTGTGCGGGAATGTATGGGTACCATAGGTGGGTTATAAAACGTTATAGACCCTAATTAAGTATTTCAAATAGGTAGCTGTGTAGGTATTTTGATCTTCACTTCAACCTTCGATCAAGTCTGTGAACTTGATCGAAGGTTGAAGTGAAGTGACACAACACTGTTTTGCCACCCTCTCATGGAGTATTCAAGGTCTCCAGAAACCTCTGAAGCCTGGATAATTCATTTATGCAGTGCTTTTTTCATAAAACTCGATTTTCCAAAGCACTTTTCGAATATTTTTACGCGCCTATCAGTTCGGAACGGTGTTTCTGTGCGTGAGAACTAGACGTTGTGCGTGTAGACTAGCGTCTAACTGTTCATCACTGATACTAGCTCTGTCGGACACGAGGTGAAACAGCGTGCTTTTTGGCCAAGTGAGTTCGAGCTCGCGACTTGTTTACTCTTAAAAAGAGCTGCATTTAGACGGCCTCCAGACAACTCCTCTAAGGTCAATGACCATAAATCGTTGAAAAAAACATGTATGTAATGTCACGACATACACGGCTATATTTTGCAACCGGACTATATTAAATATCAACAAGTATATGCACTTGCTTTAGGTCATGAAATGGTGACAGATTTATTAATGCCTTTCGTCTGATTTAGAACGTTTAGCTTAGTAATCTAATTTGCCTTGATCATAAAACTATCACAATGCTTGCGCCTGCTTCTCTATGGTAGGTAGGTACCCCTTGTCTCTGGTGTGTAATACCTAGCTACAGACATTCTACTACTTAGGACTTGCCATGGCAACCCTTGTTTTGGATTCTGTTGGTTCCCAGGGAAATAAAGCGACTCTTCCGGGTATAAAGTTATAATGTCTTTATAATCTTATTGTGCTAATTACAAATTACAAATTGCTAAGAAAACCGTTATAATTTAAAAATACAAAGTCAAATAATCGTTATGAATTTACAATTGTCCTCCGTTATATTAATGCGAACGAGCGACAAATGGGAGCGAAGTCAGAGTCTCAGAACCCTTTTTACTTTGTAAATACCGTTTAAGGGGGAAGGGGGTATCCCGCGAAATTCAAATTCTCTTACGTTTTTTTGCAATTTGCAGGTCAGTGTCAGGATGAATGTTGATCGAAATATGATTCCCGACATTAACAAGAATGTACTTATTTACAGAATTATCATCACCATCATCATTTCAGCCGAAAGACGTCCACTGCTGGACTTCCTCCATTTCGACCGGTTCTGTGCTTCTCGCATCCAACGGGTTCCTGCGGCCTTCACAAGGTCATCAGACCACCTTGTGGGAGGCCTTCGCTACGCTACGTCTTCCGGTATGCGGTCGCCACTCCAGAACCTTTCGGCCCCATCGGCCATGTGTTCTGCGAGCAATGTGCCCTACCCACTGCCACATTAAAAATCATCAATACAACCCTCTAAGTCAGTGGTTCCGAACCTGGGGGTAATTACCCCCGTGGGGGTAAATCAGCTATTCTGTGGGGGTAACAAAGAACCTAATAATTAAGACCTAATCTAATAAAATACCTAACTAAAAAGAACAAATGATAAATCACCGCGCAGTAAGAACTGCACGTGGCATCTCTTTCAAGCTGTCATCGGGGTCGCCTCGCCATATCTGTTTTATCCTATTAAAGCTAACAGAGCTTCAAAAATGCGAATACCCTTTGCCACCACCTACTATGTGAGAGTGATTTTTCAACTTTGGTTATACAGAACAAAGGCCAGAAACCATCTCAAAAATCTCAATGTGGAACACGACTTAAGATGCGCTTTAAACGAAACAAAACCTAAGATATAAAAAAATTGTGAATGCAATACAGTACCACATCACAGGAACTATTTTTATTTAATTAATTGTTTATTGATAACATTTGAAGGTCGGGGTAAAATCAGTTTTCCTAATAGGTCCAGGGGTAACAATATTGAAAAGGTTAGGAACCACTGCTCTAAGTTCATAATAAGTAACCCTATTGAATGACTACTTATTTCATGAAATATCAATCTAATAGGAGGAACATAAATTATTATTGCAAAAAACGTAAGAAAATTTTAATTTCGCGGCCTATTCGGGCGCTACCCCTTAATCCAGTAGGAGCCCTAGGGCGGTGCGAGCGGCGCGACGGCACCGGGCGCCTTCCCGGCGGGAGGCGCTGAAATCAACCGAAATGCGACCACCGGGCACCATCAGTCAGATGATAGTAACTTAATATAAAGCGCGGACGTAGAGCATCGACCGAGACTACGTCCGTCCTATGTATGGCAAGCCGATCCCTTGAGAAAAGCTAGCTAAATACTTAGGTGTTATCCTAGACTACCATCTCATTTTCAGTGAGCACATAAAGACGGCTCGTTCGCGCGCCACTTTCGCTGTCAGTTTCCACTTCATACTGACCGTCAGCAGAAAATTGTCACTCAAGTGTAAATTGCGCCTCTACACCGTGGTCATCCGTCCCTTCATGACCTATTTGCGTCGTCTTCGCTCACTCGCCATCTGCATAGATTGCAGACCCTCCAGAACCGTTTCCTCTGAAAGGTCACGGGAGCCGGACCCCCTTCTATGTCCGCAATGAGAGTCTACACTTAGATCTCAGAATGCCCACCGTCCAGCAGTTCATGAAACGCCTCCCCAAGCGTTTCTTTGATACTGCTATAAAGCACACCAATCCCCTGACTGCGGCGGCCTCCCGATACACTCCCTCCCGCATAAGTAGGATTCGCCGACCGAGGCATACCTACCCTTACCATCCCCGACGAGGCCACGACCCACCTACAGGAAAGTAGTAAGGCCACCAGTACTCTCAGAAAGTACAAGTCCCGACAGCCGTCCTTCCGTCCTCGCCGTCGAGACCCGTCGCATAACATGTCCGCCCTGACCTTTGCTCGAGCCAGCCCGCGCCGCTGAGCCTATAGTTTTATTGTCCCTAAATAATTCCGATCCAGCATGCTGTCCCTTGCTGCCTTTTCCCAGCGACGCCCTAAGCCGAGGTCCGTACCCCACAGGAAGTGCCCTTAGCACATCAGTAGACAAATGCCCTTAGCGTGTAGTCGCTTAGTTTTTAAGTGTTTTAAGCCCTGACTGGAAGCCTTAATTTATTGAGGCATCCACAAGCAAGCCGTCAACCTCATAGGTTGAACGGCGACATGCAATTTATAAAATAAAAAAAATTACCGAGATGCGACGATCAATTATTTTGGTGCGCAAACGCAGCGGACGGCGCGGAAAGGTTTACATATTGGAGAAAACTTATTTACGTTCCACTATGTGTCGGGAAAGACTGTCGGACCTTGAAATCTTGTCCATAGAAAATACAATTGCCCAAAAAAGCTAAATTATTCTGAATTACCTAGGTAATTCAGAAATTTGATAGCGCAAAAGCTATAAATGTAGCCACCGAGGGTCTGCTGTGTAAATAAAAGTTCTCAAACTAAATTACTGATTGTTATTATAATCTTAACCACTTGTTACCTCAGCAGGGCAAGAGCGCAAGCACAGTGGCATTGTCGAACGCGGCATAGCCCATTCCGTGAGCACTACGCACACGGGGCTACATTTTTTTAACGCGAGCAGGACAACTGCTATCACGTCACGCTCGGCAGATTCCACTGTCCTCGTCACGCAGATACACTACATATTTTTTTCATAATTATATTTAAAACTTTTTATTTATCTAATCTATGTACAGACGCCAGCTGCACATCAAGCTGTAAAATTTTCGCAATCAACTTTGAACCTTATGCTCTAGCGGTAAAGTTGAAAATCTATTAAAGGAATTTTACAGATTGTAGTAGCTTGATGTGCTGGCGTCTGTACAATTCGATAATTTGTTTAGTCATACTTACGAACAGACAAACTAAAGTTACGTTACGTTTTTATTGCAGGTTGAAAAAGATCTAAGTACACGCGGATGAAATCGCAGGCACAGCTAGTCTATGTAATATCCGATTAATCTGTGTAAGCAAATGCATATATCATAGGAACATGGTGCATAGAGGTGCGCCACTTTAAGATTTTGCACCACCTAAATATTTTTTCTAGGGCCGCCGCTGCCTTATTCCAAAATTTACACGCACATCCACTTAAACTGTACAAACATTTGAAATCTGTATGCAAAAAACAATGGTCGGGCGTACAATTTTAGAACGATCTCTACGTACCTACCTATAGATAGACTGGTGCAATAATAATATTCTAACTACCCCCAGGGCCCAATGTTATGTTGCCGAGTCAATCTTTAAGATTGAAACAAGTAGGTACCTATGCCTATTACCTATCTCCTGGACAATATCACCGTGGTCTCAATCTGGTTGTAAAGAAATCCAATTATAACAACATGCATTCAATTAGATACTTACCTACATCTACGTTCATGAAATTAAACAATACTTCACTCAGTTGCCGATTTGTATCCAAGGTTCTTAAATTAGAACCAAAAACTCAGGGCCGTCTTTACCCGAGGGTGCAAGGGGGGCGTAGCACCCAGGCGCAGGGTCTTAGGAGGCGCCAGGGTAGCCCGTGAAATACAAAATTACTATTTCATGGAGTATCAATCAATAGGGTTATATGACCTTAGAGGATTATGATATATCAATACAACCCTCTAAGTGAATTGCAAGACAAAATATACAACCTGACACTAACCTGCAAATTGCAAAAAACGTAAGAAATAACACGTAAAATTTAATTTCGCGGGCTACCTAATTCATCTCCTTAAAAATTGGGTTTTTATTTTGTTGCCAAAAACAAACAGTCTATGCCCCCCCACTGTTTTTCGCACCCCGGCGGCGCCTAATATGTTTCAAGACGGCCCTGCAAAAATATATCTATTGAGGCAGATAAAAAAGACTAATGACTTGCACTTACACAACGGCCTCGCAACTTAAGTTATCCTTTTTCTTTTTCGGCCTAGGTATATTGTTATACCTACTCCTAATTCTAGACTTGAGTGGATACGAGGTCTTAGCAATTATGTTATGACATAACTTTACATCACGCCGTATTTCAATTAGGGGCAGGCAGAGTAGAATAATTGGAACGAGATTTTTAATACAAATATTTTTTCTTCCTCATGTCACTGGTCCGACTTTTAATTTAGACAATGTGCTTCTTGGTAGAAGGTACTACTGGACCATAAGTCGTCTCCCAGAAAATAAAAGGAGAAGCCGTGGAACCTATGGAATTTCCCATCTACAAAAGTTGAAAACTTTCATATTTACATTTTTTTTGTACGCTTTGGAAATCTTCATGGACTTCCTCCATCGTGGGGGTGATAGAGGAGCATGTCGGACTCTTACCGGCTAAAACCACCGCGGTGTTCCACCTTTGCCTATGGCGGTGCGGGATTCGCATAAGCATTCGCCTAGCTCAAAAGTCAGGGCTTTTTTTTTTTAGGCTTCACATTGTCCGTCAGTGAGTGAAAGAATTAAGATTTTTAAGTAGGTAGAATAAGCCTGCCATTACAGGCCAAGATGTCTTTGAATGTCCCAGGTAAATAAATAAAAAAAATAATGGAGTGAACTTAACGACCGGTCCAGCGGTGCTATTCTGTAAAAATCGCACCGTGAAAACTTAGGTGAAGTGAGCGTGGAGTGAGCTGTCAATAGTGTCAATTCCTAGCAAAAACAAACTCACTTCACCTAAGTTTTCACGGTGAGATTTTTACAGAATCGACCGGAAGGTCATGTGGAATCGATTGATGAAGTTGATAATAATTACAGCCTAGCCTTTGGCCTTTGGGGATCAAATCTATAAGCAGCAGTGGACATGTTGTGATAAGTATGTAAAATAAAACACGAATCATGACACATAGTATATTTATTTGTCTTTTAATTGACAGACAGTTCACACCAAAATACACAAAGAGTGGCTTACGATCTAACACAGATTATATAGATATTGTTCATATAAATGGCATCAAAAACTAAAACTTCTAACAATAATAACTCATCTTATTACTGTGGATGTCGTACAATTTAAAAAACATACTGATAAAAGTTAATAGGAAAACCAACCAAATAACAATATCTTTAAAAAAATTATAACTACTGAATCCGTTGTCTTTGAGATCTAGTCTTTTAAAAATCTAGTAACAAAAGGTTTTGCACATTAATAACATTATTACTTTTTTGCTTTCGGAACCACTAATTTCTTTGCAGTATAAAACTTCTCCTCGGGTCGTATTGTTTCTTACAAATAGGAAAACATGACCCTGTAAATTCCTATCAACAAATAGGTGCCACGCCAAAAACATGTGCACCTAGCTTATATTAAAAATTTGATGCAAAATGAAAAAGCAAAAATAATGGTAAAAGACTTTATATTTAGCACCCTACAATTAGGCGTTTGTTAAGCATCAATTCAAAATTGTCAAATCGATTTTAAATCTCATTGATATGCTACAAAAGGTCACTTTAGCGTTAGCAAAAAACAAAATATCGTCAGGAGTACACTGCCATTATTTTTAAACCTACGTTATTATTGTGCGTGTAATTCCTAATAATATGTTTATTTATCAAAAAAATATATGCAGGGAATACTTGTATTATTTTTTCAATTGACCCGAATATGAATAGATTTGTCTTTGTCTTTTTTCCAGAATTCGATTTGAAACAAAATTCTTAATCTATGGCAACAGCAATATACCCCAGCGATTGCAGTTTAATGACACATATTTTAAGTTAGGCAATAAAGCAGACATTTTGAATGTCGTTACAACTCTCTAATCTCTTAGCACTTTAATGTTTATGCAACCATCAGTTTTAAGAACATTCTACCTCTACGTGAGTACATATCACACGATTTTGAAGCACCAACCCCTTTGAACCTTATCACAATATTGGGGCAGAAGACTTTAAATGCCGATCTACTACTACGCTTTAATTGTATTTCAATCGAAACACTACTACTATCAAAAAAAGTCATTCTGTCTTTGGCATAACTAGAACAGAAAACACTTTCTTCTTTCACGAGACCAACTGCGAATGAAACAATTAATTAAAACCAGCACGTGTGCAAAATAATCTTAAAATAACTAATTTTAACTTATCATCGTATCATTAAACCAGGAAAATTCTAATCCTTAAATAAACGTAATATTCCTATTCACTAAGTTGCATTTGTACATTGCGTTCGGTACGAATCGGAAAAGTTCGGAAAAATTCCGAGCGAGTACAAAATATTGCTTGAGTAACGATTCAAGATCCACATTCATACATTTTTCTTGTGCCGTTTTATTTGTTCTGTTGTTGTTCGAATTCCTAAAAATATAAATATTTAGGACTACTCTCATATCGGAAACGCACTAAACGCAATGTAATATTACGAGTATGTATCTTAATTAATTCACCCTAAGGGTACCTACACATTCATATTGTAATGTATCTAAAGTGTCACTAATTCACCCTAAGCCTACACGTTCATATTGTATAGACAAATACAAATACCTAAAGTGTCACAAACGACAAGAGGTGGGAATCCAAAAATACTAGTGACAGATGAAGCACTGGACAGTCAATCTAAAGTAACGAGTCCCGCACCTTTTGTCTTCTCTATAGAGACAGTACACGTCGATACTAAAATAGCACATAGCAACCGGACTGCCGCAGTGCATCATCTACCTAAACGTCAACCTACAAAACTACTATTGTTTTTTTTTGATAATCCTGACTTATTCGCATTAATCCTCCAAAATCTCTTTACGCACAGCAAAAACATCCAGAAAGGCGATCAGCGCCGTGTGGACACAAATAAGTCCGAGCAATCCCTAATCCTACAGTAAATCCTTGAATTATTTCTAACATCTTACTTTTTAACCTAACATTCGTGTACGAACGATCAAAGACAACATTTCGGCCATAGCCCAACGATATGGAATATAACTGTAATAAGGATAGACACCAAAATATTCAATGTACATATCGCACCCTTAATAATATAAAGACACAATTCAAAAAAGTAGTTTTTTGAATTGCGCCCTTATATTAATTAATATAAGGGCGCAATTCAAAAAACTACTTTTTTGAATTGTGTCTTTATATTATTAAGGGTGCGATATATCACTACGTTAAATGTTTGTTCGATTTTAAGAATGGCATTGCCAACGGCCAAAATAGTAGTACTTCGACGACTTATAACTGTCAATAAACCTTCAAAAACACGCCTGTTTAGTCCACTATAATAAAATAGGGTCGTAAGAATTTTAAAGCAGATTTGGCCAAAAAGCCCAACTTCAATAATTTCGACAAAATAGACTTTCAGTCCATGTTTTAAAAAGTGAATACTAACTTTCAGCCTTGAGATACTCTCACAATGTAAAATCTTTTAATTTGTATTATCTTATATCATAAAAGTACAGCACTTTTATGATTTAAGATAATACAAATTTAATCCTCTGGTGCTCATTTGGCACAATCGTCATTGCTTTTTTTGTTTTCTTCGATACAAATTTCGTCTTTGGGCTAACCACGTAAGATTCAACATGCCATTTTCAGTACCCATTGTATATTCAAGTTAGAAACTATTTATTTTATGTAAAGAGTCCTACAGACGGCATGTCCATATTGTTATTTCGGAGGTTTATATATCTTGTGAATGTAATAGAAATAAAATTCAATGATAATTATCATAAACTCGTCTGTAGACCTCTTTAGGTGCATTTAAACTATCTTGTGAATATGTACTCTGTCCTAAAAAAAGTTTGTACGTGTAAATACTTAATGAGGTACGATATGAATGGAAATTGCAAAGTGGTCCACAAGAGTAGAAATATACACTAAAAATAATTATATGTGCAACTAATATTACTAAGATTATATACAAGACATAATATATGTTAGGAGTTGAACAGTACAAATGTGTACAGAAATGGATTTTTTTTAAATGGAGTTTGACTTAAACTTTAGATACAAAGATAGAATCTTCAATAAATAGGAATAATATGTGGTCGTCCAAATCAAAAGGGACCTTATGGCGGTAACTAGTTTCCGAGATATTAATAAATTTGTAAAATACCTCAAAAAAATCGTTTTTTCATTAACTGTATTTTTAAAAAGATGATTGTATTTACTACATGTAGATGTGTTCAACTTTTCGAAAAGTCAATTTAAAAAAGTTTTGTATTCATCTAAAGTTTAGTAAAAAAAAGGAACCTTATCGCGGCAAGACCTAACAAATTGTTTTTCTTATAATTCAAACCATATATTATATCGACATTTTAATATGTTCCCACAACAAACAAGTTTATGCAAGGATTGTAAGAATTTCCATTTACTTAATAATCATAGTCAATCAAAGAATACCATCAGTTACATAACTTCACACTAAAACATAACTTTTTTGTACGGCATACTTAAATTGCGATTTTCTCGAAACTTATAATTTCGATCAGTGAACTTCAAAAATTCGTAAAAAAAATAACGGTAGTGGTTAGAAGGTTGGTTCTTGGGTCTATAGTTCGGTACATTAATGTAGTTTTCAGCTCTGTAGATAACTCATTTCCGCCATAAGGTCCCTTTTGATTTGGACGACCACATATTGATTTTACTTTAAAACGATTTTACTTTAGGGAGGGAATATCGGAAGGTACCTTAAAGGGGGGATCCCTTGGACGGTTCATACTTAGAGAAAATATGAAGAGGTTAAGAAATGTTTCGGTTTGTGACTGCAGGATTCATAATAACTTTTTAAAGTTATACCCTGTAACGATCACAGAAAATCAACTTATAAGTAACTAATATTATTATTATTAATGGGGTTTTAAAAACTGGCAACAAAGGTTCGATATATCATGTGGTATTTTCGAAATGCAACAACGCGTTGGTGTTTAGCAGTTCATGAGAACGGATGGGACATATGAAGTCAAATTATCACGCGATTATATCGGGCTTGAGTGGGCAAATAAACTGATTTTGTAGCCAATCTCAGTTATACATTTAGCAAAATGCAACAAAATATTAAGATATATTTTGTTTTTAACGTACGTCAGCGGTCTAAAAAAAGCGACATAGTATCTATCAAGTCCTAAAATGTGATTACAATGACGTGATATGCCCCATAAGCTGTTTGCATAAGGAGCTGTTAATGAACTTTACGCTCCTACTTCGTGCAAAGCTAATTCCTCAATCTGAATATTAAGGCTGTTAAAATTAGACGAAATTATTTTTTTTTTCTAATTTCGTGTACAATGGCGGTAGAAATTAAAATAGTTAGGTGCATATAATTTCTTATTATTTTTTTTTTGTTATAAATTACAATTTTTTGATAATACTTATAAAATATAAACTAAAATGTACTTTTGAGCAAACATTTACAACTTATTCTAAGTGTTATGTGATACAATTTGCATTGATATCATATTAACAATTACCAAAACATCAATCATTGTTTAACATAGACAGCGATTCTACAAACTACGAGTAACACTACGGATTAAAAAAGGGTGTACAATGTTGAACCCCGATAAGATTCCTACAGAATCACACAAAAATATTTTTGGCATGGCCAGGCTGCTCGGGGCAGCTCGGTTCTGACTTGCGGGATAGGAGGCAAGGCAGGGATAATCATAAATGGTTGGTAGCGATAAATACTCGTTGCGTTCAAGCAAACAAAAAGACTCGGGAGATCGTAAATGAATTTAGCATGGGCCAGTTTCTCGAGGAGATTTAGATCATCCGATTTGGGCCAAAATTAAATTTCTATGGCAAACCTGAAATCACTGCAGGAGCGTAAGCAGTAAAGTACTGGGTCGTAGGTGGCCAAAACGGGGAAAAAAACAGGAAATTCTTTGCCACGAGACTTTGTGAAAGCGCCATCGAACACAAGCAAGACGCGACACGGCCTTTTGAAGAAGAACGTGTCATTGTCTTGGTTCCACGTTCCCTAAGGAACAGATATTTGGTACGACAACTTGGTGTTGAGGTTGATTTTTACAGCAAGCAGGCCTGGATTCATGAAGTAAAACCTGGAAAAAAAAATGCTGTAGTAAGCCGGCGAATATAATGTGGGTGGGACTATCTTATGTAATTTTGCGTTCGAAAAGTTCTGATTCTCAATCTCATCATCATCAGCCTAGCCATTTGCCTACTATTTTAGGGTCGGCTTCCAGTCTAACCAGATTCAGCTGAATACCAGTATTTTACATGGAGCGACTGCCTATCTGACCTCCACAACCTAACCGGGTTGTGGAGGTCAGATAGGCAGTCGCTAAGGTAATAAGACACCCCTTGGTAAGACTGGTTGTAATACTATCGGGCTACTGACGACCCGTAACGACTATCAAATATCCACGAATAACAGCCGGGAACAACGGCTTAACGTGCTTTCCGAGGCACGGAGGGGTCTTGGTAAGTGAAGATGGTCACCCATCCACGGACCAACTGCGGCAAGCGTAGCATAAACTGATCGAACGACCCGTGCGGCTGTTATTACTTAGCCACAAGCAGCTTGTACCAACTACATAGACATACACAGTTGTATACCACATACATACACATAGTACACACACACCCCCCACACACACCCCACACCCACACACACAAACACACACACACACCCACCACACACCCCCACACACACCCCCCCACACACACACACCACACCCCACACACACACACCACACCCCCCACACACACACACCACACCCCCCCACACACACCACACCCCCACACACACACCACACCCCCCACACACACACACACACTACATAGTTATATTGCCTGGCAAATAATTATATGTATTTCTAATTACGTACCAAATTCCCCTTTGCTTCAGGCGTTCAGTGGCGGCTGGTTTTATGCGAGGAGGCCCCTGGCTACGTTTGCCTCGTCCTGTGATGAAGAATAGCACTTGTTTGCGGGTATTGCCGGCATCGCGGAGCTTCGAAATATGCGCGTCTATGAACACGTCCAATGATTCCTTCGCTTCTTTCACGCGTAAGTAGTGCAGGTCGATCGTAGTGCAGTTAGGATTGTTCGTAGCGTGGTACTGGAAAATTAGATATGAAAGTTAGTCTTGCATTTTTTTTTTAAGTATCTATGAATAATAGAATGCCATCAAAAACATAACTTGTAAAAAGCCAGGTCTCGCAAATCGGCTCTTCTACCGTAAAATTTTGTGAGATCCATGTAAAAATCTTTTATATTTTAAATAAATAGATTGACTTGGCCATCGCATGAAAACACAATGTATCTCACAAGTAATACATAGAGATTGTTTAGTGCGATTGCAAAGTCGAATCTATTTATTTAAAACATAAAAGATTTTTGATATTGATATGGTCACTATAAGATGTTGTTAGGTTCGCTAATTACGAAATAACTTATGACAGAAACACCCCCCCCCCCCCCCCCCTTAAGTAGGGACTGAATAAATTAACCGATTTTGACCAACATCTGACTCAAAGCTTTTTTATTATGGGTACTTATTTATATAAAGGTATTCCTATATTTCATTATTTACACATCCATACTAATATTATAAATTCGAAAGTAACTCTGTCTGTCTGTCTGTATGTTACCTTTTCACGCCTAAACCGCTGAACGGATTTCGATAAAATTTGGCAGACAGATATATTGCATCTCTGGGAAGGACATAGGATAGTTTCATAATTTCTTTATAAAACTATGTAAGTAAACTTATACAAACTAACTTCATAAATAATAATTACGTCCAACACAAGTCAAAGTCAAATCATTTATTTCAAACAGGCACATAAAAGCAAGGACTTAAAAACACCTTCATAAAGGTTACAGAATTATAAGTATTACATATTAAATTGATAACAGACACAAATATGTAACCCTTAAATATGTTTTTCAATTTGTTAACCCAAAACACTTTTAAAAATGTAACAGTAATATATCTGTAACCGATATAAAAGTGTTAACAACCTACTTGAGTACAAAAACTATCTGTGTACTGCTTTCGCGAAGGGTGGTCAAGTAGACTCAGTCTATACAGACTTTCGGAAAGCCTTTGATAAAGTTAACCACTTTTGAAGCTGAAATCGTACGGTATACATGGTTCCCTGTTCCGGTGGATACAGTCTTACTTAAAAAACAGGAGCCAACTCGTTTCTGTCAGAGGATACTTGTCGTTGCCGGTTAATGTTACTTCAGGCATTCCCCAGGGTTCGCATTTAGGGCCCCTGCTTTTCATTATTTTTATTAACGATCTGGTAACAAAATTGACATGTCCCTGTCTGATGTATGCCGATGATCTGAAGGTATTCACGTCGATAAAAAACACCTCCGACAATGAATCTCTTCAGAACGACTTAAATATCATCTCGGACTGGTGTACGCTTAATCGAATGAAATTAAACATAAATAAATGCTTTGTTATAACATTTACGAAAAAACGTTTCAAGAACACCTATGACTACAGACTCGAGGGTCAATCGTTGGAACGGAAGCACGTAGCCAGAGATCTCGGCGTCTTGTTTGATGAACAAATATCTTTTAGAGATCATTACAATAGCATGACGAATAGAGCATTGAAACTTCTCGGTTTTATATCTAGGTCTACCAAAGGGTTTAAAAAACCTCAAAGTTTTATATTACTTTACAAAAGCCTAGTAAGAAATGTATTGGAATACTGTTCCATAATCTGGTCACCGTGTTACGCAGTACACTCTGACAGAATTGAGAGTGTGCAAAGAAAGTGTGTTAAGTGGGTCTCGTACCGTCACGGCTTCTCTAGAACGCTACAAAGCTATTCCGAACGCCTTGTGAGATTCAATTTGGAACCTTTGCATGTTCGTCGCAAACAGCAGGACTTGATCACCCTGCATAAGATACTACATTCTACGCTGGACTCTTCGGCTCTGCTGTCCCTCATCAACATCAATATTAGATACAACACCCGAATACCGAATACTTTTGCACTTCTAGTCTTTACAAATAACACTTCATATTATAACCCTATCGTTAGAATGTGTCGACTTTACAATGAAATATCAAAAGACAATAACAGTATTGATATCTTCGATTCTCGTGCCGCTGCTTTCAAAAGACATATATGTACTCTTTCTTTTTAATTTTATAACGCTTTAATTTTATATCGCTTTAATTAATGTAACTCTGTGTGAATTATACACTTAACCTGGCGTGTTTGGTCTCCTACACATTCCCTGCATGAGTAGTAGGTAGTGTGTCGGAGTGCAGAGGCTCATACCTTGTAGCTGTAATTTTGTCAATTAAGTTTTATTTTTATTTTTTACTGTAGTTATCATTATTATTGTTGTTGCTGGTCATGTTGTGCGACTACGCTTTGGGCGATAGTCAGGTCGAAACTTATAATTTGAACCTAGTAATATACTTACTGTGATTATTGCCTGTTGTAGTTGCCTTGTGAATCTATACTAATATTATAAAGCTGAAGAGTTTGTTTGTTTGTTTGGTTGAACGCGCTAATCTCTGGAACTACCAGTCGGATTTGAAAAATTCTTTTTGCATTTGATAGCCCAATTCTCGAGGAAGGCTATAGGCTATTTAACATCACGCTATGACCTTAAGGAGCCGAGCAAAAAGAAAAAAAGTCAGAAAGAACGCTAACCAAAAACGAAGTAATAGCGCGGGCAGGCGATCGATGCGACGGGGTGGGTCGGAGTAACAAGAAACTTTACGCGGACGAAGTCGCGGGCAGAAGCTAGTAAATAAATAAATAAATAAATAACAATGTTAATAAGTGTAACCGGTAAACACGGCGTTGCCAAAATAGCCGCAATCCCGATTGGATTTCAAGAACACAACAGATGACTACAGTACTGCACTTACTTGCATCAGGGATGCCACAGCCAACATATTGGCATACTCATACTTTTGCTTATGGAAGTTAGCGAGCTCGGAGTAATAGTTGGCAACTTGAGTCATGCCACGACGTACGCAGTCTTGTGCCTTTTGGTAGTTCCTGTAATAAAAAGTTAAGTTATTTTTTTGCGTGACATATTTTCAGAAGCGAAGGTATTTTAGCTCGATATGATGATCACAGATGATGATAGCAATGGACCTAATTAATCAAATTAAAGCCCTCTCTCCTACTCTGCTAACCCGACAGGGTTCACAATGATCATGCCTGTGTAAAACTTACCACCTTAGTTCAGACGCGCAAGAAGTTTCTCCTACACACAGGTTATTTTGTAACCTGTCTAGGAGAACATAACGGTTCACGGTGGGCTGAAAATCGGCTTTCATAGACTTGGGGATTTCAATTTGCAAATGCTGGATTTTTTGCCGGATATCGCTTCTATTAGTTACTTATTACTGTATACAAAAATGACACCCGAGTTAATTCTGCACAAAAACGAAGGAATTTTTTACGAAAAATTTGTATGAAGCTAGTATGAATTTCAACGGAAAAGCCCGGCTTTCAATCAAACGTGAGCCTAACAATTAAAAAAAAACTACACAAGTAAACTTGTAAATTAACCAACTCAATCATGTTGCAAGAATTGATAAGAATAATAAAAAATAAACTCCGCGCGTCCCGGCCGCCCGCTATACGTACGACGCAAGGTTGCCAGGTTTACATGCTCAAGGAATAATATTTCAATTCCGCGCAGTTCACCACGCGCATCGTTGCCAAACATCTCCAATACCGCTCCGCGAGAACGCAAAAACAAAAATCGTCTCGTCTCGCTCGCACGAGCTGGCTTCATATCAGGTTTCTAGACCTCCGACTATTTGTATAGAAATTGTTCACGTTGTTGATAAAATTAGTATGTACTCATTTCGTAAATTGTACTGATTTTAAAGCCTGGCTTTTGATTTTTATGAATGGAACGTGTAACGAAGCGTGTGTGTGTAAATAGTAAGAGCGCGAGATGCTGCGCGAGTCGCTGCGCAAAGCTCGAATTTCTCTATAACGTTGCAATTTGAAATTAGTTTTGAGCGGTTACTGGTGCATTTTTTGCATTGATTTTTTTGTCATAAAGCACAATTTTAGCCCTTTTATTGCAAAACGTCGGTAATTATTACTAATTAGTTAACTACTCTCATTAGAGTTTTAAAAGATGTGCTAAGTAATGAAAATTTATAATCGTCAAAATCATTTCTTAGAACTCATAGCATAACCAATCAACAAATTAGCTTACTTATCAGAAAAGGGTGAATGTAGTCCTCCATTGTTGCGTGATATTGCAAATCATTTAATCACCTATTCAGACTTATTAGACGACTAAATCATTGTAATTACTTAATCACCTGATTTCAGACTCATTAGAAGACTCATATATTGGTTTAAAACATATTTTGGGTTGATAAATATCTAGCTCAAACTTAGTTGTCTAAGTGTGGGTGTACTATAAACCTCTGCCTACTCCTTCGGGAATATACGGGTGATGCTATTTTATGTTACGTGTTGTTAAAAGTCTGTGTTCCTCAACTTAAACACTAAGGGCCTGTGCACACCACGTTTTTTAAAAGCGCCGTTGACGCGCGTTTTAGAAACGTGCGTCGACGGCGCGCTTTTATTCTATAGGTCTACAGGCTGGGTCTGAATCGCGTGCGTATCGCGTCTGTATCGCTACAAACGCGCGTCAACGGTGCGTTTAAAAAACGTGGTGTGCACAGGCCCTAAAAGGAACCGTTTCATATGTAAAAATAAACACAAATAATTTGATGATTTAAAAAGAAAATGAGAGGCGATAAACAATATGTGGAGTATGACAAAAAAAAACATAAAAAATTACTATAACCACCTATAAGGATATTACGGTTTTCCTTGGCGTTTAAGAGATAATTGGATTTTTCATACTAGCACCATACAAATTTTTCGTAAAAAAATTATAATTCCTCCGTTTTTGTGCAGAATTAACTCGGTCCCCTGACCTACCCCGTCGCATCGCATCACCTGCCCTTCGTTTTCACTTAGCGTTGTTTTTTATTTATTTTTTTTCTCCTAAAGATCATAGCTTGATATTAAATAGCATCATAATATTGGGCTACGAAATACAAAAATATTTTTTCATATCCGACAAGCAGTTCCAGAGATTAGCGCGTTCAAACAAACAAACAAACTCTTCAGCAATGGTGAGACAATCTAGTCCTAGACTCCTAGTTGAACAATAAATCTTCAATAATAAAACAATCATTTTCATCAGTTTCTAATATTATTTACTTACAAATTCCGACGAGCAAGATGGTTGTCAGCCTCTTCACGATAAGCTTTCACAGTGGCCATGTCCACTTTCTCACCCTTGGACAGCAACGGCCAATCAGACTCGGAGAGCTTCTGCAAAATATTTTAAAAAACTTATTTTAATGAAAAACGTTGACGTTGTCACATTCCAATTACAACCTTAAATATATGCAAATTAAGTTAACTTTAATTTAAAAAAAAACTACCTGAATGACATAAAACAATTATTGTAGTCCCTGCAGACAGTTAGATTGTATTTGGTTTTTAGTAAAAAAATATGACTTGGAAAAATATGACAAATAATGTCGGAACAAGACTTGTTTGAAAGTTCTGAAGGAAAAAATGTGTATGATAATGTCTTATTTTATATTTTTCCATAAAATAACTATTTCTAATACGTTGTGAAATACTGTATACTGTTACGATTTACTTAACTAGTTAAAATCTGGTTAAGTTGTACTACAGTGTAGCGAAAATAATAAGAATCACCACATTGAATATAAAACGTATAATTTTTGTAAATCAATATCGATATTAAATGTACTTATAAAGAAATATAAAAACACGGAGGTTTGTTACTTGACAATAATAGGGTAGTTGACTAAGAAAATATATTTAGTCCATCAGTTAGATTACTAAAAAATATTGTATACGTATTTTTTCTTTTGTCTGGCAAACAAAAAATTACGAAGATACAGCGCTTGGAAATTTCGTATGACGTCACGCCGTGCTACAAATTTTAGCACGTTATTATGTCAAAGCCCCCCACTCCTGAACTTTGATGTGATAATATCTTTGTAATTTTTTATCTAATTGATAAAACAAAAAATACGTGTTCAATATTTTTTAATAATCTTACTGAGGGACTAAATCCAATCGATTTATTTTTACCCAGGCAACATCCCTATTGTTGGTAAAAAAAATATTACGAAAAAAGAGGAATTAAGAGAGTTTATCAAATTCAGATATTAGGATAAAATTTCAAATCGAATATCGCGAATTTTAATCTGATTAGAACAGATTTTAAAAAGAAATCATTATTTACTACATTAGCGAGAATACGTTTACGTACGGGGTTGGACTTCTTGGTCGAATTCATTATTTTAAGTTCCCGACACTCAGTCACATTCACTGTCACTATTGTACTGTCACACACGTCGTAGCTATTGCGAGCCAAAAGTTTTACTAAGTGGAAATCTCGATACGCAGCAAAATGACCTAAAAGTGGTGGCGCTACCCCCTCCACCGCGCGCGATGCGTCACAGTCTTTACCTGGTGTAATGATTCTTTGGTCCCTTAGCTATCCAATGGTGTAATAGAATTTAGGATGGAGGTGATAGATATGAAGCTGCAACACCAAATTGTATCCCCCGATTTTGTTATCATAGGTTTTTTTGACTTGTCTCCCACTATGAAAGCAATTTTAAAGACGTATTCACGTCAAAAGGTCAGGAGCTTAAGTGTTACCAAGAAATAAATGGTATTCGATCGTATTTTCCTGAACACAGGCGAAGGTGGTCATGAGGTTCAGCAGCCAACGCCGCGCGGGACTACAGGAATACTCTGCAGCTAGTTGCAGTACGCAATAATTTGTGACTCGCAAAGCAATAGACCTTTGCGACGCGCGGGAACAGCGAATCCCGACGGCCGTCGGCCGGCAGGACATGAGACCGACACCCCGACCCCCGCGGCCCCCGCCAACAAACAACGCGATTTATTTCCGCGCGGGCCATGGGGGCAACTGTGACAAATTACTTTTCTTCGATTTATTTCATGTGATTTGGCACATTTTCTAGCCCCTAAAGCAATAAAAACTTATATGTAAAAATTATCAATAGGGCATTTTTAACCTGGCTCCTCTTACTAAACAAGTGAGGCCAATATGTTGTCCTCCATGGCGTTTAACGTGTTAAGATAACATTGTTTTCCTATAATAATTAATCGTCGGTACCAATAGAAATAATTCGAGTGCATTAATAAATCTGTGGTCAACTCGTGTGATTATGACGTTTCACGAACGCGCGCCCGTAAATTGCAAGGACTGTACCTTTTTCTGCTCCTCCATTATCATTTCCTTGAGTTTCATTTCCTCCATTAACACGAATTTGTTAATTCCATTTTCTTGTTCCAGTACATCATTGCGGCCAGTAGACATCAGCAGGACCTATTCATAAACCAAAAACATAAATTCAATATTAAGAATTTATGACGTAATTATTTTGTAGTAAAAAAGCATTGAAAATTGACAAGACAGTAAGTCGTCACATGTCTGCTGGTCTATTGTAAAGTCAACCGCTTATCAGTCGTGACATTTGCACTATGAAAAACGTCCTTATACTGCTACAACATAAAAGCGATTTTTCTAAAGCACTGTCAACGTCAAATTGTTACCGCTGGACGGCCTCAAACTGTGCCGCTCAAACAACCATCAAATAAACTAAATAATACATAGGTATACTGTTAATTTCAGTTAGTCGACAAGGTTAATTCATGTAAAAAATGCATAATTACCTCAACCGTAGCATTGAAATTATTGTTATGAGCCATTAGCAACTCAGTCAGGGTGTCCTTATCAACCTCAGGGAACAAGTTGTACAGTTTTTCCCTGGTCATCTTAGCTGCCAAATCAGTTGGCATATTGTTGCGCCATTCAGCCACATCTTTCTGGTAAATGGCAAACGCCTTTTCCATGTCCATGATTTCTTTGAAGTCAGGAACCTCTGGTTCTTTGCCGGCCAGAGATAACTCCGCCTCCTTCATCGCGATTTGTCTAGATCAGAGCAAAATATCTATGAAAACACAACAAAGAGAGTTAGAAGTCTAAAATCGTCAACCCGCCTTGAACATGCGTAGTGTTCAAGTTCAAGGCACGAGCAGTCTTCGTGTATTAGAAGCAGGGACCGGCCGGATACTCGTTGAAAGGGTTTTTGAAGGGGTTTTTTTAAGCGCTTCAAAAAAAAACCCTATGATACATGTTACACCTTCGAACGGGTGTAGTTAACCTGGTTATGAACGGGTTACCCTTTCACACCCTGTAACACTGGAACAGGGTAAGCCATTCCAACTCAAGACATTGTAATATGCTCTGTTTACAGTCGATATAAGTTTGAAAATTGCATAACCACGACCGCACGTGACATCGTACCGCGCCCGGCGGTCCACCAATCTTGCGTGTACCGACTTGCCGAGCGACTTGTAAACATGGAAAAATAACTATTGTCTATATGATCTTATAGTTCAATTTTGCTCGTCACACATGCTAAAAATTGTAATAATATTTATTTTTTCGTGTCTATACTTGTTTATTTTCATCATTCGTCATTTGATTCGGAACTCGGACGGAACTACGGAAGTAAAAGCAATTTAGCAGTGTTTATGTTTGTGTAGCTTACCTATTACAACAAGAATTGTCTTTCTGTAAAAATGCCACAGCCGAGGCGAGATGCTGTGCATCGTTATTATGTGTTTGATGCATCAAATAACACAAGCAAATGTAATTTATGTGGAAATGCCATTAAGGTAAGATTTTAGATTTGTTACTACGTCTGATCTATACTAGTATTATAAAGCTGAAGAGTTTGTTTGTTTGGTTGAACGCGCTAATCTCTGGAACTACCAGTCGGATTTGAAAAATTCTTTTTGCATTTGATAGCCCAATTCTTGAGGGAGGCTATAGGCTGCGCTATGACCTTTAGGAGCCAAGCAAAAAGAAAAAAGTCAGAAAGAACGCTAAGCAAAAACGAAGTAATAGCGCGGGCAGGCGATGCGATGCGACGGGGTCGGTCGGAGTAACAAGAAATTTCACGCGGACGAAGTCGCGGGCAGAAGCTAGTCTTATATAAAAATAGCATTACCTTAGTGTTAATCTAATAATAATCGTAGATATTAATACCTAATTACTTACTAAAATAGGTAGCAAATTAGGTATATATACATGGGTATAAATGAACGTAGCCCGACCACTAAACGTAGGTCTTGATTTATTCAATATTTTTATTAAATTAGTAAGTAAACATGTTTATAATTAATTACTCGTTTTGTTCTAGGGCAAGCATACGACCAATTTAAAAAATCATATTTCATTGAAACATGTGCAAGAATACCTACTTATAACTAATTTAAATAAAGAAAATCAACAGCACCAACCAAGTACATCTCGACATTCTACAACATCAGACCAAGTTATAAACAATTGTGTGAAATTAGTTACAGTACATGGGCGACCTCTTGCATTGTTACAAGATAAAGCATTTCAAGATATAATTAACATAGCTGTTCCTTCTAATATTCAAACTAAACACATAAATATAAAAGTAATAAAGGGAATGATACCGGAAAAAGCATACCAAATAAAATCAAAAATCGCGTCAGAAATTAGAAATAATTTAATAAGCCTTAAACTTGATTCAGCTTCATATTTGGATAAAAATTTCTTAGGCATTAATTTACAATATATAAAAGAAGGCCACATAAAAGTTAGAAATTTAGCTGTTTTGGAAATTTTAGAACGACAAACTGGCGAATTCCTAAAAGAAAAAGTTTTAGAGGTCTTAAATGATTTTATGATACCGACGGCTCAAATATATTCAATTACTACTGACAACGGCAGTAATTTTAAAAGAATGTCAAGATTGTTAACAGCTCATTGCTCTACACTAACAGGAGATATTAATACCGACATGGATAGCGATTGTGAGATCGACGATGAAAATGATGGTGATGATGATAATGATAACATTGGACTTGAAACGGATACACCATTGGAATTAAACGTTGATGTATTTATTAACGCAATGAGAAATGAATTCAAACCACGTATTATGCTCTGTGCGGCACACACACTGCAACTCGCAGTTAAAGACGCTATTGCTGGCAATTTACAAGTACAACTTTGTATTGAACTTGCAAGAAAGGCGGTTAAAGTTTTACGACGCCCAACTATGAAAAACTTTATAAAATCTAATTATTTAAACAAACCTATCATTGATTGTCCTACTAGATGGTCCTCCACTTACCAAATGTTAGTGCGATTGGTTTCACTAAAAGATATATGCGACAGCCAGTCTGAGCTATCGGACATTTTCTCAGACGACTTCTGGACACAAATTACAGAAGTTCTCACGTGCCTTAAGCCTATCAATGGGGCGACAGAAGCTTTACAGCGAGAACAGCTAACAATTGGCGATTTTTACATAACATGGCTGAATTGCAAAGCTAAGCTTGAATCGATTCCAAGTGTATTTGCTAATGAATTAGTAACTAATATGAAATTACGAGAAAGAACATTATTAAATACAGATTTAGTCTTGGAAAACTTGTACATAGATGGTCGTCTAAATGTATTGTTATCAGACCAAGATAGCCTAAAAGCTCAAAAATTATTATCTGAAACATATAAACAGTTACTAAGCCTAAAATCGCTTGACGCTGAAACTCGCGAAGTGATATGCACTACAGTTTGCACTAGCCGGCATGATAGTGACAATTCTAGTCATGACAATGATGTTTTGGAAAAACGTTTACAAGAAGCTGAGGCACTTCGTGGTCTGCCCGGAAGAACTTCACTGGATAGTTTTGAAGGAATGCTTCAAAAATTGAGATATGAACCGAGAGTGCCCTTGGATAAAAATATATTAGCTTACTGGTCCAGTAAAGATGTGCCTAAAAACCCTACTTTGTTAAATGTCGCTACTTGCGTGTTAGCTGCTCCAGCAACACAAGTATCCGTGGAAAGGCTTTTTTCTTCCGTAAAATTTATCCTTAATCCATTAAGGAGCAATATTAGCAGCAGCTTATTACAAGACATCATGTTAATCCGTTCCAATCATGACTTATTTACTTAATTAATATATTGTTTATTATACTTACATAATATAATTATAATTAGCTGTGAATGGTGATTTGACATTTGACAAATGTGATTTCAAAATTATTGTAAGACTGATTAGTGATTACGTAACAAATTTTAATCATTATTTAAATGCCGACAAAATAAATGAAAGAGTGATTAGTGATTATGTAACAAATTTTAATCATTATTTAAATGCTGACAAAATAAATGTAAGAGTGATGAGTGATTATGTAACAAATTTTAATCATTATTTAAATGCTGACAAAATATATGAACGAGTAATTATTGATTATGTAACAAGTTTTCATCATTATTTAAAAGCTAACAAAATAAATGAAAGACTGATTAGTGATTAGTGATTATGTAACAAATTTTAATCATTAGGGGCCGTTCAAGTATTACGTAAGCAGATATTTTGCAATTATTAACCCAACCCTCCCCGTCGTCGGCAAAAGTAAGCAAAGCTCTTACCCCGGGGTCCCATGCTTACGTAAACATTGGTACATGCATTTTTCAATGTGTTCTACTTTCTTCATTGATTCATGAGCAGCAGTTTTATGCGTTTTGTTTTCAAGCATAGACAAGTAGGGTTGCCATATTATGTGTTTAAACCAAAATCGAGTAATATTGTACAAAATCCGAAAAGTAAAAAATAAATACTGCTGACGTAATCACCATCCAGACCCCCCCGAACCCGATGTCATCAAAAATAAGCAAAGCAAAGACCCCCGCCCCCCTGTAGTGCTTACGTAATACTTGAATGGCCCCTTATTTAAATGCTGACAAAATAAATGTAAGAGTAATTAGTGATTATGTAACAAATTTTAATCATTATTTAAAAGCTGACAAAATAATTGAAAGACTGATTAGTGATTATGTAACAAATTTTAATCATTATTTAAATGCTTATGCTTAAGTTTTTCGACGTAGCTCAGTATGTTAATGTAGGCGTGTGATCTCATACATGGAGGCAAAAACTGAAGCTCTCCTATAAGTAAATTTCCAAAATAATAATTTCTTTTATCCAGCTCCTTGTCAAAAAAACAGTGAATACAGTTTTCATCATTATCTGTAACGTTCTCACGTGATTCTTCGACTTTTTTCCTCTTTTGATTACTGTTTTCACTATCATTCTGAAATTCGCAACTTTCTTTGTTTTCATTTATTGTCACCTCGGGTACATGTTTCCTTTTATTTATGATAATTGTACTTTTTACTAAAGATTGTGATTCATTATCTGTGCCATTACTGCCGTACTCGGCGAAACCCGAACCTGAAAAGTAGTACTTATCTATTTAATTTAGTTCGTTACTTTTTCACTAATATCATAATAAAAAATATTATTTTCTAAGCTTTTTTTTAATACTCCTCCCAAGAGTATAGCACAGCGCGATAGCGAAAGACTCCCCCAGTGCCCCATACACGACATCACGAAAGTGCGCAGAGTTATATTAACTTTATACAACTAGCACCCTCATGAGCCACCGAGTCAAAGGCCTTCTTACAATCTATCCAGCATGTCCTTCTTCCGTTCGTTAACGGCGAACCTGTTAGCTAATGGCCATATCAATGAGGAGCAGCTCCTTAGTATCACGGGACCCGTTTCTACATCTATTTTGAGAAGCGGACATGATGGTGGCTTGTTTGTTAACTTTGCATAATGGAGTTTCTTGCCCATTCTTCTCCATACGAGACTACCTTTCCGAATGGGAGTAGAATCACTTGTATTTTCTCATTTTTAATGTTTTACGTTCAAAAGTGGCTTATAAGGGCCTAATTGAAATAAATAATTTAACGTTGCCTTTGAAAATTTTGGCTCTCAAAATGGATGTAAGAACTTTATAGACTATGGGAAGACACTTTTTGATCTATAGTTTTTGGGTTTCGCAGTACCTACTACCTGCTGCTGGTTGAGCATGTGGGATATTCCTCTCGTTAGCAATTCTAATAGCGACCCTGATTTACACCTAACTGCAGATGTTTTTTAAACGTTTTTATTAAAAACACATACACACTTTTAAAATACGTTGAAAAAAAAATAGCTAATAGATATGATTAAAGGTTTAACTACATTAGATACAGCTACTTACAAACTTGTTACACGGCGTCCTTTCGGGCGGCGCTTCTCTTCACAACCGCTATAGTGTTTGCATCGAACCAAATATGCTATACCTACTCAGTTTATCCTATTCATTCTTAACGATTACTTACCATCATTGCCGCCTGTGCTAGTAATCGCATTCGGGAACTCGTCTTGATTCTCCGTAAAGAGCGGCTGACTATATTCTTGGAATTGTACATCATCATCAGTATCGCTAGCGTCACCTGAAACACAATCAATCATATTGGTAATTAAGTAATAATATAAGGACTAAGTAAATAAGTAGGTACAAGACTGTGATTCAATTCACTTGTAACTTACATAATAAAAATAATTACTTAACAAATATAATTACATGTCATTGTCATAATATTAACATTAATTTAACTCAGTAGGTACTTTAAATAATACTCACTTACCTGTCTTACTCATATTAATTGTTAGTTCGCTTAAATGTCACGTGTCACTTGTTTTCAAATTCGTAAATCGTAATAACTAAATAAAAATAGTAAGGCAATAAGGCGCCGCACGGGTGCAAGTATCCCCCCACCTACATGCAGCTCAAGTTTATTAGGTAATCCAGGGTAACACGAAAAAAAGCTTTTCGAGAAGGTAACCTCTTCAAAGGCTTAAGTCATTGAAGGGGTTAACCCCTTCACGTGGTTACCTTAATAAAGGTGTTAACCATTTCGCTGGGTTTCGAGGATGTGACTCGAACAAAAGGTAACACTGCGATATGAGTTACCCCATGTACGGGTTACCCTGTCCAAAGGCTTAACTCTTAAGCGGGGTTGTCCGGTCCCTGATTAGAAGACCCTTTTCCCTGCAGTGGGACAATAACAGGGTGATATTACTGCAGCAAAGAGACATTGGATAACACGATGGTAATTACGACAAAAGCCGCGCCTTAAATCTCCGAAGGTTTAGTCTAAGGCTCAATTTCAAAACAAAGATCTCCAGAGATTATTTGAAAACCCAAAGACATATAATGCGGACTCGTCAGAGGGATATGAAAACCAGCGTTCGGGCTTAGATCGTCCGATGCGTGAGGCGGACGTCCGCGACGGAGGCGGTGCGGTTCGTCCGTCAGGATGACATGCGATCGGGTCGTCCGTCGCGCATGTTAACCTAACATACCATACCAAACCGTCTTAATAACTGCCACAAAATTGACTAGGTCGTAATCAACAGAAGCTATAATATCGGCTGTATATTATCTACAATGTTTCAAATTAGTTCTTTAAAGTATTATGAATTTTTTTCTAACCTTGCAAAATCCTCGTCCTGCTGCAACATTTCTGCAGTTTTCTTCGCATGCTCGTCGAGCTGAAATGTCAATGATTCCATCCATATAGCATTGATTTCATTCAACATAGACATTGGGATGCTAATTCTAGGCACAATGTAGTTTGGGTATTGCATATCCTGTCTGCCAAACTTTTCATCTAACTCTGCTATGAAAGCGTTTCCCAAATTAATCGTAACCATAACATCATCTTCAAATTCGCTACCAGAACCATCCTCGTCGTCACTTATATCTATGTTGTTGCTAATGTAGTTAGATACAAACGGTGCAGCTTCAGCCGACAACCCTGTAGCTTCAAGTTCCTCACAGTTGTTCTCACTTAGATCTGGCTCTCCACGGCGTATCTTCCTTATCTTGAGGCAATGTTTCGAATAATGGTTATCTGCAATGACGACATTCTGCTCAATTTGGCGTTTCATTTGAATAGTTTCTTCGGACATTGTAACATCACGTTTCTTCTTCTGGGACTGGGAACCGTTCGCCACTACTGATAATTTCTCATCTATCGGTGTAGTTTTAACTGCATCTCTTGTAGCTACATCAGGTATAATATGGTAATTAGCCAAACATGCACATTGTTCCATGCTTTCTTCTTCTGGATCTGATAGTTCTTCAGTCTCAACAGTTCTGAACTGATTGTTGTTCATTCCATCAAGTACAATTTCCACACTCCAATTTACATCACCGCAACATTTATCGAAAATGTCCCGTAGATCCGAACGCGCGATATTCTTGAATAGCTTTCTAAAAGCAATGAAATGTTTTTCTTCGTTTAGACACCTATAGGCGTTTGTGATGATAACTTCATTAGTCATGCTGCTTTTATCGAGCATCCGTTTTTGTGGGATCTTTTCGCGGTTAAATGATATATGAAATTGATTAATATTTCGTGATGTGGCAGTGAGAACTTTGTATTTGCCGTTAAGATTTGTATCTCCAATTTCCCAACATGTGCCGCTGGATGTTGTTTCAATGGGAACCTCTTGGTTAGCAACAGAAGCCGACGTTTCGGATGAATCGCCCCATGACGGCATATACATTGATATTTTACTCCAATCCTCACATTCGTTTACGTTTTTCATCAAAGATCCCGCAGAGTTCGGTGGTGGAGTTACAGGAGGAGACAAATTAGATTTTCTTTGTGGTTTTGCGTCAGGCAAAGAAGTAGTAATAGTACCACTTGCAAGTATTTTTGAAGTTACTTTTGACTTAGATGCTTTTACTACACTTTGATCTTCAGTATCCCAATTGTCACCATTGTCCCATTCTTTTTCTACTTTCTCAATTTCTTCAAGCTTCTTCCGAGCTTCTATAAACAATTTAAGCTTAACTTGTTCTTCGTATGTCAAATCATCATTCTGATCGATTAGAAAAAAATTTGTATTCTCTATCTTGTTGACTTGTGGGTTCAAGTTGCTATGATCATTTTGCTGTTCTGGATTGGCGATTGTAAATGCTTGCTGCGTCTGAACGTTCACTGTTGATATTGACGACCGGACAAACTGAGTTTTAGTAATATCTTTAGAAGTAGTAGACGTAGCGGTGTGTTCTTTAACGATAGCCTCAAGCTTTCGAGCTGGCTCTTCTTTAACGATTGGAGGAGCTGTCCGCTTTACGGGAGGAACTTTATCAGCTGGATATGCTAAACCATATGTACGTCTCAAAATATCACCAGTTACACCATCACGATAATTGTCCAAAATTCTCTTAATCTTAGCTAAAGGCACATCGTGCGTGTTTTTCCTGACTAGCTGATTAGCTTTTTTTGCCCATGGCGTTTTTGGTTCCACAACTTGAATAATGTAGCCATTCTTGACTCCTTCTCTTAAATAAGGTTCCATTTCCCACAGCTCAATGTTAGTGTTGTCGATAATGACGGGGCTCAATCCCACTGTGCAAGCATTTCTAGCTCTGGTCTGATTCCATGAATGTGCTTCTGACAGTTTATACTTTTCATACTGGTATTGGCCCCTCACCATGAAATAGTCATCCGTTGTCAAAATATGGATTTTATTATTGTTGGGACTAGCGCCAACCATCATTTCTACTAATTGTCGGGCCAAATAAGACTTTCCGCTACCAGGCGCACCCCGCATGAGAATCAATATTCTGTTGCCTTGATTATGGTTGGTTATGATTTCTTTTACTTGATCAGTCCAGAAGTCTGTAATAGGTTGGGTTGTCTTTTGGGTGGTTTTCGGTATAGCACCAGTATTCTGTAGTGGTTGAGCAGCAGAAGAAGCATATGAAATTGTAGTTTGAATAGGTTGGTCTGTTATTGAAGGTTGAAAAGGTTGGCTGGTTATTGAAAGTTGAGCAAGTTGGTCGGTTGTTGAAGGTTGGAATGGAGGGCTGGTTGTAGAAAGTTGAATGGGTTGGTTGGTTGAAGAAGGTTGCATAGTTTGTGTGGATGTTATACTTTGATTTGTTGCAGTTGATTCTTCCTCTTCTGTTATTACGTTGCCATCGTTTGTCATATTCATTATTGCATCCACAGAGAGGTTCACTAGGAATAAAAACATCATTTGTAAAAAATGTGGAAGGACATACAGGTGGTTTGTAGCAATTTACAAATAAAGAGTATTCCAACTAAGAAGGTGTGATCATTATATTTATGTTGATTAATGAAAGAGCAAGTAGAAAAGATTGAGTGGATTGAGCAGAATGTGTTTAGGATTTGCAACAATACAGAAAAATTGGCAACAGACCATGATTTAACTCTTCGCACGTCGAGTGTACACCATGTGTGCCGATAACAATAAAATTTCTATTGTGTCTGCTAATTGGACGCGTGACGAGTGAGTAAAGAGAAAAACAGTGACTTTTTGTGTAAACTGTTTTGGGCTGGTGTAGCAAAAACAGAGGTAAAGAACAGTCTGCCTTCAAATCGACTCAATACAAAAAATAAATAAAAAAAACCGAACTGCTTTTTACTCAATGCTTAAGATAGTAAGTACTTATGTACGTATATATTCATAATTTTTTTTCTAATTTTTGTCTGTCTGTTTGTGCCGGCTAATCTCCCAAACAGGTCGACCGATTTTGACGGGACTTTCACTGGCAGATAGCTGATGTTTTATGGAATAACTTAGGCTACTTTTATTATAGAAAAAGAATTGGGGTACCGCGCAAAAAAATTAAAACCCATGAAATCCAATTTGTGTTCCGACATGCACACGAACGAAGTCGCGGGCACAGCCAGTTTACTATAATGCAGTTTACTATTCATAATAGAATTAATTAACTCCATAGTTACTAGCATGACTAGTAAAACTAGTATATTTTTTATTCAAGCAAGTTTGAGCAAGCTGATGAAATATTTAATACAAAATATGTTGGCTAAAACAAGGCTATTGGCAAAGTAAGGCCACAACACAAATGAATAATAAGTGCCATAACATAACAAGAGCCATTGAAATGCAATAAGTAAATGCTTTGTTTGCAGCAAGCATATAGTTATTAGCAAGGGATTTCCCCATATTTATCACAGACTATAGACTATGACAGACTTTGGTTTGGTTATGGGATTCCCCTAACATATAGGTACTCAGTTTTAAGTGTTTTATTACTATTTCCTCCCATTGTAAAAAAAAATACTAGCTCTTATGAACTGTAAATAGGTATCTGAATGTTTAATTGAATTAAGATAATTTCAATTAACTTTAATTTATTGTTCTTATAAGTAGGTACCTATATGCTTTAAGGATGTGGTTTAATTATGCATAGGCATAATTAAACTACTTTACCAATACAATTAACAATACTTAATAGAGTTAATGAATCATTTTGCTGTGCATTATTAAGTACTAGCAGCGCTCCGCGGTTACACCCGCATAAGTGTCGGTCCCGTGGGAATATCGGAATAAAAACTACCCTATATCCTTTCCCGGGACTCAAACTATTTCTAAGTAAGTATACCAAATTTCATCTAAACCGGTTCAGCGGTTAAAGCGTCAAGAGGTAACAGACAGTAATAAACAATATCGAGGATGTAATTTAGTACCTATTAATTTACTTAAATTGATAACTTATGTAGGTTATTTTTAGTTATCATTTTTGTGTAGGTTTCGTAAGCTTTTAATTGTGTTCTAACGGTACGTGCACATTGTCAGTAAGCACTAAATTTCATAGGTCAAAATGTTTTTGAACAATCATAATCAGCCTATAATATTACCGTTGCTAGGACACAGGCCTCCACTCTTCGAGGGAGGGAGTAATCTACCACGCGGGCCCAGTGTGAGTTGGTAGATGTCACATGTCTTCGAATTTTTGGTTCTAGGACATGTAGGTTCCCTCACGATATTTTCCTTCACCGTTTTGAGAGCAGTGATGATGAAATTATTTATACAAAGTAAAGCACCTGCCTGGGTTCGAACCCACGACATACAGCTCGTAAGTCGAAGCCGTCACCACTGGGCCACCACTGCTCCCAAGTGAACAAGCACAATGAAGTTCAAATCAAATGACTGTATGATTTGCTCCCAAAGAAATTATTGGGCTGCAATGACTTTGTCACAACTTGGTAAATGTATGTTTTGTTTACTAATGCTTGCTAATGAAGACTCGTCATGCGGACATATCTTTAAATAGTCAGTTAATATAATGATTGTTCTAATACTGTTAATTTCTAGTACCTATGTTTTTCACAGGAGTACCTACTACATGTGAAACAAGGATGGCTTATTCTATTTTTATTCTATTTGCTATTCTTAAATAATTATTATAAAGTATGCTATTAAAATTACACGGGTCTGCAATGGTTTTCCCTTTTCAGTTTTGATGATTGATTTGGATAGATTATGGGGCGCTGATTACGGGAAAAATATTTAAAAAATTCCATCACTTCAGGTTTTTTAGTTATTTAGCATCGTCTTTTTTTGCCAAAATTACCTATCTTACTCCATTTGAAATAAGATTAGACATTTAAATAAACCTTTTTTACTGTCCGTTCAACCGATTTTGACGTCTATACCGTAGGCATCATAAGGATGTATTGAAAGCAAAAAAGTGGTTCCGATACCAACTGTTTACTGCAGCTGCTATATGTCATGCCATCAACACAATAGAATTCAGACTTACGGACTGTAAAAAAGGTTTATTTAAATGTCTATTAATCTTATTTCAAATGGAGTAAGTATAAGCCTTCCTGGTTTTTAATTAATATATTGTATTTAAATCGTTTCTTATTAAACAAAAACGCACTGAATGGTTTTATTAGACACTAATGAATCAGTTCTCATAATTAATTAGTTAGTTAATTAGTGCGTAATTAACTAAATGACATAACCTTATTGTCAACAATATGTGTATTTTTAAGTCATTTACTAAAGACCACATTTCTAGTAGACTTAGTGTTTATTTTTTATAGAAATGAAATTAAATCGTTGGAAGAGTATTAAGAAAGGTAAAAGTTTTTTTTTTTGTATAAATATCATCATCATTGTTTTTATAAAATCAGTACTTCGGTGCAATTCGTGACGCTCACTTGAAAAATGTCATCGCGAAAGTGTTTAAACTCTCCGGACTACTTTTGCTACATTTGTGGGAGTTTGTACGAGCTGGGCGACACTGAAAGTTTTTAGAACTAGCCACTTGTAAACGATATACTTAATAAAAAAATAAGTTCAAATTTTGAAAATGGAAGTCTGCCAATATTATTGTGTATTTATTTTATTCATTTGTCATTTGTTTACGATTTGGCGGCAGATTGAAAATTGTCTGTGTCACGTCAGCATGAATTTAACGAGAGAAAATTATCTTACAATGATTTTTTATGACTTTCGATATCATTTAAGTCAACAAGAAAGTTATGATAGACTTCGAATGGCCTTTCACGATGAAGCTCTATCTCGTGCCACTGTTTACAATTGGTTTAATGAGTTTATACGTGGTCGCACTAATCTCACCGATGATTTGCGTAAGAGACGGCCTTTTACGGCGATGACTAAAGATAACATGAGTGTTGTGCGGCGTATGATAGAGACTGACAAAAAGAGTGACTTGTTATCAGCAGATTCGGACAAGCTTAGGCATCGGTATGAGTCAAGTGCACAAAATCCTCCATGAACATTTAGCGGTCAGGAAGCTTTGTGCCCGGTGGATACCTCATAATTTGACAGAGGCCCAAAAACTCCGTCGTTTTGATTGGTATCATTAAATGCTTCAAAGATTTAACGGAGGTGACTCAAATGCTGTTCGACATACTTACGGGTGACGAAAGCTGGATTTATTGTTATGATCCTGAAACTAAGAGACAGTCTGCTACCTGGGTGTTTCCTTCCGAGAAGTTTCTCGACCCAAACACTCAGGTAGCAGACTAAAGTGAAGAGACGTCGCAGCGTGAGAAAAAGTAGGTGGCCTCGTTCTTCGGAAGGACAAGTCATTATGAAACAATTGTTTTAAAACCTTCGAGGAAAACGTTTTATGGACGCCCAGGAAGCAGTGGCTGCGTTTCAAAATGCCGTCGAAGAGACCCTTAAGGACGAGTGGGCAGTGCTTTTCTCAGTGGTTCCATCGGATGCAGCGATGTATTGATGTAAATGGACACTATTTTGAAAAGATATAATAAAACTAATAACTTGCTAGTTTGTTCAGTTTTTTATTTTTTAAGAACTTTCAGTGTCACCCTCGTACGACGTGCGTTCGTGAACTTCGAAAGTGGTCAAAAGGGAAAAACAATACTTTTGATCTCATATCGGCTGTGTTACGGAGAAACCTCAGAATCACACTGGAGACTGTTATTTTTGCTGCTGCATGACTACAGGCTATAATTAAAAATAAAAAAGGTCTTGGTATATCCAATACTGCAATCAGTAACACCCGCTGTGCATCGCGACCAGAACGTTGCACCGCCATCACCGCCATACTTGGAATCATTGCAAGCAGAAGACAGTGACGTCGAAGAGGTATTTCAACTTGATGCTGAATTTGAACCAAGTACAAGTGGAACCTATTACTAGTACTGTTTTATCTTGGATTTGGTGGGCTGCTCTCAGGTCGTCGTAGAACTTATTAATTTCATCGTCATCTGCCTTCTCAGTGGGAGCGTAAGCTTGTATTATAGATAATAGTTTGTCTTCAAATTTCAATTTCAAGACAGCTACTCGTTCTGATATTCCTATATAGTTGATTATATTTTGTTTATAGGCCTTCTTAACCAGAAATCCCACTCCATATAGCCCTTTTGTTTCTCCTGTATAACATAGTACATAGTCTTGATGTTCTTCTATTTTGCAACCGAGCTTCCTCACTTCGCTTAGGCCTAGTATGTCGAAATTAATTTTCTTAATAGCTTCTGTTAGTTCTAGTAATCTTACTGCTGATGACAGTGACCTTACGTTGTAGGTGCAAATTTTTAGCTGTTGATTTATTTTTGATGACGGGTGAGGGTGTTGGTCGTAATCCCCACGGTGACCAGCCGGCTTGGGGAATGTTTTTAGTTGTTCTTCTGTGTATGTTGTTCTCTTCGTCTTTCGGCTGGCACCTAATTCCTATTGCGTCTCCGAGGTTGTTGATATGTTGTTGATTGAGTTGCTTCTTGTTCTCATTATATCAAATGCATTAATTCTGCCTACTTTAGCAGGGTTGGGTACAAATTGTTTCCGTGTTTGGGCATTCTCTTCCGGTGTTGTGGACAGATCTCGTTTTCTTTTTTCACTTTTTTCTCCAGTTTTTATTATGAGTTGATCATATTTGTGCTTTAATGCCAAGATTGGACAACCAAGGAAATATGAAAGCTTCGTAATGGGAAGTTATGGATATGGAAAACGAAATGAAAGAGGCAAAAGGCTGATTCAATATGCCAGCGAAAATAAATTAGCCATAATGAACACCTACTTTAAAAAGAAACAAAGCCAAAGATGGACTTGGATGGCCCCGGATCAAAAAACAAAGAACGAGATAGATTTTATTCTGTGCAACAAACCTAAAAGAATAACAAACGTAGAAATACTCAAAAATGTACAATTCCCATCAGACCATAGATTAATAAGAGCAACACTAACAATGAAGTCTCCTAAACTGAGCAGAAGAACATTTAAGACCCTTCCAAAAACACTTAAAACAGACAGTGAAAAACAAGTATACCTAGAAAACTTGAAAGAAAATACCAAACAGCTCCCAGAACATACTAACGAGGTACAAACCTATTACGACAAGTTAGAGAACATAATTACGACCAGCTTGAAAATAAAACAGGAAACCAACGAAAGAGAGGGTTCAAGAATACTAAGTGAATCAACATTAAAATTAATAAGAAGACGTACAGAACTGATCTCAACTAAAAACAAAAGTAAAGATACAAAGCAAGAGCTAAAAAACCTTTTCAAAACAACAAAGAAGGCCATAAAAGAGGATTACAATAACCACAGGCAAAGAATAATAGAGAAAAACTTAAATTGCTACAGAAGCTCCAAGCGGGCAAACAAAGAACTAAACACACATAAAGACTGGATTCAAGAACTTAAAAAAGAAAATTATGAAACGAAAACAAGAAAGGACATTATAGAACATGCAACTGAATTCTACAAGGAGCTATATAGGAAACCATCAGAAGACCCTTGCGATAAAGAGCTAATAATTCCCGAAAAAAACGAGCAAGAAGAAATAGAATCAATAAACAACGAAGAAATATTAAGGCATATAAAAAAGTTAAAACCTGACAAAAGTCCTGGGCCAGATAACATAAGCAACGAAGCAGTAAAAATAGGAGCCCCAGTTTTAATACCATATTTAGCAAAAGTTTTCAACATGGCACTCGATACAGGAAAAGCTCCTAAGCAGTGGTGTGTCTCTGACATAATACTTCTCTACAAAAAAGGCAATCCAGCAGACATTGCAAACTACAGACCAATAAGTTTACTGTCGAGCATTTACAAACTTTTTTCCTCTATATTACTGAGCCGGATAACATCAAGAATAGACAACAATCAGCCAAGAGAACAAGCTGGTTTCCGCCAAGGTTTTTCCACTATTGATCATATACACACATTAGACCAAATACTTGAAAAATATATAGAATATAATCGACCTCTTTATGTAGCCTTTATTGACTACTCAAAGGCATTTGACAGTATAACACACACCTCGATCTGGAAAGCACTTGCCTGTTGCGGAATAAACAGAACTTATATTAATATCATAAAGAACATCTACTCACAAAGCAAAAGTAGAGTAAGATTAGAAACTAAAGGAGAAGAGATAGTAATAGGAAAGGGAGTCAGACAGGGAGATCCCATGTCACCGAAACTATTCATAGCTGTGTTGGAAGGAATATTTCAAGAAATTAACTGGAGAAATAAAGGACTCAGAGTGCAAGATCAATATCTAAGCCACCTCAGATTTGCTGACGATATCATCCTCTTCGCGGAATCAGCAACTGAGCTTGAACAAATGATGCAAAATCAGGACACAAAAAGTAAAAAAGTGGGGTTACACATGAACGCAAGCAAAACAAAGATCATGACGAACCATACAGAAGAAGAAATACACGTGTCGGGAAACCAGATTGAATACGTAAAGGAATATATCTACCTTGGAAAACAAATATCATTTGATACAAGAAATAACGAAAATGAAGTGGATAGAAGGATCAACTGCACTTGGAGAAAATTTTGGTCACAAAAGGAAGTCCTAAAAGGGGACTATCACATGAAGTTCAAAAAAATAATAATGGACACCTGTATTCTACCAAGTACGACATATGGAAGCCAAACATGGACATATACTAACAAAATAAAAAATAAAATCTTATCATGCCAACATTCCATGGAAAGGAGCATATTAAAACTCAGGAGAATACAGAAAATCCGAAACGAAGAGATAAGAAAAAGAACAAAAATAACAGACGCCCTCCAGCACGCTTTACAACTGAAATGGAAATGGGCAGGTCATATTTCGAGATGTAGAGATCAGAGGTGGACAATTGAAACAACGAAGTGGTCTGGACCGAGAGGCAAGAGGAACAGGGGCAGACCACGCAAGAGATGGGCGGACGACATCGTTGAAGTAGCTGGTCCGAGCTGGATGGAGTCGGCCCAAAACAGGGAAAATTGGCACGGGATGGAGGAGGCTTTTACCCAAAAGGGATCCATATCCAAATAAAATTTTAAACTATTAATTTGTAAAAACGTTTTTGTAAAGAAAAATATGGAATAAAATGAGCTTTATTATTTTACAAGTGGAACACAATTATTTTCACAATCAGAACTGAACGACTTAACGAGAGATCGAAAACTGCCAAAAGATGTAGCTGAGCTTCTCGGATCAAGACTATCTGAAAAGAATATGTTTGCTCCTGGCACTTCGTTTTCTTGGTATCGCAACAGAGAAAAAGACTTTGTACCGCATTTTGCTGAAGATCGTGATCTAGTGTATTGTGAAAACATTCCTGGCTTAGTGAAAATGTTTGAAATCGAGTATGACGCGAACAAATGGAGATTGAACATAGACTCAACAAAACGAAGTTTGAAAGCAGTCCTTTAACATAATGGCAATAAGTACGCTTCACTACCAGTCGCCCATTCTGTACATTTGAAGGAATGCTACGTGTTCACACACACACGTGAACACGTCACATCACACATACATGGACGACGAGCGGCGCGGGGACCGGGCGACGCGAGACCAGCGCGCCGACCGCACGACACTGCATCGTCCGCCACGACAGCGATCGCACCATAATTTTAGAACTAAGTTTTGCTACTTTGTGTACCTACCGAATAAACCTTAATACAGTCCACTCGTCTTTCCATCATCTGGGCCTAACTACTACGACAACTTCAAAAATGTGTTAGATAAAATAAAGTACGAAGAACATGGTTGGATGGTTTGTGGAGATCTGAAAGTTATAAGTATGCTGCTCGGTCAACAAGGTGGCTACACGAAGTACCCTTGCTTTCTCTGCGAGTGGGAAAGTCGAAACAGAGGACAACATTGGACGAAGAAAGAGTGGCCACCGAGGACTGAACTGGTCCCTGGAACAAAAAATGTTGTGAGAGACAATTTAGTCCCCCAAGAAAAAGTTTTGCTACCCCCATTACAGATAAAACTGGGGATGAAACAATTTGTGATGGCGCTGAACAAAGGAGAAGATTTTAAATATTTATACCAAATTCCATCTCTGTCTGAAGCTAAACTGAAAGAAGATATTTTTGTTGGTCCGGACATAAGAAAATTAATGAAAGATACACTTTTTGATGAAAAATTGAGTGAAATTGAGTTAGAAGCATGGAAATATTTTAAAGAAGTAGTGAGACATTTTCTGGGAAACCACAAAAGTCCAAATGATGAGGAAATTGTAGAGATAATTATTGAAAAAAGATCCAAGTTGGAATTTCAAGAGAAAATCTCACAATCAGAGCATCGGTGACAAAAAGCAAGATACCTACCACAAAAGTATTTAATATTCTTAATTTATTTATTACTGTAGCTTAAATGTATTTCTAATGTTTGAAAGACATGTTATTGTTTCTTAAGTAAAGTTACCTTTTTTTTTCGAATTGAATCAAAGGGATTTTTCAAAAAAACTAGAAGATAGTACAGAAAAACTAGTAGTTCAAAAAAACTAGAGGATAGTAGTAGAACTAGGATAGGAAAATTCCGAGTGCATATTCGTAATCTACGCACCAAAATATCCCAAGATCAGCATTCAAATCCAAAAGGGGATGATGGGACTCCCTTTTCCGCACTTAGACTCCCATTCGGTCCGTTATGCGTTTCCAAATCCAAAAGGGGAAAATAAGGCCGTTTCCTGACTTGTCGGTGCGGTAGCGGCGCGGCATCGGTATGCTCTGTATACGCGGTACAGAAAACTTACCGAGCGTCTATATTTCAATGAGCGTTTCCTGATTGGCGCGGTATGTGCGGGAGCGGAGAGGGATCGGTTCGGTTTACCGCGTCTCGGCACGCTCGTCCAGTCGCCACTCGGGATTCCGCACTCACGCATTCCCTAAATCTTGTATTTTGTTTTGTTATTGCAGGAGCAATATGATTCAAAAGCTGCTGATGTTTCTTTTGACATTCTATACATAGATAACAATTTTGTATCATCATGCGAAAGTTCTTTAGCCGCAACAAATAGTCGACGGTTAATAGTATTTTCAATATAAGGATGACGCCAGTAGCGCTTTCTTTTTTTACGTAAACGGAGATAAACATAACATGCTAAAATATCATCATCACTCGAAGACGACATTATCTCGCGACGATACAAGCGGTACTGCAGACTTTTATACCGAGAATATAACGATAGGTTAGTAGATGAAAGCGATACAGTATCATTTCAGTACAGAGCATACCAATGCCGCGCCGCTACCGCACCGACAAGTCAGAAAACGGCCTAAGAGTTAAAATTTGCAGACCTGTGTTATTATTCTAAATCCTCTAGGATGAATTCAGTTCAATTGATATTGCTTAACATGCTATTACTGTAATAGTTCATTACAGAGTTATATGATAGTAAGTGAAGAATATTTAATAATCAGAAGGCAGCTTATTGTTTCTTAGCACAAAATATTTCCAATAATCATACAACCAGAGAAAACACATGAAAAAGATCTCCCCTCCCCCTTATATAGGGGGGAGGGGAGATCAAAACAAAAGAAAGCTAAACTGCATAGAAGAGAGGATAAATAACGTGACGGAACGGCGATTGAAAAATGATACAAGATGATGCGTGCAGCACTTAGTGATTAGGTACTAGGTACGTTGCGCAGTCTGTTCTACGTATTTATATTATTTTCCTTGCCACAATTGACTGAAGTAATGGTCGCGATCGACCGGTTGGCCAACCCCTGCTGTATACAATTTAATTTCATTTACATTCATTTTTAAATTGCAAATACAAGCAATATTTAGCAATTGGCCAAAAAAATTACTTATGAATGAATAATAATAATAATAATACTTTATTTTTCTCACCACAATATACATGTTATTTTACATCGGTCAGATTCGACAATGACATATAATTCGGTTGAGTATATATTGCGGGAGACTGGTGCCTAAGTTAGGCTCGTGGCCTGTGTTTCAGGACACCAGGATCCCACCCCTTTTACATTTACATTTTACAAATTATGTACTATGCGCGCTGACAGAATGTAGTAAGGTATGACATTTTATATTAGTTTTTATTTTAATAAAAAAGAAAAAGTTCAGAATTGTATTGTATGTAACATAATTATTATTGTAAACAAAGAAAAAGAGCTAGTAAATTGCTAGCTGGGCGTGAGCATTGGACAATTCCATTAATATTACTTTTCAAAAGCATCACTAGGTTCTTAATTTATTTAAAAAAACATTTTTTCTCCACTAAGTATTAACAAATATACATAACAACAGACAAGATAGGCACAGCAGATAATAAAAGATTATAAACACCCTAACACCAGATTTTCAAAAAATCTTTTAAAATATATTCAAATAAACTTGTTACTAGTACTAAAGAGTTACAATTCAATACTCTTGTTGTAACTTCATATTCAATAAGTTTCTTTGTTGTTCAAGTAGCCTGTGAACTATTGATTACCCCTTCACAAAGCTCCCTTATAACTCAAACAAAGCAACCCCTTCAGACTCATCTTTTATGTACAGGTATTGATGCAACCTAGTTATAAATAGCTATTGATCGAAATGGATCCCAGATAACGGAGAAGGGTAGAGGGAAAGGTGCGAGGGGAATGCTGCCCTTGATCAGTCCCCACATCCCTCACGCTACATAAATATATGTACATGCCGCATAATAGATAAAACCAATAACATGATAAAATTGTTGAATATACAATTTCTGCGTGTCGTTTTTCTGCGTGGTAATAATCTTTAAGGCAGTTTTTTTTAATATTTTTATATAATTTAAATTATTATTTTTTTTACTGATAACACATCTACATATAAATAGAAATTATTATGTTAAAGCACAAATCAATAGGCATAATAGTTTTTCCGTAAAGTGTACCACAAAATGCTCAGGTTGTGGGATATAGCATGATAATGAATGATACAAGTAGCAAATATAAATTTTTAAAACATAATCATGTTCTAATAAACAGCACATGATACTAATATCAACAAAAACATCACTGTTGTTGTTATCTTTACACAATATTAGCAATTTTATCATGTTATTTAAGAATTGGGTGTCAATAATCAATTGGATATCTGCCTGCACGACCATCGCGACGAATGTGCGTCTGCCAGGGTCTCTAGAGATGAACTAACTTTTTCCACCCCATGAATACAGAATATTTTACGAAAAGTGCATCTATGTCCGTCATCCTTGTTTCTCATATTAGCATTCTGTAACTAACTACCTAACTACCTAACTACATGCAGTGTAGAGGTACCATTTATTGACCGATAACATCGGAAACTGCGTTCCAAGCGTCTAGTAATTTACTGCGCCGTGCAGCCAATCGGAAGTCTCGTTATAGACAGTTGCATTTCACTTTAACTTTAAAACTATTATTAATTGATGGTTTTCTACTTACAATCACCCTCGCAATTCTCAACAATAGCAGAAATCACGTCTTTACTCATGACGTTGCCAAACATGTTCATTAAATTATCGATAACATCAGAGAAGTTAGTATCTTCGTCTCCACAGGGCTCCATGGTTGCACCGTTAAATCAAATGTATTATTAATAAAACAAGATGACACGCTCCTTCTGAATAGACTTTCACTTTTATTTTTAATAGTTTTACAGAAGAACAATCTTGATATTTTTTATCGAAAACACAAAACACATCATTTCACGAACAAGGGAACTTCGAACGAACCAACGAACTGACTTCGAACTGACAGAAGTTTGACATTATATTGTAGTCTGTGATTTGAAAGCACACTGCAGATGGCAATTTATGTTGCCAACAGCCAAATGTCAAGAAAGATTAAATAATCGGTGTTGCATAAATCAGATTTGAAAATAGCCACCGTAGGGGAACTCGGTTGCCGTAAGATGGCTATTTACCTCCCAGTAGAGAAACTAATTATTTAACTAAGACTAACTGACAGGAAAATAGGCCCTTCTGTCGTAAAATTGGCACTACAGATAACTATTTTTAGCTTTATACGTAAATAATAGTTTTGTTGTAACTAAAAAAAGCAAGCAAAAGAAAGATGGTGCTTATGTATGCGGTGCTAACATTCCGTTATAAAATACTAGCTTCTGCCCGCAACTTCGTCAGCGTAAAATTTCTTGATTCCCCGTCTACCCCGTAGTATCGCATGACCTACCCGTGCTATCACTTTGTTTTCTCTTAGGGCCTGTGCACACCACGTTTGTTTAACGCGCCGTCGACGCGTTTGTAGCGATACAGACGCGATACTCACGCGAGTCAGACGCAGCCTGTAGACGCCGACGCACGTTTCTAAAACGCGCGTCAACGGCGCGTTTAAAAAACGTGGTGTGCACAGGCCCTAAGTGTTCTTTTTGATTTTTTTTCGATTTGCTCGCCTCTTATAGGTCATAGCGTAGTGTTAAATAGCCTAAAGCCTTCCTCAAGAATTAAGCTACCAAATGCAAAAAGATTACCCCCTACATACGAACTTACAAACAAATACCTAATAATAATAATATTAGTAGTTATAGAAGTAGTATAGATTTTATCTCTCAAAGATGAGATTTTTTCTAAAGTAGGTACGTCAGGAATAATTGAAAAAATCCCAGAAAATAATTATATAGTATACCCGGCCATCCGCTACAATTCGTGCTGAAGTGAGTTGATAAATATTATACTCATTTATTTTTTATTGTTGGTATAACAAAATCTATCGAAACAAGAAGTAATCCTATCTATACTACCAACTGTATTAATTGTACCGTTGAGCGAAACTGGAGTAGCTGCTGTGACAGGCGCACCGTGCTTGAAAGATGAGATTTTGCAAGGCAATCGAGACAGGTTGCGCTTGTGTCCGACACCAGAAGGCCTACCTGTCTTTTAAGACAATAACATAATGATATATTTTATAATATTCATATTGATGTTGGTTTCTCGCGAGCCCTGCTTTGCAGCCTGACCTCATGCAGCAGAACAAGGCGCGGTGTCTTGGCTTGGCTAGTGACTGCTTCACTTTCATCTGCCTAGCCTTTTTCCAACTATGTTGAGGTCGGCTTCCAGTCTAACCGGATGCAGCTGAATACTAGTATTTTACATGGAGCGACTGCCTATCTGACCTCCACAACCCAGTTACTGGATTATACGATACCCCCTGCTAAGACTGGTTGTCAGATTTCAGGCTTCTGACGTCCCGTAACGACTGTCAAAGATCCACGAATGACAGCCGGGACCAACGTCATAACGTGCTTTCTGAGGCACAGAGGGATCTTGGTATGTAAAGATGGTCAGCCATCCACGGACCAACTGCAGCAAGCGTAGCTTAACCTGATCGGTCGACCCGTGCGGCTGATATTATTTAGCTACAAGACCATACTTTGACTGCTTCACCTTAAAAATAAAAATTGATGTATCTCTGAATAGAATATCCTGACTTTTTAATCTTTTCTGGAAATTAGTAATTTACACTGACGTATTTATACGTCAGTGGTAATCCACAATAATATCTCCTTCCCCACAAAATCTGGGAATTCATTGTTGATTGGCAACACCTTTTTATCTGCTTTGTGCGGCATGCGGCACCCGCACTTGGACGGCAAGGAAACTACCTTACATAGACAAAACTTCCTTTCACGTCCTGCTATGCGTTGTATACGAAAAATGAAGGAAGAAAGGATTTTACCGTGCATAAAAATTACAAAACTTTCTAGAATGTTAATGAAATTATTGAGAGTTGCTGACTTGTAAAAGCCAAGATTACGGCCGAATTTCACCAACAAAACTGAATGCGATAAGGACATCTATGTAAACCGCGTTCAAGCGGAGTCAGCCCAGGTTCGCACGTGCATATGTTTTTTCGCGCACTAGACAAGATGCTTATAATATGGAATATAAATGTTTGAATTTGATACCTATCAATTAAACAATTCATTTTCTTTATTTGCTGTACCAGAAACTTCTTACATTGCTTCCCAGAACTTGATCCTTATTTGCGACACGTTTTTTTTCAAAATGAACAGGTTCAATTCCTGGCTAGAAATATCGATTTTTCAAAAATTCAAAGATTCTGTTTTAGTTTTCATCAAAATCGAGCCCGAGACTCCTTTGAGTACTTTTCGCTATTCCTCATAGTTTCGGATTTGGCCATCCACACCCACTTGAAAAATTCACCCAGTATGTTATTCTACATCATATTATATTATTGCAAAAAACGTAACAAAATTTGATTTTCGCGGGCAACTCTGATTCTGACAGTTACATTTTTAAATTGTCTATGGTTTTGGCATCGTGCGGTAGGTGAACACTCACATCATCTCAGATGCGTTCCGATTTAGACATTATAATAACGGAACGCTCGTGAACGCGCTCACAGTGCTTACTCAATGTCAACACAATATTATTACAGTATTTCTTTGTATAACCACATTTCTTCTTCAGTTCTTCTTCTTTGTGGTGGCCATTGTCAGCCAAGCAGAATTTCGAAAATGCCACGTTAGTTTAATTTAAAGATATGATGCAACTCAAAAAAAAACACTCTGACACATCCTCACACACTTTTATTTTATTATTTTAGGGCATGGTGGCGATATCGCAAGATGGCGCATGTCATCACGTCACCTATGATGATTCACGTGACATCGTTATCGCGCTCACGCTAATTCGGTACGGGTTTAAGCACGCTCAAATCGTTTACATTCCTAACTCGGAACGCACCCTAGTCAAGACCTGTCATTATTTATATTGTATTCAGTCAGTCGTCATAATTTTCAGTCTGTCAAAAAGTACTCTGTGCCACAGAGTACTTTTGACGACCACAGAGCATGTAACCTTTCCATGAACCTTTCAATTATGACCACAGAGTCTGTGGTCATAATTGAAAGGTTCATGGAAAGGTTACATGCTCTGTGGTCGTCGTGTGGTCGTAACTCGTAGCGTACATAATTATGTATACAAATTACAATATACATGCTCTGTGGTCATACTCATAAATACATTTTTCCATGGCTAAAAGGTCTTAGCAACCAGGCCATAAAACTAATAAATAAATAAAAAAAAAAAACATTTTTCCAACCGACCGAAACCACAGAGTAGTGAGTACACTATAAGACCGAAACCGAAGTAAATACCTACATGAATACACGGATGAAAATTGAAATATTTTGTTGTATGTATGTGCCGTGGAAATCAGCTAAACTTTCATCAAACAGCAAAGTTCTTGTAATAATAGGTAATGCATTTGTGTAAAAGAATGCAATAATTCATAACATACTTGTCTTACTCATTCAAAGGAAGAAGCAGATTTTGACAAAATAAAAATGGGTGATAATTTTCAAAACAAAACCATGGCTCCGGTGATGATGGACTATGATTTCAAAGTGAAGACTCAAAACGAACGTTCAAAAGTCGAGGACCTGTTTGATTTTGAGGGTTGTAAAGTGGGCCGTGGTACTTACGGTCACGTATACAAGGCTAGAAGAAAAGATGGTTCAGATACTAAGGATTATGCCTTGAAGCAAATCGAAGGGACTGGGCTGTCTATGTCTGCTTGCAGGGAAATTGCGGTAAGTTAGAAGCCCACTGAAATAATCGATTGCAGAGAAAAGTGTAGAATAAAAAGTATAGCTTTAAGTCTGCCGAATGTATTGGGGATTATGTGAAAAAAGTCAGCAGTTTTGCTAGGGTTCATTTGGAGAAGTACTGCCACCAAACCTATCTACAGCCAAGCACCATTGGTTAGCACATTATTAATATTGAGTACTGAAATAGTAATGCATATGACATTTTGGGTCAACCAGTGTAATTTACTGCAGAATCGAAGTTTTATCAAATAATCCTATTTCTTTCAGTTACTCCGAGAGTTAAAACATCCTAATGTAATAAACCTCATTCGTGTTTTCCTCTCACACACTGACCGTAAAGTCTGGCTGCTATTTGACTATGCAGAACATGATCTATGGCACATCATCAAGTTCCATAGAGCTGCCAAAGCTAACAAGAAGTCTGTAATGGTTCCTAAAGGCATGGTGAAGAGTCTCCTCTATCAGATTTTGGATGGAATCCATTATTTGCATTCTAATTGGGTTTTGCATAGAGATTTGGTAAGTATGTTTAATATTTTCTATGATACAGGATTCTGGAATATAATTTGAAAAAGGCTTGAAGCATGTAATTGAATATTTTATCAGAAAATATAAAAGAACCTGTAGTGGTGGCTACTACGCCACATGCGAACAACGCGTCATAATGACGTCACGCACAATCCTCAATACTCAATACTTTATTGCATTCCATAATGTGTACATAGTAAATGGTTGGTATTTTAAAACATTGAATCAATTATGGACCCTGTCGGGCACAGCAAAGTTAATTTTTAATAGGAGAGAGGATGAAGGCGCTTGTTATAAAAAAAAATAATAATATAATAATATGAAATTAAAATAAATTAAAATAAAAATTTAAAATAGTATTAAAATAGTATCAATAAATAGTATCATTTGCTGTTATGGTATTTATATTTTATTTAAGTAAGTATTTGGTTTTAAGTTTTATTTATATATTGCACGATTTACATTATTAACATTATAAATTATAATAAACTAAATATTTACAATTTTATTGAGTCTTGTAGAATGTTTTATTATTAATTGCGCGCTGTTTAGCATATATTAATTTTTAAAACTGACATTATTTTAGTGTTTTAAAATAAATTTATATTCAAAGTGAAATTTAAAATTAAATGTAGGTTTTGTGTAAAATATAGTTTTTATTATTGCTGAAATTTATCGCTAAAATATTCGTCAATAGTGTAGTAAGTAGCTTTTGATTATCAGAAATTGTTTTAATTTATTGTTAAAGATATTATTTTTATTTATGTTTTTAATGTATTCCGGTAACTTATTGTATATTTTATGGACATAACAAATGCACTAGAAGAGTGCATTTTCAATCGTGAAGTGGGTATGTTCAATCTGCTTTCATGTCTAAGTGCAATTTGTGTTTGGATATCCCCTCTTTTGGTATAGAATTGAGGATATTTTCGTACAAACTTACAAATTTCAAGTATGTAGAGACAGGGCAGGGTTAATATTTTTAGGTCTTTAAAGTGGGGTTTACAGGAGTCTGTGTCTCCTGCTCCTCCTGTGTGCCCGACATGAATCATCAGGCTGTTGCCGGCCAGACACAATGCCCGTCTGGTCAGAGGTTTACACCCTGTTCCTCATACCTCTATAAACCTATCAGTCTACCTACTAGTTCAAAACTGCCTTGTACTTACATTTTATATTTGGTTTAAAGTTTATAAAGAGGGGTGTAAAATCAAAGACAGCTAAGTGCATCTGCATCTGCCATATTGTGCTCGGCGCCATCGCAACGCTGTTATTGGTCAATTCGGATTTAAGCTGTCTTTGATGTTGACAGTACAATTTTAAGCTACCTTTGATCCCAATGCCGAAGTTCAATCTGGATTTTCTACCGCATTCAGCTACATTTGATAACAGCTTTTAACTTGGATCCATAGAGAATAGAAAGACAGTTTTTTGTATTCATAACTCACATGCAACTAGCTGCGTTTGATTCTACACACCTAGTACAGGCGCGGCCAACTAGTTCCGCGCGGGCTATAATCCAGGTCATGGTCCACCCATGTGTACAAATTTCATCAAAATCTGTTTTGTTTCGTTTTAGTTGAAAGCGTCACAAACAAACATACAAAAGATTAAAGCAATCAATCAATCTCTTTATAATATTGGTTTACATTAAACCAACAATACTCTTCATATTCATTTTCAGAAACCAGCCAACATTCTGGTGATGGGTGAAGGCCCAGAGAGAGGCAGGGTCAAGATAGCTGACATGGGTTTTGCAAGACTTTTCAATGCACCTTTGAAGCCTCTGGCAGATTTAGATCCTGTGGTGGTCACATTCTGGTACAGGGCTCCAGAACTGCTGCTTGGTGCAAGACATTATACTAAGGCTATTGGTATGTAATTGTTTTTTTTATTGTTGGTAGTTATTTTATTATTAACCTATGAGTGCTTATCTGTATATGGTCAGTATTGGACGAAAATTTTATTAGATGGGGAGATGGCAAGATGACCTATACAGCAAGGCTTGTTTGAGGTGGTACAGGAAAAGAATAACCAATTTGTGGGAAGCATTTTTTTGTTTTTCGTAGTAAGTGGGCTAGGTTTTGTGACCTACTTTGTGCATAAATAACATCTTAGCATATTGATGGCAATCTAGATGGACTCGGTCGAGAATTTGGCTATGTGTTTGGCGACATCACTACCTTCCATCAGTTCCTGTAACAGGACATGTAGGGCATGATATTAAGTGTCCCATTGTTTGTGAAACAGCACCACAGTTACAAACCACATTTCACATTTATGTACTTAAAACCAGGTCAATTATTTTTGTTCATGTCACTTTTTGTTTTATTATCAATAGCATTGTTTTTATTCCAGACATCTGGGCGATAGGCTGCATATTTGCAGAGTTGTTGACATCAGAGCCTATATTCCACTGTCGGCAAGAGGACATTAAGACCAGCAACCCCTACCATCATGACCAACTGGACAGGATATTCAATGTCATGGGCTTCCCACAGGAGAAAGACTGGGAAGATATCAGGAAAATGCCTGAACATGCTACTTTAGTTAAAGATTTCAAGAGATCTAAGTAAGTAGATACTGTTTGTCATCATCGTCCACAGCCTGAAGTTACCCAAAGCTGGGCACAGGCTTAACTTTGACTGACTAAGAGTGGTTCTGCACTACATCCGATCCGAATCTGAGAAATGCCGGTGAGGGGTTGCGCACTAGATCCGAACTCTATCCGTCCGATTTTAGAACATTCCCAATTTGGATTGAAGTCAGATCCTTAATTCGGATTCGGATTGGATGTAGTGCAGAACCGCTCTTACGCTTCTGTGCCAGTTTCGCTATGGTTCAATCCATTCAGCTATGCAAACAAGAACATCTGCAATCGTCCATCCAATACTAATGATGATTATAATAATATTCCTCCAGCCAGCACTTTATGATAGCAGCTAAATAATCGTCTGCCTAGCTTTTTCCCGGCTTCCAGTCTACAGAATGCAGCTGAATACCGGTATTTCACATGGAGTGACTGCCTCTTTAACCTCCACAACCCAGTTACTGGGTAATATGATACCCCATGGTAAAACTGGTTGTCAGACTTTCGGCCTTCTGTCGACCTGTAATGACTGTTAAAGAGATCCATTGAATCACAGTCGAAAACAAAGGCTTAACGTGCTTTCCGAGGCATGGAGGAGCCTTGGTATGTAAAAATGGGCACCCATCCACGGACCAACCGTGGCAAGCGAAGCTTAACCTGATCGATCGACCCGTGCGGCTGTTATTAATACCAGCTAAATGAGGTAGCTTATATGCTAAGCTGCTTCTCAAGATTTTTTAAAAATTATTTTTTAATTTCTTGTTTTTTATAAGTACTTTTGCTGTGAACTCCATTTCTTAGTATGCTTCTAACCAATTTTCTAATTTTCTTTCCAGTTACCAGAACTGTTCCTTAAGTAAATACATGGACCGGCATAAGATAAAACCTGACAGCAAAGCCTTCAGTTTACTACAGAGGCTGTTACTAATGGATCCTAATAGGAGAATCACATCAGAACAGGCTATGCAAGACCCATACTTCGCTGAAGATCCTCTGCCAACCCAGGTACACACCACAAGTAAAATATACCGTCATCGTCAGCTGTAACAATTACAATGTTGGAGAAAAGGAAGTTGCCCATAAGAATAAATACCTTTAATAAACAAATCAAGTACATATATTGATTGGCTCGCGAGGTTGTCGACATCTAGGATGTGGACTCAGCTATCATTTTGCCAATAGTCGTGACAGCCAATGGTTTAATAGCCAAGAGCCTCGACCCAATACCTGAGGAGGCTCTCGTTGGGCAGCTGGATCAAGGGCGTGACTCAGAAAGCGGTACTTCTGAGGGGCACATCTCGTAATTTTAAGAACGTTCACAGTCTGATCTCTGTCTCTATCTGTCAAAAAATACTTGTAATTTCCCTACATCTTGACATTTGTTTGTCGCCGAATGAGGGTTTTCGTGAAAATTTACGACACCAGTTGGCACCACTGCTGCACTGTGACAAGAGGTCTTCCAATATAAAATATATGATGACGTTCATCATTCGATTCATTCATTCGTTCATCATTCAGTCATGACTAAAGAAAATGTAGGCTCTTTGACAGATATCTGGACCTGACGTGTCAGTGCTGCCACCTGGCGAACTTCATTTCAGAAAACCCTCATTGAGGCTGCGACTGATTTTGATCGTTTTAAATTACGAGAATAGGCCTTCTGGACACGGCCCGCATTGTTAGGAGGTTCCTCATTTTGGAGCCCTGACTGCCGGTAGCCGATACCGGTGGGCTATTATTTTTTATATCCTACTAGCAGCGCCCCGCGGTTTCACCCGCATAAGTGTCGATCCCGTGGAAATATCGGGATAAAAACTATCCTAGGTCCTTTCCCAGGACTCAAACTATCTCTATACCAAATTTCATCTATATCGGTTCAGTGGTTTAAGCGTGAAGAGGTAACAGACAGACAGATACACTTTCACATTTATAATACTAGCTTCCACCCGCGGCCTAGCTCGTGAGGTTTATCGATAAAAACTATCCATGTCCTTCCCCGGGATGCAATCTACCTCTCTGCCAAATTTTATCGAAATCCGTTCAGTGGTTTCGGCGTGAAAAGGTAACATACAGACAGACAGACAGAGTTACTTTCGAATTTATAATATTAGTATGGCTGTGTAAGTAATAAAATATAGGAATACTTTTATATAAAAAAGTACCCATAATAAAAAAAAAACACTGGCACTCCGGTAGTGCCGACAGAAGTGAAAACTTGAACAATTACGAGTGTATTTTGTGAATCGTCTTATAAACAAAACACGCGTGTTAAGGTGTGTTCCTTATTTTATAGGGTTTTTTGCAAATCAGGTATGATGACCAAAGTGACTGGTTTATTCTTCTCGTGAAAGGAATTTATTCAGATTTGCTCGTCGTCAGTTATATATCCGTGGTTCAGCGCCATCTCGTCGTTGTTGGATGAACTACGTAGTTAGTACGCGAGGCCTACGTAGTTAGTACGCGAGGCCCTCGTAGTTCTTCCCGATGTGCATAGATGGCGCTGTCCTCAACAACGCGCGTCACGTCTTACGAATTTTCGATCAGGGTCACGTGACCTGACGCGAATTTAGAAGTTTTTACCCATTCCAAAAAAAGTACACAGCGCCGCTATAGTATATTTCATTACAAGTGCGGAAAGGTTGTCATTGCAAAGAGTTCCGACAAATGTCTACCCGAGCCGAGGCGCAGCCGAAGGCGAGTGTTGACAGTCGGAACAAGTTGCAATGACAGTTTCGCACGTGTACTGAACGACTATTTTTAATACAGTTGCGAAAAAATGAAGCAATTTAATAAAATAATAAAAACAATAAACTCAACTAACCAATGGCGCCAACCGTAGAATATAAGCAGAGATTTTTTTTTCTTCACCCATTCTGGTAGGCAAAGGGAACTATGCCCATACAGCCAAGTCTTCAGTAGAATTTTTTTATTGATATGAAATTTAATGAGATGAAATGAAATGAAACCTAACCAAACTCATTCAATCAAATCATTAAATCTGATATTCAAACAAATTAGTAGCTTCTTTTTAGAAATATACGTATTTGCATGAATCATAAAAACTTCTATGATTTTTTTTAGTAAAAACTTCATGGTTGGTTTTTCTTTTTAATAGACATTATTTTGACAGTTGGGAAAGAGAACGCACGAGTTCGGGAAAGGTAAAAAAAAAGCACGAGTATGTAATAGCCCACATCCCAAACGCTATACGTCCCTGCAATACGCCACTTTTTGAGCAACTGTATTAAAAAAGAAGTTTTCACTTCAAAAAATGCTTTGAGTCAGATGTTGGTCATTCTTCATACAGAAAGCACACCAGCGTATTATTGTCCCACTGCAGGAAAAGGTCTCTTCAGCAAAGGCAAGAACATTGATAATTGTTAATGATTTCAGACGGCTACTTTTTAAATAGTCTTTGTACAAACGCCAGCACATCAAGCTACCCGAAACTCAAATTTTCCCAATCAACTTTGAACCTTATGCTTTAGCGATAAAGTTGAAAGTCTATTAAAGAAATCTGACAGATTGTAGTAACTTGATGTGCTGGCGTCTGTACAGTACTTTGTCCATGTTCATACATCTATTTAACATCAATAATTTTAAAATTATTTACAGGATGTATTTGCTGGATGTGCCATTCCTTATCCGAAGAGGGAATTTTTGACAGATGACGATCAGGATGATAAGAGCGACTCTAAAGCGCGTCAAAATCAACAGCAACAACAACAACAGCAGCAGAATAATGTAAGTAGCAAAGATTTATTTATTTAAACCACAATTATAACATCTTTACAGACTTATCCAAGGCGATGTTATAAGTTACAATATCTAAAATTAAAAAAAAAAATAACAACATTAAATCACCTCCCATGTAAGCAAAATTGCAACAACGATATTACGCTGCTGGAACCCCGCCCACATGGCTTGAGTCCATCATTGAAATCTTATATTATAATATCAGACCCTTTTCAATTATTAGTTGTGCTTTTTGAATGAATCCCGGCAGGTTTTGCCCAAATATATCCTCCGATACTGTAATAATGTTAATAATACGTGCGGCTCGTGACATAGGGGCAAACTTGAGTAGGTTTGTCCTAGCCGCTGGCACGTCTAAGATAATTCAGTTTAAAGATATTTATTTCTCATAAGAACTTAAATAACATAGTTCACTTAAAATGAGATACAAAGTGCTTATATCTAAATGATAAAATAATAATATCATATTTGCCTCTGGGGCGTTGTCGACTTTACAGGGTACAAGTGTAGCCTTAAATATGTTTATACTATCACACCTCTTTAAATCCTCCGGTAAATCATTAAACAGTTGGGCCCCCTCAACCAATATTGTTTTTTTTTTCTTTATTTGCACATTCAATCATTAGTTGACAAGGACAATGCTCATGGATGTATGGAATTCCGTACCATTTTGCATCAAATTCACAAGTTGGTTTTTATAGACTACACTTATCATATTGACTCCTACAAAAATATACATATTTGTTACGGCCGCGAATCATATATTAATCAACGTACAACTTATTACTGACCAGCAAATTGCAAAAAAAACCTAAAAAAATTGGATTTCGCGGCCCACCCTGGCGCTTTTGCCTTAATTTGTACGGGCAGCCGTAACGCCACGTCACTGGTTACACTCGAACTACGAAATCCGCACGAAACTGCGACGTAATAAAGGCGTTTGTCGAAGTAAACATTTTAACTATGGACGTTTGTAGGCTATTTAGCCATATATAACTATTTCAGCTGCACCCGGTTAGACAGGAAGCCGACCCCAGCTTAGTTGGGAAAAGGCTAGGCAGATGATGATGTGTGTAGACTATTTCTATGTCCTAACCGAAAGCGATTGTCACACGAATACGCGATTACGCTATTATTTATATGAATTATCAGCTTCTGCCCGCGGTTTCGCTTGCGTGGATGTCGGAAATTATCCCACGGGAACATGCTACCGGGACAAAAAGTAGCCTTTGTTCCCCAGGATGCCATCTATCTCCTTGCCATATTTTATCGAAATCCGTTCAGTGGTTTTGGCGTGAAAACGTAAAATACTGACATGTTACTTTTGAATTTATAATATTATTATGTACAGACGCCAGCACATCAAGCTACGCGAAACTGTCAAATTTTCCTAATCAACTTTGAACCTTATGCTTTAGCGATAAAGTTGAAAATCTATTAAAGAAATCTGACAGATTGTGGTAGGTTGATGTGCTGGTGTCCGTACGTCGTATTCATAAAAACGATCGCGACGATCGCGTACTTGCGCGACAGTCGCTTTCGGTTAGGACATAGTCTATCTCTCAGCAACTGCTGCCAAAACCGGGGGATCATGAGGGAACTCTTCAGTTACTATATATACTATTATGTTCAATGTGGTATGCATATTGATGTTGGATAAAAAAAACGTAGTGATATTGGATGACAGGCATGTAAGGAAAAGCGCCCACGAGCAACTTTTGTCTCTCACATCAAACTCAACTCAAACTCAAAGCATTTATTTCAATTAAACCTTGTACAGGCACTTTTGAATTGTCAAAATTTAAATAGTCTGTCAGTTAGTCAGAAAGTTGAAGCTAGTTCATAGCATCAAGTCTACGGGTTTGTATAAAAGTGTGTGCACGTAGCGACGCGACAGCTGGGAGACATTTTTGGTCCGAGGGATTGGACGCAACTATCGCCTGTCTATTGGTTGCAATGCAAATGCGCACACGGCGACAAAAAAGTTGCCGGCTAGCCAGTTGCCGCTCAACCGAAAATTTTACAGAAAAGTACAGATAGCGCGCGAGTTGAATGCAGTCGGGGTCTGAGGTAAAGAGCGGGAGCATCTCCCCCCGCTATCCGCACGCCCCACCTCACGCGCCTGCAGTGTAGTGCTGTGCCATCCTTGTCAACTATCGTACGTTTGCCGTGTCATTGTGTTAATACTGAAGTTCCCGTGTTATTTTTTTTATTTTAATAATGACTGATCCGAGTCCATCAAGTTCCGTTACAAAAAAACGAGCTTTTATTCATCGCCAAGCACGAGAAATGGCGAAAAATGTTTTAGACATGTGTGTTCAAGAAAGGCAGAACAAAAATTTGACATTTAATTTGAATAATGCTTTCGACCGAGCAAGCCGTTATACCGGACTTTCGAAAAGAACATTGGCTGCAATTCAAAATGAGTCTAAGAAAGGGCCTCTTTGTTCTCCTTCTAAAAAGAAAAGGCCATGTATTAAAAAGAAAAATTTAAATGTCGATGATTTTGATCGTAGTGTTTTATACACAGAACCATTGAACCATAATTATGATATTGTTTTTTTTTTCATCATGTTAACCTAGTGTAAAAAATAAAATTAAACTTATAACATTGTTTAAATTTATCGACATTCATTACTCATTGTGGTCATCAATAATTTAGGTCACAGCACTACCGCATTCCTAAGCTCTGCATTCAACTCGCGCGCTATCTGTAGCGTTTCTGTCGTCTCCGTGTGCGGTTCGTCCAAATCTCGGCGAGGAGACAGCGGCAGAGACAAAAACTCTGCTGGGCAACTAAGTTGCTCGTGGGCGCCCTCCATAATGATGCACTTTAATAAATCTTATCACACTAATATTACAGAGGCGAAAGATTGTGAGTGTGTTTGTATGTTTGTTACTTCTTCACACACAAACGGCTGGATCAATTTTGATAAAACTTGATATGGAGGTAGCTGACTGATTAACATATAGGCTACTTTTTATCCCGATATTCGCACGGGATAAAGTCCTATGGGGGGCAAAAGCGCGGGGCGCAGCTAGTTTTTAATAATTTATTTTCATTTGTAAGTTTTATTCTTGATAAACAAGAAGCCTTAGCACTCCAATGATATTATTACATACATGCTAACATTAAATTTACATTGTTTTATTTATAACTAGCTGCGCCCCGCGGTTTCACCCGCTTAAATGTCGATACCGTGGGAATATCGGGATAAAAAGTAGCCTTTATGTAAATCCAGGGTGTCGGCTACCTCCATACAAAATTTTACCAAAATTGTTCCAGCCGTTTGAGCATGAAGATGTAACAAACATAAACACACACACACACTCATAAACTTCCGCCTTTATAATATTAGTGTGATAGTGTGATTTTCCAATGGTATTTCAGACACAACAAAATCAAGTACAAGCCAACAATCACGACCACGCAGCGAATAACGCGAAGAGGATGAGAATGTCAGGTACATTATACCGTATGTTATTAGATTTTATTTTATTTTTTGTCACACATCAGTTAGTCACATTATCAGTAGAAAGACCATAGTATAGTCTGTTCCAAAAGTATCTAGTAAACGTGTAAACAAACCCTGTTCAGGTTAAATTCTTACGCAATCACTCACTAAAGGGAATGAGTTGTTCCATCTGTATTTAGAAGGTTTCAACTTTAAACCTCAACACTTTTCCCAACAATTATTGTTTGAATAACATTATTAAATTGTAATTTATTGAAAAATCATCCACGATAATTGTGGCTATAAACCTCAATTTTCAAATAAAAAACATCTTTTAGGTTATTTAAAATTAGACTTTCGGTTTCTATTGCATTCAAATAGATAATCGTGTAAGTTGGCACTACAAATTGGCATCTACAACGTGCAGCTACATTCAATGGCGACATGAATTTAACACACGGGGGCTAGTGGCCAGTAATTATAAAAAAATATAATAAAACAATTCGTAATTTGAAAACTGCCGCCTGCGCAGCTCGCCGACATAGGGATCTCTTTCCTTCAATTCGCCTACTCTTTGCACGTTGTTCGTTTTAATTTCATTGATGCCACCCGGGCGAATGCCGCCTGCGCTACAATTCTTCTAAGTACAGGTTGCTCCAAGATGCTATTTTAGAAAAATCCATAAGTAACAATATTATAAATGAAAGTGTGTCTGTCTGTTACCTCTTTACCAGGCCCCTTTTTTCGGGGGCCCTGGCCTACTCTCATTAAAAAACATTATTTGCAGCCACCGTTCTATTCTACGCATTATTAGTACTCGATTCAATGACAAAATAAGTTATTTGCAGCGCGATTTACAGTAAGTTTCTAGCCCCCCAGGAAATATTAGTATGTTTCTTTTATTCTCTCTTGTCTACCTCTCTTGTCTACACAGGGACCCCGTGATCCTTATATGCCCAGGGCCTGCAATAGGTTAAAGACGGCCCTGCTCTTCACACTTAAACCGCTGAACCGATTTAGATGAAATTTGGTATAGAGATAGTTTGAGTCCTGGGAAAGGACATAGGATAGTTTTTATCCCAATATTCCCACGGGATCGTTACTTATGCGGGTGAAACCGGGCGCTGCTAGTTATAAATAAATAATAACGTTTATTGAAATTAGAAATATGTCCATAAACCGAAAACGCGAATTCGTACATTAACACAAGTAGTGTTAAATTAATGTCGCCAATAAATCTACACGCTGTATGTAGGTACGTTTTCTAATCCACATTTAACATTTTCATTAGATAATTTTGGAACAGACCATAGATCATTAGACACTAAAGGCCCATTCACAAGGCGACATTTCATCTTTTCCTCAGTTTGTAGATTTTCATTGTTTATACTTGCGACGAGGTTTACGACTACAACTAATGGTGATAATAATATTTTCTTTACCATTTTCGTATTTCGATGATAAGACAGCTGAGGGGCAATTCTCGTAATTTTAAAAATGTTCACAGTTCGATATCAGTCTCAATCTGTCAAAAGTACCTCTAATTTCCCTACATTTTTGATAAGTTCTTGACTGATTTTGACGTTGATTGTCGCTGAGATGAGATTGTAACTACATTTAGCACAATTTTAATTACGGGAATTAACCTTCTTTTGTTATGGGTGGCCTGAAACCCAAAAGTTTGACCTTCAAATATTTGTCTTTGCCAAAAACTGACAAAAGTATATTTTTTGCTCAGTCAGTGGATATTTGTATCTATTCGTATTTCTAATTAAACTAAAACACTAACAAAATATGGAAATTTAAATAGTCTGAATTAAATACATTTTATTTTTATTTTTTTAGTAGGGCAATCTGGGTGTGATAACTGATAAGTCTTCACGAAAATTCGAACTTTATCTCACCATACACTTGCATTAACATACCGATATTCCGCCGCATCTGGTTAGTCTGGAAGCCGCCCCAACATAGATGGGAAAAGGCTAGGCAGATGATGATTGTGACCCTCGACCTTAAATCCTGACTGATATACATATATTTGTATTCAAGGGCCGAATCAAGGCAACAACGCAGGCGGCAGCGGTCAACAGGAATTCCATCAACAACAACAGATGATGTTTGGTGGCCAACAACAAGGTGGCAGTTCTCAACAACAAGGCAATTTCCAACAAAGGTTTTAACGTAATATTGGCGTAATATAAGATTTTAGTTAATTCTATGTTCAATATTATTGTACTAAAATGTTATTTGTTATGTCGAGTCTCTTTGTTTCTGAAGTTTCGGTGTGAATAGACTTTTATTTGTAAAACATGTTAGTTAATTTGATGTCTATAATATAAGTAAATGTTTGTAAAAGACTGACAATAAGGCACGCTTGCACAACTAATCGCTAAACACGTTTACCGCTAAACGTTTTAAAAACATAGCTGTTTCTTTCATTCGTTTGAAGGTAGCAGAAACAGAATGATGTTTTAAATACAGGATGGCAGGGACATCGACGCGCAATCATGAAGTCAGCACGTGATTCTAGACCCTAGCGTAGAAATTTTTCGTCAGGAAGTATATGGGCATTTTCATTTTTAAAGACCACCCCCGCATTTTGACTGTCCCTCGTATTAAATTAATTATTATATGATTTCGGTAGGATAATTATCAAAATGATTTTAATCCTGAGGATACCGCTACATCCTTAGCTTAAGATAGTAACATAATATTTTAACACTTAGTCAAGAAAATAATAATAAAATAGATTACTTTTCGAAATTACCCCCTATATTTCACTGTCCACGACCAACTATTGACTAAACTTGTATTTTTTTTCAACATTTTTATTCCACTTGGGGTAATGTTTTTTCACTTAATTAGAAGCATACAATATAAACTAACAATTATGCAAATAAAAAATCTGCTTTTTAAGTAATTTATACTTTTTTTTAAATAAATTGAAACACCCATTTTATCGGCATTCCGACAGTGTCCGTTTAGTTACCGTGTTTTTGCCTTTCCAAATTTTCCGAGTGGTATCGAAATATTTTTTAAATGCAACATTGTTCGTATAATGTCGAATCTGTGTTAGAGTGTCGGCCATTTCGTCCAGACAGCGTCAGTGAGGTTGCATCAGCCGTGTGACAAGAGTGTGTGCTAAAACATGTCCGGGTTAGTTACTACAATTTTACCTTTATAAATCTAAACTTGTAGCTAACAGATCGTTTTAATATTTTCTTAATTAGATTATGAAGTGATTTGCAAAGAAATACATACTATCTAAGAATTAGTTAAATTACAAGAAATAATTTTATTTATGAAAGTAGTTGTCCATCATTTCGGTTTCGTTACTTTGCTTATAGTAACGTACAAGCCGAACATCAAAAGTAACGAAACCGAATCATAAAGCTGTGGTTATAACTAAATATTTTTTGAAGTGAAAACTTCTTTAGCGACGTTGTACACTTTTTTTGTAATGGGTAGAAAATGTTAAACTCGCGTCAGGACACGTGATCCTGATCGAAAATTCGTAAGACAGATGGAGAGTAGACAGCCGGCGCGGCGCGGCGTAGGAAAGGAAGTATCCACACCTCTCTTTCTACGGCGCGGTGAAAATGTATGCCTGCGCCTGCTGTTTCGTTGAGGCGGCGCCGGCGCAGGGAGCTTGCGCGAATGTTCGTGTGTGTTCTTAATTTTAATAATTCATTTATTAATTAATATAATTCTTTAATAATTAATAAAAAAATTATCGATTATCTCATTAAAATAATAAGGTAATGTTTAAAATTTATTGTAATTTAAGAACAAATTCAATTTTTGATAATCTTTAAGGACTTTGTAGACACTGCCTTATGTTTCGGTTTCGTTACTGTCCTCGAAACCACACATATAATAATTTTAATTTTAAAATAATTTCCCAAACGTTCTGTAATTTATAATTTGGTATGCGAAAGTACGCAAGATTTTCTTTTGTATGCATATTTTAGATTTTTGCTATTTGAATTATTTTAATAAAAAATAAGAAAATGAATGTTGGTTTCACACACAATGGTAACGAAATTGGTTGCAAATCTTTTTTGTAATATTATTTTAAGCCTAACATGCCAAATTAAATTGATTTTTAGAAGAATGTTATTTGTTTAATCGGATAAAAATAAGTAAGACAACAAACAAATGTCTTTTAATTTCCTTTTTCACATTTCAATTTGGTAACGAAATGGATATTATTTTATGACTCAAGTTAACGTTTCATATGCTTTTAGTCTGAAATTGCAGGATTTTAATATAACATAACATCTTTTTAGATAACTTGATAGTTGTTTTATTATTATAAAAAATAAAATAATAAGAAAATCACAATTTATTGTTACACTCAATATTAAGAACGGGTGGCACTTAGAAATGAAAATGCCCATATAAAAAAAGGTTTACTGTTTCATAGAAAAGTACAATACCTACGCGGTCAAAATGTATTGCACAGAAAATTTTTGTTTTAATAAAACAAAAATGTCGATGCCTCCTGCGTTGAAATGTTTGGTTCAGAATCAAGTACTCAATCCATAGTAGCAAGTTGTGCGTCGATGTCCCTGTATATGTTTAGCGGTGAACGCATTTTGGTGTTTTGTTGTGCAAGCGGGCCTTTGTATTTTCATTCTCAATGGGGGTTTTCGTGAAAATTTACGACAACAGTTGGCGCCACTTTGACAAGAAGTCTTCCATTTCGGCAATGAATATAAAACATATGATGACGTTCATCATTCGTTTCATTCATTCGTTCATCATTCAGTCATGACTAAAGAAAATATAGGCTCTTTGACAGATGCCTGGACCTGACGTGTCAGTGCTGCCACCTAGCGAACGTCATTTCAGAAAACCCTCATTCACAAATTATTTAAACTAGAGGAAGTCGTAACAAAATCCGTCAAGTATTTTGAGCTCTTTGAAGAATTGTACGAAAGAATGCACAGACAAACGACTGGGCGACTTCATTTTATAATAAATTAATTTTAATTTTACCAACAGTGCTCTTATTTTGGAAATCTGTTTTTCTGAAGAACTTACCATATCGGGTGGTTGTAGTTCCTAGTATAAAAAAATAATGAAAAGGTAATCTTATAAAATCTCCTAATCGAGTCCATGGTGATCTGATGAATGGACACTATTTTTATTTGACTACAATTTATTATTTAGTAATAACATTATGTAAATATTATCAAATAAGCTGTAATTTGTATAAATTAATTTTGAAAATAAACTCTTAATAAAGTACAACAATTGAATTTGTTTATTAAAACCACAGATCATTATAAAACACGTTATTTATTATTAAACAAGATCTTAAATCCTATGTACAGACGCCAGCACATCAAGCTACCCGAAACTGTCAAATTTTCCCAATCAACATTGAACCTTATGCTTCAACGATAACGTTGAAAGTCTATTAAAGAAATTTGACAGATTGTAGTAGGTTGATGTGCTGGCGTCTGTACATCGTTATGGACGGAATAATTCTCGTAATGATGTTAGTAGAATAGCAAAATATTATAAAAACGATAAATTCTTAAGAAATATTTTGATAAAATTAAGTACTTAAACATATCAGTCGAAATAAGGGCAGGCAGCTAAAAAGCAGTTGCTAATACATCGGAAATCAAAATTCAACATTTATCAAAATTACAAACACAACACGGTACATATCATAATACAAAATGGTGTATGATCAAGGCCACATAATAACGGTAACTATATTATTTTCATAAGTTTCTACTCGCGGTAAAAAAGTAGGTCATACATATACCAGGTTAAATTAAATTAGCTTGCGAAACTCCGCAGATGTGATTGGTGTCGATATCTAAAGATAAAAAGAAAATATTGATTTTTTTTAGGGGTTACGGCGACTGCAGCTGTTGTAGTTACATAAAGTATAAGTAGAAAATCTATTTTTTTTGTTTTACCGTGTTTATATTGATAATTTGATACCTATCACGTATGTGAAGTTTATACAAAAGAAAAACTGATTTTCAATAGGTACTTAAACTGCAATATATGCGTGAAGAAAATCATCAAATATTTTTTTGTCCATTTATCATGTTTAGATATCAAACCCTGCGAAGTTTCGCTAGCTATTTTAATCTGACCTGGTATATGTATGACCTACTTTTATTTACCGCCAGTAGAAACTGTTATCAAAATAATATATTATGGTTACCGTTATTATGTCGCCATGTTCATACAACATTTTGTATTATGATGTGTACCGTTAGGTGAAACTAAACAATGGTCGTACGAACAACTATTTGACAAACGACTGTGTATCAAATATGCAAGGCATACCTAGTATAAACAAATATGCGGTCAGAAAGCCAGTAAAGTATGCGGTAAAGAAAGACAGTAAAGTAAACTTTATGTAAGACCTATAACTCATACTCGCTGTTTACATTTTAGCGCTCTGATGTAACAGTAGGTATTTGGTGCCCCTATGTCTATCCGTCGTCATTGTAATAATAATAAAATTAGTTCAACGTAATTACACCTACTCTATTTCAAAATATCGATGACAAAATCCTTTTAAAATTAATATTTGATCGTTCTTAATAGTGTTGAGAGAAAAATACATACGAGGAGTATCGTATTTTAAATACTTCAGCCCTCTGTCACCGTATGTGTTTCTCCCTGTTCACATGTAAGTATAAAATTAAATAATCAAGATTTCGAGAACTTGAAAAAGTGCCTTTCCCGATTCAAGTGTCACTGAACTCCGAAGATGAGAGGGATGATCCACGTAAAGAAAAAAAAAACGCAAGTAAACAATACGTTATCTTTCTCTTTAAATTATCATCACATAGCTTTATTACCAACATGTAAAATAACTTTGCCTTTTTAACTACAAAATATTAGGTACAACCTTATTTATTTAAACCTGAGAATTCAACAATAGTTTTAGTGCCGCTGTTGTCAAGAAAGTATTGGGCCTTGTTCAATTCTTCTCTCTTTAGCTTAGTGTTGGAGTCGACAGTCTTGATGCGTGTACGCAGTCTGCCACAACGACCATCCAGCACCTTTTCATAAGCTGAAATTGAAAAGATACACCATGTTAAAATCGTCATCATCATCCAGAATAAACACTTCCACTGCTTAATTCGGACATACAGTGCTACAAGGATATTTTGGCGCTTGAAGGATATTGATTAGGGGGGCGCTGTTGGTAAACATTTGTGACATTGTATTGAAAAACCGGTCAAGTGCGAGTCGAACTCGCGCGCTGAGAGTTCCGTAAAAATGTGTAGGTATGTAACTAAAAATTTCCGGTTTTCGGATTTTTTCCTTTACTTGTGCTACATGACATTGCGTCTTGCCAAATTTCATGATTCTAGGTCAACGGGAACCCTTTAGGGTACCCTATAATTTTTGATTTCCTTGCGAGTGTCAAACTATGCGGCATAAACGTATATTTTTGATTGCGTTGACTTAGAAGTTTAATTTTTTCACTGCTTCAAGGGATTGCAGCCCTTAGTATTTAGTAATTTCAGTTTGATAACTCCACGCGTTCCTGAGAAAAAGGGTCTTGACAGACGGACAGACAGACTGACAACGAAGTGATCTTATAAGGGTTCCGTTTATCTTTTTGAGGTATGGAACCCTAAAAATCAAAATTGTGGCGTTAGTTCTGATTTTGGCCTCGTGCCAAAAGATCCTTGTAGGTACAACTAAAAGCATCGCTACCTATAAACCAATGATTCTAGGCTTCTCGCATAATTTATTATGGTCTTACTTAAATATAGGCATAAGCCTTGTAGAAAATCTGTGGATTGATTTTATTGCCATCGTAAAAAACTACACATATCAAGCAAGTATCAATTTCATTCTTAGGAATCTCAGGTAATAAAATTTATTGTATCGTTATGTACCAATTACGCATCTACTTGGTACAGGTAGTAACATTTTTCTAGGTATTACCTACTAGCATTGTTTTGTAAGTACCTAGTGTGGAAATGCGATATATTTAAAAGCAAAATAGTTTTTCTAATCTAGTTTATACGCGCTGTTAACTGTTAAAGATTGATTATTCATTCATCGACTGAGGAAATCGTTATTTTTTAAAAGCAAAGCGTTAACACCGTATGTGCAATGCCATACATAGATCCGGTTGGATCAGTTAAAAATTTAGGTTTTTGTTCATCAAAAAAGTTAGTTAATTAAATCGGGCGCTGACATGAAACGAACGAATTAATTAATACCTATAGAAAAACAATTTTGATGTGCTTACTAATATCATGAATAAAAATTCGTTAGTATAATAACAGCATTCAAACTAATAAGTGGTAAGGGTCGACTCCAATGCCAGCTAATAACAATAAACGGCGATCTCTAATACGTCTGTACCTACCTACACAATATGTGGCGGTCATTGTTCAACATGGTAGGCACCACGATGTATGGCAGTGTTGCACATGCCAATTCAAAACTTAAACCAGTCAGCAGTACAAATGCTTATTTACCTTGGTAGCTTGTCCACATAGCTTTACCAAGCTAAATATTGGTGCGAGGAAGTAAGTAGATGGTAATAAGATATAAGTAAACACTTACGATCCTTTCTGTAGGAGTTGTGGCAAGCCATATGACAGACAGATGGGAACCCCTTCAAAGTGTCTGGGTTCAGGAAGGCGGTCGAAAGCGGGGCCGCACATATTGGCTCTCTCCTGCCCTTGCAGCCGTCTGTACACGTCTCATAGTTATTCCTCCTAGGTCTTGGTGTCTTTCGGGTTCTAGTCGTAGTTGGCCTTTTTGTGGTCGTGGTTCTAGCAGTTGGGTTAAAGTTGACGTTCGTTATAGAACCACTGGGGGCCACCACCTGGATCCTTAGGGATCCACCTAACGCTGGAAGCCGCGGTATCTGCGTAGGAGCAAAGTTCGTGAAATTTTGGCGTGGTCGTGTGGTCTTTGCAGTCAGTGTCGTTTGAACTCGGACCGTTGTTGGCAATGGAGTCGTTGAGGTAGGAGGCGCCGTACGAGTAGATGGAGGAGACACCGTAGGAGCTGGTTGAATGATCACTGTCGATGGTTCTCGCGTAGTAGGAACTTGAGCAACTGTAGTCAACTGCGGCACTTCTTGCAAGGTGCCTACCGGTCCCGGAAAACCTTGAATAGACTGTGGCGCTTGTTGGTAAATCAAGAAGTAATTTGCCTGTGGTCCTAATGTAGACGATTGCGATTCTTGTAAATGGGTAGACACTTGTTCGGGCAGATTCTGACCTGGTATTAGTTCACGTCGGGGTACAAGTTCGAGTCGTATTTGCTGGGACTGCGTTTGCTGCGGTTGTGTCAATGTTGATTGCAGACCAAAATTGGGTTGTGTTACTGATAGAGTTGTTTCTGACAGGTCTCTTTGGATCGAGAACTGGGGTAGTGATGGTGGTTGGGTTTGTTCTGTAAACTGGGTAATTATTTGAGGTTGTTTTGGCGCTGGTGACGGTGAGTAGTCTGGTATCGTCGATGGCGTTGATAGAAACGTCGGAGGCGTTGTTTGGAATGTCGTCGGTGGTAGAGTATGTAGCGAAGACGGCGGGATTGTCTGTATTGTTGGTGGCAGAGGCGTCGAAGATTGTAATACTGCTACAGATGTCTTTGAAAAATCTCCGACAGAAGAGCCTGTGGTTGATATCTTCCTCGGAGGTGCTAAGGTTGAAATTAACAAGATTTCGTCCGGCACGGAACTGGATTGTCTCGGCAAAACAACTATCGGATTTGTTGAAGAAAACGGCGATTCAGTTGAGAATATCTCCGATATCGGTTTGGGTTGAAAGCCATCACTGATTACGTTTGCGGAATACCAAGATTCTGGTAAGGAGTCAGATATTTCAGCTCGGCATAGTTGTAACACTGAAATATGACAAAAAAATATGATTAGACAACAGTTGAGGTCGAGGAGGAGGTGTATTTTAACGTGGATTTTTAATCTTATAGAGTTTGTAGCGCCACATAGAGTCAGCGATACAAATAATAAGGTTAGGTACTTCCAATATGTATAACGGTTGTAAAAGGACACTTAACGAAGCCGAGAGTCCTTTGTACTCCCCGTCATTGTAATGTTTTTTTTTGTACTGGACCATACCCTTGGATACGGAGATATTGAAGGTCAAAGTTCTAACATATACTGAGGTGTTTTTTACGAAAAAAAGTTTTTAATGTTATAACACAACTTTAAATAGCTACCTTCACAACCTCTGTACCGTTGCATGCACCCTGCACAATGTTTTGCATGTGTTAAATTGCGCACTACCCCGCAAACAGCTAATTTTCACACCAAAAATTAAAGTCGTTTCCCAGCAATTATTTTTGTGCAATGTTAGTAACGTTACTTAGAGTTGACATGCCCCTCTTGTCCATTGGGCATTCTGGGCAAGTGCCCAGGGCCCCGCGATCTTCGGGGGCCCCGGCCTGGTCTATATATAAAATACATTATTTGCAGCCACCGTTGCATTCTACGCATTATTAGTAGGTACCCGATTCAATGACAAAATATGTTATTTTCAGTGCGATTTACAATAAGTTTTTAGCCTCCCAGTTATGAAAAATATTAGTAAGTTTCTCTTATTGTCTCTTATCTACACAGGGGCCCCGTGACCCTTATGTGCCCAGTGCCCCCAATAGGCTAAAGACGGCCCTGAGAGTTGATGTACAGAATGCGTAGTTGACGGCTATATTATGATGGGTCTTATTCCCTGTACATCTATCTCATATAAGAATCGTTACTTGATGACAAATTCCAGAGCTATACCTAGAATGAAACGGTAAACAGCCGCTCCGCTGCATAATAATAACCAGTTAAACAAAACCAACAACGTTCAGTTGATTTACGCATATTTGCTCCATCACATCCCGTCTTGTCAGAACCAGTTTTCAAGGTCCGCTTTTTGCGAATCTCGTCTCCAGAGAGGTCAAATACCTCAGGGACGGAACCCTTGTGTTGTTTCATTGAGTAAATCGCATGCTCTATATGTATTACACAATGTGTACGACTGGTAGGCGAGGCGGTTCGGACTTTCACGTTGTCCACTCAACCGTGGCTTTACAAACGCCAAAATTATTAATGGATGTCTGTTTTATAATGTTGGGATTATGTATTTTGAATTGCAGTTACCTACGTATTTTTAACAGTTTGTTTGAGTAAATAGCTAAGTAACTAGTCGACAGATAGTTGATTGAAAACGAAGCAAAAACATCTATCATTATCTTATTTGTCCATTGTTGTGTGAAACACATGAAGAGATTTCAACGCAGCGACAAGAGCGTCTTTCATAGTTTGTATACATTTAATAGTCAGAGCTCAGAAGTCAATATTTTCTACATTCGAGGATAGATCTAGGCATAGATATATTCCTACGTGATGATGTGATTTGGATGATGTCACCAATAATTTAAATTCAGTTAGCAATTTCGTTTTTTGCACGTTTAGGACTTTATTGAGAACTAAGTTTCTAAGAATAAGTACATGTGTAAGAACATGTATCTTTAAACAAGAAAGATCAAGATTTAAAAATAAACACGTTTTGCATAAACGCAATGGAATTTTATGTGATTCATAATTCTGGAATTCTAACCATTCGGAAAATGTCTCACCGTTGGAAACCATGGTAGACTATTTTAAACCTATCGACCCCCTATTAAGGTCCATTATAGACAATTCTATTCAAGATTTACTGTTCAAACAGCTGCAGTAACAAGCAAAGGAATTTAAAGTCTATGAAGCAACCTTGACGCCTTACAGCGTCGTTAATCTATGTGCTACTTTATTGCATTGAGTTAAGATATAAAATTATGTTTACGAGTTTAGTAAACACCTAGCTCATAAAAGTGTCAAGAAAAGACAGTTGATGTTTTTACATCATTTTCATAGCCTGTGAGATGTTAGAGTTCATTAATTGTAGGGTTATAACCTAGTACTAAGTAAGTGGGTATACCGGTCAGCTCTACGAAGACATTGTAGGTAGGTACCTAGTATATGCTTTTACTCCTGCAGCATAATCAGCCCATATTGTAATCGGTAAGAGGGAGTGGGCCAAAATTTACCACGCGGGCCCAGTGCGGGTATGTAAATGTCACCTGTCTTCGAATTTTTGGTTCTAGGACATGCCGGTTTCCTCACGACGTTTTCCGTCACCTTTTTGAGAGCAGTGGTAATGAAATAATTTACATTAGGTAAAGCACTTGTCGGGGTTCGAACTTACGACCTACAACTCTTAATTCGCGGCCGTTACCACTGGTCCAACACTCTCCTGCTGCAGCAAATAAGTGCTAAATAATTTGATTAAAGGTGTTACTGTGGTACCGTTCGAGCGTCATGAGTGTCATGACTCACGATATAAGTTTACATAGCACGCGATCAGTTACTCTTCTATCAAATTTCAAATTAGCCTAATATTAGCCGCCGTTGTGATCAGTTGACAGAATAGCAATCAAATTGTCAAGTATCAAATTGGAAAGATATTTTATGATGCTTATTGGCTTGGAATCAGCTGGGGAACTTATGAGGACACTCCAAAACGAATGAATAAGTAAGATATACTTACATACTTTTATAAGTGGCATCACAAGATCAGAAAGAAAATCAAAAGAGTGGTACATAAAAGGAAGTCTGAAAGTGGCACCAGTGACTAAAAAGTTTTCCGGAAATCGGTTAACATGGTATGGATGTGATACGGAGGAACAAGGAAAATGTCGTTAGGAAAGTTTGAATGTGTGATATGGTTGAAGGAGATGACGACTACGTAATAGTGAAATATGGAATAAGCAGACTTACTGCGCCGACCCCAAATGGATTCGGATACGTATACATTTTACAAGTAAACGTATCATTTATTCTTACCCGGTTTATTAGCAGTAGGTAAGTACCCGAAGCAGCCGCCTTACCTGGGTCTATCGTATTACACAGTTACTGGGTTGAGGAGGTCAGATATGCCAATCACTCCATGTAAAATACTGGTATGTAAAATACTGGCCCTGACATCAAGCAATGGACAAAATTGTCAACATTTTCTAAGCTTGAATACGAGGCTTTTGACTACGTTGGGTGTGTATTTTATGTCTTACTTTTTAATCATTTTTTATTTTTATTTGCTATGTGCGTTTTTGTTTGTGCAGAATAAACAAAATTTCTTTCTTTCTTTCTTTCTTAGTATTCAGTCCGGTCAGAGTGGAAACTTACCCCAATATAGTTCGGAAAAGCCTAGGCAGATGATGATGAGGTAATCTAAGCAGCATTAAACCAATATCCCAATGAAGCGTCAAATTAAGCATGTTTGCACCTATTACCCATGTTGGCAGCTAGGTATAGAAATGTTAATGTCTCCTTAAATGATGTTAATCTCTCCTTAATGGTCATTTTGGATGCGTCAGTGAGTTTTAAGTATTTACCTAATAATCGTTGCGTAGAGCCGTTAGTTAATGTAGCTAACCAGGATTATAAGTTTACTTGAACAGGCTGGTTTTTTTTAAATCAATGTTGATGGACGTGTCACGATTTTTCAAGCCGCTTCATTGGGTAAGTCAGTGGTTGCCTGCATACCTACAGCATACATTTGTATTTAACAAAGTACTTTGTGTGAGAATTTCTTGAGTGTTTCTTGGTTTTGAGTTTTGTTTTTCAGCGCTGGGGCTCTGTCTCGCATAGGGTCTTAGCATTATGCTGAGCGATGGCCGTTTTACGTTGATGTGACGCATATTTTTCTACTTCTCTTTTATGTTTGTGTTCTTTCTCTGCGTCATGTTTACCGCAAATATCGTATTTTCTTTCTTTCTATGTAGGTACTTACGCCAGCACATCAAGCTACTACAATCTGTCAAATTTCTTTAATAGGTTTTCAACTTTATCGCTAAAGTATGAGGTTTAAAGTTGATTGGGAAAATTTGACAGTATCGAGTAGCTTGATGTGCTGAGTCTGTACAAGCGTGGTCCATATAATACCTAATGCTTTTTTGGAAGTCCTGACGTTTACTAAAAGTGATGGAAATGGCCAAAGGAGAGATTGGGTCCGACCGGACGTAAATACTATGCTGTAGGTATTGCTGTCCCACCACCGGCTGAAGGCCACATCAGACAAGCTCATAATCATTATAATAATTGTTTTGCAAAATTTATTAACTATCGTCAACAACGATAATTGGAGAAAGTGAAGATCTTGTTAATGTTAATGCCATAACATTAACTTATACCTACCTACCTATTGGAACACAGCTCAATCAACGAATATATCTAGGTAGCTTTCTATTTTTATGTTCAAGTTAATAAAAAAAATAACGTAATAGAATATCGTTTTCGTAGAACAATATTATAAGCAACTTTAAGCTTATCCGCTTGTAATAACGTTACAGGTGAAACGTTACAGATTAATTTATAACGTTATTCTCCATACTTTTTTGTCATCTTTTATGTCATGAAGCTGGCAAAGTTGAGTATCGAAAAGAATAACCTTATTATATAGTTATACTAATAACGATATATTGATCATAATGTTAATGAACAGTTTAAGATTTCATTCCGTTTGTCAGTGTCGTTATAGCTAAGGAATTAATTTTGTTACCTACGATCCTGGTGGAACGGTACAAATTATCGGTACTGGAACTATGCGTAACGTTATTTTGAGTATCTAACGTTTCAAGTTTCTTGCCTTGAAGACAAGAGAGTTAGGATAGACTTGAATACAAGTGAAAGATGCAACAACAACCGTATATTCTATAAAAATCTCACCGTGTAAACCTAGGTGAAGTTAACTGCTATTCCACCCGAGTTTAGGGATTTACACTATTGACAGCTGACTTTAAACTCACTTCATGTAAGTTTTCACGATGATATTTTTATGGAATTGATAGCCTGGTTCCAACCAAGACTAATATAATAATTGGAAGGAAGACCTCTATATTTTATCTGCATACAGATAGATTACAACATTGGGTAAATTGAAGTACTCAACTCATTTGGTGCATTAAGAGACAATCGAGTTGGTACAGACGGAAGCATATCAAGCTACCCGAAACTGCCAAGTTTTCCCAAACAACTTTGAACCTTATGCTTTAGTGATAAAGTTGAAAATCTATTAAAGAAATTTGAGAGATCGTAGTAGCTTGATGTGCTGGCGTCTGTACCTAATAATGATTATGAAGTGGCCAAATCAAGCGAACAGAAATTCTCGTAATTTTAAGAACATTCACAGTCTGAAGGCTATAATTCCCGTACTTAATTAAAACCTTCAAAATCTAGTCGTATCTAATCTCATGTCGGCGACAATCAATGTCAAGAACTTGTCAAAAATGTAGGAAAATTACAGGTATTTTCAACAGGTTGAGACTGAGCGTTCATCTGTCAAAAATACCTCTAATTTCCCTACATTTTTGACATATGTTTGTCGCCGAGATATGACTGCGACTTGCGATTTTGAACGTTTTAAATTACGAGAAATGATCTTCACAAATCTGTCGACAAAAAAGTAGGACATCCTCATAATTGGTGATAAATGCAGGATTAAGGATGTAGATTGTAGAGCATTCAAAGACTATCTATCGAAATCAAATTGAACCTACTTATACAAAATACCTATGTACTACAAAACGGCAGATATACCTACTCTTTCTTTTAACTTGGCAGTTGTATTTTTACACTCGGATTGTATTTACCAACTCCAACGTAACTCTTCGTGACATTTCTTTACTTATCTACATTCACAGAGATGTTAACGATGTTAACTTGCTTGACCTCTTCCAATGGAAAAGTGTATCCCGAAGTTAAAACAATGATGGTAACTGTGGGAATCTTTTTAGAACTAGCTCGAGACGACAAGATGTTCTTATTGTTAAAACAACATCGGGTGATATACGGCCTACGGGGAAACCGCTTTCTTTGCATAACTTCGAACTTTTCTGATAATATTCCGTATCTTATTTCTGTATTTCTAGTGAGTTTGAGCTACAGTGGCCATGGAAAGCTCTCAATCGATTGCGTACCGAAGGAGGCCGCTGGAGACACAATTTGTCGAAGTGCGGGATTACTGACCCATCCAACAACCAGTGCGAGTGCGGTGCCCAAGGCCCACCACAGCACATCCCGAGGTACCCTATCATACGCTTTCTCCAGATCAATGAACACCATGTGCAAGTTCTTATTTTCACGCCTGTACTCATGTGTCATTTTCGCACAATTGGCGAAGTGCAAAAGTGGCGTCCAATGTTCCTCAACCTGGCATAAATCCAAACTGGTTTAGGGTAATCTCACTATCCTCTAGCAATCTTTTCTCTATTACTTTCTCCCATACCTTCATTCTAAGTGACATAACGCTTCTGACAGGAAAATAATAATAAAATGGCCGTAGCACAACAGGTTTGGTCAGAAAACAAACTCGGTAAAATCATGTTTTACCTACCTAATGGAAATATAAAAAATGTTAAGTAATAGGTAATACGGGCTGGCGTCCGCAACTTCACGTCACTCTTTACTTATTTTAAAGGTCAGCAATGCGTGATGGCTCGCAGGTATCAACATACTGATAGACAATATTTTGGTACCAAATATATCGAAAATAAAAAAAGATTCATTCGAGCAATTCACTCATCAGAATTCAAAGGGCACCTGAATCCGCTACCTAACTTATAACTTGGCAATTCCCAGTATCGCTGCTTGTAAAGGCGACACGTCTAATTTCACTACTTCTTAATTTATTTTCCTTTCAAGGGTCAAATTAAACAAGACACCATAGAATAAGCAACGCCTGTAATGTCCCCACTGCTGGGACACAGGCCTCCTCTCTCCGAGAGGGACTGGGCGGTAATCTACCACGCGGGCCTGGTGCAAGTTGGTAAATATCACATGTCTGTGAATTTTCGGTTCTAGCACATGCCGGTTTCTTCACGATGCTTTCCTTCACCGTTTTGAGAGCAGTGGTGATGAAATTATTTACACAAACTAAAGCGCCTGTCTGGTTTCGAACCTACGACCTACAACTCGAAGTCGGGGCCGTTACCACTGAGCCTCCCATTGCTTTCCAAGACGGCATACGGACTATAAAAATACTTTAAACATTCGACACGGGTTGCTAACACTACATAACGCTACTTGTTCGTGACTTGTTTGCCTAGGTAACATTGCATGTCTTAACGAGTTACCATAACTGACAATGAGCAGTAATGATTCTGTATTGGAAATCTATCGTTTAAAATAACGCCTTATAATTGGTTAATAATATAGAACTACATAGTTGCATACATTTTGCCAAAAAAAATTCTGATTGTATCTACCTAGACATTTACCTACGGTATAAATGGATACCATTCATAAGGTGGGTGGACCATGGAAGGCCATGCTCCTTCGAAGGCCAATTATTAAAATTTCGTAGTTATTGCCATGTGAGGACAAATTCCTTCTATTTACACAAACACCCATCGAACTGGAAATCACAGACGCGGCGGCGAATCGCTCGCGCTAATATTTTGGCAGTACGGTCCCTCGCTTCTTCCATATCGAGAATCGACGACGTTAAAATAAGGTGGGTGTGCCATGGAAGGCCACTCTAACAAATAAACAGTTATTATTCGTTTATTTACTGTATAAATAAAACTAACAAATATTTAAGTAATACTTTGTTTTATTACGTAACATATAAACCACTTCTTTTTATTGTAGATTTAATCGCTATTCAGTAACTTTTAGTGTTAAATGACTGATTTATTATAATGGCCTTCTAAGGCGCCTTGTTTTTAGCAAGGCCATTTGGAAGAGTTCAATGAAACTTAAGTATAATCAATATTGATTAAATCTGCAATTCAAAAAAGTGGTTTATATGTTACGTAATAAAACAAAGTATTACTTAAATATTTGTTAGTTTTATTTATCCAGTAAATAAACGAATAATAACTGTTTATTTGTTAGAGTGGCCTTCCATGGTACACCCACCTTATGTTATGATGAATCATCATCGTCTTTTAACAGGTTTTGTCTTATAAATATACATAGACAGAGTTTATCTACGACTAGCTGCGGTGTACGTTACCCCAGCAAGAAAGTGTCTCCTAGAGTTATAGGAGTAGAACGTATAATATGTGCCCTATCTGCTGTAAATGTGCCCCCAAATAAAAAATGTGTGCCCCCTGTCGTTTTGGAAAAAAACGGAAAAAACGATTCCTGCTGGGGTAACGTTTTTCTAGCAGGAAAATTCTAAACGAATGATCGGAGAGAGAAAAATTGTGCATGGCCAGAGAGCTTATATGTGTGCCAAAATGTGCCCCCAAAAAAAAAATCTGTGCCCCTTCAGGTTTTCGAGATATTGCATTTCCTGCTGGAGTAACGTTTTGATGAATCGTATATCTCTACAACCATTGCATGTGCCCCTGTAGAGTAAACATACACGAGTAGCTCTTAATGTGTGCCCCTTTGTGCCCCAATTAGTTTTAAGAAAATATTTATAGTTTTCAAGTTATAGCGGTTTTATGAAAACCCGAAAAAACATCGCAGCGCCTAAATTAGACAAGAAACAAGTTCGCTGAAAACTGTATTCGGTCCTTCTTGACGCTAATAATAACCATACAAAGTTTCAAAACTATTCATGCATGCGTTTTTGCTAAAATTCAAAACGATGGTGTCCTAACTTTGACGGCAAAATACAAGGAACCGGCTCAATCCGAGATGTGTAGGTGTAAACCAAAATCATGTGCCTTTAGTCAAAAATATATGGTGAAAATATTCAGCTTGGAATGTTTCGCATTAAGTAAATATTAACAAATAACCAAAATATGTAAGCAACGGCTGGTTATCCGACCAAATTTGAATGACTACTAAAAAGCGACGGATTCATACATATCGATGACCTTCTTTATTGAACGTATTATACCTAAGCTGTTGTCCGTACAGTCGCGTTCAAAAGTTTTGGGGGCTAATTAAAAAATATATTAAATGCACCTTGTGACTATAATAAATGAAACAGCTTGTTGATGTGGAAATTATTATTTTTATTCCCTTAATTTTAATTCTTAAAGTAATTATTGCATCAAATCACAGATCAAAGTTCCTACCTATAAATATTAGAAATTAGTATATAAAGTAATGAAAAAAATCGGTTGTCTGTAAAGTCGGTTTACTGACGATAGTTGAACGTGACAACGTCATAAGAAAATACTGATGGAATAGTTGCATTGCATTTGTTAATATTCGCTTGCACTTCAAGCCGCCATGGAACGCTACAGAGCGAGGCCGCGAGGTAACGCTACATGAGTCATGTTTTTTCGTGAGTGCAGCCAGCTTCATTGATTTATTAGACGTTGTCACGTCAAAAATCCAAGTACTTGATAAGACAAGTATTTTTAAATAGGTAAGTCAAAACAATGCCATTAAATACTTACCACCGCAGATCGTGCCATAAAATTCAACACCCCTACAACCACATAATTGTTATAAAATGCTTAATACGCCACTTTCAACCAACTCAAAAAAAAGTAAACAAACAGTATCAGTGCAACTGCGTGACTCAACGTAACAGTGTCCTTGGCGTCATAACATAACTGCAACTGTTTATCAATACCAAGTAATAATCCAAACGCACTTCCTCAATAAACACTTCGTACCTATTATTCATAATAGAGCGACGTTACACGTAACCTGTCTCTGTCACACTAACACCGTACGCGTACTAGCTGTCTCACTTTCTCCAAGCTAGACAAAGCGACTCCTTGCGACACGACGTCAGCGGATGCCGCGGGGCCAGAGATATATGCAGCGGTGTGGGGAGGCGAAAAAAGGGAATCTTCTATTAAGTAAGGTGAATGCTCCAACCAGCCCGCAATATTCAAATTTTTTCTGTTTTTTTTTTTGTTCCTACGCCTTTATGAACTTGGAGGGTTGTATTGGTGATTTTGATGATTATAATTCTGTAACTATATACGTCTTACAACCGCGAATAATATTTTAATCAACATACAACCTAGCACTGGCCTGCAAATTGCAAAAAACGCAAGAAATTTTGAATTTCGCGGGCTAGTTGGAGCATTCCCCTTAATGATGAAAAACTTACAATGCGTGCCACGAAAGATGAGACTTGACACACCACGTGGTTTGACATGCGCAGTACACGATTTTAGGTATCTTTAGCGGTATGAGGTCTGAGTGCGGGACGGGACTGGCCGTCATAGGGGCGGCGGAAAGAGCGGGGGAGGCGGGTCAAGTCTCATCTTTCGTGGCACGCATTGTACTGTTAATTTATCTAACCTACGGCTTATCAATAAATATATATGTACCTAATATAAAAAGACAAATACGGGCTTTTTATTTATATACAAAAAAGAGCTACCTCTTTTTAGTAGTATATAAATTACTGGATGTATTTTAATGAAATTTAGAATCGAGAAGATAGCTTACCTTGGAATAGCACTTAGGCTACTATTTATAATGTACTTAATCATGTGTAACGTCATAGAAACAGCTAGTAGAATATAATCCAATAACAACTTTATTTAATTACTTATTACTTTTGTAAGTCAGTGTACTCAGGCACAACACGTGTGAACTGGTTAGTGAGTAAAGTAAAGAAGGTCATCGATATGTATGAATCCGTCGCTTTTTAGTAGTCATTCAAATTTGGTCGGATAACCAGCCGTTGCTTACATATTTTGGTTATTTGTTAATATTTACTTAATGCGAAACATTCCAAGCTGAATATTTTCACCATATATTTTTGACTAAAGGCACATGATTTTGGTTTACACCTACACATCTCGGATTGAGCCGGTTCCTTGTATTTTGCCGTCAAAGTTAGGACACCATCGTTTTGAATTTTAGCAAAAACGCATGCATGAATAGTTTTGAAACTTTGTATGGTTATTATTAGCGTCAAGAAGGACCGAATACAGTTTTCAGCGAACTTGTTTCTTGTCTAATTTAGGCACTGCGATGTTTTTTCGGGTTTTCATAAAACCGCTATAACTTGAAAACTATAAATATTTTCTTAAAACTAATTGGGGCACAAAGGGGCACACATTAAGAGCTACTCGTGTATGTTTACTCTACAGGGGCACATGCAATGGTTGTAGAGATATACGATTCATCAAAACGTTACTCCAGCAGGAAATGCAATATCTCGAAAACCTGAAGGGGCACAGATTTTTTTTTTGGGGCACATTTTGGCACACATATAAGCTCTCTGGCCATGCACAATTTTTCTCTCTCCGATCATTCGTTTAGAATTTTCCTGCTAGAAAAACGTTACCCCAGCAGGAATCGTTTTTTCCGTTTTTTTCCAAAACGACAGGGGGCACACATTTTTTAATTGGGGGCACATTTACAGCAGATAGGGCACATATTATACGTTCTACTCCTATAACTCTAGGAGACACTTTCTTGCTGGGGTAACGTACACCTAGCTGCGCCCCGGTTTCACCCACACAAGTCTTGATCCCGTAAGAATATCGGGATAAAAAGTATTCTATGTCTTAACATAGGTTGTGGTCTACCTATATGCCAAATTTCATCCGAATCCGTTTTGAAATTTTAGCGTGAAAGCATAACAAACAAACATGCAAGAAATCAAATATTTTCTCTTTATATTTATCATTATAGATAAAAAACCATGCTTACCACCTGAATAAGCTAACCACAATTTAGGTAATACCGTTTTTAATGTAGATACCTACTCATTATTGTCAATTGTTATAATAGTTTGATAGCCACCATGAAATGTATCAAACTTAAACTCAATCGCGCTGGCTTCATTTTTAATTCTTTTACTAGCGTTACGTAGTTTTATTCTAGGTGCATCGTCTTCACATATAATCCGCTACCGGTCCGCTACCGGCGTGCATCGCGTTCGGATGTGTGTGCCGTGTCGTCTGTAACCGCCGGCCGTTTGTTATATCTATTGAAGTTTAAGTACCTATTTGTTCAGTAATTATGACGGGTCAGGGTGATCGCCTGATAATTAATGAGTTATTATGCTTCCTACAGTGTAAAATTCATATAATGGACGAAGTGAGTTTGTTGCAAATCTGTGAATCAAATTTTACCGAAAAGGAAATAGATGAAGCGAAAGACATCGTCTGCGAGGCCGTTGGGCAACGTCTTTCCAGAAAAGGGGAGGGAAAAAACAAGCGTCGCCTTCAAGATATCATCAAAATCCTAAAAGAAAAGGAACCTGCATCTATTGTCTTTGTAGCTAAGGATCTGCACAGACTACCTCCTGTTACTTTTGACTACGTGGACGTGACAACCCTGCTAAAGGATATCCTAGCACTAAAACAGGACGTTCATCGTATACAGTGTGACTACGTGAAATACTCTGCTGTTGAAGAAATAAAAGAAAAACTTGCAAATATTGAATCTTTCCCACGAAAAAGTCAAGCTAATTTAGAATCCGAGACACTGAGGGTAGATAGCGCTCAACCTACTAAACAGCGCGAGAAGCTGCGTTCAAACAAAAACCGGCCTACGGAGGCGGCGACCGTGGCACAACAGAAGCCCCCCCCATTCCCCCCGCTGTCTGCTTCACTGTCATCACAAATATTGAGGCCCAAGCAGCCTACAGAACGACGTGAGGGGCTTGAGGAGCTAGCGCATGATCAAGGGCCTATCACTGAACAGCACCTACTACCTGGAGTGAACAGCAGCCCGATTGGTGGTGGACCAAACGCAAATATCTTGGACGACACTATAATTGACGACGACGGTTTTACAACTGTGACTAATAAGAAAAACGAGTACCGAAATATTGGAAGGAAAAGTTATAAAAGCTATAATAAGACAGGCAAGGCAATCTTGACATCAAATAAAATTAAAGTAGTGCCAAAACTCTCTTACATATACGCCTCGAGATTTGACATTTCAACTACAGAAGTAGACCTTACTAACTTTATTGAGGAAGGTGGACACACAGCCGTGAATGTTGAAAAACTTGTCCAATATAGAGAAACAAATTACGCGTCATTCAAAATAACTATCGATCAGGCACGTGAAGATACTTTCTTAAGTGAAGAGTTTTGGCCTTGTGGTGTGATTTATAGGCGTTACACATTGAAACGGGCACATACTACTTTCGATACCCGTGGTAAAAAATGAAAATTAGTCTCGTTTCGTTCAACTGCAGATCTGTAAAGCGTTCTTGTGGTCATATCAGAGACCTATGTGAGAATCATGATGTGATTGCACTTCAAGAGCATTGGCTGCTACCTGATGACTTGGACTACATAAATGAAATACATCCTGAATTTGCCTACCATGGTATCTCGGCGGTAGATACGACGATGGGTACCCTGAAAGGGCGACCCTATGGAGGTGTTGCAATAATGTGGAGGAAAACCCTGTTTACAAATGTCTCGCCCATTGAGACAGGATCGACGCGCGTAGCGGCTGTGTGTATACAGCTAGCTGGCCGCAGCTGTGTGGTTATGTCGGTATATATGCCTACCGAAGCTATGGATAATTTGCCTTTATTTACGGAATGCTTAGGCGTCATTAGTGCGGTTACTGAAAACAGTGCAGTCGATTGTGTCATATCGCTTGGTGACTTTAATGCGGATGTCTCACGCTCTAATAGCATATTCATGAGTGAGCTACTTGATTATTGTAGTGAGCAAACGTGGACGTGTGCGGACCTTAAGCTACTGGGTATGTCTTCTAATACTTACACATATCTTAGTGACTCTCATGGAACGACTAGCTGGCTGGACCACTGCGTGGTTACAGCGTCTGCGCTGAGTATGATAATGGATGTGAGCATTTTGAATGATGTAAACTGGTCGGACCACTTTCCATTGGTAGTAAATTGTGATTTTGATATAATAGTACCAAAAATAGATATTCAATGTATGCATACTATCAATAAAGTAATATGGGGAAATCGAAATTATGAACAACAGTGTAATTATACTAATTTATGTGACCAATATATTGATTCATGTATTTGGCCAGATATTCCATGCACTGGTACCTCATGTGCTGACGAACGTCACTATAGTCACATAAATGAATACTACAATAAAATTATCGATTGTATAACTACTGCTTCAATTCGATCTTATCGTGGTAAAAGTCAGATCCGGAATAAGCAGATTATAGGCTGGAATTATCACGTGAGGGAGGCGCATGTGACTGCTAGGCAATTTTTTCAACTTTGGCTGCTATGTGGTCGTCCGACGGAGGGTAGAATCTATGACGACATGACTAACAGTCGTAGGCTATTTAAAAGCAAAATAAGATGGTGCCAGAAAAACGAACAAAAAATTAAAATGGATATAATTGCCAATCATAGACAGCATAAAGATTTTGGCAAGTTTTGGAAAGAAACAAACAAACTAAAATCTAGGGCATGTCTTCCTTTATCTGTTAACAATAGTCAGAATCCTGTGGAAATTGCTAACATGTTTGCGAGTAAGTTCTGCCCCAAGATGGAGCGTGCTAGTGAGCTATCCGGGGCCCGTGGTGACGCGGAGTTTGCCCCGTCTGCGTCAGCGTTGTCGTGTGACTCACAGTCGCTGTGCGCCGCGGCCGGTAAAGGTGAAGGTGGCGACTCGATGCTGTTGCAGACCAATAATGCGCACGCGTCGATCCCGTGCGATACTAGTACATTTCATGTTACATCTGATGATTTATTAGAACACGTGCGGCGAATGAAGCGGGGCAAATCCCCGGGTCACGACGGGCTCAGTGTTGAACACATATTGTATGCGGGGCCATTGCTGTATGAAAAGATTGCTTACTTTTTTAATGCATGTACTGATCACAACTACCTACCGATAGAATTTATGAAAACGAACGTGGTACCAATAATTAAAAACAAAACCGGTGACGTCTCCTGCTTGTCTAATTACCGCCCCATTTCCTTAGCAACAATTTTATCTAAAATATTTGAACGTATAATTAACAGCTACTTGGGCGAAGATAATATTCCAATAAGTAAGGCTCAATTCGGCTTTAGAGGCGGCTTATCTACTGATCTCGCAATATTTGCACTGAAAAACACGGTACGAAGCTATACTCGAAGAAACACCTCTGTTTTTGCCTGCTTTCTTGATCTGAGCCGTGCTTTTGACTCAATTAATTATAGAATACTATGGGAAAAGTTAAGAAATTCAAAAGTTCCGCCTGTCATAATAAATATCTTAGAATATTGGTACTCAAACCAAATAAACCAAGTTAAATGGGGTAGCAGTTTATCCAAAACATATAAATTAGCATGTGGGGTAAGGCAGGGCGGGCTGACTTCTACGGTGCTTTTTAATTTATATATTAATGAGCTACTGGAGGAGCTGAGCCGAACCAGAGTCGGATGCCAGGTAGGAGGCGAATGCCTTAACAACCTTAGCTACGCTGACGATATGGTTCTGCTCAGCCCCTCTGCTGGCGGATTGAGGAAACTTATTGCGATCTGCGAGCGCTATGCCGCCGCTCATAGTCTGACATATAATGTAAATAAATCGGAAATATTGATTTTTAAGTATGGTAAAGGGCCAGAACAGGTATTGCCTATTAACTTGTGTGGGTCGCCTCTTAAAATTGTAAACAACTTTAGGTATCTAGGTCACATTGTCGCCGATGACTTAAGTGATAATCTTGATCTTGAAAGGCAAAGGCGAAGCATTGCTTGTAAAAGTAATATGCTCGCCAGACGATTTGCATGTTGTTCAAAACAGGCTAAAGTGACCCTGTTTAAGGCATACTGCCAGGCGTTCTACACCGGCCAACTCTGGTACAAGTACACGAAGATTACCTACAATACTCTTCGTGTACAATACAACAATGCGTTCCGGGCCATGCTTAACCTGCCCTGGCGGTGTAGCGCGTCTGGTATGTTTGCCGAAAGCAGGGTTGACGATTTTTATGCCGTATTACGTAGGCTTAAAGCATCATTTCACCTGAGACTGATTAAGTGTAAAAACAATATTGTGACTACTGTATTCCGCACCATTTACATGACCACTAAGTATTTCATTTCATTTTAGTATTTTAGTATGACTGTTTGAATTTAAACATGACATTTATAAGAAAACTTTAATCTATCTGAATGTACCTATAACAATAATAATAATATAATATAATTTAATTTAACTTAATATCTATTTTGTATTTAATTTATTTTGATTTTTCTGATACTATGGGTGTATGTGTAAAAAAAAAAAAAAGACTTGCCTGAAATAAATGAATTTTAATTTTAATTTAATTTTTAATTTTAATTTAATAATTATATACATACTGTATACAAAATATTAAAATAGTAACGATGGAATTTCTTGCCCATTATTCTCCATACGAAAACTACCATTTGGAAGGAGCGGCTAGAAACAACTCTATTTCAATGTAAATTTGTTTTACGTTCAAAAGTGCCTATTTGAAATATATGCTTTGCCTTTGAATTTGAGGGATTTAATTCAATTAAACCAATTACATGCACTTTTGAACTGTCACGGAGGCGGTCAGTCAGATAGATGAAGCTAGTTGCCCATTATAAACCGTAGTGAAGTTGACTGAACCTATGGAGAAGAACGGGTAAGAAACTCTTTTGAATCAAGATATTGTTACTATGCCGTCTGAACTTATTGCTGATCAAAAAACAAGTAAGACATGACTAAGGAGACGAGAAGGCAGAACTGTGAACGGAAAACCCAAAGTTTCGACAAGTTTCGAGTACCTACTACCTACTCATTGTTATTTACACTATGAGTAAATCAACCGCAAGAAATGAGGCCTTAATACTCGTAAGTCAATAAAAATATAGACCATCAAACCGTTCATTAAAATTCAACAGTCGATAGACTAGGTTAGGATCTATTGTTGTTAACTAATTTCTGGGTCAGTGTGACTTCAAAGAACACAAACCATCGAAAAGCTCAGCTAATCCCGACAAAAAAAAAACCTGTTGATCATTTTCATTTATCCATTTTTTGTGTTAACTTTTGACGCAATTTAAAAACGATTTGAAGACGGCACGACACGATAACCACAGATAAAATACACGACATAAACAAAACAACTGAATGAGCTGCCGTCACAACACTATTTTTGCTAATTATTATCAAAACGATCACTTTGTATACACAGAGATAAAAATCAAGTTACATAAATAAAAAATCACATTAATAGAGATATAAATCACGTAAACAATGTTGAAAATTGACTTACAAGTTAGAACGAAGAGCGAACGCACGCGCATGTATGCCATTCCGGTCGGACGATGACGGTGTGGCGAGACGGTCGACTGGCAAGTTGCGTCCACGCAATACCTACATTGCCCACTACCGGAGCGCGTTGCGAACTTGATTGCTTGGCAGGTGTTTCCAATGATGCGCATGTGTTTGGAGCGGATGGGGTCCAGTTTTCGGTGCATGCTGTATGCACTGCATTTTTATTTCTTGAACCATTTTTATTTCATGTACCTACTGCTTCAAAACTCCGTAACCAAAAGTAGATATGGGTTAGTACCTACAAAATAATGATCGCAATGATGGGATGAACATGTGACTCTAGGCTTTGACGCCTTCGTTAATTGTGATTTCACACCCATTATAATGACATTGATTCAACTTCACCTAGTTTGCAGAGCTCTGTTCCAAAAAAGTTGTAGGTGAAAGAAAATTGAGATAGAGCCCAATAACAAAAATTGTAATGATTCACGAATTATAACAAAAATCTTTAAAATTAGTGTGATGCAAAATCTAAATTACAATCGAAGTACACCTTCCGTGTGTAACTGCGACGATGTTCCTTATCTACAATCCGACGATCTTGGGTAATAAACATGGCCGTATTTAATGATTACAGCAGGTAGGTACGGTCACCAAATGAGATAAGTAACCAGGGCACGCCACGATAGCGGCGGTAAGACCCCTCTTTGAGGAGTGGCTAGAGAGGCGTCATGGCGCCCTCACCTACCGCCTGACGCAGGTCCTCACCGGACACGGAAGTTTCGGGAGGTTCCTGCACATAATCAGGCGGGAGGAAACGCCCGGGTGTCACCATTGCCAGGATCGCCCAGAGGACACGGTGGAGCACACGGTGGAGGTCTGCCCCGCTTGGGCGGAGCACCGCCGTGTCCTCGTAGAGGCGATCGGCAGCGGCGGCGACCTCTCGCGTCCGGGCCTGGTTCAAGCCATGGTCCGGGGCGAGAGGGAGTGGGGGGCAGTCGCCTCCTTCTGCGAAGCAGTCATGCTAGCGAAGGAGGCGGCGGGACGGCTGAGGGAGAGAGCCTCCCGTCCTAGCCGCCGCGGGAGACGCTCCGGGCGTCGGGAGCCGCGCGACGACTCCCGGCCACCGTAGGCGCGGGCCTGCGGGCGGAGAGTAATGGGTAGCTCACCGTCCGATCAGGACCAGGCCCGTGCCGGACGGCGCGTAAGTGTTCCACGCGCGCCTCAAAGAGATGTCAGCATCAAGTGAAGGGGCCCGTCAGGGCCGAAGCCTGCCGGGTCAGCGGGATTGTCCGAAAGGGTTACCGCTGGCCCGGAACATAAAGGGCGAAGGAAGGAACACGGGTGGGTTTTAGTCAGTAAGAGTCTGACACTCCCTTCCGCTCCACCCAGAGCGGGAGGAGTCATTTGATGATTTCCCATCCTGAAAAAAAAAAAAAAAAAGATAAGTAACCAGGGTCATCGAAATAGAAAACAAACCGTTCATATATCAAGTTAAATTCATTCAAAAACATCCAACGGTTTCTTACTAAACTCCAAGTATATCCGACGACCCTGGTTACTTATCTCTTTTGGTGATTGTACAGACGCCAGCACATCAAGCTACCCGAAACTGTCAAATTTTCCCAATCAACTTTGAACCTTATGGTTTAGCAATAAAATTGAAAATCTATTAAATAAATTTGACAGATTGTGGTAACTTGATGTGCTGGCGTCTAGGTACCTACTTAGACAAGTTTTGTCAAAGCGTAGCTTTCAAAAACACATCGGTTGGACTGCGCCGTCTTGTTGGTTTTGTGGTCGCAAGTGCGACTGCTAAATATGATGTAAATTGGGTTCGATCTCCAGTTGGGGCAGTGTTATTGGGTTTTGACTTGGTCTAAAATTGTGCCCGATTGATGACATTGGGCCTAGCCCCCTACAACTGGTGAAATGTAGGTGTGCAGAACGCAGAGAACGGTGTAGCCGTATTTACCGTCCTGTCTTCTCCTTCGTGGTTTACAGACGTGATGTCATGGAATACATAATTATACATGGAGTACATAATTATACGAAACAGGAGCATAATAAACTAGTGTCCAGGGCATTTTTTTTATTTGAAATGTTTTTGGTCTTGACTCTAGTCTAGGTCAGAGGTGACAGAGACAAAGTCGACGATGGAGTGAGCTTTCCCAGAAGAAGCCTGTTCACTCTTACTTTGAAGAGATTCGGGTTATACCATACCACACCACCATACCATACCATACATACCATAATATACAATCATTCAGATTTTTGTCAGATTATTCTACAAGCAGCATACTAAAATACTAGTGTTTTATTTTTTTAGTTCATACAATAAATTTTTTGTAATTAAATAATTGCTTCATATTTTGCAATAAATTACCAGGGTTGTATCAGCCTGCTTCTCTTTCTTTTCTATGCAGTCCGACAGTGACCGCGCTTTAGGTCATGTAAGCCCCTTAAGTAAATCCTTTTGACAAATCTTAGTAGGTACCCTTATAGACACAACATTATGTCAAGTTATCATTTTGTATAAAGTCCACAGGAGCTTGTTTAACTTTGCTGATCAGATATGAAACGATTTTAAGAGCGTTTACATATCATTAAAGTTCTAATGGAAAACGGTGTAACCCCGAAAATGAATAAATATAAAGTTTTTTTAACTTTCTGGCACTCACTCCTTTTTAGACCAGTACAATTAATTTATTTATACATATATACTTTATTGTACAGACGCCAGCACATCAAGCTACCCGAAACTGTCAAATTTTCCCAATCAACTTTGAACCTTATGCTTTAGCGATAAAGTAGAAAATGTATTAAAGAAATTTGACAGATTGTAGTAGCTTGATGTGCTGGCGTCTGTACATCAGAAAATACATTTAAAAAAATACGATTATGAATACAAAACATACGATGGGCGGCCTTATCGCTTTCTGCGATTTCTTCCAGGCAACCTTGCACACAACACAACACACACACAATTAATTACTTATGCAATTATTAATATTGCACCCAAACAGGTTGGTAATAGTAATATTTTGTAAGTGGGTAATAATAAAAAAGAGATAAGTTGGAAACCTCATGCTTGCGTAGATAGCTAGGTTCGGTACGTATTACTGCAAACCGGGATAACCATTTGATTTCTGTGCATTACGATTGCACAAGAAGGTGTGTCATGAGGAGACACACCTTCTTGATAAATAACACAAAAAATTGCGTTAGTTGTACGTCCCCATCACGAAAACCTGTTAGTAAACGTCAGTTGCTCATTATTATGTTTACCAACAGTGCCAACATTGAAGCGCTAAAAAATCCTTGTAGCATTGTAACATCATTTTCTCAAAAGTGGACGTATAACCATTTCACTGTAGGACAACTGCTACACTAACGAGTACACTTTAAAAGAGTCGACTTGTGGTCATCGGCTGCATTTAGTGTTTATCTTTTGGTGTAAAGGTTGCGGTCCAATGTGAGAAGTGAGTACCTAATTATTTTGTTAATTAAAAGTGCCTAGTTTTATAAGGCTGGATCCATCTAGGCGGGGCGGTTCGCATTGTAAAAATCCTTTTGTATAAACCATACTTTTATTACGGGCGGTCTCATTTAAATTTCGTAAAGATCTGATGTTGAGTTTCGGAGACAGACAACGGGACTCTTCAATAAATGCCAGCAAATCAACCGCGATTGCTGCTATAGCATATGTATGCATTGTTTACACAATCACACAACATAACATCAAGCCTGTACCCTTTAAAGGGGTAGGCAGATGTGTTCAATAGCTTTTTGCCACTGATATTCACATAGCAAGTAGTGATATATGAATTTGTTTCGGGTAGGTAGAGGTACAACTACAAAGTGAAAAATAACTTTAATTTCGGAAGTCGGTGTCATTGGGTCTGTATTTTCGTTTTTTGACACCGACTTCCGAAATTAAAGTAATTTTTCACTTTGTAGTGTTTTTTTTTGAAGTCTGTTGTTTTTTTTTTTTTTTTTTTTGTAAAAACCCTTTTTTGTTTTGTAATGCGATGCACTGCTTCTCGATGCAGCTCTCATGTGCGCTTAGCTTTAAGGTTAAAGTTACCCATCCAACCCCAGGGAGGTAGACTTGGATCTATGGATTTCGATATTTTTTACCAACATTCTGTTATTATATATACCAGTAATATTGAAGTGTGCTGCTCACAGTCAAGGCGACGCATCTCGAGCCAGATGCGATCTCTGGCGCAAATAAGTGTCAATTTTTCACAGCTTTTGTTCCTTATATTATCAGTGGGAATATATTTTGACTGATCATTACGTCAATGAGATATTGAATAATAATAAACCATCGCCCATCTCATAGTTTGTCCTGCATGTCCTAACACCTGCATCCAGAAATAATAAATGGACACTGAGCGAAAGCGCCATCTGCGTACCTGAGGACTCCCTCCCTGAGTACTCACCTACCCTAACAAAATATGATTTGTGCCATAGATATTGTAGAAGAAGGCGTTAAAAGCATGACGTCAATTGTTTTGTAGAGTAGGAACAAGGTCACAATATTAACATTTTTTCAAAAACCTACCCATTACGGGTCGAAAAGGGGTAGTTAATTTTACAGGGGAGAATTTTACCGCGTGGCTTGATTAACTCGAAAGTTCATATAAATAATCTTTCAGTCAAGTTATGAACACATCTTAAACGATTTTTCTAAATTCCACCCATGTGGGAGTGAAAAGCGGGGAGACCGTATTATGAAGTCGTAATAAGCTGAATTAGTATCTATTAATTTAGAAAGTAATAGTTGGTCTAAATTCTGTAGTGATCTTGGTTCTTATCAGCTCGATAAGTTAGCCAAATTCTCTATCGCGATTGAATACCTACCTTGCGGGGTAATTGCGTAACACATAACAGTAGGAATGACTTTAATTTTGACAGTTCAACAACATTCATTGCGTTATTTACGTACGTTGAGCAGACAAATTTTTCGAACATATGAAGCAATGGTTAGCCAACATTTCAAAATTATTCAGACTGAGATTGATAATCTGTTATGAAATTAGGTTGCTGTGGCTAGTTGCAATAGACTGAATGAATCACGGCATTGCGTATGCATTCCTGTAGCCCCGTTGAAACGTCGAATATAGTGTGACGGTTAATGAATTCCCACCCATATTCTAGCAAAGCCTTTATAAAGAGATCATTCATTCATTCATTCATTCGTGCGCAGCTTGGTCGTGGGTAGCAGTGGATGATCACTCCTAGATTGTCATACAAATCGAAGCTAAGTACACGTGCGTAACTTATCTGTGGACAGCAGCGCCTTTACGACAGCAGGGCAGCAGGGCCATCATTCTCCATGCCATAATGAACAAAACTGGGCGAAATCAACGCTATATTAGCGGGATTAGCTATGGAATAGACGTGGTTTCGGTAAGGAATCGTTAAATGGCCATAGTAAATTAGGGCCCTGGGCGGTAATTATGTCTAGGTCTATTCTGTAAAAATCTCACCCTGAGATCTTAAGCGAAGTGAATTTGTAGTGAGCTGTCATTCCACTTGTTGCTAGGGATTGGCAGCTCACTCCAAGCTCACTTCATCTAAGTTTTTACAGTGAGATCTTTACAGAATACGTCGGCTGGTCTTTCATGTGTTTTCCGGTCTGCATTAGGTTTTCCGACTTCCACGTAAGCGGAGCCGGGGGCAATAGCAAGTTTTAATAAAGTACAAAGTGTATTTAACTGCACTTGAGTCGGATATCAAACGTTGACTAGACATGAGCAATTAACTCTTTTTCGGTAAAGCGGTCAACAAGTCAAACGAGATGTATTAGCATTCTCGTTTTCATAAGTAGTCAGGATCATTATAGCCACCTAAATTACAAAGTAAGTAACCAATTTTAGATAATTTTTATTTTTTTTATTTGGGAAACAAACAGATGCCATAACAAACATATGTATACAAATAGTTCAACATCAACACAATCCAAAAACAGTTTCCACAGATTACCTACTATATAAGTAAATTATATGTAGGGTAGACCGGGTACAATAGTAACACGGGTCAATAGTACCATCATCGATATTTCTACTACCGAGCAAAATTTTACATTTGTGAGTGCGCCAGCACACGCGCTACTTGAGTCCCGAGGCGCCCCTCAGGCGCTGGCGCGCTTGCTGTAAAACGGACGTGTTAATGGAGAATTTTTGATTTCCGGCAAGCCGCGGTAAATTTTTACGTAAAATATTATTGACTGTAACTCGTACTACCAGAGCTTTTCGACAAGTAATTGTTGTTGCCAGTTTAAACGGATATTAAACGTTTGATTTATGATAAATATGGGAACTATAAGTTTAGAATTATGTGACTATTAGATGGTTTTTCTAAATTAGTTACTTTGGTGCAATTGTACCAGGGGTCAATTGTACCTCCATACCATCTATTGTTGTTGATTATTTCTATTTTATAATTGTTATAAAGCTAGATAATAGAAAATATGCAACGTGTGAACCAAAGTTGATTGTATGTTATAAAAACTTATTTTATTTTTGTTCTACGTCAAGTACATTAATTTTGTGTTTATTAAAACACCGATATCACGAATTTTTTGTTCCTAATTTTTAACAATGTTTATAAACCCATAAGACTTCAAACAAATGACTGAGAAAATGTGATTAATACCTTTATTCGCGTTTTATTACCCTATGCAGTTTTGGTACAATTAACCCTTAAAGAGGGTCATTTGTAGCACTAGCCATCATTTCATCCAAAGTCAATTTTGACCAACTTTTGTTAAATCTAGGCCAACTTTAGATAATTATTTTCTTCGGTAAATATTAAACCAAGGCTTTTACAATATGGTGGAGCATACGGTACGGTGGAGCATACGGTGGAGGTCTGCCCCGCTTGGGTGGAGCACCGCCGTGTCCTCGTAGAGGCGATCGGCAGCGGCGGAGACCTCTCGCGTCTGGCCCTGGTTCAAGCCATGGTCCGGGGCGAGAGGGAGTGGGGGGCAGTCGCCTTCTTCTGTGAAGCAGTCATGCTAGCGAAGGAGGCGGCGGGACGGCTGAGGGAGAGAGCCTCCCGTCCTAGCCGCCGCGGGAGACGCCCCGGGCGTCGGGAGCCGCGCGACGACTCCCGGCCACCGTAGGCGCGGGCCTGCGGGCAGAGAGTAATGGGTAACTCACCGTCCGATCAGGACCAGGCCCGTGCCGGACGGCGCGTACGTGTTCCACGCGCGCCTCAAAGAGATGTCAGCATGAATGGAAGGGGCCCGTCAGTGCCGAAGCCTGCCGGGTCAGCGGGATTGTCCGAAAGGGTTACCGCTGGCCCGGAACATAAAGGGCTAAGGAAGGAACACGGGTGGGTTTTAGTCAGTAAGAGTCTGACACTCCCTTCCGCTCCACCCAGAGCGGGAGGAGTCATTTGATGATTTCCCATCCTGAAAAAAAAATAGGCTTTTACAATTTAATATTATGTAACATATAAAATTATTATTATTTAAATTTCGATGCCAAAATATTTCTTATACAAAATTTGAATTTGGGTAGAGAAAGGTGAAAAATATCTAAATCTTGATTTGCTTTTAATGAAATTGTGTCGTTGTACAGACGACATGCTCTTTTAATAAAAGTGTTCTTGCCATAATTGTTTCGGGAGAAACCAATTTGGACATCCAGTTCTTTTGCGTGCATTTAAGCATGGACATCCGAAACTTATTTTGCTGAGAAAATAAGGGGAATCCAATTGGCCTCTAATAATTTTATATAAATAAACTAGATAATGGGAACAAAACTAAATGTCTAAGTTCTCATTACCAAATGTGCCTCAAGTGGGTTTGAATTTAAAACTTGATGGTAAAAAACTAGATGCTGTTACGATAAATGTATTTCTGGGAATTACTTTAGATTCAAAATTACAATGGGGCGCACACATTAGAGCTCTTTCAGGCAGATTAAGATCAGCTGCATATTATGCAGTAAGAAAAATAAGGCAGTTGACAGAAATAGCCACAAAAAAGGGTGGTGGTCATCCTCCTGCACTAAAAGAAACGTAGAATTAAATACTATACAGTCACAGCTGTTAAACACAAGGTCCAACTGCCTATCATTTAAAACTACATTATACTGTCCGAAGTTACTAAAAGATAAAAATCCCAACAAAGCGTTAACTAGGCCATCAGTACAATTAAATCCCAGTGTAGCACAAGCTCTTAGTCCTGCAGATGACCACTCAGCATTCCTAATGTTAAAGTCACCAGTTAACAGAAAGTGATCGTTCGGATAACTCGTGATACATTGTGACACTTGATCTAAAAACTCAACCAGATCGTTTTGATGAGAGCTACACTGTGGAAAATAGCAACTATATAACCTGAGTCGTAATTGCTGAGACTATTTCTTAAGGCGTATGGTTAGATAAATAATATCTGCAGATAATCTGAGGGGCAATTCTACTAATTTTAACAACGTTCACAGTCTGATCTCAGTCTCAATCTGTCAAAAAATACTTCAAATTTCCCTACATTTTGACAAGTTTTTGACATTTCTTTGTCGCTGAGATGAGACTGCGACTAGATTTTGAACGTTTTAAATTACGAGAATTGGCCTTCTGTTATTTGAGCAAGATATGTTTATGTCACTTACTGCAATGTCGTTCCTGATTGCAATGAGAACTCCGCCCCTTTTTTTTTCAGGATGTGAAGTCATCAAATGACCCCTCCCGCTCTGGGTGGAGCGGAAGGGAGTGTCAGACTCTTACGGACTAAAACCCACCCGTGTTCCCCTTGCTTGTGTAGCCCTTTATGTTCTGGGCCAGCGCTAACCCTTTCGGACAATCCCGCTGACCCGGTAGGCTTCAGCCCTGACGGGCCATTTCGGTTGATGTTGACATCTCTTTGAGGCGCGTGTGGAACACGTACGCGCCGTTCGACACGGGCCTGGTCCTGATCGGATGGTGAGCTACCAATTACTCTCCGCCCGCAGGCCCGCGCCTACGGTGGCCGGGAGTAGCCGCGCGGCTCCCGACGCCCGGAGCATCTCCCGCGGCGGCGGCTGGGACGGGAGGCTCTCTCCCTCAGCCGTCCCTCCCGCTCCCTCAGCAGCATGACTGCTTCGCAGAAGGAGGCGACTGCCCCCCACTCCCTCTCGCCCCGGACCATGGCTTGAACCAGGGCCGGACGTGAGAGGTTGCCGCCGCTGCCGATCGCCTCTACGAGGACACGGCAGTGCTCCGCCCAAGCGGGGCAGACCTCCACCGTATGCTCCACCGTGTCCTGTGGGCGATCCTGGCAATGGTGACACCTGGGCGTTTCCTCCCGCCTGATGATGTGCAGGAACCTCCCGAAACATCCATGTCCGGTGAGGACCTGCATCGGGCGGTAGGTGAGGGCGCCGTGACGCTTCTCAAACATTATACCTAAGGTCAAATAATTCAGAGCTAAAAATTCCAGGCAGCAACCAAGTTTCACTCAGACAGATTATATCATACGTGCAAAGCAACAAGTTATTATAAAACAGATTAGTTTTAGTACGACTCGAGTAACAAAATCTTTGTCGGTTTGCGTATTAATAGGGCAGTTGGCGTAAGCACCCATTTCAGATATGATATTATGCAGGTTTTCCCCTGTTTTCTCAGGCAATCCAACAATCTCAACATTCGAGCGACGTCCCCATTGCTCCTGTCTCAGAATATCAAACTGTAAGGCGCCCAATTGAGATTCATATGATAAAATGTACAGCATAATCAGTCTATAATGTTCCCACTGCTGGGACACAGGCCTCCTCCCTTCGAGAGGGAGTGGGCTGTAATCTACCATGCGGGCCCAGTGCGGGTTGGTAGATGTCATAACATGTCTTCGAATTTTTGGTTCTAGGATGTGCCGGTTTCCTCACGAAGTTTTCCTTTACCGTTTGTGAGAGCAGTGGTGATGAAATTATTTACAACAAGTAAAGCGTCTGCCTGGGTTCGAATCCACGATTTACGACACGTATCTAAAGTCGAGGCCGTTACCTCTGGGCCACCGCTGCTTAGGAAATATATATATAAAAAAAAATCGATATTTCATAGAATTATTAATTTTATCTTCATTATTTATTTCTTTTATAAAAATATTTGTGACCGATATCAGAAGGCCAATTCTCGTAATTTAAAACGTTCAAAATCTAGTCGCAGTCTCATCTCGGCGACAATCAAATGTCAAAAACTTGTCAAAATGTAGGAAAATTTGAAGTATTTTTTGACAGATTGAGACTGAGATCAGACTGTGAACGTTGTTAAAATTAGTAGAATTGCCCCTCTGGTGTGTCCTCAATTTTTTTTTCGTGCCGCACTGGAAACCGACAGACAGCCTAATAATAAAACTAAAAAAAATCTCTTTCAAAAGTATTATTATTATATTACTTATTAATTTTCAAATTATTATCTTTATTTGCATTACATTTTTCATCACTTTCTCCATGAGACCAACATCGTAATCCTGAAAAATTTGTCAACTGCCCCATACAAAACTTCAATACCTACTCGACCCAAATGTATGGGACGGCTGAAATATTTTTCGCAACGATTTTCATTCCCTGGAGAAAGTGGTTCAGTTTGATGGTCTGTACCCTTAAAGACCACCCCTTTCTGGTAAACCCTGTAGACCACTAATTAGAAGAAAGAAAGAAAGAAAATTGCGTTAATTAATATTTATTTGTTGATGAAAATAAATAACCGGTTGAAATAATAACGTTTATCTATCATATTTCATTTCACAGTATAAAGTAAACTGTGTGGTGTGGTGTGTGTGTGGGCAAAAGCTAGTAAATAAATAATTATTTACTAGCTTTTGCCCGCGGCTACGCCCGCGGCTTTGCCTGCGTGGCTGTCGGTAATTATCCCATGAGATCGTACTACCGGGATAAAAAGTACCCTATGTGATAATCCAGGTTATAAGCTAGGTAGCTTATAACGGATTTTACACCAATCCGGAACATACAATCCAGACAAACGTACAAAAGTTCTTCGTTACTATTTTATTATAATTAGGTATTTAAGTATAGATTCATATTTTTTAGGCATAAACTGCTTGACGCTTATTCGCTGAACACACTACTTTGACTGGTGCCAGTGTTCAATGGTGGCTCAGCGGTAACGAACGTGACTTACAATTGTAGGTGGTTCGAACCCAGATAGGCGCTTTACTTTGTGTAAATTATTTCATCACCACTGCTCTCAAAAACGGTGAAGGAAAACATGTGAGTAAACCGGCGTGCACTAGAACCAAAAATTAGAAGACATGTGACATCTACCAACCCGCACTGGGCCCGCGTGGTGGATTAGGGCCAATCCCTTTCACTGAGAGAAGGCCTGAGTGGCCTCCTCTCGGTGAAAGGAATTGGCCCAGCAGTGGGAACATTATAGGCTGATTATGCTTGACATGGAGTACTTTAGTTTTTATCATAGTGCGTGACTGTTCAATTATAGAGACAGAGAATTATAGGGAAAAACCTCGATAATCTTAATGTGACCCTAATCTTTTTATTAATGAAGTCAGCTCATTAATAAAAAGATTAGGGTCACATTAAGATAATCGAGGTTTTTCCCTAATTAACTCCACGACCCAAAATCACTCAACCACTTTTTTCCTTTCAGTTGTGAGAAATGGCTCAAGGCGTCCAAACTACTACGATGTTGAGCCAGGAAGAACCAACGGTTGATTTGCTGGTGCCACGAGCATCGCCTAGAAAGTTCCAAATAGTGTACCCTAACATTGTCACGTTTGGGTACTGGCATATAGCCGGTCTGTACGGGCTCTATCTGTGCTTCACTTCGGCCAAATGGGCAACAATATTATTCAGTAAGTAAAAATAGGCACGGTGTATTTTTAGGGTTCCGTACCAAAATGGTAAAACGGAACCCTTATGATGAGACTCAGTCTGTCTGTCTGTCACAGCTGGATATCTCAAGAACTACTAATGCTATCAACTTGAAATTTGGAATAGTTTTAGATGACGTTGGCCCAACTATTTTGCAAATAAGAAAGAAATAAACATATATGTATATTTTTTGCAACAGGGACTGAAAGGGGGTCTGAAAAATTCGAAGTAGGGCTACTAGGGCATGTAGGGTATCATAAAGAGCGCAGTTTGCACATGCTCAAATATTTTTTCTTTTTGTTTTAGGCCGCATAGGTTTTCATCAAAAGTTGAACATTTGATGAAAAATGTAAAAAAAAAATACCGTTCCCCCTTATCTCCGAAGTTTGTAAAGAGAAAAATCTGAAATTATTCTATGTGATAGAAGGTTAATCATCAACAAAAGTTACATTAGTTCCACTATCGTTCAAGAGATGGCGCTAACATAAAACTGCAATATTCTACACCGCAGTGCACAGTGTTAAAATTCTCTGACGAATGTAGGCCTCGCCGATGAAAATTTAAAAACATAATATGATGGTAGGTACGGAACCCTCGGTGCACGAGTCCGACTCGCTCTTGCCCGGTTTTTTTGTCCTCGTGAGATAGTACATAAATCAACTGAGTACGTACTTAGTTGTAAGAACAATGGAATATTTAAGCATAATATTAATAACAGGTTATTCTTACATACAATTATTATACAACTAACTAACAAATATTTCCAGTATGAGCTGACTTCTCATTGTACGAAAAGCCATTGCGATGTCAGCTTGATATGGCTGTTTGTGTATACGAATTTAAATGTTTGTTAAAGCACCCACGACAGCGTTGCTATTCTGTAAAAATCTCACCGTGAAAACGTAGGTGAAGTGAGCGTGGAGTGAGCTGTCAATAGTGTAAATTCCTAGTAAAAACAAACTCACTTCACCTAAGTTTTCAAGGTGAGATTTTTACAGAATCGACCGGCTGGAGTAATTTCAAATGTGGGGCAACGTTTTTAAAAAAATAATATGTTGGCGTGTGTAAAAAACAAATGACATTTAGACATCGAACTCAGAGGGGCAATTCTAGTATTTATAAGGGCGTTAGCAGTATAATCTGTCTCAATCTGTCAAAAGTACCTGCCACTGATTTCCCTACATTTTTGACAAGTTTTAGACATTGATTGTCGCTGATATGAGATAGAGACTAGATTTTGAACGATTTTAATTACGAGAATTGGCTTTTTGAAGTCTGGCAGCATTGCCACGTTGAATGGCACGTGTTTGTACAGACGCCAGCACATCAAGCTACTACAATTTGTCAAATTTCTTTAATACATTTTCAACTCTATTGCTAAAGTATGAGGTTCAAAAGTGATTGGGAAAATTTTACAGTTTCGTGTAGCTTGATGTGCTGGCGTCTGTACTTAATTAGCCACTGAATTTGAAATGACAAAGTGTTTAGAAACGTCTCTTTGAAATAAGTAGTTTAAATTCTACAGTGCGAAATAAATGTGCTACCATCATAAATTTAGCTTCCAATGAGATTTTTTTAAACATATTATTCTTATTTCTTTTTCTGAAAGTCTTTAAAAAAATAGGTACCTAAGTACTTACTCATATAAAAAAAAATATTACTTTCAGGTTTCATCCTATTCGTGATGGCAGAAATAGGAATCACGGCTGGCGCTCACCGGCTCTGGGCCCACAAAACATACAAAGCGAAGCAACCCTTACAAATTCTTCTGATGATATTGAACTCTATTGCCTTTCAAAACACCGCCATTGATTGGGTGAGAGACCATCGTCTCCATCATAAGTACAGTGACACCGATGCAGATCCTCATAATGCAACAAGAGGTTTTTTCTATTCCCATGTTGGATGGCTGCTCGTGAGGAAACATCCTGAAGTCAAGAAACAAGGAAAAGAACTTGACATGTCTGATATTTTCAAGAATCCAGTACTGAGATTTCAAAAGAAGTAAGTAGTTAATCAAGATTTGGAATTGAGGCTTCTGCTTGTGACTTCGTCCGCGTGAAATTTCTTGTTCCCGAACCCACCCCGTCGCATTACCTGCCCGCGCTATCACTTCGGTATCGCTTAGTGTTCTTTCTGACTTTTTTCTATTTGCTCGACTCCTGAGGGTCCTAGCCTTCCTCAAGAATCGGGCTATCAAATGCAAATATTATTCAAATCCGACTGGTAGTTCCAGAGATTAGCGCGTTCAAACAAACAAACTTTTCAGCTTTATTATTAGTAGAGATAGATACTACGGCGATCTCTCGCGTCCAGCAATAGTCCAGGGCATGGTACGGAGCGAGAGTGCATGGAAGGCCGTTGACTCCTTCTGCAAAGCAGTAATGCTCGCGAAGGAGGAGGCAGAGCGCGTGAGGGAGAGGCAATCTTTGCGCCCTCACGCCCCTAGTCGCTGCAGGAGACGCCCTAGACGTCGGGAATCGATAGCCGATTCCCGGCCATCATAGGCGCGGGCTTGCGGACGCCGAGCAATGAGCAGCTCGGTAAGGACCAGGCCCGGGTCGACGACGCGCTGTGTTCCACGCGCGCCTCAAAGTGATGTCAGCACTAATTGACGGAGTCCGTAGGGCCGATGCCTGCCAGGGTCGCGGGTTGTTCGAAAGAGATACCGTGGTCCCTGGCACAGGCAACTGAAGGAACACGGGTGGGTTTTAGTCAGTAAAAGTGTCAGACACGCCCTCCAGCTCCGCCCAGAGCGGGAGAAGTTAATTGATAATTTCCCAAAAAATAAAAAAGGCTCTCCTAAACACCGTCTTCAAATGCTATATTAAACACATTGTTTTTTGTTCATAGGTACGCCATACCCTTCATTGGGGCAGTGTGCTTCGGATTACCAACTCTCATCCCTGTCTACTACTGGGGAGAAACCTGGACCAATGCTTGGCACATCACCATGCTTCGTTACGTAATGAACCTCAACATTACTTTCCTGGTCAACAGCGCTGCTCATATCTGGGGAAACAAGCCTTATGACAAGAAAATCTTGCCTGCCCAGAATATCGCAGTTTCCATCGCAACTTGTGGTGAAGGTTTCCATAACTATCACCATGTATTTCCATGGGATTATCGTGCAGCCGAGCTTGGAAACAATAGCCTTAATTTAACGACCAAATTTATAGATTTCTTTGCTTGGATTGGGTGGGCTTACGACCTAAAGACGGTGTCAGATGATATGATAAAACTCAGAGCAAATAGAACTGGTGATGGGACGAATCTTTGGGGGTTAGAAAACAAAGAGGAATTGAAAAACGCAAAAGAAAAATAAGGAGCGTCAGTGATATAATTAATGTGATATTTTTTTTTTAGTTTTTTATATAGTGTCCGTCCAGACTGGGGAGCGGGGCGGGCGCGGGCGCGGATCGGATGCGGGAGCGGGAACGCGCGCGGGCTGCCTGTCCGACTCCGCACTGGAGCGCGGCTGCGTTCTGCGTGTTGTCGTGTCCAGTGCAGTGTGACCAGATTAAATTATATGAAAAAACCGAAGCACCTCAAAAAAATACTGAATATCTTATCTGAATGAAATATAGACTAAATCCGGGTAATTCCCTGAACATCAATGTTCGCGGGAGCGATCGCTAAGGTGTTATCATTAATAAGTATTCTTGGGTATATTTTATCCAAAATATACCCAAAAATACTTACTTCCGCCAATTTACCTATAAAAATACTGAATTACTGATGCTCGGAAAAGTCGATAAAATATACCGAAAAAGTATTAAAATACTGAATCTAGTCACACTGGTCCAGTGTTTGTCAAAATATAAGCGCGCGCACCCCGCGTGCTGCCCGCGCCGTGCAGCCCGCGCCGCTCACCGCGCCCGCGTGCCCACTATGGACACTTCAAAGGAAGTTCATATGTTTGAGATCGCCGCGCCGCGACCGCCTCGCGCCAGCGCCCCAGTGTGGCCAAACACTTTTGTTTTAAGATTTTAGGGTCGTTGTTGGCACACCAGTCGGTCCACCTGACACTACTCCATACAAGTTTAGACGTGATTAAAAACTTGCATACTAAAATTACGTCAATTTACGTCAGGCGCTGATTAATTTGACAGGACTAAACTAAAATTTGTCTACTGTCCTTTTCTTAATTAAATAGAAAGAAAAATATGCACTGAACTTAAAAGTTTAGTTTGTGAACAACAGAATCGGCAGCAATGTGTGTTTTGATAGTAGGTATTTTAAGGTTGTACAGTATGAGATTTGTGTCTGTGACCCACAATAAAAACGTGTTTTCAAAAGTTTCAAAAGTATTGTTCAAATAGCTATGAGTAATGGTAAAAGTAATAAATCAATTAATAAAATAATGATTTTTTATTGAATCGCTTGACTCTGGTAAATACAAAGTTGGATCTCGTTAGCGTTAGGTACAGACGCCAGCACATCATGCTACCCGAAACTGTCGAATTTTTCCAATCAACTTTGAACCTTATGCTTTAGCGATAAAGTTGAAAATCTATTAAAGAAATTTGACAGATTGTAGTAACTTATGTGCTGCCGTCTGCACCTCAAATATTGTGCTCCAGTATAATTTGCTGGGTTACCTAATAACCCTGGTAACTTACAAGTTACGCATTTTTTTACCGATTCCACTCGCGCGTAAAGTTAATTGTTCTGTATATCTATGAATTGGAATTTTATGCAAGAAGTTCAATTAAACTTCGTCGTTATTTTCTTCATGGATATTGCTCACTGACCTGTATTATTAGAGGTCAGTGATATTGTTCTTTTCGTCTCTTGTCTGATCATAATATGTCAATCCTGTCAGAATTGTCATGGGCGACAGTGTAATTACTTTCGATGTTAATATTTCCTTGATTAATTTTACTCTCTAATCGTCTCACATGAATCGACGAAAGTTTTAATTTCCTTTGACGCGAACAATCGCTAAAAATCTTCAAAGGTGATTTTCTGCAGGTGTTTTTTCCTAATCATTCTAACATTATGTGATTACATGGTTCAAAGTTCTGAAAATGCAACTCGAACTCAAATAAAGGTAAGTTACAATATTGTATCTATCAGTATTATTTAATCTCTGAGCAAGAGATCTGTCTATTGGGCAGAACCAGCTTACGAGACTGAAGACCGATGATGGCAGGATCATATTCGCCAAACAAAAAGAGAAATCTCTCAACCAGAATATCTTGAGGAATCTGTCTGTCCTCTGTTTGTCTGTTGTATTATGTCTGTGTGTTTAAGTTAATAATCTTAAACTAAAGAATTAAGTATGACGATAAAGATTGTCCTAATAAACTGGCCAGCAGGCCGTAGTGTTTAAAAATATTTGAAACGCTTGAACGTTACAACATTACTTTAACAGGTTTTGCAGGGCCGAAGAAGTAGATTGCGCATACATTTTGGTGACGAAGTGCATGAAGGAGAATGGCCACATAGTGTAAGAATTTTGGTATTTTACATTCATAATAATCTGCTCCCGGGGCTAGAACTTTAGTCCTGAAAAGAAGAACTTAACAGAATACTTTTGTTGAGTTTTCTAATCATAAGGCTGACGAGCGCCTGCATACCCCACCACCAACACGATACGCCAAGGTAAGAATACCGAGGGTTATCGTGTTACGCAGTAAGGCTGGCCGTACACGGACTGCTCCAGTAGTAAGCCAGTGATCAACATACACGGACTGCTCGTGCAGTCAAATTCAACCGCTTGAAGCTGCCATTGATACCTGACTGCTTGCTGCTGCAGCAGTCGGTATCAACTGCTCTGCGGTTTTTATCGTCGTGGAATGAAGAGCGCGGGCGGAGTTAACTACGCGAGAGCAGTCGACAGCTCGAGCAGAGTATGCCTTTTTTTTCAGGATGGGAAATCTCCAACTAACCCCTCCCGCTCTGTGAGTGTCAGACTCTTACTGACTAAAACCCACCCGCGTTCCTTCCTTAGCCTTTTATGTTCCGGGCCAGCGGTAACCCTTTCGGACAATCCCGCTGACCCGGCGCAATCCCGGACTACTGCTTGACCGCACGATGAAATTTCACCGCGTTGCCGACGCCCGAAGCAGTGGCGACTGCTCGAGCGGTTCCGTGTATGTGTGTACATAGAAGACTGTAGTTTGCTACGCAGTCGCAGCTTGAGGTAGTCGATACTGGCTGCTTCAAGCTCTCCGTGTATGGCCGGCCTAAGTGTACATCACACGACGACGAGAGACAACTGCAACCGTAGACGCGCGACGGCGGTTGCAGTTGTCTGTGTCGTTGACGTGTATCGCTTGTGTGTATGTACATTAAGTGGATTTTTGAGGTCAGATAGGCAGCCGCTCCTTATGACTTCATTTCATGAATGCCTTCATTTCATTCAGCTGCCTCCAGTTACATTGGAAACTGCGCCCCAACATTGTTGGGAAAAGACTGGACAGATGACGATTTTTTAATATTTTCTTTGTGTTAAGGTATTTATATTTAGATTGTACGATGCTAGTAAATCAATATATCGTGCCTTCTGCGCTGGAAGCATCATCACAGAGACGAGGGTTTTGACTTCTGCGAACTGCTTTCTTACTAATAAAAAAAAGTAAGCTGCAAATGTTTTAAGTTTTTTGTAGAAAGTTTCAGACGAAGTGGTGTATAGAAGTGGCACACCCGGTTAGAATGAAGTTCCTTCCGCTTTATGTTTAAATAAAAGGCATTATGAAATAAATTAACAACGTATGAGAGTAACTAAATGAAGGAGTATACCATGACGGACAAAATGTTACGCTTTTTGATGTGAAACGTCTATAGGCGCGCCTTGGGCGTAAAACCGACTCGTATGCCGTGATGCCAAACGGCATGTTTCTCATATGCCGAAATGTCATGTCAGAAATATATGTATTTAATTTTTCTCCATATTTATTTATTGGTTTTCTTTAATTATAAATTCTTCCAATAACCATCACTTTCGATATTACACATCTGCCAGGCGTCCCGCGACTACCAATTTTTTGTCGATTTAATTCTCATTCACCAAGTAGAAATGCAAAGCATACCGTAGGATATGGAACGTAGTTCCAAATATATTTACATTTTACTATCATTTCAGTCACAGATACGAATACGATTCGGTTAAGTTCGTGGCCGGCATCCTCAAGACACTTGTACAAGAATCGAAAGATAACCCAAATGAACAGTGGCGATACGCGGACCATGTGTACTCGCAAAAATACTATAGATTCCCCGCTTTTAATCTTGCTATTGCGGTGAGAGTCTTTCTTAATAATTAGGGACCATCCATACGACCACCATTACGTCGTGTTACTATTAAAACTCCTCTATCAACATTAAAGGTTTCATTTAAAATTGCAAAATATTTGGCGTCACACAGGGATCACACAAATTATATAGACCAAATATATAGCCAACCTGTGACAGACACCAGGAACGAGGGCGGCTCCAAAAATCATGACATTCGTGTGACGTAATTCATGGATGGGGTTGCGTCGTTTTCGAAGTTGATCATTTTTAAAAGAGGTTACTGGTTGTGGTTTAAGATCATTTATTCTCATAAGAATTACAATATTCACTTACATGAGAGTATTAAAACTAAACACTTAAAAAGATCAAAACATTTTGGGGTATTAAAAAAATTAGACATCGATTATATAAATGTTTTGATTTATGCCTGCTACATTATATAAATCACAGATGAACTGCTTGACCGTGTTGAAAGCGATAGTTTTCTCCTCTTCATTATGAAAATCAACATTGACAAATTGACAAAAGTTTCACTGATAAAAACTCGTTTAGAGTGTACAAGTCAGTGAGGCTGCCATAGTCGTCCTAACCCTCAACGCTAAAAATTTTTGGGCGACAGTAGTCGCCCGGACGTTTGAGTGGTTATATTAATAAATAAAAAATCTAAATTTAATTTCTATGTACTGAATAAATATTTTTTTCCGTATTAAATTCACTTAACAGTGTTCTGATGCTCTCTCGTGTATAGTTCTAGCTAGGCTTTATTTAGTCTAAGGGGGTGAATATGTCTGGTTATTGGTTATTTAAAAATTATTGTATGATAATTTTTCAGTAATATTCACATGAATTTTTTATTGATTATAAAATTTAAACTGCAGGAATACTCTCTTAAATGCATTCATGTACCTGACCAATGCTCTCTCAGTGCATTTGACCTTCTACCGCATCTGGGGGAGTGTTAGACCCTTCGGATAGGTCTGGCCTTTTGAATAATGACTTAGAATGGTCATTTGAACACTCTGTGTAAATTTCAGCTTTTATAAATTAACGTGAGAGAGGTACTGCGCACCTTGATTACCTGATACCTACCGAAGGCACCGTTACTCAAGGTTTGTAACCCCCAAACATTGCCCGACACCAGTGAGAACACGCAAAAAATATTTCAGCTTTTATACTTTAACGTATATCTGGCAGATACTGGCTCTTAGTCTATAAAGGCGTTCAAAAGCTGTCAGTGTTATCATTGTTCCGGAATATTGACACTGACAGCTCGTGAACGCAGTTTAGATGTGCTGGTCGCGTTCAGTTTCATTGGTGAAATTCGCACTAAATGATCAGTTATAACAATTATTTTCAGAGAATGACTCAACCCTGGAAATTCAACCAGTACGTCAACAAAATACCATACGCGACTCGTGACTTTGACTTCGATGGAGTTTGTACTGCTACAGCCGTTAAAGCTACTAGGGTGAGACCTTATTACGAAGTCGTAATAAGCTGAAATAGTATCTATTAATTTAGAAAGTAATAGTTGGTCTAAATTCTGTAGAGGTCTTGGTTCTTATCAGCTCGAAAAGTTAGCCAAATTCTCTATCGCAATTGACTACCTACCTGCGGGGTAATTGCGTAACACATAGCAGTAGGAATGGCTTTAATTTTGACAGTTCAACAACATTCATTGCGTTATTTACATTATTGAGGAGACAAAATTTCCAATAAAATGCAGCAATGGATAACCAATATCCTTTAGAATTATTTAGATCGTGATATAATGTGTTAACGCAATTAGGGTGCCGTTCGTGTGAGCTACGATTTATAATAAAAATTTAAAAATATATTTCAGAGCTGGTCACTAGTTAAGTACTTATACACCGAAGAGGTTGAGATGCTACAAAGAGACGAATGCGAGAGGATATTGTGTCGCAGTTGCAGACTTTTCATGTGCAGTGTATACGACAATCGGATCAAATATGTTTATTCTGTATGTACCTATCTATTTTTTTAATTTAGAAACTACAAAATGGCTGCAGAAACTACCGAATGTTACGTGCTATTGTGCTGTCCCTAAAGTATTTGTCGACCTACGTAACGCGCTAGCGTAATCAGCGAATTTACACACCAACAATAAAAGTACCTAGTTTACTAGCAATAAGTTTTGCCTAATGTTACTTAGTTGGGTGTACAGAATGCGTAGATAATGGCTATGTGATGGGGCTACGCTCAGCTACTGCCCAGTTGGTCTCGTGGTAAAGATACCACGAGACCAACTGGGCAATAGCTGGCGTAGGGTCCTGGGTTCGAGACCTACTTTATTAAGAATTTCTCAGTAATAGCCCGAAGATGGCGGTGTGATACCCACGTGACTCGTGCACTCTGCACCTTTGTCTGCGCACATATTTGTGCACTACAATATACAATATCTAGTCTCCGATGAGATTGGCCGCCATGGCCTAAACACGACTATAAAATAAAGACTATAATTAATATTAGAATGTTTATTATTTTTTATTATGAATATTAATTATTAGGTACTTATTTAAGGAAACGGAAGGCGGTGGTGTAGTATGTTATGAAACCGGAGACCCGGCGGAGGTGGATAAAAATCAAGGAGTGTTGGTCGCCGTGACAACAATCATCAATATCGGCCTCCCAAACCTACACATGAGGGTCGGCTTATTCAACGAATGGGTGACAGATACCGGTTGCAACGTATCTATCAACAATTTCGTGATTATCTTTTATATTATTGTCTGTATTAAAATTATTCTTGTGTAGTGTTTCAGTATTTTTGTAGTTTTATTTGTCATTATCATCTTTGACTAAGAAGTATCGAGCCGGCTTGAAATCAATACTAATATTAAGTAAAGAAAGTAACTCTGTTTGTCTGTCTGGTACCCGCTGACACACTGATTCCTATTTTAACTATACCTACGATTATGAATGTGTGTGTGTGTGTGTGTGTATGTCTGTGTGTGTATATGTGTGATGTATGCCGCTGCAGATACAATTTAGTATACATGTCCCATTTGCACTATGGAAGATACAAAAAATGCCACTGATGCTGCGGACACGTTAATCGTGTCCACTTACGGCCGAATCCAATTACCTTTCTATCGCCAGTTTTGGCATACTGAAGGTAGAAAAACCCATCTGTCTCTAGTTTTACCATCCCAATAGTCTATATCAGTAGCGATCTGTATTCTGTATGATTATATTATACTGGCAGTAGTTATAATTTGTACTGGCTACCATAGCCACCTGTAAATAGGTTATTAGGTTCGGCCGTTAATGGGTTAGAAAATTGTCAAGGTGTCCGATATATCTGAAAACCGCATCATTATCTTCTTCTTCGTAGTATATGGTACAACAGTATTTATGATATTGTTGACCTAAAACTTCATGAATAACTTACTATGGGACAGTCCCATAGTACCTAAGTTGTTGGATTTCGCGAAAAAAAAAAAGATTTGGTTGTTTGAAAATTTGTAGGTTTGTAACAAAAAATTTGTTCCTTTACTTGTGCCACATGACATTGCTTCTTGCCAAATTTCATAATTCTAGGGCATCAACAGGAAGTACTAGGTTTTGATTCGAACATAAAGGCCCATATCTTAGTAGTTTGATTTTTTCACTGCTTCAAGGGATTGCAGCCCTGAGTATTTGATATTAATTAATTCCACGCGTTCCTAAGAAAAAGCGCTTTGACTGACGGACCGACAGACAGACAGACGGACAACGAAGTGATCTTATAAGGGTTCCGTTTTTCCTTTTGAGATACGGAACCCTAAAAACAAATAAAAATAGCTGCATAAATTATTTAACGAGAAATTCGCTTTTGTATTTTGCGTAAGTGCTTTTGCTCGTGGCTGTACCATTCATTCGAGAAGAAGTTAATTATAATCATAAACACAGAAGAAAATAAAAAATATCAAAATGGTACAAACGTTTTATATATTAAATACACTGCTATAGCTGTACATGATTGCGTGTTATATTTATACATAGTCATAGAAACCGAGTTTATCCCCGCGATGAATGAACGGTAACTTGAGACCCTGGTAAAGAATGAGCCCCGATGTTTCAGGTTTCCGCTGACAACTCCAACTAACACTCCCTTGCCTTTTTCGTTAGGATCACCTGTCCCGGCGCATACTAGAGGCCCACCGGAATCTCCCTGCAAACACAAATACAGGCAGATTCATGTGTCAGTGTTGAAAAGGCTGAAACTATAGTCCGCGCGAAACTAGTTGGCCGCGCCTTAGGTATGTGAGCGGTGGGACGGAGGGGCGGGGGCGCATTACTCAGTACGTGCGTTGCAACCCGCCGCCTCGGCCCTGTCCCCACCTCAGCGGCCAACTATAGTCGGACTTTTAAATTATATTTAATATTTAAATTATAAAAAATAACTATAGCCGATTTTTTTAATTATATTTAAAATTTAAATTATAATAATAAGACGGACTTAGTCGGACTTTTAATTAGCTGCAGTCTTCTTCTTCGTGTCGCTGACACGACTGTATTCTAAATCTTAGCTGCAGTAAAATGACAGGTTATGTGTTACTTAAATAACTGAAATTGGCGTCTTTTTGTTTTTTCACGGCCAACAACCAAATCTTGTTTTTCTAGTACAGAATAGTGTAACAAACGAAACTTATTTGACATGCATATCTCTAAACTCGGTACGAAATGAGTTAATTAAAAGTCGGACTATAGTTCCGCGCGGACTATAGTCACACGTTCGCACGGACGTAAAAATATCGCGGCGGGATACTATCGCTCACTTGTTTGTTTTTCAATTCTCGGTGTTGTCATTGAGAATCCAACAGAGCGCATACCAGCGCGTCAAAAAACACACACTGTTTGATTATCAACTCTCGGCGTTAAGCAGTGCGTTTAAAATCCAGTGCGCGATAAAAACACGACCGTGCCAACCTGGGCTAAGGATTAAGGACTTAGGTCGTATCCTAACCGAAAGTATTTCAATACATTCCCTGTGACAATTTCACAAATGTTTTCCAACAACGCCGCCTGTCAATGCCATTCCCGAGCCAAAAGATCCCTGTAGGACTCCAGTCATTTCACAGTTATACGTACACGTACATATACGTTCCAGATTATACGTTAATATTGTTATAATCGGTAGTTTTATGTCTGTATTGTAATCTTGTGGAGCACAATTTAACGTGCTTATTTTCTGCATTTTCATTCTAAAATAAAAGAAATAACCAAACAAACGATGAGGGCGCCACTGCGTGGTCGGCGTTTGGTTTGTTTTTGTTGTGTTTGTTTGGGCTTAATGGGTTATTATATACAACTAACCTTTCCAACATCCGTGAACATGGAAGAGGTACAAACAAAATACCTCATTGGCTTGCGGTGTAATTTACTGCACAACTTATTTGGAATTAGGGTTAAATGCGTCAGTAAAAGAACCATACTTCGATCCTACAAGAAAATATTAAATGTTAGCGTGCCCTTCCGGATACGAAGTATACTGATGGACATTGCATTGACTTCCTGTGTACATATTGTAATTTAATAATATCAAATGTTAAGGGAAAGCACCTGGGTAGCCCGCGAGGTCAGTATCTATCAAGTTGTATGTTGAACAAAATATAATTCGCGAACGTAACCAGTTTGTGTTTACAGAATTATAATCATTAATAACACTCTTAAGTTCATACAATCCTATTGATTGATATTTCATTGAAATATTCAGACTAACGGAAGTCAGCAGTTCAATATTCAATACAGACTAGCTTTCTCGACAGACGTTATCCTGTCCAAATTGCCATAGTAAATGCACTTTCAGTTTCCCTGAATTTTACAAATTTCAAGCAACTTTTCAAATTTTCGTTTTCCGTAAGAATCTGATTCAAACTAAAAATTCTTAAACAAAAATTTGCCTAATCAGTCCAGCCGTTCTGAAGTAATGCGCTTTCCAACGAACATTTCATTTTTATTATAGGTATAGATAATATTCAGACTTTCTTACGTTTTTTGCAATTTGCAGGTCAGTGTCAGGTTTTATGTTGAACAAAATATAATTCGCGAACGTAACATGTGATTGATTTTTCATGAAATAGTCATTCAATAGTGTTATCTGAACTTAGAAGGTTGTTGTATATTTTAATTATTATCTATATTATCTATCTATGTACGTATATAAAACGGGTGCGCCAAAGTTCACCTAAATTTTTAACTCCGATAATTGGAAATCCGAAAATGTTCTTCCTAACATTTTTCATCCTAACAATCACAATTCCTAACTACTCCGTCTCTAATGTTCATAATTCCGAAGCATTCAACTTCATAATGTCAGTAGCAATAAACATCTATTATACTTTTATTTGTTTTCCTATATTTTCTCAACATAACCATCTTTTACACTATTATTCAAACTCATATCTTTTTTGTTTAGATTTCTTTTTATTCATAATAATCAGTATTATATACATTAATTTTGCGTAACTTTATTTTCACATAACATGTATAACATATAAGAATAATGGGATCCCTTCTTTTCGCATAATATTCTTTTTCCTAATATACTTTGGCATAACGATTTTGGCATAATTAGTTTTGCCATAATAATACTTTGCCATATTTTTTTTGGCATAAATTTAATTCGCATAACGTTACTAGGCCTAATGATTATTAGCATAATAATATTTAGGCATACAATTAATAGAAATAACGGAAACAAATTTGAGTTATTTTTACGTATTTATTTTGGATTTCCACGTTAATGATTTATTATACAAAACATTATGTAACTTAACTATGTATTTTTATTTTAGGTGTATATTTTTAGCAAGAGCGAGCGAAGCGAGCTCGGGAATTGGGGCACCCCGACTCGGACAGGTTAGGTTCGAAGGGGATGACGGGGGCTCAAGTGAGCGAGCGGAGCGAGCGAACGAGCCCCCGTCATCCCCTTCGTGTTAGGTTCCTTTAAACCCTGCAGACAGAAATAGGGGCCCCGCGAAGCGGGGCTCCGTCGACTACGCCTTATTATTATTGTTATGCTTAATAAACTTATGCTTTAGAATGTTATGCTTAAAAAATGTATGCTTTAGAATGTTATGTTTAATAATTATTATGATTAGAGAAATTATGCGTAAAAAATTATGCGTAAGCTGTTATGCGTAAATAATTTCACCCTCAAATTAAAACTATAAAATCATCTTCTACCCGCATATATTTTTATTACACTTGGTAAATGTTTCTTTCTGAGTATGAATGAAAATGTTATGGCAATTATGTTTAGGGATAAAAGCGTTAGGATAAAAAACAGTAGGAGTTTAAATATATTTACATTAATGATATTATTAATTACAATTTTCGGAAACATGAGTGTTATGAACATCGCCGGTAGCACTACAAATAGTATGAATGAAAACTTTAGGATGAAAAATTTTAGGAAGAGTGATCATTCGGATTACAAATCGTTAGGAAGAACAATTTCGGGTAAAGAACTTTAGGTGAGCCAATATGGACCCATATAAAACAAAGCCGAGTTAGTTAGACTACTTACAACTCCAGAACGGCTAGACCGATTTTTATGATCTTTGATTTGTTAGATTTGTATCCGCCCCGAATAGCAGAATAACTATTAAAACATGGGAAAATAACAAGAAAAAAATTATGATGATAATTCATTTTCTCATACATTTTGTAAAGAACTGCTTTTTTGATGATATCTCGAGAACGGATTCACTGATTTCGATAATGATTCTGAGGCGGTACAGAGCCCGCCCGGGTCAGTTAGTAATTCTATAAATACATACTTGTTACGGTCGAGAATCATATTTTGTTCAACATAAAACTTGCTACTGACCGCATGACCTGCAAATTGGAAAAACGTAAGAAATTTTGAATTTCGCGAGCTACCCTTGCGCTTCCCCTTATGTAACAACTCTGAGGTATCTGCGGCATTAATTTACTAACGTGAAATTAAATGGCTCTTACTTTTGGTCCTTCCCCTGTTCTTCCATAGCCCGAGACCAAACACTTTCCAGCATAATCTTTATCTTTAATCGCCATAGGAATAGAGTTAATGTACGGATTAAAATTGAAACGAGAAGTTAATATCTGAAAAATATATTTAAACAAGGAAAATAAAATATCATGTAATAGGTATTTTAAGCTCTGGCCACACTGACCCGAAACCCGCGCGGGATAAATAAAGCACGCGACTGCGCGCGTTGCCTGTTTTAGGCGGGTATCACATCTCCGCCGCAAAACTATAGCAACGAAACCGTAGTAGTTCCGCCATGCACATGTCGCAGCCAACTGGTTAAATTAGCCGTTTAGTTAACCGCCTGGCCTTTTAACTAAACAGCGGTCGTTCAACCAATGTCCTGAATGATATTCAATTATAGTTTAGGTTGGAACTGTAACCAATCACGTGCGAGCCGAATTTGGTCGCAGTAACTAAGCCAGGGCACCCCGACCAAATGGGTTAGGTTAGAACTGTGATCAACCGCGCGTAAGCCGAGAGAGCGAAGCGAGGCGAGCACTATACTTCCAAAGGCCATGCGGTTAACTAAACGGCTAATTTAACCAGTTGGCTGCGACGTACACACGACGACAATTCAAGTTACACATTTCCAGTTTTAGATGACCTCACATTGTATAAGCTTTTAGTACAATGAGAAGTCAGCTTATACTGGAAATGTATAGCTTGTTATGTCGCCGTGCCACGGCCAGTACAACCAGCGAAGTAGCGGTTGCGGTGCCGTGTTTGTTTCATACGAAGGTATCGGTGGCAGTAGATAGGTTTATAAAGCGTAACTTCATTTTTTTTGTTTGTAAAATGGATGTTATTATTTTAATAAAATTGATGTTTGACAGTTTTTGTATGGAAGAACTGTCAAAAACTCAAAATTATTCCTTGGATAAAGTTATCAGCGCACTTGTGTAATATAGGTCAGTGTTCCTACTGCAGTTCGTGATGTGTGATACTTACAATGACTGCTATATCGTCACGAGGGAAACGGTATTTTTTTGGGAATTGGACACTTTTCATTGTCCTCCACTGCCCATTAGGGCCATCCGATCTATATCTTGCAGTGTTGTATAGATTACCAGCAACCGCGTACTTTTGGCGAAGGTTGCTTTTGCTGGATTTTCTATGTTTAAAAATATTGATGTGTTGAATCAACAGGAATATTAAGCACTTTTCTATGTCACAAAGGCGTGTACGTGAAAAACGTTTGCGTACGAAGGTGACTCGGTCGATACTGAGCGCTCCCAGAGCTTTTATAACACGGAAACAATGTGAAACTACAATTCAGACAAACCAGCACTCATGATATAGAAAAGAACCAGACCACTGCTGCGACACAGGCCTCCTCTTTGTGGCAGGGAGTGGGCCGTAATCAACCACGCGGGCCCAGTGCGTGTTGGTACTGTTGGTAGATGTCACATAATTCGAATTTTTGGTTCTAGGATTTTTGGTACGGGTAATCGCTGTTTTGAAAAACATTTCGTTAGAAAAAAAAATATATTGAACATTCCTACCCGGGATGCAATATCTGATTGCAGTTACTCAATACTTTTTCTTCAAAGCAGTGCGCAGCAGAAAGCAGCTTTTTTTCACCTATGATAGTTGCTCCACAAAACGTTTGGTACAAGTTTCTAGCACGATTTATTAACGCCTTCAACGCTATCTGTAATGCATAATATGAGAATTTATTAAGTAGGCTTCAAATGGTATATGGTTATGAGAAAGTATGTTAAACCTATTCTATTGCTCTTGTCATTTTAGCAACCTCAGGCCCATTTTACACGGCACAGTTTCTTTATGGTAATGCGCGTTAGCCGCACGGCAAGCCACCAGAAGGCCAATTCACACGTTCAAAATCTAGTCTCAGTCTCATCTCGGCGACAAACAAATGTCAAAAACTTGCCAAAAGTGTAAGGGATATTAGAGGTATTTTTGAAGGATTGAGACTCACTGTGAACGGCTGTAAGCAAGAGATAACCCGCACCGAGTACCACGATGAGGTTGCGGCGCTGCCACCAAGAATACTGTGTCCAAGCTGAGCACTAAGCATACTGTGCCCAAGCTGAGCACCAAGCATACTGTGCCCAAGCTGATCACCAAGAATACTGGGCCCAAGCTGAGCACCAAGAATACTGGGCCCAAGCTGAGCACCAAGCATATTGTGCCCAAGCTGAGCACCAAGAATACTGGGCCCAAACTGAGCACCAAGAATACTGGGCCCAAGCTGAGCACTAAGCATACTGTGCCCAAGCTGAGCACCAAGAATACTGGGCCCAAGCTGAGCACTAAGCATACTTTGCCCAAGCTGAGCACCAAGCACCCTGTGCCGCCCAAGCTGAGCACAAAGCATACTGTGCCCAAGCTGATCTCCAAGCATATTGTGCCCAAGCTGAGCACCAAGCATACTGTGCCCAAGCTGAGCACTAAGCAATCTGTGGCCAAGCTGAACACCAAGCGTACTGTGCCCAGGCTGAGCACTAAGCAAACTGTGCCATGTACCAGGTGTACAATGAGACGCAGGCCACACCATGAGCTCAAGTGTAGCTAGCTTCCCTTGCGACGCCGCACTGCTCGCTGCAGCGTACCAGCGAGCGGTGCCTAAAGGTTATGGCACATTATTCCGGTACCGTAACGGCACAGCTGCAGAATGGCGTTGCCTCGAATTTAGGCTATGGCTAGCCGCCAGCGCGCTAACTACGCGTCGTCCGCGAGGTGTAAGCTCGCAGTCCGTGCGCTGGCCGCGAGGTGCAAGCTCGCAGTCCGCGTGCTGGCTTTTTCATATTGACATTATGAAATATATTATACAACACGATTTAATGCTCTAATTTGAATGACAAGTTAATTGCTGGGTTGGAGCGGTGGCGTTGCGGTGCCGGGTATAGTGTGCCATGACCTTAATGCGATTAAATAATTGCGGTGCACATAGTGAGGCTTCGCTCACGATTCAACATTGTAAATCAGTAAAGCTTAACTAAGTTACTTGGCTTAGCTAGCAGTGGGGCTTGCGCTTGTTGGCAACCGGGATTCCTTTCTCCAGCGACTCCTCAGTTTATTTTAGTTTTTGTTTCATAAGTACTAAAAAAATTTAACCAGAAATAAAATATGCGAAAGAATTCTGTTTATAGGTGCTTTACCTTTGCCCTTAGAGAACCTCAATCTCATCAAACTGAACCACTTTCTCCATGAGGACCAATATCGTAATCGCGAAAAAAATATCAACTGTCCTGTACAAAACTTCAGTACCTACCTACAGGAATTGAAGAAAGTGGTTCAGTTTGAGGGTCTGTATGTAACCCTTAAATTTGACCACAGCTTTCTGGTAAACGCTGTATATGGAATTATAGTCAGTATTTTAATTAGCATTATTATCATTATACATATTTTTATTTAACATGAAAGGTCTGTATCTACCTGATATGGGACATCTCCTAATTTTGCTGGCCAGCCGTTGACGACACGAGGGGTCCACTGGTCATGTTTGTCATGCCAAGAATTACCAGCTTTTATATAACTTATATTAGTAACTGTTCCTGTAGGATCGGCTATGCTCAGTAGTGGGAGGACTATCTATAATGATAATTTATTGTTATTACAGATAATAAAGGTAGTCAACACTATAAATAGTACTTCTACCTTTAATAAATGATAAAAAATATATAATAATGTGATACTTACTTGTGAAAGGCATACTTTTGAACATAAAGTAATACATAACAAACACTTCCAAAACATGAAATAAATACAATAAATTTTGAATTTTTGGGAGATTGTTTCTAAAATACACCAAAAATGACATGACAGTAGAATATAGACACAATAACACAGAGCATGTAACTAATATTTAAACCGTAGACAGAGAATGATATAGACAAATTGATGACTTTTGTCCACTGACCTTTATTATACAAGTACCTACGCTGGACTTCATACTATCGACTTAGAGCAATACTATCTATGACAAAATTAAGACATTTGATTTACGCTATTTTGGCGCTGATAGCAACGTGAGGTACCGTGGAACTAATATTAGAGATGGGATAAACCATAAAAAAATACTTTTATGAACTTTATCGATCGTTATAACCACTGAGAGTAATTGATTACTTAAGAGAAAAATATCGAATCACTCCCAGTTATTTTTATGCTTAATTCATGTTTAATAGAATAAATGCTCTGCAAAGGTTAACTGAAAATTCATTAGGGCGCAGTAAGATCGCAAGCTATAAACTAGTGGATCGTTCCCTAGTAAAGTTATAGCGCATGACGGTCAGATCGATAAATATAAAATAGTATTAAAAATGCTCACAAGGTTATTCCGCTGACTTTTTGATATCGAGTTTTACAAAATGCACATGCTTTCATAATAAAAATGTTCTAAATATCACGTAGTAAACAGAAAAAAGTCGTATTCTACGATTTAGACCTAAATCATCAGAGATGAACCAAACAACTCAACGTCTATTTGAAAAAACGTGCCAATTTTAGTACCTGAGGACCTCGAGCGGGGCGCTTTGAATCGGCACAAAAAACAACTGTCATTTCGTAGAGTATCGTTAGTCCAGCGTATTTGTATGATAAAGGTCAGTGCCCGCTGCATTGATAAATGCAAAACGTAGGTATATGGAATTCTGCGTGTTCAAGTTCAGTTATGGAAAACCGCTGAGCGTTGTTCAGTTGTTTTATATAACGGAGCTGTTTTGTAAAACAGCTGGTTCTACAATCCATATATTATATATCCATCTGCAATATATACTTATACTTTTTGAGGCTGACAGTGCAATCTTCTTAGATCTTCAACAACTCTTAAACCTGTCCACATTCATACTCAAAACTTTATTTTTTCTCCTCTCAGTAAATGCCTATGGCATTAAGTCCGCCTCTGTACATTTAAGGCTTCTATAACAGGCGCGACACACGATATAATCGCGCGCGACACAAAGGCACCACTCGTTGCGCGACTTGCGGTGCCTTTGTGTCGCGTGTCGTGACGCGCCTGTTTGAAGGAGCCTTTATGTGCTTGAAGTATTAAATAAATAAATAAAATAAGAGGGACTGGGCCATAATCCACCACGCAGGCCAAGTGCGGGTTGGTAGATGTCACGTCTTCGAATTTTTGGTTCAAGGAGATGCCGGTTTCCTCACGAAGTTTTCCTTCACCGTTTTGAGAGCAGTGGTGATGAAATAATGTAAACAAAGTGAAGCGCTTGTCTGGGTTCAAAGTTCGAACCCAGACAAGCGCTTCACTTCACGAACTTCGAACCTATGATCTACGACTCGTCAGTCACGGCCGTTACCACAGGGCCACTCAGCATGTATAAAAAAATCAAATAAATCAAAACTAGGTATCAATATAATTTTGTAATATAATAAGGGTATTAACAACAAAATAGTAAATACTAGTGTTTTCTCCACAACGGTTTTTGGCTATAAAAGCTCGGTATGACGACACCCTTACGAAGATAGAATTGCGGCCCTCGTAAGTTCCACTTGCTATACCAATTAAAGTTCTGTCATGCTTGCCTTCCAGGTCAACATCATGCGTGTAGACTAACGGGCCACCGGAGTCGCCCTAAAAAACAAAAAAAAAAACAGTGGCACTCCGGGAGTACCTACTGACAGAAGTGAAAACTAGAACAATTACATGTGTATTTTTTAATCGTCTTACAAAACACGCGCGGTGTCGCTTACGGTAACAGTGTCGCGGGTTCAATGGTTTTTTCCCATCTCAAAAAATTCCCAACGCGCCTAAAGAAGTTTTCACTTCAAAAATAAATAGACAAATGTTAGTATAAAACTATTTAAAAATGATAGTGGTTACTGTCAGCAGGGCCGTCTTTACCCGGGGGTGCAAGGGGTGCGTGGCACCCGGGCGCAGAGTCTTTGGGGGCGCAAGCCAATCCTTATACCTACACCTACCATGCGTAAACCTTCTCGAAATTGAAATTAATAAAAAATTACTTGCTCAAATCAAAATAGATTAACAAATTTGGCTATAGTATAAGTTGATTACAAAACATATCACCATCCCAATGTATTTTGGGTCGGCGCAATTTGTCTTCTATATAAGTCGTCATCCCGCGCGGCCGACGATATCATAAAAAAGGTTGCCGATTTTAAAGCCGAAAAAATTTAATTTGATATTTGAAAATGTACCTAATGTTATTGTAGAGTACTTACTCTACAATAAAATTAAATTTAATTTAATTTAATCAAAATAATTATTTTTTTTTAATCAAATTTAATTTCAGAAAATCAGCTTGCGCCCCAATTTTTGTGTAATTAGCCAAAATTGGGGCGCAAGCTGATTTTTGCACCCCGGCGCCCAATATGGTTGCAGGGCTAAAATGAAACTATTTTTCCTTAAATTTTACTAAGGTCCACCCTTAGTAAAATTTAAGGAAAAATAGTTTCATTTTCAACACTTCTAATAATAGTACAGTCAAGGAAAATAATTGTAAAACAAATTGCCACCATACGTCAATTTGCCATGTTATATCCATTACATACAACTGTCAAATGACGAATGACAATTTTGATTTGAATATACAGACAATTTAAATTGGTCAAGTCCGTCTCACGAAAGAAATCTCGTAGACGCGGCGCCACTGTCGTGTGACGAAATCACAATTATTGATTTATTTATTTTTCTCAACATCTTATTACACGCATTGGTTAATAAAATGCACAATCTTAAGTGCTAGGTGTCTGAGGTAGGGGGAGTTGTTGTAAGAATGTTGCTAACTAGATAATAATAGGTAATTAGTTGCACTTATGGCCACGGGACTTTTTTCGTGAGACAGATGCTAGCCAATTTGCTTTACTATTCATTTAGGTATGGTATTAAGTTAGGGTAGGGAGGGGCTAGTTAGACGGGGCCCGCTACGGCGGGCCGGCACCAGCCGGGGGTTGCGGAAGGATCGTACGTTCCCGCGACCCCCGGCGTAGGTGTGAGATGGAACACCCGGGGTGGTTTTTAGTCAGTAAGAGTCTGACAGACCCCGCCGCCCGCCCCAGGGCGGCGGACATCCATGAGGATTTTCCACCCCGGATCAAAAAAAAAAAAAAAAAAAAAAGGGAGGGGCTAGTTGAGCAATTTTTTACTTGATCGTTCATTGCTCCTTAAAGATAGGTCCAAATTGCTGGTAATTTGTACTTATAGGTAAGTAATTTATTCCTTCTTAAAGTCTTCATAGTAATTTATTATCAAGATATAGCATTTAAAAGTTACTCCCGTTTAAGTGCAAAAAGTCAGATATGCTCAACGTGCCCCATGGGTGGGGTAAGTAGAGCAAGGGTATGGGGTACATTGAGCAGTTAGAAATTCCAGTCTAACCAAGGTTTCTAAAAAAGAAATAACAATTGTATTTGATAATCAACTGTTTATTTATTAATCTCTAAACTAAATCTCTTAGTGAAACAAAACTTAAAATTCTTTTGAAGGTATTTTTAACATAAAAATAGAATCAACAAAACCGCAACATATTATTATATTAATTTTTGGATTAGATTCAGCCTTTCCACTTAAAGACTTTTTTTAGGAACTTTTGACAGGAATTATTATTAATAGTGACTAAAACTAATCATCATCGTCATCGGAATTGCAATTGATGCAAATGAAATGAAGGCCAGTAACTTGGACACATTTATTATCTGCCCATTCTTTACATTCTTCGCATTGGATCCACTTCTCTCCTGGAATGCTGTCAGACCAAATTTCGCCACAAACCAAGCAAATACATTCTTCTTTGTCACTTTCATCACTTGACTGAAGTATTTGTTTGCGAACACTCTTTTTTCTTTTTTTTTCAATGTTATTCTTTGGCTTCTTAACTTTTTTATTACATTTATTTTGTTGTTCTTGCAACGCGTTTTTCTCAGGGGTATCTGTGATTAACTGTTGAGTAGAGTAAGAACCTCTTGCAGTTTTCCTTTTATAAGTTCGCATTCTAAAACGAAAAAAAAACTTACGTCATTATCATATTAAATCGCGGGGTAAGTTGAGCAACAGTTGCTCAACATTCCCCAACAGTTGCTAACAACCCGAATATTTGAATTAAAAGTGAGGTTATAAAAAAAACTGTATTAGATCAAACAAAATCCTCATTAGATATCAAAAATACATCAAATTAATGAACTTTTAACACTTACCTGATTTAAAATGGATAACATTTGAGTCGTACAGACGAAATATACACAGCAACGATTTTTTTACTTTTTGGTCGCAAAATAAACAAAACGCGCGTGTACTTTACTCGTTCGTCAATTCGCCACTAGCGGTGGCGTGATCATTTCCCCTCCCGCGCCCCCTCGTTTCCCTCATTTGACGTGCTAGCGTTTGATGTATAGTTTCGGAGATATTTTAATTGCCCAACTTACCCCTATGCTCAACTAGCCCCCGCTCTACCCTACTATGTATGAATGTGTGTAGAGGCGGCTGCGCCCGCTGTATAAGAATTAAGCTCAGTCGCAAATAAACGTAGATTACAATAACACGTATATTCTTTCTCCGTATTTATAATCTTCCATCATAGAACACCTAACACAGTTACTAAGCCTAAATTGGTGACCCTGAATTTTCCTGACTATATACCTTTAGAAGGTCTCAAATACTCATGTTAAGTTTGAATCATAATCTAATTGCGTTATAATTTTGTTGGCTCTCAACAAAATCCTGCTGATTTATGTTTTCTATTTCCCAGTGGTAAACCTTATTTTCAAATTAGTACAGTTACCCCATTGACTTATATTATTACTACCGTAAGTTACCCCCTTACCAATAAAACTTAAAATCATATGAATAGTTACCACTGACGTATTATTTATACGTCAGTGATAGTTACACACCGATTTCTCTCTTTCAGTCGTCACTTGTCAGTAATTTGACTTTCGAAGAAACAAGACAAAACGTTGTGTAACTATACAGACGCTATACAACGTTTATTAGTAAGGAGGTAAGAGTCGAAATAAAGCTACGGCTTCCTAGAAAAGCGGTAACCGTACATAATGGCCGCAGTGACGTGACGGCTGTCATTTAAATGACAGCAGACAGCGGCATAGATTTAAATCGCTAGATACCGCGTCAAAAGATAATCGCGTTTCTGGGGCCGTATTATACGTACTACGACACAATGAACGAAATCGCGCGAAATGAATACGAGGTTGGCGTGATTAGCTAATTAATTGACGTGGTTGTGAAGTAGGGAATCATTGACTGGTCATAGTGAATTAGGACCCTGTTTGGTTTTGACACCTCTGACACACAATGACGCAGTCACTTGACTTGATTATGCTATGTGTGAGTTAACTCGTATGGATACTTTTTCGTGTAAGTACGGTGAGGGCAAATCTAGCGATTTAAAACTTTGGGCAGCGGGGTTTGATGTCAAAATATACTGGTGTAAGTGACAGATTTTGATGACGGACATTATAATATGACGGAACCGTTTTTCTATGGAACCAAACCTTCACAAAACAGAAACGGAAAGTTTACCAAACGGGAAGTAGCCATAGTAATGTCTAGGTTCGAAATAGCCATAATATTTAATGTGGTATTTTTACCCTTCCAATTTCAGCTCCGACCAGTGATGTGCATATCGAACGTGTCATATCCATCGTTGGGTGAAACAGAGAACAGTAATTGAAAGGAAAAAGCAACAGATTTGCCTGTAACAAGCTGTCGGAACTTACCTGAAACATAATTTGTCTATAAAATTTTAATACAAAAATGTCGCTTTTCATCTGTTTGTTAATATCTTAGTACTAGTCTAGTTCTTCTAAACTACACAAGGGGTTTTTGATGCTCACGCCTATGGGGTAGACAGAAACTACAGAACGCTATCTGCTGCGATCTGTACAGACGCCAGCACATCAACCTACTACAATCTGTCAAATTTCTTTAACAGATTTTCAACTTTATCGCTAAAGCATAAGGTTCAAAGTTGATTGGGAAAATTTGACAGTTTCGGGTAGCTTGATGTGCTGTCGTCTGTACATACTCATTTTACTTCGTTTATATTCATACATTTACGCGATACTTGCGTAACACACTAATAGTAGCAATGGCTTTTATTTTGACAGTTCAACAACATTCATTGCGTCATTTACGTTGTTGAGCAGACGCATTTTTCGGACATAATGAAGCAATGTATTAGCAGTGATTGACAGTGTATTACAAAATGAGGGCTTTTCGTTTTATTTTTTTTAAACTCTTTTCTAGTGGCTGGATAGATGGCGCTGAACTTGGTGAGTTTCTGTAAGGAACGGAACGTCATATCATTTTTTGATTATTTCACTTGGATGTAATTTTGAGATCGTAAAACGAAACGTACATAAAAAAGTAAGTAATTAATTAACTACGAAGTAATAAGATATCTTCGTTTTGGCTTTGGCACCTAGTAACGTAGTCAGTTCAACGCCATCTACAGAGTTCTTGGAAACTATGTTCAAAAAGACAAAAACAAATCCTCTCATTAGCGCCGATTGCGAGTACCAACTACGCACCTGTCCTGTCTAAAGAACACCACCTATAATTGAGAAAATTTATTCCGGAAGGTATGTGCGGACACAGAATGTTGCGGCTCAACTCCTATGGGCGTTCGAGACCTCGTAGTAGGTATACTAGGTACTTACCAAGTGTGAAATCTCCCCGTATCCCGACACCAAGGCCATACCTCCATAATCCACAAACGTATCTGCCATCCTAATGGGTTTTACAAGATCATTGAATACGAAAGGTTCCATCACAAACTGTGAAAAAAGAAAAAATATAAATGAAACAATATACTTCTTTTTCTTCTTAGCGTATCGATGGCAAAAAGTTTAAACAACTGACTCAAAATTCAGCTGCGTGAACCTACTCACTGACGCAGTCATAAGATCATGGAAGTGCACAGGTGACAGGGCATGCGACGCGTAAAATATATGCTTAGGACATATTTATTATTCAATTTAAGATCTTATATATATTATATGACGGGACAGAAGGCCGATTGGAGCTGGGTTCTCCACCGTTGAACATTTTACTGAGCGTGTATGTGTGTTGCTGGCGAGAAGAAAAACTCTAACTTCGATTACTTATTTATTTAGTAAACGTGTGTACTTATTTATTTAGTTTTTATTGGCTTATCTAAGAACTACTTTTTGACTAGCCCCTTGCCATTAAATGTTTGTCTCATGAAGAACAGCTTACCAACACAGCTAAATCATGCTCAGGGAATTTATAATTATGGGGATAAGTAAGGTTCCGTAACGTTCTCCATTGTTCATGGTCTTCTTCCTCAAAATAACGTAAATTCCTTACAGTTGCTGCCACTGCATACTTGCCATTTAAACTTTGTGGAGAATATGTATACGTATATCTGGAAATATACAAGTGTTTCGAACATTTTTCTATGCAAGCTGGCTGTTCAAAGTTGAGGCGCACGTTACATAAAGCTACACTTCGAAGGAGACGGCAGACCGCAGACGGTAGTGCCGCTGTGGTTTTAATTCCAAACGCGACTCCACAACTTCTACGACAGCGACTCTTCTTTTCTTCCATTTCGCGATAATCATTTGTCAACTAAAAAAATACGCCTTGTCGCTCTGTTAGTGACAGCCCTGCATTATATCGTAGTCTGTGGTGACAGCTACTAACAGTACTATAATTTGGTATGTCACAATTGGTCACAATACTGTCTGCAGTCGCCTTCACAGACTACAATATATTAAAGGGTAGTCACCTCTCAACCGTAGCAGCAGGCACAGAGCATGTAACACTTTAAGCAGTCTATGGAAGCGTTTATGCGGTCTGCCCTCGGCTTCGGAATTGTAGAATTAAATTAAATGTCCTTTATTCTTAATGTACCTACATTAGGAATAAAGGACATTTAATTTATTTAAGTTGCGGCGCTCGGTAATATAAATAATCAATGATTTAATATGATGAGAACATGACTCATGACTGCATGAGGTTTAATTGACTTAGATGAGTTCTATTGATGATTCTATTTTTTATAATGCTGTTGATATCTACATATTTGTGATGGTCGCGAATCATATTTTGATTAACCTAATACTGTCCGTAAATTGCTAAAATCGAATTGAATTTCGCGGGATGCCGTGGCTAAAATAAAGAATAATGTACCTACCCAGGACAAAATTTGTTAGGAGTTTCATCGACAAAGCAATGCGCAGCTGACAATATTTTAGCTTCACCAATGATAACACCTCCACAAAACGTGTAAAATCTTTCTGGATCGCTTGGAAGTCTCGTTTTGAAACCTACCTTTGGAAGAAGGAGTATTATAATTATAATAAATAAAAAATATATATATTATCTTACTTAGCACAAAGCTGTTTACACTAAGTAGATTTAAAGCGGTTTGGGGTCGAAACGCTCGGGTCATTAGGCCAAAGTGCTCGTCTTCTTTTCAAGGGACTCGGCGACTGGTCGACACTTCACGTGACCAGCGGGTAGGCTCGTTCTTTGGCCAAAGAATTAGCATTGCCATTCAATATTGCAATGCTGCCAATCTTCTCCGAACGTTTCCGGATCACAGCGATATTGAGGAGTAGGTACATACTGTGACGCCTGAGTGTCCTTTTTATTTTTGCATGTTTCTACTTACTTACAACCCGCAAGAGTTAACTTGAGACTTCGCTCGGGCGGACGTATACGCGTGGTACTGAGATGTTGATGGTGAGAGTTGTAATAATGCGGGGGTCGGGAGGGCCGCTCGGATCTCAAGTTAACTCTTGCGGGTTGTAGGTATTAAAATTTAAACTGCGACTAAATTAACTGCGTGTGTGGTGGTACCTATTATTTTCCTCAACAACCTTTACTTGAGCAAGTGTGCTACTAAGCTCTTGATCATGTTCAGCAGTTGATTTTAATCGTTCTTAGTGAAGTTAAAATAGACATAGTTAATGACGTAAAGTTTCTAGGTATATACATTGACAAATACTTAAATTGGAAAAGGGAATTGAAAGCTATTGATTCATATATTTCTTCTGCGTGTTATGCCTTACGCAGTCTTAGGGACGTAATAGGCATAAAACACCTTAAAATGGTATATTATGCTTTTATAGAATCAAGGTTGAGATATTATAGCGTTCAGTTTTGGGGTAATAGTTTTAAATATAACTGCCAGAGAGCCTTTGTGCTCCAGAAGAGAGCAATATCGAACCATGGTACGGATACCGCAAGTAGAGATCTGTCGGCCCCACTTTATAAATTTAAAAATTCTTACTGTGCCCAGCCTCTATGTTTTAGTATTGTTGGTGAATTTTAAAAAATATCTTCATAATTACGAAACAGATGAGGAGAGACAGTTGAGGGAAAGTACGCACAGGAAGGATTTTAAAAATAAAATAAAACCCCAACTTAATATTGTGCACCATAGTCCACAATATCAAGCGGTGGAGATTTTTAATAGGTTGCCATTGGACTTAAAAGGTGAAATTTACAAAAGCTCATTTAAGTCAAGACTCAGAGCATTCCTATTGGACAAATGTTTGTATTCGGTAGATGACATATTCAAATTTTGACTGGTTTTTTTTTTACATTTTGACTTTTTTTAATTGTTTTGATTTTTTTTAATTGGACATATTCTCATTTTAACTTTTTGACTTTTTTAATTGTTTTATTTCTGTCGTAGTAGAAGATGACATATTTATATTTTGGTTTTATTTTTAATTTTATGATTTTTGTTAATTCGTAATTGTTGTTGTTATAGAATTTTCGTTTCATTTTTAATTATTTTTTTTTATAATAGTATTATTGTCCATACTTAATTAATTGATTGTTATATTTTTAATGTGCATGTTTTTTATGTTTTATTTATAGATGATTTCAAACACAATGTAAATTGTTAGCTGAATAAATTTAATTGAATTGAATTGATTTTAATGGGCTGATAAGGTTAATGATTTAAAATATAAAGAAAACTCATAACCTGATAAGGTATTTCACCAAGTGCAACGGGTCTACCCCCATGAACACGCTTTATCGTGTTTTCTGGGAAATCAGGTAAATCTCGACATTTATTCGCCTGAAATAAAAGGTTAATCATCACATATAATGTTGTTATTCTATTATAAGAAATAGTCATTTCACCATTGATTATCGGTAACAATTCAATGCATTGCAAGATTTATTATTTATAGCATTTCACAGAATTTTCGTGAGAAAACGTAGATAAACCTAATAGATGCATGTAAAATAAATGTCATGATCAGTCAAATTGGTCGTCAAATTGAATAAATTTATTCGTTCTGAAATTGATTACAGTTGTCAAAAAGCTAGAAACTTTAAAATCTGACTTAGAATTTTAAAAAGTAAATCTTATCCGAGTTTATGAAAATTTACAAACTAGCGACCCGCCCTGCTTCGCATGGTTTTTACAAATTGACAAAACAGACGAAATTTCTTTATTTAACATTAATGTAATATGCACATAAAAAAATGTAATGTGGAGGGCACTCAAATTATTTAAATGATGATGAAAACTGCATTAAATTCGATAATAAATAGAAGAACACACAGACGGAAATATTATTATAGATGATACATTTTTTTAAATATATAAATAATAAAGATGACACATTTCAACAACAACACAATACATTTCAACATTTCTGATGCATCCCAATTTCGTCACTTTTAATAATCTCAGTAAAAATTACAAATAACGTGAAATTTAATGAATTGTGCAAAAAAAAAATCCAATAAATGGTAACATTACAAGTAAAAGTGGTTTCAGTTTCAATTTTATTCCTGGTGCTAATCTTCGAGAAATCCGTGAAAGCGAATTTTACGTCAACAAACGATGAAATCGATTTTCGAGTAAATAATGCAATATCTCCACTTTATTTAGAGACATATAAATTACATTTTTAAATATTTTTATAAAAAAACATATATAAATATAATTAATAATAGGGTATCGGGAACAGGGTTCAAGTTACCGGTGGTTAGGGCTCCTGAGAGAGGAGCCTCCTAACGATACGCGCCGTGTCCAGAAGTACTGCTTTCTGGACCAAACCCTTGATCCAGCTGCCTAACGAGAGCCTCGTCACGTGTTGGTCGAGGCTCTTGGCTATTATGCCATTGGCCGTCACGACTATCGGTATTATTATATTCTTATAATAATATAAAGCAAGTTTTTTTATATCGTTGTATTCTTCTTAGGAGGTGATAGCGACGAATAGTCAGTATCCACCAATGCACGAAATGTGTCCGCTTAGAATATTAGGTGGAAGGACAGTGGATATCGAAGAAGTACCGTACCAGGTAAAAATATCAAATTATTTATTTAATAACTTTCATTATTGTGAGTTTATCTGGGACATTACTGGAAACTGGACTTATCTATACTTCTATACTACATACTAATATACTATACTAATATTATATTATTACTAATATTACATATTATAGGCAAGTATATACAATTTTATTTAAAAAAAAAACAGTGGCACTCCGGGAGTGCCGGCAGAAGTGAAACTTGCACCATTAATTACGTGTGTATTTTTTTAATCGTCTTATATACAAAACACGCACGGTGTCGGTTACGGTAATAGTGTCGCAAGTTCAATGGTTTTTTTCCATCTCAAAGCCCAACATGCTTAATGAAGTGTTCACCTCAAAACCAATATCACTTCATGGCTAGCATTTGTAATTCCAGAAAGTTAAGTGAACCTGAAATGTTGTCTTTTATGGGGGAAGCGACAGTAGTAGTCCGCGAAATTAAAATTTTCTTACGTTTTTTGCATTTTGCAGGTAAGTGTCAGGTTGTATGTTTATTCAAATATGATTCGCGAGCGAAACAAGTATGCATGTATTAATATAATTATAATCATTAAAGTCATCATCATCTAAGTTCATATAATCCTATTGAATGACTATTTCTGAAATATTGAACAATAGAATTATATAAACTGGGTTGTATTGAAGATTTTATTGGTTCTAATTCTGTAAAGTCATATTTCTTACAGCTTGGTAAGCAAGCGGCAAGCTTAGTGTGGGACGCCCTCCAGCTAGATGTACCGACGACCGTAAAGGTAGCTGGGACAGACTGGACGCGGTTGACTGAGGATAGGGTGTTGTGGCGCAGCTTAGGAGACGCCTATGTCCAACAGTGGATTGCGAAAGGCTAAGTTGATGTACAGTACCCGGTGATAAATATTGCACATCGACCTTTGGAGAAAGACAATCGGCTAATATCGGCTTCGTAGAGCATTATCTCTGTCGCACGAAATACAAACAGTCCGGTATCTATTAGGAGCTGTTAAAACAATTATGATTTGCTTCTTTTGATAATTATTTTTATTCTTTGTATAAAATCGATAGGATCGAATAGGTCGATGTGCAATATTTATCACCGGGTACTGCAGTTGATTTATTGATACTTAAAGCTTTTTATAAGTAAATAAATACTAACAGCGACTCTTTTTCAGATTTTAATAGTAAAATGCGACAGATTTGGTGATTTTTGGAAGTTAGTTTGTGGTGGATCGATCATAACTCAACAACATGTTCTGTCAGCGGCTCATTGCTTTCAAATAAAGTAAGTTACAGTTATTATGATAATCATCATTATCCGCCGAGCAAAAGGCTCGGCTCGGCTCGGCCCAATTATGTTAAGGTTGTCTTTCGACCTAACTCGATGCAGTAGAATACAAATATTTTACATGGAGCGACTACCTATCTGACTTACACTGCGCATATAATGGATGCACGATACCTTTTGGAAAAACTAGTAGTCAAAATTTCGGGATTGTGACTACCCAACGACTGTCAAAGATCTACGAATGACAGCCGGGACCATCGGCTTAGCGTTCTTTTCGAGACACGGAGGGATCTCCATAATGATACCCGTACATAAAATTATTCGTTTAAAAAACTCATATTATTTTATGTGTGGTATGACTGCCATTTCGTTTCTTTTGTTTGTTTTTAGGACCATTTGCTCGCTGGATGATTTGCTAATAGGACATTTTGCCAAACTGTCGTTTTGATTATACATAGTTAGTTTTGCTATCAGCCGGTCGATTCTGTAAAAATCTCACCGTGAAAACTTAGGTGAAGTGAGTTTGTTTTTGCTAGACATTGACACTATTGACAGCTCACTCCACGCTCACTTCACCAAAGTTTTCACGGTGAGATGGTTACAGAATCGCACTGCCGGACTCTTTGATAGCGATGGGAAATCATTACGGGCATCGATAAGTTTCAGGTACTAAAGCGCGACTCCGCGATTATTTTAGTTTTTAAATCTTCATCTTGGATTGTTACTTAGGGCTGTGAGAAAATACTACAGAGTTGTTGCCGGCACCGGTCGATCGAATATGGTATGGTACCAAAACCTCAGAAGAACAGGACTAAGAAAAAGTACTAGTACTGAAGTCTGGCGGAAAATTTTGAGTTGTTATGTACATCAACATTACAGCAGAAGGAGGCATAACCATGACTTTGCCGTGTTAAAGGTAATTTGTTTTATAATTCTTTCGGTAGGTACTAATCACTTGTTAGGGTTTCGTACCGAAAGGGTGACAACCAAACCCAATACTAAGCCTATCCTGTTTGTCCATCCGTCTGACTGTATCAGTCACAGGGTATCTTCAGATTTGTAATAGATAACCAGTTAAAATTTTCCAAAAGTGTTCCTCGTATACACGGTAGATTTTTTCCCATTGGCGATTTTTTCCCGCGGTGATTTTTTAACGCCCATGGGATTTTCATTGACTGCTTAACACTAAGACTGGAAAATCCAACGGTGTATTGTCTTGACGCGCTGGAGTGCTCTATGTTGGATTCTGAATACTCTGCTCAACACCTAGAGTTAAAAATCCAGCCCGTGGATAGGAGGGCTTACTTTACTGCTATACATACAGCATTGTGACCATAGATATAAGAAATGTTGCTCATAATGATGGGTACAATGACCCGTAAAGAGGTTTTAATTACACATTGTATAGCAATAAGTAGGGTGAAATGACAGCTATACGCACAGATCGGCATTTGAATGTATCTCAATTCCTTTCCGTATTCGCGGATGCATACCAATGGATTTCTTGCTCTTAAAGTGATGCCCACAGATATAATGTAGACAGACCTAGATAACGCAAGTATCAGCAGTGCTATTCTGTAAAAAGATCACCGTGATAACGTAGGTGAAGTGAGTTTAAAGTGAGCTGTCATTCCACCTGATGCTAGGGATTGACACTATTGACAGCTCACTTTAAGCTCATTTCACCTTAATTTTCACGGTGAGATTTTTACAGAATAGCATTACAGGATCTGTATGAAATTGAAAACCAAGCGTGCCATTTTTTGACTACCTACTATGACGTCACAAACACTATTTAGTGATGGGACAATCAAATCGATTCAAAGACGCCGCCGCGTGTGGCACCCGTCTCGCCCCACCCCTGGGGCCTAGCGCCAGCGCTCACTCTAACCCAGCCAGCAGTACACAGAACTGAGCCCAAAAGTGGCGGCTAACGATTTTTCTACGTAAGCTGGTGCGATATTTGGCACGCGAAGTAGTTGCTCTTGCGTTATCTAGAAGTGTAAATGGATTTCACCCTAATTTTTTCTTTGTGTACTCGCAGTTGGAGTTCCCTGTAAACTTTTCGCGGGCGGTACGACCTATACCAATGCTGAAGCCCAGTCATGGCATCCAAATCAAAGACGAAGATAAGTGTTTGGTTACAGGATTCGGACTAATGGAAAGGGTATTACTTTCTGTTATTGCTGTATTGTGCTAACGTCATTTGCAAAAACAATGTTCCAAAACTGTTTCCCAATGAATACTGGGCTTTTGATGTATTATAATAATACCAGAAGAAGAAACAAGCGAGAGGTACAAAGTCCGTCGAAGTGGAGATGCTTGGGGGAGGCCTATGTCCAGCAGTGGACGTCTGTCGGCTGAATTTATTATGATGATGATGATGCATAATACCAGCAGTGTCCCATTGCAAGGTAAGGGCTCATGCAGAGAAGAAACGAGCATTGATCACCACGCGCTTGCTCAAGATGGGTTGTCGATTTCAGAATTATATTCCAGCTGCAGCGGGGCAATTACGTAACACATTATCAATCGGGATCAGTTTCATTTTGACAGTTCAACAAAATTCATTGCGTTATTTACGTGTTGAGCAGACAAATTTTTCAAACTTATGAAGCAATAGATTAGCAATTTGCTTCAAAATGATTCACATTCCAATTGATAGTGTGTTACGCAAAAAAAATAAAAAATAAATTAGGGTGAAGTTCCGTCACGATGTTTTTCGACACCGATGTCAGTAATGTCCAAGATAAACTCAGAACGTAGGTACATAAAATTGAAAATAATATTTATTGACACTTGCCCGGATTTGACCCCACAAACAACCACTTGCATGAGAGGTGAGGCTTTAACCACTGGGCCTTCAATATTAAATAATATAAAGGAGCAGTGGTGGCTCTGTGGTAATAGCTGCGACTTACGAGATGTAGGTCGTAGGTTCGAACCTAGTCAGCTGCTTTACTTAGTGTAAATTATTTAATCATCACTGCTCTTAAAACGGTAGAGCCAAAAACTCGAAGACATGTGACATCTACCACTGGGCCCGCGTGGTAGATTACGGCCCACTCTCTATCACTAACAGTAGGCCTGTGGCCTAGCAGTGGAAAATTAGGGACTGATTATATGATATAATATAAAACTATGCTTTTTAGTCCAAACCGTCTCGGCATCTCCGAATGGTATGTGTCCCTTTCATAACAAGGACAAGATGCATTAATATCTATCACAAGAGAATTGTAACAGCAAATCAATTTTGCGCAGGAGATTGGGGTAAGGATAGTTGCGAGGTAAATAAAGGCGATTTAATTTTTTAAACTGTCACCGCACTCACATTCACAAAATGTGGTACCTACGGGAACTGTTTCTAACGACTAAAGGTATGTATTTGGTTATTAATGTAGATTTTGCTACTAACAGTAAATAAATAATAAATATTTTATTCATTACCATTCCTGTTACAATTTGTAAAATAAGTATAAGGTAAATACCACCCTATTGCTTTGGGATATCCTGTAATGATGGAAGTCTTCTATTAAATAAAAAAAATAAAACCATTAAAATATTTATAACATACACACATCAAAAGTGTCTAGGGATCAAGCATTTTTATGCGGATTTCTTGAGATTGAGATGTGGCTTTGTAATAAATTTATGATTTAATAAATTTATATGGATCCTTTTTGGTGCATTTCATAATTTGAAACAGGAACTGTTAATCAAATTCGAGTAAAAGATGAAAATCAGCTGTCAATATTTTCCCTATAAAAACATACAACGCATTGAAGACATTATTAGTGCTACTGTTTCCCTACTACTGATTAAAACCAACGTTATTATGGAGCGGCGACGTCATTTAAGCAGGGAAGAAATGCTCAGAGCCGTGGGAATGATAGAAGCTGGTTCCCGGCAACGTACTGTGGCTTTAGCTCTGAATACAAGTCAGAATGTTATCAGTCGACTTTGGACACGTTACCGAAGCACTGGTACCGTGGCTGAGCGCCATGGAGGACGGTATCGCTGCACCACACGGAGACAAGACCGATACATTCAAATCTTAACTCGAAGAGCTCCAACAATAACCGCCATGATGTTAGCCGTGAGGCTTCATCACTCTTCAGGGAACTTAATTAGCGACCAAACAGTCAGAAACCGCTTGCATGAAGTGAACCTTCATTCCCGAAGACCGCTACGGGTACCACCTATAGCAATGCACAATCGTAGGATTCGATATCAATGGGCTCTTGAACACAGAAATTGGGCAGAAGAACAATGGCGTTTCGTGTGCTTTTCTGATGAGTCTCGTTTTGGTATGAGACCGGATACAAGACGTATACGACACTGGAGAACCCCTGGACGCCAACAGCGATTAAAATCCTGCCAGGAAGTCCATCCTTATAGTGGTGGAACCATCATGGTATGGGCGGGTATTTGGATCGGCGGAAGAACTGAGTTGATTTGGATCAGAGGCAACCTCAACGCTCAAATTTATGCTGAGACGATTGTATCTGACGTCATCGTTCCTCTACAAGTGCAAATCGGTCCCTTATTTTAGTTAATGCATGATAATGCACGACCGCACACCGCAAGAGTTGTAAGACAGACTCTCGCCGCAGCTAACATCAATGTCCTGCTCTGGCCTGCTCAGTCGCCAGACTTGAACCCGATTGAGCATGCATGGGATATGCTACAGAGAAGAGCTCTGCCGAATATGGAGGGTATCCAGTCGCAAGAAGACCTTTTTTTGTTGTTGCAACGAACATGGGCGGCCATTCCACAGCGTGATTTGGATGAACTCATTTTGAGTATGCCAAACCGATGTTCTTGTGTTGTTAGTGTTCGCGGTAGAAACACGGATTATTAATTGTTTAAGTTACCCAATAAAATTTTAAAGAAAACTGTTATTTCAGTCTTTTTTTCGAACTTTAATGTTAGTGGTTCAAATGTCAAAAATCCCTTTATTAGGAAAATGGCAAATTTCTTTATTAATGCAAAGGGGACTTGGTTTATCGTTATTGTGACAAACGAAAACACTTTATTTGATGAATCCTTAAAGAAAATTTTAATTAATATCAATCAGGAGAAAAGTTATTGCAAAAATATATGTTGATCCCTAGACACTTTTGATGTGTGTATTTGCTCGTAAAGGGTCTCTTATTTCACCATTTTCAATATCGTAATGTATCTCATTACGTACTTGTGCGGTAATGTAAAGTAAATCGCACGGTTTATCAAGATGCTCCGTCAAAACGAACGGTACTTTTTTAAATCTTAGCAAAGAGTTTTTATTTCAGAAAAGATGTCAACATTTTATGAATAAAATTAACTTTGGGAGATAAAATATAATAAATAAACATTTAATTCTTAAATTTAATTAATTTTGACAATAAATTACAACCATTAATATCTGTAACAAAAACAAAAATATTAATTTACTTTATTAATAATACTGGCTGTTTTGTGCCTATGCCTGAAAAAAAAAAGCGCGAACGCGCGCGCATCGCTTATCGCTTTTTCTTGTCGCTGTACTTTTTTTATTTGAAAATGTCGTCAAGTAATGATGAATTTATTAATTACACACCGCCAGAAGTCTCAGAGGCAGCGAAAAAGGCTACTCTAAACCTCTTGCCCGAAAAATCGACCGATAGATACTTACAAGCGTATCAAAATTTCATCATAATATGGAAAACAAGCAAATATGCAAATTCAGTCCGAGTTTTATTTATTTCCTCGCAAATATGTTATAAAACGTCGTATGACATACGTGCGCTTTGATAATTACAGCCTCTGCTTTCTTTTAGCCCTCGCCTACGGCTCGGGCAAGCAATATCGCCTCGGCTGTAATTTTCAACTTACCGCACTTATATCATAATGTACTATTACATAAAGTCTTAGATTTAATTTACAAAGGTATAATAATGTTAGATGCCTATAATAGGATAAACCTGTATCACAGGCGGCATCAGCATACTTACTTTATGGTAATTGTAGGACAATAAAATTCTTATCAATTAACAATAGAAGTATTGAAATAATGACAAAATTTTATTAATTCAGTACATGGTCCAAGGTCCCAGGGCCCCCAGACGTTATTTGTTTTCTGAGTAAAAAGAGCGAAAAAAGAAAAACACGGACTGTTTTCGCCATATTATGATTCATAAGGTTTTCCTTTTATGATTCTTCCAAAGTGGCCTTTTTAGGCCCCCAGGTAGGTACTAAAAGTACGTAAAAACATTACTCACTCAAGCATTACACTATTACTTATTCTGTGGCATTACTTAAAACCAGGTTCAACGAATCTAATGGCTCTAAATGAATTTTAAGTAATGCTTGACGCCTTAGTCTGAGTTCTGATTTTTAAGTACGTTTTACTGAATAGGCCCGAGGATCTTGTTCTATAGGTAGGTATCATCAAAACTTTAACCAATTTGAATTCAATTTAGTACCTACACGGTCGCTCCTATAGAATAAAAAGTTCAAATAAAATTAACAATCAAAGCCTAGTCTTTTCCCCACTATGTTGGGTTGGTTAAGTTCGCTTCCAGTCTAACAAGATGCAACCAAGAATCATTTTACATGGAGCGACAGCCTATCTGACCTCTACCTACTACCTACAACCCAGTTACCGAGTAACACGATAGAATAGAATAGAATCGAATACTCTGTAACCCCCCCCCCCCCCCCGCCCTCGCCGTCATTTTTGGGCGTCTACACATAAAAACTGGCAAAAATGTACGATTGGCAGCTGGGGCCAATGGTTTAACGTTTGTCCACGACACGAAACGGATTTCGGTAAGAAATAGTTTGGTCACCCATCTACGGATCGACTTTGGCAAGCGTTACTTAACCTTGAAGATCGACCTGTGCACCCGATTATCTACGTAGCCACGAACCCCTTTCTAGATTTTTTTATAAGTAGGTACCTACGGTTAAAATGAGTTTCTTTTTCAGGGAGATTCTGGCGGACCGATCACATATCAGGGATATTTGATAGGTATAGTCTCTAACGGAGGCAAATGTGGCCAAACCCCCGGAATATATACAATGATTTCTGCTTACACTTCCGGAGATAAGATACCTTTAGCCATGAGCCATTGTGTAATGCTAAGTCTAAATATCCTTAGAATTGTCTTTTTGGTATTCTTAATTTCTGTACATAATTTCGTTGTTATAAAACACTTTATATTATAGTCGTTTAAATCCATTGTATTGAACTTGCTAATTGTTGAAAGTATAAATATTTTTGTGGTTATTTTTCGTTTTAAATCTTAATGAGTTTATATAGTACTATTAGTACTTGTTTTCGTTTCCTTTAATTTTCGGTAAACAACTTTGCAACAAATCATTGATGAGTTTCAAGCTGTCCCTATCATTTGATGTATTGTTATTGTTATTTTACCTCTGATTTTGCATCTCTGTCAAAATTACAGTAGGTAATCTTTATTCTCATCACGATAAGGTTGCTGCCTCAAAGGTATACGATATACGTGCCGAGAGTACAGCTGCTGGATTCGCATCGCAACGTCAATCCTGCACCTGGTGATGGAAGAAAGCTTCTGGCCGCAGGATGTGGAATTCACCTTTGGCGCACGTACGTCACTATGTGTGTGTGTGTATGTGTGCCGGGCCGACCCGTGACGAGAGTGGAGCGAGCCAGGAACATCCCGACAGTTTACAAAAATCAGTTTAATATACCTACTGGACCCTCAGTGAAGGAACTTTCAGATATTAAGCTGAAAAGAACAGATACTACACTCTTATCTTAGCCAAAATGCTGAGAAGGGATACCGATATTCTTTTTTTAAGCGGAGGGTCGTTTCGTCGCGGAGAATCTGCGATTTAAACAGCAGGTGAACCTGTACAGCGCCATCTGTTATTCAAGAATGAAAACACATGTAGGCATTTTTCATCATAATACCTAAACATGTGGAAATAAGCGTTGAGTTCACAATGTTAAAATAGTTAAGTGCTTGTCAAATTATGCGTGTTACTCGTACCATCTAAGAGATAAGTCTTGAAACGATTTGTATATTTAGAGCTAGTTTCACCATTATGTCCTAGAAGATTTATTAATATCAACGTTTATTGTTGTTATCGTGCCATAAGATACTGCAATCTACCGATCCTCTTTGGTATCAGGTAGTAAGAAGCCAAGCCGCTTTCTATTCCCACCCACTGTCGTTAGTCGCGCAAGTAGCTCTCGTAAATACAGATAGATGCCGCAACTAGCGTCAATATGCGTGACAACATACATTTCAACAGTATATTACATCATAATAATAATAATCACTTAGTACAGAATACATATTGGATGATCTTAGTGCTTTTTTCCATAAGTCTAGGTATCTAAGATGAAAATGTCTACTAACATTTTACACTTGTGAATAACAGATGGTGCTGTACAGTTTCACCTGCATTCTGAATCGCGGTGTTAAGATTCTCCGCGACGAAATGAACATACGCTTTAAAAAAAAAAGTACGGCGTTACTACTCGGCCATTTGCCTAAGATCAAAGTGTAGTATCTGTTCCTTTCAGCTTAAAATCTGAAAGTTCCCTCACTGAGGAACCAGTATATTAAACGGATTTTTGTAAACTGACGGGATGTTCGGGGCTCGCTCCACTCCCATCACGGGTCGGTCCGGTATTGCAGTGCCGTCGGGATCGGCCCACATAGTTATATCCTATAACCGATCATTATGACTATCTTACTTACGAGTCTAGCTAGTTAATATTCATTATAGTGCCACTACGTATATTAATTGAGTTTTTGGAACATTTTTCGGAATCAATTGGGACGTTTTATGCCTTTCAAAACTTTGAAGAGAAGGCGACCACAGAATAACGAGAAGTACGATAGTATAGTGTTGGCTTGGCACATAAAAGGACACTGACTGTTGAAAACGTTGATATAATTATGTATAGTTTAGCAAACTAATTATTAGACGGAGGTACCTATAGGTACTAGTTTATTAATATAAAATGGACCAAGCTTTTATAGTCATAAAGATCTAAGTAGGTACCTACTACCTATGCTTTGCTGTATTAATCTTTCTTCACCTTAAAATCTCTTGTCTAATAAACTTCCTTGTTCTGAAATCTTAGCCGTAGTAGACGCTGTGCATAATACATCAGATGTTTCATTACCTCTAGACTCCGGCCCAAGGCACCGGAACTTGCTTCATAAATTATAACTTCCGTTAGTTTAGACTTGACGGATCAAGTGTGGTGATACAGGGGGTGAAATTTTAGCCGAGATGAATTTATTAAGAAACAATTATTGAAATTGGTAAAAGTATAGTAAAGATTATTTATTTGAAGTTTTATCTGATGACTTAATTTTTTTCCCGGAGCAAATTGGAAATGATGAAAAGAACTAAACCTTTACCAATTTACAAACGAGTAGATAGGAATATTATAATTATGTTCAATTCATTCTCTGCTTCAGTTGGATACGTTCTCCTACACCATAAAACACCATAGCAAAGGGGGTCTCTGGGGAACTCAAGCAATGCAAGCGTCGTCCCAGGTAGGTACCTACTTACACAAAAATCACACAAACGTGTCTTATTGCTATGACAAACAGGCAGTGAACCTAAACGACTGCAAGAATAACTTTTTTAATTACAATAATAATCTTACTCAAAATCAAAATATTTTATTTCACATAAACCTACATGGGCACTTATGAAACGTCAGAAGCTAGGTGCACGGTTCAAAATGGTCGTTTCCCATGGAGAAGAGCCGGCAAGAAATTCCATGGATACTTTTTTTAATATCTAATAATTGGCTTTTACAATGTTTTCATTACAGTGTTAACAGAGGGGCAATTTCCATAATTTTAAGAACGTTCACAATCTGCGGGTCTAAAAGGCCACTTTGGCAGAATCATAAAAGGATAACATTATGAATCATAATATGGCGAAGATGGTCCGTGTGTTTCTTTTTTTCGCTGCACTAGGTACGTAGGTATAATCAAAGAGATTGGGATTGGATTTGAATTGGACTGATTGGTATTTTAGCACAGACCAAAAAAAATAAGTGAAAAAGCCTTCACCAACAGGATATGATACGATTAACTTAACAGATAACTGTCCATTATGATTCATAATGTTATCCTTTTATGATTCGCCAAAGTGGCCTTTTCAGTCCCCCTGATCTCAGTCTCAATCTGTCAAAAATACCTCTTTTTTTCTTTACCTGCACCTACATTTTTGTCATGTTTTTGACATTGATTGTCACCGAGATGAGATTGCGCCTAGATTTTGAACGTTTTTAATTACGAGAATTGGTATTTTGGTATGGCGAGTACTCAAATTCAAATCACGAAAATTTAAATTCACCTAATGTTAAACTAGGGACCACTTCAATTCGCAAATTTTCACCTCGTATGGTTCAACCCTCAGAAATCCGTTCCTCGTGAATTGTCTTGAGATTTGTATTTAATTAGTGAGACCTCAAGTCGATGTGTGTAGCCAAACCGGATATTAGGCCTGCATACCTAATACCACGCACTTCGCAAGGTAACCGACGTAAATTGGACGTCGAATGTAGGTACCTTTCTAATTGATAGGAATTGTTCTTGGTGATTTGATTAAGAGGATGGCAGTAATTGGTACTAATTTAATCAAATTGTCTGAGTTCTTCGATTCTGTTGGCGAGAACTAGAGCCTTAATATAGCGGTAAGTTCAACAATTTACAAGCTAAACACTGAAAACATATATTATGTAAAAGTTTATGAAAACATACATACATACACTCGAAAAACATAACCCCCCTCCTGGCGCAGTCGGGTAAAAAGAGCTCATTGGGCATCAATTTGTCCATCGTAAAAATAGGTGTTAGTCAGCAGGATGCTTGCGGGGGATGACTGCTCAGCATGCGGACTGAGAGACGGGTCGTACAGGATTATTTGAATGCTCATTTAAATCATATTTGACATTATGTCGACAATTATTCACTAGGGTATTCTTCTACATTCCCGAATAAATACAATTTGATTAAACAAAGGGACTTAAAATTCTTGATTTGTTTGGTACCTGCTGTACTTTTCGATCAATTAAGTCTTAATACTAATGCAGTCAAATGTACTTATATACCTAGGCACTACAAATACTTAGGTACTTACATCTCGAGTTCTAAGTAGACAAACAAGCAACACGGTACAAGACGCCGCTAATTAGGTCTGCTAAGTTAAACAAGTTAGTGACACCGTCACTACCGAAATACTAATTAAGTGATACGCTGTTCTACTAAGTTCGGCTAAGTTGGTTCTAAGTTGTATTGTCTAAGTTCAGTTCGACTGAACTGTGTGCATTTGGAGGTTTCGGACCCTGTAATCTGTTTCTTACGTTTAATTTTAATTAAATAACTAAAGGAGTCTTTCCGTAATAAAAAACGATGCTTTTTTTTGTATGAAATGTAATGTCGTTGTAGGTAATTATTTCGTTTAATTACTTTAGCGTAGATTATACTGACGCAATTTCTGTGCTTTTTTGCCCGTTGTTGATGTTTTCTTGAAAATGTAGGTACCTAAAAACAATCCAGCTATAGTACAACATTCATTATTATGTGAATAAGAAAAAAAAATGATGTCATTTCAAGCACAAAAAACGAGAAAAAGTTAAACACTTTTATTTCGTTACAAGTAAAAATCTGGGAATCGCTTTTTCCAATCCACATTGAAAAATTAAAGTTCTTTTTTCCGTTTTTTTTTTACAAAATTGTTATATTCTTCGGAGAGCCAGACTTCCAAACATACAAGCATTGCAACCGGCTCTGCCCGTACTTGTCAAAGAACATAAAAAAGCCACTAGAAAACAAAATGAACAGATGCGTCACAATACATCGTTATGCGGCACGCTTGCGCACTCAATAAAAACGTAATGAATCATAATTTTGCACATATGCGAGTTTTAAAGGACAGTAGAGCGGTTGGGTCTATGTCCTTTTTTGGGAAAATTATAATTGCCAAATGGACGAACAAGTAGAGATTATGCAATGAAAAAAAATAATTTCTTACACCATATTAAAGCGATTTCATTAAGACTTCATACAGTAAGAAGAAATTTTTGTATGGTTGAACATACTATTTACTGAAAAAAAAACAACAACAAAAAGGAAAATCACCATTACTGTTATGTAAGTAAATTTCAATGGTTTGAATGATACCTTTCACCAAATGAATAAAACAGTTAATTTTTTGACCTTTTACGAGTAGCTACTTAAAACGTTAAAGTTTACTGTCATGATGATGACGGTAACATTTTGCCTCAAGCTATAACTGTTTTCGGATCAGTAAAAAATACTGTTTTGAACGTTAGGCTCATATGCAGTTTAAATCAATGTTTTTTCATTTTTATTTACTGCTTATTTCTTTCAGTGAATAAATTAATTTAATTTTTTTTTATTAAGTAGATGTATACGTGTTAAATAAATGTTCTAGTGCCTAATAGATGCTTCATGACTATATTTGGATAGGATTAATAGATACAGCGTTCAACAATACGGGCACGATGTTTCTGGAAACAAAAGCCAACAATGCTTCAAGTCAAAATATCCCTAATTTACAAACATACAAAAAACTGACCATACTAGAAGGTCACTCAAGTGGCTAATGGCGCAACAAAAAGCATTTTAATAGTGGGGCTCAATGGGGCATTACAGGAACGAAAAGCAAGCGTTGCTTATTAAAAATGTGGCCTGAATATCAAATTGCTATCTCTGTATTGTGTCGCACCCCTAAATTATTGGTCGGTACCCCTTGGATTTTGATGGTAGTGTATTTGAGTCGATGGAACGTTTAGATTGGGCACGTTTTTTATTTGCATCGGTGTTGTGTTGTCAACGTTTTATTAGGAGTTGTTTTAGTATGCCGACTGTTTGGCCAACAGTTTAATATTAAGTGATGCCGTGGCAATTTAAAAATACACCTAAAATGTTCTTGTTTTTAATCAAAATATATAATTTTCGAGTAAAAAATTAAACGTTAAATTACTCTCATTAGGAAGAGCAAAACGTTTAGGTTTTCATCGTCATAAAAACAAAAACAATAAATATTTTGAAAAACGAATGTTGTCTGTGTTACCTATATGACTCAGACTTATAAATAAGCGACCTTACAGAACCACACACATAGGCGCGTATTACAAAGTCCCACTCAAGACACAAGCATTACCTACCTAAAACAAGTTTAGAGCCATTTGATTGGTTGAAACAAGTTTAAGTAATGCTTGAGAATTGAGCGAGTTTGTGTAATACTTTCATGTTCAAAATAATGACCAAAATGTTTCATAAAAAATCTATTTAGTAAGAAACTCATCGTGAAATATAGGTGAAATAAGCTACAGTGAGCTGTCAATAGTGTCATCAGGTGAAATGACAGCCGACTTCAAGTTCAGTTCACCTGAGCTTTCATGATTCTTTTTGCAGAATAGGTAGACCGGCTATAATAATGTTGCTCCCTCTAAAACTTTAAACAGGCTACATAAAAAAGCTACAAGTCGGAGCACCAGTTATCAGGGGCGCCACTAGCCCTAACGCGTCCTATTGTTTGTTTTTTTATATAAATAAATTCAGTTGTCACATCTCAGATGATAAATGGTGGCACTGACATGAGGCTCATATGGCGAATTTAGGAGGAACCCACTTTGGGCCACTTGTTACTTTGTTAGTGCTTTTTGACGAGGGCGCGATGTTTTCGAACTTGGAATTTTTGATTTTCATAAATCTTTTTTTTTTGGACTTGTTTGTTGGTGAAAAATTAATCGATGTTATTTGAAAGAATGATTTGATTCTGTAATTTTTACAGATTTTACCTACGTCAGATGTTATGCTTTTCTTAGAGCATTAGAAAGTAATGTTTTTTATGAAATCCATATATTTTGTGTATCGCAAATATTTACCTAGTTCTCTAGCATAATTTCGGATATTGTATAATGTTCTATTATATAATAGGTTTTTCCTACTTTAATTTGAATACATATTATTTTATAAAATAGGCATTTACTTCTTTTGGTGACGTTATTATTGATATGAGAAGACGATGAATTTTGCTGCCCAACCGTTCATTTGTGTAAAAAAAGAAAACCCAGTTCATAAAATAAAGTCTTCCTAAAAGCCTCAACAGTTTCCCTGTTTCGCAAACCCAAAATAAACAAGCAAGACGAAGCTAAGCTGACAAATATTCTTGACAAAAATAATCTAAACCAATTCCGAGGCTAGTATTTCGTGACGCTAAATAAATAATCAGTTCACGAATCCATTTGGTTCGGTTTCCGCATTTTTTCGGCTCCATTACAAGACCGGTGTGCAGCCAATTTGAAAATATTGAATAAGTAAAGCTTCCCGAAATATGAATGCAGAGATGAAGTTAATGACAGAGCTGATGCTTTTGTACGTTGAGGTAACTTTGTTTAGCCGAAAGATGAGAGAAAGCGTTAAACATAATTTATTTGGAATGTGATATCATTAGGTTTAGGTATTGTATAACATATAAGTAGGGGAGACCGGGGCTGAAAGTTCCGATTTTCAAATAACATGAAAATTTATGATGAAAATGATAAGATTTCAATATTGATATTAGATTTTATTAAAAAGTCTTAATCGGTCTCTGAAATAGTACAGTCATTTCTGCTAGTTTCTCTATATTTTTTTTTGTACAGGCATATTTTTGCAAAATTTCGGAAGGGAACATTCAACCCCACTTTGGGGCGAGTTGTTCCATGTGTGGGGAAAATTGTGCCACTTAGATAATATTAATAAAGTATAAGGATAATGTATGGTTTCTCTGGTTAAATAAAACAATAAATAATTTCTATAGTTAGGTTCATTTATTTAGTTGTTATGCGATGCTATAAACTTTAAAAAACAACGAAAAACCATTACTAGCTACAACTAGATTCAAATTTTGTATTGGTTTACAAAAAATGAGATCTATTAGCTTATAAATCTTACTACCTACATACTTAAGGATACAAAAAATCGTACTGGAAAGGATACTTAAGATAAACACTTTTCTATAACTAAAAAATATTGGCAATTCCATAACAGAACTTAAAAAATGACAACAAAATATAACTGGAAATCTTTAGATAAATGTTTATTTTTTTAATTCAACTATAATAGAGATTTATCAAGTTGAAAACCTTATCACAAACATAACTGCACTTATTTTAACTACATAACACAACAGGTAGCCTTCATGCACACGTTTCATTAATAAATTTAATGATATGATAAGTGAGATCAAAACATAAAATTATAATTAAATACCAAAATGAAACTGCTAACGTCAATATTATTTATCATGTTGAAGTTATCAAATTATTTTTATTAATTGAAATAAAATTATAATAAAGACAAATCATCAGTCTTGTTTAAATCAGTCGTAATCAACTTTGGTAACTTTTATTCTTATTCGTCGTTAAATTCTTCATCTGACTCACAGTTGGGACACACATAAGTAATATTATCAGTTTCATTTATACATTTAACATGTGCCCAATTTTTACACATGCTACTTTCTATCCACTGTTCTCTTGGAAGAGAATTTGAATATGAATCACAACAAATTATGCAGTACCATTCCAGATCCTCATCATCACTATCACTCTCGCTTTCTTGTAATACTCTTCGTTTAGCTTTTTTTTGAGCTATTCCCTTGCCTTTACCTTTTCCTTTATTATTGTTGTTTTCCTTTCCTTTATTTCTAATGGCTTCGTCTTTTCTTGCTTTCATCTTTATCTGTTCTTCAGCTAATGCATTTTTTTCTGGCGTGTCAGTCAAAGCAGCTGTAAATTTAAGGATCGATTGGGGTAAGTTGTTCCGGGGAACAACCAACCCCTTTAGGAGGGAACTTGTAGCCCCAAATTATATCTTTGTATAAAAGCTGTCATGCTAGCAAATTAACAAATTCAATTGAAAAAACATTCAAGCTATAAGATACCTAACTAATGCCACTCTAAAATTGGAAAGATGCACATAAATCGGCCAATAATAAAGAAAAATAGACCAAAAAGTTTAAATACGAAAAAATTTACTCACGTGGTGTTCCAATAGCGCGTTGCACACAGCCACTCATCCGCCGCCGTCGGAGCAACTAAGATGGCCGCCAGCGTAGCGCGTCACCTGATGCTTAAACGACGCACTTCTCGTGTATTGCTACCTCTTTTCTTTACAAAGTTATTACTGTCGGAACAACGTGCCCCGGGAACTTCCAGCCCCGGCCTCCCCTACCTAATTAGGAGAGAGATTTTCTATTTATTACATTTATGTCGAGATCATAATTATAAGTATTTGTTACGCCTTGCTAATCTAGAAGTAAGTATTAACAATATTGTAATTATAATTTTATTATTAGTATGTAACAGTGAAATGATTCGACGAATTACTATAGTAGGATAAAATGGAATCAAAAAAGTGCCAACGATGAGTCCCATTCAGCCATGCTCTAAGCATTCAGCAGTTGTAGAGTCAAGCTGCGGACTTATGCTGCAGACGATGATGTTGAAATACTATAACAATAAAACGGGAGTAACTAAAAAAATAACTAACATTTGAATTGTCTATCACATTTTCACTAGCTGCTTCAATAACAATTAAAATGTAACCATTTAGTTCCTCGAATTGCGCTCTATCCCATCTGGAAACCTTACCAGTTTATTCTTTGCCGCTTACCAGAAGAGCGAACGCTAAACACATTATGACGAGTTACCGTGTTTTATCATGACGCCGCTCCTCAAATATGATAACATGGTTCTGTGGGAAAATACACTACGGAAACGCCATGGAAATATCATGAAAATTACAGTCGCACCATTCAGGCAATGCGGATACACGGAGTATGCATATTTTGTTCACTCACAAAATAAATGAATGGATACTTCAGTTTGGTTTCAGTCTTTTTTGGGAGGAGTGTCAGTTTTTTTTTTTTTGTTCGTTTATTTATTTTTTTTATTTATTTTATTTTATAGGTAGTCTCTAGGCAGCGAAGAGACTGTGATTTGGATTTATTAAGTTGATGAAACTTAAGTGGCAAAATTTGGGTTTACTATAGGTACAGACGCCAGCACTTCAAGCTACTACAATCTGTCAAATTACTTAATAGTTTTTCAACTTTATCGCTCAAGTATAAGGTTCAAAGTTGATTGAGAAAATTTGACAGTTTCGGGTAGCTTGATGTACTGGCGTCTGTACACCTCTGCTCAACACTTTGGAGAAACAGGGCGTGATATTGTTATGCTAAGTGAAAGGAAGGTATTACAACTTTGATTGATTGTTTTTTAAATAATTCAGCAATCATTAGATTCTACTCTCGCTGATAGAACCGAGAAATCGATGGAAAGAATGTGTTTGCAAAATACAATCAACTTTCTTCATAAGGACGAACATTTTGACCGACATTTTTGTTTCTTCCAGCTCTGGTTAGTTTTTGTCTTCATCAAAGACCTCTTAACTCAGGTTTTTTAAAGCAGTTTCTAGGTACTATTTACGTACCCTCCTGATCTTTTATTTAGCTGGTATAAAGTCAAATAGTCGGGTGAAAAATAACTGCACTAAACCCCTAACTTTCCACCTTTTTGAATCCATTTTCACTGGCAGTTTCTGACATGTTTCACGTTAGTGCTCTTTTTATGACGTGTAGACTCAGTTTATTTATTTTTTTTAACTCACTGGTCTGTTCAACTGACTGTTATAATTTTAGTATTTGCTTTTTCGAGCTGCGGTTCTTTCAGTTTCATAAAAAGCAAATAGTTTTCCTAACTGGTCAGTTTTATTGGGAGGTTCTTTTATTTATTGCAGTGCTATTCAGTTATTTACGTACTTTTGTAATTTCGCTCTAAAGTGTATTTGGCAAAAAATTATAAAATTGAGAATCTTTTTCCAGACAAAAGTACAGGCATACTAGCCTGTGCTATACTTATGAATGGAATTATCAGTAGGTATAACGACAATGACAGAGCAGCGTCAAGGACTGGAAAACGAAACGTCGGTCATTCGGCGGCGAGATGGGCAGACGACATTGTTACCATATTTTTTTTTTTTCGGGATTGGAAATCATCAAATGACCCCTCCCGCTCTGGGTGGAGCGGAAGGGAGTGTCAGATTCATACTGATTAAAACCCACCCGTGTTCCTTCCTTAGCCCTTTATGTTCCGGGCCAGCGGTAACCCTTTCGGACAATCCCGCTGACCCGGCAACATTGTTACCATCGCGGATAGAACTCAGATGAAGGTGACACAGGGGCATGGGGAATGGAACTTGGATAAGAGAAGCCTATGCTGAACAATGGATGAAGATGGGCCGTGGACGATGATGATGATAACGACAAAATATGAACCGATCGAAAAACTTTAAACTAAGAGAATAACATATCTAATTATCATTTCGTAGTAGCTGTTTGGTGTGTATAAGGAACACAATACTGCGCTCCAAAATCAAGATAACAGACGTTACCCAGAAAGCAGCTAAACTTAATTGGGACTGGGCCGGTTATGCCTGCCGCATGTCAGATGACAATTGGGCTAATAATAATAATATTTATTTCATCAAGTAACATGACTCATTCGTGTTAGTAACAATATTCCTTACCGCTATGTTAGTATTCCTATTCTAATTATGGAGACTAAAATCATGACTATACGTGAATCACTGTCACACGCCTATCACCGAGGTGAAGAGCTTGCAGCAGCGTCTCACGTACAGACGATCGAGTCTGCTCGCCACACAGCGCAGGATAAGGTTGGGGCTGGCCCGCACGCGGTGCACCAGGGAAGCGCATCGTTTTCTCATCGTTGTATAAAAGCAGTCGACTCGAGAACTAAAAGAACCACCGATTGGGTCAGTGGGACCCAATCGGTAGTTCCCTTAGCCTTAGTGCGTTTGCACGACGGCATCGCGGCAGGCCAAGACGAAGATGGCGGGATGCGCTTTATTCCTACAGTTGGAACTGGCCTGCACTCGCAAAAGAAAGAATTGTGTGGAAAGGGTAGAAGGAGGCGTTTGCCCTACAATAGGATAATACATGCTAGATAGATTACATAGTAGCCGTCAATCATAAAAGTTCGCCACCTATTTTCGCAAAAATGTCACAGCATGATATAAAATTCAAGTTAAAAGTTTCGCGAAAAAAGTCGGCAAACTTTCGCGGTACAAACAAAACAGTAGTATCGCTGTGACGGACGGCTAACCCTTTTACTGCGGACACGGGGTACATTAATACCCTTTTATGGCTTATTTGTTTTGTCAAAGATGTCACTGAAGACGCATTCAAAATACTATAACGGCGTATTGTGTCAAAATGTTTGTGGAATTTGTTTCACAGCGTGTTGCGATTTTTTTTTGTTCGATAATATTTGTTTGTGGGCTGGGTGCTCGTTTTTGAGAGATGTGACATGCGTTTTGAAAATTGTGTGTGAAATAAGATGCAGGCACGTTTGAATTTTTTTGACTTTAAATTGCATTTTTTGCAGATTTTTAATAAAAGTAACTGTATTTAACAACGCAGGTTAGGAGATCGCTTAATAGATTTGTGAAAAATGCTTATGGAATGTTTTGCAAGCTTCCTATCTCATTAGTGGCAATTTGTCGCCCAACGCCATAAGATTTGAATAAAAACTGTCACTTCCTGAACTTGTTAAGCTAAGTAGCCTGATTTTTTGCCCACAAACAACTTATTAAGTGTGAACTACTGAAAAAAGCCACTCTACTCACCGCAGACCATCAAAAATTCACACTGTTTGCAAACTAATCAATTGGTATCAACATCCGCTGTTGGCATCTGTCCGTTTTTGTCGCGGACATTTCCTAGAGGCCCTTCATAGAAAAGCAATCGGGTAGTCGTAAACGTTAAGGGTCCGAAAGTACCCCCTGGGGTGCTTGTAAAGTCAGGACGATGTTTCTTGACACTGGCAGAAAAAGTACCCGTTGGTAGCCCCTAATCCCGGGATCCGCGTCGAGGGGGTTATAAGGCTAGCAAAAAGTGTAATTTAAAGCTGACTTAAGGTTTCGAATTAAAATGAAGGAGGAAGTCATGTCAGCTTGTTTTTGAAGTGTAACGTGACTACTGCTTTGGATTTTTTTTTCGTGAATTTTATGCAGGATTCATGAATATTTCAATAATATAGGATTCAATAACTTTTTTGTGACTTTAACTATATTTTAAATCAGTTAACATAACATCACGCCTGTAATCCCTGGAGGGTTTCACCCACATTTCACCAGTCATGTTTAAGTCCCATGTAATGAAACATGTTTAAGTCCCATGTAATTAAAACATGTTTAAGTCCCATGTAATGAAAGGAAACGAGCCTATTGCCATCAACCGGGCAGACAGATCCAGACTCCGGGTTGCTAGTGAAAAACAATAATTAATTAATTAAAAACACCATAACTTATTAATAATTTGATTAGTTATGATGTGTAATAGTTGCAGTATCTTAAAACTAAAATATTTTCTTATGCTCTTTCTTATTATGACTGATTTTAACGATATTTTTGAATGATTGAAATTCAAATTGCAAAAATAATTTAATTTTGATAGTAAGTGCAGCGCAGCCAGTGTAGCTTTGTATTTTTTCCATTGCATAATATGTATAGATAATGCTTAATCAGTCTCTAATGTTCCCACTGCTGTGATACAGGCCTTTTCTCTGTGATAGGGAGTGGGACATAATCCACCACGCAAACCCACAGATTGGATTTTGGTAGATTACACATGACTTCGATTTTTTTGGCTCTCGGATGTCCTAGGATGTCGGCATGTGCCGGTCTCCTCATAACGTTTCTTTCACCGTGGTGATGAAATAATTTACACAAAGTAAAGCGCCTGTATAAGTTCGAATATACGACCTACAAATTTACATTACAAAGAAAAAAATAATTTTGATAGTCAGTGCAATGCAGTAAGTGTAGCATTGTATATTTGCAATTAATATTCTTTAACAAAAACTTTAACGTTAATAAAAGCTCAATTTTTTACAATACGTGATTATAAAGATGTTGGAAGAAATATATATATATTTCTTCCAACATCTTTATAATCACGTACAGTCAACAACAAAAGTCGATTAACACTTCAGTTTTTTTAAAACCCATCGCGTGTCTAATTAGCAGACACAATAGAATTTAATTGTTCTTATGTCGCACTGTGTAACATAAGACATTCGAGAAGTTAATCTCAGTTATTGAGCAAAACATTTGTTCAAAATTGCATTGTACTTCTGCTGCAATTTCAAACAAATATTTTGCTCAATAACTGAGATTAAAAAACTGAAGTGTTAAGGCTCCTACAAACAGGCGCGACACGCGATATAATTGCGCGCGACACAAAGGCACCGCCCGTTGTGCGGCTTGCGGTGTCTTTACGTCGCGCGCGATTTTATCGCGTGTCGCGCCTGTTTGAAGGAGCCTTTAATCGACTTTTGTTGCTTACCGTACAACATCGTCATTCATTCAATATAATCAATTAACATTCACTATATCGGCTGCACTATGCTAATTCGTATATCCCAACTGACTTCGCTCCAGTTACAAGCACAATAGTAACCTCATTATAATGCCTGGATCTAGATCCTATTGTTCCAATAAAGGATGTTCAGGAAATTGACTTAGTATGCCAAATGAGACTGACGGCTTGGACGCGTTAGAAATTGCGTTTGTAGTACTCAGTTTTGTATTTATTGAGTTTGTTTCGGTCTTTCTGCTCAAAGTAGTCAGATAGCAAACTCTAAACTTATGTAGTTTTAAAAAACATGATTTATTATTGACGTGTAAAAGTGTTCCTACAAACCTACTTACAGAAGTATTTATCATTGGTATTTATATCATAGGCGTTATTATTGAGAACTCTCCGTTTCTGAGGATGGTGTTTTAAGGGTTCAGTTGTAGAATTTACCTTACTTGGTACTACTACATACATCGTAGTGAAAAGTACAGACGCAGCACATCATGATACTACAATCTGTCAAATTTCTTTAATAGATTTTCAACTTAAGGTTCAAAGTTGATTGGAAAAATTTGACAGTTTCGGGTAGCTTGATGTGCTGACGTCTGTACATACATCCTCGTATTTGTTTTCGACATATTGTATCGTTATTCACCGTATTAGGAAACATCCTTGTACAGATGTGAAGCCACATTTGGAGACTCAATTGAAATGACCTCACGTGTCTGTAATATCACCCGTCAGACATGATCGCTGCCATAACAACGCCATAAATACCTAGGAAACTTGTAAATTCAAGCGACGAGTTCTACTGCTAAAAAAGACAATCTTTTTCCCAAGAAACATCGTAAAACACCGATGTAAAATAATCTGCATTACGCACCCAAGTACATTATTATCTTACTTAAAGATCATCTCCGTATATTTAAGTGAAATACATCATACATCTTAAGTTAAAACAAGCACCGATATTTCACGTAACAGTCAAGTCTCTAGGCACTGGGTGGGCGTGGCTTGAGGTGGGCGTGGCTAAGAGGGCGGGCCCTCTGAGGCCTCCCAAAGCACTCAGGCCCCTGAGACGACTGCCAACTTGTTTGTGCCTTGTTGTTTAACTTAGATATTAGTCATTTTATGTATACCTAACTTGGGTATTTTTACTTACCTAAAGAGTACGTATGCGTGATGGTTGTGGGTACTTATGGTGGAATACCCACTTCGCCTTTTGCTAAAAGGCTTTTTAGTATAATCTTCTCTCGTTATGGCATGATCATCATTCTCCTGTCCTTATTCTAATTTATTCGGGGCCGATGCAGTATTTCTTCGTCCTCTATACTTCTCTGTTACTAAATGCTCCTTCAAACAGGCGCGACACGCGATAAAATCGCGCGCGACACAAAGGCACCGCATGTCTTGCAATGAGCGGTGCCTTTGTGTCGCGCGCGATCATATCGCGTGTCGCGCCTGTTTGTAGGAGCCTTAAGTCGTCATCTCAGTAGTCATCCCCCATTCTCACCATATTATCATCTTTCACACAGTTCATCCATCGTTTCTTTGGTATTCCCCTATTCATAACGCCATCCACGTTCATACTCAAAACTGTACTTGTGACTTTATTCTCATTTCTCTGCACGAATGGCTTAATAATTAATTTTGTGGTAAAATCTTATCCAGTCAACAGGCGAGCGAGCCTGCCTAAGTTTATCAGACACAGATGTGTCGTGCGGTTTCACCTGCAGAACTCGATACTTGAAATTTTAGTAAGTGAGATCAATACTACCATGATCTGCCTAGCCCTTTGTCACTAATGTCGGCGTCGGGTTCCAGTCCGAATGTAGCTAAATATAAAAACGTCTAATACATAGTCTGTTCCAAAAATATCTGTTGAAAGTGTAAACAAACCCTGTTTGGGTTAAATATATCATTATTATTCATTATTGGGATTAGTAACCCATTTGTCTGTATTTTCAGAAGGTACCTATCCACCTTATTTCGCACCACTTTTTCCAACAATTATTGTTTAAATAACATTATTAAATTGTTATTAAAAATCATCAACGAAAATTCAGGTTATAAAATTTATCTCAATAATTGTCATAAAGAAAAAAATTACAAGGTGATTTAAAGTTAGAATTTCTGCTTTATGCATTCTCTTAATTGCTGTATTCAAATAATCAAATATGCTTTCTCTTAATTGCTCAATCAAACCAAAGCACTTATTACGTAAGTGGCGCTGCATTTTGTCATTCACAGGTACGTTTTCTGATCGATTTGTTTACATTTTATCACATACTTTTGGAACAGACTAATTAACAAATTACCTATATGTGCAAAGAAATAAAGGATTTGATTTTACTATAATTACGATATTCTGTTACATGGATCTGTAACGTTCGATCTTTCTAGCTATATAGCTGCATCTTTTACACAATCAATCGCATCCACAGTTTTTTTTTGGTCTGTTACTGCATTTTATGCAGATGGAAAAAGGGCAAAAGCCATATTCTTTTTAATCAGGTCATACTTATCTATCCCATTGAGGGGCTCGTGGTTAGGTAATCACAGCTGCACCGATCGATTGATCAGGTAAAGCTACTCTAGCTGTGGTTGGTCTGTGGATGATCTTTACATACCGAGACCCTTCCGTGTCTCGGAAAACACGTTAAGCTTGGTCCTGGCTGTCATTCGTGGATCTTCTGGGTCGTCTGAAGCCCGAAAGTTTGACAACCAGTCTTACCAACGGCTATCGTATTACCCAGTAACTGGGTTGTGAAGGTCAAATAGGCAGTCGCTCCATGTAAAATACTGGTATTCTGGGATTGGTTTTGGTTTTTACTGGTAATACTGGTATTGCTGGTATACTGATATTCTGGTGTTATGGTTAGACTGAAAGCCGACCTCAACATAGTTGGGAAAAGGCTAGGCAGATGATGATTTACTTAACCCATTAATGCCTAGCTTTAAAGTCTCTGAAAGTGTTCGATGGTTGACAATAGTGAATTTGGAAAATAAATTGTGCGGTGATGATTGTTTCTTGCGAGCGATTAGATGAAACGTCGGCTTACTGGTGCCACGCATAGGCACATCCTCTTGAATTAACCTTCGATAATAGTCGGCTGATTCAGTCTATTTTTGTATCGAATCTACTATGCGGTCTCCCATATATGTATATTGCACCGATTTTAACTATGAGCCATTAGCAACTATCCGACGAGTGTTCTGTAATTTGGATAAACGGGTCGGCGCAGAGGACTTTACTTTTCACTAGCTTCTGTCCGCGACTTTATCCGCGTGAAATCTCTTGCTCTTGCTCTAATAAAGGAGTCCGGCTTTTTTATTAGTATCTATAGATTTATCTCAATCAGAGGGTTTCCTTACCATATCGCACAGAATCTTTCAATAGTTTTAGGTCTTGTGTTGTTATTATCATTCACATTCGTATACATGAAGTGACAGATGCACGATAGAGCAGTGGTGGCCAAGTGGTGACGGCCTCGACTCACGAGTTGTAGGTCGTAGGTTCAAACCCAGACAGGCACTTTACTAAATTATTTCATGCACCACTGCTCTCAAAACTGTGAAGGAAAACATCGTGAGGAAACCGGCATGTCCTAGAACCAAAAATTCGAAGACATGTGATATCTGCCAACACTGGGCCCGCGTGGTGGATTACGGCCCACTCCCTCTCACAGAGAGGCGGTCTGTGTCCCAGCAGTGGGAATATTATAGGCTGATTATGTAAGTGATAGATAGATGATGATTCTTAACATGATTCTCATATGTATGTATATTATTACTAATGTAATTATGTTGTGAATGATCTACTTACTTGTATGTAATGAGGATTTTCTGAAATGACGTTCGCCAGGTGGCAGCACTGACACGTCAGGTCCAGATATCTGTCAAAGAGCCTATATTTTCTTTACTCATGACTGAATGATGAACGAATGAATGAATCGAATGATGAACGTCATCATATATTTTATATTGGAAGACCTCTTGTCACAGTGGTGCCAACTGGTGTCGTAAATTTTCACGAAAACCCTCATTGCTATGAGCTCCTCTAACTTAGTCTACACCCCAATTTCGTAACACACTATCAATCACAATGAGGGTATTCTGAAATGACGTTCGCTAGGTGGCAGCACTGACACGTCAGGTCCAGGCATCTGTCAAAGAGCCTATATTTTCTTTAGTCGTGACGGAATGATGAACGAATGAATGAATCGATTGATGAACGTCATCGTATATTTTATATTCATTGTCGAAATGGAAGACCTCTTGTCAAAGTGGTGCCAACTGGTGTCGTAAATTTTCACGAAAACCCGTTTTATTATAATTCGAAGGATTTATAGGATAATCTATTGCATCATAATTATGTTTGAAAAATTCGATTGCACGACAACGTAAAGAACGCAATGGACGTTATTGAATTGTCAAAATTAAAGGCATTGCCATTTTAACTGTGTTTTGTAATTATTTTTTTTATTTTTTTTTTTATTTGAAATGGGTTTGCTCTTGACTCTAGTCTAGGTCAGAGGTGACAGAGACAAAGTCTACGATGAAGTGAGCTTACCCAGAAGAAGCCTGTTCACTCTTAATTAGAAGAGATTCGGGTTGTATGTACTCGGAAACACAAACGCAGGTAGAGAGTTCCACTCTTTTACTGTGCGCATTATAAAGGACATTTGAAAACGCTTAGTGCGAATTGGTGGAATAGCAACTAGGCAGGGATGGTAACCCCCCCGGTAATTACCCCGCTAAAAATGTTTTTAATTGGAGGTTCACATCAATATCTCGGCGTTTGAACTCTCGAACTTCCGTCAAGCCCTGTCCTACCGGCTACTCCTGGTTCATTATTCGTCTACGTTGGATTGTTTATTAGATGCCAATGACTCCTAGGCAAAATCGATCGTTGGTACAACTAAACTCGCCAGCTATTTGTAGCGTGCTGATTATGGCAATATTGCCTTATGACTGTAAATTGTAGCCTTTTACGGAATATGAGGATCTATTCCAATCTCTACTATTTCGTGAACTGAGTAGACAATCTACTAAAAATATAAAGTAGGTATCATCTGAAATGTTTTTCCACGAATAGATCAATTTTATTCTCAATCGTTAAAACGTAGATATTCTATAATAGCTAAACAATTTTATTCTAGCTGACTTATAATTTGAAAAGACAGAAGGTAATCTTACCTGCAATCGTTTCTTATGAATAAAAATATATTTTACTACACTCGACTTCATAACGTTTCAATAGGTCAGCATGAGGTAAGATAAATTAATCAAACATGACTCGTAGTACCTGCTAATTCCATGCTCCAGACAGATTCGGCATCGTCACCAATAAGTTTAAAGTAAGTACCTACCTACATACTAATTCCATTTCGCTCACTGAAACAACAAAACGATTAGGTATCTATACAATCTTTTTTTTATAATCGACAATAATCCAATAACAACATAGTACCTACCCAATACCTATAGGTATATAAACTCCTGTTACATAATTCCCTGTTGAATTAACACCGACATTTGTAACCGCGGTTTTGCAATTTACGCATTTGAATTTTATGACGGTCGATAAGGGTAACTGTTGTTAATACAAGAATGATAAAAAGATAAATTGTATTTTTTGTTGCGAATATCATTGTTTGTAATGAAAAACCATAAAATCAGAAATTAGAAGTTGACGAAAAATATCGTATTATAGATTCTAAAATGGAAAATTTGAGGCTGGTTTACACACTACACTGCAGCGGTGCTATTCTGTAAAAATCTCACCGTGAAAACTTAGGTGAAGTGAGCGTGGAGTGAGCTGACAATGGTGTCAATTCCTAGCAAAAACAAACTCACTTCACCTAAGTTTTCACGGTGAGATTTTTACAGAATCGACCGGCTGTTAATGATTTATGCCTCGATAATTAGTTTCAAGTGTCTACTAAAGTCGAGCCATAGCCGTACATACGCCAACACGACAAGCTACTACAATCTGTTAAATTTCTTTAATATATTTTCAACTTTATCGCTAAAGCATAAGGTTCAATGTTGATTGGGAAAATTTGACAGTTTCGGGTAGCTTGATGTGCTGGCGTCTGTACCTACCTATACCTACTCTATAATCATCAACAGTATTTTGATATTAGCGCGCGGACGTCATTCTCTCGCGAACAAGAGCTTCCTAATAGAACGTTACAATGATCGGTCATAACGGGATATTCTCGCAAATGTTATGAACTTAATCCTCTAGACACTATGCTCTCTAAAATGCAGAAATTATTTTAGTTCCCATATATAAATCAGCAGCGTATGTCGTGTCAACGACCCGAAACGTTATTTTAACGACTGCATTAGCAACTCCGATTTGTTCACGTTCAAACATACAGAACACTTTACATATAATTAATGAGGCGACAAAACCTCATCTCGGTCGCAGTTAAAGTCAATTCCCACTGAAATTTCATCATCGTCAATCTAACTTGAGTTTAATAAGTAATACTCGTGGCGTGGGCCGTCCCTTAGCTCGGCTGGCCTCGTCTGGCGAGATGTTTGTCGTCTCATCCATCCCGCTATCCCTTACTCGCGCGAACGTGCTACGGTCTCTGAGGGAAACCTCGCAACGTCCCTCCATTACCATAATACGCGTCTATAAATCCACTCGTATTCGTTGACATGTTCAGCTAAAAAATCAAGCACGATTTTTAGATATAATTTGCGCTAATGTTATCGAGTATTTTTTCGGTTTTGAAGGAAATGGAGGTGTGTAAGTGGCGCCACCTGCGTCAGTGTATCCGTCCCGCTCTTGGGCGAGGGCGTGTCCCCTGGGCGCCTCCCCCAGTCCGCGGGGACGGACGGGGGCTCCACCAAGCCCGGGCACTCGGCGCCGCGCTCCCGCGACGCTTGTTAGTGTTCCGCAAATTCACAGCGGGATCGCCCGCACAACCGGGACTCGATCCCAGAACGCACATACGATAACACAGAGCCGCCTACCGGATAGTTATACAACAGATAGTACGAAGTTGAGAATTTTTTTTATAAACGTACTTATGTCATCGAATGATTATTGTGTTCTTTTTCTGAGGTTTTCCTGTGATTTTAAATTTATATTATTTTTGTGGTAGAACGTTTCTGTACAAATAAAGTTTCGGACTTAGAAACTTTTTTTTAAACATTCTTACAAATATTTTACGACTTTAAAATACAGACAAACAATAAAAAAAATAAAAGCCAGTGCGAAAAAAATAAAATTTGAATTTAGACCGCGATTTTCGGGCGTCTTCGTGATTTTCCGGGGGTGTTCGTGCGCTCTCGGGCGCGTAATCGGGTGCGTGTCGTGATTCGAGATTCGGTCGGACGAGTTGAACGCGGCGGGCGGGTACACGGGTTCACCGTGGCCGCCGCTGGAACTAGACCCCGTGGGATGGGGGCGAAAGCTGTACCCTTCGGGAGCCCCAAGATCTTCAGGTATGTACGAAAATGACGAAAACTTTGGTATAACTTATATTTTCTATTTTGTAGGGACTCTTTTCTCTTGGTGTATAAATGCTTCATAACGTGTTTTGGCCTTAAAACTATATTAAAATTAATGTTTTTAAGTTTATTTTTTTTAACTTTTAGATGAGAAATTGCTAAAAAAACACCGTATCTTTTTGCTTTGTTTTGATACCATCAGGATTAAGGTGCTTTTCGCAATTTATTTCTTAACTGATAAAAGCAACTCAAGGTAAAAACTTTCCTATCTAACAATTAGACAGTGTAAAAAATATAGAGTAACCATTAATTAAAGTAAATAATTATTGTAATTGTAAGGTTAAAGTGTTGATATAGCCAAGTCTACGAGAATGTCTACGGCGTAGCATAACAAATGAACGTAGCAGTCGTAGCCGGCGTAGTAATTAATTTTCCGAGTAATTCAGTGGCGTGTTAGCGAGAGCAGTAATTTTATTATGATTTAATTGATAGACCTGAACTTTCTAATATATTTTTTTACTTGGTGTTTTGGAAGTACTTTTGTATTTTTTATTCTTAATGGATTGAAGTTTTAAAGGCAGTTTTAACGAGTCGCTGTTTTGTTAAAAAAGTCTTGATCAAAAAATATTACTATAAATAACAGAATTCTAGGAATTTCACTAATAATAAAATAATAAACTACAAAATATTATCGTCATAATCATGTTAAAGAAAATATTTGATATAAATAAGTTAGACCTAAAAACTATAAATGTAATACTTTTCTTTTTGATTACCTTGTAATGGAGAGAATTATGGGAAAAAAATCGGATCATATACCCCCGTATATGATCCGAGTTTTCTTTTTATATCCTACGTCCCCACGTAGGATATAAAAAGAGAAACTGAATTATTAAAATCGATCAATTGACTGTGATGCAGTTAAATAATTTATTAAAGCAAGTTTAATAATTCAATAAAAAGTTTAGAAGACTTATTTATGCGTTGTATTGTAAAAAAAAAGAAAAAGACAGTTTTTGTTTTCTTTATCAAATTTTTTCTCTGACCCCATAAATTGTTAGTAATTTCATACAAACTTTTACATTTGGTCTGATTTCCAGGACATTTTTTTTTATATACTAGTTATCTAAATCAAGAAAACTTTTCTTTAAATTAGTTATAATTGCCTAGCTTACAATGGTCCCTTTATTGGAATAAAGGTACTACAGAGACTAGGAACTCAGAGAGACTAGGTAGGCAATTTTAAACATGAAATGAGATGAGAAGAAATTATTTATCCTGTAAAAATGTTAATAGCATCACTTTTACGTGTCATTTTTAAAACAGCAAAATAAGCTGAACAGAGTCGACATTACCGACATAAACATGCCTCAATGTCTTTTTTAATTACCAAAGCATCTAAAGACTTTGTGAACTTATTCTTTTTTGGGTTTGACTATACAGTATCAAAATTATTCGAGCCTAGTTTCTTAATAAAAAAAAATCTAGGAGTAATGAGATCTCCCTGCTCTCAGCTCTTCGTATATCTAATGCGGGTATTGTGTATTTCATTTTTTTTAATACAAACATCTAGGATGTAGCCTATATCCTTTACCAGGTACCAGGCTACCCGGCCATCCGCCAATTATCCAATTTTCATAACGATCATTTACTGTTTAGGACGTGAAAAGGTAACAGTCAGACAGACAGGTTGATTTACTTTCGTATTTATAATATTAAGTATGGATGTTTGTAAGCCATACTGATAAATATTTTGTCGTTGTTTTAATAATTGTAATTGTTGACCTTTAAGGTTTGCAAAGGCTTTGTAGTTAATTTACTTGTTTTGATGAATACAATAGGAAAGAGGCAGTTCCTAATGCAAATTGCAAACCGACAAGAGTATCTCCTTTAGTTGAAGCGATTCCTATTAAAACCCTCAGCTTCAATATTAGTCAAAGCAGTTGCTAAAGCAAATTGACGCAAAAATCTTTTCCTTTCTGTTCTTTTTTTAGTGTGATGTTGGTTGACCTAAATTAATGTAGGGTCCCAGTGCTACAATTTGTGGAATCTCTTGAAATCCAACAATGACAAGCCTAATAAGGCAAATGAAACCTGGGACCTATTTAAAGAAACCGATAGGCGACAGGTAATAGGCGAATATCTGATAGTCCAAGCGTTTCACAAGTTTCTTTCGTACGTTTTCAGTCTTATTAAAGACCGAATTTTGGCCTTGACGACCAATCTCAGCAGAGACTAGACATCGGATATTATAGTGCACAAGTGCGTGCGCAGAACTGTGTCTCCGCACGCAGACCTGTACCACTCTCTCTTCCCTAAACAAAACAGCCGGACGATTCTGTAAAAATCTCACCGTGAAAACTTAGGGTGAAGTGAGTTTGTTTTTGCAAGGAATTGACACTATTGACAGCACACTCCACGTTCACTTCACCTAAGTTTTCACGGTGAGATACTTACAGAATAGCTCCGCAGCACCTGTCGTAAAACTGTGATAATATTGTAGTATTTTGACATTGTCAGTTAGAAATAGGACCAAGCTAATAAACCTTTCACTTAGTGCTACTATTATTAAAATCTCCTTCTAATAGTGACATTATTTGCAGGACAAATTATTTTAGACTTACAAAACCTAAACTTAAAGCTACTTTTCCTAAACCATTTGTTCCTCTGCCCCTTCTAACAGTTCCATATTTGCAGGCGGGCTGATGTTCGGCCTGCATCACCAGGAGGCGGCGGGGGGCATCCACGCTCAGCCCCGTGGACCCGTCACCTCTTTAAAGGAGGAACCCCTCACCCGAGCATGGATGACACCGACCTCACTAGTTGATAATACCAAGTAAGTGTAATGTAATGGAATGTTGAATATCCTTAACATTCTGTATATAGACAGGTGCATCGACTTGCAACCTGTTAAGTAGATACCATAGATTCAGCAGATGATTCTGAACGCCCCTGCGTTGAAATTTACTGCAGATTATTAAAAAAAAATGGGCATGTGCGAGTCTGACTCGCACACCAATGGTTCCGTACCACAAGGCAAAAATGCCGAAAAAAACACGACTGTTGTATTAGAGCTCCCCTTAAATATTAAATTTATTTTATTCTGTTTTTAGTAGGTATTTGTTGTTATAGCGTCAACAGAAATATATCATCTGTGAAAATTTCAACTGTCTAGCTATCACGGTTCATGAGATACAGCCTGATGACAGACAGACAGTCAGTGGAGTCTTAGTAATAGGGTCCCGTTTTTACCCTTTGGGTACGGAACCCTAATTAGCAGTTCCATATATTTTGACCGCGTACGTGTTGCTCATTTCTATGAAAGAACAAGTGTTATTGATAACCGACGAATAATTTCTACGCTAGGGTGCTGAATTTATAGTTACAGTTTACGCGTCGATTTCCCTGTCACCCTGTATATATTAATTAGGTAGCATGTTCATAGGGGTGGTTAAAAATAGTTTTAACGACTGGATATATTTAAATGTACGTTTGGCACACCTTGAGCACTGCATGGGTATAGGCATTCAACTACCATCTTGCTGCCTGGCATTTGAGCTATTCCTATAGGTATTTACAGACGCCAGCACATCAAGCTACTACCTGTCTACAATCTGTCAAATTTCTTTAATAGATTTTCAACTTTATCGCTAACGCATAAGGTTCAAAGTTAATTGGGAAAATTTGGCAGCTTCGGGTAGCTTGATGCGCTGGCGTCTGTACCTATATTACTTGCCAATATGACAGAAAATTAATGTAAAAATGGGAATAAAGTAGTAGAGAAAAAGCAGCTCTGATGTTCATAACATGCCAAAGTCTCAATTGCCTTCACTGACGCTGTTTGCTATTTATGTTTACTATTATAAATAAACACGAAGAATTCTGTTCTCTTGGGAATACGCCATTAGTTAACAATTAAAAGAAAAATCATGACTTATCATTTTATGGTGCGTTCTAAAGGTCAGTTCCAGGGTAATGTGACAGCAACGATAAGCCGTGGTGGAGTTAAATGAAAATGCTAACTATATAACAATGACTGTTTAGCGATCAGTGTCCTAGTGAGTTTTCCAAAAAAAACTGAACCACAAACGATTTCTAAGCCGTCAAATCAACATAAGCTCAATTCAAACAAAATTTATTGTTACTAAATAAATTCGACGAAAAATGTTGTTGGAACCCTAGAAAACTACCCTCATTTGATACTCAGTTAAACCATTTAGTGGCCGAAAAGAGCATCGCACTAAACTTATTATAGCCACCGAAATTGTATTAGCGCTCTTCGAACTCAAAGCTAAACGAATGTACCCTATTTGACATTAAATAACTGTAAGGGATTAAGTTCGGTTCCTAATGCGGCTTTTTGAGGGTAACTGTCAATCAATATGTTTGTCTTGGAGCGGGAAAAGAACAACGGAATGTATTTAGTTTTGTGGATTGTGATCGAATTATTTTAAGGAATATTCCCTGACGTAGTCACCTCGAGCGATTAATAAAGAAAGACCCTCAAATTATGTAGAAATCTGAATATTATTATTTTATATATTTTATTTTTGGTTTTGCATTGCTAGGTACGGACTGATATCCCATGGTGTGAAAAAAATTGAAAGAGCATAGGAAAATATTTTTTTTTACTTTTGTACAGTACACTCTCAGGCTATCTTTGGAATGATAAATGATAATGATCCTGAATTCAATTAGTCTCTTTATTTCAATACCAAATGTCATTCTAATACCCGGTATCAACTTCAAATTCTCAAACCAGAAACCTAGTGTCAGTATGTAAGAGTAATTTCTATTGAAATTACTAACCAAGGTCAACCTGGAAATAGTAAAATTAATTGACAAAACTACTAAAGTACAATCAAAGCGCCTTGTAGGTTACTATTTCGCAGTACAACCGGTGCCAAAATCACTTTTAAACTAAGAAAGATGACAAAAGTCTCGACTATAATCACCTGCCCCTACCAACTGATACGTACAATGACTCTATTATCACGCGGTATCCAATCAGGGGCGTACAAATTTCGCACAGCCCATAATGAAGCATGCGGTAACAAGTGTGTATTCATAAAAGCAAAGGGCGCTATAAATCATAGCATGGCGCGATGCGGTGGGGATCGCTACCGGCTACAGAATTTTGCTTGTGACTGTACCGGGATAATTAATAGGGTACAGATGCGTTTATTATCTCAGTACATGAGGGTAGTTGATGAAGATTTCAAAGAAATTTGTAAAAAAAAATTTGGTCGTCACTTAATGAATAAATACTTATACTTCAAAAATTTCAAAGAGCTGTGGATTTTGTGATTAATAAATAAATAAATACTTATGTAGATTTGAAATTTTGTTTCTTCAATTTGGCTGCTAGTTTAGCACCTTCAGCAATGTCCATCAGTTTTGTTTCTGTCATATGCCTTTTGCATTCAGTATTAGGTATCAGGTACTCGAGGTCCATAATACGCGAATTGACGTGGAGTTGTGGACACCAGCCCGTATTACCTAATAACCTCCATAATAAGTACTTAATCTAGTGCCATGTATTTGGAAAAATGGAGAGGCTCAAGACCTGAAGTGGAAAAATTGGTTTATTAAGTTTATGCAAATTAATTATGAACTTATTCGTGAAGTATAATCGAACAAGCCGAGTACACACAAACGCTATCATGTGGGAAAACTAAAACAGCAATTATATCTCTTCAATCTTACTTAGTAATAGTTATTTACATGTTGCATATATTTCGACTTGGACATTTTACAACACCCTGTATAATTCTTAATACAATTTCATTATTTATTCAAACTTATAATAACACACCAAACCCATACATTTTATGATAATAATGAACTTGCGCAACAATAAACATTTGGCGTACTGTATAATGTGACGTATTGATGTACCAACTCCGAATTAGGGAGGTATTGTGTTTGCACAGAATCATAGAGCACCCTCCCGCCATCTGTCGTGTTTTAGCTAACTGAGTTCCGTTCTTAAAATGTTTACTTCAATTGTTAAATGTTTTTATTTGTTTATCTGTTGTGTATGTTTATTATTTATTGGAATAAGTGGTGGTTAGATTAATTACGTTACGAGAAATTACTATTCACATTATCCAACATTCAAAACTCAAGCTTTGAAACAAATGAAACTACCTTTTACTTTGTGTTTTGTTAAAGCAGCAGTAATTGAGTTAAAACAAATAAAGGTTTAGTTTACTTTTTTCAATGGCTTACCGGTCTATACTACAGAAATCTCACCTTGAAAATGTTGGTCAAGTGAACTTGAAGTGAACTGTCATTCCACCTGATACTACGGATTGATAATATTGATAGCATGGACTTGTGGTTAAGTAATAACAGCCGTTTGCCGCGGTTGGTCTGTGGATGGGTGACCCTTACTGACCATCTTCACATACCAAGACCTCTCCGTGCCTCGGAAAGCACGTTAAGCCGTTGGTCCCGGCTATCATTCGTGGATCTTTGACAGTCGTTACGGGTCGTTAGTAGCCCGAAAGTCTGACAACCAGTCGTACCAAGGGGTATTGTAATACCCAGTAACTGGGTTGGTGGGCGTCAGATAGGCAGTCGCTCCATGTAAAATACTGGTACTCAGCTGCATCCGATTCGACTGGAAGCCGACCTCAACATAGTTGGGAAAAGGCTAGGCAGATGATGACTTCAAGCTCACTCCAAATAAGTTTTCACGGTGAGATTTTTATAAAATAGATCGTGAGTACTCGCAAGGTTGGGATGATATTGGTCACAGCCTAAAAATATTTAAGTAGTTCTACTAGTAGGTACAGACGCCAGCACGTCATGCTACTACAATCTGTCAAATTTCCTTAATCGATTTTCAACTTTATCGCTAAAGCTTAAAGTTCAAAGTTGATTGAGAAAATTTAACAATTTCGTGTATCTTGATGTGCTGGCGTCTGTACCTAGTATTTAACTCGTCGCGCGTCCAATTAGCAGACACAATAGAAATTTTATTGTTATCGGTACACATGGTGTACACTCGACGTGCGAAGAGTTAAGTACACCTAACTAACAGTTACTCTAGTGGTCAAGCCTTTGTGAATAAAAAATAAAATGGTAGGCGAGGCTACCTAATCAACGAAATGAATTTTTCAATAACCCACTAATTAAACTAATTGCAAGCAATCAACGGGTCTTGGGATGACAAATGTTGACAGATAGCTAGCCGTCGGCGATGACAGCACCATTTGTAAGGGCCACGGTAAATCATTAGGCCGCGCCCGATGTAGCGTTTTTAATAAATTACATTACTAGGTAATGATCCATCTAAGAGTGGCTCTACACGCAAATTGTACCTAATTGTTTTGTGTTCTTTAAAAGGAGGTAATTCGTTTGAGTGATTAGTTGATTTTAATTGGACTAACGTTTGTGTATGATTTAGAAAGCAAAAGTCAGTTAATTATGTTTAAGCTTCAAATCTATGTAAAATACCTTATAAATAGAGACACTAAATGTAGGTAGGTACTACATAAATGTTCGAAATACAAGAAAAAAAAGCATATTTACTTTAACAAAGTAATTCTAAAACAAAAAGTTACACCAATTTCTCTGCATACGCAAAAAAAAAAAAACACAAAAAAATAACGCACATATCCAAAAAAAAAAAGAAAATTTAATAGGACACACAGCCTAAAAAAATCGCCAAAGATTGACAAAACGCGCGCGATCTGTAAGCGGAAAAAGCACTACAACCTAATCGCGAACGCGCCGCCGAAACTGGTAACGATAAATAAAACAATGGAGTGTCGCGTGCGAGAGTATAAAATGGCAATCGCGAAACCAATTTGTTTACGCAAATTCTGCAGCGGGGAGAGATGAATGGGCAACCATAGCGTAATACAGTCCTGGTAGGTAATGTGTTCTAGTGTTGCTACTGAAGTATCGAGGTTTTGAGGACGAAATGTTTGAGGAGAAAGACGTTGCTGTCAGTTTTAACAATAGTGTAAAAAAGATGATCCCGTATAAATTTTTAAAGGGCAGTCAAACTTTGCTATATCCAAAGATAGTCCTTAATTAACAGTCCCTTATATTACTGTATTTACGTCTTGGTCAAAACTTTCATGGGCACCTCATGGAGTGGTTCAATTTAGAAACTTTCGATGGTGTCTAAAAGTGAGGATAAGTTGTAGTAGGTACCTAATCACTAGGTGATTTTAACATCTCTTCTCGATCTTGACTTTCCTTTCCTACTGTTTATTTGTGTACGTTAAATATTTAAATAATCCTAAAATCTAAGTTACAACTTTTTAAACTCGACACACCAGTAGAACATCACTAAACACGAGCACATTTACGGGAAACAACAATGAGAAATGAGACCGAAGATTTGATGAACTGCACACATTTGAAATGTTGCTTTATCGATGCATTTATTGAGTCCATTGACAAACGCATACTGATACTTCAAATGACAAAACAGACCTTATTACCTTCGCTATAAGACTGAGGGTAATGGTATATCTAAGCTTGTATTTTACCACGAAATTCGAACAGCCACACATGTCGATATCGATGTGTGTGGTACTATTCGTTACATCGTCACTTCATTAGTGTTATCGATATTTTACAATTGCTTCCAAATGTTAATCTTACATTAGTTTTGGTATGATTCTGCTTCCTAGTAGCAGAGAATAATTTTCATCTGTGTTAGAATATAAGTGCAGTCGTTTATATGATTTTATTTTAGTTTTTCTGTCACTTATTAAGCTCTGCATAAAATATATTTGCAACAAAATGTAGCAATTTTGACAGAAACTTCTCACTCTCCAACTTTTAGTAGTTCTCGAGGCCATTCATTAATATCTACCATTATTGTTATGATTCTTAAAATATTGAAATTGTAGCAATTGTGATAGTATAACTTTTGAAATATTATAGTAAAAAGTTTTCGAGCCCATTCATCAAGATCATCATTGGACAAAAATCTTGTAGCCATAGATACACAATAACATTGTTATATAGCTCCATTTGTTAGAAAATTAAGTCATCAGTACTTACTAATGGTAAGAAAGGGTTACAGTAAAAAAAAGTAACAGTTATATTGCAAAACGTCATCTTCGCTCCCAGTAACGGTAAATGCAATAAATCAATTTTTAAATCTATTCCTATTGTTTATCTGTAGTTTTTGTGTAGTCTGTGGTTTGGCACAAAAGCGCGCTAAACATTTTTGGTGGCAGTATGTCTATTGACAAATTGCCGTTTGAAAATAAGTAACTGTGAAAGAAATGTGTTAATTTATGACCGCAAAATCTGGGTTCCGGATTTTTTGTGACTTAACTTCATGGTATATTAATATTGGTTTGTGGAATAAAGTTATGTGGTTAAACTAAATGAGATGTTAAATAAAACGTTTAGTGGTTGAAAATGTGTGTTTATATGTGCGTGTATTTAAATCAGTAATCAGTAACTTTAAGTATATGGAAGCATATATTTTAACAAATCATTGATTGAACATGAACATTGATTCGGATAGGACAGACACGAAAAAAAAAAACACTGGCACTCCGGTAGTGCCGACAGAAGTGAAAACTTGAACAATTACGAGTGTATTTTGTAAATCGTCTTATAAACAAAACACGCGTGTTAAGGTGTGTTCCTTATTTTATAGGGTTTTTTGCAAATCAGGTATGATGACCAAAGTGACTGGTTTATTCTTCTCGTGAAAGGAATTTATTCAGATTTACAAATAAGCACACAGGATAGACTTCAGTTCGTGGTGTTGGTCGCGGCAGTGGTGAGAGAAGCAAGCCGCTCGCATGGAGCTCGTCGTCAGTTATATATCCGTGGTTCAGCGCCATCTCGTCGTTGTTGGATGAACTACGTAGTTAGTACGCGAGGCCCTCGTAGTTCTTCCCGATGTGCATAGATGGCGCTGTCCTCAACAACGCGCGTCTTACGTTTTACGTCTTACGAATTTTCGATCAGGGTCACGTGACCTGACGCGAGTTTAGAAGTTTTTACCCATTCCAAAAAAAGTACACAGCGCCGCTAAAGAAGTTTTCGCTTCAAAAAGTTTGGGCATAAAATATTATGTTCAGTCTCACAGATTTTTTCTATCATTATATTCTTTGTCCCTACAGCAGCGTAGGCGTGGGTCGTGCGCACTTCGAGAAGCAACCGCCCAGCAACCTGCGCAAGAGCAATTTCTTTCACTTCGTAGTCGCGCTCTATGACCGAGCGGGACAACCAGTCGAGATCGAACGTACCGCCTTCATTGGATTCATTGAGAAAGATCAGGTAAAGGATATAATAATATATTATGTTTTAGAATAACTTAGAAATTGTGTGGTAAATGTCGCGGTAGTGTTAAATACTTATATGGGACGTCGTACAAAAGCAAGTAACTGTTAAACCAGAGAGATTGATCTTACCAGGTTATTACGCCTTATTTGAATAGGTTGAAAATTATTGTTATTTTTTCACAATTACTGGCCTCGCCTCTCCTTAATTAATTGTGCTGTGATTGTCAATGAAACACTGTGACAATATTGCAATCCAGTACTACCAACCTTTCGATCGAAACATTAATAAATAAAATAGTCAGATAATTTATATAACAACAAAATAAAGTCTAACAAAACTGAGCCGATTACGCAGCGTATCCAAATAACTTTCAACTTAGTTAGCCCCTTTCAATACGGCGTCATATTGTTAGTTTATCAAGAAATGTTCGAGACGAGATACGAATCGCGATTCACTCGAGTTCATCAATCAGGATCGCTTCGACATGATTTCTATTGTGTGCACAATGCTTTATTTACATAATACGCATGCGTGCTGGTGGCATGTGTTAAAATTTAACTTTTGAGTTTCGAGAAACTTGCACTTTTTATTGATCTTCCTGTTTGAAGTGTGTGTCACACACATTATTGACATTATCGGGTTCCTGCGTTAATTTTATGTCCGAACTGTTGAAACAATGATTTATGTATCCTCGTACTGCCATACAGCAATTATAACTACTTTATGATTTAGTTATTTTCTTCGCTTTATTTATATCTATTATAAAAGTCTCCTTTGACATAAATATTGATTAAATTACAACACAACAATTAAAGAATCTGAACTGCTAGTAATCAATAGGTAAACGAGATTCTTGAAACACAAACAAAGATTCACACCAAGACTGTGGAACAGTAAAATTATTACAGTAGTGTAATAATTTTAGTGTTCCACAGTCTTGGTGTGAGTGTTGGGTGTCTTGGTGTGTCTTGTAGAAGACGTGTGAAAAAATGGTAGAACTTCCATGCAAAATTCCCCTATTTGACGCCTTTACACATTTCTAATAATCATTCCTCAGTGCTCACCTTCGTTATAAAAGGAACTGTTGTGCAAAGTTTCAGGCTTCTGGACCGAGCGGTTTACGCTATGCGTTATATATCAGATAGGTAATGAATTTAACATTTTTAAAAGATACTGAGACATCCTTTAGACTCGGATCTTCAACACTTCATTCAACAAACCACCAATATTTTCAATTCAGGGCGAAACACAAAAATATGTCTCCCTATAATATAGGTTACAGTATCTGTCGCCAGAGGGCGTTGGCGCGTTCACACGTCTTGTTTGTTGGCGTCGTGTTAATTATTCACATAGTAAACAGGCATGTTCGCGTTTTTACTGAATGTGTAGCCCGCACTTTATATGTAACTGTTAAGTATATTTCTGACGGGCTTTAGTTTTTTCTGAACTGGATTGGACCTTTTGGTAGGAAACATTTTTAAAACTTCTTAATTTCTTACCGAGTTATTTTATAAGTTGATCCTCTTTCTATTGATAAAACTCGAAGCATTTATTTCAATTTAAAACAATTACAGGCACTTTTGAATTGCCTAGGAGTCAGTCAGAAATATGAAGCTTATTACCCATTCCAAAGCGTAGGTAGGTAGTAGGTCTCTATGGATAAGAACGGACAAGACACTTCATGGACACACTTTTTAAATAAAATTTATTTTTCAAGTTGAAAACAAAACGGATTTCGTTTTTTAACAAATATGTTGACAGAGTATGTGTTCATGTACAGACACCAGCACATCAGGCTACTACAACCTGTCAAATTTCTTTAATAGATTTTCAACTTTATCGCTAAAGCATAAGGTTCAAGGTTGATTGGCAAAATTTGACAGTTTCGGGTAGCTTGATGTGCTGGCGTCTGTACAGTGCGTGCCACGTAAGAAGAGACTTGACCCCGCCTCCCCCGCCTCTTTCCGCCGCCCCTATGACGTCCGGTCCCGTCCATCATACCGCTAAAGATACCTAAAATCGTGTTCTGCGCATGTCAGACCACGTGGTGTGTCAAGTCTCATCTTACGTGGCACGCACTGTACGTCACTTATTTTCCTGTAGACATAACTAGCGATAGATACTAATTAATATGTGCCTGTTACTTTAAATCAAAATCAACAGCGGGGTAATTGCGTAACACACATAAAATTACAATTGATCGCAATGCCATTCATTTTGACAGTTCAGCCATATTCATTGCGTTATTAACGTTGTTGAGCAGACGACACTTTTCTCACAATCGAATCAATGAATTAGGTATTTCCTTCAAAACTCTGAGATTGTGATTGAAATTGTGTTACGCAATTTGGGTGCTGGTTAGTTTGGTAACACTTTATTCACAGTTACAGAAAGTAAACTGCGTCCTTGTAAAAAAAACATTAGGTACTCACACCAACTCGAACATTTTTATACACAGGACTATTTAATTAACCATAACATTTTGTTACAGGAAGTTGAAGGGCAGAAGACGAACAATGGCATCCAGTACAGACTTCAATTACTTTATGCAAATGGTAAGTGACTATCTGCCCAGTTTTGGGGTTACTCCATGACGAGTTTTAAGATATAGATGGACAAATCCTCCCTTTTATATATTGAGGGGAAACTGTAGACACTTTCGTCCTATGTCGGAAGCAATTTTCGATTTAGTGAAAAAACCTCAAGTTTCTAAAGCTCTTGGATTACCAATGGACCTAATGCCTTATACAGGTATCAATATTTCGTTTTGTTTTAATTATCTGATTTAAAAAAAACTGTGGACCAGTTTCTCGAACGAAAATGATCACAAAATTAATGTGACAAACTGTCAAGGGCTCGTAAACGGCTGTGATTATAGTTAAAAAAGTTATACACACCATACCATGGTTTAAAAACTAGCCCTATGTGTTTTACAAGAAGTTTTTATATCAGAAAAGTTTACGAAACCTTTTTAATTCTTAGCGATATTGTTGAGCTGTAATGAAGTTAAGAAGTTGTATTGTATTCAGACATACTTACATCAGAATCAGACAGATACGTAATTATAACGAAGGTACCTCAATCAACCTTCCTACACTTAAAATATGCACGGTGTAGGTATACACTGCGTACAGTCACGGACATAATAATCGTCAACACAGTGATGTGCAGAGTATTATCACCCGGTGGTCGGGAGTTGAGCAAATATTGCCCGACTTGACTTGCATTGACGTACTGTCATGTATGCTATTGTCGTCAGTAGCTATTTAATGGCTCTAAGATGGCGCATGCTACTACGAAATACATTGAGGTAATAGATGTTATATTTATAAAAGTAAATTTCTTACTATGGAATATAAAACAACCAAATGTAGGTAATTCTAATTAAAAAAAATTGATTTTGACCAAAAGTCTAAGTCTAATATTTAAGAGCTTTTAAGATCGTAAATAAAATTAATAAGCAATTTATATACCCTATATAAAAAAAAGTTATCAATATTAAGTTTTTAACACACCTTTTAAATATCCTACAAAAACATCTAAACAAGCAATTATACCCCCTATTCCAAAGCAACAAGGCATAAATCAAATGTAAACCTCAATCTCGTATTCAACAGACGTCGGTGACAACACAGACTATACGCGATGGCTGGCATTGTAAATATTTGCTGTCTTGCCGCTAGACCAGGGATAATGGAAAATTGGCACAGAATAGCGAGCTCTTCGACTATGAATGACGACTGCATTGAAGCTCTTAGACTATGTTATTGGAGCTTGCTGAGTTGGATAAATGAGACGGTGTTGAGCTTAGAAAAGCTAAGGCTGTTAATTTTAAAATTAATGTAGATGGATCCTTGTTAGCTATTTAGAGTAATCTTGTAGTTGTGATGGATTATTTTAACTATAAGCATAAATGCCTCTCTTATCAACTTATAATTCAAAAAGACAATAATAAAACTTGTTTAAAGAAATTTAGCATCCAATCTTCTTGTAAGCGTATCGATGGCAAAAAGTTCATATAATATTTTTGGCCCAATATTCAGCTACACCAACTGCACTCACCGACGCAGTCATAGGGTCATCAAATCCAATACATATTAAAAAAAACATTTACAAATTGCCAATAATAACTATTATTTTTCTTCCTTAAGCGTGCATAGTATTTTCTTATATCTTATACATAAAACCTTAGAAATAAAACGTACGTTAACTCAAACAGTTTCAGGCACGGAACTCTAAAAGGAGAGAACCAAGCGTAGAGGCAATTGTAGGAGGTTAACAAATTGTGCAATGTCTGCCGCTACGTCGTGCTACGCTCGTAGCCCGTAGCTAGCTACGATCTTTATTGCTACTATGTGTAAATGTTACTGTTTTATAGGAGCGAGAATTAGAACGATCTTAATATAAACACAACATGTTAGAACATACTGGGGGTGTATGTTAGTAACGCAATTATTTCAAATGTTTTCGTCTGGTGATGTTTTTGTGTTTATTCTTCTCCTTTGAGTTTAAGTTAACGATAATGTATTTATACTATTCTATAGAATGTAAGTTAAAAATCATTAAAACTTTCTACTATAAACATGATCTGTATCTGCTTTCATCTTTTACAGGTATTCGACAAGAGCAAGACATATTCGTTCGACTTATCGATTCGGTGACGAAACAGGTAAGATATTCAATTGTTTCTCTCTAGATACTAGACTAGAGTCACGCCACGACAAGTCAAATGACGTCACAGTTTCTGTCGAATACTTTTAAGGCGAAAGCGCCAGGATAGCCCGCGTAAATCATATATTTTATTACGTATTTAACAATTTGCAGGTTAGTATTAAAGAGTAACTAAAAATTATAATCATTAATATCATCAATATAACTTTCTAACGGCTGATTTTTCAATCGACAGATAATTTTTATTCGTGGAATAAAATTGACGTCTGACAGTTTTTGTATGGAAGAACTGTCAAAAATTCAAAAGTATTCTTCCCATAAAATCCGTATTATCCGTCGTTGGGAAAATCAGTCTTAAGTTCAAATTACCCTATTGAATGATTTTTTGACATGATATTTGAGGCCTATTTTAACTTAAAGAGTTATTGGAATTATTAAGAAGAATGCGCTATGGTAGCCCACTAAATAAAAATATTCTTAACCTGAGTTCTAATTTCCTTATTTTTTTTATTCTTTAAGTCTTCAAGACATGACAAGGCAGCGAAAAGACAAGACACATGTCACAATCTTAGACTTTCTCATACAAATTTCGTGACACATGTCTAGTTCCTCCCATAATGGTGGTACTAAAAGTGCCCCATAGGGTCACGTGCCATCCACGTGGCAGACACACGACTGATTGTCATCGCCGCCGCCCGATTAGACCCCTAATCCACACGCCCCTTGGTCAAGTAAATTGCATTGCGTTTGAGCACAATCATTATCTTTATCTCGTGTTACAATTTTATTTTAGTTTAGAGTTTGACAGAGAATAGGAGTGTCATGTTGAAAGATTTTGATCGACGTAAGGGTTAGATCAGCTGGTGGGTGCTGGGTAGGTGTTAATCCGTTTGTAGGGATTTTGTAACGTGGGAATTGTATGGGATGCTCATATGTAGTTTATCAGATGATAAAAGTTGAACCTCTAATTATGATGCTTTGATACCAGCCTATTATTATCCCACTGTAGGACAAAAGACTCTTCCCATACGGAGAAGGCACGAGCATCGATCACCACGCTTGCAAAAGACAGGTTAAGCTACGCTTGGCGCGGTTGGTCCATGGGTGGGCGACCATCTTCACATACCAAGACCCCTCCGTGACTCGGAAAGCACGTTAAGCCGTTGGTCCAGCCTGTCATTCGTGGATCTTTGACAGTCGTTAAGGGTCGTCAGAAGCCCGAAATTCTGACAATCAGTCTTACCAAGGGGTATCGTATTACTCAGTAACTGGGTTGTGGAGGTCAGATAGGCAGTCGCTCCATGTAAAATACTTGTATTCAGCTGCATCCGATTAGACTAGAAGCCGACCCTAACATAGTTGGGAAAAGGCTAGGCAAATGATGATTAACGATACGTCCGGGTTTCCTCACGATGTTTTCTTCACCGATATCAGTCATATCCAAGATAAACTAAGAGAGTACATGTGAATTGAAAAAGTCATATTCGTATAGATGCCAGCACATCAAGCTACTATAATCTGTTAATATTCTTTAATAGAATTTCAACTTTATCGCTAAAGCATAAGGTTCAAAGTTGATTGGGAAAATTTGACAGTTTCGGGTAGCTTGATGTGCTGGCGTCAAAGTCAAAGTCAAATCATTTATTTCAAATAGGCACATTAAAGGTATTTTTGAACGTCAAAACTTACAGTAAAATTTGATGGCGTCTGTACTTGCCCAGATTTGAACCCAAACAACAACCTCAAGTAGTCAATACAACACATTATGGTGCTTGTAAGAAGTGAAATTAAAAACAAATAAGTATGTGTGACTTTTGAATCCAGATATTATGTATGATAAAAAAGTTTATGTTATTAAAGTTACAAACAACAAAATGGTACGAAATATCAGCCGGCGTATTCTCTAAAAATCTCACCGTGGAAACTTATGTGAAGTAAACTTGAAGTGAGCTTCTTCTTTCTTAGTGTCGATGGCAAAAATATAGTTTATTTTCTTAAATTAATTTTGGCCCAAAATTCAGCAACGCGGATAGCGTTCGCTTACGCAGCTATTAGGTCCTCACGTGTGCAGGTGACAGCGCATGCGGTGTAAGATGGGTGGTGAGCCATTGTCTGTGGAGATATACCGCATACACACCGGAGGTCAGTGCCTTCCATGAGCCCCCACTTGTGGAGGTTGTCCTAGCTGCGGCCTACATAGGTACGAAGTCTATTTAAGGTTTACCAAGTAGGCCACGGTAACTTATGTCCCTGAAGTGAGCTGTCATTCCATCTGATGCAATGCTAGGTATTTACACTATTGACAGCGCACTTCAAGCTCACTTCAGCTATGTTTTCACGGTGAGATTTTACAGAACAGAACGGTGAGGATGTAAAAGTTTAATGTATGTATATCAGGGAAGTTAAAACAACTCAACTAGTTTATTGACTGAAGCATAGAACTCCGCGAAAATAATTTATCTAAGTTGTAATATTCAATTAAGGGCTTATTTCACCAAACTTTGATACCTACAATAAGTCTTATCCTGAGACTAAATTTTGATTTTTTGACAGTTTTTCCATACTAGAACTGTCAGACGTCAATTTTATTCCACGGATAAGAGATATCTGACTGTGTAAAAATCGGCACTAAGTATGACAAGTTTGATGAATTTACTCGCCAAAACACTGGAGTTGTTTTAAACAGAAACTAATCCAAAATTCCACCAACAACCAACAGCAATTATAAGCACTACAAATAACAATATTCAGTACAACATCATGAAACTTCACCACCTTACATATATAATTTCAACACGTCCTCTCTTAGTATTGTGTAACCAGAGGCCAATTACCAAAGATTTATGTTGAGAACATAATTAACTTAGGCTGAACGTTGTTAACTAAGAATTACGGAATCGTATGTGGTATACAGGTTGCAGTGTTTTGTTTAGGTAGGTAGTTGTTGAGGGCGTTTTTAACCGACTTCGATAGAAGGAGGAGGTTCCCAATTTATCGGAATCATAAATTAAATACGGAGGAGGTTCTCAATTTGTCGAAACCTTTTTTTGTTGGTTTGAAGCAGTAAATGAAAGGGCTTTTTTTGGATGAAAAACCTTGACTAGTGAACAACTTTTAACTTGAGGGCATAAAATCAACTATCACCTTATACTTAAGATACGACTTATTTTCATTTAAACAAAAGTTTTACTTTATCCATTCATTTAGCTTTATTAATTATCCATCATAATACGTCTTTTGCAGCATGTTTGAGTATGCCTTAAGCCAAAAATTAGGCACGAGTAAATCAAAATGGTGTAAAGTTCGATTGTAGTCATCGAAAGTTAACATAAATTAAGAAAGCTAATTAAAACTGCACCATATCTTTATACCTTACCCTTTCAGAGGGGTTGCTTAGAATTATGACTACCTATACAGAGTCTTGTCTTGTATACGGTTGTATCTGAAGATAGACAATTATAAGACAGGAACTTTAAAGGGTTTCGTGGCTAAATGATCACAGCTGTACGAGACGATTGAAGGTTAAGCTACGCTTGCCTCGGTTGTTTCGTGGATGGGTGACCATCCATTACATGTCGAGACACCTCCGAGCCTAGGAAAGACAGAAAGAAAGCTCGTTAATCCATTGGTCCCGGCTGTCATTCATTCAACTTTGATAGGCGTTACGGGTAGTCAGAAATCCAAGAAGTCTGACATCTGTAAAATTACTGGCACACAAGATTTTACGACTCAATTTCTATTTCTAAAATCAAATTGTAGGTGAAATTTTCCTTTAAATCAACTCCAAAAGTCCCTACAAATAACACAATAATATACTAACCAAATAAACTATGTTCTATCACAACCACAAGCGCGATAGTGATGTTTTATGAGCAAGTAACAAATAAAAAGTGTGCTGCAGTGGACTTGAGACGTACTTCTTCTACTCGGCGTACTTGCATCGCAGTGTTGCGTGATTTACATGAGCGACAACGCATACAGACTGGAAAATTTTGCTGTGCTGGCAACAATTTTGTTTTGTGTTATGTAGGTAGGTAGCGGGAGATGTAAGTGTAGGGTCAAATTGGGCAAATACAGGGTTTAGTTTTGCTGTTATTTAGGATACAGTTAATATAAAATTATTATAGATTATTCATAAAAAAATCATCATAATTATTTTGCCCCTTAACCCAATTTAATTCGGGTAGGCGCAACGTGTATTTTTCTTCTTCTAAGTCGTCATCTCGGTACGGTAGTCACCTCTTTCTAGTCGTAACATCTTTCACATAGTCAATCCACCGTTTCTTTGGGCTATCCTTCTGAATTCTTAAATGCCACTTAACTTCAAGACTACTAACTTAAAAGTCTTTACGTCGATGTCCCTACAATAGGTTTGTAGATAAAGTCAAGAAGAGTAATTGTTTAACAATTTTTAAAGACATTCCTTTCCCTTAAGGGGCTTACATGACCTAAAGCGCGGTCACTGTCGGACTGCATAGAAAAGAAAGAGAAACGCTATGACACAACGCTGGTAATTTATTGCAAAATATGAAGCAATTATTTAGTTACAAAAAAATGTTTGGACTTAAAAATTAATACATTTTAGTATGTTGCTTCTAGAATAATCTGTCAAAAAATCAGAATGAAATCAGTATGGATTTTATTGTTAAAAGAAAGTTTTTAGAGGTAACTTCATGATTTTTTTTCTATTATATCAAATTAGTTGTATTATGTTTTCAACACACTATCTACCTAGCATATATTCTGAAGAATATCATATATTTTTTCTGATTTTGTTTACTGTAGTCGATCATATACTTTTATTGTTTCTAAAACTTGCGTTTTTTGGGTTTAGGTCCTGTAAGCCCCTTAAAGTGGGCGCATGTCACCTTTTCGAATTGTAATTTTCATTCAAAATGTTGGCAATGACGTACTCGGAAAAGTAACACGGTGCAAGCAAAAATTAACCCTAAGGTGCTTAAGATTTGCATTCCTTGAGTTTAGGTATCTTATAGTGACAGATAAAGTATGAGATTTAACGGGAACTTCAATAGTCTAGACGGTGGTTTTGGTTTTAGTGTAAGGACCAGCTTATGCGCATTTTCCTTAAGTGTCAATTTTTAATGCTTTTCGTTCTTGTCGGTTATAAAGATCACAACGCAATATCTCTGATAATTTACAAAAGAAAAGTCCTTCAGTTTATAAGTTATTCTTCACGTAGAATTGCTTCTGAAAACGGTAGTAAAAACAGTTAAAAAGACAACGAGCGCAATGATTTACGCACGAGGCAAAGAAGCCTGGCAGCCTTGCCAGAACAGTTACTGTAGATATTTTTATTATTACTGCTGTTGCACTATAGTACAATTTCTTTTCGTACTTAGATTTTATAGTATTTTTTCTCTAAATGGCTGTAATATATTGAAAAAGGAGGAAAGAAAGTAGGCAATGACATGTATGACTCTCATACACGGGTTTGCAGGTCCTCAGATAAATCCTTATTAGTTATTGATTCTACAAGGTTAAGCGATTTTTTTCCTTTTGACTGCCAGACAACAGACACAACTGAAAATGTAATGTAATGTATTGTTATGTATTGTTATTGTTAAGTGTTTGAATTCATAAAAAGTTTATATTATCTATGGTCTTCCTGCCTTTCCCGCGCTGTTTTTATTACCCGTCCGTTTTGGCTGAATACACACGCATATCCAAAAGAGTCTGGTTGTCTTATTCATATCATCATATGCAAACCAGCCGGTCGATTCTGTAAAAATCTCACCGTGAAAATTTAGGTGAAGTGAGTTTGTTTTTGCTAGGAATTGACACTATTGACAGCTCACTCCACGCTCACTTCACCTAAGTTTTCACAGTGAGATGGTTACAGAATCGCACTGCAGCACTCTAATTGGGTAACACACTATCAATCATAATTTGAATAATTTTGAAGGATATTGCTTATCCATTGCTTCATATGTTGGAACAATGTCTGCTTAGTAACGCAATGAATGTTGTTGAAATGTCAAAATTAAACCCATTGCTACAGATAGTGTGTTACGCAATTACCCCGTTATCCACGAATCATCACATAATCAATATTCATTATACATCAACTCTATTTAAGACTGCTTCAGAAATCAGACAGTATACACACTTTCGCAGTGCGAATTGCTGGCTCAGTACGACTTTTACCAATAACGGGTCCGTAATTCTTCGTAAACCAACTTCCGAAAGTCATTTTCTCAACAAAAGGCAACCAAATTAATATGTTGTTTGAACATCGTTAAATAAACATAATCATGGGGCCACGTGCGCCGCGCGCGCCTCTCCATTCAAACCATGGCCTCTCTATGGGATTTAGTCGAATCTCATTCGGCGAACTATGAGCAAGTATCTTAAGACTATATCCAAACAGAGGGTTGGCAGATTGATGTTTTAGATATTGATATGATAGTGATTTAGTATGGGAACACAAATAATCCGGTAGTTGAAACTTGTGTCGGTAATCGCTGCACAATATTGGATACAAAAAATATACATATAAAACTTGTTCGGAGTTTGTTGTAGGCACGTATCCATTAGCAAATCAAACGAAAAACAAAATTAATAACGCTTTTTCTAGACCATACATTCCCAGAACCTGTGTAAATTATCCGGGCGCCATATTTCATAGAGTGCTTTGACATAATTTGCACATGGCCGTTCGAGAGTCTTATTTTTGTGTCTTACCAAAACAAGAGTTGCGTGTCCTGTTCGCATGCACCGTACGGCATTAGCTGATTGCCCGTGTGCCCGCAGCCTAACGTTTTAATACAATTAAATCGACCGCAACTCACTATTACCCGAACATCTTTTCATCGCCATTTTTGTGAACGACTCTTTTGCGTGCCACTCGATTTGTACGGACTTATTAAGATAATGTTACGTGACATTTTGTAAGATTACGTCCTTTGTTTCAATCAAGTTTAGATAGTGGCGTGGTAAACCAATTTCGACCTAAAATGCTCTTGTTTTAGAGCCATCCAGTCATTTGAAAGTTGACTAGAATAAGGTTTTTGGATGACAATAATACTGCCTTCAAATACGTCCAGCCTTTACCGTTTTTCAAAGTTTAAGCCAGTAAAAAGATTTAAGAGAAAACTTTAATCAGAGAATCGACGTTTCTCCATAACAACTTTTAAATAACCTTCAAATACATTTAAGGCCAACACGACACATCACTAATGACCAAACAAAATATGAAACCACAGACCACACTAGCATAACTAAGCATCCATTTTTTTAAGTCTCCACTAATTCCCCAGAGATTGAATCCCATGCGACGGACTATGCCCAGTGCGGCGTCGACCCCAGACATCCTGGGGGATCGTCTCATTTCAACGAGTGAACTTGAAAAATGTTAGTTCACACCACTATCTATCTGGTCCTAGTGTTTTTTATTATCCTTATTTTCTTACCAAAGAACAGTAACAACTGTTTGTACTTTCGTAAGTTGGTGAAGATTTCTGATAAAGTTTGACCTTTTCAGTTTGTATGGGCGTAATGTTTGATATTGTTAAACGTTTTGTTTTTGTGTTATTTGAATTCCAATGTACAATCTTTTCAAGGACTTTATTTTTGATTCTGGTGGCAATACCTAAATAAATTGTTCACCAATGACTAGAAAATCTTTAATGAGTTTTACATAATATAACATCATGTCCTAAAGGATGAGCAGGCATGAATAGGATAGCCATAGACTAAAAAAAGCCGGCCAAGCGCGAGTCGGACTCGCACACGAAGGGTTAAGCAGCAATAGAGATACACACTCTGTGAAAATTTCAACAGTCTACCTATTACGGTTCATGAGATACAGCCCCCTGTCCGATAGACCGACGGACGGCCGGACGGATGAACGGACGGACGGATGAACGGACGGACGGCCAGCGGAGGCATAGTAATAGGATCCCGTTGGCACCCTTTGGGTACGGATCCCTGAAAATTATTTCATTTTTTCTTCAAGTCCCAAATCATTTATTTGTATCACCCACTCATTACGGTTATTGATGACACCAACTGCACAACAATGTTATACAAAATCTATTTGATTTACAGCAACACCTGATCCCATCCCCTTATTTATACTTAAGCCAAATGCAGAAAATACAACCCCAAAGCTATTTTGGTGTTCCTAAATACTTTTGTATGACCCTTAGATACCTATTACAATATACAAAGCAAAGTCCTTATAAATCCATGGTACAAAAGACGATAATACCCCTGTTTCATATTCAATTAAATATTCTGTCAGGGATGAAAAAATCTATTTTGGATTTAGGGGGCTCAGCCTAATGTTGGATGTGTAAGTAATAGTTGCGTAAATTGTTGTAGATACTTAAAGTATCTATAGAAACATGTGTTTTTTTATTATTTTTAGGAAAACAAAAAAAAGTAGGTATTCTTTGTTTTTTATTTGAAAATTGAATATGATGGGGAAATTGTGAAAAAAAAAATTAGGGTTAAAGAGAGAAAGAATACATGTTTTTGAGATTGGAAAATAATACTGTTTTAACATAATTAGTGTCCAAAAAAAAGGTACTAAGCAATAATTAAGAGCAAGTTGATCGAGAATGCAATTCCCATAAAAAACAATTATCCATTATAAAGATTAACAAAATTTTTATATCCTATATCTTTGGGGCAACCAGTAGAATACGCTGTACGTGTGTAAGGGCTGAATGTTACCATATTCAATCATTTAGACCAGAGAATCGTTTCTACCATAAAGTAGCGTAAATAACTTGCGTCAAAGAAAATTATAGAGAAAAAAAAATTAAACTTTATTTATTTTTGTGTAGTTTTCTTACTTGTTATATCTTTTTTGTTATATGCAAGTAACTAGGTGCATCCAGCGGTTTTACCCGCATAAGCCTCGATCCCGTGGGAATATAAAAAAAAAGTATCCTGATGTCCTAATCCAGGTCATGGTCTACCTATGTGCTAAATTTCATCCAAATCCGTTTAGCCATTTTAGCGTGAAAGTGTAACAAACAAACATGCAAAAAATCTAATCTTTGCTCTTTAAAATAATTAGTAAGAATAAAGTAGGAGTTTATATCGATTTTAAAAACGTTATCAGCTTCGTGAATTCAATGCGGGAATTATGCAAATAAGTTTTTGGTTTAGATAATAAAATGCAATAATTATGCACGCGAGGGTGCATGAATTAGCAAAAGTAATAGCTTGATGAAGACGGCCCATTTTATCTTATCTGTTCAACGATTTTTAATTAAATAATATCATTTATTATCTTGTGTCCCTAATTTATAATTTAGGTTAATGAGAACTGCTGACTCATAACTTTAACTATTAATAAATTAGAATGGTACTTACTTTAAATTTATTTCCATTGTTGTACATACATAAGAAGAAAATGGGAATACCTATTCATGTTTATCTTTGTTTCAGCCTATCGTCTATGAAGGTCAAGACAAGAATCCAGAAATGTGCAGGGTTTTACTAACACACGAAGTTATGTGCAGGTACGCATAATTTTCCTAGCTTACCTACTTATTACTTTTTCCTGACAACCGTACTTTAAACCACTGCAAAACTGAAAACCATTAACAAGACGTTCTGACCTCTGTAAAAGTACGGTGTATTCATAGCTACTACTACACAGGTACTATTAGTCTAAAAATCTTCTATTATTATTGTTATATTGTTGCTATGATTCATGACATATAATTAAGTAATTGACATTAGATCTGACATTGACTATATTTAATTATTTGTAACAATATTACTCTAGTTATTTAAATGACATTTATTTATTATTATTACTATTCGTCATATTAATTAAGTGGCATGTTTTTTAATGTTGTTTTATGTTTTTTGTATTTTTTTACTTATAAAATAATGTTTAATATTCGACACAACGTAAAAATTGTTATGAATGAATGAATAAATGAATAGCCTTATTACAAAATCTTTAAAACTCGCATCTAAAATGACCGACACCACAGAAGCACATTCGAATTCCATATTTGAAAATGAAAGAATCCCAAAAAAGTTACACACACTTCTGTTTCGTAGAAAATGGTAGCGATAGTCATTTGTCATAAATATTGACTCCCAAAATATTATTGCACGGTCATGATTCTCCAAACGGCAGGCTTTTGTGGCCGTTCATGATACGACTGTGTCAATACTTTTACAATTGCTCATAATGTATGGGTAAGGTCCCTTAAAAATGCGAGTTTATTTCTTTGAACGTTACAGACAAACCTTAAAAGAATACTTTTACATCTTGTTCACCTTGAATTTTTGATAGAAGCTTCGAAACTAAGTTTTGATTATGTAAAGAATTATATTATTAGATTAATCAAAATAAAACAGTGTACAAGAATTACAAATGTAAACAAGTAACAACACTAACACACAGACGCATCTTGTAACTTCCTAATTACGACCCGGCGAACAAAGAAATAAGCGTTCTTATTAATTTAACCATTGGTTTAGGGTGGTTTTCCGCTCGTAAACGTACTGTGTCTCGCCATTATATCAATGTATTGGTGTGTGGCTACACGCTACCGCGTCAGTGTGAGCAATTAAAATTTTATTCCACCTTAGACTGTGTGTTGTTGTCTCGGGTTGCTGGATATGTGCGTCCCTGTTGCTCGTCTTCAGGGGAGGAGTCTCTAGGGAGTCTGTCCTTTCAATGTCTTTGCCCTTTGCGTCAAGGAGCCCTCGGAAGGGCGCGTGCAGCGTATTGTTTGTTTAGCGTGGATACGGCGTTTTATAACGGTTTTTTTGTTGTCTTGTTTTTGAACTAAGAAGAAGAATCTGCTTTGACTAACATTTTTATGACGGACGATGTAGGTTCGAACGAAGCTTTGGTTTTTAAGCACATATCATGTAAGCAAAATATAACTGGCGAAATCTGGGTGTAGGTACTACTATTAGTTACACCTATGCCTAAGCCTTCAGGAATTACAGGCTGGATATTATGTTATGTATCTTCAGAAATTACTGTCTATCATTTTCTCTAGAAAGCGCTATCTTATCTATAGATATACAGGGTGGGCAAAAAATCGTGGATCAAACGAAACAGTGCGATAGTTGGGGTTATTTGCAGTAAAAAATAAAATAAAAAAGTGTCATCACTACAACAGTGCTTTTATGACCATGATTTATCAGTATTGGCACTTTTTTCAATATCTTTTGAAAACGAAATTTTTTTGTAACTTTAGAACCTTAGGTACTGTAAACACTCAAATTGTCATAACTTTTAAGGAGATCAAGTTAGGGGTCAGCCACAAAGACATTTTTTAAATTGCTCACTGACATATTCCAAAGAAAGTATAAATTGTTGATACTTAAATAAAAATCATACCATATGCCATAAGTTCCACCCACAGTCATAATTTTTATCAGTGTGATATGAATCACCATGGTAGTTTTAGTTTGATAATTTCAAAGCTTTAAAAAATCACAAGGTTTTCTTTTCAGTTGACACCTACCTTAACTCTGATGTTTAATTTGCTAGACGAAAATGACAGCTGCGATTGACCTTTTCTTATCAACATGACATTTTAGTATACATATTTAGCTGTCATTTTGTTCTAGCACATTAAAAATCTGAGCTTAATTTTACCTGTGTGCGTTGAATTTTGGCAGAATAAATATTTTTTTTTAACTTTAATTCAAAATTTTCTTTACTCTTCCACTACTCATATTTTCCATTACAAATCATCGTGTCATGAGTGACATGATGCATCTCTAAACCCTTCGGTATGTGTACTAGCAATATATTGATTTTTATCCCCAAAACGAATAGATATCCCTTTAAGAGTGCTCTGCTAAAGGTACAGGGGATCGCCCTAATGTGTCCCGATATTGAGAATTTATTGTACTTTCTGATGTTATTTTTGACATAGGTTTAAAAATATATTTTTAAAGATACATTCTGGATGTATTTATTTTTGTGAAAATATAATTTCTTTTTCTAATATTATAATTTGTTTACAGTCGGTGTTGTGACAAGAAGAGTTGTGGTAACAGAAACGAAACGCCTTCAGATCCAGTTATTATCGATCGGTGAGTGAATATTCTAATATTTTACACAAGTACTAACCCTATAAATTCAAGTAAATAATATCGATTACAATGTTAACTTTCACACATGTGGCATGTCGTAACCAGGGGGCATACTCTTTAATTCCAATGAGATGCCAATATGATTCCAATGTTAATTTTACAGTCACGTGATTCGGTACTCTTGAAAACAATATTGTCAACAATTACCCCACGCCAAGCCCGAACCCAATTCCACTTAGTTCTCCAAAATGGACACCCAATCTAAAAATCATTTGGCGCTAGCATCGAACTCAAGAGTACGAAACGTTACAATTCCAATGTCGATCTATCGGAATTAAATTGAAGAGTAAGCACCCTGAGTGGCAATTCTCGTAATTTTAAGAACGTTTACAGTCTGATCTCAATCTCAATCTGTCAAAAACACCTTTTATTTCCCTGCATTCTTGACAAGTTTTTGACATTGATTGTTATGAAATTACGACTAGATTTTGAACGTTTTTAAAAATTACCTACAGGAAATTGGGCTTCAGATCAAAAATCTACCTGACAGCTCTAATGTCACATTACGAACTTTACAAACATCCTATTTACAGCGTACTCAATTCATCAACAAAAACTCGAAACTAAAACAGAAACAAATCGCAAAGTTCATTGAACACAAAAAAAACCGGGCAAGAGCGAGTCGGACTCGCGCAACGAGGGTTCCGTACCATCGTATATTTTTAAATTTTCATCGGCGAGGCCTATATTCATCAGAGAATTATAACACTGCGGTGTAGAATATTGCAGTTTTATGTCTGCGCCATCTCTTTACCGATAGTGGAACTAATGTAACTTTTGCTGGTGATTTCTGAAATAGTGTGCTATTTAGAGACTTCGTTTTATTTTTCCTGTAATCTTTACATAAACTTCTATTACATAGAGTAATTTCAGATTTTTCTCTTTGCAAACTTCGGAGATAAGGGGGGGAACGGTATTTTTTTTTACATTTTTCGTCAAAAGTCGAAAACTATGCGGCCTAAAAAAAAGAAAAATGTTTGAGAATGTGCAAACTGCGCTCTTTCATATATATACCCCATATGCCCTAGTAACCCCACTTCGAATTTTTCAGACTCCCTTTCAGTCCCTGTTGCATAAAATACGCATATATTTTTATTTCTTTCTTATTTGCAAAAAACCTCATCTAAAACTATTCCAAATTTCAAGTTGATAGCATTAGTAGTTCTTGAGAAATCCAGCTGTGACAGACAGACAGACGGACTGAGTCTCGCCATAAGGGTTCCGTTTTACCATTTTGGTACGGAACCTTAACAATACAGTAGCGTTTGTTAAAATTCCGTATTCCACAATTCGCGGCGATTCATCAAGCCTGCAATGACGGCAATCTCGAAACTTTCCCGAGGCAAATGCATTTTCACGATACAGAAAACTTTGAGGCTCTCTCAGTTTGCATTGTATTTTTATTGCGATCGTTGCTGCCAGATATCTATTGCTGAGTTTTTGTTCGCGAAATTTTATTGAAAGTTCTTTGGGCGACCATGTTGATGTGTGGAATTTGTTTTTGCGTTTTCGTTGGCATGTGATATGTGGTTGATAAAGTTTTGTTAGGCAGAATGTAGTGTGCTAGAAATCGAAATGGGATCCAATGTATATAGATATTTTTTTATGAGTACATTCTCCCAAAAATTCAGTCTACTCGAATTGTGCGAAAGTAATCCCCTACCCATCCAGCAATGCGGTCAATTAAATCAAATTCTAATTTTACTTGAACAATTTTCGGCAATCTCTTTACTATAGGTAAAGGTATACCCCACAAACATTTCGGCAGCCATCAATTGGGGGCCACAAACAACTCAATAAAAACAAAAGCCTGCACAAAAATGCGCTCACATCGGTCTCACGCTGAGCCATTCAGCCTTCTGATGTAGAACAGTGTCGGGAGGAGCGGCAGCTAATCAGGCTGACAAATATCCGAAAATTTCAATAGAGCTGCGACCACTATTGATACGAGGGGTCGCGGGGCGTTCTATTTTATTTTTTTTATTTTCGGCCTTTTTCGGGAATTCAATAGAGATAGGCGTCTCTCGTTCGGTACGTCGTTCGATATTTGAAATTTAGGGTTGTCGATTTTGTTCGACCTGTTTCAAGATATTTTATTAGGCTGAATCGAGTCGGCAGGTATACCTATAATTAGTAGGTATCACTATTGGTTCTAAGTTTACGGTTAAATACAGACATCATATTATTCTTATATTTTTTGAAGTGAAAACTTCTTTAAGCGCGTTGGGCATGTTTTGATATGGGAATAAACCATTGAACTCTCGACACTGTTACCGAAACCGACACCGCGCTACATTAGGATGTGTTCGGCTGTCCTCGGGATGTATTCGGTTTTAATGTAAATCCGATATGTCAGTGAGTGATGGCAAAGTATTCTGTTTGTGTTTTGTTTATAAGACGATTAAAAAAATACACACGTAACTATTCAAGTTATAACTTCTGTCGGCACTCCCGGAGTGCCACTGTTTTTTTTTTGTTATACACCATATTACGTAAATATTTTGCCGAGTATTTGCTTTGTACCACGATTGAAAAGATGAAGGTACTCAACGTTAAAATAAACATACATACCATTATAAATAATCCTAATTTAAATGGAGTTTTATACTACAAATAAAATTATTATATGTGCCTTAATAATCTACCCTTACGTATTTAACTGTTTGTGATAAAAATACGGTGTATCACTAATGCCGCTCCGCCAACCCTGTACACCAAACGTCGCGCGTCGGTTTTGTAATTCGCTTGATTCAAATTTTTTTCTACCTTGGAAACAAAAAAAAATCAACGGTTGCCTTTGTGCCAACTTTCCTTTGGTTTTCGGCGCATGAAGTTGATCGTGGAAATTCTCCCTCAACACCAACAAAACTTGTGATTTTTTGAGCGTTTGATGTATCTAAATTAAACTCGGTTTTGTGATGTTCATTATTAGACGGATTTTTTTGATAAAAGGATTTTTTATGAATATTTATTGTCGTTTATGATTGGTGGAGTGGGAAATTGTTTTTGGACTTAACAAAGCTTTTGATTATCATGACTCACTCTTTGCAAAAAATATACCGGGTATCTGATAGAACACTGAACACAATAAGTAGTCAAAAATGCAAGCCTCAGTTTCAAAATTTTCTTTTTGGAAAACACTGTAGTGCACTTAAAACTACATACAATTTACACGAGTTAACGTCAAGCATCAAGTACTATCACTGTCACAAGTCACTAGTACACGCAGCAATATCCATCAGCCATTCATGTACAGTGCCTCGCCCACGGTACACTCGCGAACTAATGCGATAATTGAAATTGTGCAATTGCGTGCGAAACGCCCAACACCGAATTCATTACAGTCGTGTTTTTTGCAATTTGTTTTTTTTATTCTGTTTCACTTTTTTGCACTGTCGATGTCGCTGCCAGCGAAATGATACGTTCTCCAATGGTTTAATTATTTTATGCATGCGTCATCGTTATAGTCTTTTTACTTAGCAAATGGACGTTTTATCATAAAAGTTAGTTTATGAGTAGCATACTTTTTGTAGACGTTTAGTGTAATTTTTATTAGAGTACTTTTTCTATGATGGATTAGTTTTTCGTAGTTTGCATCAAACTAATACTTAGTTAATTGCTTGTAAACGAGGATACCGACATTGTTGATTAACATTACACTGTTGCAAATTCCATCTTTACCTAGAATAGAGAAAGGAATCATATTAGGAAAATCCTGTGACAGAAAATTTTTAAAAACCCTTCATTACAATAAATATTTCATCAATCATCCTAAACAACATTTTCCCATCCCTACAGAATCGGAAACAAAATTCGAAACAACACTCTAAACCGTTCCTGTATCGATAACACGGCGAATAATTGACGTAACGGTAAAAGCAGGCAACAATCCAGAACCCTACGAATCAGCAGCAATTTGTTAAGTGGATTTTTGGCCGAGACACGCTCGCGGCTCGTTGCGCTTCTGTACACAATTTCATTATCTCTGCCCGCGTGCCCGGCCGACTCTACTATTAACTTATGCGATACTGTTGTAAGCTATGGAAATTTTTTCGATTTATATTTTTTTATTTTTATAGTTTTTTTTTGTAATCTTAGTGTAGAAAATATTTTTGTGCCGGTTTTTTTTTGGTTCTGGGGAATTATTTACTTACAACGAAAATAAAAAAAATAATTTTGATCAATAACGAATTATGCACGATCTCTCGTAGTTAAATATTTTTACGGAACGTATCCTGTAAAACATTGTACCATAAACTTCATGTTAAGAAAAACTTAGCTAACCATCAAAGAAAATCGCTTCCTGCTATTTGTTCAAATAAATTAGCTTTCGATTACTCGCCAAATTAATTAAAATACAATCAACTACACAGGAGCGTTTACGCCGTCCAGCATTTCATACAAACTTTCAAGTCCTTGTTTTTAGAAATGAATGAACCGATTTTAATGAAACTTCATACGCATAAGCAGGATACAAAAGTCTAAAATGCTACTAAAGAACATTTTCGAAAAGTCTTATTTAAAAAAAGATAACTGGAAATCTCTCTTTCTATGGAAAATTTAAAATCGGTCTAATTTGGCTGTAACATTATTTTTCGAAAATGTTCTGAAGTTCCTTTTTAGACCTTTGTATCCTGCATATGCATATGAAGTTTAATTAAAATCGGTTCATTCATTTCGAAAAATAAGGGCTTGAAAATTTATATGAAATGCCGTACGGCGTAAACGCTCTAAAAATCATTTGAAACACCCCTCAATATTGTTCCAATAAGTACTACCGTTTACTGGGCAGGTACTTTAGAAGATGGACTTTACCAAATCAATTCATGCCCACGCAAACGGTCCCCTACGCAATCACTTAAGAATTTTATGAACCGTAATGATTAAGATGTTTTGTCGTACTTGAGTTTAAAGGCAAACCGTGTATGAGGGGCGTAATCGACAAACTAGATTGTTGTGTTAAACATATTGTGACTGGAATAGCTATTAAAGGATTAAGCGTCGTTTTAAGAGTTTGTTTTTAAATTGGGGGTGTTGTTAATTGAGTAGGAGCGTGAGAGTGTAGGCGATCGATTAGACAAATTATTGTATGAATTAGGATGTATATATAGGATGGATAGTTGTCATTGAATTAGGATGATGAAATTAGAGTTATGTATCTCAGGATTTTATAAAAAGCAAGTTTATTCAGAAGGGACCCGGGGTACGTAGACAGCTTGTTTATATCTGTGGTTTATATCAACTAAAGCATTTTTCAGGGCTACAAGTTAGTGAACATAGTATCCTCTTTCCAGAGGGGCACTTCTCGTCATTTTAATAATCTTCACAGTCTGATCTATCTCAATCTGTCACAAATACCTGTAATAAATTATTTATATTGATTGTCGCTGAGATGAGATTGACTAGATTTTGAACGTTTTTAACTACAGGAGTATGCCTTTACTGACAGTGAATATGGTCCTGAACACCTATCATAAAATCCAATCAGTTGAGCGACTAAAAATCAATACACTAAAGATTCTTTTTAAATGACAAATGTGGTAAAAGGGCAAAAAGTCCGCTCTCTTTCGACATATGGCCGACATCTATATTACAATGGGATCTTTACACCCTATTTCGGGTGCGACAAAATCGATTCCAAATTCGATATGACCCTCTTGTGCTGCCGGTTTGATAGAGACATATTTTGGGTATAAATGTACTTGGAGGAAGATAGAAATAACTCAGAATTAAAGCGATTTAATGGCTTGAGAAAAGGTCTGAAATAAGTCTAATGATACAAGACGAAGATAACACTAACCTGGGTAGAGATCCTAAAGATGATAATGTCTTTTCTTGCTGGTTTGGCAACAGCAATTCCTCCTGCTTTAATAAACACCGGTTCATGGTTTGTAATCTTAATAGCACATCAACTAGTAAATAATATTATTTCAGTGGTTTGTGTAAACACTTTCACACGTCAATCAAATTTTAAAAACTAGATGAGGTCGGCGTTTCCTACCTGACTACTTTGACAAGAAAGGCCAAAACAAAATTCAAAGGTCACAGTCTCTTTTAAAATCCAGACATAATCTTGGTCTGATCAAGTAAAGACCATGTAGATTGGTGTCTGAAATGGTCTATTAAGGAAAGAACCACACCGATTAAGTGGACCTGTCCAGTCAGTGTACGCATTGGTCAGTAATCATGCAGCTAAACTCAGAACTTGAGGAGCTCAGCTAAGTAGCTACTGGGTCCTCATCTGTAGCCATATAAAAACCCTCTAATCACATATATTATACATAACTTAAGCTTGTAACACCAATAAATTGAAGTTAAAAATACTACTAAATTCACCATTTACCGTTGACAAACTTTTACAAACACCGCAGTTCCGAACGCAAAATTCTAAATCCAAATTAAAATTACGTTACCAAATGGCGGGTTTCTATCGGCTGCAGTTTTCCGGTGATTTTCGGTCTGTAAACGCCGGTGTAAGGGAATCACGGCTATTATATTATCTCATTAGACACGCCGCGGCGCCGCGCGCCCGCCTCTTTCTTCTCGCCAAATAAATTCCTTTTCCGTTTGATATCTCTATTACCTTTTTTGTTTTGATACTTATCTAGATATCTTTCAAGACTACCTTTATTGGACCCTTCTTTATTTTTATTACCAAGTAAGCCAACTATTTTTGTATATGGCTTTTGGTTTCTGTTAAAAAGTACGGAATTATTGGGTGCAGAAAACGGAAAACCAGTGTTAACGTGAAACTATAAATTTATATTACAAATAGTTACCAACTACAAATTTATTGGTGCACGGCTTCGGAACGGCTCGGTTTGCAGTTACACTGAGAAAGTTTCCATAACTTCATAAGTCCCTTTATTAATAGCTTTGCACTTTCTTCTGTTCGCAGAGAAAGGGGAATTTATTTAATTGGTCTTTTTATTAGGTGTGGCTGTATTTTGTTCTATAGAATCAGAGTAGGTACTTTATCAGAGGTTCGCTTTGACTACATTATTATACCATCCATGTTTTTGGTCTCCATTCTGTACCTAGACATAAGCTTATAAACACTCGCTACACTTTATACTTTTCACGTCAAATTACGCTACTTATCCCGTTAAAATGATACTAACACAAGTAAACACAATACAAATCACACAAATCTGTACAAAAAGCGGAGGCGGCAACAAAAGAATTCGGCACACTTACAGTGTAATGTAAACCAAAAAAGAAAACTGGTCCCAAAAGAGTACCCTGGGGAATACTCGCGCGCTTCGCTCGGCCCGATACAGACACGACGACTGGTGATTAGGCTTCTTATCCACGAGATAGCGACAGAAACTGTGCAAGACTTAACAACTAGGACCGTTTTCTTATTCCCTCCGACCAAGCATTTTCTTGCCCGCCAACTTATCTAATGCTACTGTTCAGCTTAAAATTCCTATGTAATATTAGCGGCTAACTTTCGTAGCTTATGAATTTTATCCTGCGTATTAAATTTTAAATAATTTACATTGATATTCTGTACCATTTCTATAAGGAAACAACATTTACGAAAATCCTATATAGAACCTTTCCAGTGAAATAATTATGCTACAAAATCAATAAATCATATTATTTCGGTAATGAGACGTCTCATTTCTGATTTATATCTGCGTATTGGTTGCCCTCCGATTTTCTACTCGATAAGTCTGGGTGGTGATCGTAAATTGAAATATGATAAAGTCGCAGTAATAAGCTCCCGTAATCGCATCGACCCTCTGACTGTAGGCGCTCCAGTGACGACGGGGAACATCATGCGAACCTAATTTGGCAGTAGTTTATATTTTATAAATTCTTTTTCGACAAAATTACGTAGTAAGTATTTATTTCCATCCCTCATTAATTATGATCATTCCTATTATCTTTCAACGCAAATCTTTTACTGGAAGCTCCTTTTATTCCACAATGTTCGGGTCTTCTATCTCAATTCCGACCTCATTCCCGATTCCAATACGTGATTCGTCGGTTCGCAAATTATTCGGTGAAAATTCACCATCTCGTTAGAATGTGCGATCCGGTCGGGCGCGGCGAGCCAACCGCTTGATAAATTGTCTGGAATAATAATGATGAATTGCAACTAGTCCGATCCCGTGTAGGATCTAATCTATGGAGCTATTTTACTACAAAACCTACACACACCTCTACCTTTATAAAACCACCACTATAAATTTATTATATATTTTAACATCATTTCTACTCGTCTTATTATTTTTTTCGAAACGAGAATATTTAATTCTGCCAATTATGATTTCTAATTAAATTTTATTCGACGGTTTATCTAACGTTGAGCTCGACAAAATTACTTCAAATTAGCGACAAATCTATTAAGAATAGGACGTCTCAAGCCCATTTAATTAGTGACGGAATTTTATCATCCGCCCTCTTTCCTACCACTCGTTGAGAATTTCAACTGTAATACTGCCATATTGGCGAGGCTTAAATAATATTGGGCCTACCTAATAATAGACGTTCTTTTGTAATTTATATTTTAAGAGGAGTATAATATTTTTCTGGGAGTTTACACCAGATATCTGGTTTTATTGCTATTCGTTCATTAGTGTTGGTAATAAAAGCGGTAATGTAAATGTGTCATTAAATTTAAATACAAATTCACGCGTGACATCTCCTTTGAAGACAAACACACCCAGTACTTGGTAGTAAAACAAACTAAAGTTAATTGTTGCTTTTATGATGACATCGCGTGAGTTGGGGTCAGATAGCAAACAAATTGTTACTTTTATTCTGTCTGTGATGTAGTAACTAACTCGCTGTTCGGATGTGGCATTATTTTCAACCGTCTCCACTACACCATCTTTCATGAGATATTCGGTATTAGGTAGTTTCAATATTATTTCATGTTTTTGTAACGATACAGGAAATTAATCTTCTTAAGATTAAATATTCTAATCTACAGTATGTTCGGCTGAAATGATGATGATGACAGCATGTTTTAGATTAAGAATAACGTAGTTAAGATTTGCACTAAGAACCTTAACACGCTTATTAAGAGTATGTACTTCATTACTAGATACTACATGATGACTTCCCGTATCTATCAAAAAATTACTTTCATTAAAAGTATCAACGTAGTACCTACTCTCTTTCTACTTAAAAACCATTTAAATTTAATCTTCTGTCAAAAACCACAAAAAAGCAAAACATCACTTAAATTCAATTTATAAGAGTGGCCCATTCATTTGTTTATCTAGATTTGTATGTAATCATGCCCTTTTACTTGATTGATAGTATCTCCAATCTTCTTCAATTTTACGTTTAGTTAATTGCGGCTTGAATCGACCCTGTTACAGCGTAACCACAGTTTTATGTCCATTAGCTTGATGATAGTGAGTTTTGTCATTAGGATTTTACAGATTTTTTGGGGGAAAGCAAGGGAAGAAGGTTTGGTTTAGAGGCATTTGAAATATTGTTCACTAATTAATATTTTATTGAAATTGAATGAAATTGCAATATAAGTCATGCGTTTAAATTATACAGGGTTGAAAATTCAACCAAAAGTTAAAATTCCTTACATCTACTTCACAGTAATAACCGTATATAACACGATCGAACGCAAACCCAACTTCTCTCTCACCTATTAACAGAAATCTCATTCTGTATAACAATTTATAAATTCAAAACATGAGCAAACCCATCTCCACTTACGGATAGCAAGCATATGCATAGGAGCTGTTAGTGCCCCCCTTAGGGGCTCCGAGAGCCTCCAAGACGTCAGCGCGTTTAAGCGCCAATTAATTATTAAGGAACACTGAGCTTCCTTTGGCTCTTTGACGGCGACTGTACAACAATGTGGCTGACTCCCGTGATTGGCTGCTTTGTAAATTGCATTAGCGTGGTTTGTTTGTGTGTTTATTTGCTTGTATTATGATGGTACGATGAGTGTTTATTGAGAATTTATTGGTTTAATACAATATCATTGAACATTACTTTCGATGATTTTATGCACGAATACTTGGGTATAATAATAGAGTCAAACGTGAACATCGAAATTGAATCGTTTGAAGAGTTAAAGGTGTCATTAAATGTTGGCCATTTTAGAACCGTGCGCAATTAGCTTAACAAAACAAAAAATCACGAATCTTGATGAGGATTTTCACAAAAATATAAAAAAAACGACGTTTAGAGAAAAACATTCGGCTTCGATTGATTTTCGAAGTAAAAGTACACTTACATACACTTTCGATATAACGCAATAATTCTTCTTTATAGAAATAGAGAGCTCTTTTAAAATGTATTTCGGCAAACATGTCGCAGGGGTCGCCTTTGATGGAAGCGCCTTCTTCAATAATTGTCAGTTGTAAATTCAATTTTCACTTTATATTGCTAGTTTCACATGTCGGGGGGTGCACGGCTGATATTAGATACACATCTTGTGCACACTAGATGTACGATATGATACCAGTTGGATTAGAATCCAATATTGTAATATTTTTTATTGGCTTTATACCCGTAAAAATTTAAAGGAGTCTAGCAGTCTTTTCTTAGTTAATTATTCTTATTCTTAAGATTTTATTACAACGAGAATAGAAATCAAAGCCAAATATTCCACAAACAAAAACTGTGATCCAGTTTAAAATATTTATTGATTATCATCATCATCTTTATTCTGTTCCCTTATCCTAGTTTATTTGGTGTCTTCGCAACATGTCATTTCTTCCATACTTCTCTATTAATCATCATTTCGGTAGTGATATCTTAATATATTAAAATTTTGCTAAGGTATCCTACTACCATTAACGCTTGCATTATAATATAGAAATCAAAGTCAGGCTCGATAAAAAAGAGCCAAAATCTATACTAACCAACTCAACATCCCGTACAGAGAGAACCCTAAACATTTTTTTCTCCGCTAAAATGTGCGTATAAGGAAGAAATTCGGTTATACGCCAACTGGGGTAGATTAAATTGCATTGAGCTACCCATTAACGCCTTGTCAGATCGGGTTACGATTTATATATTTGATAAATCGGATATATTGCAGTAGGAATGCAGGGTTGTACGGTGTACGTGCAAGAATCCCAAAAAAGAAGACATAATTAGATTACAAAGGTGAGGTTGTATGGTAGGCAGGACATCAGTGGTACGAAAACCAGTATTAGCTGACCTCTTATTGTATTGAAACTCCGTACTATGCTAGGCCAAGTCAAGGTCAAAGTACCTAAGTAGATCATATAAAAATAATATTTTGTCTTAATCTCAATGTTGTTTTCACCTGAAATGCCAATTTGAGTGTTAGCGATATTAGGCTTTCTTCTCTAAGATTAGTTTAAAACAGATACAGTGTTTTTTTTTCACGAAGCGAAGCGCGCTTTATTTGTGTTTACCAAGTGTACAAACACGCTGGGAATGTGTGTGTAAGCGAAGGAGCCTTCAGTACCGTCCGAGACAAATGTGAAGTCGAATGTGAGTGTGTGTCACTTACACTACTCACACAAAGCGCGCGTTGCTTCGTGGGATAAAAATGCTATATGAACAGTTAACTTATTATAATAATCTATCTACGCTTTCCAAATCATTTGTAAAGAAACTAAAAACAATATTTTAAATAGGTAAAACCGCTCCTAAGATATAAATATAAACATTTACTTATCCAAAGTTCCTCTACATTTATTTTCGTTTGTCTTACATTTTTTCCCGTTGTCACGGAAAGTTAATGAAAGAATTAGCTTTCATTACAACTGATACGATTCCTTAAAGGGATTCCCGAATGAAGATGAAGTGCTTTCGTAACCTTTCTGATGGCTAAGGATCAATGTGGGGAGGTCATCCTCTTAACTCTGATTAGTTTTTGGGGACATATAAAATGCTGTTAGTACTGACACCTACAATAGTAGTTATTATCTACTCTATAACAATATTTATAAAACTTGTGATAGAAACCTTTTCCAATTTATAAAAAGTTTATAATTTAATCTTATTACGGATATGAAACGTTAAACACAAAGTAAAATGGATGGCTCGCCGGATAAATGAAGAGTCGTCGGGACTTTCAACTCTAATGCATTAATTAAGCTGGCCCGATCCCCGAAAATTGTCTAGAAACTCTCTCTGTTTAAATTAGTGCAGAATTCATTTTCTTTTTTAATTCGTCTTCCAAATTCAAATAAGATTTCTTTTTTTTTATTACGCTGCGCCGCATAAAAGGGTAGACCAGGATTCGTCGCTCCGTCGTTCACTTCGAAACGCTAATTCCTCCTCGTTCCGAGATACTGATTGGACGATATATTTAACAATGCTACCGACACGCTTCTCTGCGAAAAAATACATCTTACGTACTACCTTTTTTTCTCGCGCTTGGATTCCTTTATTTTCTTATTTTCTATTTGGCATCGCGGCCAAAGGTTGGAAGGGGCGGTGGATTGTACAAGCGTTAATGATACTAATAGCAATTAGTGGAAGGTTGTATTTGGCTTGTACGGTTTTGGTGTTTAGTTATTCTGTGTTCTGGCTGTATAAGCATATTACGGGGCACCCAGCCCATGGAGGGTCTTAACGGGAGGTCGTTTGCTGCGCTGCCAGCCTCCTAAGATTAATGACATTACGCCAAGACAGTTTGTAAGAGACAAACGTGACAAAAAACTGAGTTGTAATTAACTAGATCGAATGAATAGATTAAATGGCTGATAGTGGTCGTTTTTGGATTTTATTACGTTTTTATTCAAAGTAGAAAACGATTGAGTCTCTACTGCAAATGAAACTGCCATCGCTGTTAGGATAGCAGGACAAACTTTGTAGCTTTCTTCGTAAAGACAGAATAAGCTGTATAACTGAATTCGAGGTTAAACTTGATAGATGTTCGCAATAAGATAAGCGGTGTAGTAAAATTGCAGACGGCGTATCGTTGTACAACGTACAAGGCTTTACAAGATCGTGCCGACTTCAAACTCTGAAGTCCGCACTGGACATCATAAAATATTTAACACTCATATCTCGCAGAGCGGTCCAAATATTATCGACTTGCCTATAAAACGGAAAAGTCCCGCTAAAAAAAGATAGACATATACTTTACACTTATGTAAGAAAGAGATGTGAACACCGTTATTGTACGATCTTTGGAAATTCGTCGGAAACGTTTGGTTTCTTTTCCATCGTTTTTATCGCAGTCGTTATATTTTGATAGAGCAGTTTGGTAGGATCGGCGATATAACGTTTATGTTTTGGTTTTCGGTAGATACCTTTCGCGTTGTTTTGTTACAACATTTTGTTCTGGTTATTGTTTTGATAGTTGGGTAGAGCAGTTTGGAAAATTGATAACAGTGAACAAGAATTTTTAATAAAAGTAAAAAAAAAAACAATCGGTAAAGGTAAAAATCGATTCACGTGGTTTTCTAATTTTCACATTGAAATGATTATGTAGATAGTTTTTAATATGAAATATCGAATTATCGATAAATCATGCCGTGATGAGCCTTAATTTTTATTTCATTAAAAGAAAAAAACGTTAAAAATAATATAAACTTATTTTCCTATATCCAAAAATTTCTTTATTCGTGGCCATCGCAGTTTATCAGATATTTCCACTAAAGGGACGTAAATATGCTTACCTTAAAAGTTTCTCGTGATAAATACCCTGTAGGGCTCGTGAATGTAAAGCATCTGGTACAGTCGCTCGCATAACACTTTGACTTCGTTATGATTGATGACAGTTTCTTGTTAGTTTTATTAAATGTATTCTGAATTTGTATCTGTACTTTATCTATGATCAAACTTATAATAATCTCATTATAAGTCTGTAGTTGGATTATTTTTAGAACTATTTAATAAAAACATGGAAATACGTATTGCTGATTGTAAAAGTCCGTTAAACTTTCGGTTACATCATTGTTTTGTTTTTATGAATAAGAAAAGAAAATATTTTTTACACATAACGAAAAATGAATCAGTACTTAAATTAAACCTTTTTCAAACAAAAAAGTAAAAAGAAAAAAAATTACCTGCTACAATTTTTGAAATCACAAGTGGTGTTAACCCTTTAGCGCGCGAGTGTACGGACGGTACAATAACTCAGTGGGTCCCTCTTGCGGATATGATACAGTGCGCACAGCAGCCGTGAATATTTCTCATTCGGCTGCCAAAAATCTATCCGTGCTTCAGTATTATAGACTAGTTTAGTTGACTATCTTGTGGCCTTCTATCTAAATTGGTTTTGGTGAGGGCTCGTGGCTCAATAATAACAGCCGCACGGGTCAATCGAAGGTTAAGCTACGCTTGCTGCGGTCAGTTTGTGGATGGGTGACCATCCATTACATATCGAGACCCCTCCGCGCCGCGGACCGCATGTTAAACCGGTGGTCCAGGCTGACATTCGTAGATCTTTGACGGTCGTTACGTTAGTCAGAAGCTCAAAAAGTCTGACAAACAGTCTTACCAAGAGGTATCGGCTCCTTGTAACATTCAGCTGCTGGTTAGACTGGAAGCCGACCTCAACATAGTTGAGAAAAGACTAGGCAGATTAATTGAGTTAAAGTGATTAATCCTGTTATGTATGGTGTGAAGATATATGGACGTTATGTACCCACTTTTTTAGTTGTAAAAGTAATTATGGTAGTCGATTAAATGGGTTATGGGACATCTCGCCCACACAAAAACTGGTCCGCGGACCAGTTTTTGTGTGGGCGAAATGTCCCATAACCCGATTAAATATGGTTGTCGTATTCAAGTCTTGAATGATATCGAGCACAGTCAACGTGACGAATGCTTTTCACGAAATAGAAACCTTCATAAAATTAATCAGGGTTTTGACAACCAATGAGAGACAGTTATAATTTCCACTGATTTATTTATTACTAGCAACGCCCCGCGGTTTCACCCGCATAATCTGAAATCGCAATCTCTCTGCCAAATTTTATCGAAATCCAATCAGTGGTATAGGCGTAAAAAGGTAATATACAGACAGACAGACAAAGTTACGTTCGAATTTATAATATTAGTATGGATATTTATTTGGCAGGAGAGGTGTGTGTGCACTCTCGCTTGGTCCAGACGGAACACTGGTGTTTAAACTATATTAAAGTTATGCACAATGTAAATATGTATGAAAGAGTAAGACTCTCAAACTACGGGACTACTAAGTGGGACGGATATATTTTGTTGTATTCCAACATTTAATCTAGATGGCTTGATTGATAATTGTGCGATTAAATAATAATGACAACATTGATCGCACAAGACGGAACAAACAAGGGGAAACCTTTACCGAGCAGTGAGACAAATGTAGGCTAACAAAAAAAAATTTGATCTTGTCATTTAAATCTATACTATACTATCATAAAGAGGGAAAAAAAAGAAAGCAATAAGGCCGCCTATTGTATTTTTTGTACAGTTCAATGTATGTTTTGCTATGTTTTTTTTGGTGTACAACAAGTATAAATAAATAAATAAGAGATAACATTTGCAAGTTATGTGGGGTATGTGGGGCGTAATCTTCGGAACTAGTGATCCGATTACAAATATTATTTCACTGATAGAAAGCCACGCCACTGCTGAGTGCCACAAGATATGTTTCTTCTTGCAAAGTCGCGAGCAGAAGTTAGTAATTGATAACACAAACAACCCCAAGAAGATAATGTTTTATGATACCTACCGTTCTTGAGTGTCTAATTAATTAGCGTAGGACCAAAGCATTACACACTTAATAAAGTCACTTCAATTACGTACAGCATGATCCGCATAGCGTATGAAAATACGCGCCCGCGAATTTCCCAATAATAAATTATACTCCTTGTCCGCTTACCTCGGGTTAACCGGCTTTTATAAACTACCCGGGTAATTTATAACTATTACCCGGCCGAAAACGATCATGTGATATCACTTTATAGCATATTCACCGGGTAAATATGAGGGCGGCATGTAATAATGTTTCATGTATTTACATAAAAGTAAAAGGTAGAAACTATCTGTGTTGAGGTTATCATGTTGTGGGTGAAGGGTTAGTGCGGGTTAAATTATTGGGTGAAGTATGAATAATATTGTTAAATGTTAATATTAATAATATGTTAATATTGTTAATTACTTTCTTCGTCATACCATTGACCGGCCCTTTTTATCCGACTACGGCGAAGCAAGAAGGAGGGATATGATCATTTCCGTTCAGTAAGAAAATGTTCTGCATTCAATAGTTTAATGAGAAGGACCAGTATCTGCAGTGAACTCATCAGTGGGGTAACTGCGTAATATACTATCGTTACTACTGACTTTCATTTTGACAGCAACACTCATGCCTTATTTACGTTGTTGAGCAGACAAATTTGTCAAACATTATGAAGCAATGGATTAACAATATCCTTCAAAAGGATCCAGATTTAGATTGATAGCATGTTACGCAATTATTGTGCTGGTCATCATGTTTAGGCTTCTTATGAAAATCACTGTCATACATCCTCTTTAACTGCGATTCCCCCTAGATCTGACTCTTGTACAATTAATGCAAATAAATTGATGAGTAAAATAATCCAGGACCAAAATACACACACACACACACACACCCACTCAAACTTTCGCCTTTATAATATTAGTGTGATATCACTGTAATAGTAGATTGTTATACAAGGATCGAAAGGAATCAATTCAATATAACACAATTATTGGCATCAAAAAGCAACTCCGTACAGAAATTCCGACACTTCCAACCGCACAACATCACAACGTTCAAAGTTTTTCATTTAACAACAAAACAGTAACCGGGAAACATCGTGAAAATAGTCCACAAAACACTATCTTACCTTTCTAACACTACAACTAGGTACTTAATGTAATCGCGCTCAATATCCTTTGTTCACTTTCAGACTCATTAAAAAGGCGATGCAATTTAATGAGTTGATAGTGTGCGTTAACCCTCGCTACGTTTGCAGATACGACCTTTTTTGTCCAACCGAAAACCGACTTTATTTCTGGGAAAGAAGTTCTGTTTTCTTTTGGGGGATTGGTGAAGCGTATTGGTATGTAGGGGTCGAAGATTAGTGGCCCACGCCTACCCGGCGGATCGCTGAGCGGCTGATAGTGCCCCAGAGTGTACTTACAATTAGACCGGTGCCCACAATGAAGTGATGCCCCGTAATGTTGGCCCATGTCTTTGTATGTTGATTGTGCACGAAAGGCCAATGTAGCCATGTAGGTACCTACGAATGTGTATGTTTCAAGTGTGAGAACATTCAGAGTATTTGCGGCTTATGAATATTAACGGGAAGGTTAGGTAGATGAATGTACATATAGATGTTAACCTTGACGCATTCCCACTTATTAATTTGTGTAGATATAATGTGCGTGATGAGACTATGCTCATAAAACATACATTTTCTTCACTTTCAGTGATGTATCTATAAGGAAGATTTGAGCCGAATTAAATATTGTTGATATGTTGTGTTTTCAGGACCCCTAAAATTTTATGATCGTCTTCTTGCAATTCTATTACCGACAATCCGAACAATCATTTTGGTACTTCATTTTAGTAGCTTAGCTGTTCACAATTTACACAATCAAAGACAATTTAAAACAGCCCTTTGAACATCTCTCCTACATTGTATATGTAAGTTCCACATTCCCATTATTTTCTATCTGCTACATGACCTAACAATACATAAATACATATTATTGTAATCAAAGTTAACAAGATACATCTGAGCAGCTACAACAAGTATTTTAACAGAATTCTGGCAGACGGGAGGCGGCAAAGGCGCTTACAAGCCGCGAGCGATTGCCTCGTCTACCAGTAGGTACATTGTCAATTGGAAACTACTCGACTCCGAGAGCAAGCGCTTTTAGATTTGAAAGAGTATCTACTACAGTATATGCAAGAATTACAGAAGAATATTTACCTACTTAATTTTGTTGTAGGATAAGGAAATAATGACTAATTTTAAGAAAAAATAATGGTTCCAAGTTTCAAAAATGTTATTTTACATTCGAAATTATAATATTAGTATGGATTTTTATTTCATTTAAAGACAAGGAAAATGTCTTATTTAGTCACAAAAGAAAGTGCAGTTTAAAAAAAGTAAAACACAGGTGTTCGTTTATGAAAGAAAATAACAAAAGAGGAAACGTGTTATGGTTATGGTTGTATATTTGAAGGCTTTTATTTTTATTTTTCAACTATAGGCAACGTCATATTTGTCAAATGTCATTAGTCATTAGTTACTAAGCCGATGCTTACATGCTTTTCTAACCCTTATTTTTGTTGGCTTGATGGAGCATTAACTAGTGGTGACTTCAATAAACAAGTCTATTTAGAATGAATACCCAGAAAAAACCTCCTAGTTAAAAAAAATGCCTCAAAATCACTTTACAAAATATAAACATTCACATGATTTTTCAAACACTCTCTATCCTCAATATGCGTTCAACATAAAAACCATACAATTTCCGTCGAAGCAAAATTCTCTGAAACTAACGTTTACTGTTACGGAGGGCTATGAAAAGGCGAGGTTTTATCGCGTTGCCATGACGACGCCGGGATGCTGCGTCGCCCGCGATACCCTCCTCACTCGACACATTGGAAAAACTACTACAGTGCTTTATATTTACAGCCTTCCATATGTATAGATATGTATAGGAAGCATTGTAGGAAGTGAAAGTCCCGAACCATAGATGGAAATCGATGAGTGCAGCTCTACATTGTAATACAATGTCAGAGATTCGGAGGAAAATAAAAATTGAGACATAAAAAAAAATATTTTTTTTGGTTTCGCTTGGTATTTAAAGTGTATTTTTTATAGAGAAAAGAAAGTAGTTTATTATGGGTATTTGTTTGCCTTAACAATCGTAAATCATTTAATGTCTACCAGACATTTAGCAGTGTGACTGCAATGTCTTAAAGTTTTCTTTTATTGCTTGAAGATTGCTACCCACAATATCTGTGTATATGAACTATTTTGAGCTATTTTTACATCAGATTATTGCAGTAGTTTTAAAGAGGTCATGACATAGTGTGGACTTTAACAGACTGTCCGACCCGTCCGCATTGCCGACCTATACGTACCCTATACGTAAACAGCACTGCACGTACAGATACCAAAACATACACAAATCATGTACCCAGTCCTATTTAATCACAATAGAAATCGTTCAATTGTTCGGTCTATTTACACCGTCTACGTAGACGGGGAACAGTTAACCCTTGAATTTGGTACACACTGAAATATTAACGCCTGCTATGGAAGCACGCGGAAAAACAAGTCGAAAACTCGGCCCGTTATGGGCCCGTCGCATGTTACGCAAAGATTAACTCGACAATGTTATTTAGATGGGTTCAGATACGACAATCTGTATCAGTGTCTCCGAAACGGTAAACTTTTCTGCCAAGGTCAACTTTCGCTACAAAGTCTATTTGCTACAAGTTGTGGCTCAGCAAGAACTGTCAGTCGAAATTATGGTTGGAATTCTCAAGAAATAATCATGAAAATAAAGATGCCTCCTTTATTTCAGCCAATTCAAAGGTTGTCTGCACGAGATCGCCTCATGCGATAAGACCGCTTATTGTACTCTAGTTTTAAATATGTTTGTCTTTTTTTGTTTTAAATTATTTTATTGAGTGCAAAAGATATTACGTTGAGACGATAAACTCTACTCGCTGTAGTCGGTGGCATTTAAATGATTATCGATGCAATGAAGTTATTTTAAGCTAATTATGCCACAGAACTAAGTAGTTGATTCATTCAAATAAATACAAACAAACTTTACAACACTCGGAAACCACAAACGTCACAATAAACACTACTTCCACCTGCTTAATCTTTGGCGTCCGCTTGGCGTGTCGGTATTGAGTGGTGGCAGGGGAGGGGCCCACCAGGGGAGTCGATGCCGGCCCTGGGGACCGCCTCCCGAGGGAGCTGGCGACGGGCCGCGGCCCGCGGGGCCAAGGGGGGGACGAAAGGTTAAAAGGGAAAAGTTACAAGAGACCGCTTGTTGTCGGATCTGCGTAGTTCGATTTTCGAATGCGGTTTAGCGAATTTTTCTTTGGCGTTATGTTGAGGTTCAGGGTTATGTTAGTTTGTGTAAGTTATGATATTTGGGTGTGGGTTAGATGAGTACCTACCAATTTATTTGAATATGTAGATCATTTTTTCGTCGGTAGACTTGGATTAAAAAAAAAAACATGGAGTTTATTAATGTTGGGAAGTTAGTCAATGTTAAAATCACACTACTTTGCTACCTATACACAAAACTTTAAAAAACCAGACTTATAGTACCAAAAAGTTTCTAAGAGAAGTCGGTTAAAAAAAGTTCCCTTTCTAAATAAATAATCTGACATGTAATACCTTCAACTTCAACAGTTCTGCGCATCAAGAAATTATTTACCGTCGTAGACTTTTTTGCGAATATTTGTTCAAGAAATATCCGATGCAAATAAACATAGTCTATGCCTCGGTGGTGGTGTGGGGAGGGGGTATTCAAGTGTTCCGACTTGACTTGAAAGAGGGCAACCTACTGGCTCGGCTCTTTCCCGCGACTTAATGCCGTACTAGATTTTTTTCCATCGAATAGTGAGGGATGTAAGTAGGGGTGTATGTGTACATGTGCTGAAGCTTCACAAAGAAAATTCTTGTATGATATTTTTATTATATTTTATTATAAATAAATAAATAATTGACGTTTATGAAGCGGTGTGTCTTGCTATTAATTATAATCTTATAAAAATGCGAGGGCTACTTAAAATGTTTTTTTCTTGGATTTCGGATTAAACCCACTGTGAAGAAAAAAATTATACCTATTTAAGGATTCAGAATAGTTCATATCCATTTAAGTTATAATTAGTTGGTATCTACTATTATTCAAGTTCTTACATAGTTGTTATAAACCATACCAAGACACTTATATGAGAGACCATTATAAGGTCTCCAACAAAGTTAAGTGCCGGTGTTTTCACTGTGGTTTCACGGCTGAAACGATCGTTAACAGTTTGTGCCAAGTTAATAAACCTTAGGTACCTTTTAAACTCCTTTACAGGCATATTCTCTTTTGTCGACTTATAATTTCTAACTTTAATTATTTTATAGGTATTGAAAATTGTTTTTGCTGTTATAATTTTGAATGAGTCATAATGAAACATTACAGGATATCTTACTAATATTATAAACGCGAAAGTTTGTGAGGATGGAAGGTTGGATTTTTGTTACTCTTTCACGCAATAACTACTAAACGGATTTTGATGAAACTTTACTGTAATATAACTTATACATCAGAATAACGCACAGAATACTTTTTATCCTGATATTCATACTTATGCGGGTGAAATCGCGGGGCGCTGCTAGGTTTTATATATATTAAGGCAACTACATGACCTAAAGCGCGGTCTTTGTCAGACTGCATAGAAAAGAAAGAGAAGCGCGATGACACATCGCTGGTAATTTATTGCAAAATATGAAGCAATTATCTATTTGAAAAAAATCTATTGTTTGAACAAAAAAATTAAAGCACTAGTCCTTTAGTATGTTGCTTGTAATCTGAAAAAAAAAGCAGAATGATTGTATGTATATTAGTATGGTTTTTATAGTAAAAATAAAGTTTTTAGAGGTATCTTCATGATTTTTTTCTATCGTATCAAATTAGTTGTATTATGTTTTCAACACATAGCATATATCCTGAAGAATATCATATATTTTTCTGATTTTGTTTACTGTAGTCAATCATATACTTTTATTGTTTCTACAACTTGCGTTTTTTGTGTTTAGGTCCTGTAAGCCGCTTAATAGAATACTCAGTTACCCACGTGACTCTTTATTTTCTTTCTGTTTAATCTTTGGTTTAAGAAGCTATAATATGAACGAAAGAAAATAGTTTAAAATGTGTTGCTACAAAAATAATTGAATGTACCTAGTTCTTTTATATCACCCTCTAAAACTCCAAAAAAGCCTATCATCAGTAAAACCCATTCATTCTATTTTCCTAAAGGTAATAATTTTTCGGCTTACCGGTCACCGCGAGAGCGATACCGTATTATAGGATAACGCAACTGTCAGGTAGCCCTTACAATGATATTAATGCTTTGAGCTTTCTATGACCAGGGGAGGACTTTTACGATGCGTCTTACTGGGGGCAGGGGAAACATATGGGTGTTTACTTGAATTTTGGATATAATAATGTTTGCAAAGGAAATAGCGTACCTTATACTTATTACTTATACATGACATTTGAGGAAACAAGCAAGGTTTTAATAATACAATGTAAAAAATTAAATCAATCTATCAATTGGTTATCAACAGAACAGTGTCGTGATTTTTTTTTCAAAAGATTGATTTAGGCAGGTACAGTCAACAAAAGAGATAAGTATGCAGGATCGTCGGATATAGTTGAAGTTTAGTAAGAAACCGATGGATGTTCTTGAATAAAATTTAATTTTATTAATAAAAAACAAACAACTAATTTATCAAATTAAATTTCAGTCGACAACATCCATCGGTTTCTCACAAAACTTCAACTATATCCAATGATCCTGCATACTTATCTCTTTTGTTGATTATACATTGAAAAATACTGTACTTATGCTAAAACATAGGCGAACAAAACTCAAGTTTGGAGAGCAAATTAAAATTAAGGGCATCCTATAAGGTATTTCGTCACTTGCCTGAGCGTATCTCATGCATAAAAGTTTATAAGGCACATAAGATCAAAGAAAGCTGAGTGCACACTGAAGTCTTTACAGTCCATACCTACTTGTCTCACGCTAGCAACAAACCCAACAAATTCTACTTACTTATTGTACTACTTATAATAAAATTCCCATTCACGGCAAGTCGTTTGACAGTCGTGTAAACTCGTAAAGTCGTAACTCGCAATATTGTGACATAAGGTGTTTTACATAAATAATGCGGGAACAAATTAAGGGCAGCTTAGTAGGTATTTCGTCGCTTGCCTGAGCATATCTCGTGAATAAAAGTTTATAAGGCAGCGAACTTTAAAGAAAGCTACGTGGACACTAAACTCTTTCATCGTCCATATACTTGTATCACGCTAGCGACAAACCCAACAAGTGCTAGGTACTTACTTATTGTACTTCTTAAAATAAAATACCCATTCACGGCAAGTCGATTGACAGTCGTGTAAACTCGTAAAGTCGTAACTCGCAATATTGTGACATAAGGTGTTTAACATAAATAATGCGGGAACAGATGTGTAGCGCCGCGGGCACCACAAATACGTTCGCGCGGTACCAACGTCGCTCCTATCTGGATACGTTTTTACTATGTGTATGGAGCTGTTGTTACGCCTCCTAAAGTCACCAAAAAATCCAGAACGTTATTAGGGTTAATTAAGGTTAATTAATAGGGGCTGGAAAAAAATCTTCTTAACTTTTTTGATTATTGAATGAGAAGAACAAAGAGCTGGTGGAAAGGTTCTATAAAGAAAAATACAAGCCTTTGCTCATGTATTGTATAACCGCTGATTTCAATAACCACAATGAATCTGGATGACAGCATTATTGAAGATTTTTAATTTAGTTTTAGGTTCCCGTACTCGGCAAATCTCCAAAATAATTATTATGACAATACAATTTGATGATTAACAGCTTGTTTAAAATTAACATAACAATACATAAGTAAGCTCATACACTTAAAATAAATAAAGGGAAAAGAACCATACGAAATAAAAAAATCATAACATTAATAAACTTTAATTTATAGTAAGAATCCGTTTTGCTTGACTGCTTTCAGCTGAACGGTTTTGTTTGTCAGTCCAAAATCTAAGTTACGTATCTGGTTGGTTGGGTCTTTTCTACCGTACAAGTTACAACGTAAGTCTAATTTCACATCCGAGTTTCAATCATAAACATAGCCTCCTAATTTTATGCGATTATTGAAAAATTATTTCTTATATCAGACACAACCTCACTATTCATGAAGTGCAATAATTTATAGTGTACATTTAGGGGTGTCTAACAACTCTACTAAATCCACACGTGTTGGCACAGCAATATTCGGCGTGGCGGCATCGCCAGTGCCTCAGGCTATGTAAAATATTTCTGCTAAAGCATTCATCGTGATCGCCCGCCTGATCGTACGCTCAACATTACGCACCAACCAACTTATACAAACACCTCTCATGGACCTTACGACGACGACATAAAGACCACACTACACCAACAAAGAACTCTAAATAAAATTGCAAAGTACGACTATTGTGTGTAATCCGATATGCCGATAGTTGGTCCGATAGACTTTCCGTTGGAAATTGTTTGAATCCGTTTCGAGGTTTCGTTTTGACAGCCAATAAAACAACGTAGGTCCTATATTCTTTTATTTCCAAAAATGAAGTCGGATTTTAGTTGCTGTCTGCACTGTGTCCATACGTTTTGTTTCCTTTTACGTCCATTTGATTTTGATTCTTTTTTAAATCGTCACACGGCTTTTCGTTTATGACGCAAAAAAATAAAAACGTCGTAAAATTCACACATTGGCTATTAATGAAGCAAAAACTGTAGTTTGAACGAAAGAGCGGAAGAAACAAATTTGTGAACACGAGAAACAAATTAATACGTTACGTAGTGGCTTGCGTAGTAGTGAAGTGGAAACAGCTGGCAAAGTTGTTTGTGAACTTGAGACAGCCAAAGTTCTTGGAAGTCATTTGGTTACTACCGATGTTAAGCTACATGTTATGCTAATTTAAATTAGTATTCCTGCGCTTTTGCGTTTCATTGATCGTATTTTTCAAATTCCTCCTAACATTTTCGACAATGTTGTCTTTCAAACTAAGTGTATCTACTTCACACGACCTTGTAGATCGTTTCAGTCATGGTGTCGCAGGCCGCAAGGAAATTAGTATTAATTAAAAACGTAACTAAAAATTGACGATGTATTTACTTTAATGAAAAAAGAAAACAATTAAACTAGCCTTACAATAGATGATCTTTTAATCTTTATAATATAAGGTTATCGTGAAGCCATATGCCATGTAAACCAAATTTGTAACTCCAAGAGGGCTAATTACAAAGGCCCACAGGCCACAGGTTGAGTATAACTGATGTAGATGCTTGACTGTCGATTTTTATGTGCTACTGTAAATTGTATGAAAATTTCTACAACAATTTTAATAGGAAACAGTACTGTTGTGTCTATTATTCATATGTTGCCGACGTTTGATTTATGTGTCCGCTTCATTTGCAGCATATTATCTGTTCACACGCCCGCCGATATTTTACGATCCCAGTATAAAGTTGTGACAGTTTTTAATATAAAAAAAGATTTACAAAACAGTTTCCATGTTCACAGTGTTAAAATTGTGGTTTTGTTGCAGGTTTTTCTTGAAGTTCTTCCTGAAATGCAACCAGAATTGTTTGAAGAATGCTGGGAACCCTAGAGATATGAGAAGGTTTCAGGTATGTTATTATTTTATTTCAATCTCGGTAAAAATAATGATATTGATAGAAAGATTGGATGAAAATATGTTCTAGATAATGTGTTTTTAGAGGAATGTTACTTTAGGTAACGGTTCAAACGGGTGAAGAATTTTATAGTCCTACAATTACCATAAAGTATGCTCATGCCGCCTGTGATACAGGTTTATCCTAGTACAGGCATCTAACATTAATACATGATGTAAATAATTTCTAAGACTCTATGTTATTCTATATTATTATATTATATTATATATTATTATATCTAATAATTTTACCAATTTTAATACTGAATAAAACATTTATTATTTATTATTATTGATCACACTAACAATGTCAAACGTTTTTGTCAAATCTAAACGCTTATTAGTCTTTTTTCTTTGCCGACGTTATGAAGTTATTTTCGATATGGAAAGTAAGGCTGCGTTTAGAATAGTTAGCTTCCAAGTTACGACATAATGCAGTCTATTACTAGAAGAGTCAAAACAAAAGACAATCTATGTCCAAGTAAAAGAATCGGCCATCAAACACCTAAGTAATTAGTCGTGCTGTCGTCAAGTGAATGGTAGCTTGTTTACCAGACGTGGCGAAAAATTGCCGCGATCTCTACACGAGTCTGTCTGTATATTACTCTGGCTGTATGCTCTAAGTCATAAGCTGAAGGAAAGATTAAAAAAAAATAATCAGAAGCTCTAAAATATTGACAGCAATCTCTCTTTTTGGCAGCAAGGTTTGGGGAGATTTTTTTAAATCTCAATTTGTTTCATTAAAAAGATTTGGGAACAGTTTCGCTTTGAGCCTGAAAAAACTTCAGTTTTTGGCTGAAATAATAATTTGCAATATAATTATGTGTCCTACGCAAAATATAAGTTTGCGTAAAATATGCACTACCCAAATCGAAATTCAGGCAGTCAATTATAGTTACATTTCATCAGTTACAAGATCTTTTGAAAATTATGCGGGTATATACTTTAAATAGATGTGGTTGCAAAACTCAAAGATTGGTTTTAGACTACGATTAAATTCTCTTCCCTTGCACCATACGACTGTCTGTATTGCCCTTAACTGAAGGAAGGGTTGCGTTCACGACTCTTGAATATTTGAAGCGCCTCCAATTTAGGGGAGGAATGAAATTAAATTTATTTATACGAGTTTATTTATTTACTTTCAACCGATCTCTGCTTGCCCTTTTATTGTATTTTTTAATTGGTTAAGTTGTTTTATTTTGTTAAGTGCAAGTGTAATTAATTAGAATTTGGACGTGTAATAAATACAAAATAAGAAGGACAATCGATGGATTTTTTGAAAACGCTGGTTTAAGATTGTTAACTATTTACTTATTGTTTGCAACATGCGCAGTACACGATTTTAGGTATCTTTAGCGGTATGAGGTCTGAGTGCGGGACGGGACCGGACGTCATAGGGGCGGCGGAAAGAGCGGGGTAGGCGGGGTCAAGTCTCATCTTTTGTGGCACGCATTGTACAAGGGTGTGATTGTGGAGCTATGTTACAAACCATGCTCGACCTCCGACAACGCCGTGGAAGTGGCAAAGTTTTGGGAAAACAAGACGACAAAACAATTAGGTTGCGTAAAAAAGTCATGCTAGTTAACACATCGGACACAAAAAAAATTAGATTTTCTACAAAAAAAATATCGTTAATGTAACTAACACTAACATACGTTCTAACACTAAACCAACTTAGACTACAAAGTCATTATTCACAATTACAAGTTCCCCACAAAATCTCGTAGCTCATAATATAACTAATTAGAAGCAGCCCTAACATAACTACCAAAAGGTGCATTCACACAGTCTACTTATGAGTACAAATTTGCTTCCACAGTTGGCCTAAGACATATTTGTCTTATGTGTCCTCTTACGAACTTTAAACAAATATAGAACTTACTGTTCTACACATATTGCTCATTTCTACATGCAACTGAATTACTAACAATTTCTGTGAATGTGTGCGTGAGTATAGTAATGTCTATATTTGGGCTTTCTGTGTGTCATTGAATAATTCAGTGGTCGTTCCCCACCGTTTCAAGGGTAAGAATATATGGGTATAATATATAACTAGGTATATATTTATAGTTGGGTGTCGGAATCGAAATAATGCAGTCGCTTTATCGACGTGAATATTGTATTTCAGGTGATTTAGGTGTCAAAGTTTGTGCTGTTTTAGTACAGAGTGCTGAAGTTATGTTTGTGTTTTCATCGTCTGCTTTGAGATTGTGATGTTGAGCTGTTACTGTTTAATAATGGATAGTACACTAATATGAGTATAAGTTACTCGTGTGTCTTTTAGTCTGTGCTAAATAAATATATTTTCTTTCTTTCTTTCAAATAAATAATGTATATTTCTTCATCAAGATCGCGTTCTTCATTACTGAAGGTCGTGTCCCTGAAAGACCTTCATGGCTTTATGTACGATGTTTTCTTTCAATTCGTTCGGTTCTTAGCTTCTCTCAGGGCGGTCGTAACAGAAAGTCCAGTAAGAACGGTTACTTGGTCTGACCAGCAGTTAGATAACCGGCCGCGAGGTCTTTTCCCATCTACCCTGCCCATCACTACCAACTCAAGAATATCTGGTTCCCGACGAGCAATGTGACCAAAGTGAACAAGAATCCTTTGGTTATATGTATATTGTGGATAGTCTATCTCTTATGCGTAGTTGATCAAGGATAGATTTGTTTGTTCTCTTGCCGGTCCATGTATTATTAATGTAGGTAGTTAATTTTGGTTAAAAGTCATAACTTTTTTAACCTTTAATTAAAATGAAATACTCCGTATTTGTACTCCAATTAAACCTTTTGTTTACAACGCTACCTAACATAACACGTTTTCGTACAAAGTCACGCAGGTACCTTTGCTTGTTTACCCAACAGAATTTTTAAACTATACCCCAAAGTACACTCGGCGGCATAAAAACGTACCTATCGATTGAATGACAGTCTATCAATCGACCACCCACGCCACACATAGATACGCATACATGCACACAATGCACTTCCTTGCATACTATTGGAAGAGTTTCGTCCATTTCGTCGCTCCCGAGACATTGGCTCCACCTCCCTAGGGACTCTCCCTTTCGGCTCCCTTCGCACTGGTGTGTGTCGGAATGCGGCATTTGTTTTGATGTGTGAAACGTAGACGCGTTGTATATCTTCATGCGTTTTATTTTGGTAAACCGTTCTTCTGGTTTGTCTATTAATAGATGCGTAGAGATTTTGGCACAATTTTATTTAAAAAACGAAGTAATAGTAGGTAGTCACGTTACTAGTAGAAGGCGTAATTCCCATATTTTTATGATACATAGTTCGCATTCTAATCCCAGTCCCAATCTATTAAGGCGGGTACTGAGCGGCGATACGGACCGTAATGTAACGTGTTACACAGCGAGCGTTCGTGCAGTCAGGACGGGAAAACAAAGTTGCGAGCGCCTTATTTCCCCGTACTGACTGCACGAACGCACGCTGTGTACACGTTACATTACGCCCCGTAACGCCGGTAAGTACCCGCCTTTAAGAATACCTTAATACCTACATTTTTGACAAATTTTTGACATTGATTGTTTCTAAGATGAGATTGCGACTAGATTTTTAATACGGTAATAGGCCTTCACATGCTTAGTAAAGAGAGAAGTTTAAAGAGTCAAGGTTTCTCCCAAAATCTCATCTATCCGTAGGTGAAGTACCTTCTATCAGCGTAGACAATAGAGCGTTTCGCTGAAAATGTCTTATTAAAGTTACAACTATAAGTTTAGTATACATTTCAACATAAATACAGCTCACTAACATCTTCATTTTGTTCTAGGTGGTAATATCAACTCAAGTGATGGTCGACGGTCCTCTCCTAGCGATATCAGACAATATGTTTGTCCACAACAACAGCAAGCATGGCCGGAGGGCAAAGCGGCTAGACCCTAGCGAAGGTACAGATGGTGCGACAGACAATACTTGTACGTTTTTGTTTTATTTCTTTATGATTTTTTATTTTTTACGTGGGTAATAATGAAACTTGCATTTTGAGGAATTTGTAAATGAGTTTTTTTTGTTTACACATTGCTTGGAATTATGCGTGTTTTATAATCACTCATTTTTTCTACGGTTTTGGTATAATTGTACCATGTTTTAGACAATATTATTATTTTGATACACACGCGTCATTTATTGCAAATTAATTAAATGAGTATGAATCATAATATCTGTGAAATGTTTATCTCTGGAAGAGTTGTAATGCATCAATTTTTTTAAATTTACACATGGTACATTCGACGCTATATCAAGCTATACATTTCCAATATAAGCTGATTTCTCATCGACGGTAAAAGCATATACAATGCGAGGTCAGCTCAAACTGGAAATGTATAGCATGATATGTCGCCATGTGTACTTAATTAAAAACAAAAAAAAATTAAAACAACAAAAATTGCCAGTGTCAAAAAACTCCTGATTTTAAAATATCTCTAACATCTATAAAGTTTGTACAAGCATAATCTTTTTTTAACACCTACCGTAAATACGTGTGAAATCCAGCAGTCAATTGTCGATAAACGTGCAAAACTCATAATACAGCGTTTTAAGATGTCGTTTGTATTCAAGGAATCACTGTAGACATTTCGCAAAGAACTTCAGTCGGGTGTGCCAGGGTGGGGGGGCGTTGAAGCAGGCATGAAGCGAATGCGGATAATTTAGTGAGGAATTATGCTCGGAGCAAACTTGGAACATGCGTTTGAAATCATTTTCCGTAGTATTTTAATTCAGCTTTTTCTTTTCTGTGTGAAAGGAGACGGAGTTTTTAACCATGTTTTTTTTACTTTTACCTACAAACCTTACTGGTAGGTTACTCTGCAGTCGTTTTTTATAATTTAACTATTAATTTATTTCTGTTAAATAAGAAAGACCGAAATGCCAAATGTTACAACTAGCCACTTAGCTAGGTATAGGAAAACATTTACAAGACAAATAAGTAAATATGATCTCAAAGATAATGAAATGTTCATTTATTAAACTATTACATTCCATTTTAGAGCTAACATAATTTTGAACATGTTACTACCGAATTTTAAAATGTAATTGGAACAAAAACAAAATTAACCTATTCCACACTAAGAGAGCGTCAAAGTTTCTTAGGTGGCTAGACAGCGCGAAACCGACTCGAAGGGATGACACGGTGCGAATGAAAATTTGCAAAAGTACTTGTAAGCATCGCATCGTGAACTCATGAAAACATTTTTACTTCCTGTGTTATTGTTTCTTTTAACTTCTGTATTTCTGATCCATCGTATGTATTTTTACTAGGAATAGTTTAAAAATGAGTAGCTAATTAAAACTGTGCCTTTAAACTCAACATCTATAAAAAAATAATAATCCAATGAGATTGATTTTATCAGAAATTGTAAATAATAAATACATCCGAGCGACCTTTTCGTGGAATATTAAAACATCCTAAATGGGGAGAATGTAATATTAGTAAAATTAAAAAAGAACCACCGAAGTAATCGTCTTTCGTCCCCTTAAATTCACTTTCTCCCGTCTTTATTACAACGTTGTTCGCAAGATTTCAGTTTCCCCCTTGTTCAGCGCGTGTCCCCCTAAACCTTGCACTCACGGCAGCTAACAACGTCATGACGACCGTGAAACTGTATTCTATAACCAACTTTATTACTCACCGTTAAAATTCATTTTCAATTATCTTCATCGATCTCCTTACACCCTGTATCAGTGACACTTACACGGTGACTTTTTCGGTGTACAATTGTCCTTTTTCTAGAACAGTCTAAAGTATACGTTCAAGTAGGACGGAGCGAGTTTTAGTGGTTTGGCGTTCAACTTTTAAGTTGTTGTACGATTCAGCCCTTACTTTTGCGGCTTCTTAGGAGATACCATTTACGACCCTGAATGCTATTTATATAAAAGTTGGGGAACTATTTTAAGCCTTGGCGTCGTGACTTGCGAAAGTATTTGTGGATTTCGAGGTATCATTACCTTCCTTTGTTTCCGATTATTATAAAGATAATATTTGACATATTATTATATTCCTGTCATTTTTTGTACGAATCAGGACCAAACCTTTCGGAATATGACACTGGCAATTGATCAATATTAAGAAATCGTTTAAGGTTACTTAAGGAACTGCTTCAGAATTACTGAAATAACATTTTTGACAGCAGGTTTATATCCTCCCCTGCCAGTAGCCACACCATGCATCAAGGCGATATCACCGAGCGAAGGCTGGACGTCGGGAGGGTCGACAGTGATCATAGTAGGGGACAATTTCTTCGACGGACTACAAGTTGTGTTTGGAACCATGTTGGTTTGGAGTGAGGTGAGTTTTAACCTTAACTTATTTTTTTTGGTCTGAGTATAAATGAATTTGTTTCATAGTAATATATAAGTGACAATGTATTAAACTTTGACAAATTTTAATTCTATTGAGCATCTGCGTTACATTGCGCGCTACCGTAGACAGCGATTTTTCACACCGAAACAAAAGTTGTTTCCCAGTATTCTAATGTGTTAGCGATATTTAAATTTCTTTCTTTATTATCATAAAAAGAGGTTACAGAGAAATGTGACACACTGGCTCCAGAGTTAGGTTAGAGTACTTACCTATTTATATGCCATGTACTATAAACACTCAAAGTATAAAAAGTAAATTATCTACAAGCAAAAGCCATAGACAAAGATACACAATTGTGGTACAAGCTATTTCATAATTGAATGGTTGCTGCTAAACGCCTCTTAATATATTGCTTGAACACGATTCGTAAATCAAGCATGGAAGTGGGCCCAGCCAAGTTCTTCCTTCTCAGGCCAGCAATTAATTTATAACACTACAAACAAAGCATTAATACAATATTCTCTGTTATCAGTTAATAACATCGCACGCGATAAGAGTGCAGACCCCACCGCGACACATACCGGGCGTCGTGGAGGTGACGCTTTCGTATAAGAGTAAGCAGTTTTGTAAGGGAGCGCCAGGGAGATTTGTTTATGTTTGTGAGTATACTGTCTTAAATATGTTGCTTTAGAAATATGTTAATTCTTTGGTATAGTTTTTATCCTTGTGTTAAATTAAATTCAAAGACATGGGACATCTACCAATCCGCCTCTAACAGAAAGGAGGCCTGTGTTTCAGCAATGGGAAAATTATAGGCTGATTACGTTTACGTATATTTTATACTTACATAAACTCAAGCAAAATTTTCAATTAAAGCAAAAACTAAAGAATGTGTCGTGATTCAATTCTTGCATACCTTACTCAATTATATTAATTATTATACATTAATGATTATAGTATTATATACCTGAAGGTCAATTCTCGTACTTAAAAAAAGTTCAAAGTCTAGTGGCAAACTCATATCAGCGATAATCAATGTCAAAAACTTGTCAAAAATGCTATTTTTGACAGATTGTGACTGAGATTAGAATATGAACTATCCTAAAAATAAGGGAATTGTCCCTCTGTTAAGTTAGCGAGAAAAAAAATGGTGCGAGGTTTATTAGTATGGCACTGAAAAGCAAAAGGCTCTTAAAGAAGAAGATAATGAGAAAAGGGCTATAATCCTTACTTGGTTTCATTAAGTATCAACGTGACGAATCTAGCTTTCCAGGCTTAAGGTTTTTTAATTAATAACTTTTAATAAATTGGAGTCTCTCTGAGGGATCGAATCCGTAACGAGGTGATCCGGCAGAGAACCAAAGTTGTCGATATAGCTCAAAGAATAAGCAAGCTGAAGTGGCAATGGGCCGGCCATATTAGCCGTAGAAACGATGACCGTGGGGGTAGACGTGTTCTTGAGTGAAGACCGCGAATCGGTAAACGTAAGGGACGCCCTCAGGCTAGGTGGAGCGACGATCTTCGCTGGATGACTGGTAGCCGCTGCAAAATCGAGTTGAATAACGTGCAATAGGAAAGGCCTATGTCTAGCAGTGGAATGATGATGATGAATAAATTGGGATCTGTTTAGTTCCAAATTATTTAGCTACTTACTTTTCTGCTTATAACCAAATAAAAAACAAGGCCTCATTAGTTACGTCCCAATTTTTTTCCCCAAAAATAATCAGTAATTAGGGGACATCGGAAAATCTTATACAATCCATCAATTAGGCTTTCATTTGTTAGTGGGCCAACTAATGATTGATTTTGTTTTTCTCTTGTTCGCATAGCAGCGTTGAACGAACCAACGATAGATTACGGCTTTCAGAGGCTACAGAAACTTATACCAAGACATCCCGGGGACCCGGAAAAATTACCTAAGGTATGTTTTATCTTTGCGTACTGTTATTTTATCCTTTTTGTCTGTAGATAATTTTGAAGAATGTTCTGGAAGATTTTGTATTGAATTGCTTGCATAGGAAATTGACGAAATCATTTTTAATACCTTGCGTGTTTACTGATAAAATTTCTATGCAATTTCAAAGAGAGTTATGTTTGTTATGATTTAATTTCTATGTACTGTTTATTTTATCTTATCTCATCAGTAGCCATATTTCATTGCATAAATAATCTTTTAAAAAGTTAACAAAATTCTCATCTCACAGGAAATAATCCTAAAACGAGCGGCGGACTTAGCGGAAGCACTATACTCAATGCCTCGCAACAACCAACTAGGGCTGGGCGCGCCGAGATCACCTCCTGCCAGCATGCCTTTCAACTCGTACACAGGACAACTAGCCGTAAGCGTGCAGGATACTGCGGCCTCGCAGTGGACTGAAGGTGGGTTTTCGCTCTAAAATGTTTACTAATGATTTGTCTTTACATAGCCATTGCTTTCCTCTTATTAGAAATTTTTCCTTCTTAATAGAATTACAAAGCCGATAACGGTTGATTTCAAACAGTAACTTTATCGTTGAATTCTAAGGGTATTTTAGAACTCATGCGGATTTTCTTACGCAAGACGGACACCTTTTCGTATTTATTTATTTAGAATCTCCTGCAAAATGTATTATAAACAATACATGACACAGAAATATTATACATATGACACGTAAATATTGTATAGGCGTAAACATACGTCCTATAAGCAAATATAATGCTGCTACTCACACGCATGCTGGTCGATCTGAGGGTCTGAGCAAATCTGCATGACATTAAAACGCTCTAATCGCATATATCCTTTCCTACTTATGATGTTTTTCCAGGTGTAGTCAAACATTAACAGTATTATGTGTTGATCCCAGGCTTTTTCTTTTAGAGGAGTACGCGCGCAGTGGCGGCTCGGTATCGCCGCGGTATTGTTCTGCCGCGTCCACCCCGCACGCCGCGCCCGCCGCCTACCCGCATCCACAACACTATCCCGCTCCGCCGACCTCACTCTTCAATACCACGTCTCGTGAGTAGAATATATCTTTTTTTTAAACATTCTTTCTTCGTTTTATTTTGAGAACTTGGCGGGAGGCACTACCGTGCACCTTTTATGTGAGAAAATATTCATATTCATATTTATATTTTTTTACATTATTTCTGATTATTTTATTAGGAAAACTATGTTAACATACATGATTGAAGGTACAGGCACGAACAAAATAATTATCAGACAATTTTTTGAAATTGCTTATCTTTTCAAAAGGGTTCGATCCCCACACTGATTTTTTTTAAGTATCTATTTATATCTTGTCTTATTAATTATTAGTAGGACCAATGTGATTTTTTTAAGATAAGCAAATAATAACAACAACGAAAATACAAAATCCTCGAAACAAATACTACACGTGCATCTAACTTCTTATATTTTAAATTTTCTAACCCAGCTTATCTCCAGCTAAACAATACAAACAAGATTTGAGTTCACGATTCCGACGCTTTCTTCGCACGGCATCTGTTTGTTTACGTCGCTTTGTGTTAACCCCTGTTTTCTTTATCCCGTCCAGTGTCTCTAGGACCATACCATCCGGCGAACATGAATGGACACTTATCATCTGACCGTCACTATAACTCGTATAACACGAAAGATAGCGGACATTACAGTGAAAGAAATGGGAATTCTAAAAGCCTGGCCGACTGTCCGGTAAACATTCATACAAAATGCTCCGGCAGTGATATGAATGGGGCTCAGAATAAAGAGACTAAGCTGAGAAGCGCTTTTGCCGTTGTGAGGCAGAGTCCGCCACGGGTAGCCAATGAGCATCATCAGAATTGGCACCACCTCGCCGTTCAGTGTTAGTAGTTTTGTTTTATTTGTAGGTATTGCGATTTTGTTTTGTTTCGCTTTTTTTTTTGTTTTTTTTTTCCGTAGCGCTGTTTGATGTGTTGTGTGCCAGTATGCATGCTTAGCTAACAATTTTCTGAATTCGGTACAATCGTGGACAAAAGTATTGAGGTTATTTTGAAATTAAAATAAAAAGATAATATTTTGTTGAAAAATCAGATGCATTTGTATTTTGTGTGATACTCACGTAGTGGTTATGGTTTAGGTTGCGCTGTAGTTTTCTCTAAAATGAAAAAGATCTACGAAAGTTCTGTCTTAACAACTAAACCAATCATACGATTTTCAAGCTTATTTTCATCTTTCAAACCATCAACAAAAATAATGCGGCGTGAATAATAAACCATTATACAGACATAAGTTGCTTACTGAATCTAACATAAGTTTGTGAAATCGTTTTGGAACTTTCCACTCAATCATCGATAACTTGGGTTAGCGATGATTGAGAGTAAAGTTAATAAGCGGAGTGATAGAGTAGAAAGTTTAATAAGCGAAGTGTTTTCCCCTAGTTTAACCCTTAGTTTTTAATCCCTAGAATATGCAGCTTAAGCTACAAAATATAACCATGTATTTTCGTTGTCCACAGGAATGGGCGGCCTAGTATCATCGCCGTTCAGTGTCAACCCGTTCTCACTACCAACTTGCAGCGCTCAACAGTATGCTCAGACAGCCCCGCTTGCTTCCAAGTAGCCCCCGCTGACGTATGTCTACGACGGTCAGTTTTTAATGTGAGATACTTAAATCTAAGTACAAAACTGTCGTTTGTTTATAAAGGACAGTGTTCCTTGAAAGTGGTATTGAACTCGTTACGTGACTCATTTTTGTTACTTCTATTATCCATACTAATTCTTATTTGCTAAATAAATGTATTTTCTTTCTTTTCTTTCTTTCTTTCTATTTTGTGGAAAAACAGAATTTGTTGTTTGAGAAAGAAGGAAACTCATTTTCTTTTTGATTTTCCGATATGAATATAAGTTTTTTGTTTAAAACGTTATGATGTAGTATTAAAAAAAAAAAAAATCAAATCACCAATAATATTTCCACATGACTGTATTATTTTGTCTGTTTATTAATCGCAATTTGTTGTTGATTGCACCTAGATACCAAAGTTTCGTGAAAACTAGGACGTGTAAGGAAAGTGGCGGTATTTTGTAAATATAATTGTAATTGTTATGTAAATATTTAGGTAATAAATAACATTCAATAGTTGGGTTGCTAGATTGGACGTAGTGTAGATTTTTATATACATTTGAAGGCTAACGTTAAACTGCTCAGGACGATTTTAAAATATCATTGTAAAAAGATTCTGTTTTCGTTTTCCCGTAAATGTGTGTCGGTTTTGTTCTTGTAAAATCTGTGATATATTTATTGTAAGTAACGTTGTAAATTTTTAATGTAAAACTAAAACGTAAAAGTGTAAATTTTTCGATTCTTAAATTTGGATAGCGTTTCTATTATTTTTCGCGCTTACGAATTCGGACATCGAAATATTTTACCGAATATCGATCATATCTAGAAACAATACATATCCATTGAATACGAAGCTTGGGATATATAATGTACAACGAAAGAAAATCTGATGCCGAAATGAATGTATACGAAAAAAATAAAATATCTCTTCTCTGTTTCACTTTGCTTAGATTCACGCAAAACGAATTGTATTTTGTGAGATAAACTCCGTGAATATATTATGTAGTAACATATTATTATTTATTGCAACTGCGTATCAAATAAGACATTGTAAATTGTAATTGTTCTTGAAACAAATTATCACGAAATACGAGATTAAATTACGTAAAATAATTACTAAGTGGTTTCATTTTCAATTGTTATAAAAACATGTGAAAGACGCGTAGTAAGAAACAGTTTTATTGACTATTGAGTAACACTTTTGCCTGTGGTGATACAATACATTTGTAGCGATATCTACAACGCCACATGCGAACAACGCGTCATATTGACGTCACGTAAAATCCTGCATCTCGCAAGCAGAGTTTACCGCGCAACTAGCATAGATACAACGGCCCGACATGAATCATCGGGCAGTTGCCCGCCAGACACAACACCCGTCTGGTCGGAGGATCCTCCCTTTTCTGAGTATGAGTGAACTTTACACCCTGTTCCACATACCTCTATAAATTTTATTTATAGTCAAAATTATGACGTAGTAGCGAATCGCTCGAAGCACTCGGGTATAGAATTTTACAAACTTGATATAATTATTTAACAATTTTATTGTTGTTTGATATGATAATTGTAAGGAAAACACTGCAATTATCATCACTAATAAGAATCGTTAAATTAATCTCAGAGCCACTTAAGGCTCTGAGAATTTTTTTTAGGAGTGTTTACACTCCTAAAAAAATTTTCTACTCAATTTATTTCTTGAACTTTAGTTCAAGAAATAAATTGAGGCAAGGCTTGAATCGAGGGGGCTCTAGAAAATAATGCCTGGAAGGATTTCGGGGAGGGCTTTGCTGTAAGACAGAGTATGCTAACTTTAAAAAAAAGTCGACGCAGTCGTTAGTAGGGAGGTGGGTAAAGAAAGCTATATAGCTACACAGAAGGAAAAATAAATATTAGACAAAACACTTCATTTATGATATGACTGATGACTATCAAAATGATCTATCCTGCCTGATCACAACTGGACACAGCCCATCTATCATCGTCAAATGTGATTTTAACAAAAACATACTTCTGAAGCATTGTGATTTCACACATGGTACTTTTTGCACCCCACTTGAAACATTATACTAACAATTTTTGTAGGGGTAATATTCTCTTTTGTTAACCCTGACTAGATAATGCATGGGTTTATATCTGCCCCTAATTGTACTTAGAAAAGAATGGCGATCGTATTACTACTGAATTAGCATTAGAATAAACTCGCCCGTTTCGATGGTACAATTTTGTACCATTTAAATTAATTATGGTGATCTAATATTGGGTTTGGAAAGGGTGTTATAATGAATGGGTACTTAATAAGTTTAGAGGCATGACACCGAAAGTGTTGAAGATTTTCAACGAAGTTTTTAATTTATCAAAATAAATAAAAAACTTCTTTTTATTTATCAAAATAAATAAAAATCTTCGTGGAAAATCTTTCAGTTAAACTGCAACGTCAACGAAGATACGGGCCCGACCGAAGGTAACTCGTAACTTTGGAGTGAACCCTACACCCGGTTAATTAACTTTTTCGGACAGGTGAAAACACATCGGGAGTAGGGACACCTGTCAAATTGTGGTGTTATACATTGTTAGGTCGGGCCCCAAACTAATATTATGTCCGTAGGTCGAAACTACGGTTTCCGTGCTTAGGGAGTAGACCTGCAGATACCAGTCGTTCATAAAAAAACAAAACAAAATACATTTCTAAATATTGCAGTTTAATCCCACATAAAGTTGCGAACACACAATCGTCTAAGTAGATTACGCTACAATAATCTAAATGAGCGTTTAGTCGAGCTCGTTTGTCGTCGTGTGCGGCGCACGTGAGTCGCGTCTGTCGCACGCGTCCGTCCGGATGTCATTCCATATCGGTGTGACGACGGACTTGTTTGGAGCAGGCGGTGTGGGTTTGTATTCTATATTGTAATTGTGATTAATTTTTCAATTTTGTCTGATTGATTAGGTTCAATTCCCTTTCCAATACAAAGTGATACTGGAATTGTAATGTTCTACACATCGGACTGTGTAATAATTATCTACAATCTCGTCTCAAAATATTTATAAGCACGAGGATCGTTTATGCCCGTGCTAAAAGTCAGTTCGTAAGGTTTGTAGTTAAGACTGCCCAGAGGGACTCTCTTTTCTCATTAATTTATTTTTATTTTTGCGCGCTCTACAAGTACATGATATGTGCCTGCAATGAAAAAAAACGTACCTACTGCTATGGTGAAAAATGAAAAATTCTAATTATTAATTTTTCTATGTATACCTACTGCTACTCGCAATGTAGATTAGAATACACGAATTGTAATTCCTTATTATGAAAATGTGATTGAGTATCAAATAACAAAGAGGGCGGGAGTGACATTTTTATTCTTACGCATATTTGTCTGTCCCTCACGATAAACAAGTTAAGTGAACAAATCGTCTTGTCGCGTCAATCTGTCGCGTGGCGGTCGCGACGCGTGCCGGTCGCGTGTCGATGTCGCGCATTACCAAATTAGCGTCCGGTGTGCACCTAGCCTAAAATTATGTTAAGCACGGGTCATGTTACTAATAGAAATTGGCTTTATGGGATGTAGTTTGTTCGAGTAATTGTTATTTTAATTTTTAAAAAATTCTATGTTTACTGGATCTTAGAATTTTCATTAACTTTTCCCTGATATCACATAGGTAATTTACGCAGTGAGCTTGGAGATGAAATTTAATAGAAAACTTTTTACTTTCCACAGCAATTGCGAAGTAAACATTAAGAAGGGACTTATAAAATGAAACAGCTTTGAAATAAAATTAAAATGACATATTTGCCTACCGTTAAGAAAATATTTATAGTTCAAAATGCAGACTAAGAAAACAACACGAATTCGAGCCTAGAAACATTCTCAAAAATAAAACGTAAAACGCATAAGAAAGTCGAGGGTGGAATGGGCTGAAAACTGGTGTGGGGAGAGAGGGGGTGGTCGACAATAGGTGTACAGATAACTTTCCTTCTACAGTAGAGTCAATACCGACCCTAGGGAGTTTTACCCTCGGGGTTCGGTCGCTTGGGAAAACTAAACCCAACAATATAGAAAAGGACAGAGCTATACATCACCCGGAGGGGGGAACGGTGCATCGGATTGTACTTATGTATTAATAATATATAGAGGAAAAATGCCGAGGACGTGCGTCGAGTGATATGTTGCGACTGTTAGTAAGAGAGGGATGGATGACATCAATTTGTCGTGTCGTGATGGGGTTTTATTTTGTTTCTCCTTTTGCAATTTTTTTTCGGGAGCCATCTATTTGCGTATTTTATTTAGTTTGGATTCGATTGGGAATGTTTAGTGGTTTGGAGGAAAAGTTTGGGTTATATTAACGTTTTGTTCTATGTATATTCCCCTGTCACAGTCAGAACTGTGTCTGTATCTATAAGTCTCTTGCTCAATCTGTACAGATTTATTGGGATATACAGTAGACCCATACATTTTTGAGGACTTTGTTTCGTGACCCAACAATCACACTAATATTATAAAGGCGAAAGTTTGTGAGTATATGAGTATGTGTGTATGTTTATATGTTTGTTACCTCTTCATGCTCAAATGGCTGGACCAATTTTGATAAAATTTTGTAAGGAGGTGGCTGACACCCTGGATTAACATATAGGCTACTTTTTATCCCGATATTTCTAAGGGATCAACATTTATGCGGGTGGAACCGCGGGGCACAGCTAGCTTAACAATAAAAATATGATACAATATATTTTATTATATACTTGTATATAATATGTATATTTTGGTGTTAAATTGTAAAATAGGTTAAGTGTGTTAGAAATAAATGTTCAAGCAATACACAATAAAAATTAAAAAAAAACTTCAGTCAAAAAGTTGCCAGCACAAACTTCGGCACTTCAAAAACGAGACCCTTATAAATTAAATATTTAAAACAAAGTTCCTTTAACCTCATAAAGGCACTTCTAAAATCTCAAGACCAAGTTTGTACACTTTGTACCATAACGCCATAGTAAAACAGTTAAAAGGTGATATCGCACCGGTATCGAGCTATGTCAACGGAGGCGTTAAGCGAAATTGAGTGAAAGTCAAGTTAAAGTATTAAAAGTTTTCAGCTAGCGATCTTTGTGAACGCGACGAGCGACCGCCGCGACGTACACTTTGTGGGGATGTGGCTGCGTTGGGTGGCGAGTGTCGATATCGATGAAAATTGTAGTTACATCAGAGTTAAGTAAAATATTCCGGAGTATTAGTAGGCATTGATCGGTGAGTAATGGTACTGAAAGTGTATTAATTTTTATTGGGTTCCATGTCAATTGTGCAATGTTTGGGGTTCGATCTCCCGACTTCTTCTCATCAGTAACTCACTTTACATGTGATTCATCCTGACGTTTCTCTGCCACACTTGCGGGAAACTATCGATAGATCCCTACAATATCGACAAGAAGATTTTTGGAAGCCATCCCTACTTCCTTAACACGGTGTAAGTTAATAATGTAATAGAATTACGAGGGAAAAACTGTTGAACTCCGACGGAGCGGGTCGCACTTAATTGTGGCACTTTGTTTTGTGCGTTCCACTGACGTTGCTTGTACATATATGTACTGTTTACGTTTCGATTGTACGGATACATATGTGGATAGTGGTGGATAGTAGATAGTATTGACAAAGAATAGTGTAGAAAAGTAGTATGAAGTATTTGGAAATATTCGGAAGTATATGTATTTAGAAATCAAGGTCTTATTCTTAAACAAAATTTGAATTTATTAGACCTGCTTTATCAGTGAGCAATTTGAGTAACTTTAAAGAGACTCGTATTTATATCAAAACAAAAACAAAGGACACTAAATTGATATACAATCAGATACAATTCATTGTGTTTTTTTTTTTGGTGATCCACAGACGTCACTTTTTCTTTTTTAACTGACTTCAAAAAACGTAGGAGGTTCTCAATGCGGTTATATTTTTTTATGTTTGTTACCTCAGTATGCTGTCATTTGTAAACCGATTTGGAAAATAATTTTTTTATTTAAAAGGATATACTTTCTGATTGATCCCATTTTCATCAAAATCCAGTTCTGATGATAGGATCCATAAGGAATTGAGGGAACTCCTCAAATATTATAGGCACACCTATAGCGATTTGGGTATTTTTTATAGTAACTCGTGCATTTGCTCTCGAAAACCACCATTTGAAGAAGACCACAGATGGCCACCGGAACTACTCAATAATACGTATTTCACGGGTTGAAATTCGATTACTTTAACATGGTTGCTAAGCAATTTATGCTCGTCACAATGCGAATGGTGATATAGAGCTGATGGTGGAATACCAGGAGAACTCCTCAATTGTAAAAGGCGATGGGCAAGTTGACATTAGGCTATTGTAACTTAGATACATTAAAAACAGACTCACTAAAAACGAGAAATAAAAAGTTTTCAACAAAAAAAAACACTACAAAGTGAAAAATAACTTTAGTGTCGGAAGTCGATGGCAAAAACTAAAATACAGATCCGAAGACACCGATTTCCGAAAATAAAGTTATTTTTCACTTAGTAGTGTTTTTTTTGGAAGTCTGTTTTTTTATTGTTGAAAGTTTTTATTCTTGGTATGATTGAAATAATAGCCTGGATAGGGATAAAAAGGACATAAATTGTCAACATATTTTAACTAATACGACTACCATACACAATGAATTCGGTACAGTAATTAAATTATATTTGATAGACTTTTGACTGCTCATTTTCCCAGTAGCTAATTAAAGCATTATCCTAAACAAAAGCCAACTATTTGAATATGCATAGACATTAAAACCTGAACACAAATGGAGAAGTGATGTCTCGGTGGAGCCTAGCAGATGAAAGTTAGACTAAAAATCATGCAGCATGCGAGGTAGTTAGCGAAAAATTTACAACTTGGACGTCAGGTGTCCAACATTTTACGCCGAGTCTAAATAAACTCCTGAATAGTTATAAACAGTTGAGCATATGAATGTGAAAATGATGTATTTATGGAGAGACGCTAATTTTCATATTACTACTGAGAATTGAACCTTAAAGACACGCTACTCATGATGAGGAGTCTTCAATCTCGTCCACTATTCGGTAAGTTTTTGGGGTTTAGGTAGGTATAGGCATACCAGAATTTCATGGCATAAAAAATATTGAGATTTTCATATGGATTGACATTGCCATATGAAAATCACATTTTTTTATGCCATGAGTTTCCGATAGACCATAAAATGCATATTTTCAGGAATTGTTTTACTTAGATTAGTTTATCTCGCCATTGTCAGTTCCTCAGAAGCTGGAAAAGTCAACCAGAACAACCTTGCAACCTTGATTTACTCTGGGTGCTCACTGTTTGTGTGAACCCTGTAGAATTTACGAAATAATTTACACATAGAAACCTTTACACAATATTTCTAACAGCGAAACACCACAGCACACACACACTACCTACCTATCCTACCTAATCTGCAACAGTTAGACAATAAATTCAAACGAATGTTTATTACTCTGGCACTTCACACAGTATACGTTGCCGATTCGCGCATCCCTTATCAAGATCGCACTGAGTTTTATGGGCCTAATCGCGGCCACCGCAAATAGGACCCGAGTGGGTAATTTTCTAACCTGACCGATTATAGGATTACGGCTAATTAGCTATTACCGATATATTGTGACTTACAACGCAATTTCGCACGGTTATATTAAGGACTGTTTGTCTTTAGTAAAAAGTTTTTGGGTGAAAATGTTGGTTAGGAGTGTTGAAATCGTTAGGGAAAATAAAGAAATTTGGCAGATTGTAGTAGCTTGATGTGCTGGCATCTGTACAATATGGTTATTAATAAATATGATTTGAAACATTAGCATAATCAGCCTATGACTTTCACACTGCTGGGACACAGGCCTCTCGGTGAGAGGGGAGGATTTGAAACAAGCAATGGGAAATTACTACCGAAGGCTGCGAAATCGGATGGACAACTGTGGTGCTATTCTGTAAAAATCTCACCGTGAAACGGAAAATAATAGCCACTATTATCCGTTTTAGTGATTATAATAAAACTAAACAAGGTAAAACTACTTTTTAAATAATATTAACGTATAATCTTGTGGAGCACAACTTAACGTGCTTATTTTCTGCATTTTCATTCTAAAATAAAAGAAATAACCAAACAAACTATGAGGGCGCCACTGCGCGGTCGGCGTTTGGTCGGCGCCCTCTTAATATAAACTGTTTGTTCGCCTGCTACGAAACCGCGCTACGAATGCGTAGCGTTAGCGCTACGTAGTACAAAAGATGTCGGAATTAAAAGTTTTTTTTTGACTAGTCAAGTAGTCTATAAGTGTATTAGCTCCAATAAGGGGAGTGATGTAAATTATATAAATTTCAGAAGTAATTGTGAACACTGCTTTCCTGCCTTTCTGAATGACTTTTGTGACTACTAACTAATACTTACTGCAACCACCACGTTTGGAGAACTGACTCAGGCAGTCAGTTCACGTAGAGGTTGCAGTATGATAAATTATTTTATTTCTGTAAGTAGGTTAGTACAGACACGCCAGCACATCAAGCTATCCGAAACTGTCAAATTTTCGCAATCAACTTTGAACCTTATGCTCTAGCGATAAAGTTGAAAATAGGTGCCACTAGGCGGTCTATCGAGCTTTTGGTATGAAATTGAGGGTAAACCAGTCTTAGAGAGCCAGTTGCTAGATGCCTGTTGCACTAAAGTTCTTTGCATATTATCTAAACAATTATCTGAAATCCAAGAAATAAAATGGATGACACCTATAGAATACAAAGCAATTGAATTACTTACTGCAAACTACATCATATCTTATTTATTAGTTTTCATACAAAACGTTATTTAAATCCTATAAATAAATATTATAAATGCGAAAGTAAGTTTGTTTTTTTACTTTTTCACGCCTAAACCACTGAACCGATCATCCTGAAATTTTGCTTATACGTTGTCAGGTGTACAGAAATGGACATAACATAAAATGGGAAAAAATCATAGGATGCATAAAAAAATCGTCCGCTTCGCTGTCAACAGGAAAAGCGCCCAGCTGTCAGCATTGCCACGTTGTATGGTGATGCTGATTCTTTTGGCAAACAGCCAGCCTGCCAGCTCTGGTCACGTAAAGATTCGACCAACCGCTTGGCAATGTCTCGAAAAACCAAGTGGGCGCTTGGACGCCATGGCACTAGTGTTTCAACCTCGAACAGCTCCGAATAAGGTTGAGGTTTTCCGCACCTGTAGCATACATAATAGGTTAACTTCACACTCAAGTTTAAGCAGCTTTTCGGATACTGAATTCTAAAACAAAACAAAAGAAGAAAGCTAATACATAAAGTTAGACTTTGCATTGAAAAATAATAATTAATTAATAGCAAGACAAAATTATTTTAGAAAATAAATCAAGCTAAGTAGGTACGGTCACCAAAAGAGATAAGTAACCAGGGTCGTCAGATATGGTTGAGGTATAGTTAGAAACCGAAAGATGTCTTCGAATACAATTTAATTTAATTAATAGAAAACAAACACTTAATTTATCAAATTGTATTTCATTCAAAAACATTCATCGGTTTCTTAGTAAATTTCAACTATATCCAACGATCCTAGTCATTTGTCTCTTTTGGTGACTGTACCTACCACAGATAAGCACCCAGTGCGTAGGACACTAAGCCTCCCTTATAAATTAATAAGCTACTTACAAAAGATCGATTTCGCATTTTATCGCTGGTTCTATTATTTATTGAGTTCGTGTAAATCTTTTAAATAATCGTACATACTTTTCACTGTTTGCTATGTATCTAGGTAGATAATAACGTTTTTAAGGAGTTTTTTTCTCCTAAGACACACAATGACATGGATTGTTTCTGTATACAGTTCTAAGTCACACTACCAAACAGCAAACACCCAGACCCGGAAAATCTGCCCCTGTTTGGCCTTTTTTTATGTGGGAATCGAACCTAGTTCCCATTCCTACCAGTAACGCAATATAGTCAATCTTTCTGTATACAGCGCAACATAGCAAATTTTTACAAACAGATCGGTAACCGATTTAAGTAATATAATTTTTCCATTCTCAGATTTATTTTTTTTATTTAAGAGAAGGGGTTTAACTGATGCATTCAAATTAGCAAATGATAAATGAAAAAGGTTTTGTAAAAGAAAATAGAAAACAAATAAAAAATCGTACAAGGATGTCTAAGAAACCAAACACAGTTGACACAAAAGTAATTTAACTAAGTACCTATTTTAGAAGTTGAAAGTAAAACCTTCCACTTTTTCGTAACAAAGTCAACAACATTTCAGAGTCCCAAAAGGCCTTTCGACGCGACTATCGGCGCCATCTTGCTGAAACTTTCTCCACGTAGTTCGGTCTAATTCACAAAGATGGCGCTGTACTATGCTCGTGGGACCTCGGAGCGAACTCAGTTTCAGTGGGCACCGTCCTGAAACAGAACACTACTACTTGAGAAAGGGAGAGAGAAATTCTCAAGGCTCGCCGTTTAGGGACTAGTCCCGTTCAGAGCCGATGTTCCTTTTTGTTACAGCAGTGGGTGTATTCACAGGCGACCAATGGGAACGATTTCTCTTGGTCCGACCACACCTACCCAGTTTTCGATGCCTACAGGGAGTTGGATGGAAAAAAATGTTGGAAATAGGTAATTTTGAACATCGTTCGCCAGTGACGTAATTGCGAATTTATGATCCAACGAATTACCTTGTTTATATTACGAGTTGATTGAAATGGAATTTTAAATTATGCTTTGTGAGTTAACAGTCAGTGTTTATAGATTTTCATTGTAATAACTGTTTCTTTAAATGGGGAATGAAAAACCGACAATTTTGGCTGCTTTCTGGGCTTAAAACAAGAGAATTTGCAATGTTCTTGACTTTTATCTTTAGAAACGTTAGCTTCTTACATATTTTGCTTAAGTAACACAGTTTCGGAAATGCACGAACACGAAGCTTATTTGCACTACTACTTACTTCTTCGTATTGCTATAGTCAATTTTATTATTACAGAAACATTTTAAAAGCGATTGTGTCCCGGCGTTATGCGAGTGGTTAAATCAATCGTATTTTAAATAAAGAACAGTCTTTTACTAATTTCACACAGGTGATCATCTCTCACAGACTTTCTCTTGGCTTTAAACTTATTGTACCTTTGACAACGCGTAAAATAATTCGACCTAATTTATTCCTACGATAAGATATACCATATACATATATCAAACCTCTAAGATTCCTACACCACACATAAAGCTAGCTACACACAACATAAAACTACGAACGTACGGTATGCAAAAGATATATTGATGGATAAGCGTCGTGTCCCTGGGAATACGCAAGTCTCAACACGGCTTAGCACTTCTAGGGGAAGCCATGCGCCTTACATACGAGGTTTAAAGTACCTATACCAAATTGCGTTTTAGTGGCAATTTTGAATAGTAGATGTTTTGAAAGTTTCGTGATGGACGGTGTGAAAGGACAGCGCTTTGTTAAAAGGTTTTTTTTGAGAGAAGGGTTTTTATTTTTCGAAGGTTTGTGGTGGAATGTAGGTAGGTACAAACCATATTTTGTTGCTTTTTTATAACTATAACTACCTATAACTTTAGAATGAAGTTAATAACAGACAATAATGGAATCGTAACACTACCTATAGTACCATGCACCGACGCAACTACTGTCTTCAAAGAAAGGTTTTCGTATTTAAGCTTCACTTGTCCTTCGACTTTTTAACTAGTTGCTCTGCTTCAACGCAAGACTAACAGATTGAGTTGTGTTTAGCCTTAAATGTTACTTTCCAATCACAGTAAACAGGTAGGTGTAGGTTAAAACATAATAAGGTATAAGGATTTTGATTTAATTTGGAAAACTGATAAAGTAGGTACCTACATCGGCATCGGGACCATTATATGATACACGTTATAATGATCACGCGTATTCTATGCGAACGTGTTTACATCAACGCGCCTATTATATCACTGTTTTTTTTTTCGAAACAAAAAAACCTAAGTACTCCAAATAATTTGAAAGCTTATTCTAAATTCGTTTGAATGTTCTAGAGTTATTTTACTGACAGTCTGCACAACTTATGGTCGGCTTTTGCAGACAACCTTTACAATACTTATTTCCTGGAATAAACCATAAGTAAATACTACTATACTCTTTTAGCACATTATAAGTTCCATAAGTATAACACCGAAAAAATCGCGGACAAAAACAAGAATTTCCATAACCAATGCAACGACACCACTATTCTACACAACAATTTCTTTCAATACCCTTTAACGAGCTATCATAATTCTATCACATTTATACCCTACCCCTTTGGCTGTACCATACCATGTGTTGTTCCTATTACCACTAACTACACACTACAACAGACGTACAATAGTGACAAGTGATATTTGACAAGCAATAAATTTAATTTTACTTGTTCTATTGTCCTTTCACGTGTTCAATGTAGGATGAAATTAAGATATTTAGCGATTTGGGGTGTAGCTGCAGAAAATGTAATGGGTTGAATGCAGGAGAATATGTTCTGTTTTTTCTTTTTGGATGCATCGCAAACTGAAAATCGTTTGAACGCAAAAATTGTTTCCCATTGTGGGCACAAAGGACTGGGAGTGATTTTTGACATAATTTATATAAACAACATGGAATGCTGGTAGATTTGGTTAATATGTTCTTTATAGTAGGTACGATTAAGGTTATTAGGGAAAGAAATATTTGAAAAATGCTCCGAAAATTTATAAATTCCGGAAACACTGAAAATGGTTTTTATATAGGTTTAGGCGTTTTTGTATGAATTATTAAAATTTGGACAGGATAACGTCTGTCGGCTCAGTTATTTAGCAATATTTATTAGATTAACATAATATACTGATACTATATGTGACTGTTTCTTTCTTTTTGTCTGTTTACTTATATGTGTGTACATAAAATAATACAACGCTCAACTCAATATTAATCACTTAACACAAACAAATAGCAATTACTACCACAATAGCAACTACCGAGTGTTCTTCTGTTTAAGATCTCAGAATATTTTTAAAATTGGAATACACTTTTACTAACCAAAAATTGAGTATAATAAAATTGAAGCAATAATTGACTTGCATCGGCTAAACACTGGTTAGACGGGGCTAATTTTTGCTTCAAGTTACATAAGGTATGACACTGGCAATGCAACAATACACTTTTACTAACCAAAAATTGAGTATTGTTGCATTGCCAGTGTCATACCTTATGTAACTTGAAGCGAAAATTAGCCCCGTCTAACCAGTGTTTAGCCGATGCAAGTCAATTATTGCTTCAATTTTATTCTATGCCAAAAGAAATAAACTAGTATCGTGTAAATGGGGCTACCTCTAATAAGTATAAATATATTATGGTGGAGCAAGAAAATCTCGGTTCCGTAGGAAGGGATGTCAGGTGTAAGTACGTATTTTCGGCAATCATTAATATCTCGTTGCGTGTAATGCCGTGCGACAGGCGGAGTACACGCGTTCAAATTGAAATTCTTTCACATAAACAAACTCACTTATCAGATTTATTCCCCTCTTCAACATTTTTAGGAGATTTTACGGAATACCTTTATCATGTTAAAAGAGTCTTAAGATAAATGTGTTTTTACTTGGTTTTAATAGATTATATTCTTTTTTGAAGGGGAGAGTAAACGAACTACGTGTTCTTAACAAAAGTTGCTTGTAATAATAACTTACCTATATATTAAAGTGAATTTTTACCTAAAGGGTGGAAGTTGAAGCTCTTTAATAAAAAGTTTTAGCAGTTGATTATTGTAGTTGTAACTTCAGTATAATCATATAAGTATGTTGAGGTCGGCTTCTAGTCTAACCGAATGCAGCTGCGGTGCTATTCTGTAAAAATCTCACCGTGAAAACTTAGGTGAAGTGAGCGTGGAGTGAGCTGTCAATAGTATCAATTCCTAGCAAAAACAAACTCACTTCACCTAAGTTTTCACGGTGAGATTTTTACAGAATCGACCGGCTGTACTTGAGTGATATCAAGACATTTAATAAGTTTCACAAGACTGGTTTTCCAAACCTGCTCGGTCTGCTTTAAGTATCTAAAATAGCTTTTCTATGCATCGCAATAATAAAACCAAGTGGTAACTGACTTCGTTATACCTTGGAGCTAAGTAGCTCCAAGGTATAACAAAGGCAGTCACCCTCGTATATAGAATGTCACTTATTTAAGAAACATCGAGTTTATTCCACACCTCTTTGTGAATTTAATTTATTACGCCCCACAAACGAGATTCAGAATGAGATGAGACAAGTTTCTTAGGCAGTGTGAATAAAAAAGTAAAACATGTTTACTGAAGGTATTTTGCTTAGGTAACAGTCAAATTAGATTTGTTTCAGTTATAATCCAAATGTTCCTATATTAAAACCTCCTTTTTGCATTTTTAGTAGGTACAAACACAAAGAATTAGTCTAGAGACACTATCAATATGTGAACGAGAACAATTAATTATTCAGGATGACATTCAGAGATTCGGAAGTCCCGACAATCATCTCTATCTATTGGAAGAATAGATAGGTACCAAAGTTGAGTTTAGATATTTTATTATTATGTTAGCTAATTCATTGTGTTATTATTTTCCCCTCTATGTACCTAAGCTTCTTTTCTGCAGATTTCTTTGTCTCTGTCACCTCTGACATAGGTCAGTTGCTCTTGACTCTAGTCTAGACTAGAGCCAAGAGCAAACCCATTTCAAATAAAAAAATAACCATAGGTATAGTCGCTCAACTTAAAATACTGGTAGGTATTCAGATAAATCCGGTTAGACTAAAATCCGACCTCATTATAGTTGAGAAAAGGTTAGGCAGCTGATGAATGCACTCAATATAATATTCAAAATCATTTGATAAATCAGGCTATCAATATATACCAACAATCCAACCTCTAAACTCGAATCTAATTCAGTTTCTGCTCGCCTCATTTACTGCATACCAGTGACAGGGCTATAAACATCTTATTGTACAATAGTTAATGGCATTTGTATCACAGAACAATTCGTCAATGTGCCGCGACTTTATAGCAGATGTATTGTATTACAACTTCATTTTATACCGAGTCGTTATCGGCTGGGGTCGGTAACGGGGCTAGGGTTGTAGAAATAAGTGGATACGATCATGATTCTAAGTTAAAATTACTACTTTTTTGTAAGTGTTTAAGATTTCTATACCTAATAAAAAACTATATTAGTAAAAATGTATATAGGTTACAGACCCTTCACAGTATTTTTTCCTCGGAATTTGCATCACTGTCAAAATCAAAGTGATCTTTATACTCGTTACTTTATGGTTGCTAGGGGTTGTTGCCACGGACCAGTCTGTTAAAATCGAAGTGATCTTTACAATAAGGTTCTATACTAGTTTGGTCGCTGTTGTCAGATATAAAATAACATTTTACCAGCAGTTTTGAACAATATTTTACCAGCTTTTCAACTTTTGAGTTAGGTACTGCATGATCATTTAAAATGTGGCAGACTTATCTGACATAACATAGCTACTAAAATCCATTTTTCCGAAAACAGATTATTCCAATTGATACAATTCTCAAAACGTTACATTGCATCACCAAAAATCTCCGCGCGACCCATCAACCCTATTCCGCCGCCCCTTAGCACCGGCGCGCACGCACCGCGTCACTGTGTAAAGTACGAAATAATTTCACGCATCACATGACACGCGTATAATGACCCCAGGAGCTCCCTACGATGTCCCGGACAAAACAAACACGGCCTAATAAGAGAATGAATAAGTCCCCCGGACTCCCGGAAGAATCCTTTCGGAAAAGAAATAGCGTCGGCAGAAGGAAGGTTAATGTGTGTGTTAAGGGAATATTTGTTGTAACTTCCAATTGTTGCGGCTGACGGGTTTGTAACGTGTTATATAAATTACTGTCTGCAATATTGTTGTAGCAGTAAGGTATCAAAAATTCCGAACTATCGATCTAATTTAATTTCTCACGCGTTTTACCAAAAACAGCAAAGGTTAGTGGGGTTAGAATTTGCCAAAATACGATATAAAAAAACTTCTTCGTCCTTTTGATTGTAGCTCGAAAATATTTTTTTTATGCATGTGTTGGTAGGCGGACAACCAACATTGCTACTGTGACAAATTAATACAAAGTAAAAACCTATTATTGGCAAGTATATGTGGAAGTTTCTGAAAATAAAAACTATTGATTGGAACTACTCATAGAACTAAAACAGCTCGCTATTTACCTTCCAATTCGTCAAAAATAAAGGGGTAAACACCAATCTGCGACAGAACCAATAAACTTCAGCGCAATGTGTAAAGAGATCAAACAATCGAATCCCACCGCAATCATTCCGCGCCGGCTCCATAGATTGTGTTGACAAAACCAATGAACATTCTTAATTATTTGCCCTGTTCGAGTAAACAATGACCTCATACAACAACCATCATAACTTGATCCACTAACTTGTACCTATACCCTTTAATGCAGCCGTGGAACGATGGCTGAAAAATATGTACTGAATCCAGTCAAACCATAAGTTTCGAATCATTATTTTAAATTGTGCCATGTAATTTGAAATGAATATAGATCACTAGGCTTCATGCTTATAATCTACAATAATGATATAAGTACGATCCTCTACTATTTAAATTTACATCGTGTATGGCATAAGACTTATATTTTTAACAACTTAATGCCAACATAATGAATGAAATGTCAGTTTGAGAAAATGGCTTCTGCCGGATCTGTAAAAAAAGAATGTCTAAGTACAATGAAAATTGCGTTAACTTTTTGTTTCGTCAGTGTACTATTGAATTGCTGGATATCAACGGAGGTCTTAATAAAATGGTTTTCAAAACTATTGTTTGACAGCGCGTGTAGGGTCTGTCTCAATTAAAAATATTGCTAACAAGACAAACAGTTGTCGCTTGAATTTTTGGATTTTAATTGGCTATTTGGATAGAGATTTTTAGATAATGGTGTTTGGTGTCACATTTGTGTTCCATATGGTAGCTAATTTGGTTTAGTTAGGTACCTGTCGACTAAGTTTTCAGATATAAGCAATTGTAATCTGTTTTTTTGTATTGCGGGATCTAGATTTGAACCCATTCGTGTTGTCATTGTCAAAGTTGCTTTTATTTTATTATATTCGGGTAACTTACAGCTAACTTATACAGTAGTCTTAAATAATATGAAAATGAAGACCATTTACAAGTTTCCTGATAAACACAAAAAAAAACGAAAATAAAAAATAAATAAAGTAGTACACGATCGACTAATATAAACTAAAATCATTTAGACGCCAACAATTACTTTTCCTTTATCAGACAGTTTATTAAAACTTCTGCTTTTGATATAAGTTTTGTTAATATTAAGTAAAGTAAAAGATAAGTAAAGTTGTGGTTTAAGAGATAGACCTCACCATGAGTATTGAAAGATTGTAATAACAATGTGTTTCGGGCCGGTGGCGATGTAGCAGGCGTATAAGTCTGTCGGAACCTATCAAAATACTCACATAGAACGGTGACAATAATTATTGTAAGAGCTAACTAACCTTGCAGTTGATTAAGCTAAATTAGCTTTCTCTTAGGCCATTTTTTTTCTTTATTAGCCTATACTGCAAAGGCGGCAAAGGCCTCCCCCAAATCCTTCCAGGAACTCTTTTCCCGCGTCACCTTGAACCAGCTCTCGCGGTACGCGTCCAGCCGGTCGATTCTGTAAAAATCTCACCGTGAAAACTTAGGTGATGTGAGTTTGTTTTTGCTAGGAATTGTCACCATTGACAGCTCACTCCACGCTCACTTCACCTAAGTTTTCACGGTGAGATGGTTACAGAATCGCACTGCAGGTCGTCTCGCTATCTCTTTCTGGGCCGGCCTCGGCGGCGCCTTCCACCTTCAGGCACCCATTATGTGGAGATTTTTGCCCAGCGGTCATCGTGCATACGGCTGATGTGCCCCGCCCTATCCTATTTGAGCCTGGCAGTCTTCTTTCCTACATCCAGTATGCCCGTTTTGGAACTCACCGACGATTCCCATCCTTTAACAGTCTCAACATCATAATGAGTAACCACTTACATTTTTCGAAATTTAAGCTTTAACTTATCTTTTAACTTTATGCGACGTTTATAAGTGAGGGGGTTAGATTTCAGAAGCTACAGCTTCCTATACACGTTTTACTATAATACACTACCTACTAGAGGCGGTTATCCGCAAACGGATAGACACTATACCAAAATTAGATTAACAAGTTACCAAAATGTACCAAAGAAAATATGTAGGGTAACTAGCATAGTTGCTCAAAAAATCCTTGAATGAATAGAGCACAGATCAAACACAGTAAAATAATAAAGGCGGCCTTCGTATTATTAACCAGTAAAGTAGCACTCAATTTGGGTGAAGGGCTCAGTGGCCATGCGCCACATGCTCTAAAATAGGGATCGAGAGATAGTGATGGGCTTTAAAAACTATATCGACTAGTATAATATCACTTTGTATAATATCAACTAGTTTAATATCGAATAACGTTTTCATACTTTTAAAAATAAATTCATTTAAATCCAACAACATGCATTCATTCTGAAATTCACAAAAAATGTACATACTTACGTAAACAAGTTAGTCACTGGCCTTTTTTTCACCTTGACTTGAATTATTGTCGTTTAACAGCTGGGGATGACATGAATTAAGAAGGAGATCATACTGGCTATAACTATACCTAACAATAACCTATTTGAAAATAAGTAAAAAGTCCTTTTATTTGCAAGGTTGGTGATATTTTCGATACTATCTTTGCATTTCTATCATTGCATAAATATAAAGCAAAGTAGATTAAAAAAAACACCAACAACAACATCGATAAAGCATCTTGCACATCACTACACAAGTCACCCCTAATTTTTTGACCTGACAGGACATCTAAATATTTAAAAAGCTCTTATGTTATAATTACGTTGATTTATTGCTCTAGTTTCAAACTTATTGCTTACACTATTATGGTTCAACTATTTCAATCAGTAATTTATTTGCATAGGCCTTTTTTATCTCAACGATTAGGTGGCGTGATCTGATTTGTTGTTAACCTATGGTATAATGTGTTTTACAGAGACGACGCAAAAAATTATAAGAATTATGCAATGACAAGCTTGGTGCTGTTTTAAATTCAGCAATAGGTAATATCACAAAAAAAATTAAATCATAAAAAAATAAAAAACAATCAACATAGCCTGTCGCAGTCCACTGCTGGGCATAGGGCTCTCTCAGGCTGCGCCACAGCACCCTGTCCTCCAGGTTCCGCCTCTAGTCTGTCCCAGCCACTTTTAATAGTTGTTATATAAACATATAATCCCATAACTGCTTCTTCCAAAACCCACAGTGAGTGTAATGTGTGTATTTTCTACCAAGATAAGTGTTTTAATTAGAACCAACTGCCATAAGGTACCTATTAAGAACCAAATGTCTTTCAAAACGCAAATTAACAGAATTCAAAACTATCAATCTCGAGTAAACTACCCAAACACCACAACACGACATATCTACGCAACATTTGGCTACATTCAGCTTAAAACCATTATCAGTACACTCGCAGGGCATTTTAGTGTTATCTTCGCTCCTCATCTCAGGGGTCGCAAAGTGGTCAGCCTGGTCTTTGGGGCAGCCCGGGTGTCAAGATGAAAGCTTGTTTTATTATGAGAAGGGTCACTCGCTAATGACTTTAGTGGTTTTTGGATTAAATACGGGCAATTTTGGTAGTGAAGTTTCGAATTAGGTGTAGTGATGGAATTCGATGTTGAATGTGAAATAGTGGGATTTTAATTACCTTGTTTAAGATTACTTGATAAGATTTATGGTAATATGCATGCAGTTGAAATCGACAGATGTTGTAGCTGATTAAAAATTACCAGTCAAGCAGTTTTTTGATTAAGTGCCGAAACATATGACCCCGGTGAACAGTTAATAAAGAAGTGAACCGGGAAACATAGTGGTTTATATAAACGATGATTAAAGTTAAGTGACGTTTAAACATCAAAAACTTAACTTTAAGCAAAGTTGAAGAAAAAAGGGGTGTATGTTTAGCCACCAGGTCGGTAGAGCTAATCTTGCAGTAGACTTCATTATAAGCCAGTATGAAAAGATTTTTAACTCTTATAAAAGTGTACTGAATCAAATAAAATGCCAATCTCCATTTGCGACCTATTCGCAAACGACCACCAAAAGTTATATCGAAAAATACAACAGAAACAAAAATATCGGGATTACATTGTTTCCCGTCGGCCGTCAAGTGTGACGCGAATGCATAATCAATCAGTAATTCTGAGTGTCACAGCGACTGTGACGTGACAATCGCATGGGATTTGAAATTCGAACAAAGATTTTTCGATTTTGAATCTTTATGGCTTTTGATTTCGGCCTGATACATTTTAGAAAATGTGGCGTTTAGATATTTTTTTTAATTAAACCCTGCTTGAGTAAGTGCTTATTAATTACAAATTAATATTATAATGAAAAGGTCAGACCTTTGGCTTTGTTTTCTCTGCTATGGGTGTTTGAAAAAGATTTATTTGTTTACAAATTAATATTATAATGAAAAGGTCAGACCTTTGGCTTTGTTTTCTCTGCCTATGGGTGTTTGAAAAAGAGTTATTTGTTTAAAGAGAGTAGGTAATTTTTTACCTCCTAAATGTCCCTTAATAAATTCAGTGTGGGTTCAGGCTGTTTTTAAACAGCTAAAGAAAATGTTTCTTGGTTTAACGAAGGTAACAAAAGTACCCAAGAGCTGTCCATAAAACCAAACGCTTCTTCGCATTAAACCAAAAATTAATAAAAACGAACTCAAGCAGACTTCCATTAAACAAAACACATTTTCCTTCGGTTTTTCAAAAGGAATTATTCAAAAAGCCGTCAAATCGCTTCATCCGAATCCCGAACGTCTCCGACAATTTCCGATCATCTGTGGTTACCCTTTAAAAAGGGAATGACAAAGAATTGCGTCCAATGAATGGATTTTGATTTTAAAAGCTTTCGCGGCGTTTTTCGGAATCCTGCTTACCCTCGGGAATATGACGGTGATTATTGGTGTTTTGACAAGTCGTATTTACTATTAATTATGGTAATGGATTGTGCCAGGACGTAAAAATGTCTTTTGATTTTTTGAGCGACAGCCAAAGTTGCCGACTACTGTTTTGAAGAAAATATGTTTTGAATATTTTTTGACAATGATCATAATATCTATTATTGCGCCTTAGCATTTACTTGTTTCTAGTGATGGATGAAAATACGTTACGGTACCTATTAATAACTTAACTACCGTAGGCATTTCGAAAAATATTTGTATGGGAAAATATCCAAGTCATTTGCAGTCGACAGCCATAAGTTCAAAAAATATTTAAGACTGGATAGTGTTAGAACAGAAAATAAATAAAAGTTAGACAACTTATCCACCTCTAAAACAATCGTAGAGACAGATGCGTTCACACAAAACTTACAAGCATCGCGGAAGTATAATAACATGAAAGTAGCAGCTCATTTCATACGAGTAAAGCGAGCATATTGCGTTACCAACTTATCTTGCACCTGTAACAAACAAAATAATACCCTACGTCTTTTTGGTAAGAGTTATAGGAAGTGTATGAGCAAGGTTGCAAGAGTAAGCGTACGTCATAACCACTGAACAAAATTGGGGAAAGCGTGTCAGATAAATCTCGTTACAGATATTAGTGTTTATACAGAGATACTCAATGATATGTCAGATATTATTTCTTGATAATTTTTTAAAATTATTGAAAAAAATTGAAACAAATATTGGACTGCTTTCAGATGGATTCACTGCTATTCTCCGATACCGATATTTGTCATCATCTTCAGCCTACAGCAGTCATCCACTACTGGACATAGGTATTCCACCTCATCTAACTCGATCCTCCGCCACTCTCATCTAGCTACTAATAACCATGGCCGCCACGAATCTCGCTATTCCGGCCTTGGTTTACAACCTGCAAATTCATTTGATTTCACTCTACCTACCCAATTAAGACATTGATATTATTATGTCCTCTCATCTGAGGATTACCATTCCACCCGTTTTAATGACGTCATTCAGACTCTTACCTCAGATAGTAAAATCTATCTCTAATAAATCCTACTTCTTCGGAAAAAGTCTTCAGCCAACATAAATCACGTACCGTAGCAGTAAAAAGTAGCCGCGTATGGTCACCGCGTCCCCTCAATCCGCCGTCCGTGATTGGCTGAATTTCCCACGAGAACGTACCGAGTCGCGACTCAACTCTTAATTTCTTGCTTCAACTACGTCTGCCCTGTTAGCGCTCAGAAAGTATTCTTTAAACGTTTTTTTAGGTCGTGCAACAGTTTAGAAGTTGGAATAGATTTTAGTATCTCTTGTAGTACGAGTAGTATTTGCTGGAGTAAAGTAAGAAACTTCTTGGTTAACAGCGTACATTTTGTAAGTTATAGTTTAGACAATGAATTCTGAAATCTCTATGCATTACTCGCTTGTTGGTCAGTTAACTGAATATCAATAATCCTTATCCAAGCATAGACCCAGTAGTGGAATGAGTCTTTATTGATGACTACCTGACAAAATAGCCTATGGCCGACTCGTATAATTCACGGACCGTCAAGGCGGATACTGACCGGCCAGCGCTACGAGGTGTGATGTAACATGTTACACAGCGAGCGTTCGTGCAGTCAGTACGGGGAAACAAGGTTGCGAGCGCCTTGTTTCCCCGCAGGTACTGACTGCACGAACGCTCGCTGTGTAACACGTTACATTGCGCTCCGTAACGCCGGTCAGTACCCGCCTTTATTGGTTAAAATTAACACTTGTATCTTTACCAATAATGAAGCAAACACCACATAGCTTTGCTTAGTAGATCCTCCCATAATATGGAAATAGCTATCACATGTAAAATTAGTTTCCAAATATATTTATATGAACAGTTTGGCAATCAAAAATACCATTGCTAAGCAAAATTATTCGTTTTTGTTTATAGGAACCAAGCATTAAAGTATTCACCTTTTCCGAATGGATTCCTCGTAAAAAAATGGAAGAATCTTCCATAGAACAAAACGTTCTTCCAACTCGGTTTATCCATCAAAACTCACCCAAATGGGATATCACTAAAATATTACCCATCTAATGCAACCCATCACTAAGGTATTTAAACAAAGAGTCACAACAACATCGCATCGCATCGTGACTGATATAGAACACAACCGCGGTAAGGTAACTGAACCGGAAGAATACACGCGAATGAGCAGATTGATGAATACTAAGTGCGTGTGGATCCATTCATGGACGGGTTTGTCAGTGATTCCCATCCTTTTTTTTCCCCAGTTTAATACTTTTGTGGAAGTGGTTAGGGTGCCTAATTTGATGGGTTCGGTACCGATAAACCAATCTTAGGTGTGAAGAAACGGGTGACGAGACAAACTAAAGTAACAATAGTGACTATTTTCTATAAAGTAAGGTTAACGAAAGCGTGAATTGCAGACACTGCGGCACCGGTGCAGCCTGAATTGCGTACCTACTGGACTACAAAACTCTCTGGTTTCTTTCTACCGTTGATATCAAATCTCTGCCTTGGCTTTTAACAATTTACATAATTATTACGAAAAACATAATAATTAACAAGGCTAGAAATGCAATGTACATGTACAAGTGTGATCTATTATCTACCTACTCGCTATTACACAAGCAATGTGTTACCAATAATGCACGTAGGTTTGTCTATTTACGTATCTATGACGTTAACAATGATATTCTTTGTGGTTATTCAGTAGTACATTATTATGAAAGCCGTCCACGACGATGATGGATCGCGACCGCCAAATCACATGAGATTTGAACCTACCCTTACGACGCGGTACACGAATTGAGGGGAAAGGGGCTCTTTGGTATGGAACCGAAGTTTCTACTTGCGTTACAATGCCAGGAAATCTCCATTTTATTTGTTTAAGGGGCTTACATGACATAAAGCGTGGTCACTGTCGGACTGCATAGAAAAGAAAGAGAAGCGCGATGACACAACGCTGGTAATTTATTGCAAAATATGAAGCAATTATTTAATTACAAAAAATCTATTGTTTGGACTAAAAAATTAAAACACTAGTATTTTAGTATGTTGCTTGTAGAATAATCTGACAAAAAATCAGAATGATTGTATGCATATTAATATGGTTTTTATTGTAAAAAGAAACTTTTTAGAAGTATCTTCATGATTTTTTTCTATTGTATCTAATTAGTTGTATTATGTTTTTAATACACTATCTACCTAGCATATATCCTGAAGAATATCATATATTTTTCTGAGTTTGTGTACTGTAGTCGATCATATACTTTATTGTTTCTAAAACTTGCGTTTTTTGTGTTTAGGTCATGTAAGCCCCCTAAAAGCTACCTACTACACAGGTTTACATTCTTCAGAGGCTTGTTATCAATTATGTTATGGTCCATATCAATCGTCAAGGATATTATTTGTTGCGGGTTCTAAATGAAACTAAATAAAAGCTTGTAAAAATAAGCCTTACTAGACAGGTTTTTTTTTCTAGGAAAGCTCAATTTTCTCAGATGCGCCTATTTTGCTTACATCGGCAGTCTATATGATTAATGCATATATGAGTAAAACTTGTTTCGGCAAACCTCTGGCTTCCTTGAAATATGTTCTACTTCTTTTATAATCTGTGGTCACGTATGGCTAGTATTTTGAACTTCGCTGTACTAGTGAAGCTTTTTGAAATTCTACATGTGAATCCAAGAAGTCTCCCCGAATCGTGAGCCCCACAACTCAAGGTCTTATATTAACATTCGCAACAGTGGGTCCGTATAAATATTTGACAAGGCGACTCTGTCTTATGCCTAATTTATTTTGACAAATCATCTTTACGGAATAAAGGTGTGTTTGCTAACCTACCGCGGGCTGATGGAATGGTAGCAAGGTTTTTTCAAGGTGTATAGGGATTTGAGTTAGCTTTACAAATGTTTGGACATTGTATGGTAAGTTAACGGGAATATTTGCGGCTTCTTTTTGATGGTTTTAAATAGAAGTAGGTATGTTATTTTTTTGCCTAAATTAGGACAAGCAAAAGACCTGAGAACAAAACGGAATAAATTCAAGTAACAAATATAATATCATAGCTTTCGGTCATAAACAATGGCTGACAAACAAACCTCTAGAGTTCCATTAATTTTACCTCTGATTTTGCATCATTTGTTTAAATCAATATGATCTTTATTGCCGTTGCAATAAGGATGCTGTTGGGTTTATGCTGTCAGAGGTAATATCTGTGAGAGAACTGTATATTTAAAAGTCTATTCTAAAAATCTCACTGTAGAACATGATCTAACTTATATATCCCGAAAGATGTAATGTTTAAATCAGAAAACCACACAACTAAAATATATCAATAAAGAAAGAAAGAAAAGCAAATCATGGCAAATACCTTTCAAAACCTTCTTTATATACCTTACTTATAAATAACTAGCGTGACAATAAACAAAGTTAACTGATATGGGCCACATGCAAATATTGGGAGAGCTCAGTGAGCAGATAGTTCAGCTCCAAGTTAAATAAGTAAGTCGAGCAAATCCCAGAAGGTCGCGACATCCGACATTCGGCCAGCCTTTATTTTACCTTCCATCTAACCAGCCGAATACAGGGTGTTGCTTTTAATACAGATTCATACTTTTTAACCGACTTCAAAAAAGGAGGAGGTTCTCAATTCAGATGTTTATATATATTATTATTTTTTTATGTATGTTCGGGCATAAATCCCTCATATATTTTGTTCGAAAGAGGTTTATTTCGAAATGGTGCCATTTAAATTTCGTAAAGATCTGATGATGAGTTTCGGAGACAGACAACGGAACTCTTCAATAAATGCCAGCAAATCAACCACGATTGCTGCTATAGTATAATATGTATGCATTGTTTACGCAATCACACAACATAACATCACGCCTGTACCCTTTAAAGGGGTAGGCAGATGTGTTCAATAGCTTCCTGTCAGTCCTGTCACTGATATTCACACAGGAAGTAGTGTTATATGAATTTTGTTTGAGGTAGGTAGGTACTTACAACTAAAAAGTGAAAAAAAAACTTTTTTACAAAAAAAAACAACCGACTTCCAAAAAAAAAAAAAACACTACGAAGTGAAAAATAACTTTAATTTCGGAAGTCGGTGTCGTTGGTTCTGTATTTTCGTTTTTTGACACTGACTTTCGAAATTAAAGTTATTTTTTACTTTGTAGTGTTTTTTTTTTGATTTTGTGTAACTGAGTTGTAGTGGCAGGCAGGCAGTTGCTTCATGTAAAGTACTGGTATTCAGCTGCATCCGGTTAGACTGGAAGCCGACCCCAAAATAATTGGGAAAAGGCTAGGTCGATGATATTTTTTGTTTGGGCCGTGTCGTTTGTGTGTGCAGATCTGAAATGACAAATGAATCTAGCGCATAAATACAACCGCACTTAATAGATACAATTTGAATATTGAATCCCAAGTAAATATTAAGGCTCCTACAAAAAGGCGCGACACGCGATATAATCACGTGCGACACAAAAGCACCGCTCGTTGCGCGACTTGCGGTGCCTTTGTGTCGCGCGCGATTTCATCGCGTGTCGCGCCTGTATGAAGGAGCATTTAAGATTTTGCATTTATCTCTGTTGCTATTGCTTGGAGCAATTTAACAAACACACACATACCCGCGTAGGTTTGTCTATTTACACTCTTTAAGTTTATGTTTGTCGGTTTTTTACGTTTGTTACGGATTTGGTATTCAAATTGTAAATTCGACTAAGCTTATGCTAAATCTATGTATAGTGCATGTCTATAAAACAAACTAGCTGTTAATGTACAAATATTGCTAACGTAATATTTTATAGCCAGTTTGGAATTTAGAGACTTTAAATTCGAGAAAAAACATGCCATGCCATCAAGCCATTCTAATATTAGTGTGATTTGTTCGTTCAGCAAATTCTTTGATTTTTCCCAACAACCTGTAGCTACACTCGCCGGTACCCATTTGACATAGCTTCATAATATATGAGACGAGTTAACAAGCATGTAGTTACTGGCTACCTCAGATGACGGTACTCGTCCCAAGGGAGACACAAGGACTAGTATGGAAATAAGTTTGTTTCATAATATCGTTAATTAAGTTTCATCAAATTATATTAATTTTGGATTTTGGAGTGGAATTCAAAGAGGGAATCTGTTTGGATAAAATCTCTTAGTAAATTCCAGTATATTAAGTTAAAAGATGCTCAGTTGGCAATTTTCCAATATAATTATGACAGCTTATCCCAAATTTCAATGTAATGGTCAATAATTACTAACTAATCCTACTAATATTATAAATGTGAAAGTTTGTGAAGATGTTTGGATGTTTGCTCCTCAATCACGCGTTAACCGTTGAACAGATTTAGATGAAATTTGGTATAGAGATAGTTTGAGTCCGCGAGTAGTTGACACCGCGGGGCGCTGCATACGTCTACTGCTGAACATTACATAATTTCAACATGAATGATTAAAAAAAAAAGTAAATAAAATAAAAATATATGATAAAATATGATATTTTATAAAAAAAAATATGATTTAAAAGAGAATCCGTAGAGTTTCTTGCCCGTTCTTCTTCATAGGTATCTAGTAAGCTTTGGAATGAGCAACTTACTTCATCTTTCTGACCAACCCCTTGTCAAAAGTGCATTTAATTGGTCCATTTCCAATGCTTTGAGTTTGAGTTCTTCGAGCATTCACTGTTCTATATTTTGTTGAAATACATATGTTATTTTAGACACTGAAAAACTCCTTAAGTCTGTTAAACATAATGCTTACTCGACCCGCCTCTCTTTCCAAAATTTCCAAAAGAAAAAGTATTTTTCCAACTTAGCAATAAAACTACACGATTACATCTCAAATACACAGCAAACGATATTTAAAACCAATATCAAGTAACCGAATCGTTTTAAATTCATACGATCATCCAATTTGGTACATATCTGTGAGTATCTCAGCCGTCCAGCGTCTGGCCCTTAATACACCTAAAAACCACAGAGCAAGGAAACGCCTCATCGGCCGCTGCCAGAGGTAGCATTTTCAACACTTTCCAAACATACCAAGCGTCTCACCGTCTACTCTATGTTTTAGAGAGTAAACGCTAGTTTCGCCTTCAAAGTCGTCAGTTTCTAGAGTCTAGAAACGGACGACTTTGAACTTTGAACTTTGCGGACCGTGGCAGAATATTTACTTCGTAAAGTATTGTGTATTTTAATTACTGTGAATGTGAGAACCATATTGGTCTTTTTTTCTCAGATATCTCAGTTAGCTTTTAACGATTGTCTAGCAGTTTCAGTACTTTGTGCGGCTTCTATCAGCGGCTTGAATGTCTTTTTTTGGTATGTTTCGTCGAGTCATTGAGCTCCTTAAGATTTGAGCGGAGTTACACGACAAATACGTGCACTGACTGAATTGGCTGCTACTCCACTCAAATCTGTGTGGTTCTTTCCTCAAAAAGACCATGTCCGACACTAATCTGCATACTCACAAAGTGTTGGTTTGAACCTATTTAAAACTTGTGCGCTCAAGAATTTTGTAAGTACTGCCTTTTCTAGAAGCTACTGGCGGATTCCATGCTCTGTGCTGCTAGGTACCTACCATAAGCAGTGTGTATCGATATCAGATTCAATGTAATTATGTGGGGACGAAAATGTCACTTCTTTAATATTTCACAAGGGTAAGTTTAGGGTTATTCTGAAGGGGCATTTAATTTTGAATCGCGATTGGAAATTGTTTTTGTGACCTTTTCAGTAATGTTGCTCGAAAATAATATTTTGATTTGAGTTTCAATTGTTTGTGAGGGAAATTAAAACACGTTTCGTTTCAAACATAGAAGAAAATGATGGATGATGGATGTCAAAGATTAGGAGGTATTTTTAATTTTATGTTCATGTTAAAGTGAATTATTTTTAGAGACTTAACTGTTCCAGAATTTCATTGGTTTTTGCATTATTAACAATAATTTATACAACTAATTTCTTTGTATAGAAGCGATGTTGTCGAGCCAGGTTTTTATAAAAATAATTTATTACCTAATTATTTATTTAGGCAGTCGCTCCATGTAAAATACTGGTTCAGCTGCATCCGGTTAGACTGGAAGCCGACATAGTTGGGAAAAAGCTAGGCAGATGATGATATTTATTTAGCTACAATTAGTAGTTTAGTTTGTCTGAGACCCTTAAGTACTTCTGTACAGGATGTGAGCGACAATGTCCAGTTACCTTTCGGGCCTTACAGCATTAACAGTAACGATTATTACTTATTATTATTTATGTAGGTAAACAACTTTTGACTACATCGCAAACGAATTAATCCACTCTTAACATATTTATCTTGAAAATTAACGTCAATTTACGAAGCGGTCAGGTAGTTGCGGAGACTTCTGACCGAAACTAATCTGTCTCCCTAATTGTGTTACCGACAACTTTGATCCCTTCCCTGTGGATATGATCCGACAAGAAATTGTATTAGTTATAGTTGGCTTCGCTAATAAAGGGAGAATTTTGTTGGTCGGCAGCGGTATGGGTATGTAGGTACTGTAGGTACTTGTGCTGAGTATTTGTGGATGATTGATCTGAAGTCTTCCAAGTGTTATGATTATGGTTACCGAGAGTTTGTGCTGATGTACAGATGCCAGCACACCAAGCTACCCGACACTGTCAAATTTTCCCAATCAACATAACCTTATGCTTTAGCGATAAAGTTGAAAATCTATTAAAGAAATTTGACAGACTAGTAGCTTGATGCGCTGGCGTCTGTACATCAGCACAAACTCTGTACATTCAGGGAAATTAATTAAGTAAATTGACACCTGACTTCAATTTGCTGTGTAGTCATTTCATACAACTGTCAAATGATGATAGTTGTGATGCGAATATACGGACCATTAAAGTTGGTAGTCAGTTTGCCTGTCTATATATTCAGTAGAATAATTTTTGCTTCCGCTTATAATATCTATACTATATTAATATTATAAAGCTGAAGAGTTTGTTTGGTTGAACGCGCTAATCTCTGGAACTACTAGTCGGATTTGAAAAATTCTTTTTGCATTTGATAGCCCAATTCTGGAGAAAGGCTATAGGCTATTTACCATCACGCTACCTCAACGCACCTTTAGGAGCCGAGCAAAAAGAAAAAAAGGCAGAAAGAACGCTAAGCAAAAACGAAGTAATAGCGCGGGCAGGCGATGCGATGCGACGGGGTGGGTCGGAGTAACAAGAAATTTCACGCGTACAAAGTCGCGGGCAGAAGCTAGTGCTGTATAAAAAACCATCGAATGACTCTCAGAATGGTTTTGCTATAATGCAAAATGCATGATTTTTTAATTAAGTATCTACCATCTTCGTGTCTCCCAATGAATAATTCGTGATTACCAAATCTTATCTATAGATTTCAATAGTAAATGTAGTTTTCAACAAGAAAAGTAAACTACAGATTTTTTTTTCAGTCTGTGACGTTGACAGTGATGCAGAATCCGACTGTACCTACTTAATAAAAAATACAACCACACCATATAAAAAAAACTTGCTTACAAAAACAAAAACAAAACACGTAGATATTGCTAAGCCAGTCTACACAACTGCCCTGAAACATCGCGACAATTTTTTAAAACAAAAAATTATGCATGAAGCCTTGGTATTCAATGAGGTGTACAAATCCCCCTACATCTTGAATATTTAAAGGCTCGATGTCTCGGCATCCTGAAAATTCATTACAGTGTCGCATAAAAACGCCACCCTCTTTTGTTTAAACGCAAAATCACAATAAACTTGTTCTTGTAATGGTCTATGCATTTTGAGGAGAGCGTGTTTACTGTAAACCGTTTTATTTATTGTTTTAATCTAAGCTTTGCGCCTTGTGCGTAAAATTATGCAAGAAAAAATGGGGAGTACTCCTTAAAAAAATTTGATGTGCCATACCTATTTTGTCTTTTGTCTATACAGGGTGACAGGGCCATCGACGACGACCCCTAATGTGGAAATATTTCAACGTTTATCAAAAAGAAATCCTGTTTCATAGAAAAGTATACCAATACCTGCGCGGTCAAATGTATGGTAAAGCAATTTTTTTATTACTGTCGAAAAATTTCAACGAAACGGGATTCAGAATCATTTTACTGAATCCACGGTAACTGCCCTGTATTACCCTATATTCATCGTGTATACAAGACTCCACACAACACTATGGGCCTTCAAAAGCTGAAAATAAAAAAACGTGTCTGTTTTTATTTTATTTATTTACTAGCTGCGCTCCGCGGTTTCACCCGCGTAAATGTCGATCCCGTGAGAATATCGGGATAAAAAGTAGCCTATATGTTAATCCAGGGTATCAGCTACCTCCATACAAAATTTTATTAAAATTGGTCCAGCCGTTTGAGCGCGAAGAAGTAACAAACATATAAACACACACACTCACACCCTCACAAACGTTCGCCACGTTTGTTAGGGTGTGAGTGTGTAAGTGTGTTTATATGTTTGTTACTTCTTCGCGCTCAAACGGCTGGACCAATTTTAATAAAATTTATAATATTAGCGTGATTTATAACAACAACCTGTACTTATATAATTCAAGTCTTGCGAGTCTTCATAGACATCGAAACTAAAAATAAATTTAGTAATTTTCAAAAGGATTTTACTATTCAAACAATTTAAAAATATTTTCAAAACAATACTGGTTTTGTTTACTCTACCTAAATGAATTTAAAGTGACCACGACATATACTTATAAAGCAATGCAAAACGTATTAATCTAATCTTCTCGGATTGTCCCAGGGCTAACTTCGACCGGACTGTCTGGCCGGTCCCCAAAGACCGGACCGCACTGATATTAGAATGTCTCCAATCATTACTATTCCTAAGATAGATTTATGTATGTAGACTTTGTTTTGATTAGCATTGGACTGAAAAAGGTGTTAATAAACAAATATGTGATGGGAATTTTTCATGACTTTTTCGAAGAAGATTTATTTTATTTTATTTATTTGGGAAAATAAACGGTTACACATTACATTATATTACATAAAATATGAGCTACAGAATGAGTAAATGTACCTTAAGTTGATGATATTATAGTTGTTAAAACATGTATGTACGTGTATTATAAGTTTATAACCTATTTATGTGTTTATCCATTACCCATTTTATTTATAATTCATTGGGATATAGTTTTTAATAGTTTTTTATCATTGTTCTTCTCAACAAAAGCACCTGCCATCTAATCTCTTCACCACCCTCGATTGACTGGTGCCTAATGTCTAAGGCAGGTCCGCCTTTGTACCTTTTTGCGTGCGAAAAGTTTAAATAAACTCAAACTCAAAGCATTTATTTCAATTAAGCCATTTACAGGCACTTTTGAATTGTCAAGTCTGTCAGTCAGAAAATATGAAGCTAGTTGCCCATTCCAAAGCGTAGGTACCTATGGAGAAGAATGGGCAAGAAACTTCATGGACACTCTTAAAATTGTAAAGCCTAGAACTGGACGTTTAAGTAAATCGTAATCTATCCTCTGATATCAGGAGAGCTGTGCTTTTGAACACCACATACCTAATTATTAAAATACCGACTAATACTTACTCATAGAAACATGCGAAATCTGATGTACTGACGCTGCACCTCTGGCTAACCGGCGTGATGTCATGTTGTATTTATGTTACTTACCATAATCATCTTTATATCAGCCACTACAGTCAAAAAACTGAACCAATCGAAAAACTACTATCGAAACTACAACCGAATGTTAAATCTTGTCATGATCTTTAAATAAAATGAATAAAACCATGTTAATGTTCAACGAAACGCAATTTAACCAATACGATGACATTACCCTAGTTAAGGGACCTTTTTAACGAGCCGTAAAGCATTTCAATTTGCCACATTTACTGGCAAATCAAGTGGGACTTGCCAATTTTGTGGCATTATAGTACAAATTTTGGACACAACCTTTATATAGTTATGTTGAAAGCCCATGGGATCATTACCGTTATTCGATGGTAATGATACAAAGCCTTCCTCATTGTATGCCTCATTAAATATTATTGAATCAAATTGGTGATCCAAATACGGACACATTAAAATAGTTTTAATGTGTCCGATATTGTGTAATGAAATGAAAAAGGGTATTTTCTGATTTGGCAGTAGGTTATCACAAAACTTTTATTTTATTAATCTTTCTTTCTTTTTCTTTTTTTTTAATAATTTTTCTTTTCCTTTATTTTCACAAAACTTTTATTTTATTAATCTTTCATTCTTATCTGTTTTTTTTGTTTTAACTTTTTCACAGACTCCACATCCTAAGAAGAAAACAGGTAGGAAGGTATTTATTATTTGAATTTCCTTGGTCAGACGTCCTCTTTGAGATCATTGGAAGATACCGATTTCAAAACAGAATACCCCTCTGCCTTCAAAGTAAGAGTGAATAGGCATCTTCTGGGCAATTTTGTTCTATCATAGACCTCATCCATCGTTTTCCATCACATGTGACCGAGGTCAAGAGTAGGCCCATTCAGAAATAAAAAATATATTATTTACCTATAAATTTTGTTTAAGTTGATAGACCGGTTATTGCACCTGCTTGCTTGTTAAATCCTTGGTAAATTAAAAACAAAGTATTGATTTAAAAAAAGCAGACCAAATCGATTTCGAAACAAACCGTCCGTTAATTAGACCTCTTTAATGCCCAATCAGCGTGAAAACATCATCATTAACCCAATAAATAAAGAATTATAAACGCATTACTCGTAAATAGGCAATTTTATCCCCATAATGAGACAATGAGACAATAAATAAGCTCGATAAAGTTCAGCTTCGTTATTATTTACCGCGCGATTCGCGACAAATGGAACGCGTATTGTCGCGATTGGCGGGAATTTGTTGCCGATATTTATGGCTGTTATTGTCATGGAGGTAGGAAAGCTTTGCAGTAGGTTGGTGAATTTTTTTTTGTACTAAGTTGACCGGCTTTTTTTGTCGAGTGTCAATAGTCGACACTCGACTAAAGAAAAATTCGGGTCTGTAAATACGTCTGTAAATTAGTTATCGTTAACTTGTTGCCTGACGGTAACTACTTACTTACTTTTGTGAAAACAAAGTAAGCTTCCTGATGGGAACTTAATTTATTTACACACAAATTAATGACGATGTTCTATTTGATAGGATGTGTTAAATAAATATTATGATTTTTTAGGCAAATAGCACTTATATATAAACATGCTGCCTAGCCTTTTACGTTGGGGTCGGCTTCTAGTCTAACCGGATGCAGCTGAATACCAGTATTTTACATGCAGGGGCTAACTATCTGACCTCCACATCCCAGTTACCGGGCAATATGATACCCCTTGGTAAGACTGGTTGTCAGACGGCAGTCGGAACCAACGGCTTAACGTGCTTTCCAAGTCACGGAGGGGTCTTGTTATGTAAAAATGGTTACCCATCCCCGAGGACGGGTAACCATATGGTAAAAACATGAAAATATGTTATGTATTTTCATGTTTTACCAACAAAAAATAATTATTTCAATCTTATGATAAAACCATAAAAATACATAACATATTTTCATGTTTTTACCATAAGATTGAAATAATTATTTTTTGTTGGTAAAACATGAAAATACATAACATATTTTCATGTTTTACCAACAAAAAATAATTATTTCAATCTTATGATAAAACCATAAAAATACATAACATATTTTCATGCTTTTACCATAAGATTGAAATAATTATTTTATATATCTTATGGTAAAAACATGAAAATACATAACATATTTTCATGTTTTTACCATAAGATTGAAATAATTATTTTTTATTGTACAGTTTCGTAAGTGCCTCATCCAAAATTCATTTAATATTTCGTTAGCATGTGTCCGTACATACTCGTAAACAGACAATGTTGCATACAATTTATGCGTGGGTAATTAAACGTATCATGTTAATTGCGACCCTACAATATTGATGTTTTTACTATACCTTTAAACTACTATACTAGTAAATATTCAACCGTGTAAGTTTTAAACAGAAAACTGAGCATTTTAAATAAGTACAGAACTTGAGATATTTGTATGAGACTTAGATATACAGGGTGTGGCGAAAGTAGTGGTCCACCGTTAAGTGTTCGATATAACATATAATTTACTATAACATATTACAATTTTAACCATTTTTACCCAAGGGTTCGGAAAATATATTTTGTTTGTTTTTTATTTACGAAATTTCTACCTTATGTTACAAATGTGGTTGTAGTTTCAACAAAAATTATTATTTTTTTTATTTTGATTTCTGTTAATTACTGCTAAATACTAGAGCTATCGTGTAAAATTATGTTTTTTTTTTTATAAAAAAACTTAGTTCTTCTCTATTTTAACCCTAATTTTTAACATAATCATGCAAATTCAAGAGCAATTTATGCTTGTGTACCTACTGAACACATAAATTAGTCTTTATGTGGGGTATATACTTCGGAATGAACCTATAATTTTTACTCATGCGTTATCTTCAGTTGCGTAGATATTTCAAATTTGTGCGTGCATAACACATTTCCTCCGGAATAGACATAAGATTTTCAAACTAATATAATACCGTTGCTAAACTGGACACCAGGACCACAGCTACGTTTAAAACTTGTAGATGTTTTACCTATAAAAACTTGAAAAGAAGGGTAATGTATCTAAAAAAGTTGAGACAAGGGTTGTGAATCGGTGGCTCAAACGTTTTTCGGATAAACAAATGCAGGTATAAATTAGCTGAAGACTGACGAGGGTAGCTCTGACACGTGGACATACGTACCTTATAAGTACTTTATAAGCATCGTAGGTAAAGGTAGAATTTGTATGCAAATAGACACATATCAGCCTTTTCTCTCGTTTTTTTTTAAGATTTTATGGTGTCCATGGAGTTTCTTGTCCGTTCTTTTCCATAGGTACTGCGCTTTGGAATTGACAACTAGCTTCATCTTTCTCACTGACCGAACCCTTGACAATTCAAAAGTTCCTATAATTGGTTTATATTAAATAAATGCTTTGAGTTTGAGTTTGAACGTCACCTACGAGGCAGTATCCTGCAGGTTATAAGGATCAGCCGATCTATTATGTGAAAATCTCACTTTGAAAACTTAGGTAAATCACCTTCGCCCTTTTACTACCGGACTACCAGACGTATTGCAGCGTACTATCCACACTTGGTTGATTTCCCGACCTGTCGTATTCAGCGCTTCTCCTCCACATTTAGTATCCGCACAGCCAAAGTGTGGAACTCACTGCCAGCACATCCATGCCAGCTCATTCCCTTCCACATTTAACCCGTCTGCATTCAAAGCAACAGTAAACAGGCATCTTCTGGGCACGCTCGTTCCATCATAGATCTCATCCATCTCTTTCCATCAGGCGTGATCGAGATCAAGAGAATTTTTTTTTTTAAAGTAAAAGCTATTTCAATCACAATAGCTTTCAATAGCGTTAATCCTGTTATTTATCATCATACTGTTAAACACACATAGAATAGACCACTACGAAAATTCAAATGAGTCAATGCGTAGCATCATTCAGCATTCTTAAAGTCCCAGAATAGTTAAAACAACAGTTTTAGGCCGTGTTGAAAAGTTCTTTACATAAGACAACTCAATGTTATTGATTATCGGTACTGTAATAAAAAAAATCGATAAGAACAGGAATGTCACAATTCGTAAATTGTAATCAATCATTCATGACCACGACAGCTACGACGCCGTAGCCGTGTAGTCACATGCTACGAAATTGCTACGAGCTTACATATAGACTTTTTACAGACCCAAAATAAAAGGACTGGAAGAATATTATTATTTCAGGAGAAAATACTGTGGTTAAGGTGCGGCCGATCAGATAATACGTTCTTGAGACCTGTCAGTTTCATGCAAACGAACATGTGTTCTGCGAATTTGATCTTTAATTGCTGCTAGAATTGTCGCAATGATAGATGTCAGGAACGCAATCTCTGGACGGCCGGACTGTAGTAAAGTTATAAAATATACAACGTCACTAATCACATTATTTTCTTTATTATTCTAGGAAAATAGTACAGCACGTGCAGCATATCCACGGAAGAAAAAAAATTACAGACTGTGCTGTAAAAAGATTTCTACGATGCAATGTCAAAATTGATTAAAGAAATATGTAATTTTAACTAGAAAGAGATGTGTCTATTCTTCATAGAGAGATAAAAGCGTGCAGGATATAATTATCTCCTCATTCGACATTTCCATGTACAAATCATACATGTAAATGTAACATACATATCTATTGTTATACAAGGCCAAACGTTTGATTTCCAAAGCTGTGTATAATCTAATTACTGCGAACAAGCGTCCTGCCAGACACATGACATGTCATGACTAGGCATAACATGGAGTCACCCAGGCCTAACTGTTAAAACATACGAGTATTGTGTTTTTTTTAGATTATTTAATTTTCTGTTTTGTTGTTGACATAAAATATGTATTTAGACAAGCATCCGATTATATGTGAAGTAAATAAACCGTTATTATAAATAAGGAGAGGAAGTAGGTACCTATGTAGCTCTCACCGACTGTTTATTTTTTCCTTTTCATCTTATCTACCTAGCCTTTTCCCAACTATGTTGGCTCCAAGTCTAACCGGATTCTGCAGAATACCAGTGTTTTATATAGAGCGACTGCCCAGCGGACCCAGTTACTTGGTAGTACGATACCCCTTGGCAAGACTGGTTGTCAGACTTTCGGGCTTCTGACTACCCGTAACGACCGTTTTATTTTTCCCTTTAAGAGCATTTACGCCGTACAGCATTTTATACAAACTTTCAAGCCCTTGTTTGTCGAAATTAATGAACCGATTTTAATGAAACTTCATACGCTTCAGCAGGATATAAAGATCTAAAAAGTTACTTAAGAATATTTTCGATAGTGTTACTGCCAAGCCAAGTTAGACCGATTTCAAATTTTCCATAGAAATAAGACATTTCGAAAATGTTCTTAAGTAACTTTTTATACCTTAGTATCCTGCTTATGCGTATGAAGTTTCATTAAACTCGGTTCACTCATTTCGAAAAACAAGGACTTGAAATTTTGTATGAAATGCCGTACGGCGTAAACGCTCTTAAAAGGAATAAATTAATTATAATAATTATTTCTAGGCAGTTATTTCGAATGGCCTTTCAGAAAGTTTCTTATTGGCAAAAAAGTTACAAGATCTAATACAACCTAGAGAGAACTTTAATTGGCAGAACGTGATCGATTTCTGAAAAATAACAATCAACACATTTTTTGGGCCAACTGCAGATTACTATTGTATATGTATAGATAGGTACTGTTGAACCACATCCATTAAATTGTCCATACAAAAATAAACAATAAAATATAAATAGCTCTGCCTTATCCCTTACAGTCGACCGCAGTGTAAATACATAACTAGTGAGTACAATCGGCGACATTGACGTTCTGCCACCGGACAAACGTTGCCCCAAACATTTATTACTGAACAGAGAGTGTGATAGAGTAAAATTGTGTAATAAAAATAATAGACAAAAAGAGTATTGGAGAAAAGATGAAATTGAATAGAAACATATCGCAATAACGAAAAATTACTTAGGAAATATAAGAAATGATTGGGTTTTGTGTTTGATGGTCAGACAAATTACAAGCTACTTACTTTCCTGTTCGGTAGCAGCCCTCTAGCAGCAGTATGCTTGCGTGTGCTACAAGTAATATGGGTTCTACTATAGTTTAATATAGTTTATAAATTTTATATATACATATATATATATTTTTTTTACACTATAGCTTTTTTTTAGTTTTTTTTTATCTTCTACATGTATTACGTTATTGTACGCAGAGATGTGGTTGTTGAAAATGATATTTTATGTTTCTGAACATATACATCTATTGTTATACATACATCTATTGTTTGTACTAAAAAATTAAAACACTAGTTTTTAGTATGTTGCCTGTAGAATAATCTGACAAAAAAATCATTATAATTGTATGAATATTAGTATGGCTGTTGTTGTAAAAAGAAAGTTTTTAGTGGTATCTTCATGTTTTTTTTTCTATCGTATCAAATTAGGTGTATTGTGTTTCAACACGCTGTCTGCCTGGCATGTATCCTGAAGAATTTCATAATTATATGTTTCTGTTTTTGTTACTGTAGCCTATATTGTGTGTACTTTTATTGTTTCTAAAGACTTTTTTGTTTTGTACTGTAGCCTATATTGTGTTGTGTGTACTTTTATTGTCTCTAAAGAATTTTTGAAGTGAAAACTTCTTTAGCGGCGCTGTGTACTTTTTTTGGAATGGGTAAAAACTTCTAAATTCGCGTCAGGTCACGTGACCCTGATCGAAAATTCGTAAGACGTAAAACGTCAGACGTAAAACGTCAGACGTAAAACGTAAGACGCGCGTTGTTGAGGACAGCGCCATCTATGCACATCGGGAAGAACTACGAGGGCCTCGCGTACTAACGTCAGACGTAAAACGTAAGACGCGCGTTGTTGAGGACAGCGCCATCTATGCACATCGGGAAGAACTACGAGGGCCTCGCGTACTAACTACGTAGTTCATCCAACAACGACGAGATGGCGCTGAACCACGGATATATAACTGACGACGAGCTCTGTGCGAGCGGCTTGCTTCTCTTACCACTGCCGCGACCAACACCACGAACTGAAGTCTATCCTGTGTGCTTATTTGTAAATCTGAATAAATTCCTTTCACGAGAAGAATAAACCAGTCACTTTGGTCATCATACCTGATTTGCAAAAAACCCTATAAAATAAGGAACACACCTTAACACGCGTGTTTTGTTTATAAGACGATTCACAAAATACACTCGTAATTGTTCAAGTTTTCACTTCTGTCGGCACTACCGGAGTGCCAGTGTTTTTTTTTTTTGTTTTGGGTCCTGTAAGCCCCTTAATAATAATATATAATTGTAGTCCAATGTTAGCAAGTATAACTACACTATCGTATTAGGTAAGCCTGTAATGATAGTTGTATGTGTTTTAAAATAAATAAATAAATAAATATGTGTTAGTGTTAGTAAAATTACATTTATGTCAAATGTAATTTTACTAACACTAACACATATGTTCAGAAACATAAAATATCATTTTCAACAACCACATCTCTGCGTTAAGATTTTATTTTAATCGCTGCACTATTATCGACGGCTCTACCCCCATGCCTGTTCCTGTGACGTCTGCATACATCACGGCACACGCGCCATTATTCTAATTGGTCACAAATTATGCCTGATCGGGTTAGCTTAGTTTAGCTGGGGACCGCACGTAATTCAGTTTAACTATTGTGCGATTTACTACTCTTTATTGATTATTGTATTGTTGCTATGTTGATTATGATGGACCTAATTGTTTTTTTTTTTTAATTACAACACTTTTATAGCGGGTGGGTTTTTAAGGGAATCCTAAAAAGGCGACGTGTACCCAACAGTTGTAGATGTCTGAAATTTTAATAAGTTGAAAGTCAACTTTAAAAGATTACTAAGCTCACAATGAGCGAAATTTTATTGCAGAAGAATTTTCACTTACTGTAAGGGGCTGGGGTCTAGATGAAGTGGCTGGTCTTATTGCCTGCGTCACACATTGGCTAATCTTTTTTCCGGCCATGAGACCAGTCACTTCACTTGGACCCGTAAAAATCGGTTCATCCGTTTCGGAGATTAGCTGGAAAAGTCAAACAAACAACAAAAAAAATGTTTTTTTTTTATAAATACATTATACTTTAATAATATTATATACTTTCATATGCATTTAGTAAAAAGCTCTTATTTTGACATTACGTACAGACAATACAGTTTTACTTATTATGTATGTATAATTATGTATAGTTAAAGATAATTATTGACTCTTCCGCATACATCTTAAATTCTCAATATATTTAAATTAATGAAATAGAAAAAAAACAACAACATATATTAGGCGACAAACAAAAAGGTACAGAATACTTTAACATAAACACGAAAATCCCATAAACATACGACATTTGTTTTAACACCCTTTTGGGTAAGCGACGTCGGATTGTCAGTTCCCCCTTTTGACGACGAAATCTACTGCATAATAAGCATTTGTCTAAAAATATGATTTGCGAGTAACAAGAGTTTATATTAAGTTGTAGGTATACAAATGCAAATAAATGTGATTTGGTAATATCACTTCAAATACAATTTAAAATCTCGTTATATTTGTTGTATTTTCTCTTTTCATCTCATCGCTTGTTTTTACTTCAAGATATGTCTATCTTCTGCGGTTAGTAGGAAGTATTTGGTCAAACCCGCCAAACTAATAAAGACCATTGCAGCTTATGAAAGCCGGAACCACAATTGGCGACCACCAGAAAAGAAAATAGGCGATGCTGACGGTAATAAAAACGTTTTAAAGCAATGACAAAAAAGACAATTTAGGTAAATGATAAATTATTTTATTTCTTTAAGTAGTTTCGTACAAACACGTCAATCATGTTATAAAAACTAGATGAGGTATTTCCTATCTGACTACTCTGAGAAGAATGGCCGAAACAAACTCACAGGCCAGTCCCTTTTAAAGTCCAGGCATAATCTTGGTCAGATCGTGTGAATGCCATTTAGATTGATGTTTGAAATTATTTTTTGAGGAAAGAACCACACAGATTGAATAGACCTGTTCAGTCAGTACACGCATTTGTCAGTAATCGTGCAGTTCTCTAAAAAGACTTCAATCTAAAAAAGCGTTTAAACTTCGTTTGCAATAGTCGTGATTGATAATGTTATTGGTAAATATTAGACAGTTTATACAATCCTTGGCCAGTAACTGAACTTTATTCATAACAAAAATAGCGCCTCTGCCCTCTGATCAACTCATCATGAATAATGCCGCCTTATCAGAACTACGGCCCAACACGGTAATATAATTAAAAAGCCCACAAAATAAATGTGTGGTATTAATTTATATAAAGTCGAGTATACTTGTGTGTGATTACAACAGTATTAACTTAACCCTTCCCTTGTTAATGTGATGTCAACGTTATTTATTGATGTTTAGTTTCAACGGTAAGGTTAGCAGAGAAAGTGTAATGGAAATATTTGTGTACGGGCCAAAATAATAGAACTTTATAGGCCATAAAAATAATAAGTGGCTGGAAAAATGGCATTTAACAAACTAGAATAGTATAAAAAAATAAGTTTGGAGTTGAATGATTACCATCTGCCTCGTCTTTTTCCTATCTTGGATCGGCTTACAGTCTAACTGGATACAGCTGAATACCAGTGTGAGTAGAGTGGGTTGGTCGAATATAAATGAAAAATTAAGCATTAACAATTAATCATTAATCAAACTATTTCTTTAATTTTCTTAAAAACTTGACTCTGAGTACAATTTTAACTACATATTTGTTTTAAATTCTAAAATTATTTTGCTGCCTGTACCGTAAGTAGTCATTAATATTAGTTACGGGTGTGTGGGCTTCTTATCTCATCTAGTTTGGATATTTCTATGAGTTTTAGTCACGATCCTTTTCTATTACACTTTAGTTATCAAATACCTAGATCTGCCATTTCAATTAATCAAGGTTATCACTAAAATTCAGGGCTTACATTTTATTTTTACAAATAAATTGTAATCTAGCAAGGAGCAGTGGTGGCCCAGTGGTAATGACCTCGACTTACGACATGTAGGACGTGGGTTCAAACCCAGGCAGGTGCTTTAATTTGTGTAAATAATTTCAGCACGGTGAAGTTCACAGTTCTCAAAACGGTGAAGGAAACATCGTAAGGAAACCGTGAATGTCTTAAATCCACAAATTCGAAGACTGAGCGCGCGTTGTAATCTCGAAGAGAAGAGGCATGTGCCCCTGCAGTGGGAACATTATAGACTGATAATGCCAAGCGTGTTTTTTTTTTGTATTGAAATAACCATTATTCAGAACTTATATGCGAAAGTAAGCAAAAATAGCAGCATAGAGACTTACAGAACCAAAATTCAACTCAACCAAATCCCATGTAAACAAAACTCAGAACAAAAAAAAAACAACAAAAAAAAAACACGTGAAAAACATTCTAAAACCGCAGCCCGGCCATGTTTTATTCAAATTTACTTACATTTATACTAACGGGAGCGACCTTTGGTACGGAATTGTATTCCCTTGCCAGACCATACATCTTCTTCACGCGGAAGCGTAGGTAGTACGTACTTATTTATTTCCGTAACGTACAGCAAGGGAGCATGGTGTTTTTGTTAGTTTCGACCCGCGGAAGTGGAAACTGTGTGTGAAATTGTGGAGTAAAAATAAACAAAAGAAAGTTAGGTACCTGAGATGTTCCCAAAAGTTTTAATATTTCATGGAACTTCGGGCTGAAATGGACCCACTTACCGCCTATACTTCGTAAAACATCGAACTTACAATGCAAATTCACAAAAAATGCATCGTCATTGTGGTGGGAGAGCATAGGTGTGTTACGCAATTACCCCCCTAGCTGCTTTCAGGGCCCTAATTTTCTATGACCACTCCTGAATGATTCCTTACTTCGAAACCACGTCAATTCCTTAGCTAACCACGCCAATTTTGCGTTCATTTCGCGCGGTTTCGTTCATTGTGTCATAGAGAATACGTTACCTGCTTGGAAAGATATTTACATTGACAACGACTCGCCAAAAAACATGTTAGAAAACCTTCGTACAACGCACCTTACTCACCTAATTTTTTCCACTCATATTTCCTAAATTCATCAACCATAACACGAACGATAAATAATACTGGTTGTCTTATAAATTATTATCGTGTTAGCTCACTGCTCATTTGCTGACGAAGTTTAAACCCCCAGGGAATCCAGCCAATCACGGCGCGCGAGAACTTGTTATGGGAAAAGTATGATCCAAAAAGTTCCGTAATGTAATGAAGTGTAGCGTAGATTGTTTTATATCTAGAGATATGTGGGTAGCTGAGAATAGAGAGAGTAGGACAGATCTATAACCTATTGTGAGAACCCAGGTGTTAATAAAATAGAGCTTTCTAACAACACGCTTAAAATGGCTAGGCACAGACATTAACCCATTTGCGATATCATATAGCATAAAAGTCAAACAAACTGAAATACCTAGTTTTAGTTAAATTTTAGACACCAAATTACTGACAAAAACTAGAAAGTGAAACAAAATTCATGTTCTTTCAGAAATGTTGGTCCTTTAGTCCTCGAAACTTATACAACTGTACAACACAAATAAGCAAAAAAAAAAACACGATCGCCTCTTCCCAACAAATAGCTGTAAGTATATTATACAAAAGGACCAGAAATATTAAAACAAAAGCAGGCAACAAATGAACCAAGGTACGGCGATGCATCATCGAGTTATTACAGACGAGCCTCCGACGCGCTGATGGTGACAATTTTTCAACGCGAAGTGGGAACAGAACAATCCCTGATTAATCCTACGGTGAGATTATTGAAGCCATTGTGCGCGATGGGGATTGAGATGTCTTGATACTTGCCAGATGAATGCCAACAGCATTTTTTGGAAACTAATTCTGTGTATTCATCATTGTATTGAGAAGCGTATGCATATAAAGGACGTGATAATCTTAAACAATAACCGGGATCAAATAGTAACATCGACAGACTGTTAGTCAAAGGAGGAATTTTGAAGGAAAGTTTTTTATCACTGATACTCTTGAAAACTTGTTTTGGTTCTTAACTAATTATATCAGGCACAAATATTAATGTAAATAACAAATACTTAAACGGTCAAAATATGTTCGAGCCATTTGGGGTTGAAACTCTTTGAGCCAAGGTAGTTTTTCGAGACATTGACAAGCGGTTGGTAGACTCTTCACGTGACCAGAGGACTGGTCTATTGTTTGGCCTAATAATCTGCATTGCCATACAACGTGGCAATGCTGCCAGACCTCTGGTCACTTTGGGCACTTTTCCTTATGACAACGATAAGATCGAATTTTTTTATGCCTTTTGTTTCTTTCCTTTTGTATATACTTGTATATATTAGTATTATTATATTATATTATATTAGTCTTGTTTGAAAAATTAAAACCAACTCTATACGAGTATAATACATATACTACTTCAATGGATAACACTTTTTAGAACACCACGTCCGCGCCTGTTGCAGGGAAGCCATGGCCGAAAAGGAAAACTCTCATGTTGAAATATAAAACTTCAACAAATCAAGACTAACCCATCCAAATATAATATCGCGCCAATACTTACCATAGAACTGGTGCATTAATATTTTGGTTGAGTTTTTCGCCGCCGTCAATTCCCGGAGCGACTAGATGGGGGGAAGTTATTACCGGGAGATATCGCTCCGTCTCAATAAATTATAGGAGATGAGAGGGAACATTAACTAATTACCGACACCGATACCTGAGAGGTATCTGAGAAAGTATAGGTATTTGTCGGTGAAGATATTGTTGTTGAAAGTCAAAAGAAAGTAATAGGTTTTTAGTTGAAAGCTTGTTTTTCTCGTCTTAAAACTTGCATTAAGTTTTCGCTTTATATTCGTTTTTTGTTTCTAGGTTTACTAATTTTATTATATTCGGTTTTCTTTTTATCGACTCAGTGAGTTATTATGTTACGTTATAAACACATGATTTATTTTTTTATTTTATTTAGCATTATGCTCAGCGATGGCCGTTTTGCGTAGATGTGACGCATACTTTCTCCCAAATTGTTATTTTGTTTATTATTTTTGTTTTTGTTTTTTTATATTTTTATTTGTCATGTTTGCCGCAAATAAATGTATTTTCTTTCATTCTATTTGCATGTCTAATATTTTAAGTGAATTATTTGTGTTCTATAAGATTAACGGATTAATAAACAAGATGTTTTACTATTCTTAAAAAGTAGATGGACAAATACGAGACAAACATTGATTTATATAAAAGAATAAGAATAAAAACAACTGTAGGAATGAGACTTGGCTGACAAGCCAAGCGACAACGATAAAAATGTAAAAACGTAGCACCATATTCTAAGAATCATTATTGAAGTAACATGATAAACTGTAGTTTTATTTTCTCGTCCCGGTATTGAGAGCTTGTAAAACTCACATAGTACCAAGATGACGACAGAAAACTTCAAGTTAGTTTGCGACAGACATTGATTTAGATGACCAAGTTACGCTATTGATGTCATTATGTATTGTAAATAATAATAATTCAAAACAAGAATAAAATCAATCACACCGATGTGTAGGTTGTAAAAGCTTTTCAAAATTGTTGCCTAGCACTTCCTTTGAATTTGCACAGACTTTTTATTACAAGACCCCAACATTCAAACCCTACAATACTCAATTACAACAAGCAATCACATCCGACGTCCAACTTAAACACAAAGAACGAACTCGCTCTCATTGTTGCACCAAATGCAAATCCAGACGCTACACCCTTTGCCCCACGTATATTTAATTCAACAGTACCAAATGCAGGTAACAATCGCGAAACACCGGTAACTGTTGTAAGTGTAAACGAAGAGCGAAGCACGAAAAATTTCCGGGAAGGAAACAAGAAAGAAAAAAGGCAACAAAGTGAAATTCAGCCTTCCTTATTTCCCCTGACGATGGCCCGCCGACGCTCCCAGTTTTTCCAGGAAATGGAAAATATTGCGATAAGGCGCATTATAGATTAAACGCGTCCCGAGTCCTTAATGTGTTTGTAGTGATCAAGTGTTGCAGATAGGTGTGTGAGCGCCTTTAAAAAGTTGTAATGACGTTTTGTGTGTAAGTAATGGGTCGGATAAGGATATTCATATGCAAACTGCTCTTTATTGTGTTTCGATGTTAAATATAGGATTATGTAAAACAGAAGCAATTTACGGATTTTTTGAGCACATGTTTGTTGTTGTTTTTTTTTAACCAACACCCAAAGAAGTAGGTATAGGCTGTTTTTAATGCCATTTATTGATAAGACATGTAGGACTAACAAATTCTTAATATAGCAGAGATACAATATAGGAAAAGTGGATCTGCAACAGGTCTAAAAAAAGTAACATCGTATACACTGCATTATTTTATTCGTTAATACAAACAGTTGTGCACAGGTACTCGATGTTCGGCTATTTATGAGCAAAACTTTCTTTTGACCCTCGATTCATTCCAAAAAACCGCAACTACCAACTAAGTAACTACAACACATACTCTTAATTACCCTTACCACAAGCACTCCAGCTAATCCGTACCAATTTTTCTCATGTAATACCCAAACGAGTGGTGCGTGGCTGTAATCGGTATTAGATCAAAATTTAAAGCCCCGCGCACATGTTACTGGCTCGGATTACGCTAGTTGTAGTGCACCCTTATGTTGTTATGGAAGGACTATAGTTAGGGATGAGTCTTAGAATATTATTTTCGATATTTTTGTTAGTAGTTTTGTTATTATGTTCATAAGTAATGCCCAGTGATAACTAAACTTATGTTGGATTTATTAGAGCACTAATTTGTGAGTCTAGTTACTACGTACCTACTTATGGTTGGTAAATATTATACAGGGTGGCAGGGAAATCAACCTGTTCCAATGGATTCAGTACATGGTACTGGACACATTGCCTTGAAATGTACCATTGGTTATAAAAAAAATCTGCTGGTGCCTACAAAAGTTCAATACATATGCGGTCAAAATGTATGAAACAGCATTTTTTTTAAATACATTTAAGGCTCCTACAAACAGGTGCGACACGCGATATAGTTGCGTGCGACACAAAGACACCGCTCGTTGCACGACTTGCGGTGCCTTTGAATCGCGCGCGATTTTATCGCGTGTCGCGCCTGTTTGAATAAAGCTTTATTAAAAAAAAAAACAATAGAACCAATACCAAAAACTTGGTCCTGTTTGTAACAGTTTACAAAACAAAACCCCGCTCGTATAACACACACCAGCCAAATGAACAGTCGCCGGCCAAGTGTAACACAAGTAGGAGCGCATATGGTAACGCTAATTCCACACGCTGCCCTTAGGGGTTGAAATAAAATAAAAACCAAATTAGGGGAAGATGACGCAACGGCACACCCCTTCGATTTTTGATAAATTCCATTATACGCTTATATCTCGATGCATTACCTACTTAGTCTATTGATGTATGTGGCTGTTTGGATATTCATGATGTAAGCATGATTGTAATAGCTAAAAATAATGACAATGTAGTTTGTAATATACAAAATGGTAACTCGGCATCAATTTCGCAAGCAACTGTCGATATAATAGTGGAGCTGAGGATGATCAAATTATTAGGGATGACAGCGTACTGAATCGTATTTTATTTATTTATTTTGTGAACATAGGTGATTACAGGTGTTTTTCAATATAAATGTCAAGTGCACATACCTTGTTCCGCCGATAGGCATACAAAATCCGAGTCAAAGGTATAGTAGAGTAAACTTATTTATAAAAACTTAAACAAAAAAGAATTCATTCAGTAGTTGTAAACGAATAAAACATGTCAAAAAACATATTATTAGGTATGTCGTTATAAAATTGTCATAATAATATAAGGAAAATGCCATGAAAATACACAGTCAATAGATTTCAAAAACACAGATTTGTATATAAATTATAAAAAAAAACCTCGTACCTAAGTAGGTATGTAGTCCTCGTATTACCTACACCTATAATTTATTTTTTATTGCTGGATGGGCCCGCTCTTGACCTCGAGCACGCCTGACGGAAAGCGATAGATGAGGTCTGTGCTGGAACGAGCGTGCCCAGAAGATGCCTAAAGCACTGGAACTCTCACGCATCGACGAAACACAGCAGGCTGCATGACGCCGAACTCCGGTGGGAGGGCGGTCGCAAACCAGACGGACGTTAGCCCTACCACCGCCATGGAAAAACTGGACAGTCAAATAAGGTGTTGGGTGTGACTGTTCAGGATTCGTCAAATCAAACTTTCGCGTTTAGCATTTTTATCATCAGTGATGGCCAAGTGGTAACGGCCGCGACTTACGAGTTGTAGGTCGTAGGTTCGAACCCAGACAGACGCTTTACTTTGTGTAAATTATTTCATCACCACTGCTCACAAAATGGTGAAGGAAAACATCGTGAGGAAACCGGCATGTCCTAGAACCAAAAATTCGAAGACATGTGACATCTACCAACCCGCACTGGGCCCGCGTGGTGGATTACGGCCCACTCCCTCTCACTGAGAGGAGGCCTGTGTCCCAGCAGTGGGAACATTATAGGCTGATGATGATGATGATGATTTTTATCATCCAACAATTCATGCTTCGCGATATCGGTATTTTGATGGGGTGATTTTAAAAATGCACCCCACCTATGCATGTGCGAAAACATTCATCATTAGTCATTCCAATTTAATCCATTCAAGCAATACTGAGATTATCCAATTACCTACTTAGATTTGTCAGGATGACCCGTAAAATGCAATTTCAAACTTGCCGCACTACTCCAGGATTAACCTATAACCTTATTAATAATGGTGTCAGGTTGACCCTAGCAACTTTCCATTAACACGATGCACTGGCAAATCTCGCTGTGATTATTCCTACTGGATTTTAAAACAGTATCATTACATTATTTGCATTGCCAACAAATAAATTCAAGCTCTCTACTCAGATTATCCAATTACCCACTTAGATTAGTCAGGTTGAACCCACTTGTCAATAGAGTTAAAGTAACACTCTTCTTGGATTATCCTCTCTTAGTTAAGTATGGTGTCAGGTTGACCCTAGCAACTTTCCATTAACATGGTGCACTGTGCGTTGTTGATCTTTGCTGTGATTAGTTACTGGTTTTTAATACGGGAATGCGAACTAATGAAGTCAAGCATACTAATCAAACTATCCAATTACCCATTTAGATTTGTCAGTTGGTTGGATTTTTATTACGACGACGTTTGAAAACCCACTCATCCATTTCATAACCCAGTTATCACGTTGCACTTTCTATTTGCTGTTGTTACTAGTCAGACAGACAAACAGAATCAGTGCTAATGCACTGATTCTGTTTTAAAATCCAATATGTAATCATGGCCTGCGAACAAAATGAAATGGGGTTTTATATCTTGCGTCTTGCAGAACCCTATCTTGTAGTATTCAATGACAGTTTCTATTTTAACCAAATGTTTCTTAGTGTTTTCGTATTTAAAACAAAAAATTCAAGAATTATCAAATAATTCCTGACAATCTAACATTAAAAGTCCAACACCACATTTAAAAAAGCTATCGATTACTCCGGCCCACATGTTACCCAATTTGCACAGAACTAGAATCACCCGCTGTGCTGAATAAATTATATCACACGCCCCTGCTATCAAAATCATTATCCTTTACAAAAGATGCTTGATTAAATAAGTTATTATAAGCGACTCCTACACTATTTTTGTTTATGATTGCAACATTTTGATATTTTATGGTAATTGGTCGCACAAGTGTCGCTTTGTGCTTCGTGTTAGTAAATCAAGTGGGTTTTATGTTTGGGCTATTTTGAGAGTTGATTGCGTGTGTGTGTTGTATGTAGTCTTAATGAATTTAGATTTCTTTACTACTGAAAAGACGTAGATAGATCAACCAAAAATAAATTCAAGAAGTATAAATAAAGTGAATGAGATGATAAAGGTTATAAAAATGGATGTAATGATGAAGATGTGGTTTAAGTAGGTAAAACGGTTGTAAAAATACACTTAACGAAGCCGAGAGTCGCTTGTACTCCACGCCATTTTTTTTTGTATTGGAACTTTCCTGGGAACCTTCTGGTTACGGAGATATTGAAGGTCGAAATTCCAACTTTTACTAACGGTTTTTTAAGAAAATAATTTTATTTTATGTTATTACACAACTTTAAATACCCCGCGTCCCCTGTACCATTGCATACACCCATAATCACAATGTTTTACGTGCGTTACATCGCGTACTACCACAAACTCAAACCAAAAATAAAAGTCTTAGTTATTTTTGTGCAATGTAAGTAACGTTACTTAGTACACCAAGCACATCAACACAGCATAGCAAGCTAATACAATCTGTCAAATTTCTTTAATAGAGATTCAACTTTATCGCTGAAGCATAAGGTTCAAAGTTGATTGGGAAACTTTGACAGTTTCGGGTAGCTTGATGTGCTGGCGTCTGTACAGAATGCGTAGTTGATGACTGTGTGGTGTGTCTTTTTACAGTCTGTATAAATGTTGCAGTTTCAGTAAATCGTCGTAATAGCAATGTCTATTAGAGAGCGGTTGAGGGGGCTTGTGGTTAAGTAATAACAGCCGCACGGGGTCGATCGATCAGGTTAAGCTACGTTTGCCGCGGTTGGTCCGTGGATGGGTGACCATCTTCACATACCAAGACACCTCCGTGCCTCGGAAAGCACGTTAAACCGTTGGTCCCGGCTGTCATTCGTGAATCTTTGACAGTCGCTAGGGATCGTCAGTAGCCCGAAAGTCTGACACCAGTCTTACCAAGGGATATCGTATTTACCCAGTAACTGGGTTATGGAAGTCAGATAGGCAGTCACTCCATGTAAAATACTGATATTCAGCTGCATCCGGTTGAATTGGATGCCGCCCCAACATATTTGGGAAAAGACTAGACAGAATATGATGATGAGAGAGTGGTGTGAAATGAATTAAAAGATATCAGGTAATTGCTGAACAAAAAATCATGTGACAACATTGGTAAAGAAGCTAGAATGACTCTTTTACAAGAATTGAAAGATAGAAGATAACAAACAATAGAAAGAGGGTATTCTTTTAACATTATAGGGAAATATTTTCACTTCACCGCTTAGCCTACATCAAACATAAGATATTCTTGTTTCCCGATTCAATTCATACATCCATCTGTAGATACAACCGGAAATCAGTCGCGGCGTTCCCATATAATGAATCCCTGAGGAATGATCCGTCCGTGCAACAATCGTGACTTAACTCTTGATCAATTCCCAATACGTCCTGTAACGGACGGACAGTGTGATTTATTGTGTTAGACCTATGTTATGTACGGAAGATGAAGGTATTGCCTTGTTGTGTACCCTTAACATGTTCCTAGATAGGAGATAGAGATAGATATCCAGAGAGAATTGATAGATTTTTCCTGCTTCATTTCTACACCAGTCCATTTTTTTTAAACAGCTGAATCAACACAACAGTTTAATCATAATTTACTGGATTTTTCTAACATTTTGTCGTCTTGATTTTTTTCATTATGTTAATTAAGATATACGCTAATGTACAGACGCCAGCACATCAAGCTACTACAATCTGTCAAATTTCTTTAATAGATTTTCAACTTTATTGCTAAGGCATAAGGTTCAAATTTGATTGGGAAATTTTGACAGTTTCGGATAGCTTGACGTGCTGGCGTCTGTACCTACAACTACTTATTACTATCATAAGTTTCAGTTATACCTGCTGTAATTTTTTGTACGGTCTATTTGTGATCAACATTTTGTCAGAGAAGAAAAATAAATATTGAGTATAAATAACAAAGACTACTGGAATTTGTTAACATCTTTTTTGGCTTTTATAAACAGAATCTTTCTCTTAAGTTAGTTTATCATGCCTGACTTGAGTATACCTTAGTTCAACATACATAATTCAAACACCAACTTACAAATTCACAAAAAAGCTACCTATAAAAAAACAAAAACCCCGAAAGCTTTTACCGTCAAAATTTCCTTGTAATTAATAAAAAAGTCTGGTCCATTAACGGGTATATCGATCTACATCTTGTTGTAACAAGTTGATCCTAACAACCCTCTGGTGGATTAGCCAATATCGCAAAAAACAGGGGCTGGATACTAAATGAGCCGTCTACTGTTACTTCTGAATATTTATGAGAGGAATAATAGTGGGATATTCTTGTTTTTGTTGGAGGATTTAATGTGTTACATTATTATTACAGAGTTTGTTGTCTTTTTTTATTTTTATTAAAATTTCCGCTTTGCGGCTTTGGTGTCAATATTTCGCCGGTAAAGGGTTATGAATTTTATTAAAACACTTGCATGTGAATATGTGATAGGTAGCCTGGGGACTTGGGAGAAGTGGGAGAAGTGGTGAGTCTCAGTTCTCTTTAGGGTTCCGTACCCAAAGGGTAAAAACGGGACCCTATTACTAGGACTCCACTGTCCGTCTGTATGTATGTCACCAGGCTGTATCTCTTAAACCGTGACAGCTAGACAGTTGAAATTTTCACAGATGATGTATTTCTGTTGCCGCTATAGCAACAAATACTAAAAACAGAATAAAATAAATATTTAAGGGGGCTCCTATACAACAAACGTATTTTTTCGGGGTTTTAGCCTTGTGGTACGGAACCCTTAGTGTGCGAGTCCGACTCACACTCGGTCACTTTTTTTTCTATTATTTGCTATAACAGGCGTGTCATCAAACCATATTGATTGTAAAGCATCAATAGCTGCTATAGCAGTGGTAATTATTGGTTAGCCTTTTCTATGTGCTATTTTAACCCTTTAGTTTTTTATTATCTTTTTCTTCAGCCCTTGTTAGTCACTTTACAACTCAGCATAATATAATATCATAGCCATTCGCTGCTTCAAGATCAGCCAATCTAGTCTGTTCAAATCTCACCGTGAAAACGTAAGGTGAAGTTTGCTTGAAGTGAGCTGTCAATAATGTCAATCCCTAACATCAGGTGGAATGACAGCTCACTTCACTTGTGTAATATTATTTTGATTTTGAAAATTAATTTGAGCTATTTAATCTAAAACTTATCTGATACCACACCTTAACGGCACTAAGTGGTGACATGTCCCACAACCGCAATAGGGACTCACACATCAACAAAGTTATAATATATGCAGAGTTACTCCAAAACTTACGTAGAATTAGCATATGGCCACAGAGTCGAGTTCTCAGTGCAATAAAGCAATTATAACTGTCATATTTCACCCGCGCACTGTATTTACATTTATATTGGGTGCCCGATCTGTGTTCATACGATTCTGTTGGATTGGGTTCGTTATTTTGAGCTGCGCGGAAACTTTCACTGGCGGTGCGTAGGTTGGAAATGTGGATTCTAAAAGTTGCAGTGTAGCTAATTAATGTGGTTTTAGTTTTGGGTAAAATGTTTGAAACACAGGGTGGAAGGGACATCGACGCGCGACTTCAGCACATGATTTTAGACTTCCTAGCGTAGAAATGTTTCGTCGGTAATAAAAAGTCAGGTGCTTCATTCAAAAGAGCAATACCTACGCGGTCAAAATGTATGGAACAGCAAATTTTTTTTATAGTTTTAATTTAACTAAATATTATACAGGAATGATTCTAGAAAAAATACTTGTTGCTTCTATACATTTTGACCGCGTTGGTATTGCATTTTTCTATGAAGCAGCTGGTTATTTTTTTCCTCTATACTTTTTAAATAATTTTAATTAAAAGCAAAAATCAGAATCCATGTCCATGGTAACACGTCGCGCGTCGATGTCCCTGCCTGCCTATAAACAAACTTAACCTATCAACGTTGATACTTATAACCTACTAAACCCCGAGTAATAAATCGATGTAAATTAAAAAAATCATTACAATGCTTTTAAAAAAAAAAACAAATCATCACACACTTGAAACTTTCGTAGACATCGTAGACCTCTGCGTAGCGGCGTAGCAGCGTAGCAGCGTAGCAATTTATGTTTTTTTATTGAGCCTCTTCTATCTATATTTAAGTTAATAAGTGACAAATAGGAATTAATCACTTATTAACTGTAAATACACACATACATATTATAAGTTAAAGTCGCTTTTCGTGTCTGTCTGTGTGGCTGCGTTGCTACGCAGCGGTTTTTAATTCGGTTTTCAGCATAATTTAGAGAATTTATTTTGAAAGTTTTGCATCCTAAACTTACAAATAATAATAAAATGTTTTATCAAGTGGTAAAAGTCGTGCGAAGCACCACCGTAATTGCGTAATACATTTTCTTTCAATCACAATCTGAATAATTTTGAAGGATATTGGTAATCCATTGCTTCTTATGTACGAAAGTTTGTCTGCTCAATGATGTAAATAACGCAATGAATGTTGTTGAACTGTCAAAATGAAAGCCATTGCCACTGACAGTGTATAACGCAATTACCCCGGGTCACTCGTTAACTGTAATTAAAGAAATAGTGAATATTTTTACCATCTTAATCCCGCAGCATACTCAATACTTTTATTGCATTCCACATGTAGGTATTCTTAGGTGGTAAACTTATAGATAGATTATATGGGTCGGGCACAGCAAAATAGGTGAGTTAGGAGAGAGGAAGCATTTGTTAATTTTTATAACATTACATAACAAACTACTATATTATAACAATGATGTAGGTATTTTTAGAGGTAAACTAATAGCTTCTATATAAAATACAAACAAAAATACATATAGGTAATCGCAACCTAAAGCAATACTTAAATCGACGTCTAAAAGAAATGCTCTCAAAGAATTTCCCATCAGCCATATCCACATACATCTATAATATTTATCTCTCAATACACGAACTACTCGAAAGGATAAAATAAAGTCAGCGACATATGCGTATTTGCAATTCGGTCCACGGTTGAGGCTGCACTCTTCCTGATTCCATTTGGGAATTACTCTGTCGCCACAAACTCACAAATCAGGACTTTCATTATAATGTTACGTAGTATACGTGTTTCAGTATGCAAGTTTGTGTAGCTATATTTGTTGACAGGAGTGTTATGCAATGTATCCATACTAATATTATATATTTGAAAGTAACTCTGTCTGTCTGTCTGTCTGTATGTTACCTTTTCACGCCTAAACCAGTGAACGGATTTCGATAAAATTTGGCAGAGAGATAGATTGCATCCCGGGAAAGGACATAGGATGGTTTTTATCGACATACCTCGCGGGCGAAACCGCGGGCGGCAGCTAGTTTTTAATAAATAAATTGAGAACATAATACAACTCGGATAAATATTCTTGGAAGAAGAAACGTTGTCTGGTTTCCGGCATAAAATTTTGCAAAACCTTTCGTCGTCAACGTCTCCTTTTCTTAAATACCTAAGTAAAATAAAATTTTAACGATTTCTTTAAAGCACAGTCAAACATTTAATAAGGTTTTGTTTTATTAACTTTGGCAAAATTGGTGACGAATGATGTCAATTTTCAATGAAAAATTATTCGATTTCTTCGACATGTCATAAAGTCATATTATTTGTTCGCGTGCAAAAAATTGTCACGGAGTAGCTTACCAAAATGATCACAAATTGGAAAAATACTTGTTTTTTCATATCCCATAACTCTAGGGTATATTCTATAAGTAAAAATAATACAAAATGTCCTAGAATATGTAATCCAAAAATGCATAGTTTCGAAAATATCATGTAGGTATGTACCTAAGTTTCATTGATAAATACGAGTACTTAATTCATTTTCATTCAATTCAATTCATGTTTAAAGCTAAGAAAATGCGGTGTTGTCATATTTCAGTTAAGGGTGTTTTACATTAATAATCGTGACTTTGTCGAAAAATAAAAACAATAAAATGATATTAGAAAAATAATTCATTTGCCAGTTGATTTTAGATTCATATCCTCGAATTATGGGATTAAAAAAAAAACACCTTGTATCACGTAGAAGAATATATTTATGCATAGCCAAAATACCTATTACCTACACATTTCCAAAAATAACAAAACAAAACTTACTTCTTCGGAGCAGGTGCGTTCAATTCAACTTCCAGAACCGCCAATAAAACTTGAAATCCCATGATAAAATAAAAATTCACGACATGTCGCGTCCAAATAAATAACATTGACAGTGTCCAAAATGGCTTTTTCACCGTCCAAGTGGGGCCACGGTTTTATCCCATTATTGTTTCTGAGAAATTGTTACAGTTTTGACGAGTGACCTGGCCGTTTTTCTTTGGTCGCTGGTCGGCCGGAATGAAAAATTTTCAAGTTGGTCCCCCTTGTGTCCCTAGGGTGCCGTAAAACTCTGTCGGACGCGGGATAGTCCGGCTGACCGCCGGCGGACAATTTGTCATATTCATATGTTAACGTGTCCGTCTTTTCTTGCAAAAAGTGGATAACTTAATTCCGGGAGGCGGCGGT